>CM066035.1:866684148-867897505 GCA_033557465.1 Ichthyophis bannanicus | reverse complement strand
ACTCTCAAGCTGGTCCTAGTGCCAGTAAAAGACAAAAGGGAAGTAACCCCGGATAGGGCCTTGATACCTGAGGTCCTTATGGAGGGGGATTCCCCTTCCAAACAATAACCTCTCCTCCTCCCTCTCCCCTCCTCGCCGTCTTCCATATGCCAACAAGAGTCTTCAATAAAGGTAAGTGTGATGTCAAATGTTCATTTATCCATTTCATTAGTCATTTATATTTATTTCTCATTGTTTTCTGTATGTAAAAATATAGTTATTCTCTATAAAATGTATTTTTTGTGAATATTTTTGGGTGTCTGGAACGGATTAATTGGATTTACATTATTTCTTATGGGAAATATTGCTTCAGTTTTCATACGTTTCGGTTTTAGTCAGACTTTTTCGAACGGATTAATCATGAAAACCGAGGTTTGACTGTACTTCGATTCCTCCGATTCCGAAGACTCTGACAATTCTGCTGGCACTAGAGGGTTTCTCCTAGAAGATCCCTCTTCTCCCCAACGCAGAATGTCACCTCCAGAGGACATGTCATTTCAGGATTTTATCCATGATATGGCCAAAGGTCTTTCAATCACAGTAGCTCCTGAAGAGGAACCAAGAGCAAAGGAATTGGAAATTCTCCAATATCCTAAAGCTCCTAAGGAGGCAGCCACTCTGCCTATCCATGAAATTCTGCATAGCTTGATGCTCAGAATGTGGGAAAAACCTCTGACTACTTCTCCTCACTCTAGGAGACTTGATACTATGTATCGAGTTCCGCCATGTCCTGGATTTCAGAAAACTCAGCTGCCACACCTTTTAGCTCTTAGAGTTATTAAGGATAATCATGCCCTACAGGTAACAGGTTTCTCCTCTCCTTTTAAAGTAAACAGAGGAGTTACAACTAATTACAGTTGTCACCTTGACAGTTGTCCTGTATGAGGACATCTCATACTTTTGACTGCAGGGGAGCTTTACCTTTTTCAGAGACTTACCAAATTGTAAGTCTTCCCAACTCTGTATTACTTTCTATCCCTCTTAGTCGAGACTTTCACTCTAAGAGTGATACTATTTGACTGGAGGACTTACCTTTTAAGCCATAGGATTGTTTTCAATACCTACTCCAGTAAGTGATTTCCATACAGAGTTTCTCCCCTCTGCAATCTTTTCAAATATTTCTTTTAAGACAGCTTATCAGACCATAATTGGAGTTTTATCACTTTTAATTATGTCTGTCGGTCCTTTTCCAATCTATAGGACCTAAACTCTTCTGCTGCCTTAATAACAGATAATTCCAAGACAGGTTCCAAAACCTACTTGGACAAGTTATTGTTGCAGGCACCCAGCCTGTCTACTATTCTTAGCCATCTTCAATTCTTTGGCTCCCACAGAATAGATTAGGTTGCACACTGGTAATTAAACAGCCAGATCTCACCTAAGCAACCTACAACATGCTCTCTGCAATTCTACAAAAAGCTCTGCAACTATGGGCCTTTGCCAGAGAGCGTCAGAGCCATTCCTGGTGGGTAACTTCCAGATGGTTAAAAGGCTTTGCCCAGTCATGCTCCCACATGACCGTTTTTTTCCTACTCTCACCATCTTCCTTAAAATTTCTTTTTAGGGAAAATGAACCAGGGCTTAGATCACATGAAAGCATAAAGAATTGCTTAATTCCCTGAGTTGCTCTGCATCTCCAGTGGAACGTCTCCAACAGGGATGCAATTCTTTTCCCTGCAGTCGGTCCTTGTCTAGTGCATTCCTTCTAATTCCCAATACTTCATTGGAGCTTATGCTGTACAAAGAACACATTATACTCATATTGCCCTCATAGACGGGCAAATATGGTATTCCCTTTTATTGCATCTTTTTCTCCACACTGAAGTTATAGAAGGATCCAGACTTGTTGTCTTAAGACTAAGGATTTCTCTGCACCCCTTCACGTAGATCTCCATTTCTGGTTATTCAAAGTCTAGAATTTTTAAAGAAATCTAGACCTATCCTTCTGACTAGGAACATTCCACTGGTTTGCATGTAACCACCTTCATGGTTCTTCCACGTGTAACCAGTAAGGGGTTCTCTATCCATATTCTCAAGCAGGTCTTATCCCTTCTTGTTATTAAGTGAGTCTCTCTTTATATATATTGTGACGTAGAAGCCTCTCAAGAAGCAATGGAGATAGACGGAGATCTGGTGGAGAAAAGTGGTACTGCACTGAAAAGCAGGATTTTCTCTTCAGAAGGAAAAAAACACGCAGCTGATCAGGAGCCACACCTCACCTTAGGGGAGGAGACAGGTCAGATCACTGATTGGGCACGCCCAAGCAGGAGGCGGGCAGTGCAACACAGTGGGAGCTTGTTAAATACGCAGGCAGTTAGAACACAGAAGAAACAGGAAAGGAAACCAAAGTGGAAACAGAAACAGTTGGAGAAGCATGTGACAAGGAACAGCTGGGATCCACAGAGAAGCAGGGATCCACAGAGAAGCAGTTTGGAGTCACGAAGGGAGTTACTAGGAGACTCAGAGGCACTGAGAGACTTCTATGGAAGGGAAGACTCAGAAGCACAGAGAGACCTAGAACTACAGCCTGAGCTACCTGAGAATCAAGCAGGACCTTTAAGCAGTAACCAGTGGGGTAAAGATTTATCCTGGAGACACTCTCAGCACAAGGTACGAACTGGGGTTGAAGGAGCTAGCAACTGTGATACTAGGAAGCAAGAAAGCTGGAAGAATAGTTTTAAAAGCCAGAACAACGACAGACAGAACTATGGCAGATTTGTTCAGCCTGATATACCCTTGAGCAGCATAAGAGACACTAATAAGCCAGCTGGAGCTTACAGCCTGAAAGCCAATAGAAGGAAAAGTGCTGAGGTTTATTTGGAAGACTTGAGCCAAGGTAAAGCTGACATTTCTAGTTTTGATTGTCTGTTCAGAAACTCTCCAGAGCGAGTTGAACTGTTAAAGGAAAACCCAGCACTTACTTTTAAGGATAAGTGGGGGAGGGGTTTTACTCACACGGATAACTGTTGTGCTGACAAAAACAGCATAGCCAATTACCACGAGCTAGATATCTTAAATAAACGTTTACCTGAAGCAGAAGAAAGACATCAGCTTAGCAAAGGACACAAGAAGGCTGAATTGCTTCTGGCAGAGTTTAGGGAATACTTAGAGAAAAAGGCAGTCTCTCCTTTTAATCTTACACAGCATGCCAATAGCTGTGAAGAAGAGATGCCTTTAGATATTTCCTTGTCTTCAACAGAACAAGATCTAGCCATGGATTGCTCTACTTGTACTATTGAAAAGAATCTTGATTGAATGCTTTAAAATTATATGGAAAGAATATAATAGAAGATTAACTTACCTGTTACCAGGGTGAAAAAGCTTATGAAAGTTTAATAAGTGGAATCATTTCCTGGAGCTGAGAAGCTTTGCTGTTGTGAGAAGACTTTAGTTTCAGTTTATGGAAGAGTCACAGGATTACCTGAATGTGAGTCTGAGAAGGAACAGTGAATAAGCTAATTGAAAGCTAGCCCAGCATTGCAAACCCTGTATATTTTGGTTTTCCCATCTTTTGTTGAATGTGCCATAATCTTCTTTTGCGTCTGATTGCGCTGAACTGCAAAGCGTTGGAAATAAACCTCTTAAAAAGAAATTTTCTTTGCCTGCCTTTGTCTGCTCGAGCTACAACTACAATCTCAATCCTTCAGGAGGCTCAGGACTACATTACCCAGAATCCCTAGGGTCAAATAGTAGCACTTCATCCCTGAAGGGCACCAAAGGCCACTCCAACCTGGCAACCCTCAAGGCCCAGGTAGTGGGTGGGTGGCAAAGTGGCGTAGTATAGAGGATACTACGCAGGCGCAAGAAGTAGCCACATCACAAGCTGCGGAAGCCAACTTCTCGAAGGAGCCCAGCTGAGGAGCAGCCGAGCCAGCCGAGGAAGGGGACTGCAGGAGGCTACAGGATATCCCATTGGTGATACGCTTGAAAACCACCTAAGCCAGGTAAAGGGTATCCACCCAGGGTAATTAGGATACCAGGGCAAGGATGTGACCTGGTGGTGATTAGTGAAAAAAAAAAAAGAGAAAATATAGAAAGTAAACACAGAAAAGACAAGTGTACTGTTTGGTATCGCACTTGGGTCTGTATTTTCTGTATTCCAGAATTCCAAGATGTCGGTCGAATTCAAGGATGTGTTCCAGTGGATGGCGACGCAATTTGAGTGTCAAAGAGACCTTTCTTTGGAGTCGCAAGAAAGAGCGAATGCGAGCTTCCAAGCGCAACAGAAGCCTCTTCTTGTGTTGATGGAGGAATGGCTGAAAGAACAGAAGAAGTCAACTGTAACACCAGTGTCTACATCAGGTTCCGGTCCTACAGACTCTTTACAACCTGTTAGTTTGCAGGCAGGAACACTGTTCAATTTTGGTCAGCTTACTGACAGAGATGATGTAGATGACTTTCTGGAAAGCTTCGAGAGGGTCGCTCACCTTAGTGCCTGGCCTAAGGAACACTGGGCAATCCGATTAGCAGCATCCCTTACCGGGGAAGCTCTGGCCGCTTACCGTGCCATGCCAGCTGCGCTTGCAGGAAGCTATGAAGCGTTAAAAAGAGCAGTAAGGGAAAGATTAGGGCTCACTCCTTTAGTTTATCACACTCGCTTAAGGAATGTGAAACTAAGGCCTAGTGAAACCCCTAAATCTTTATGTCATAGAATACGCAGTTTAATAGATAAATGGTTAACTCCAGAAGGGAGATCCATAGAGTCTATTCTGGGTGATTTGGTGTTAGAACAGTATATGAGTGCTCTACCCAATGGAATCCGCACCTTTCTGATCCTGCAAAACTGTAAAACTCCCCGGGAAGCTGTTGCACTCTCTGAACGATATATAGAGGCAGAGCTAACTGCCCAGAGAGGTAGCACTACTTCAAAGGAGACAGTCGCCAGCAGATCAGAAAGGAAATGGAGGGTGCAGGACAAGCCTGTAAAAATGTGTATGCCACTATGGAAAAATCCTGTGAACAAGCGAAGATGCTATAAATGTGGGAAAGATGGACATCTTCAAAAGCATTGCTTTGTTAAAACTGCCTTGATAGCAGACAGCTCTAAGAAGGATAGAGAGGGATTTCTACTTTCTGTCGAGGTACAGGGAATTACAACCCAGGTATTACTAGATTCAGGAGCTGAGCTGAGCATGCTCTCTGAAGCGTTTTGGCAGCGAATTGAGGCCATGCAAAAGGGAGAAGTAATTCAGCCTGTGAGCTCAGTAAAAATACGATGCATTCACGGGGGAACTTCCACCTATCCTGTCTATAGGCTCCATATAACAGGGTTAGGCACACATAGAACTATTCCATTAGCGGTCGTCCCTGGTCTTCCTCAGCCTATAATTCTAGGTAGGGACTGGCCGCAGTTTCATAAAGGGCTAGAACAAGGGTTACAGGAGAGAGAGGATTCACACTCAGGAAAATCCCATGAGGAAGCTCAAGCTCTGGCAACGGAGAGAGTAAAATTAACTCCTCGTCCCTTATTGGCCCAAACCAGTAAACATAGGCAGAGGAAGGAAACTTCAAAGGAAGATAGTGCAGAAAAACCTAGATTTGTACTGAGGTTCTGCAAAATGACCCCTAGTGCTCAAGCACCCAGGAGAGCCACGCCTAACGCGGCGGGATTCGATCTCAGTAGTGCAGAGGATGTCATAGTCCCAGGAGGCGGAAGAGCACTGGTGGACACTGCCCTGCAGCTAGAGTTACCCACAGGATGTTATGGACGACTAGCTCCATGCTCGGGCTTAGCGCTTAAGCATTTCATAGATATTGGTGCTGGTGTAATAGACCCAGACTACCGAGGTTCAATGAAAGTGCTTTTCCAAGTCATACTGCTAGACCAGTCCAGACAAACGGGTTATGCACCCCTGCCAGCAGATCTTGGAGACAGAGAATTCCACCAGAGCTCTGATTGGGTGGAGTCTGGTGATATACAGCTACCCCTAGGGGTCCCTGTCAGTATTTCTCTGTCTCCAGCAGATCTGGATGCTTTTTTGTTTTACTCCTTCAAAATTCATCTGCTTTACATCTGGGATTTCCTTTGATTCCTTCTGCCCCCTGTTGTTGCCAGATTAATTTCTAGGCACCAGGGAGAGGTTTTCCAGCTGATCCCCTGTTCACAGTGGTGATCGCTGATGAGAAGGCTCCCCAGCACTAGTCCTGCGTGCTAGTTCGCTGGATGATACCCTCCTAAAATCTAGTCCCTGGGGCTAATTTTAGTGGTGAGGCAGCTGACTGAGGTTTGTGCAGCGCTTTGTGGCTTCCCTGCACCATCAGTATTGTGAGTACAGCTTCTGTCTCTCTCCTCTCAGTGCCTGACAGCTTCCTGGCAGCCCGATTTTTGTTGGTGCCGTTTTTTATGAATTTCAGTGATTTTCTGGTGTGGACAGTGTCCCCCTGCCCTCCCTCACTCTTTTCTGGGGTTATTTGAATTTTTGGGGGTTTAATTTCTTCTTTTTTACTCCTTTTATTTTGGTGGCGGCCATTTTGAATCACTGAAAACCTCCGTTTTTTGGCGGGAAGCCAGCTTGCTCTCCTCTGCATATATTCTTCATGGCAGCTTTCCTACTGCTCGTTTTTTCCACAGATTCCTAGCTGGATGCTGGGAGTGTTGTCTTTCCTGTGGTGTTAAAAAATATATATATAAATAAATAAAAGGAGATTTTTCCTAAGACAGGGACAACAGTTTTCAGCAGAGTGTGAGAGCATCTTTTTTTCCTGTCTTGTACTAAAGGGCAGGATTTATCTTTCATTATGCCTTCTTCGGGCCAACGCTGCCTTGGGTGTCAGAAAAAGCACAAAGACCTCCAGAATCACCTGTGCACTGCTTGCTTGTCTCACCCAGGCGAATCCTCGGCTGCTGTTTTGCCTTCAGACTCTTCAGTTTTTCCTCTACCTGTTGTGGATGGTCAGCTGCCTTCCCTGCTGCCTGTGGAGCCACGGGCAGCCTCTCCCGCAGCCTCTCAGATTCCACCGCTGTCCACTCCAGCAGCACTGCCATCTGAGGAACATCTCCTTTCCCTTTTTCGCCAGGCGTGGTCCCTTTGGCGAGTGGAGTCTGCGGTGACAGGGACTGCGCATCTGTCTATAGCTCCGGGGAGCACTTCTCTGCCTTCTGCAGGCATGCAGAAACAGACTGCTGCAGGACATAAAAAGTCCCGCTCCCTCAGAGCGTCTCAATTTCTTCCTGAAGAGGTTTTCAGCTGCCCTGAGGACAGAGCGTCGGAAGAGGACTCTGCGGCTTCCTCGGATCGGGAAGATGGTGAATTTTCGCCCTCAGATTCGTCCTTGCCTACCCAGGACGATTCCCAAGACATTCGGCTTTTCAGGAAGGAAGAGTTGTCTGCCCTGATTGCCCAGGTGTCCGATACGCTCCGTCTTACGACTTTGGAAGAGCCCCAGACGGCTCCGGGTTAATCCCAGGCTGATCCTATTTTGCAGGGCATTCGCAAGCCCTCCAAATCCTTCCCCTTTCCTCCGGAGTTACAGCAGATGGTTTCCAGGGAGTGGGATTCCCCTGATGTGCCGCTGCGTAACTCTCGTCGGCTTAATCAGCTTTGTCTGGTCTCCTGAAGCTCTAGAGCAGTGGCTGGCATACCCTAAGGTGGATGCCTTAGTCACGGGAGTGACGAAGCACACCACCATCCTGGTGGAGGGCGGAGCAGCGCTTAAAGATTCGCAGGATCGTAAGGTGGAAAATCTTCTCAGGACCGCCTTTGCTTCGTCGTCCCTAGCTCTCCAGCCGTCGGTGTGCGGGGGCTTGACGGCACGGGCATTGCTCCGCTGGCTTCAGAGGTTGCCGGAGGACCCGTCCCACACCCGCCTCGAGTCGGCTACGGCGTTTATCGTGGATTCCTTCTATGACTTGTTGCGCCTTTCGGCTCGCTCGCTGGCTGCCGTCACGGTGGCTAGGCGGTGGCTGTGGCTCCGCCAATGGGCGGCGGATGTGGTATCCAAGGCAAGGCTTTCTAAGTTGCCCTTTAAGGGTCGCCTTGTCTTCGGCGAGGAGCTCGATAAGCTAGTGAAGGACCTGAGGGAAGTTAAGCCTCAACGCTTGCCGGAGGACAGACCTAAGGCGTCCTATCGCCGTCCGTCACGGTCACAGAATTTTCGGCGCTATTCCCGGGCTCGGGACTCCCGGAAGTTTCGCTCTTTTAAAACCTCCCAGGGGGCTGCTCCGGCCAATCGCTATGGGGTGCGGTCGCAGTCCTTTCGAGGAGCCCGCAGGGGCGCGGAGCCTTCCTCCTCCGCAGGGAAATTCTCCGCAGCCGGGCGCATCTCCCGCTGACGGGGCAGGAAGCCCACTTGGGACGGGTCCGCCGATAGGGGGTCGGTTGGCCTTGTTCGCGCAGGAGTGGGCACGCATCACCACCGATCATTGGGTGCTCGACAGTATTTCTCGGGATTATTCTCTCGAGTGCACTCGACCCATCCCGGAAACCTTCGTCGCCTCTCCAGCAGCCTCCCCCGAGAAGCAGCGTGTCATCCACGAGACCCTTCGGCACCTTCTGTCCCTGAACGCCATTTGCCCTGTGCCTCCTTGCGAAAGAGGTCGAGGTCGCTACTCCATCTATTTCGTGGTGCCCAAGAAAGATGGGTCCTTCCGTCCTATCCTGGATCTCAAGGGCGTGAACCGCGACCTTCGCGTTCCTCATTTTCGCATGGAGACCCTTCGCTCGGTGATTCAAGCCGTGCGCAAGGGCGAGTTCCTGGCATCTCTCGATTTAGCAGAGGCCTACTTTCATGTACCAATCCGGGCCGACCATCAGCGGTATCTCCGGTTCTCGGTGCTGGGTCAGCATTTTCAATTTCGCGCGATGCCCTTCGGGTTGGCGACGGCTCCACGGACTTTTTCCAAGATCATGATTGTCATGGCGGCGGCCTTGCGCAAGCAGGGCATACGGGTTCATCCCTATCTCGACGACTGGCTTATCCGGGCCGACTCCCGGTCCGAAACTCGCGAGACCGTCGCTCGTGTGGTCCTCTTCTTGGAACAGCTCGGTTGGGTGATCAACCGCGCAAAAAGCAGTCTTCGACCGACTCAGGTTCTGGACTTTCTCGGAGCGTGGTTCGACACTCGTCAGGGACGCGTCTTTCTAACGCAGGAGCGGGTTCAGAAGATCTCTCTTCAGCTTCACCGCTTCTTGGACCAAGCGGCACCTCGGACGTGGGACTACCTGCAACTGTTGGAGTCCATGGCAGCTACGATAGATCTAGTCCCGTGGGCGAGAGCGCACATGCGCAGCTTACAGGCGGCGCTTCTGTCTCGTTGGTCGCCGGTTTCGGAGGATTATCAGGTTCGCTTACCTCTGCCTTCACAAGTGCGCCACGACCTTCTTTGGTGGCTTCGGGCGCGCAATCTTCTTCGGGGAGTGTCTCTAGAGTCTCCGCGCTGGCTACTGCTCACGACGGACGCCAGCCTTTCCGGTTGGGGGGCTCATTGCAGCTCCACTTCAGCGCAGGGGGTTTGGTCTCCTCGCGAAGCCCGTTGGTCCATCAATCGTCTCGAGACGCACGCGGTGCGTTTGGCTCTGATTCAGTTCCAGCCGCTTCTGCGGCGCCGTGCAGTTCGGGTGTTGTCCGACAACGCCACGACGGTGGCTTACCTCAACCGCCAGGGCGGTACGAAGTGTCCGGGAGTCTCCCAGGAACTGCGCTTGCTCCTCCTGTGGGCGGAGGAGCATCTTCTGGCTCTCTCGGTGCAACACATCGCCGGCGTGGACAATGTGAAAGCCGATTTTCTCAGCCGGCACTCCCTGGATCCCGGGGAGTGGTCCCTGCAGCTGGAAACGTTTCGTTCCATTGTTCAACTATGGGGGCTGCCGGCGATGGATCTCATGGCCACAGCGCAGAATGCCAAGGCGCCTTTGTACTTCAGCCGTTGGAGGGAAGAGGGGTCGTGCGGAATCGATGCTCTCTCTCAGCCGTGGCCGGCACACCTTCTTCTGTATGTCTTTCCTCCGTGGTCCATGATAGGCAAGATTCTCCAACGACTCCGGGAGCATTGCGGTCCAGTGATCTTGGTGGCTCCCGATTGGCCTCGCCGGCCGTGGTATGCGGATCTAGTCCGACTGTCTCGAGAGTCCCCACTCCATCTCGGAGCCTTTCCCGGTCTCCTGACTCAGGGGCCGGTGGAAATGGAAGACTCGGCTCCATACTCGCTTACGGCTTGGCTATTGAACGCCGCAAGTTAGTACGCAAGGGCTATTCGCCTAGTGTGGTCGCTACTCTGCTTAAAGCGTGGAGGACGTCCACGTCCATGGCCTACGCTAGAGTCTGGCGACTTTTTCACCGTTGGTGTTCCCAGCGTAGCTTATCTCCCTGGCGTGCCGGTATCCCGGATATCTTGGCCTTTCTCCAGTCCGGAGTGGACAAAGGTTTGGCGCTAGGTTCCTTGCGAGTGTAGGTTGCTGCATTGACTTGTTTTCGTGGGCGCATAGCGGGGCGTTCGCTAGCTTCGCATGCGGACGTGTCTCGCTTCCTTCGCGGGGTTAAGTCTTTAAGGCCTCCGCTGCGTCCGCCGGTGCCTACGTGGGATCTTGCTCTCGTTCTTCGGGCTCTCGTTGCTCCTCCCTTTGAGCCCCTGAAGGCCTGTTCGCTCAAAGATTTGACTCTGAAGACGGTGTTCTTAGTGGCTATTATGTCGGCGCGCCATATTTCCGAATTGCAGGCTCTCTCCTGTCGTGATCCCTATCTCGCTTTCTCAGCGGAAGGTGTGTCTCTTCGCACTGTTCCTTCTTTTTTGCCAGAGGTGCTGACGCCGTTCTATGTGAACCAGCCTCTCTTCCTACCGGCCTTTTCCAGTGCTCAGTGTGAGAGTAGTCGGTCTCCGTTACGGTCGGTGGACCTTAAGAGAGTGCTTTTCCAATACCTGAAGGTCACGAACTCGTTTCGTACGTCTGATCATCTTTTTGTCCTGTTTGCGGGACCTCGTCGGGGCTCCGCGGCCTCTAAGTCTACAATTTCTAGGTGGCTCCGAGGGGCCATTGAAGCAGCTTACATTCTTCGGGGGAAGCTGGTTCCGGTGGGGCTCCGTGCTCATTCTACTCGAGCACAAGCGGCTTCTTGGGCCGAGCAGTCTCTTGTGGCTCCGCTGGATATTTGTCGAGCGGCGACTTGGTCTTCGCTGTCCACCTTTGTACGTCACTATAGGTTGGACGTTCAGGCTCGTCAGGACGGCTGCTTTGGAGCTGCAGTACTGTCGGCGGCCTTGACCCCCCCCTTGAGAGCGGGTAGCTTGGGTACTGCCCGTTTGTCTGGACTGGTCTAGCAGTATAACTTGGAAGGTGAAATTTCACTTACCGTTAATTTCCTTTCCTGGAATACTGCTAGACCAGTCCAGGACCCGCCCTGCTGTATGGTGCACTGCTGCTGGCGCTGGGCAGCCGCCGACCGCTGTCCTTCCTTTTCAGTCTGCCTCGCCATGGGCGATCCATGAGTGCGTTGGTGCATGCTGACTTCAGTTCTGGGGAGTCCTTCGGCTCCCTTGTATATAGTTCCTTAGGACCCTCGGGGTGCGGTTAAGTTTAAGTTGCTTTTATACGTTACTGACAGGGACCCCTAGGGGTAGCTGTATATCACCAGACTCCACCCAATCAGAGCTCTGGTGGAATTCTCTGTCTCCAAGATCTGCTGGCAGGGGTGCATAACCCGTTTGTCTGGACTGGTCTAGCAGTATTCCAGGAAAGGAAATTAACGGTAAGTGAAATTTCACCATCTTCAACTTTGGAAGAGATGAGTTAAGATAAAGACTGGGGATCGAATAGCACAATTAATTTGTGAACGCGTAGGTCTTCCACCTTTAGAAGAAGTACCTGTCTTATCCACAACGATTCGTGGCACAAAAGGCTTTGGATCTACAGGGACCAATAGCCTGCAAGGATTGTCAGCATCTGTGGAGGAGGAGGAGGCAGAAGAAGACCTCGGACCCCAGCTAGCCGAATGCAAGAAGAATCCTGAACCCAGAGTTGATGAGGGACTCTCGTGGGCTCAAAAACAGGAACTTGCACAAGTGCTATCTAGATATAAGGATGTTCTCACCCCTGTACCAGGAGAGACGAAACTGATAGCACATGAAATTATAACACCCCCTGGCGAAGTGATAAGGCAACGGCCTTACCGATTACCAGAGGCAAAGAAGAACGAAGTGATACGAAGTGATACGGCAGGTGGGAGAAATGTTGTCCATGGGAATAATCGAAGAATCCCGGAGTCCCTGGAATAGTCCCATTGTTATGGCACCGAAACTGGACGGTTCAATACGATTCTGTATTGACTTCAGGAAAATTAATTCTATATCCCGGTTTGACTCATATCCCATGCCTCGGATCGAGGAACTCCTGGATCGACTTGGACAAGCCAAATACCTTACAACGCTCGATATGTCAAAAGGATATTGGCAAGTTCCCCTCACCAGAGAGGCCCGGCAGAAAACAGCATTTAGTACACCCGTTGGCCTCTATCAATTTAAGAAACCTGTGTCTTTTGGGGATATTGCTAGGTACGTATGACCTAGATTGGCCACTGTTGGAAACAGGATACTGGGCTTGATGGACCTCGGTCTGACCCAGTATGGCATGTCTTAAGTTCTTATGAGAATGCCCTTTGGCCTGCATGGGGCCGCGGCCACTTGCCAGCGACTCATGGACATGGTCCTCTGTCCACATCAAGCCTATGCAGTTGCCTATATGGACGACGTTGTCATTCATAGCGAGACATGGACCCAACATTTGCAAACAGTCGAAGCTGTTCTGTTAGCGATTCGGGATGCAGGCCTCACGTTGAATCCAGCCAAGTGTCTATTCGGGGGTCAAGAGGTCAAGTATTTGGGTCATGTGGTGGGCCATGGTGTTGTAAAACCTCTTATCAGTAAAATTGCAAGTGTACAAGCTTTTCCTAGACCTGCCAATAAAAAACAACTACGCAGCTTTTTAGGATTGGTAGGTTATTACCGGAGATTCATCCCACATTTTTCAGAAAAGACTGCCTTGCTGACTGACATGCTTAGGAAAAATGCGCCTAATAAACTTAAGTGGAGCGAAGAGGCCGAAGGAGCGTTTGACCTCTTAAAGAAGCAACTCTGTGAGGCACCGGTTTTGAAGTGGATTTCTCGAAACCGTTCATAGTACAGACAGACGCCTCTGATACGGGCCTGGGCGCTGTCTTGTCGCAACGGCACGAGGGCACGGAACACCCAGTCTTATTTCTTAGTAGGAAACTGGCACCGGCGGAGAGAAACTACTCCACGATTGAGCGTGAATGTTTAGCCATCAAATGGGCTATTGATGCTCTGCGCTTCTACCTAGTGGGAAGGAAGTTTATTCTAGTCACAGACCACGCACCATTGAAATGGTTAAATCAGATGCATAATCACAACTCCCGTCTGACGCGCTGGTTTATGGCCCTACAGGCTTTCGAATTTCAGGTGGAACATAGGGCCGGAAAACTCCATCAAAACGCAGACGTGTTAAGTCGTATCACGTGCTGTGCGGACGAGCCTAGGCCAGCCCGAGATATCTTAAGGGGGGGATCTGTGACGTAGAAGCCTCTCAAGAAGCAATGGAGATAGACGAAGATCTGGTGGAGAAAAGTGGTACTGCACTGAAAAGCAGGATTTTCTCTTCAGAAGGAAAAAAACACGCAGCTGATCAGGAACCACACCTCACCTTAGGGGAGGAGACAGGTCAGGTCACTGATTGGGCACGCCCAAGCAGGAGGCGGGCAGTGCAACACAGTGGGAGCTTGTTAAATACACAGGCAGTTAGAACACAGAAGAAACAGGAAAGGAAACCGAAGTGGAAACAGAAACAGTTGGAGAAGCATGTGACAAGGAACAGCTGGGATCCACAGAGAAGCAGGGATCCACAGAGAAGCAGTTTGGAGTCATGAAGGGAGTTACTAGGAGACTCAGAGGCACTGAGAGACTTCTATGGAAGGGAAGACTCAGAAGCACAGAGAGACCTAGAACTACAGCCTGAGCTACCTGAGAACCAAGCAGGACCTTTAAGCAGTAACCAGTGGGGTAAAGATTTATCCTGGAGACACTCAGCACAAGGTACGAACTGGGGTTGAAGGAGCTAGCAACTGTGATACTAGGAAGCAAGAAAGCTGGAAGAATAGTTTTAAAAGCCAGAACAACGACAGACAGAACTATGGCAGATTTGTTCAGCCTGATATACCCTTGAGCAGCATAAGAGACACTAATAAGCCAGCTGGAGCTTACAGTCTGAAAGCCAATAGAAGGAAAAGTGCTGAGGCTTATTTGGAAGACTTGAGCCAAGGTAAAACTGACATTTCTAGTTTTGATTGTCTGTTCAGAAACTCTCCAGAGCGAGTTGAACTGTTAAAGGAAAACCCAACACTTACTTTTAAGGATAAGTGGGGGAGGGGTTTTACTCACACGGAGAACTGTTGTGCTGACAAAAACAGCATAGCCAATTACCACGAGCTAGATATCTTAAATAAACGTTTACCTGAAGCAGAAGAAAGACATCAGCTTAGCAAAGGACACAAGCAGGCTGAATTGCTTCTGGCAGAGTTTAGGGAATTCTTAGAGAAAAAGGCAGTCTCTCCTTTTAATCTTACACAGCATGCCAATAGCTGTGAAGAAGAGATGCCTTTAGATATTTCCTTGTCTTCAACAGAACAAGATCTAGACATGGATTGCTCTACTTGTACTATTGAAAAGAATCTTGATTGAGTGCTTTAAAATTATATGGAAAGAATATAATAGAAGATTAACTTACCTGTTACCAGGGTGAAAAAGCTTATGAAAGTTTAATAAGTGGAATCATTTTCTGGAGCTGAGAAGCTTTGCTGTTGTGAGAAGACTTTAGTTTCAGTTTATGGAAGAGTCACAGGATTAACTGAATGTGAGTCTGAGAAGGAACAGTGAATAAGCTAATTGAAAGCTAACCCAGCATTGCAAACCCTGTATATTTTGGTTTTCCCATCTTTTGTTGAATGTGCCATAATCTTCTTTTGCGTCTGATTGCGCTGAACTGCAAAGCGTTGGAAATAAACCTCTTAAAAAGAAATTTTCTTTGCCTGCCTTTGTCTGCTCGAGCTACAACTACAATCTCAATCCTTCAGGAGGCTCAGGACTACATTACCCAGAATCCCTAGGGTCAAATAGTAGCACTTCACCCCTGAAGGGCACCAAAGGCCACTCCAACCTGGCAACCCTCAAGGCCCAGGTAGTGGGTGGGTGGCAATATATATGAATACACATATCTCACTCTGAAAGATTTGTTACTGTCCATATTAATGCTGTTCCAGCATACCATAGAGTTTTAAATGGACAACCAATTTCTATGGTAGGTAGAAACTACCTTCTTTTACTGTAACCTCTCCGGTTACGTTACATCTGAAGCTCTTCATGTAAAGTCATCATCCTAAGTGACATCACTTAGGGAAGACATTACTGATCTTCAAGAAATTGGAGGCTACACCGCCTACTACAAATGTTTCTTTCTTTCAGTTGGATAGAGGGGTCTTAAAGACCCATCCTTTTTCTGCAAACCAGTCAGATTTCTCCTCTCTTTCCTAGAGCCTTTTTCTGCTCCAAGGACAACGAGCTTCAAACTTTGGCCAACAGAAGCTTTAGCTTCTCATCCAAAGTCCAACCCCATTAAACTCCCCCAGTTTTTTCTTCTGGGATTAGTTCTAGCCATTTAGGCTTCTGACCTCTGCCTGTATTGCAAAATTTATTTCCTCTACTTCACAGTAAGGTATTTTCTTTGAGGATAATGTACTGGCTCTTAGCACCAGACCCATATTAGCCTCAACAAATACTTTCGCAATACTTTTGACTAAGGTCCACATTAGAAAATTGGAATCCAATATTTACTAACATTTATGATCTACACAAGGACTCCCCTCTATATGCCTTGTTTAGTCAAGCTGTTCCACAGCACACCCTTTTTAGTTCAACTCCTACCCTCCATCCCTTGGCTGCCTGAGGTTCTGAGAAATAGCATGGCCCATCGATTAGATTTGCAACATGCTGGGACCTCCTCTAGGCATCTCTAGCTTGGGAGTCCCCATATGTGAAGACTCATTCCTACTTGTTCCTGGAGATAGCACAGTTACTTACCTGTAACAGGTGATCTCTGGGAACAGCAGGAATAAGTCTTCACAACCCACCCACCTCCCCTAGGAATTGTTTCTCTCTCTCTCTCTCTCTAATTTGTCTACTTCCCTCCTTCGGTCTCAGCTACAAACCCAACTGATGAGAGGGAAGTGAATGGGCAGGAAGGCAGCGCGCATGCATGTGGGATGCTCGCAAAAGCTTTCTTTTTGGACGCTGGGGAGCGTTCCCGCGCAGGCTCCGTCGGTACCGACGTACCCATATGTGAAGACTTATTCCTGCTCACCTGTTACAGATAAGTAACTGTGCTGTCCTCCTTTAGCGCCCCTTTTACCCCTCTATCATCCAGTGGTCCCTATCATCCAGTGGTCCAACTGACTCTCTCACAGGTTTTTTGCTACAGATGTACTTGAAAAAAAAATTTTAATACGTTTTTGCTTCCACAGCAAGCTTATTTTTTAAATCCGCTCTTTGTCTGCCTTAATGCCTTGCATCTAACTTGCCAATTGCAATGCTGCTTCCTGTTTACATCATTTGGCTCCTTTTTCCATTTCCTGAAAGATGCTTTTTTGACTACAACAGCCTCTCTGCTCTCTCCTCAAAAGCCATGCTGCCAATTTTTTGGCCTTCCTTCCATTTTTCTTCAATTGTGGAATACATCTGTCTAGGCTTCCAAGATACTATTTTTAAATAAGCCCATGCTTGATATAAATCTTTAACCTTTACAGCTGCTCGTTTTAGTTTTTTCTTAACTATTTTCCGCAGTTTATCATAGTCTCCCTTTTGAAAGTTAAAAGGTAGTACTGTGGATTTCCTTGCCGTCCTGCTACTATTTACTAAATCAAATGCGATCCTGCTATGATCACTATTGCCAAGTGGCCCTAACACCCTTATCTCTTGCACCAGATCTTGTGTTCTACTAAGGACTAGGTCCAAAATAGCTTCCCCTCCTGACAGTTCATGAACTAGCTGTTCCAAAAAGCAGTCCTGTATTTCCATCTAGAAACTTTATCTCCCTAGCATGTCCTGCTGTGGCACTGACTCAGTCAATACCGTAGTAATTGAAATTGCCCATTATTACTATGTTGTAACTTTTGTTAGCTTCCCTGATTTCTCTTAGCTTTTCATTATCCATCAGTTTGTTCTGCCCAAGTGGTCCGTGGTACATACCCACTGTCATTGCCTTCCGCTTGTTACATGGTATTTCTATCCACAGAGATTTTACAGTGTATTTTGTTTCATGCAAAACTTTAATCCTGTGTCTCAATGCTCTCTCTAACATAGAGTACAACCTCTCCCACCAATTTGATGTACCCTATCATTGTGATATAGTTTGTACCCAGGTATCACAGTTTCCCATTGGTTGTCCTCCTTCTACCAGTCTCTGAGATGCCAGTCATATCTAACCTTTCATTTAGTTCTATATATTCTAGCTCTCCCATCTTATTTTTTAGACTTCTAGTATTTGCATACAGGCATTTAAGAGATTCTATTTTATTCATATTAATCTGGTTATCAGTTGATAGGGGTAATTTGGAATCTTTCAGCTCTGTACTTAAGGGCATCTGGGTTAGTTTTATCTTTATTGGATCCTCTCTGTTGGGATGCCCTATCTTCCCTCTTTTGCTAGTATCCTTCAAGGTGTTTTGAGGCAACAGCAGAATGGTTCAGCACACAAAACATGAGAATCAACTACAGTAAAACAGATGTCCTTTTCATCTCAAGAAACCAGGACTTCACCCCTCCACTCTCTTTAAAGGTCGGCAACACAGAGCTGAAAACCAAACCCACAATCCGCTACCTTGGCGTTACACTGGATCAACAACTGGATCTGAAAACCCACATAAGAAACACAGTAAAAACAGTATACATGAAAATAAGGACCCTAAAACATCTCCGACCGCTGCTTGACTTCAGCGACTACCGTTCGATCTATCAGGCATTAATATTACCACATTTCGACTATGCCAACGTAATTCTACACGGTCTCCCTCAAGCAACACTGGCTCCTCTCCAGCTTGCAATGAACACTGCGGCAAGAGTACTAACAGGGGCTTCACGGAGAGAGCACATAACGCCAGTACTGATGAACCTCCATTGGCTACCAGTTCAAGCAAGAATCCGCCACAAAGTTCTAACCTTAACTTTCAAAGCCGCAAACACCCTGACCTCCACATCCCTCAGCAAGATGATACATAAAGTACCACAGAACAGAAACAGAAGACCCATGATGCAAAACACACTAGAGGTCCCAAAAGTAATAACAAAATGCACAAAAGCAACGACAAATAGGGCCTTTACGATTTACGCACCCAGAGCATGGAACGCGCTCCCCACCTCTATTCGAAACATCACTCACCTAATTGACTTCAGGAAGGCACTAAAGCAGCACCTATTCACCACATACTACCCTGAATCCAGCACTAGTAATCATACATATGCCCCCTCAGACAATCACTCATTGCAATTAAACAATCAGACTCAGCATGAAAAAGGATAATCAACTGATCGATCAGAAGATACCCACTGAAATGGAATCAGGACCCCCAGTGTAAATAAGATGTAGATATGTTATACAATGTACATAGTTCCCCCCAGTTACTTCCAAGTTGATCTCCTGTTTATTGTAAATGCAACTCAGGGTTCCTGTGTTGTATGGTTGATGTTGGATGTAAACCGCTCTGATCTAGAATAGAGCGGTATAGAAGAACTGTTAAATAAATAAATAAATAAATAAAATAAATAAATCTTTCTGAACCATGCGCTCTTGGACGACTGTCAGCTTTCCCCTATTGTTTCATTTAAAAGCTGCTCTATCTACTTTTTAAAGGTTAATGCCAGCAGCCTCGTTCCATCCCGGTTAAGGTGGAGCCCATCTCTTTGGGGAAAAAGCCCTCCTTTCCCCAGAATGTTGCTCAGTTCCTAACAAATCCAAAACCCTCTTCTTTGCACCTTTGTCTCATTCACGCATTGAGACTCCGGAGCTCTGCCTGCCTTTTAGGTCCTGCACATGGAACAGGAAGCATTTCGGAAAATGCTACCCTGGACGTTCTGGGTTTTAACTTCCTACCTAAAAGCCTAAATTTGGCTTCCAGAACCTCCCCCCACACTTTCCTGTGTCATTGGTACCAACATGTACCAAGGCAGCAGACTCCTTCCCAGCACTATCTATAACCTTGTCTAGGTGGCACATGAGGTCCACTGCCTTTGTTACCAGGTGATCCTCATGTCCACCAGCCACCCAGCTGTCAACATGCCTAATGATTGAATCACCAGCTATAATGTCCATCCTAACCTTTCCTTCATGAGAACATGGCCCTGGAGAAACCTCCTCGGTGTGAGAGTTTTACATCACCTAAGGACAGGTACTAACTAGAGGCTCGCTTCCAGCCACATCAAGGTTCTGCTCTCCTTTCACGCGACCTCTCTCCTCCATGGCAACTGAGAGACTTCCAGACTGGAGGTGGGACTTCAGTACTATGTCCCTGTAGGTCTCGTCTATATCCCTCTCTGTCTTCCTTAAGTCTTTCAAGTCTACCATCTAGCCTCCAGAGATCAGGCCCATTCTCTGAAGGCAAGGAGCTCCTTCCACCTAGTGTACCACCAACTGGGAGAAAATTGTACATGTGACACTCAATGCAAAAGACTGGATAGCCCCCATCTTGCTGCTGGACTGCTGTCTGCATCTTAGTTTTAAGATTTTGTTTAGCTATTTAAGTTGTCTACTTAAAGATGCTAGGGATACTTGCACTGGTACAACTATACCTAATAACTGTAAGGGACTTAGTTCACCTCAAGATTAATCAGTACATTCCTAGTGAGGATAACCAGCTGAACCTGAAAATACATTTGACCACTTCTTCCCCTTTAATAGATTTAAGAGCCTATAAAGCTAAGATTATGCCTGGGGTGGGTGGGAGAGAAAGAACATTGAATAAAAGCTAGCTTGCTACACAGTGCCCTGACCTGTGCTTCTAAGGTAATCTCAGATCTCATCACACACACAGAGAACAACAGGCCTAAAAGAGCTTCTGCCATGGACATGCTAATCATACCAAGCAACTCCATCACGTCCAGCCAATCAATGATTAACAGAGCATTTGTTAACTTTGCCCCCAGATGCTGGAATAAACTCCCTCCAGGCATTAGAGCGATCAGGGACCTTAAACAGTTTAGAAAGGCCCTCAAACACTACCTTTTTATCACTCACTTTAAGCTTCCGGACATACCTCCCCCCCTCCCACACTTACCCTCACAACCCCATACCTATACTATCTCCAGGAACAAGCAGGAATGAGTCTTCACATATGGGTACGTCGGTACCGACGGAGCCTGCGCGGGAACGCTCCCCAGCTTCCCAAAAAGGAAAGCTTTTGGGAGCATCCCACAGCGCCTGCGCGCTGCCTTCCCGCCTTTCCTAACCGCCTCTCCTCAGTTCTTCTTTTCCGCGGAGCCAGTAGGTCGTGTTCACTGTTCCCTCTAAGCTGTGCGCGTGTGCGCGCGCACACACCTCGCCGAGCGAGCGCACATACTTTACAACAGAGCGCACAAAAATTATGGTTCTGATTCTGATAGAAAACAACACAGACGTCTTAAAATTTAAAAGTTGTTGTGTATTTACGGTTTTCACAAGTTCTACAATATTTCTAGTGCAATCAATGTGGTGTACATACTGTATTCTGACGTGTAGTCAAATTTTAAAGTATATAACTCCGAGTGTTGTTATGTGGTGCACAAAAATTTAACCTTCCTTCAAAAGTTGCACAGCTGATATTTTATGCGCACACAGCCTACAGAAAATTAGAGGGAACATTGGTCGTGTTCCTGTCACCGCTGAAGAAGTTCTTTATTTTATTTTATTTCTTTGGTCGCGCGTCTGCTTTCCTTGACGTCGGACCGGTACCGCCGGTCTTTCTTTCTTTTCTTAAAAAAAAAATAATAAATAATACACTTTTTCCCTCACTTAGTGTATTTTTTTCTCTTGGGCCTTAGGCCTCACGAGAAAATTTCCTCATGGAAAAACCAGCCTCTGGGTTTAAAAAATGCACTAAGTGCAGCGGTACTATTTCTGTCACCGACACCCATGAATGGTGTCTTAAATGTTTGGGTCCTGACCACTCCATTTTGGATTGTCCGTCCTGCTCCTTGATGTCTAAATGAGGTTTTACAGAACCGAGCAGCTAAGCTCCATGTGCTGTTTCCCTCTGATGCAGCTTCAGTAGCATCAACGTCTTCCAGGGCCTCTACTTCCTCCCATGGATCTCAGGTAACCAAACATAAATCCAGCCAGTCCTCAAAGGGTAAATCTCCTTCCAAGCATCGAGATGCCGCCGGGCTTGCCCTCAAGGATCCTGCACCGGCAAAACAACCCCGGCGGGAAGCTCCGGCTTCCAAAGCTCCTCCTATGGGGTTACAGGTTGACATCGATGGCATGGCCTCGACCGATCACCTGTTAGAATGCTCTGGGGTACTGGCGCAACCTTCCGGTACCGAAATTCAGACATTCATGGCGTCAATGGATCAGAATGTTCTATCCATGCAGCAGGCTATCGCGGCCTTCATCCAAGCTGCGACGCCGCTGATACCACAACAAAACCCGTTGTCGGTACCGGTACCGATTGCATCGACATCAACCAGGATGCCGACTGCAGCGGTTCCCTGTCCAGGGATGCTCATCGGTACCGAACCGGTACCGATGACGCCCTATGTCGATACCGCTCGATATGCGTATCGAGCTTTAGAAGAACACCCTGACAGGCGATACTTTGATTCCTCTGAAGATTCTGATACATCAGAGGAATCTCCTGAAGTATCTATAACCCTTCCTGAGGAACCTTCTTCTCCAAAAAGAAGAATGTCTCCTCCAGAGGACTTGTCCTTTCAAGATTTCATAAGAGAAGTAGCTAAAGGACTCTCTATTTCAGTGACCTCTGAGTCAGAGCCTAGAGCTAAAAAATTGGACATTTTGGGTTATTCTAAGGCTCCTAAGGAGGCAGTCACCTTGCCAATTCATGAGATTCTTTATGAGCACATGATTGACTTATGGGAGACTCCTCTCACTATCTCTCCTCATTCTTGAAGATTGGACACTATGTATCGTGTCCCTCCTTGTCCTGGTTTTCATAAAACACAGCTTCCTCACCATTCTATTGTGGTGCAGTCAGCTATGAAGAGGATAAAGAGTGCAAAATTACACTCCTCTGCCCCTCCAGGAAGAGAATGTAGGACCTTGGATGCATTTGGTAGGAAAATCTTCCAAGCCAGTATGCTTATTGCCAGAATCAACTCCTATAGTCTTTACATGGGTATGTTTCTAAAAGAGGTTGCAGATAAACTGCACACTTTCCTCCCTTTTCTTCCAGAGGATAAAAGGAAAGAATTCCTTACTTGCCTTAAGCATACTCAAGACATTTCAAAGTTTTCCAACCGTGCAGCCTTTGACTCCTTTGAAGGTGCCAGCAGAACTTCGGCCATTGCCATAGCTGCTCGCAGAATTGCTTGGCTCCAAGCTTCTGATTTAGAAACTTGGGTCCAAGATGGCTTAGGAAATCTTCCCTGTACAGGTGAAAACCTGTTTGGCAAAGAATGGCAAATAAAAGCCACTCAAATGGATGCAGAAAATTCTGCTTTGGATAGACTTTCAAAGTCAACCTCCATTCCTGCCAAGAAAAAAACCTTTCAAGAAGTCTTTTTTTCAAAAAGGGCAGATTCACTTCTACTACTGGCCAACAATCATCTTCAGGTCGCTTTGCTATTAAGCGTCAGCAACCTAAGCAGGCCAGACCTAAGTCTACAGGGGCTGCTGCAACTCAGCAGACTCAACCTCCTCAGGGTTTTTGACTTGATGCTAGAGAACTTAGCCTTTCTGCCTCTAAAGCAGCCAGAACCTCCCACCATTCCAGGAAGGTTAGCTCATTTTGCTCCCAGATGGGAGCAAATTACATCAGAGCAGTGGACCCTCTCCATCATAAGGGAGGACTACAAGCTTCATTTCTCAAACCTTCCTCCTTACACCATGGTGAGACACTTCAATTCTCCAACATCTCTTCTCGACCTTTTAGGTCAGGAGGTAGCTACCCTTCTTGCCCAAGGGGCAATAGAAGAAGTACCCTTTCTTCAACAAGGGTCAGGGTTTTACTCCCCCTATTTTCTGATTCCAAAGAAAACAGGGGGCTACAGACCCATATTAGATCTCAGGGAATTGAACAAATTTCTATGCAAGGAGAAATTCAAAATGCTTTCTCTGGGTACTCTCCTTCCATACCTCCAGAGTCAGGATTGGCTTTGTTCTCTAGATCTCAAGGATGCGTACACACATGTCCTCATCCATCCATCTCACAGAAGGTTCCTCCGTTTTCTTTTCAAGGAAAACATTACCAATACAGAGTGCTTCCTTTTGGTCTGGCCTCTGCTCCAAGAGTGTTCACCAAATGCATGGCAATAGTAGCTGCATTTCTACGCACTCTGGGAATATTTGTATTCCCATACCTGGACGACTGGCTCATCCGAGCTCCATCTCAGTCAGAAGCCCAGACTTCCCTGGACCGCACAAGGAGCATTCTGCAATATCTGGGACTTGTGGTAAACCTCCCAAAGTCCCAGCTTACCCCTACTCAGTTCCTAGAGTTCATAGGGGCCTGGTTGGATACTACCACTGCAAGGGCCTACCTTCCCCAGGCCCGTTGCCAACGTCTGGTGCAGTTAGCCTCCCAGATTCAGTCAAGAAATCACTTAACTGCCCGGGAGATGCTGCAACTGCTAGGCCACATGGCATCCACAGTGCATGTGGTACCTTATGCTCGCCTTCACATGAGAGCAGCTCAATGGACTTTGTCCACCCAGTGGACTCAAGCATCAGGAGCTCTCTCAGACCAAATAGCAACCTCCAAATGTCTCTTTTGGTCTCTCCAGTGGTGGATATCCACCAAAAATCTGTTGCTGGGATCTCCCTTCCAACAGTTGTTGCCCCAGGCAACCCTCACAACAGATGCCTCCTAAACAGGTTGGGGAGCTCATCTACAAGACCTCTCCACTCAGGGCACTTGGTCTCCACAGGAGGCCTCTCTTCATATCAACCACTTGGAGCTTCGAGCTGTTTTTCTGGCTCTCAAGGTCTTTCATACCCTCCTAAGCTACAAGACAGTCCTTGTTCATATGGACAATCAGGTAGCCATGTTCTACATAAACAAACAAGGAGGAACTGGCTCTCTGTCGCTTTGCAACAAAGCTCTAAGATTATGGGCCTTCGCCAGAGAGCATCAAATACATCTCCTGGCTGTATACCTCCCAGGAATCCAAAACTCTTGGGCAGACAGACTCGGTCAAGTTCTGCTTCCACACGAATGGTCCCTGCATATGGACCAGGTACTTAGAATCTTCCAGGAATGAGGAACCCCGGACATAGACCTCTTTGCAAGTCCGTGGAATGCCAAACTTCCCCGATTCTGTTCCAGAATTCCGTGTCAGGGAGTTCAGGCCAGGGATGCCTTCCTCCTTCACTGGGGTCAAGGCTTCCTGTATGCCTTTCCACCCATTCCCTTGATTCCCAGGACTCTGTTCAAACTCCAGAGGGATCAAGGATCTATGATCCTCATAGCTCCACGCTGGCCACGCCAAGTGTGGTACCCTCTGCTTCTGCATCTCTCTCAAGCCCCCTCCCTGGACTTGGGGGCTGCTCCAGATCTTCTGTCCCAGGAGGAGGGGACTCTGTGGCACCCAAACCCCAAGTCCCTTCACCTCAGAGCCTGGTTACTGAAGGCCTAGACCTTCAGGGTTGGAATCTCTCTCAGCAAGTGAGGGATATCCTCCATGCTTCCAGAAAACCTTCTACTAGACGTTCCTATGCTTTTAAATGGAAAAGGTTTTCCATTTGGTGTACTGAGAAGGGTCTTGACCCTCTAGCACTAGCCTTGAATTCTCTATTGGAATATCTCCTGCATCTTTCCAATGCAGGTCTTAAGACGAATTCAGTAAGAGTCCATTTGAGTGCTATTGCAGCATCTCTTAAGCCTATCAATGGACAACCTATATCCTCTCATCCTCTTATTGCAAGATTCATGAGAGGCCTCACTTTAACTAAACCTCCCATTAGACCCCCTCCAGTGGCATGGGACTTAAATCTGGTTCTTGGTCAGCTTATGAAGCCACCTTTTGAACCCTTAGCCACCACCTCCTTGAAATTTCTTTCCTGGAAGGTTATTTTCCTCATTGCAGTCACCTCAGCTCGCCGCATCAGTGAACTGCAGGCCTTAGTGGCTAATCCACCTTATACAAGGTTCCATCATGATAAGGTAGTCCTTAGGACCAATCCTCACTTTATGCCTAAAGTGGTCTCACCTTTACATCTTAATCAAGAGGTATATTTACCTGTCTTTTTTCCAGCTCCTCATGCATCAAGTGCAGAGAGGAATCTTCATACTCTGGATTGTAAAAGAGCTCTTGCTTTTTACTTACAAAGGACACAGCAACATATAAAGTCTTCTCAACTCTTTGTTGCTTTTGATCCCTCTCATTTGGGACTTCCAGTCTCTAAGAGGACACTGTCCAATTGGATTGCTCAGTGTATTTCTTACGCCTACCAGAGTAAGAACCTTTCTCTGGAGAGCCATGTCACAGCTCATAATGTGAGGGCCATGGCCACCTCTATGGCTCATCTAAATTCTGTGTCCATCGACCAGATCTGTCGAGCGGCCACCTGGGCCTCGGTTCATACCTTCACAGCCCATTACTGCTTGGACAAGGACTCCCGCCAGGATGCCTTGTTTGGTCAGGCTGTTCTCAAACACCTGTTCCATTCTTGATCAACTCCTGCCCTCCTTCCCAGAATGGATGCCTGAGATCCATAGAAGGAGGTAGAGCCCTTCCCAGGCTCTCATAACCTGAGGGATCTCCCAGGCATCTCTAGCTAGGGAGTTCCCATATGTGAAGACTCATTCCTGCTTGTTCCTGGAGATAGCACAGTTACTTACCCTTTAACAGGTGATCTCTGGGAACAGCAGGAATAAGTCTTCACAACCCACCCACCTCCCCTAGGAGTTGTATCTTTCTATCTATCTTTCCTTTCCTCTCTCTCTCTTTGTCTCAGCTTAAAACTTGAACTGAGGAGAGGCGGTTAGGAAAGGCGGGAAGGCAGCGCGCAGGCGCTGTGGGATGCTCCCAAAAGCTTTCCTTTTTGGGAAGCTGGGGAGCGTTCCTCCTGCTGTTCCCAGAGATCACCTGTTACAGGTAAGTAACTGTGCTTTATGAATGTACAGAGCTGACATATGTCCCAACAGGTAGTTTCAAAGATTGTATATAGTTCCCCTGGTTTACCTCCATTTTAATTCCCTGTTATCTGTAAACGAAAGCCAGTTATTTGTTACAGTGTTTTATTGTTACAATGTTTGTTTATTGTATTTGATAAAAAACGCCTTTCACAAGAACCAAAGCAGTGTAAAATTAAAAATTCAATAAAAGCAGGCCGAGGCCAGCGAAAAGGAAAAGAAATATACAATATTTGACAGGACAGCAGAAGAATCAGGAGAACAGGACAAAACGTAGACAGGAGGTAGGCCTAGGAAAGAACAAGAGGTAGGGAAGAGAATTAATCACACAAAAGGGGAGGGAAGATTGAAAGCTAGGGAAAACAAATGGGTTTTTAACTGTTGTTTAAAAGTAGTAAACTGAGGGTCTAGACGGAGGGAGGGGGGAAGGGCATTCCAAAGGGCGGGAGCAGCAAAGAAAAAGGCAGAGGAGCGGGTAGAGTGCAGGTGAGCGCGAGAAGGGGAAGGGAGGGTGAGGCGGTTGAGGTGAAAAGAGCGGGGAGCGTGTCTAGGAGAGTGAAAGAAGAGGAGATCCGTTAGGTATTGGGGAGTGCTAGTATGGAAGGCTTTGAGTCAGGATCAGTAATTTGAAAGTGGCTCTGAAAGGGATAGGCAACCAGTGGAGATGAAAGAGCAGAGGAGTTATGTGATCCTGAGGGGAAGAGCATGTGACCAGGCGTGCAGCAGTATTCTGAATCCGTTGAAGGCGGGTAAGTTGATATTTTGGGAGACCGATAAATAGAGAGTTGGCAAAGTCTACTCGAGACATAATTAAGGACAGGACCAAGGTAACAAGGGCTGAAGAGAAGAGAAAAGGACAATGTAAACCGCACTGATGACAAATAGCGCGGTATATAAGAAATGTTAAATAAATAAATAAATCTATTAAGAATTTCCTTGGTGATTCATACGGCCCTTGGTTTGATAGAAAGAGCTTTTCAAATTGCCCCTTTGAGCTGTCACGGCTTTAACACCTGTTTAAAACAATTTCACAGGTTTTTTGCA
Organism: Ichthyophis bannanicus; assembly: GCA_033557465.1. Lineage (NCBI taxonomy): Eukaryota > Metazoa > Chordata > Amphibia > Gymnophiona > Ichthyophiidae > Ichthyophis > Ichthyophis bannanicus. The sequence continues at coordinate 867,870,088 of CM066035.1, read as the reverse complement.
CCCTTACAGGTTTTGTAAGGCCTCTTTGTAAAGGTCTCTAGAAACAATTTTTTTATTTCTACTCAAAGAATATTTACCCTATTCTTCCTTCTCTGTTAAGCTACACTCCAATTTGATTTAAATTAAAAGCTCCCTGCTGCTAACAACTGAGGTTTAAACTTAAATTAAAAGCTCTCTGCTGCTCCGACTGAGGTTTAAATTTAAATCTGTGGTGCTACTGTCCTGACTGAGTTAGCAAATACACTGGATTCTAAAGTACACAGATTTATCAGCTTTAACCCAAAGCAGATTTCTTTCCAGTAGTAGGACTGAATGCTTATTATGTTTCTTCTTCAATTTAAAATGTTGGAGGTGGTAGTCTGATACAGATTCCAGATGATAATTTAATTTATCTTGGAGACTTCAGTTCAGAAGTCTGCTATCAGGGGTACAGTCTGCTAACAGGGCTACCTTCCAAAGTCTCTTAGATAAAGCAAGTTTTTACTGGGTTTTTTTTTTCCAAAGAGGATGACACCTTTTCATGGCTACATTATACAGATTTATCCTAATGTGTTTGCAAAAACTCAACAAGTTGAGGGGGGGTTCTCTAGTTGAAGCCTAAGGCTTTGTCACTGGGTATGACCTACTTCTTAAAGTATTCTCAGAAGTGATTAATTAAAAATATTTAGGCAAAGATGATGTATGTCTAGAACCTGCACAATTGCAAGCCCTGATTCAGTCCCATGAAGGCGCCAGTAATGAATAATGGGTAGTTGATTTATTGCCACTTATTTTTCTCAATTGATATCCACTGGATTTTTAAGGAGTATTCCATTTTGAGGGTAAATTAAGTGGAGGGGAGGGTATGTACCTTTTGCTCTAATTTTTGTCTTGTAGTTTATTTAGTATTATGGCTTACTTTTTTCCTCCCATTTGAGGATAGGGAATTTGCATATGGAGATTTTTTTTATTTTATGATGATCCTATTTTTTATGTGATGCTATGTTATTTCCTTTGCCTTTGAGTATGCTCTGTATTTTTGAGTTATATCAGTTTGTTTTTGTTCCTTTGACAAATTTTAATAAAGATTAAATTAGGGCCTGATCTTGAGTTATCCGGATTTTGAAAGGGCTGTGTGCTACTAGAAAAATGTGTGAATAGACAGGGTTAAAGTGGAGAGAGAGTGGAGTTGTGGCACGCATCCTACAGACCAAACCATGCTGCTAGTGTGGGCGCAGCTAACAGCTGCCCCCTGACCAGGCACTAGCAGCACTCACTATGCTCACGCAGTTTGGACATGAGTGTTAGGAAATATAAAGAGCAGAAGCAGGGTGAACACAATAATATAGGGCCAATAGAAGATGTGAGCTGAATACCAAGGCGTCTGCCTAGGCCACCTGTTTGGAGGGGCTGCATAGTGCAGCTTCCATAGTAGAGGACCACAACAGCTTAACAACCACAAAATCTGAGCTTGCGGGTCAGGGTTAACCCCGCTGGGACAGTGGGCAAATATCCACAGGCACAACAGCTGCATTGGATAGGTGTCAGAGGGTGCTGGTGTTGTATGCTGTGGAGGTGTCAGGACATAGGGCTTGTGCTCTGAGATACAGTCCTGGCCTCGTAGCCAGAATTAGAGCCAGCAGAGTACAGAATTAGCTGATGTGCTTACTGGCAACATGACAGTGTGGCAACAAAAGAACCATCTGACTCCTGGCTCCCCTGCATGGGAGGGGGCATGTAGTAATGCATACATGCTCCTGGGAGGCCATGCTACTGCCATGGGCCATATCCCTGTGGGCAGATGGTCCCCTTATCCTGACTGAGGGAGGATGTGGTTGAGGCCTACCAGCTCTGAGCAGCTACATAATATATCTGTCACTGAATGTGTGCCTCAAATGTTGGAGCTCACTGATTATTGTTTCCTTCCTGGGCCCCTTCTCCAGGGGCTGAGGCAATCAATGGATCTGGGGAGCTCTTATGATCTTTCCAGGTCTGGGGAGCCATTGTTTCCACAATCGTTAGAGTTCTTAGCCTGGGACTGTTTGGGATTCACCACTTACATGTGGCATTCTCCCAGAGCTCTTCCCCGATGGCGGCTCTCTGTGAGAGGAAGGCTGTGCGCGCCCCCCGCGCACCCCCCCCCCCCATGCTGTAGAGGTCAGACCACAAAGGGATGGCTCTGTATGGTTGTCCAAAGTGGGTGCTTCCTGACCATATGGATCCCATGTGCAGGCTGCCATGAGCAGGTGTCCTGATTGTGTTTGGTCTCCAGACCATCCTGGCCCTTGCACCCCCTTCCCCCCAACATGGACCAACCTCTGGTGCTATCCAATCCATAATCAGGTGGCACCCACACCCAAGGCCTTATACTGTATTCCCTGCAGTCTAGGTGAACAGTCACCCTTGATGCATCAGACTGAAGGGGGTTTGTTCATATCCCTGTCCCCTATGGTGGACACATTGCATGATCCCATGTAAGACCTCTGGAATCTCCAGAGGCCACATTTGCACCCTATCTGCTACAGTTGGAGGTGCAGCACATACTCTGTCATCTCCTTGCTTTGTTGATTTTATACCTAGCCCCTATGCTCTATGCTGGGCAGGCAATTAAGCCCATTCTGCAATTTACATGCATTAACCCTGCATTCCCTACTGCACTTTTTAGTAAAACATGCTTCTTAACCAGATATTTTAGAAATGTATAAATTATCACCTACAGCTTTGACAATACTTAATATCTCCATTGTTGCTCTTTTAAAATGGTCTGTTTTTCCATTTTGTGCCTACCTTGTATTTGAAAATAGGATATGATGAATTAATATTTTAGACCATGGACCAAGGAAAATGAGATGCTTAATATTTAATATCTATATTGCCCTTTTATTAAAGTATGCTAACAGCGATGGACCATGGTAACAGCTAGCGTGCCAGTGGAGCGCATGACAGGGTGGGAACTGGGCAGGTTAGGGGCAGACAGTGAGTGTGGACTGAACATTGCAGTTAGCACGGGGGGGGGGGAATTATCATGCATTAATTTTCAATGTTGCAGCTAGCGTGGGTGCACATAATGCCACCTCAATGGGTGGTGCTCAGTGCACCTGCATTAATTGCGAGTGACGTTTTAGAGCAACGAGGGACTTTTCAGTGTGATAACCGTAGGGGGACATGCTGGGCACACTCCCAACAGTTAGCACAGAGCCTTTGTACTTACCGTGCGTTGGTTTTACTCCTGACACACAGTGGGGGTTATTTTAAAAGTGTTATTTGTGCTTTGGACATCTGTAAACAGGTGTGCAGATGTCCAAATCACAAATATGTCTCCGGAGGCATTTTAGAAGCCGGCTCCAAAGATGTCCCCATCACAAGGACATCCAAGCTGGGAAGGGAGGGGGCATCGTGGAGGCATGTCTGGGGCGTTCAAGAACTTGGACATCCTTGTCCAATTTCAGAAATACCCTGCATGTCCTGAATCACACCAAAGGTTATGCCTGCTGCAGGCACAAATAGGCAGCTGAAAGCGCTCCTTTTGCCAGCCAAACATCCAGAGGGTGTGGAAAAGGAGATGCACTTCCCTATATTTTCCATGTTGATAATGAACACTGATGAGGAATAAGGGCTCTTGTTTTGGTTTTGCCTCAGCAATAGATGTCCCCCAAATGCAAAATAGCATGTGATAGACACCTCTACCCAAAGGTTTTTTAGCGGGGACATCCATGGGGACAGAAGTGCGCGTGACCACATCAGGGATGTCTATTTCTCTAACCGGACCGAAACACACATCCCCAGCATTTTTCTGCATGTTCTGCATCCCAGATTACATTTGGATGCCCTTTCTAAAATTCCACTTCAGAAGTGCAAAAATTAACCATATTTTAGTATAAGAGCGCCTATATTTCTTTATTTAGTAACACATTTAATAAAGTGTACAGAATAGAATGGATCTGTGTAATAATGAAAGCTTGATACTGTTTTGTGAATCATGGTAAGATGTTTGTTGGGTGAATAGAAGATAGGAAGAAACACGGAAATTGCTGGGCCCCAATATGTCATAGTAGTAATACTGTAATGAAATTGCTGAAGTGTCAAAGGGAAGAAAGCAATTAGAAACCATGTCAAATAAGCTGCTTTTTGGAAGAAAAACAACTTTATATTCAGTCTTTTTATTTCTTGCTTGCATGGCTGCATTGTTTGCCATGCTGTCTGCAGATTTGTGAAAGGTTTTCTTTTTTGCCTAGAAAAAAAGCTTTTTATGTGAAAAGGAGTGCAGCCTACATTAACAAGGCTGGGACTGGTCTTTTATGTTGCTGACAGGCTATTATTTTCTTAGACCTCTATTGGATGAACCTGTCCCTTTATATGAAGCCAAAGTTTCTATGGAAATGGTTCAGAAGAATGAAGCAAGAATGAAACGGGTTGTCCAGCTTTGAAGTACAATTTCCTGGTTTCAGACACTTGCAGAGGCCCAGAGATTTGTAATATATTTCAGAAGAAACTTCTTGTGCAATCAGTTCCTGGTATTTGACAGTTTTGTAAGCAGTATGTGAAGTCCCTTTTGTCTCCCTGGAGTAATCATCTGTGAATTCTTGCCAGTATATAGGTCTCCATATCAAAACTTGAGCTATTAAAGCATATAAAAATACAGCGTACTAAAGCTGCTGTCAGCAATGTTTAATTTAACAACTATAGAAGAGAGATATCAACAGCAGTGTGTTAATATTTATTGTACTTTACATAAAAGTTACACTTAACCAGGCTTGTTAACAATAAAGGTTACACAGCTTCCTCTTAATTAAAGTAGCTTTTGGGTCAGTCTCAGTTAGTGTGTTCCCTAATTATTAGCCATTTGCATTTTGGGCTTGCTTTGGGCATCTAAAAAATTAAGCGTGCACGCATATACTATCAATTAATGCATCTGCAAATAAACTAACGTAGTGCAATTATGGCGAAAACAAAAACAACTTTGGTTTGTTTTCTGTTAAAACAAAAGGGTTTTTTTGCCCTGCACATGCCTACTAATACTTTATCTCCAGGAACAAGCAGGAATGTAGTCCTCACATATGGGTATCGTCGGTACCGACGGAGCCTGCGCGGGAATGCTCCCCAGCATCCAATAGGAACGCTTTTGGAAGCATCCCTTAGCACATGCGTGCTGCCTTCCCGCCTTTCCAACTGTCCCTCTTCAGTTCTTCATTTTCCGCGGAGCCCACAGGATCTATTCCCTGTCACCACAGAAAATTCCATCTTTAAATTTCTTTCTTGTGGTCGTGTTTGCCTACTGCATGACGCCTACCGGTACCGCCCGTTCTTTTCTTTTCATACAACCCCCCCCCCCCCCTTAAACTTAGACTGTTTCTTTTCAGAAACTTTCCTCTTTGGTGCTAGGCGCCATTTTGGGCATTAGGCCCCATTTTTCCTAAATCATGGAAAAGCCAACTAGTGGTTTTAAAAAAATGTACTAAGTGTGGCGGTACCATGTCCGTCACTGACACCCATGATTGGTGTCTAAAATGTTTAGGACCTGATCACTCTCCAACTGAATGACTCTCCTGCATGGGGATGACCAAAAGAGGAAGACAGAACTGGGCCACAAAGCTCGGTACCCTCTTTTCTTCGTATGCCAGATCCATTGCATCGACATCGTCAAGGGCCTCTTCTTCCTCCCATGGATCTCAGGTAACTAAACATAAAAGCCGGTCCTCAAAGGGTAGTTCTCCTGCTAAGCATCGAGAGGCCATTGGCATTGCCCTTGAGGGAACTACACCGGCAAAACAGCCCCGGCGAGAGGCTTCAGCTTCCAAAACATCAATGGGGCTTCAGGATGTTCTCGAGGCCTCAATCTCGCAAGAACTACCTGTGCCATGCTCGGGGGTTCCGGTCGTTCTTACCGGTACCGACACCCAGGCATTGGCAGCGTCGATAGACCAGAGGTTTTTTGCTATAGAGCGCAGTATCGCAGCTCTTCTTTCAGCTGCGGTACCGGTGGTCCCAAGGGCACCGACACCGATGCCGGTACAGACACCGGTACTGACACCAACGATGCCGGTACCAACGGTACCGGCCCCGGTGGGAACTCTTCCCATGCCATCTCTGGCTGGAATTGACAAAGCGGTACCGGGTCACCTCGGTACTGACTTCGATCAGTACCGGGATCGTGCTTTGCAAGAGCATCGGGGTCAGGAATACTTCGATTCATCCGATTCCGAAGACTCTGACAATTCTGCTGGCACTAGAGTGTTTCTCCTAGAAGATCCCTCTTCTCCCCAACGCAGAATGTCACCTCCAGAGGACATGTCATTTCAGGATTTCATCCATGATATGGCCAAAGGTCTCTCAATCACAGTAGCTCCTGAAGAGGACCCCAGAGCAAAGGAATTGGAAATTCTCCAATATCCTAAAGCTCCTAAGGAGGCAGCCATTCTGCCTATCCATGAAATTCTGCATAGCTTGATGCTCAGAATGTGGGAGACACCTCTGACTACTTCTCCTCACTCTAGGAGACTTGATACTATGTATCGAGTTCCACCATGTCATGGATTTCAGAAAACTCAGCTGCCACGCCATTCAATGGTAGTGGAATCAGCCAAGCGTAGGATGAAAAGTGCAAAGAGGTATGCATCCAATCCTCCAGGTCGTGAATGCAGGACTCTGGATGCTTTTGGTCACAGAATCCTTCAAGCTTCCATGCTTTCAGCTAGGATCAGTTCATATATCCTTTATATGGGAATGTTCCTCAAAAAAGTCACAGGGAACTTATGAGCCCATTTCTCCCAGATGATAAGAGACAAGATTTTCTTGCTCTAGTTAAGCATGCTCAGGATGTCTCCAGTTTGTCAATCTGGCAGCCTTTGACTGCTTCGAATGCATCAGCAGAACTGCTATTGCCATTGGCGCACGACGGATTGTCTGGCTACAGGCATCAGACTTGGAGACTTGGGTACAGGAGAAGTTAGGCAACATTCCTTGCACAGGGGAGATTCTCTTCGGCAAGAACTGGCAGGAAAAGGCTAACGAGTTAGATGCTGACAATTCTACCTTAGATAGATTGTCAAAGTCTACAGCCACTCAAGCCAAAAGGAAGCCTTATAAAAAAAAACTTTTTTAGCAAAAAGAGGAAGTTTTATCCTTCCTATGCCCAACAGAGTCAGACTCCAGGTCAGGTTGCCCAAAAGGGACAAACTAGACAGCAAAAGAAACCAAAAGGCCCGAGAGCCCAACCAGCTCTCCAGGTTCAGCCCCCTCGAGGGCTTTGACTCCTTCCTAGAGAGCTTTGCCTTCCTGCCTCTGAGGGGTCCCCAACCCCCCAATATTCCGGGCAGGTTATGCCCCTTTGTCAACAGATGGCATCAGATAACAGCAGAAGATTGGACTTTGTCCATTGTAGGAGAGGGGTACAAACTTCATTTTCACAGCATACCCCCTCCTACATTTCTAAAGCAATTCAATTCACAAAACTCTGCAGACAATCTGCTAGATCACAAGGTCTCCACACTTCTTGCCCAAGGGGCAATAGAGGAAGTACCCATTCTTCAACAGGGTGCAGGGTTCTACTCCCCCTATTTTCTTATTCCAAAGCAAACAAGAGGACACAAACCCATTCTAGACCTCAGAGAATTGAACAAATATCTGTTTCGAGAGAAATTTAAAATGATTTCTCTAGGAACTCTTCTGCCATACCTTCAAAGCCAAGACTGGCTTTGCTCTCTAGACTTAATAAATGCATACACTCACATTCTCATCCATCCAGATCACAGGAAATTTTTACGTTTTCCTTTTCAGGGGAAGACATTTCCAGTACAGGATTCTTCCTTTTAGTCTGGCTTCAGCACCACGAAATGCATGGCAGTAGTAGCTGCATTTCTACGAACCCTGGGCATTTTTGTCTTCCCTTACTTAGATGACTGGCTCATCCGAGCCTCTACTGTTGCAGAGGCCAGCACTGCACAGTCCCATACAATGCGAATCCTCCAATACTTGGGATTGGTAATAAACTTCCAGAAATCTCAACTAGTTCCTTCCCAATGCCTCGAATTCATAGGAGCCTGTCTGGATACCAGACAGGCAAGGGCTTTCCTTCCAAAAGCCCGGTGTCTTTGCATAATGCAGCTAGCTTCCCAAGCAGCAGGCAAATCCTCCCTCATTGCTCAGGAGCTACTGCAGTTACTGGGACACATGGCGTCCATAGTTCATGTAGTCCCATATGCTCGCCTCCACATGCGAGCAGCTCAGTGGACCCTCTCCACACAGTGGACACAGGCCACGGGTCATTTGTCGGACAAAATAAGAATCTCTCAATGACTAATTTTGTCCCTCCAATGGTTGCAATCACTAGAAAATCTGACAGTGGGGTCTCCTTTCCATCAACCCCTCTTTCAGGCCACCCTAACAACAGATGCATCACAGGTGGATTGGGGAGCACACCTGAATCATCTCTCTACCCAGGGCACTTGGACTCCACAAGAGGTTGGTTTACACATAAACCTCCTGGAATTAAGAGCAATTTATTTAGCTCTTCGAGTGTTCCACGCCCAGCTCAGCTACAAGACAGTCCTAGTCCAGATGGACAATCAGGTAGCCATGTTCTATGTGAACAAGCATGGCGGAACGGGCTCTCTGTCGTTATGCAATGAAGCTTTACGACTATGGGCCCTCGCCAGAGAGCATCAAATTCACCTTCTAGTGGTATATCTTCCAGGCATTCAAAACCTTTGGGCAGACAAACTGTCGAGTACTGCTACCTCACTAGTAGTCACTCCAGCTAGACCAGGTGGCAAAGATTTTTAATCTCTGGGGCACTCCAGACATAGACCTCTTTGCAAGTCCACTGAATGCCAAACTTCCCCGCTTCTGTTCCAGTATTCCGGCGCACAACTGTCAGGCAAGGGATGCCTTCCTCCTTCACTGGGGTCAGGATGCCTTCCTCCATCACTGGGGTCAGGATGCCTTCCTCCTTCACTGGGGTCAGGACTTCCTTTATGCCTTCCCACCCATTCCCCTGATCCCCAAAACACTCTTCAAGCTTCAGAGAGGCAGGGGTCGCATGATTCTCGAGCACCACGATGGCCGTGCCAAACGTGGTATTCCCTGCTTCTTCATCTCTCTCAAGCGGCACCTCTGGAGTTAGGGCATGCTCCAGATCTCCTTTCCCAGGAGAACGGGACCCTATGGCACCTGAATCCCCAGTCCCTGCACCTCACGGCCTGGTTGCTGAAGGCTTAGACCTCCCAGGATTTCAACCTGTCCCAGCAGGTAAAAGATATCCTTCATGCTTCTAGGAAACTTTCCACAAGAAGATCTTATGCCTTCAAGTGGAAATGTTTTACTATATGGTGCTCCAGGAGGGGATTAAACCCCCTGGTCATACCCTTAGAATCGATACTAGAGTATCTCCTTCACTTATCGAATTCTGGTCTAAAGACCAATTCGGTAAGAGTCCATCTTAGTGCAATTGCAGCTTCTTATAAGCCTCTAAATGGACAACCAATTTCCTCTCATCCACTCCTATCAAGATTTATGAGAGGCCTTTTATTAACTAAACCGCCCATCAAGCCACCACCGGTGGCATGGGATCTAAATCTAGTTCTCGGGCAGCTCATGAAGCCACCTTTTGAGCCTTTAGCCACTGCAGCCCTTAAGTTTTTGACCTGGAAGGTCATCTTCCTAATTGCAATCACCTCTGCCCATCGCATTAGTGAATTGCAAGCTTTAGTGGCTGGTCCTCCTTATACTAGGTTTCATCATGATAAAGTTGTTCTTCAAACTCACCCACATGTTATGCCAAAGGTGGTTTCGCCTTTTCATTTAAATCAATCAATTTACCTTCCTGTATTTTTTCCGAGGCCTCACGCCTCTAATGCAGAAAGAAATCTTCATACTTTGGATTGTAAAAGGGCCTTGGCCTTTTACATACAAAGAACCCAGCAACATAGAAAGTCCTCACAACTTTTTATAGCTTTTGACCCTAGTCATTTGGGACTTCCAGTCTCCAAAAGAACTTTATCTAAATGGATTGCCCAATGCATATCCTTTGCTTATGAGAGTAAGGGTCTTCCTCTTCAGGACCATGTCACAGCTCATAATGTGAGAGCCATGGCAGCTTCTATGGCTAATCTCCACTCTGTGTCTATCAATGACATTTATCGAGCAGCTACCTGGGTTTTGGTACACACCTTCACAACCCACTACTGCCTAGATAAAGCCTCCCGTCAGGATGCCTTCTTTGGCCAAGCAGTTCTTCAAAATCTCTTTCAAATCTAAACCAACTCTTACCCACCAACCCTGGTGGGATGCCAGAGATCCATGGGAGGAAGGATTCTCACCTTCGACGGTGGCACCTTCCTGGGGCTATCTCCCTGGCATCTTCAGCTAGGGAGTCCCCATATGTGAGAACTACATTCCTGCTTGTTCCTGGAGGTAGCGTAGTTACTCACTTGTAACAGGTGATCTCCGGGAACAGCAGGAATTTAGTCCTCACAACCCACCCACCTCCCCTAGGAGTTGTCTCTCTCTCTTTGTTTCCTCTCTCCCTCTATCCTTTCACTCAGCTACAAACTTAACTGAAGAGGGACAGTTGGAAAGGCGGGAAGGCAGCATGCATGTGCTGACGGATGCTCCCAAAAGCGTTCCTATTGGACGTTGGGGAGCATTCCCGTGCAGGCTCTGTCGGTACTGACGATACCCATATGTGAGGACTAAATTCCTGCTGTTCCCGGAGATCACCTGTTACAGGTGAGTAACTACGTTTTCCCTGTTTTTTAGCTTCTGACATCTGGCTGATGTTATGGCTTCTCCATAAGAAAGCATATATAAAGTATAAATCTGAGAGGTCAGAAGAGGCTATTTGATTTCATTTGGTGGAAAAGGCCCCCAAGAGTAACTCGGGAAGTATTGGTGCGGAGTGCAAGGCAGGGGGGACTGGGAGTTCCTGATCTGAAAGCATGTTATGTAAGCGCTATGCTCGGTGGGCTAAGGGAGTGGTCCCAGAGTTTGAAAAGTAAGCAGTGGGTATATATTGAGCAAGAGTTGGGGGGGAGGGGCTGTCCCACTGGATCAGGCTATTTGGCTTCCCGAGTTGCCCAAGATGGTGGGACAGGGTTCCCCCTATATGTGTAGCACGATGCCGGTATGACAGAGGTACTGAGGGAAACTATGTGGAGGGCATAAGATATTCTCCAGGACCAAGCAGGAAGTCAGTCCTCACATATGGGTGACGTCGGCGCCGATGGAGCCCTCGTGCATGCGCGGTCCCCTTCCCGCCCAAGGGTGCCATCTTGCTCAGTCTTCTTTTTTCCGCGGAGCCCGACGGACATAGTTCGTTTTTCCACGAGGAAGAAGTTGATTTTCCCTGTTTTTTCTCTTTTTTCTACGGTTCGACGCCAGATCCTTTTCCCACTCGGACCGATACGCCGGTATCGAGTCCTTTCTCTCTTTTTCGGTTTTTGTCCTTTGTGACTGGCGTTCGCCCCTTTTTTCTTTTTTCCCTGGCAGCCCGGTCTTTTGACCTAGCAGGGGCCCTTTTTCCCCCGATGGCTACCAGCGGGTTTAAGAAATGTGATCGGTGTAAGAAACGTATGTCTCTTACCGACACACATGACTGCTGCCTCCGTTGCCTCGGACCCGATCATGACCCGATGATCTGTGGTCCGTGTGGCAAAATGTCCTCGAAGGCATTGAGGAGTCGGCAGCACCAAAAGGATAGGAATTTTTCTGACTCCGCGTCCGGCCGGGCCCGGACCTCGTCAGAGGCCTCGACGTCTCGGGACTCCGGCCCTGAGCAGCGTCGGGGTTCCTCTGAGCGGGGGTATCCTTCGCAGGAACATCGCAGGAAGAAGAAACCCACGAGGGCGGCGTCGGTGGACGCTCCTGGTTCCTCGAGGGCCAGGTCGCATAGCCCCGATAGCCGTCCTGGGTCTTCGGAGAGGCCTGCCAAACATCCTCGTGTCGAGATGGAGTCTCCTGGACACGTAAGTGCTGTTGTCCTCGTGGACTCTCCTCCGAGGGAGCCGACGTCGGGCCCGACGCTGTCGGGGCCCGAGTCGGGGGCTGCTGGGTCTCCTGAGCTCGGACTCAGGTTGACGGCCTTGGAGAGCAGCTTCGCTGCCTTCATGGAACAGCAGCGGGCATTGATCGCCAGTCTCACCGGTGCATCTGCCCCGACCACCGAGACCTCGATGTCCAAGTCGACCCCGGAGGCCGAGCCGATCCTCGAGTCCATGCAGGCTCGAGTCGATCCTCGGCCACGGTCTCCCTCGACCTCCCGTTTGGGGCCGAGGTCGTCGACACCGATACCCTCGGCGTCGGGGCGGAGGGCATCGGTGCCGGCCCAACCGGAGCTGCTCGATTCCTCCTCCGAGGAATCGGGCTGGGAAACGGAGGACGAAGAGTCACCCGACACTCATCGGACTCGGTGTGTCCCATTGGACTCGCCCGAATCCGAACCTCGGAGACGATCCCCACCGGAGGATACCCGGTTCTCGGACTTCGTGCGGGATATGGCCAAGGCCTTGGCCTTCCCCGCGGATCCCGAGGAGGAGCCTCGAGCCTAGGAGCTCGAGGCCCTCCAGTATGACTCTCCCCCGAAGGAGGCCTTTACTGTTCCGGTTCCTCCGATGCTGGAGCGGCTGCTCTTCCGCATGTGGGAGACCTCGGCCTCGACGCCGGTGTTAAGCAAGCGGGTCGATTCAATCTATCGAGTCCGCAAGAGCCCAGGGTTCCAAAAGACGCAATTACCGCACCACTCCATGGTTGTGGAATCGGCCATGCATCGACTGAAAAGTCAGAAGATGCACTCCTTGGTGCCTCCCGGCTGGGAGGCCTGGAACCTGGATGCCCTCGGTAAGAAGTGCTTCCAGGGCTCTATGCTTGTTTGCCGTGTCCAGACATACCAGCTCTACATGGGCATGTACCTCCGAGATCTGGCAAAGGAGAATGCCGGGTTCTCTGCTGGTCTCTCCGAGGAACCTTTGCAGAGGTTCCAAGCCTTGTCCACTGGTATTCGAGAGTGCTCGAAGTTTATCTCTCGAGCAGCCTACGATGGCTTCGAGGCTTCGGCCTGAGTAGCCGGGGCCGGCATCGGTGCCCGCCAACAGGCTTGGCTACAGTCATCCGACCTCGAGCCATGGGTGCAGGACAAGTTGGTCAATGTCCCCTGCCGAGGTGAAAACCTCTTTGGCAATCCCATGGCTGAAAAGGCTGCAGAACTCGAGACCGAGACTCTGACCAGGACTAGGCTGTCCAGAAAAACCTCTGCCCCTTCTCAGAAGAAGGGCTCGGGAAAAAAGACCTTTTACCCGAGGAAGTCATCTGCCTATAAACAATACCCTCATTATCAGGCCTCTGCAGCTCCCCAACAGGGTCAGCAGGCCAAGGGGCAGGGTCAAGGTCCCCGTAGGCAGAAGGCCCCCAAGCCACCAACACCGGCCCCTGCTCATCAGGGTGGGGGTTTTTGACTCAGACAGCATAGCCTCTTCTCCTCAGCTGGCTCACATCAGCACAGGAGGCTGGCTGGCCCACTTTGCCCACAGGTGGTCAGCCGTCACATCAGATACCTGGGTTCTTCATATAGTCCAAAAGGGCTATCTTCTCCATTTTCACCAGGTACCTCCCTCCTATTTTCCAGGGGAACCTCCAAGACTCCCTCTGCAAAGGGACCTACTCCTTCAGGAGTTAGCAAGTCTGCTAAAGGATCAGGCTGTGGAACCGGTGCCCCACCACCTGAGAGGTCACGGCTTTTATTCCAGGTACTTTCTGGTACCAAAAAGAACTGGAGGCCTCAGGCCCATCCTAGACTTGCGCAACCTCAACAAGTTCCTGGAGAGGGAAAAGTTCAAGATGCTTACCCTTGGAATCCTGCTGCCCTTCCTCCAGCAGGGAGACTGGCTATGCTCCTTAGACCTAAAGGATGCGTATACTCACATCCTTATTCATCCAGACCACAGACAATATCTCAGATTTGTTGTGGGAGGAAACCACTATCAGTACAGAGTACTACCCTTTGGCCTGTCCTCCGCTCCCAGGGTGTTCACCAAGTGCCTGGCAGTGGTGGCGGCCTACCTGAGGCTTCAAGGTCTTTTTGTGTTTCTGTACCTGGACGACTGGCTCATAAGGGGCCAATCTTCCCAGGAGGCCAATCAAGCCACCCTTCGTACTGTGGCTCTGCTTCAGCACTTGGGGGTTTGTCATAAACTTCGCAAAGTCCACTTTGCTCCCATCCCAGAACTTAGAATTCATAGGGGCCAGACTAGACACTCTTCAAGCGAAGGCTTTTCTGCCTATGGACAGGGCCCACAGGCTCATGGCAGTTTTGCAGCAATTCCCAGGCAGTTTTGCAGCAATTCCCTGGTCTCTGCCAGGCAATTCCTGAGACTACTCAGCCATATGGCTTCCACGGTTCATGTCACCCCCAATGCCCGCCTGCAAATGCGGCCTGCTCAGTGGAGCCTTCGCACTCAGTGGCATCAGGCCACAGGGAGCCTAGCGGACTCAGTAAAGATATCAGACCTCCTAGTCTCCTCTCTGAAATGGTGGCTTCACCTTCCGAATCTGGTACTCGGAGTGTTTTTTCAATCCCCTCCGCATTCTCAAGTGCTGACAACGGATGCTTCTCTTCTCGGTTGGGGAGCACATTGCCAAGGGACATGTACTCAGGGTCTCTGGACCCCTTGGGAGGCTGCTCAACAGATAAACTTCCTGGAGCTACGGGCAATACGCCTAGCTCTGAGAGCCTTCTCCCACCTCGCCTCTCACCAGTCTGTACTGGTCCCGACAGACAATCAAGTTGCCATGTTCTGCGTGAACAAACAAGGAGGCACAGGCTTCTTCCTTCTCTGTCAGGAAGGACAACAGCTGTGCTCTTGGGCTGTCAATCACGGAATCCTTCTCAAAGCTGTCTACCTCCCAGGTCAAGAGAATTACCTGGCAGACAGACTGAGCAGGATCCTGCAACCACACGAATGGAGATTGAACCCGTTGGTGGTTCAGCAGGTCTTTCTCAGGTGGGGCCTCCCCACCATGGATCTTTTCGCCAGTCCTCTGAACCAGCAACTTCCGAGATTTTGCTCCAGACAGCCACATCCTCTCAGAGTAGCAGCGGATGCGTTTCTGATCTCGTGGTCCACAGGCCTGCTGTATGCGTTTCCTCCCACACCACTAGTGTCCAGAACGCTGTTCAAAGTCCTCAAGGACGGCGCTTCATTGATTCTGATAGCCCCCAGGTGGCCGAGGCAACCGTGGTTCCCGCTTCTGCTGCAGCTAGCGGTGGACACCCCTCTCCCTCTAGGGTTTCAACACAATCTCCTGTCTTAGGATCAGGGGGCTCTCTTGCACCCCAACCTCCAGTCCCTTCATCTGATGGCCTGGCTGCTGAAAGGGTAGTCTTGGCTCCCCTCCTACTGCCTCGGGAGGTGGAAGATGTGGTCTTGGCCTCTAGGTGACAATCTGCCAGGAAATCCTACGCTCTTAAGTGGCGTAGATTCTCCGCCTGGTGTGCTCAGCACAGCGAGAATCCCTTCTCGTGCTTGGTGGCGGTAGTATTGCAATATTTGCTTTACCTTTCCAATCTGGGCCTTAAGTCTAACTCTGTCAGAGTTCACCTTAGTGCTCTCTCAGCGCACCACTCGCCGGTGGACGGTAGGCCTCTTTTCAACCACCCTTTGGTGGCTCGTTTTCTCAGAGGCCTCCTTCTGCTTAAGCCTCCTTTGCGTCCACCGGCCCCTGAGTGGGATCTGAATGTGGTCTTGCAGCGGATTACTTGTCCGCCTTTTGAACCTATGGCTACCTGCCCTCTCCATTTTCTCTCCTGGAAAACTTTATTTCTGGTAGCTCTTACCTCTGTTAGGCGAGTGAGTGAACTGCAGGCACTAGTGTCTGATCCTCCTTACACTAGGTTCAACAGAAATAGGGTAGTCTTACGGACTCACCCTAAGTTTCTTCCTAAGGTTCTCTCACCTTTTCACCTCAATCAGGAGGTGGTTCTTCTGACCTTCTTTCCCAGGCCGCATGCCAACCGGGCTGAGATGGTCTTGCATACCCTGGACTGTAGGAGGGTGTTGTCCTTCTACCTTGACCGTACGCGAGAGCATCGGAGGGCTGTTCAGCTCTTCGTTTCTTTTGACCCCAATAAGTTGGGGCTCCCTGTCTCCAAGCGTACTTTGTCCATCTGGGTCGCTGACTGTATCGCCTGGGCTTATGGGGCAGCCGGCCTCTCGTTGGAGGGTCAAGTCACGGCTCATCGTGTCAGGGCGAAGGCTGCGTCAGTGGCTCATCTCTGCTCTGTTCCGTTGGCAGACATCTGCCGGGCCGCTACTTGGTCTTCAAGCCAGACTTTTGCGGCCCAGTACTGCCTTGAGAGGGAGTCCCGCAGGGACAGTGCTTTCGGACAGGCAGTACTCCATAATCTCTTTGGGGTTTAGGCAACTCCTACCCTCCAGCCCTGGTGTTGGGCTACCGGTCGGGGGCGTTCTCAGAGAAGATTCCTTCCTTACGTGCTGACGAGCTAGAGGGAGCTCATTTTTTCCGCTTGAGGTCTCCAGTAGCCTTAAGCTGGGGAGTCCCATATGTGAGGACTGACTTCCTGCTTGGTCCTGGAGAAAGAGTAGTTACCTGTAACAGGTGTTCTCCAGGAGCAGCAGGAATCAGTCCTCACAATCCTCCCTCCTCCCCTTGGAGTTGCAGTCATATCATTTATTTTTGCTAATTTTTTGCTGTCTTTTAGCTATGTCATCAGACTGAGCAAGATGGCACCCTTGGGCGGGAAGGGGACCGCACATGCGTGCTGCAATTCCCAAAGGCTTTCTTTGAAAGCTGGGGAAATGCTCTGCACGAGGGCTCCGTCGGTGCCGACGTCACCCATATGTGAGGACTGATTCCTGCTGCTCCTGGAGAACACCTGTTACTCTTTCCGTGGCACTCCGATTCAGCTAGGAATGTCCACCGAGCATGACACAAGTGATTTTTAGGACCTGGCAGAGGGGGCTGAGTCGGTTGGACCAGCTACTGGATAAGGGGGGAAGCTTTTGAGCTACAAAGAAGAAAGGTCATTATATGACCTAGGAGCAGGAAATGAGCTACTTTACTGCCTGGTGCGACATTACGTGGGGTCCACCTTATGGGACAGGGGAAGGGGAAACAGATTTGGCCCCCCGAGCGTGTTTGAAAGGGTAGGTATGGTATGGGAAGGATCAAGGGGACTCACATCAGTGCTTTATAAAATTATTCAGGGAACCTGTGGGAACGCCGTGCAGCTGCAGGAAAGGTGGGAGCAGGATTTGGGAAGCACCATGATGGATCAGGAATGGGGTGAAATCTATGATCGGACCAGGGGATTCTCTCGCCATCTCAATAGTCGAACACAAATATAAGGTGTTATTCCATATGTACTGGGATTCTAAAAGGTTGAGTCATTGAAAGGGGGGAGAAGGGAAGTGTTGGAGGGACTGCGGGCCGGTGGGAAGTTTTTTCCACATGTGGTGGTTATGTCCTGTGGTGGAAGCATATTGGAGGGGGGTAGCCAGCATCATAATGGGGTCTGGGAGAGGGTTGCCGACCCTAAGGTGTAGCCAGCATCATAATGGGGGCTGGGAGAGGGGAGCCGACCCTAAGGTGTAGCCAGCATCATAATGGGGGCTGGGAGAGGGGAGCCGACCCTAAGGTGTACCTCATAAACACATCAATGCCAGCTCAGATGTGTGTCATAACAGCCAGAATGGAGCTAGTTAGACACTGGAGGGATCAACAGGCACTTGACTTGACTAGTTAAGAACAGATTGGCAGGTATCTATTATATGACTAAGGTTGCTGCCAGATGGAAAGTGCAACAAAAATGCTTCAAGGAATGTAGGGAAGGTATGAGAAATATATGTATTTATTATTTATTTATTTAACAGGTTTTATATACCGCTTTTTCATTTTAATCAAAGTGGTTTACATTGTAACTTAAACTTAGTAATGTACATTAAACAAGGATATTGATAACTTTGATGTTTCTAAGGCAATGGAGGGTTAAGTGACTTGCCCAAGGCCACAGGGAGTGCTTGTGGGAATCAAACCCTTGCCTTTGGGTTCCCAAGCCAGTGCTCTAACCATTAGGCCACTCCTCCCAAATGAGGGAAGTTAAAGTGCTCTGGGAGGGGGAGGAAGCAGGGATGGACCACCAATAATAAGGTGTGAATAAGAAGAGGTTACTGTCTGGTTGTTTCCTGAATTATGATTTAAGGGAGTAGGGGGCGAGGAGGAGGGAGGCGATACATTGCAGAAATGTGAAGATTAATTATGTTGATTGTATTTTGGAAACCTCAATAAAAGTTAAATTTAAAAATATATTAAATCAGAGAGGCAAGGCAGCCTTAAATCCCAATATTAATTTGTCAGCGTTACCATGGTTCTGACCTACAAAAACGTCAAATCCAGTAAGTACAGTGCTCTAGCCATATTGGTTCTGGATATTGGCAGGGTGGTCGGTAGAACCCAGCAGCATGGATTCCGCCAACAACATGGTGTGGAAACCCTCCTGGCGACTCTCCTTGACAGACTCTACATGGACTTAGACAAGAAGAAACGAGGATTCATCCTGATATTCATGGACATTGCTTCTGCCTTCAATATGGTCAATCATAGTCTTCTACTCACCCACTTGCATCAAAAAGGGATAAGGAACCAAGCCCTCAACTGGTGAAAATCATACCTGACTGATCGCCAGCAACAGGTCCGCATAGGAATTCAGTCATCGAGTACATTCCATCAAATGTAAGGAGTCCTGCAGGGCTCATCTTTCTCTGCCTTTCTCTTCAACATCTATTTACAGCCAATCTGTGCCATTATACAGTCTTTCAATATTTACTACCACATTTATGCTTACGACGTCTTGCTCTACACCCCTTTCTCCATAGACAGCCCCGACTGTTCTTCCATCACAGTATGCTTTAATGCGGTCTCAGCTTGACTCTTTACCCACAACCTTACAGTTGACTGCAGAAAGTCAGAGGTCTTATTTATAACCAAAGACTAAACTTTCATCACACCAACTTCCTTGAATGTGAAAGATTTCGAGCTCATGGCTAAGCAGGAGATACGTTATCTGGGAGTCATCTTGGACCAACATCTGAATTGGGAAGCCCACGTACAAAATGTCATCAAAGCAGTCTACCATAAAATAAGGACCCTCTGTCATCTACGCCCGCTCCTTGAGCCCTCAGATTTCTGTACAGTATTCCAAGCTCTCTCCTCACGGACTACGCCAATATAATTTTCCACGGCCTGGTGAAACACACTCTCCAGCCATTACAATTGGCCATGAACACAGCTGCCCGAACACTCCTCGGTGCATCCAGATTCGAACACATCATGCCCCTCTTGATTCAGCTGCACTGGCTTCCTATAACAAGCCACCTGATTTACAAAGCCCTTTTACTTACATTCAAGTCTCTTCACGGCATGTCTGCGACCTTCCTCGCAGCACTCCTACAGTGTACCCCTGAAAACAGAATTAGGAGATCATGCATGGAGAACACACTTGTCACCCCTTCATCAATAAGGACATGCACCCAGGCTACTAAGAATCATGTTTTTTCCTTATATGCACCAACCCTATGGAAGCCCTACCTCCAGCAATCTGAGCCATCTCTGACCAGTCATCCTTTAGGAAGGCCTTAAAGACATACTTGTTTCAACTAGCTTTCGACCATATACCTTAAACAAGGTCTGGTGGCTATGACACTACTGTCCAGCTTGCAATTAGCTCTCCCTCTTGCACATTCCAAGTTCATGTCCCCGTTTAACATTTAATGTTTTTGCCGCCTGTTCTTAATACCTATTTAATACTTATTCCATGGTTCTCAGTTCTATGTAAACTGTTTTACTGTTTCACGTTATATGTAAACCACACTGATTTTAGAGTGCGGTATATAAAAGCAAATAAATAGAGTTTGTTGCAGATAGTAAGACTGTCCAAGGCTGTGATTCTCAACCCATTCCTTGGAGCACACCCAACCAGTGAGGTTTTCAGGATGTCCACAATGAATATGCATGAGAGTGATTTGCATACAAAAGAAGCAGTGAATGCATTTCTATCCCATGTATATTCATTGCAGATATCCTGAAAACTCAACTGGCTAGGTATGCCTCAAAGACTGGGTTGAGAAACACTGGTCCAAGTTATCAAAGCCTATAAAGAATCCAGTTTTTAAACCCACAGTTATAAATGTACAAGCATGCATTAACCCAAGTGAGAAAGGTCTAGCTACAAGACTGTACCTGAGGCAAGGATGAGGTAAAGTGATTGCCCAAGGAGCATTAGCGTTGAAAGTCAGATTTGAATGCTCTAATTCTTTTTCTATTCATTCCTCTCTACTCCTCTCAGCAATTTGTTTCTGTTTATATTATTTTCATTTTAAGACTGAACAAACCTGAAAAAAAACTAAAAAGATAAGAGAATAGGGCATTTGCAAATGAAAATATCAATTTACTTTTCTGCTTTTGGTGTAATGTCCTATCATCTGGATGTAATTTTTCAAATTGTATTGTTTGTAATATATACATCAAAGTGCACCTAGGAGCTCAAGACATGCTGAGTGCAGAAGGAGATCTGAGGCCCAGAACAGATTCCCTTCAGTTAATGAACATCTTCAAGCATTATTGTGTGTACAGAATATGTTGGGATTTAAACATAAAATAAAGCATGCTGTTTTAAAAATAATTTGATTTCAGGGTTTTTGTTGGGTTTTTTTACTGTTGTAATTTCACTGAATTTCAAATAAGCTCATTTAATATGAAATAGATCAATAATGTAGGAATAGCTGGCTGTTTGCAGCAGCAGCAACAATGCACACTAGCTCAACTAAGCAGGATAGCCTTATTGCTACAATCTGCATATAGTTGTTGCACTAGTGAAAATAGGGTATGCAGTTCTGGTCATCGCATCTCAAAAGGACATTAGTACAGCCAGAAATGTACGCAGATCAGCAACAGAGGAAACCGGAGGTATTCAGCAACTTTCAGAAGAGTGGAGACTTCAAACAAACATATACCCTTTTAAGTTGGAAAGAAACACTAATGAAAATATGAAAGGACTATATAGCGTCTTGCAAGGAAATAGAGAAAATACATAGGAAACGCACTATGGGGTTATTTTAGTAACATTTATGGAGTAGAGGAGTAGGCTAGTGGTTAACGCATTGGCCCGATGACAAAGGGACCAAGGCTGATTCCCACTGGCACTCCTTGTGGCTTTGGGCAGGTTACTTTACCCTCCATTGCTGTGGAAGAAAGGGCTGGCCATCTATTTCTGGTCACACCTTGTCAGTAAAACCCAGGAGCTGCTGGGTTGCCAGGAGTCAGCACTGACTTGACTGCACATATGCAAATGCCATTTTAGAATTGGCAACTTTTAAACGTAGAATACTTACCACATTCAAATTTCCTGGAGGTATGGTAAGGGGAGGGAGAGGGAGCAGTTTAGGTGAGCCTGCACATTTCCCATAGAGTATCCATGCTTCTAGGTAAAACTTTTATAAGTGTCTTAATTTATAGCTGCCCCGAAGCATGACTGGTGACTGCTGGAAGAGGCAGCTGTCAAATATTGAAGTCTGTTATCCCCACCTCAATTCTCCCCAACCATGATCCCTCCCCTGATTAATAGTGCAGCCCTCCAATCCCCCCTACCTCCCATAGTGTCAGATTTCAACATTCCCCTCCCCCCAAAGATTCCCATTTCCGACCTTACTGGGAAATCCTAGGATCTAATGGAGCAGGAGCAATCCCCACTCACTCCTGCTCAGCTGACTGGGATTCCAAAATAGTGCCTGAGACTCTGTGACCCGAGTCTCAGGTGACATTTTGGAAGTTGGAACCCCGGGCCAGAGTAGGAGAGAATATGGATCGGGGGGGGGGGGAGATGACAAAGAATCTTTATGCTGGGGAGTGGGGGTGGTTGTTGGTATTGGATGCTATGGAGGGATGGGGTGAGATCAGATATGTTTGGGAGGGGGCTCTAGAGAGGATTGACTGGCTGTACTCTTAATAGGAGAGGGATCGGGGGGGGGGAGACTACTGCTGGCTCAGGCTGTCCATATACAGGGGGAGGGGGGAGCAGTGATTTTAGAAAGCTGCTCCTATGCATATGTATGGGTATTTGTTTTTTCCCCCTCAAGTGCAGCTTTTTAAAATTGCTGCTCCCACTGGACATGGAGGGACATGCGTGTGCAGTCCTGCAACAATTTTACAAGAGGCTCTCGATTTGGCAGTCTCTTGTAAAATACAATGGGAATTCTCCATGTCCTGATCTAGATGTGGGAATTCCCTTCTCCACATACGATTTAAATTCTGTCTTTGTCTTATAGAAACTGGGGTATACCTGCTGAAATACTCATTCATAAAAGCATAGTTCACTTGTGTAACTGTTAAAAATGGATTAGACACATTTATGGAAGCCATATTAATTACAAGCTATTTAACATGTCAGAAATGTCACTCTGCTCAATGCATCCTTAATCATGACTGCTGCAAATTGGAAAGGTACAACAGTGAATGGACAACTCCATACATGCCCAATTTTTTATATACTCCTAAGCACCCAGTACTTATATGTCGTACAAGATATGAGCTACATCAACCTTTAGTATGACCATGTTTGGTACACAGAACTATGAGATGAGCCATACAAGTCAGACCAAGGTCCATTATGTCCAGGATCCTGTTTCTGACAGTGGCCACACCATGTCATAAGTACCCAGCAGATCCCACTAAGTAGATCAAATTTCTCATAGATCATTTCAAGGGATAAGCAATGGCTTTCTCAAGTCTACCTGGATAATAATTATCTCCAGGAACAAGCAGGAATGCAGTCTTCACATATGAGTGAATGTCACTAACAGAACCCACCTGGGGACACTACCCAGTGTCCAATAGGAAAACCTTTGGGAGCACTCCACTGCACCTGCGTGCCTGCCTTCCCGCCTTTTCCAACTCCTCTCCTCCATTCTTCATTTTCCGTGGAGCCAGTAAGATGCATCATCCTGTCACCGCCAAAAATCTTCTCTTTTCTTGTGGAACATTTTGTTTCTGCCTTCCCATCAATGCCACTTCTGTCGAATCTATTCCTTGAGTGAATCCCTAGTGACTGATATATTAATATACATAACACACCACTATTTTTTGTCGGAAGTTATTGCCTTGAGAGATTGCTCCCTCTTGAAGCGTGACTTCCCTTTTAATCAATTTTGTGGTAACCTAACCTCTGCATAAAATATTGTGAGATAATTGCATTCAAAGTTAATGCTATATCACAATAATGTCTTCATTAATCAATTCTGCAGATCACAACGAACACAGCACTGCGTTTACAGCCACGCTCTAATTTCTGGCCCTGTTTCAACGCTTAAGATTCTGCAATTAGCATGTACTCATCTTTATACAGCGTCCAGTCATGCTAGCTCATTCTTCTCAACGCTTGATCCAAAGAAGTAGTTAAATTCGCACTCCTCTTGTGACAGACACTTCCGTTAATGCAGTCTCACTTACTGATCGGGAACTTAGGTAACAGTGAGAGATTTTAAACCGTCCTCCAATATGAGACCAATACGTCATAACAAGCTCATCCAATCCAGTTCCAGGTTTAATCCCTTGGGTTCCAGAGAGCCAATTCGAAAAATCCAGCTTTGTTCTAACCATTGGAGACGTTGTTCCCTGTCTCCTCCTCTAGGGCTCTCTGGAACATAATCAATGATGCGCCATTTAAATTCTCCAAATGTATGATCTAGTTCGAGGCAATGCTGAACCAAAGGGGCTGAAACTACTGCATTCCGTATTCTCGAAGCATGTTCGTGTAATCGGAGTCGTACCTTCCTAATAGTCCGCCCTATATAAAGTTTCCCGCAAGGGCAAACTAATGCATAGACCACATAAGATGTTGAACATGTAGTTGACCATTTAGAGATTTGCTTTATGGTAGTGTTAGGAATATTCCATTCCTTTCCTTCAAAGGTTTGCTGGCACAGATCACAAGCAGAACAAGAATAGTGTCCCAATGGAGAATCTGTGGGAACTTGTGGAGATTTTAAACTCACATTCCCTATCAAATTACCAATGTTCGGACCCCTAGTATATGCAATCCGTAATGATTTTCGAAAACATGAGTGAAGTGTTAATACTCGCCAATGTTTTCTTAAGAGATTCCTACTCTATGGATGTTTAACATATACGGTAATATACCAGTTATGAAATCTGATTCCACTTGTTTAGTTTCAGAATCCTTCAACCATTCTCTATGGGTATATCTCGTGCTTGTTTAACTATGATAAGAGGATAACCTCTTTGTAATAGCCGTTGCGTCCAATCCTGGGCATGGTGATCAAAATCTTGAATGGAACTACAAATTTGTCTTAATCTCAAAAACTGCCCGTAGGGCAACCCCCTACATCATACATTTGGAGAATTTAAATGGCGAATCATTGATTATGTTCCAGAGAGCCCTAGAGGAGGAGACAGGGAACAACGTCTCCAATGGTTAGAACAAAGCTGGATTTTTCGAATTGGCTCTCTGGAACCCAAGGGATTAAACCTGGAACTGGATTGGATGAGCTTGTTATGACGTATTGGTCTCATATTGGAGGACGGTTTAAAATCTCTCGCTGTTACCTAAGTTCCCGATCAGTAAGTGAGACTGCATTAACGGAAGTGTCCGTCACAAGAGGAGTGCGAATTTAACTACTTCTTTGGATCAAGCGTTGAGAAGAATGAGCTAGCATGGCTGGACGCTGAAGTTACCGTGACTGGACACTTTATAAAGATGAGTACATGCTAATTGCAGAATCTTAAGCGTTGAAACCGGGCCAGAAATTAGAGCATGGCTCTAAACGCAGTGCTGTGTTCGTTGTGATCTGCAGAATTGATTAATGAAGACGTTATTGTGATATAGCATTAAATTTGAATGCAATTATCTCACAATATTTTATGCAGTGGTTAGGTTACCACAAAATTGATTAAAAGGGAAGTCATGCTTCAAGAGGGAGCAATCTCTCAAGGCAATAACTTCCGACAAAAAATAGTGGTGTGTTATATATATTAATATATCAGTCACTAGGGATTCACTCAAGGAATAGGGTGTTGATATAGATTAGAGTGAAGGGTTTAGATATTAATATACTTCTGTCGAATCTGACACCAATCCAATTGATTCTTTTTTTTATTTTTAAATGTTCTGTTTTATTTTTCTATTGATTTTCATCACGATTTTCACCGCTAAACTAGGCCTCTAGGCCACCATAGCCTTATCTTCCATCTCAAAGACAACTTTTTAAGGCCACTGATAAACATGACTGGTGTCTAAAATGTTTTGGTCCTGAACATCAGCTGAATTCTTGTCCTTTGTGCCAACAAATGACAAAGAGAGGCCTCAAGAACCAAGCCAGACACTTTTGGATCGTCGTTTGCCTCGGACTCTGTTTCAGTGACTTCCACTTCGAGGACATTGACTTCCTCTCATGGGTCTCAGGTTTATTCAAAGTCCAAAAACAAAAGTAAGTCAAAGTCTCTGGCTGTTCCCAAATCCTCGGCATCAGCGTCGAAGACTGGTACCAAGGCCAGAAGCCCCAGCATAAGCATCGCAACTCCCCTGGAGGTGCTTCCAATGCAGACTGGCCCGCCAAACAGCCCCAGCAATCTGTCCCCCAAAGCACATAGTATATGACAGCAGATAAAGACCAGCATGGTCCATCTAGTCTGCCCATTAAGGTGGCAAGAGTAGGTGCGCCCGCCGCTCCATGCAGGTCACCCCTCCTCATGCCTTTGTTTAGGGGTGTACCTACTGCTCCGTGAAGGTCACTTTGACTTGTTTAGTTAAGTTTATTTTGATTTTATCTTGTTTCTAAAAAGGGATCCACTGTATCTGTCCCATGCCATTTTGAATTTTATCACTGTATTTGCCCCCACCACTTCCATCGAGAAGGCATTCCAAGCATCCACCACCCTTTCAGTGAAAAAGTATTTCCTGATTTGCCTTTCAGTTTACCCCTTTGCAGTTTCATGTTATGCCCTCTAGTATTACAGCTTCCCCAATGTTGAAAAAGGTTTGTTTGTTTATTAATACTCAGGTATTTAAAGGTCTGAATCATATTTCCCCTGTTCCGCCTCTCCTCTAGAATATACATATTTAGGTCTTGGCGTCTCTTTTTATATGTCCTCTGGCACAGGCTCCAAATCATTTTGTCACCTTTCTCTGAACCATTTCCAGTCTTTCTATATCCTTTGTGAGATATGGTCTCCAAAACTGAACACAATATTCCAAGTGAGGTCTCACCAGCAACTTGTACAGTGGCATTAGTACTTCCTCCTTTCTGCTGGTAATTCCTCTCTGTATGCAACCCAGCATCCTTCTGGCTTTAGCCACTGCCTTGTCACACTGTTTTGCCACTTTGAGATCCTCAAACAATGACTCCGAGGTCCTTCTCCTGGTCCGTGTGCACTAACCTATTGCTCCCTATCTCATACAATTCCCTTGCATCCCAAGTGTATGACACTGCACTTCTTCACATTAAATCTTAATTGCCAAGCATTTGACCATTCTTCCAGCTTTTGCAGATCTTTCCTCGTGTTATCCACTCCCTCAGGGGAGTCCACACTGTTGCAAATTTTCATGTCTGCAAAAAGACAGACTTTTCTATTCGGTCCTTCAGCAATATCACTCACAAATACATTGAATGGTACCGGCGCCAGGACCAATCCCTGGGGCACGCCACTAATCACCTTCCTTTCATCCGAGTGAGTTCCGTTTATCATCACCTTCTGTAGTCTGTCAGTCAACCAATTTCTCATCCAATTCACCACCTTGGGACCCATCCCCAGACTGGTCAGTTTGTTGATAAGCCTCCTATGAGGAACAGTATCAAAGGCTTTGCTGAAATCTAGGTAGATCATATCCATTGCATGCCCTTGGTCTAGTTCTCTGGTCACCCAGTCAAAGAACTCAATCAGATTTGTTTGACATGATTGTCCTTAGGTTGCATGATCCAAGGTAACATGGTTTTACCAATTGGTTTCAAGAAAATCCCCTATTCTGTCTTTCAGGAATACCTGCATTACTTTTCCCACCACCGAAGTAAGGCTTACTGGCCTGTAGTTTGCCACTTCTTCCCTATTACCACTTCTGTGAAGAAGTACCACATTGACCCTTTTCCAGTCTTGCGGAACTTCTCCTGTCTCCAAGGATCTATTAAAAACATTTTTAAAGGCCCTGCAAGAACCTCTCTGAGTTCTTTTAGTGTTCTGGGATGTAACCCATCCAGTCCTATGGCTTTGTCCACTTTCAGTTTTGCAAGCTGTTCAAACACATCATCTTCTGTGAATGGTGTAATACAGAGGTACTCAAATCCAGTCCTGGAGGGCCGCAAACCAGTCAGGTTTTCGGGATATCCCTAATGAATAAGCATGAGATAGATTCAAATACAATGGAGGCAGTGCATGCAAATATATCTCATGCATATTCATTAGGGATATCCCGAAAACCTGACTGGTTTGCTGCCCTCCAGGACTGGATTTTAGTACCTCTGGTGTAGAATCTACTCCATTTCCATTTGCATATTTGTCAATCACAGGTGGTCCTTCTCCAGGATTTTTGTTAGTAAAAACAGAAGTATTTGTTTAGCATTTTTGCTACATCACTTTCCACAAATCCGTTCTCAGCACTTTTGAGTCTTGCAATTCCACCTCTGACTTTCCTCTTCTCCCGAATATACCTGAAAAATGTTTTATCACCACGCTTTAGATTTTTAGTCATCTTTTCTTCTGCCTTTGATTTTGCTATCCTTATTTCTCTTTTTGTCTCTTTTAGCTTTATTCTGTATTCTTTTCGGTGTTCTCCTGTTTGCGAACTTCTGAATTTTGTGAAAGCTGTGGTTTTTGTCTTTATTTTTGTAGCCACTCCTTTAGAAAACCAAATAGGTTTCATTTTTCTCTTGTTTTTATTTACTTTTCTTACATATGTATCTGTTGCTCCTTTTATTGCCTCCTTTAGTTTAGTCCACTGCAATTCCACTTCCCATACCTCCTCCCACCCTGCCAACTCCTTCAGGCACATGGCCATTTTCCTGAAGACGGCGTTTTTGAAGTCTAGGACTTTGAGCTTGCTGTGAAGGGACTTTGCCTTGGCTTTTATCTCAAACCACACCATATGATGATCACTGCTGCTCAAATGGGCACCGACCCAGACGTTTGACATACTTTCTCCATTGATGAGTACTAAATCCAGCATCAAACTTTCCCTAGTCTGTTCCATCACCATTTGTCTAAGCAGTGCATCTTGAAAGGCATCTACAATTTTTTTTACTTCTTTCCAGATTTGCAGAAGGAATACTCCAGTCCACATCGGGTAGATTAAAGTCACCCAATATGATCACTTCCCCCTTCATGGCTACCCTTGCAATATCAGTAATCAAATTTCTATCCATTTCTTTGGTTTGAGTTGGAGGCTTGTAGACTACACCAGCATGGATGATAGTGCCATCTCCTCTTTCTAACATAATCCACAGCACTGCTTCTTTTCCCCACGTCTCCTACATTTCAGCAGCTTTAATATAGCTTTTGACATATAGAGCTACTCCTCCTCCTTTTCTGTATCTCTCCTAAATAAATTATAGCCAGCTATGGCTATATCTCATTCATGTGATTCGTTAAACCATGTTTCTGTAATGGCCACAATGTCCAAGTCCATTTCCACCATTAGAATTGCCAGGTCAGGAACTTTGTTGACTAGGCTTTGAGCATTTGTTCTCATTGCTTTCCAGCATTTGTTGACTGGCTTGCCTGTATTTTGCATGGATTTCATTCTACACGTCTCTTCCAACTTGCCATTGATGTGTAGTTTAAAAGAGTGGTTGTTTCCAATGTTGTTATGCTTTTGCTGGGAGTGACGTTCTCCATATGTCACCCCCTTTCACTAGTTAAAATGCCTGTCCACATAGTGCCTGAATTGTTCACTTAGGATCCTTTTTCCCTGCAACAGAGAGATATAGTTCATCAGCAAAATATAGTCTCTTGTTGATCTGTTTCCCCCATCACCTATATAT
The DNA here is from genome assembly GCA_033557465.1 of Ichthyophis bannanicus. Classification (NCBI taxonomy): domain Eukaryota; kingdom Metazoa; phylum Chordata; class Amphibia; order Gymnophiona; family Ichthyophiidae; genus Ichthyophis; species Ichthyophis bannanicus. The sequence goes on along the minus strand of CM066035.1, from coordinate 867,841,061 downwards.
CTAAATCCTTCTTGTTTGCCCCAGTTTTGGAGCCATGTATTAAAGTTGTTTATGCAATGCAGCCTTTCTGCCCCTTTACCAAGAACAGGTAGACTTCTGAGAATGCTATAGTGTTAACAATGGGCTTGAGTTTTTCTCCCAGAGTCTGGAAGTCCCTTTGAACTGCAGAGGCACTGTTTCTAACTAGGTCATTTGTACTCAAGTGGATGACAACATCAATTTTGGAGTGCTCACTTTCTGCACTAACTATACAAACAATTTGGTTTGTATTCCTACTGGCTGAAAAGCCTGGGAGGCATTTGACCATCTTCTCTCCTTTGAACTGTGTTCCCAAGTTGGTGCCTCTGATGATGGAATCTCCCAAGTAGTAGTAATATTTGTGTTGTGATTTTTTTTCTTCATATTTGGTGCATTATCAGTAGATTGGGCATTGACTCTCTCATTTAAGGGCACTTCAGTTTCCACAGATTTGGCACCCTCATCATCCAAGGCAGAGAAGGCATTATGCAGGGCTATCTCTTGATGTAGAGGATGTCTCTGTGTTACAGGTCGCAACATATCAGAGCCCACTGTGATCCATTTGTTCCTGGGCTTGATTTTTTTGTGGGAGCTGTGGTGGATTTTGTTCAGTTTGTACCCTAGAAGAGGTGTGTTTAATTGCAGCTAATTCTTCCCTTAGTAGAGTGTATTCTTTATGCATAGCAGCTACCTTGAGGCATATAGGGTGAGCTCTTAGGTTCCAAATGATTCTTCTTAGAATGAAAGCACCACAGTTATTGCATTGAATATACAACATGCTGATTAAGACTGTTATAAAGCATTTCTAGAAGAAGGAGAAAAGATGGGTGTAACACCTAATTAAAGGACAGATGTCAATATATATGTTGACTATATTGGCAATGCAACCCTGGGGTGGGTTGGTGAGGGGTAGAGTGGGTAGGACGTTAAACCTTATGTGAACTGAAGGTACACTCTGATATCTGATTTAGAGGCTATGCAGGGAATATAGGCAGCCTAAATATTCCTAAACTTATAGCCAACAGTTAAAATTTATATTAAAAAAAACAGGCAATTGTAAAGTCTGAAAGCTTAGCTTTGTGTAGTCACTTGGAGCTGTGATGACCAGAACTGGATCAGGTAACTTGCTCATGCTGCAGAGTTGATTCAATTAACCACATCCTGTGAAGCAGGCTTGTAACAGAACAATGGAAACTGAAAAGTTCAAACTGAAATCTTACTTCTATGTATCAGCTCACTATGCAAAGGATCCTGTACCCTTAAAATGTATACCTGTGTTGCAAAATGAAGTAGGAGACTTAAGTAAAAGACCATGTCTCTGCAAATCTAAAAGCAAATGTGGGGCTCTGGGACACTCCCAAGGTATCGACCTCCAGAGAGCTACCGGTTCCATGTTCTGGGATGATTGCTCAGAGCCCCGTAGGTGATTCAACCCAGACCGGCCATCTCCCTAGACCAGCACATGCTGGCTCTCGAGAGGAGCTTGGCAGCACTCCTGGTAGCCTTGGTACCGATAACATCGAGAGCTTCAGGAGTGCAGGTTTTGACACTGAGTCTACAGCCAGGTGTAATGAGCCCGATGCCAGCCCTTGAACCGGAACCCCTGAGGTCGATACCTTCATTGGAACTGATCAATACCCCGGTATCCAACAGACTCAAACCGCCATGGCTCTCGGTTCTAATACCTCTGAGTACATCCCTGAAGCATCGAGGTTGAACCCAAGACTGCTAATACTTTGATTTCTTACTGGACTCTAATTCCAGTTCTTCAGAATACCCTCCCATGCCAAAGGAGGTGGCTACATTACTGTTACATCGTATCCTGCAGGATCTTATGCTCCACATGTGGGAGGTCCCACTCAGTTCTGCCTGTCAGCAAGAGACTCAATACCATGTACCAAGTACCAGAGTGCCCAGGCTTCCAAAAACCTCAGCTCCCTCACCACTCAATGGCAGTATAATCGGCGATGTGCAGAATAAAGAGCTCTAAAAACCATGCACCAGAGACTCAAGGACACTCGATGCCTTTGGGCGTCAATGCTTCCAAGCATTCACGTTGGCCTCCAGAATCAACTCTTACATGCTGTTCATGGGCATGTTTCTGAAGAATGTCACCAGGGATTTGGAAACTTTCAGCTCCCTGCTTCCTGAGGATAAGTGGAGTGCATTCCAGACACTCATCAAGCAAGGCCAAAATACTTCTACGTTTCTTACTAGGGCCTCTTTTGATGCCTTTGAATCAACAAGTAGTGCTTCAGGCAACCAAAATGATTTGGAAGGCTTATGAGAAGAGACTTGGACCTAAATATGTATACTCTGGAGGAGAGGAGGGACAGGGGAGATATGATTCAGACCTTTAAATGCTTAGGGGTATGTTTACTAAACTGCGGTAAACAGGAATAACGCGCGTTGTACGATGTTAACGATCGTTAGCGCGTGATACCGCACGCTGTAGCACATTAACGATTGTAAACGCGCTACAGCGCGCGGTATCAAGCGCTAACGCGCGTGATGCTCCGCGGCGCGGTAAAATAACGCAGAAGGCAGAGAGAGGGCGGAGAGAAGGGGTCAATGGGCGGAGAGTGGGCGGGGAGAGGCTAACACGCTGATTTTCAGAGCTGAATTCCAACGCGAATGAAAACCTGCCATTAAAAGGCATATTAAAGGGGAGAGAAACCATTTAAATGTCAGCAATGTACAGCCTAGGCAGGGAAACCAAAAAAAGGTGATAAGTGTGATACATGTGCACAGAACAAAAGGGCACAGAAACACTGAAAATGACCCCAACAAACTGGAAAAAAACAGCACCCAAGCTGGCCAATAGTGGTATCAATGAGAAACATCAACCCCCCCCCCTAGTAAACTCCATTGAACAGATATTTATGTATTCCCCTATTTTAGTTATGTATATATAAACCGCGGAAGGGTCCATACCCCGTCCCCATACAAGGTGCATGCGCCCACAGTGAAATAGCACTGCCCAGGGACCTCCCCACCATCGGACAGAGTTCCTATGGCGTGCACATGTCCCACAACATCAGGGCGGGCATGTCGGAACGGGCAACCGGTCAGATACTGGAGAAGGGGATACAGAGGGCTGCAGCTGGGCCACAGTGGGGACTAGGGTGATGCCTAGCTGGCCCATAGGAATGCCGAAACAGTAGAGCAGCCAGACAGCAACTGCTGAGGGCCCAACATGTGCAAGGTGTGCTTCCCACAGTGTCACAGGGAATAGTACCCAGCAGGTACCCCCAATGGCACGGAACAGTGGCAGGCGGTGCTGGGGGAAAGCGTGGGCAGCTATGCGGGCACCTCCACCCCAGAACACGCACCATAGGCAGCCGCCTACCTGCACACTGGATGGCCTGAGACTGCGCACCACCAGCTCCACCAGCAGAAGGGCATGTCAGCATGGTGGCTGAGGGATACTGGTGGTGGAGGGAGCAGTGGCAGCTGCCCAGAGCAGACCGTGGCCTAGCCCCCCTCACGTGGGTGCAGTGCGCTTCAACAGACAGGCCCTGGCTGACCAACAGTCATGGTACCACCAGGGAACGCACCATCTCTGTGAGAACATGGTGGTGCAGTGCACAGAACCAGTGAATTCAGAAGCAGAGGGTCACAGGTTCAAGGCCCAGCTGTGGTGTTCGCCAAACCAGTCCTCATATTTTACCCACTACTATAACGGGCTAATACAGACAGAACCGGTCTTGCAGATGATGTAAACATGCTCAAAACACCTACATTTTACCCTACAGGGCACAGACACCATAAACCTGCACATTACCTAGAGCAGAGCCTCCCAAATGCAGTCCTGGAGGGCCAAACACCATTCAGGTTCCATGCTGCCTCTGATAAAGATGCCTGTGCTGCATTTCTATGCGCCACCCCCATGGTATGCAGATGTATCTCATGCATAGTCATGAGGGACAGCATGAAAACCCGAACAGTGTTTTGCACTGCAGGAATGGAGTTGGGAACCTCTGCCGTAAAGCAGCAGCCAACAGGGACAGACACAACCTCACCCACAGGCCCCATTATCCAAAGCCTCCTGGAGAGGCAGGACCTTGGGCTCTGCATGCATCTCCCAATACTAGCACTTGCATACCTTAGTAATGCCACCCTAAACCTGGGAATATGGTACACATCTATCAAAAGGTCGCTGTGATTACTGGCAGATAGCAATTCCTAGGTTACGTACAATTTTCGGAGTGAGCTGCATCATAGCAACCTTCCTGATGTCTGTGGAGTGTGCTACAGGTCTTGTGTCTGACAGTGTTTACCAATCTGGGGAGTGACTCCTACAGTATTGCATACCATAGCCATGCCTGCACTGTGCCCAGGACTGGTGTGGTGGCCTGGGCTACCCAACACCTCTATAGTTGCACAATGCTGGCATAGGTGTGGGGAGTGTGTGTCTGTCCATCCAGTGTGTGGTGGCTTCCAACACCCTCCACAGCCCACACTGCTAGCACTGTTGCCAGTATTGGCCTGCCGATGTGCATAATGAGGAGCAAGGTACCGTGGGAATAGCATGGATAGGGTGGCCTGGCCCGTCCGCATCTGCACAGGGCATAGGGCAATGGCCGGACATTGTAGTGCCCGGTACCACCTGCACGGACAGGGTGGCCATAGCATGTCCTGCTGGGAGGTCACTCTCACCCTGACTAAGCAGTGACCATGGCATGGCTAGGTTCCACCATAGTGCTATATAGCATGTCTCTTATGTGATATCTATGGGTTTCCTTTTGGGGCCCACTCACTGACTTATCTGCTTGGTGTGTATGCTGATATCCCCGTTCTGGGTACATGCATCTCCTCCAGGACCATGCACTATGGACTAGCTGGCGGACTGTCTGCAGCTGGTATGTGTCTTGCTGGAACACCGTGCCGGGTGCAGCGGCTGGAGGCTTGCTGCTGGAGAATGTCAGATAATGGTGGGGGGCAGCTGAGCATTTCCAGACCTGCCGTCTGTCTGCTCATGCTGTACGGGTGTGTACTGCTCTGCATTGCCTGCCCTGTAGGGTGTTTGATCCCGAGTGGGACTGGGGTGATGGTCTCCTCTACTGCCACCATTGCAGGGGGTTGAAGGTGGATCTGTGGGTGGGCGATCCTGTCCCCCACCCTGAGCCCTAGAGGGTGCGTTGGGTGGTGGTATGTAATCTCCCTGGTAACCACAGCTGAATGTGGGTGTGGGGCCATGCAGTCCTCCTGTAGCCAGCCATGTGTTTATTAGCAGCTCTGGCCCACTGATTACTTCACTGCCCACGGAGCCAGTGGTCATAGGTTCACAACCCACAGTGGGGTTCATTGATAGGGCTGTCTTAGGCATTGTCTATGTTTACTGTATATTAGTGCTGCCAGCAGAACCACTCTCAGGGTACTGTCACCTTAGGGTAGCTCAAGGGGCGCCCTATAGGGTGCGATTTATGCCGCGCCCTATGGGGCGCACATTACACTTCGCCCTATATTATATGCATTATATGCCATTTGAAAGGACTATTTAGGCGCTCCCTATAGGGCGAGCCTTACACTTCGCCTTATAGGGAGCGCCTACATATTCCTGTCGACAGGTATATAATATATACTACATAATATATAGTACCATGTCAGAGCGAACGTCACTTTTGGCACATATTTCATAGGAAGGGTACACTTCTCCTGACATATGCAAACTGTAACCCGTCTGCAGACTGCGGATTAAAATATTATAGTCGGCTTTCAAAGGGTTACACAGGATGCCTCAGCCAGCCTTGCTCATTAGGCACACTGGGGATTCGAACCCATGACTCTTGTACCATCAGTCTGTGTGGTAACCATTGTGCTACAGCTTTGTTTCTGATTTTGGTTGTCTGCACGCTGTCTTACGCTTGTGCGCGCTGTAACGATTGTTGCTGCGCCGCGCGTAATACCGCGCGCAACCGCGCGTTATCAGATACGATGTCCCGCCCATGTCCTTTTTTGGCTTTCCTTCCACTAACGCGGCTCCTAATGCGAATTGCACTAACGCAGTTTAGTAAACATACCCCTTAGAGTATTAATGAACAAACAAACCTCTTCCAAAGACGGGGAAGCTGTAAAACTAGAGGGCATAACATGAAGCTGCAAGGGAGTAAACTGAAAGGCAATGTCAGGAAATACTTTATCACTGAAAGGGTGGTGGATGCTTGGAATGCCCTCCCGATGGAAGTGGTTGGGGCAAATACAGCGACAGAATTTAAAATGGCATGAGACAGACACAGTGGATTCCCTTATAGCAACAGGATAAAATCAAAATAAACATAACTATCTCTTATATCTCAACAAATAGGGGCGACCTACATGGAGCAGTGGGTACACCCTTAAACAAAGGCATGGGGAGGGATGACCTGCATGGAGCAGGAGGTGCATCTACTCTTGCTGCCTTGCTGGGCAGCCTAGATGGACTATACTGGTCTTTATCTGCCTTCATATACTATGTTACTATGTATGTGCATCCGACCTCCTCTCTCAGGGCCATGGGACGCTCCTCCATCCCAATTTTTACTCCCTACACCTGACAGCATGGCTACTAAAAGGCTAACGCTCGCCAACCTCGACCTACCACAGGTGGTCAAGAAGATCCTTGCATCTCGTAAGGATTCCACCAGGCAATCTTAGGCCTTCAAATGGCATAGGTTTGCCCTCTGGTGCTCCCCAAGGGACATTAACTCCTTTTCTTGCTTGGTGGAGTCGATTCTACAATATCTCCTCCAATATCCTTGACAGGTCTTAAGACTAACTCAGTGAGAGTTCACCTAAGTGCCACTGTGGCATCTCACAGACCAGTGAATGGACAGCATATCTCCTCACACCCCTTAGCAGCATGCTTCAAGCCACCCATTAAACTGCCTCCTGTGGCCTGGAATCTGAATGTGCTTCTGGCACAACTTCTGAAGCCACCTTTTGAACCCTTAGTCACCACTTCACTGAAGTTTCCATCTTGGAAGGTTATCTTCCTTATTGCCCTCTCTTCAGCTCGCTGCATCATTGAGCTGCAAGCTCAAGCGGCGGATCCCCCCATAATCTGTTCATCACTACAAGGTGGTTTTCCGTATCCATACACACTTCCTCCTGAAGGTGGTTTCCTCTTCCATCTAAACCAGTCTGTAAACCTCCCTATTTTCTTCCCTAGACCACATGCTCTCAGGCCGAAGCAGCACTACACACTTTAGACTGCAAGTGAGCGCTGGCCTACTACTTGGATAGAACTAAAGATCACAGAAGATCCTCTCAATTATTCATTTCCTTTGATTCTAGCCACCTGGGTCTACCGGTGACGAAATATACTCTATCCAGATGGATAGCACAGTGCATTTCTTTTTCTTATGCACAAGCAGGACTCTCTTTGCAGGGTCATATCACTGCTCATAATGTGCAGGCTATGGCAACCTCCATAGCCAATCTCCATTCAGTTTCCATTGACAAGATCTGCTGGGCAGCTACCTGGTCCTCCATTCATACTTTTGCTGCACACTACTGTTTAGACAGAGTCCAATTGGGACACTGTCTTTGGCCAAGCTGTATTGCAGCACCTCTTTAGGAGTTAAACTCAACTCCTACCCTCTGTCCCGGACTTCTACAAGATACCAGACTATTATTGGGGGAGCATTGCCTCCTGGAATCGAGTCCAATGTCTCACAACTCTTCCAGACTCTTCGGCTACAAGTTTTTTACCTCAGGCATTGCACTACTCTCCCCCCCCCCCATTATAGTCTGGTACCTGGGAGCTGGTGAGTCCCATATGTGAAGACTGCATTCCTGCATGTTCCTGGAGATAGTGTAGTTACTCACCTGTAAGGGGTGATCTCTGGGGACAGCAGGAATCAGTCTTCACAACCTGCCCTCCTCCCCTAGGAGTTGTAGGGTTCTTTTATTTTCCTCTTCTTCTCTGCTACAAACTCAATTGAGGAAAAGAGGTGGGAAGGCAGGCACACAGGCGCAGTGGAGTGCTCCCAAAGGCTTTCCTATTGGATCCTGGGGAGCATTCCCAAGCGGGCTCCGTCGGTTACATTCATCCATTTGTGAAGACTGATTCCTGCTGTTCCTGGAGATCACCTGTTACAGGTGAGTAACTATGCTTTATATGGACTTTCCTCCAAGAACCTGACTAAACCTCTTTTGAATATCACTGTTAGTCACCAAGTGCACAACTTTTGTTTTTTGTGTACCATGTCTCTGTGACTGTCGCCACTATATCCAAGTTGCCATCTCCCATTACAGCTTCTAAATCTGGAACATTATTATGTTTGCTAAACCTAAGCTTTCTTTAGAAGTTCAAATGACAAGACTTCACTTTCATACTTTGGACACATCATGCAAAGATAGAGATCATTAGACAAAGACATCATGCTTGGCAAGGTTGAAGGTCAATGCAAAAAAGGAAGGCCAGCAACGAGATGGATTGATACAATAATAGCAGCTATGGATGCCATTGTCAACAATAGGCTGCCTGAATGAAGACCGAACACAGTTTAGTACAACTATCCAGAGGGTTGCCATGAGTCGACACAGACTCAATGGCACTTACTAACAACAACATGGACATTATTATATACAGCTCTCCGGATGTATCCCTTTTCTAAACTATTTTTTAATTTCTTACTTATCTGAGGGCTTTTAGTTAACTGGGAACTTTGTTCACTCATCCCCAATGATCCTAGTTAAAAGCCCTTCTCAGTGAATCAGCCAATCTGTTGTGGAAGATAGTTCACCCCTTCTTCAATAGGTGGATGCAGTTTCTGCTCAGCAGCCCTTGGAAAATCATATCATGGTCCATGAAGCCAGGCATTCATCTCCACAAGGGAGACATATCTGCTCTTGAGAATCTTGTCTAGGTCTTTCATAGCCAATTCTGCCAAGAGCAATGCATCATCAGATTTCCTGACGGCTTGTCATTTCTTTATTGATTATTGCTCCAAGTAGGTTAAAGTTGTCCATTATTTCAATTTCTTCTCCATCAACAATGAAGTTATTGATTTTGCCAGTTGTCAGGATCTTTGTTTTCTTTACATTAAGGAGCAGGCCCATTTTTAGACTATGTTCCATGAGTCTGAGAAGCAAACATTTCAGAACGTCTTCACTTTCAGCAGTATTGTGGTATCATCCGCATAGTGAAGATTCTTTGAGTCTTCAACCAATCTTCATACAGTCCTGTTTCTCTGATGATTTATTCTGCATATAAATTAAACAGGTAGAAAGAAAGTATGCAGCTTTGTCATACACCTTTGCTGATTTTAAACCATTCTGTTTCACCTTGTTCCATTCAAACTGTTGCTTATTGATCAATGTGAAGGTTGTGCAAGAGAATGATCAGGTGTTCTGGTATACCCATGCTTCTTAGTGTGGCCCAGTATTTCTTATGGTTTACACAGTCAAAGATCTTGCTATAGTCAATACAACACATACTGATATCATTTTTGTATTTTGTCTTTTCAAGGATCCATCTTACATCCGCTATGATGTCTCTCATTCATTGCCCTTTCCTGAGCTCTGCTTGCACTAAAGGCAGTTCTCATTCCAGGTATGATCATAGTCTCTGCTGAATGATCTTGAGAAGAATCTTGCTGTCAAGTAGGATCAGAGCACTTGTACGATAATTTCCACAGTCAGTCGGATCACCAGTATTGGTATAAACACAGATCCTTTCCAGTCAGTTGGCCATGATGTTGTTTTCCAAATTTCCTGGCAGAGCCTTGTAAGTATGGTAACAGCTGCATCCGATTGCTGTAATACTTCAATGGGAATGCCATCAATGCCCGGTGCTTTGTTCTTTGATAAGGCTTTGAATGCTGCTTCGACTTCTTTCATCACCAATGGTTTCTGATCATAAGGTACAGGTTGAGATGGTCCACTTGATCTTTATGGTCTAATCTCTATATATTCTTTCTACCTTTTCCTGATTTTCTAAGCATCATTCAACATGGATCCTTGAGCATGTTGTAACATTCCAAGGCTGGACTTTTCTATTTAATTCTCATAGTTTTAGGAGATCCGATCTTGTTCTTCCTCTAATAGTTTCTGTTTCTATTTCCTTGCATGTGTCATTGTAGTACTTCTCCTTGTCTCGACTTGCTGCGTGTTGGAAATCTCTGAGTTCTGTGATTGCCTCTCTTTCTCCTCTGGCTTTAGATTCTCTGCATTTCTAGGCAATTTTCAGAGTTTCTTCAGTCATCCATTTTGGCTGTTTTTGCTTTTTCACTTTTTGTAGAGATTTCTCACTTTCTTTATGGTCTAATGACTCTGTATATTCTTTCCACCTTTTCTTATTGTTTGCACTGGCGATATAACCGCTGGCTCAGGAGATTTGACAAAACAGGGGAATTAGGGGGTTTAGAGGGGGAAACAGGAACATACTATCGCCCTATTTGCTGATGATATTTTATTATATATACAGGACCCACTGCGGTAGTGGTGGAACTTAAGCAATATGGGTGGTACGAGGTATCTGGCTTTAAAATGAACATTGAGAAAATGGAGGCATAAACATCATGGTCCTGCAAGAGGCGGAGATGCAATTAAAAAGGAAGTTTCCATTAACCAAGGTTACCCATCCATTAAAATACCTGGGGGTGCGGATCCCAGCGGCTTATGGTGAAATTTACCAGGCTAAACTATCCACCACTGATGGCAGTGGTGAGCAAAGACCTGGACGGTTAGATGTGCTTGGAGATGTCATGGCATGGCCGTATAGCAGGAGTGAAAATGAATATAGTCCCCAGAGTTCTGTATCTCTTTCATGCACTAGCCATCCCAGTCATGGTAGCTGTACTTAGGAGACTACTTCAATATATTTGGAAACATAAGCCGCCCAGGGTATCACGGAAAGTGATATATCGTTCAAGGGACAAGGGTGGCCTTGGGGTGCCGGACCTTGTGGCTTATTATAAGGTCGAAAATAAAGAAACCCAAAAACACAGAACAACCACTATACAAAATAGTATCCACCAAAAGACTGTCTGTTGTGCAAGCAGAATAAATCAATGTTATATCTGAGTATTGTCGGGTCTCACAAAACAGGGGAAAGTCACTAATATAACCATACCCAATGCAAGTAAGACCCCTTTTAATCAATGTGATTTCACAGTGAAACAAATGATGCAATCGAAATTTGAAATAGCTACACCTAGCTTCAGAGTCCAGAATTCCTAGCCACCGCAAATAATGCAAACAAAACTTAAAATAGCTACACTTAGGGGTATGTTTACTAAACTGCGGTAATGTCATTCGCGGTAGGTTCCGCGGTAAAGGTAGAGATGCCCATATAAAGGCATGGGTGGTGCATCGTTACAGCAAGCTGACAGAGAACGCGTGTTACAAGGCGCCTTAGAACAACGAGCGTTACAAGGCGCCTTATAAGGTGCCATGTAAGGTGCCCTGTAAGGTGCCTAGTAAGATGCCCTGTAAGGTGCCTCAGAAGGCGCCCTATAGAGCCTCCTAGGCTAAGCGCCATATTAGGCACCCTTGGACAAGTCACCGCAGAAGGCACCCTGGGCTATGGAACCATAGGTTAAGGTGGCCTAACAAGATTATGGTGTCCTAGGTTAGTGTGCCCTAGGGACTGCAAGGTGCCTCAGGATGACATGCATGACCTGTGCGGAACAGAGACAGATGTAGCCCTAACACTAGATAGAGCACTCAGGAAAGGCAATGAACTGGTGAGTGAAGGAGGGAGAAGTGGGAGCCGCTGGACCTGCCATATCTTCGGGCATCACATGTGCCTGCCAGTACTGACGACAAACATGGTGGGGCAGCTCTACCACAGCACAGGGTGTTGGCAATGTAAAGTACCAGAAAAACAGTTGGTGGCAGACGATGGCAATATGTGTCCCCCAGTAGAGGTGGAGGTGACAGGATAGTTACAATGATGGGTGGACAGAGGAGTGGTGGTGCCATGCAGATCAGGCACAGGCGAGGCAAGCACGATGAGGCGCAATGCAGGAAAGGGTAGCAGTGCAGGACATGGGCTGGTAGCCTGAACAGGCAGACAGGACTCTACACAGCTGACAGACGCAGATAGATGGACTGAGGGAATGTTGGCAATTGTGGCAAGGGTATTATGGGCTGGAAGCGCAGATCTGCAAAAATATGACCTCTACAGGCATGCACACTATTTGAGTAGGACAGGCATGAGAGGAGGGAACAATGAGGAACTGAACTAATGAACACTGCCAAGAATGGCAATGTATTAAACAATAGGCTATACCTCCATGGTGTATGTCACAGCAGTACCCATGATGCAATGCACATGCTGAATAGCTGTCTACAGCTTATCACCAAATGGGGTCTGCACCTCTCCGGTACCTCAGCTGGGAAAGACGAACTGACAGTGTGTGATACTGGCACAGAGTAGCTACAGACCATGCCATTGTGCAGGTTCTGTGGTCACCCTGAGGGATAGGATTGGTGCCCAGCACTAGGTCCACAGTACATGTGATGCTAGAGATAGGTCCTGTTGTACATCCCCATCACTACCAGTGTGTGACAGGTGTTCCGTGCAGTGCAGCCGAAGGTAATTTGGTGTCCATCTGTATCCTGCAGTCACATGTGGCCCTGTGAGTGTCTGGCTGACATGGGCTGCTGTTATCAGGGCAGAGGGGTTCCTAGAATTGCATGAGGTGGATGTAGCAGTGCCTGTATAAGTTACAGTGGTATACACTACATACCCCAAAGGGCCCACATCACCCTTTTGTAGGTAAAGAACAGTGCCCCCGCCCTAGAGAAGCAACCTCCATCCTGTTCGTACGAGACAGCCCTCCAGGGTTGGTGGGCCAAAGCCATACCTATGACTTGGACAGTGGCAGACCAGCAGCAATGCTGGGGTTAGGTCTGGAAACCCCAATTGCCTCTCACCACTGTCTGCCAGTCACCAGCAGACAGCACAGTCAGACTGTACCTTAAAGGTGTTCCGACCATGCACAGTCTAACTGCAGACAGTCCACCAGGAACTATGTGCAGCAAGCGGGCATCTCAGTGATTGGGACCCCAGCACTGGGGAACACAAATATAACACTAGAAACAAATAGTGTAGAGCGCTATGTGGGAACCTAGACCTGCCATGGTCACTGCTCGTTCAGAGTGAGTTCCCTCCCAGCATGCCATGCTGTGGCCACCCTGTCCATGCAGGTGGTCAGGCACTACAGTGTCCTAGCCATTGTCCCACACCCTGTGAAGATGCATCCTGGCCAATCTGCCCTGTCCGGGCCATACCCAGAATACCTTGCTCCTCATTATGCATCTAATCAGGCTAACACTGGTAACAGTGGGACATTTTGGGACCAGTGAAGTGTGGGCAGCCACAGAACAATGGATAGACATACAAACACGCTCACTTCTTTTGCAGCATTATACAAAGATAGAGGTGGTTGGCAGCCCTGCCCGCCACACTAGTCCTGAGCACAGTGCCGACATTGCTAAACTGTGCAGGGGGTAGTAGTAGTGCTTTGGTGATAACATCATCCCAATGCTGGGGCCAACAGCCTGCCGCTCCATGCATCATTGGATTGTGGAGCCTGTGTGAGTGGGTGTTTGCACCCCTGTTCGCTGCTGCTTTGGACTTTGCACATGTTGCTGTTGTATCTGCATTGTAGGGTAAAATATAGGGACATGCTCTGCAGGAACCACAGCTGGGACCTGCACCTGTGACCCTCTGCTCCTGGACACACTGGCTGGGTGTACTGCACCACACTGTTGCCACAGAGGCATGGTAGTCCCTGGTACTACCTGCACTTTTCCTCAGCCAGACCTTTTATGTTGCACTGCACACCACGTACTGATGCAGAGCATGGCCTGGGTCCACTGCAGGGAGGTGACACTGCCCCCTCCAGTACGGGCACACGCCCCCCTGCCAAGCTGACGTGGCCATTTGCTGTCAGTGCTGGTAGTGCGCAGTCCCAGGCCATCCACTGTGTAGGTAGGCGCCCGCCTAGGGAGCGGGTTCCGGGGTGGGGGGGCATACATGGACATCCTCACATCCCCCCATCACTGCCTACCACTATCATGTCCCCTCCACATGGGGGCGGGATGGCTGGGGGGATGTCAGGTCTGTGCTCTAGCGACTATTGGCTAGGGTGGACCAGGTAGATATTGGTGGATTGTGTTTGGCCTTGGTTAACTGCTGTCTTGCTGATCTCCGGTGTCTATGTTCCTATGTGCCACCTAGGCGCCCTCCTGGTCCACCCTGTGCCCCAGCTGCCCATGCTACATGTCCCGCCTGCGGCCCCCTATGCCCCATTTGCACCATCGCCATAGTGGCCATTCATACTTTGGCACTATGGTATTGCTGTACATGGAGCACTACTATCACAGATTTTGGGCTCCCTGCCTGGGCTGTACATTGCTGACACGGAAATGGTTTCTCTCTCCTGCATATGTGCATCTAACGGCAGGTTTTCAATCGCGTTAGGATTCAGCTCTTCAGATCAGCGCGTTAGTGTGAATGGAGCCTCTCCCCACCCACACTCCACCCATTGACCCCTTCTCTCCGCCCTCTCTCCACCTTCTGCAGTGTTTACCGCGCCGCGGAACGTCAACGATCGTGAAGTAACGATAACACGCGTTATGAGACGTTAACGATCGTTAATGTCTCATAACACACGTTAACGTTACTTAACGATCGTTAACGTTATGTAACGCGCGTTATGTAACGTTACCGCAGTTTAGTAAACATACCCCTTAGCTTCAGAATCCAGAATCCATAGCCACCGCAGACACGAGTGTTTCGGGCCAACTGGCCCTGCTTCAAATGCAACTCGTTGAAAAGGATCTGGTGCCCAAAAAATGCCGAGTCTCATGCTTGTATTTCACAATGCCTGCATATGTTGTAATTGGCTGGCTCAAATGACATCATCAAAAAGGGAGGAGTTATAGTAATCATGTGCTCCAAAAAACAAATGGTGTTAAAGGGAATGGCTCACAAACTGCCCCATTATAACTCCAAATTGAGGCCACAAGGGATAACAGTTTGCAAATGAAAAATCCATCTCTGCTCCAGCCACTGTAAACGTCGTAACTGATCGCTGCCCCTCGGGTCCGGTAAAACCATGTCGATCACTCCACTTGAAATCCTGAAATGTATGGCCCCGGGAGATACAATGTTCCACCAAAGGGGCAGAGAGTGTGGACGTCCATATCCGAGATGCATGTTCAGTCAAGAGGACTTTCACCGGACGGCTTGTATGGCCAATATAGAGCAAATCACAGGGACATCTTAATAAATAGACAACAAAACTGCTCGTGCATGTGCTGTCACCCAAAAACCGATACAAACGGCCCATAGAGGGATTGCTCCAACTCACACCCTCCAAAGTGGTGACACAAAATTGGCAAGCCTGACAAGCCATGTGTCCCCTGCCGGATAAGGGTCCCCATGGGCGATCGAGTGGCATAACAGAATGGACTTAATAATCCCTAAGATTTCGACCCCTAGTAAAAGCAAAGCCCACCGGAGTTTGAAAGCATTGATGAAGAGTAAGAATGTTCCACTGTCGTCGGAGGATCTTCACCATTTCAGATGAATTTGTCATAAAAGGAAGAATGCCCACAATTCTATCACTTTCAGGAGATGACTCACCTATCGGGTTATGAAAGAGCCATTCTCTATGAGCCATAGCTCTAGTGTATGCCCTCCTAATAATCTCTCGAGGGTAACCCCATGCTGACAAACGTGCCCACAGGTCAGCAGCTTGTTGTTTGAATTCATCCTCAGTGGAACAGATGCGTCGTATCCTCAAGAACTGTCCATATGGAAGACCTCTCCTCAAAGGAGCTGGATGGTGACTATGAAACCGAAGTAAACTGTTGCGTTGACTAGATTTCCTAAACAGTGTGGTATTAAAGCCACCCTCCAATTTGACAATCCAAACATCCAGAAATTCCAAATTGTATGGATCAATGTGGGATGTAAATTGAATGTTAGGTTTCAAGGTGTTCAACCATTCAATAAATTCATGAAGAGAATCCAACGATGATGCCCACAAAAAGAAAATGTCATCTAAAAATTGCAACCACAAGGGGATATGTTCAAATGCTGCTGCTGAATAAATCCTAGATTCTTCAAAAGCCCCCAAATACAGGGTGGCAATGGATGGAGCCACTGTGTCCCCCATTGCAATCCCCCCAATTTGATAAAAAGTGCCCTGAAACAGGAAATAATTTTTTGTCAAAACCAGACGTATAAGGTCCAACAAAAAGGACCTGGGTATACGAGGAGGAGCTATAGCAAAAGCTAGATGTAAAAGCTCTAGTGCTTCCTCCTGATGGATATTTGTGTACAGGGATGCGACATCCAAGGTCACCAATGTAAGATGATCCACAGGACAAGTGAAACTGGCCAATTTCTCCAAAAAATGGGAAGTATTACGCAAATATGAACATACTTTCTGTGCTTCCTGTTTCAAAAAGGTGTCCTGCTTCTCTGATGATTTATTCTGCATATAAATTAAACAGGTAGAAAGAAAGTATGCAGCTTTGTCATACACCTTTGCTGATTTTAAACCATTTTGTTTCACCTTGTTCCATTCAAACTGTTGCTTATTGATCAATGTGAAGGTTGTGCAAGAGAATGATCAGGTGTTCTGGTATACCCATGCTTCTTAGGGGTTTGTTTACTAAACTGCGCTAATGTGCGCGGCGCACATTAGCGTGAGCTAAGGTACCTTAGCGCACACTAATGTCACATTACGGGGCACAAATGTGCCCCACACAGGTGCACGGCGCACTAAAGTGCATGCTCATGTGCGCAGCGCGCTAATGTGCGATAAAGGCGTGGAAAGGCTCCCGGAGGGTGGAGGAAGGCTCCCCAGGGGCGGAGAGAAGGGGTCAATGGGTGGAGAGTGGGAGGGGAGAGGCTCCCCGCACATTAGCGGGGCTGAAATTCAAGGCAAAAAATACCGCGAGTGAAAACCTCGCGGTAGAGCCGATTTAAAGGGAAGAGAAACCATTTCTGTCAGCAATGTACAGCAAAACCAGGGAAACCTACAAAACAGTGATAAGTGTGATATGTGTGCACAGAACAAAAGTGCAAATAAACATTGAAAATGACCCCAACAAAATAAAATAAAATTATAATCAAGCTGGGCAATAGTGATAGTAATGGGAAACATCAAAAAACACTCCCAAGAAAGCTGCAAAAAATAAATATGAATTTTAGAAGGGTCTACGCTCCGTCCCCATACAAGGTGAATGATCCCACAGTGAAATAGCACTGATCAGGGTTTCCCTCTCCATTGGACAGGTTACCTATGGCATGCACATGTTCCACAACAGCAGGGCGGGCAGGTCGGAATGGGCAACTGGACAGATGCTGGGAAAGGGGATACAGAGGGCTGCAGGCAGCACATGCTGTGGTTCAGCTGGGGCACAGTGCGGACTAGGCAGATGCCTAGATGGCACTTAGGAATGCTGAAACTGAACAGCAGCCAGACAGCAACTGATGAGGGCCCAACATGGGCACGAGAGTGTTTAGCACAGTGTCACAGGGGATAGTACCCAGCAGGTACCCCCAAGGGCACAGAACATTGGCAGGTGGTGATTGGGGGACATGCGGACAGATATGCAGGCACCCCTACCCCAGAACCCACACCATAGGCAGCCGCCTACCCGCACACAGGATGGCCTGAGACTGCGTACCCCCAGCACCACCAGCAGAAGGGCATGTCAGCATGGTGGCACAGGGGTACTGGAGGTGGAGGGGGGCAGTGGCAGCTGCCCAGAGCAGACCATGCCTAGCCCTGTGTAGGTGGGTGCAATGCACTGCAACAGACAGGCCCTGCTGGACAAACAGTCATGGTATCATCAGTGAATGCACTGTATCTGTGGCAACACGGTGGTGCAGTGCACACAGACAGTGTGTGCAAGAACAGAAGGTCACAGGTTCAAAGCCCAGCTGGGGCTACTGCCAATCCAGTCCACATATTTTTCCCACAACTAAACCGTGATAGTAAGGACAAACCTTTATTGCAGAGAACATACGCATGGTTAATACGCCTATATTTTACCCCACCAAGCACAGACACCATAAACAGGCGCATTACCTAGAGCAGAGTCTCCCAAATGCAGTCCTGGAGGGCCAAACACCATTCAGGTTCCATGCTGCCTCTAATAAAGATGCCTGTGCTGCATATCTATGCACCACCCCCATGGTATGCAGATGTATCTCATGCATATTCATGAGGGACAGCATGAAAACCCGAACAGTGTTTGGCACACCAGGACTGGAGTTGGGAACCTCTGCCGTAAAGCAGCAGCCAACAGGGGCAGACACACCCACACCCACAGGCCTCATTAGCCAATGCCTCCTGGAGAGGCAGGACATTGGGCCCTGCGTGCATCTCCCAATACTAGCACTTGCATACCTTAGCAATGCCACCCTACACCTGGATATACGGTACATAGCTATCAAACGTTTGCTATGATTACTGGCAGATAGCAATTCCTACGTTAAGCACAGTTTGCTGATTGAGCTCCATCATAACAATCTTTCTGATGTCTGTGGTGTGTGCTTCAGGTCTGGTCTCTGACAGTGTTTACCACCCTGGGGAGTGACCCCCAACAGTATTGCGTACCATATCCATGCCTGTACTGTGCCCAGGACTGGTGTGGTGGCCAGGGCTGCTAAACTCCTCTATAGTAGCACAATGCTGGCATAGGTGTGGGAGTGTGTGTCTGTCTATCCAGTGTGTGGTGGCTGCAAACACCCTCCACAGCCCACACTGCCAGCACTGTTGCCAGTATTGGCCTGCCAATGTGCATAATGAGGAGCATGGTACCATGGGTATAGCCCGGACAGGGTGGCCTGGCCAGGATGCATCTGCACAGGCCATAGGGCAATGGCTGGGACATTGTAGTGCCCGGCCACCACCTACACAGACAGGGTGGCCACAGCATGTCCTGCTGGGAGATCACTCTCACCCTGACTGGGCAGTGACCACGGCATGGCTAGGCACCCCCATAGTGCTATATAGTATTTCTCTCATGTAATATTTATGGGTTTCCTTTTTGGGTCCAGCCACTGACTTATCTGCTTGTTGTGTATGCTGAAATCCCAGTTCTGGGTGCATGCATTTCCACCAGGAACATGCACTATGGACTAGCTAGCAGACTGTTTACAGTTGGTATGTGTCTTGATGGAGCACCTTGCAGGGTGCAGCGGCTGAAGGCTTGCTGCAGGAGACTATCAGATAGTGGTGGGGTGCAGCTTAGCATATCCAGGCTTTCAGACGGCTGCCTGGGTGAGAATCTTCACAGTCTTGGCAAGTGCCTTTATCTATATGATTTGCAAGGGATTGTGGGCAATGCAGTTCATTCACACCAGACACAGCTGCTCACAATAATTAGTTGTGCTTTTGGGTAAAGCCAATAAGATATTTATTTATGGGGTTATTTCTCCCAACACAGATATGCTTGGTAGCACATAAATCAGGTTACTTGCTTTCAGTGTTAAACTTAAAAAAACAAAATCAGGAAAACAATATTTGAACTGTCAGGCAATCAAAGCAAAAGAAATAAGACCTGGTTGGCAACAAACTGGTCTTTTCTGTAGGCTTTAGCTAATATTCTCTTAGCAATATATCAAACAACAAACAAAAGCCACAAAGAAAGGAAAAACTGTTCTTCTCAGGTTAACTTCTTGTATCTTCCCACATAGATTCAGAAGTGATTCTCTCAGAGCCCACAAGCAATTAGGTAAGGCTCAATTGCTAGCAGTTATCCAGCTGAAACCCCTTAGCTGGCTTGCTTTCTACTGTGTGGCTAGAAATCCTACACAGGAGCTTTTCTGAGTAGATTAAAGAACAAGTTTGTATTTCTTTGTGATGGTTGCTGTACTTTATAACAGAAAATCACCAAAGGAGTTTAGACAGAGAGCAGTCCATGTAAACAGATTCTTCATCTGCTATCGCCCCCTCTTCTTCAACAAGCATGGGTTCAATATCATGGATTGGCACAGATGAATCTCCCAATGGAGCACTTTCAGGAGAATACTTGTTTCCCTGCTGTCTTTCAAGGTTATAGCTAGGGCATAGATCAGTGTTCATACCTGAGCTTCCATTGCTGTTAGAGTTCCTCTCTATATAGCCTGGCCAGTATGTAGTCCAGTTCTTATGTCCAGCCTTCCAATCCATATCCCTGGACACTGGATCTCTCTTCACATACCTTCTGGCACGGGTCTTAGGGTCCCTTCCACGTGCAGCCGTCTCCCTCACAGGTACCGTCTGGAGATTCCTAGCTCTGCAGCACCATTCCTCTGGCTTTCCCCAGTCCAATGGTGTATGCTGGCCCTTGGAATGCCTCCCAGTATACGTACTGCTCTGGACTCTTCTAGACCTCTCAAAGGCTTTTCTCCTCTTTCTTCCAAAGGGTTTCTTTCCCTCTCTGTCCGTCTGGTTTGGCTTCTGCTTCTGATGATGAAGATGATCAAGCTCAAGCTGATTCTCTGTAGAATAAACTCTACCTTTATTCTGCTTAGATGAGTGCTCCTCCCTAACACAGCGCAGCTGTGCTGAATCAGGCCCTGCCCTTTGAGATGAGTGCTTAGGGATTACCTCATAGCCCTCCTGATTGAACACACGTTTCCCCACTTCAGCTCCTCTAATGGCTGTTGGAAACCTGGTGCATTCTGGGACTGGTAGTCTTTTATAGGAAAATTCTGTTTTCTTATTTCTACCAGAACTGACAGGTTGCTTGTTCAGAGTCACTTCACCTTTTCTATAGCTCCTTCCTGAGCTATGATAAGCTTCCTTATCACAAGGCCTAATGTCTGTCTGCTATTGTGTTATGGATGTGTACAGAGCTGCATTGACTGCCCTGTAGGTGTCTGTTCCCCAGCAGGACCGGGGTTGATGGTCCCCTCTACTGCCACCATTGCAGGGAGGTAGAATGTGGATCTGTTGATGGGAGACCCTGTTTACCACCCTCAGCCCTGGAAGAGGAGAATGGTGGTACATAATCCTCCTAGGGGTCCATAGGGGCTACACCTGACTGAGACATACAGATATATCCAAGGTGTGTCTGCAGAAACTACCTATCTCACACATTAGCACTGCTGGGGACCTGCAGCATGGCCTATTTCTGCCATGGAAGGTGCTGTGGACCTGGTGCTGGGCGCCCCACCGCACACTCAGGGTGAACACAGTACCCGCACAATGTGACGGTGTGTAGCTACTCTGTGCCAGTAACACACATGGTCAGTTCCCCCTACCAGCCCGAGGTGCTGTGGGGGTGCATACCCCATCTTGTGTTCATCTGTAGACAGCTGATTTGCATGTGCAGTGCATCATGGGTACGGGTGGGCTAACCCTATCATGGTGACCACAGCAGACTGTCTGTGTGGTGACGTGCAGTCCCTCTGCAGCCAGCCAGGGGCTTGCTAGCAGCTATAGAGCTGTAGCCCACTGGTTACTTCACTGCCTGTGGAGCCAGAGGTCATGGGTTCAAACTCACAGTGGGGTTGTTTGATAGGGCTGCCCAAAGCATTATCTCTTTTTAATGTACATTATTGCTGCCAGCAAAAACACCCTCAGCGTACTGTACCCATAAGGTGCCTCAGAGGGTGCTTTATAGGGCGCCCTATAGGGCACCTTATGGTTACCGTCCATATAAGGTGCACTATACGTTATCCTGTGGAGCGACTTATAGGGTGCCCTATAGGGGACATTATAGGGTGCCGTGGCGGACAGTGCACTTTATAATGTGCCCTCTGGGGTACCTTATGAGGCGCCTTATGCAGCACCTTATGTTACAATACTTTGAGGGTGTGTTTGCTGGCAGCACTAATTAAAATAAAAATAAAATGCCTCCTAAAGCAATATTACCTATAACAGGTAATGCCTCAGCCAGCCTTCTTCATTAGGCACAGTGGGGGATTGAACCCATGACTCCTGCATCATTGGTCAGTGTCTTAACCATTGTGCTACACTGCTGCTCCTCCTTGCATGTCAGCGCACCTACTTAAGATTTTCATTCATTACACTGCACAGTGCTGCCATCAAAAACAGTGCTGTGACCTTGCGGTGCCTCATATGGCACCCTATAAAGCGCCCTATAAGCAACATTCTAGGGTGCCTTGGCGGACAGTGCACTTTAAAATGTGCCCTCTGGGGTACCTTATGGAGCGCCTTATGTTACAGTGCTTTCAGAGTGCGTTTGCTTGTAGCAGTAATTAAAATAAAATTAATATGCCTCAGACTGCAATATTACCTATAACAGGTAATGCCTCAGCCAGCCTTCTTCATTTGGCACAGTGGGGGATTGAACCCATGATCCCTGCACCATCGGTCAGTGTCTTAACCATTGTACTGTGGCTCTGTTCCTGTGCTTGCACATCAGCGCGCCACTTATGCTTCCCGCGCAAGTTTATCATGCGCTAATGTGTGCGGCGCACATGAGCACACAGCGCACATTAGCGCATGATTCATCCCGGTTTGCTTTTATCAGACTGAAACGCCCACTCCTTATATGGCATCCCGCACACTAGCGCGGCGCGCACCTAATGGGGTTTTAGTAAACATACCCCTTAGTGTGGCCCAGCATTTCTTATAGTTTACACAGTTAAAGATCTTGCTATAGTCGATACAACACATACTGATACCATTTTTGTATTTTGTCTTTTCAAGGATCCATCTTAATTGTGCCCTGAGGGTGTTTTTATTGCCAGTAAAGGGCCATGGGGGAGGGGAGTAGGTGGGTAAGGGGGGGGGATTATCAGGTTGACTAGTTGATATTGTTAAGTGAGGGGGGAAGGGAGGGGGCAGTTGGGAAGAGGAGGTGGACGGTTATGTTTTCTGAAATACTGAGAATAGATTTTGATGGTTGTGATATGTTAAAACTGATAAAAAGTTAAATACAAAAAAAGAGAAACTGTTTGAGTGGGAGGCAACAATGGATATTTATTTATTTAGCTATTCTTATATACCGCCTTATCAAAGTGTCAAGGCGGTTAACAGTACAAACAGTTAATACTTACTTGGAACGTAGGAACAAAAATGTGTTTGTTTATTTATTTATTTATGCCAACTCTTGATATGCCGCTAGGGCGGGAGCATAAAAGCGGTTAATGCTTACATGGAACATAGGAGACTAGGCATAAGCAGACATCTAGATGGTAACATGGGAAAAATAGAACATAACATAGCGATCAGGTGATAGTTAACCAAACTGCTGCAAGAATACAAAGTGGGTAAGCAGAATGCATGATGCAGAAAATGAGGGAAACCAAGTAATCTAAACTTTACTAAACATAGCATTAAGGACAGGAGACTAGGGTGTGGGTAGGGTGCTAAGTTGTCTATTGTCATGTAGAAGATCCTTCCGAGGCTATGGAACTGGCTGAAGCAGAAGAGTTTGCTTCAGAAACTGACAGGCAGGCAGAGCACATGGCCCAGGGTTGCCAAGGGAAACATAAACAGAGTGAGTCACGAGGGGAGCAAACACGCCCAAGCTGCAATGTAGCCCCGAGCTCAGGGATTAAGAGGAAACACTTGGTTGGGGGAGGGGCGCAGTTAAGCCCTCAGAAACAGGGATATAAAAAGTACTCACTAGAATTGAGTGATAGCTTGAGCTTCAGATTCGGAAGAGGTGGAGGAGCTGGTGGAGAAGCAAGAAAGGCAAGAGAGACGAGGACAGGAACAAGCATCTGGGAGAAAGCAGCAGCAGCTGAGAGAGAAACGGGAGACTCAGCTCAGGAAGCCAGAGCAACAAAGATTCACAGAGCCCGTGCCCAAAAGCCAGGTGGGAGCAGCCCACGACTGGAGCACTATCGTGAAGGCAGCTGGAGGGAGAGACTGCCTGAGAGGCTGGTTTGGGAGCACTCAGAAACTCCTGAGAGAGAGAGGTGCTGGCCGGAGGATATTTGTATGTCTGAGGAAAAGGAGAAGCTAAAAGGCAGGAAAACACAGCCAGTGTTTGGAATCCTTGCTGACCCAGCCGTGCTAAGAAGTCCTTCCTTGAAAAAGCCAAAAGGTAGGCTGTATAAACCGTATAGAGAGGAAACCAGGTTTAAAGGTTTTCCTTGTGATTGCCAAGATTTGCTGGACTCTCCCTATGCTAAATCCTGCTCTTTAGAGTGCTGTGAAGAGAGGCCTCGGGGAAATAGAGAGGGACTGTATTTTAAAACTATAACTATAACTGCACAAACTTACCCAGCTGAGAGTGATTGTGAGGAAATGCAGACAGGGTCTGTTACCGAAGAAATATCAGATGAGCAAATGGACTGCATGCTATCACTAGCTGATCACGTATCACTTTGCTGAGCTAGCTGTTAACAAGGCTGTTTGAACAGCAGTGGAAGAAGCAAAGTGTTGCCTTTGTATGAAAAAGGGACTGTTACCTTTAAGTTTGTTCTGAGCACTGTATGTTTGAAGCTGAAAGCCAAAGAAGCTGTTTTTGTATTATGAGTTCCTGAGATGTTTTCTTTATGCCAGAGGTATGGCCATTTTGTCCTAAGTTTCATTTGCAATTAATCCACCCGGAAGGGGAAATAAAACCTTGTCATTGTTTTGCCTGAAACCACTCGACTACAATTATTCCTGGCTTAGTGAGTACGAGGAAATACAACTCCCAGAAGGCAGTGCATGATCAAGTGCACTGCCCTGCTTCCTAAGTTTGGATATCCCAGGCTGACCTACCCTACATGCCTTGGCTCTGGGGAGGTTACTGGTGACACTATGGAGTGTGTATATAGTTGTCTCCAACACCCAAAGGTAGGAGCACTATCACTCACTACCAAATTGTTCGATGAACAGATCAGTTTTCAGACTCTTGTGAAACTTGGCAAGATCATGAGTGGTATTGGGGAGCGCATTCCACAAGCTAGAGGCATAGAGCAAGAAAACTTGATTAGAGGTGGTTTGGTTGCTTTTCTTATTTGACATGGGGATGGTGAGGGTATTTTGTGCATTGACTCTTCTGGATTTGTTGTCCAGTGTCTTATGTAAGAGAGATTGAAGATAAGTCAAGGAAAGATTGTGTGAAGCATTGGAAATGGTCAGCAAGGCCTTGTATGTACAGGTTGCAACAGAAAGCCAGTGTAATTGTTTAAGGATCTGAGTTAAGTGCTCCATTCTGGGTGCTGCATAGAGGATCCGGTCGGCTGAGCTCTGGGCCAACTCTAAAGGGTGAAGCAGTAGTAGGTGTAAGTTCTGTTGGATTTGTAGCTTATGAAATGCCGAGTTAGTGGCTGTTTTAACGTGGGAGAGCATGTTCAGATTTTTGTCTGTTGTGATGCCCAAGTATTTGACCTCATTTTTCATATCCAGATCTCTTTCACTGATCCTTAGTTTTGTTGGAGGGATGAAGATGGTGTCTCGTATCATGTATAGAGCTTCAGATTTGTTATAATTTACTGAGAGGTTGAGGGTTGCGAGGTATTGCGTGACAGTGTCGAGGCATGAGGTTATGTCAGTGTAATCTGTTTTTTTGTAGAGATTGGGGAGTATTTCATTGTATCATCTGCATATAGAAACATAGAAATATGATGACAGAAAAAGACCACATGGCCTATCTAGTCTGTCCTTCCATATCAACAACTACAACTGTCCCCTTTTTTTCCTTTAGAGATCCTCTGTGTTTTTCCCATGCTTTTTTGAATTGAGCTACTGTCCTCATCTCCACCACCTCCACTGGGAGACTATTCCATGGATCCACCACTCTTTCCGTAAAGAAATATTTCCGCATATCACTCCTGAATCTATCCCCTTTCACCCTCATCCCATGTCCCCTCGTAGCAGAACTTGCCTTCAACTGAAAGAAGCTCTCCCCCTAAACATTTATGCCATGGAGGTATTTAAACATCTCAATCATATCACCTCTATCCCGCCTTTCCTCCAAGGTGTACACATTAAGATCCTTAACTCTGTCCTCATATGCTTTATAATGAAGATCACTAACCATTTTATTAGCCACCCTCTGCTCCGACTCCATCCTGTTCACATCCTTTTGAAGGTGCGGTCTCCAGAATTGCACACTATACTCCAAATGAGTTCGCACCAAAGACTTATACAGAGGCACTATCACCTCCTTTTTTTCTGCTAGCCATTCCTCTCCGTATGCACCCAAGCATCCTTCTAGCTTTTGCCGTTGTCTTTTCTATCTGTTTAGCTACTTTAAGATCATCAGACACAACCACGCCTAGGTCCCACTCTTCTTTAGTGGACAAAAGTACTTCACCCCTATACTATTTGTTCCCTTGGATTGCTGCAGCCCAAATTCAGGACCTTACATTTTTTAACATTAAATCCCAGCTTGCTTAGCTAGATCCCTCCTCATGTTATCTACACCTTCCTGGGTGTCTACTCTATTGCAGATGGAAGGGGGTGTTGCATTGTCTTATAACTGTGCATAAGGGTTAAGTATAGATATTAAAGAGTAATGCAGACAGAGAAAACCCTTGTTGCTGTTTGAATAAGAGTGAATTATGGGTGCCTACTTTGATCTTTTGATGGTCAGCTAGGAAAGATTTGAACCATGACAAAGTTGTGTTCTAAAGGCCTAATTCTTGTAGTCTGAATAGGAGGATTTGGTGGCTGATGCATTCAAAAGCTATGGTGATGTCAATGAATATCATTATAAATCCATGCTCAACTTCTTCAGTCCCTCTGATTAGGGTGTCAAAGAGGGTGGAGAGAAGTGTCTCAGTGCTGTGGAAAAGGCAGAACCCGCTACTTTTTCAGTGATCTTGGTGATGAAGAGTAAGCTTGAGATAGGTCTGTAGGAGCTAGGTAGTGTTGGGTCAAGCGAAGGCTTTTTTAGGATAAGTTTGATTGAGACTTTCTTGAGTGTGAGGGACATATATCCTTGAGAGAGCGAAGATGGACAATTTTTAGAGCATTGGGTTGAAGCCTGTTCTTGCTATGTTTAGCCAAGAGACTGGGCAGGGGTCTAACAGGGATGTGGTGGTGTTTATTTGAGATGATATAATTGAGTTTTTCACTAGTTATCAATTTGAATGTGTCCCAGGTGTGTGTGGGTCTATCCAGGGTTACGGGGGTGTTGTAGGGTTTTTATATCTGAGTGGCAGGTGCTGAGTTTGTTGCAGAGATCATTCGCCATTACCTGTAAATGGATGCTTGTGCTGGTGTGCATTTCTTGTTTGGGGTCTTTTTTTAGTACATTTGTAATAGTGAAGTGCTCCCTAGGGTGGTTGAGAGACTTTAGGATGTTACATTTGTGTATTAGGTTTGTACAGTATATTCTATCTGTTTATTCATGTAGAGCCTTTTAGTTCAGGGTTCTTTGAATTTCTCCATCTCCTTTCCAGCTGCCAGAACTTCCATTTTAGGTCTTTTGTATCTTTAGAGAATCAGGGGACATGTTGGCAGGTCGATGTTGAACAACGGTTTTTGTTTTGGGTGATCATCATGGCATGGTATCCATGTTTAATTGTGGGCATACCTGGTTTAGAAAAAAATGTTGTTTGAAAGATTTTAATCTCCGTTTATTGTGTGATTGCTTTCTTGAGTGGTGGGAAATATATTGGGGTAGGGTGAAAGTAATCGAGGCATGATTGGACCATGGAATGGAAGAAATATGAATAAGGAGTGTGTGGTCATTGATGAGATAATGAGGAGCAAAAATATCTAGGACCCCTCTTCTATCATGGGTGGGGTTTTTTATGAGTTTATGTTTATGTTTATTTGATAAAAACCGCCTTTCTAAAATAACCAGTTGGAGTTGGAGTGTTTCCATTGCACTCATTAATGTGTGCGCTTGTTTGGGAGGGGTAGAGGTGAAATTTAGATCTAGTAAGAAGAATAGCTTGTGAGATGCTACATGAGATCATGCTTTTTCCAGTAGAGCTGATAGTTCATCTGCTTTGGCACATGGTGATCTGTATGCTAGACTTAGAATTTGGTTCCTTTTGGTTATTGTGAGGATGTCAAGGGTGTTGGTTGATCTGACAGTGGAAGTGAAAAGTTTTAAGTGTTCCTTAGCTAGTATAAGGACCCCTCCTCCTTTCTTTGTAGGTCTGGGGCAGTTAAAAGATTTATAGCTGGGTGGTGTGATTTGATTCAGGAGCACATTGTCAGTTGTTGTTAACCATGATTCAGAGATGAGCATTTGACCTATGTAAAGGGGGTGGTTGTTTGCACTTTTGGATGCATCATTGTCATGTTGATTTGTATGAGTATGCATGGTGGTTGGATGTTGGCATGTTGATTGAGATGTATCCATGTTGCGGTTTGCCTGGGGTTATGGACTCTGGGGATAAGACCTTGTTGAGCTCTGTGTATTGCCCTGCTAGGATATTAAATTCAAGAGCAAACAACCACACATGCATGATATTTAATAAGCTATTTAATATGACAATTAGCTATACAATATAACAATATTACAACACAACAGTTGATATGACAATAGAACAATGCATCACCAAACTCCTTCATCATCGCAACCCTTATCAGCTGGGAGAGCCACAGCGAAGGATGGAGAAAAGTCTGGGATTCCTCACGCACTGGCACGCGCTGGCCATGCGGACATCAGCTCTCTATATATCCTGTATTTTCCATCTCTTTTTATAGGCTATAACAAACGTGGTACAACTGGCCAGCATGACTCCTCACATGAGGTTTATTCTCCACCCCATACACCTTTGCTAAACAGTAATTTCTGACCAGTCCTTCTCCAGCCTTTGTTTGTTCTCCGAGTTAATAAACAATTCTGGTCAGTCATTCCCTACACCTTTGGTCTCCGGGCTAGTAAACAGCTGGCTCAGTATGATTCCTCACATACGGGATGGTTCAAAAGTTCAATATTCCTTGCTGATTCAAATAAGTCTATCTCCAGGAACAAGCAGGAATGTAGTCTTCACATATGGGTATCGTCGGTACCAACGGAGCCTGCGCGGGAACGCTCCCCAGCGTCCAATAGGAACGCTTTTGGGAGCATCCCTCAGCACATGCGTGCTGCCTTAATGCCTTTCCAACTGTCCCTCTTCAGTTCTTCGTTTTCCACGGAGCTGACAGGATCTATTCCCTGTCAGCGCAGAAAATTCCATCTTTAAATATCTTTTCTTGTGGTCGCGTTTGCCTACCGCACGACGCCTACAGGTACCGCCGGTTCTTTCTTTTCATACAAAAACCCCCAAAACCTTAGGCTTTAGACTGTTTCTTTTCAGAAACTTTTCTCTTTGGTGCTAGGCGCCATTTTGGACACTAGGCCCCATATTCCTAAAACATGGAAAAGCCATCTAGTGGTTTTAAGAAATTTACTAAGTGTGACGGTACCATTTCCGTCACTGACACCTATGATTGGTGTCTGAAATGTTTAGGACCTGAACATTCTCCAACTGAATGTCTCTCCTGTATGGGGATGACTAAAAGAGGAAGACAGAACTGGGCTGCAAAGCTCTGTACCCTCTTTTCTTCAGATGCCAGATCCATTGCATCGACATTGTCAAGGGCCTCTTCTTCCTTCCATGGATCTCAGGTAACTAAACATAAAAGCTGGTCCTCAAAGGGTAGCTCTCCTGCTAAGCATTGAGAGGCCATTGGCGTTGCCCTTGAGGGAACCACACCGGCAAAACAGTCCCGGCGGGAGGCTTCGGCTTCCAAACCATCGATGGGGCTTCAGGATGTTCTCGAGGCCTCAACCTCGCAAGAACTACCTGTGCCTTGCTCAGGGGTTCCAGCCGTCCTTACCGGTACCGACACCCAGGTATCGGCAGCGTCGATAGACCAAAGGTTCCTCGCTATCGAGCGCAGCATTGCAGCTCTTCTTTAAGCTGCGGTACCGGTGGTCCCACGGGCACCAGTACTGATATCGACACCGATGCCAGTACCGACACCGATACAGACACCGACGATACCGGTACTGACAGTACCGGCCCCGGTGGGAACTCTTCCCATGCCATCTCTGGCTGGAATTGACAAAGCGGTACCGGGTCAGCTCGGTACCGACTTCGATTGGTACCGGGATCGTGCTTTGCAAGAGCATTGGGGTCAGGAATACTTTGATTCCTCCGATTCCAAAGGCACTGACAATTCTGCTGGCACTAGAGGGTTTCTCCTAGAAGATCCCTCTTCTCCCCAACGCAGAATGTCACCTCCAGAGGACATGTCATTTCAGGATTTCATCCATGATATGGCCAAAGGTCTTTCAATCACAGTAGCTCCTGAAGAGGAACCCACAGCAAAGGAATTGGAAATTCTCCAGGACCAAGCAGGAAGTCAGTCCTCACATATGGGTGACGTTGGCGCCAATGGAGCCCCCGTGCGGAGCATTTCCCTAGCTTTCAAAGAAAGCCTTTGGGAATGCAGCGCACATGCACGGTCCCCTTCCCGCCCAAGGGTGCCATCTTGCTCAGGGAGGAGTAGCCTAGTGGTTGGGGCAAGGTACTTCAGGCCGGAAGGTTGGGGGTTCAAATTCCACTAGAGGACAGCAACCTTGGGCCGGAAGGACTGGGGTTTCTAGTCCCACAGATGCTCCTTGTGGCCTTGGGCAAGCCACTTAACCCTCCATTGCCCATGTTCCCTGTAAGTATTAGTGTATGTGTCTCATATCCCCACGTGTTAAATGTATCCCCCAATTGTGTTGTGACCGCTTTGATTGAAGGATAAGGCGGTATACAAAAACTGTCTAAATAAATAAATAAGTCTTCTTTTTTCCGCGGAGCCCGCCGAACGTTTTTCCTTGATTTGTTGATTTGTTCTGCGTGGACCCGTTCTTTCTTCGGTTCGACGCCGGTTCCCTTTCCTGCCTGGGCCCGATACGCCGTATTGAGCCCGGACTTAATTTTTCTTTTTTTGTCCTTAGCGACTAGCGTACGCGCCATTTTTCTATTTTTCACTGGTAGCCCTGTCTTTTGACCTTGCAGGGGACCTTTTTCCCCCAATGGCTGCCAGCGGGTTTAAAAAGTGTGATCGGTGTAAGAAACTTATGTCTCTCACCGACACACATGACTGCTGCCTCCGCTGCCTCGGGCCCGATCATGACCCGATGATCTGTGGCCCGTGTGGGAAAATGTCCTCGAAGGCGTTGAGGAGCCGGCAGCACCAAAAGGAAAGGATCTTCTCTGACTCCGCGTCCGGACGGGCCCGGACTTCATCAGAGGCCTCGACGTCTTGGGACGCCGGTCCCGAGCATCGCCGAGGCTCCTCTGAAAGGGGGTCTCCCTTGCGGGAACATCACAGGAAAAATAAACCCGTGAGGGTGGGATCAGTGGACGCACTTGGCTCCTCGAGGGCCAGGTCGCATATCCCCGAACGCCGTCCCAGGTCTTCCGAGTCAGAGAGGCCCGCCAAACAGCCTCGTGTGGAGATGGAGTCCCCGGGTCACGTGAGTACTGTAGTCCTCGTGGACTCTCCTCCGGGGGAGCCGACATCGGGCCCGACGCCGTCGGGGCCCGAGTTGGGGGCTGCTGAGTCTCCTGAGCTCGGACTCAGGTTGATGGCCTTGGAGAGCAGCTTGGCTGGCTTCATGGAACAGCAGCGGGCACTGATCGCCGGTCTCACCGGTGCCTCTGCCCCGACCACCGGGACATCGACGTCGAAGTCGACCCTGGAGGCCGAGCCGATCCTCGAGTCCATGTGCTCTCGAGTCGATCCTCGGCCAAGGTCTCCCTCGGCCTCCCGTTTGGGACTGAGGTCGTCGACACCGGTACCCTCGGTGTCGGGGAGGATGGCATTGGTGTCTGCCCAACCGCAGCCACTCGATTCCTCCTCCAAGGGGTTGGGCTGGGAAACGGAGGATGAGGAGTCGACGGACACCTTTCGGACCCGGTGTGTCCCATCGGACTCGCTGGAGTCCGAACCTCGGAGAAGGTCCCCCCCCCAGAGGATACCCGGTTCTCGGACTTCGTGCGGGAAATGGCCAAGGCCTTGGCATTCCCTGCGGACCCCGAGGAGGAGCCTCGAGCTGAGGAGCTCGAGGCCCTACAGTATGACTCTCCCCCCAAGGAGGCCTTTACTGTACCGGTTCCTCCGATGCTGGAGCGGTTGCTCTTCCGCATGTGGGAGGAGCCGGCCTCGACGCCAGTTTTGAGCAAGCGGGTCGATTACATCTATCGAGTCCGCAAGAGCCCTGGGTTCCAGAAGGCACAACTACCGCACCACTCCATGGTTGTGGAATTGGCCATGCATCGTCTGAAGAGTCAGAAGATGCACTCCTTGGTGCCTCCCAGCCGGGAGGCCCGGAACCTGGATGCCCTTGGTAAGAAGTACTTCCAGGGCTCTATGCTTGCTTGCCGTGTCCAGACCTACCAGCTGTACATGGGCATGTACCTTCGAGACCTGGCAAAGGAGATTGCCGGGTTCTCTGCTGGTCTCTCCGAGGAACCTTTGCAGAGGTTCACGGCCCTGTCATCGGGTATCCGAGAGTGCTCGAAGTTTATCTCTCAAGCAGCCTATGATGGCTTTGAGGCTTCGGCCCGGGTAGCCGCAGCCGGCATCGGTGCACGCCGTCAGGCCTGGCTACAGTCATCGGACCTCGAGCCATGGGTACAGGACAAGTTGGTCGATGTTCCCTGCCGAGGTGAAAACCTCTTTGGCAAGCCCATGGCTGAAAAGGCTGCAGAACTCGAGTCCGAGACTCTTACCCGGACAAGGCTGTCCAGGAAAACCTCTGCTCCTTCTCAGAAGAAGAAGGGCTCGGGAAAAAAGACCTTTTACCCGAGGAAGTCATCTGCCTATAAATCATACCCTCACTTTCAGGCCTCTGTAGCTCCCCAACAGGGTCAGCAGACCAAGGGGCAGGGACATGGGCCCCGTAGGCAGAAAACCCCCAAGCCACCAGCTCCGGCTCCTGCACAGCAGGGAGCAGGGTTTTGACTCCAGTGGCATAGCCTCTCCTCCTCAGCTGGCTCCTCTCAGCACAGGAGGCCGGCTGGCCCTGTATGCCCACAGGTGGCCAGCCGTAACAAGGGATACCTGGGTGCTAAGCATAGTCCAAAAGGGCTATCTCCTTCACTTCCACCAGGTACCCCCCTCCTACTTTCCAGGGGAGCCTCCAAGACTTTCTCTGCACAGTGACCTACTCCTGCAGGAGTTAGCAAGTCTTGTAAAGGAACAGGTGGTGGAACCGGTGCCCCACCACCTGAGGGGGCAAGGCTTCTATTCCAGGTACTTTCTGGTACCAAAAAGGACAGGAGGCCTCAGGCCCATCCTAGACTTGTGGAATCTCAACAAGTTCCTGGAGAGGGAAAAGTTCAAGATGCTTACCCTTGGAATCCTGCTGCCCTACCTCCAGCAGGGAGATTGGCTATGCTTCTTAGACCTAAAAGATGCTTATACTCACATCCTTATTCATCCAGACCACAGACAATATCTTTGATTTGTAGTGGGAGGAAACCATTATCAGTACAGGGTACTGCCTTTTGGCCTAACCTCCGCCCCCAGGGTCTTCACCAAGTGCCTGGCGGTGGTGGCGGCCTACCTCAGGGTGCAAGGACTCTTTGTCTTCCCATACCTGGATGACTGGCTCATCAGAGGCCAGTCCCAAGCCACCCTTCGCACTGTCACTCTACTTCAGCATCTGGGGTTTGTTATAAACTTCGCAAAGTCCACTTTGCGCCCCTCGCAGAACATGGAGTTCATAGAAGCAAGGCTAGACACCCTTCAGGCAAAGGCCTTTTTACCCGTGGACAGGGCCCACAGATTGATGGATCTGGCCAGACAATTTCACAGCAATTCTCTGGTCTCCGCCAGACAATTCCTGAGGCTCTTAGGACATATGGCTTCCACGGTCCATGTAACTCCAAATGCCCATCTGCACATGAGGCCAGCTCAGTGGGCAATCACCAAGCCACAGGACACCTGAAGGACAAGGTGCGAGTGTCTACGCTCCTAGAGTCTTCTCTACAGTGGTGGCTTCATCTTCCGAATCTGGTGCAAGGGGTGCCTTTTCAGGCACCTCCCCACTCTCAAGTGCTTACAACCGATATTTCTCTTCAAGGTTGGGGAGCTCATTGCCAGGGAGCATGCACTCAAGGCCTGTGGTCTCCTTGGGAGGCCGCACAGCAGATCAATCTCTTGGAACTGCGAGCTATCCGCTTAGCCCTGCGGACTTTCTCTCATGTCATCTCTCACCAGTCCGTCTTAGTTCAGACGGACAATCAGGTTGCTATGTTCTGTGTGAACAAACAGGGGGGCACGGGGTCCCGACTTCTCTGTCAGGAAGCGCAGAACCTGTGCTCCTGGGCAGTCAATCATGGCATACTTCTCAAGGCGGTCTATCTCCCTGGACAGGAGAATTACCTGGCAGACAGATTGAGCAGGATCCTACTGCCACACGAATGGCAATTGAATCCTCTAGTGGTTCAACAGATCTTCCTAAGATGGGGTCTCCCAACCACAGATCTCTTTGCCAGTCCTCTGAACCGTCAACTGCCCAGGTTGTGCTCCAGACAACCGCATCCTCTCAGATTAGCAGCGGATGTGTTTCTCATTCCGTGGTCTACTGGCCTCCTATATGCGTTTCCTCTCATGCCTCTAGTGCCCCAGACACTGTTCAAAGTGCTCCGGGACAAGGTCTCGGTGATCCTGGTAGCTCCCAGATGGCCAAGGCAACCGTGGTTCCCACTTCTTTTGCAACTAGCGGCGGACTCTCCACTTCCTCTGGGGATGCAACCAGATCTCCTGTCTCAGGAGCAGGGATCTCTCTTACACCCCAACCTCCAGTCCCTCAATCTGATGGCCTGGCTGCTGAAAGGATAGTTCTAACACCCTTACTGCTGCCTAGGGAAGTGGAGGACATGGTCTTGGCCTCTAGGGGGCAGTCCACCCAGAAGTCTTATGCCCTTAAGTGGCGTAGATTCTCTACCTGGTGTGCTCAACACAACGAGGATCCTTTCTCCTGCCTAGTACCATTGGTGCTGCAGTATTTGCTTCACCTATCCAACCTAGGCCTTAAGTCCAATTCTGTAAGAGTTCATCTTAGTGCTCTTTCAGCGCACAACTCACCGGTGGAGGGTCAGTCTCTCTCAGGCCACCCTTTGGTGGCTCGCTTCCTCAGAGGCCTGCTTTTGCTCAAGCCTCCGGTTCGTCCGCCTGCCCCTGAGTGGGATTTAAATGTGGTCTTGCAACAGCTTACTTGCCCACCATTTGAACCTATGGCTACTTGTCCTTTGCGCTTTCTGTCCTGGAAAGCGTTGTTTTTGGTAGCTCTTACCTCGGCAAGGCGAGTGAGTGAGCTTCAGGCCCTAGTGTCAGATGCACCATATACTAGGTTCTATAGGAACAGAGTAGTCTTACGGAATCACCCTAAGTTCCTTCCAAAAGTTGTCTCCTCCTTCCATCTCAATCAGGAGGTGGTTCTTCCAACTTTCTTTCCCAGGCCGCATGCCAGCCGGGCTGAGATGGTCTTGCATACCCTGGACTGTAGGAGGGCGTTGTCCTTCTACCTTGACCGTACGCGGGAGCACCGAAGGGCTGTGCAGCTCTTCGTCTCTTTTGACCCTAATAAATTGGGGTTACCTGTCTCCAAGCGTACCATGTCCATTGGGTAGCAGACTGTATCGCCTGGGCGTACAGAGCAGCCGGCCTCTCCTTGCAGGGTCGAGTTACGGCTCACCGTGTCAGTGCGAATGCTGCGTCAGTGGCTCATCTCCGCTCTGTTCCGTTGGCAGACATCTGCCAGGCCGCTACTTCGTCTTCAAGCCAGACTTTTGCGGCCCATTACTGCCTTGAGGGGAAGTCCCGCAGGGACAGTGCTTTCGGAGAGGCGGTACTCCATAATCTCTTTGGGGTTTAGGCAACTCCTACCCTCCGGCCCTGGTGTTGGGCTACCATTCGGGGGCGTTCTCAGAGAAGATTCTTTTCTCACATGCTGAGGCTCTAGAAGGAGTTCATTTTTTCAGCTTAGGGTCTCCAGTAGCCTTAAGCTGGGGAGTCCCATATGTGAGGACTGACTTCCTGCTTGGTCCTGGAGAAAGAGTAGTTACTCATCTGTAACAGGTGTTCTCCAGGAGCAGCAGGAATCAGTCCTCACAACCCTCCCTCCTCCCCTTGGAGTTGCAGTCATATGATTCATTTTGTTATTTTGCTGTCTTTTAGCTATGTCATCAGACTGAGCAAGATGGCACACTTGGGCAGGAAGGGGACCGCGCATGCGCGCTGCATTTCCAAAGGCTTTCTTTGAAAGCTGGGGAAATGCTTCGCACGGGGGCTCTGTCGGCACCGACATCACCCATATGTGAGGACTGATTCTTGTTGCTCCTGGAGAACACCTGTTACAGGTAAGTAACTACTCTTTCTCCAGTATCCTAAAGCTCCTAAGGAGGCAGCCACTCTGCCTATCCATACAATTCTGCATAGCTTGATGCTCAGAATGTGGGAGACACCTCTGACTACTTCTCCTCATTCTAGGAGACTTGATACTATGTATCGAGTTCCGCCATGTCCTGGATATCAAAAAACTCAGCTGCCACACCATTCAATGGTAGTGGAATCAGCCATGCGTAGGATGAAAAGTGCAAAGAGTCATGCATCCAATACTCCAGGTCTTGAATGCAGGACTCTGGATGCTTTTGGGCGCAGAACTTTTCAAGCTTCCATGCTTTCAGCTAGGATCAGTTCATATAACCTATATATGGGACTGTTCCTCAAGGATGTCAAGGAGACTTGGAACTTATGAGCCCATTTCTCCCAGATGACAAGAGACAAGATTTTTGTGCTCTAGTTAAGCATGCTCAAGATGTCTCCAAGTTTGTTAATCGTGCAGCCTTTGACTGCTTCGAATGCATAGCAGAACCTCTGCTATTGCTATTGGTGCACGACAGATTGCCTGGCTGCAGGCATCAGACTTGGAGACTTGGGTACAGGACAGGTTAGGCAACATTCCTTGCACTGGGGAGAATCTCTTCGGCAAGAACTGGCAGGAAAAGGCTAACGAGTTAAATGCTGACAATTCTACCTTAGATAGATTGTCAAAGTTTACAGCCACTCCAGCCAAAAGGAAGCCTTATAAAAAACATCTTTTAGCAAAAAGAGGAAGTTTTATCCTTCCTATACCCAGCAGAATCAAACTCCAGGTCAGGTTGCCCAAAAGGGATAAACTAGACAGCAAAAGAAGCCAAAAGGCCCGAGAGCCCAACCAGCTCTCCAGGTTCAGCCCCCTCAAGGGCTTTGACTCCTTCCTAGTGAGCTTTGCCTCCCTGCCTCTGAGGGGTCCCCAGCCCTCCAATATTCCGGGCAGGTTATTCTACTTTGTCAACAAATGGCATCAGATAACAGCAGAAGATTGGACTTTGTCCATTGTAGGAGAGGGGTACAAGCTTCATTTTCACAGCATGCTCCCTCCTACAATTCTAAAGCAATTCAATTCACAAACCTCTGCAGACAATCTGCTAGATCACGAGGTCTCCACACTTCTTGCCTAAGGGGCAATAGAGGAAGTACCCATTCTTCAACGGGGTACAGGGTTCTACTCCCCCTATTTTCTTATTCCAAAGAAAACAGGAGGACACAGACCCATTCTAGACCTCAGAGAATTGAACAAATATCTGTTTTGAGAGCAATTCAAAATGATTTCTCTAGGAACTCTTCTGCCATACCTTCAAAGCCAGGATTGTCTTTGCTCTCTAGACTTAAAGGATGCATACACTCACATTCTCATCCATCCAGATCACAGGAAATTCTTACGTTTCCTTTTCAGGGGAAAACATTTCCAGTACAGGGTTCTTCCCTTTGGTCTGGCTTCAGCACCAAGGGCATTCACGAAATGCATGGCAGTAGTAGCTGCATTTCTACGAACCCTGGGGATTTTCGTCTTCCCTTACTTAGACGACTGGCTCATTCGAGCCCCTACAGTTGCAGAGGCCAGCACTGCACTGTCCCATACAATGCGAATCCTCCAATACTTGGGATTGGTAATAAACTTCCCAAAATCTCAACTAGTTCCTTCCCAATGCCTAGAATTCATAGGAGCCTGTCTAGATACCAGACAGGCAAGGGCTTTCCTTTCACAAGCCCGGTGTCTTCGCATAATGCAACTAGCTTCTCAAGCAGCAGGCAAATCCTCCCTCACTGCTCGAGAGCTACTGCAGTTACTGGGACATATGGCATCCACAGTTCGTGTAGTCCCATATGCTCACCTCAACATGCGAGAGGCTCAGTGGACCCTCTCCACACAGTGGACACAGGCCACGGGTCATTTGTCGGACAAAATAATAATCTCTCAACAACTAATTTTGTCCCTCCAATGGTGGCAATCACTAGAAAATCTGACAGTGGGGGTCTCCTTTCCATCAACCCCTCTTTCAGGCCACCCTAACAACAGATGCATCACAGGTGGGTTGGGGAGCACACATGAATCATCTCTCTACCCATGGCACCTGGACACCACAGGAGGTTGGTTTACACATAAACCTCCTGGAATTAAGAGCAATCTATTTAGCTCTTCGCGTATTCCACGTCCAGCTCAGCTACAAGACAGTCCTAGTCCAGACGGACAATCAAGTAGCCATGTTCTGTATGAACAAACAGGGCGGAACAGGCTCTCTGTCATTATGCAACAAAGCTTTACAACTGTGGGCCCTTGCCAGAGAGCATCAAATTCACTAGTGGTATATCTTCCAGGCATTCAAAACCTTTGGGCAGACAAACTCAGTTGAGTACTGCTGCCTCATGAGTGGTCCCTCCACCTAGACCAGGTGGCAAAGATATTTCATCTCTGGGGCAATCCAGACATAGACCTCTTTGCAAGTCCACTGAATGCCAAACTTCCCCGGTTCTGTTCCAGAATTCTGGCTCACAACTGTCAGGCAAGGGATGCCTTCCTCCTTCACTGGGGTCAGGACTTCCTTTATGCCTTCCCACCCATTCCCCTCATCCCCAAAACACTCTTCAAGCTTCAGAGAGACAGGGGTCGCATGATTCTCATAGCACCACGATGGCCACGCCAAACGTGGTATTCTCTGCTTCTACATCTCTCTCAAGTGGCACCTCTGGAGTTAGGGCATGCTCCAGATCTCCTTTCCCAGGAGAACGGGACACTATGGCACCCGAATCCCCAGTCCCTGCACCTCACGGCCTGGTTGCTGAAGGCTTAGACTTCCAAGATTTCAACCTGTCCCAACAGGTGAAAGATATCCTTCAGGCTTCTAGAAAACTTTCCACAAGAAGATCTTATGCCTTCAAATGAAAATGTTTTACTATATGGTGCTCCAAGAAGGGATTAAACCCCCTGGTCATACCCTTAGAATCGATACTAGAGTATCTCCTTCACTTATCGAATTCTGGTCTAAAGACCAATTCGTTAAGAGTCCATCTTAGTGCACTTGGAGCTTCTTATAAGCCTCTGAATGGACAACCAATTTCCTCTCATCCACTCCTATCAAGATTTATGAGAGGCCTTTTAACTAAACCTCCCATCAAGCCACCACCGGTGGCATGGGATCTAAATCTCGTTCTCGGGCAGCTCATGAAGCCGCCTTTTGAACCTTTGGCCACTACAGCCCTTACGTTTTTGACCTGGAAGGTCATCTTCCTAGTTGCAATCACCTCTGCCCGTCGCATTAGTGAATTGCAAGCTTTAGTGGCTAATCCTCCTTATACTAGGTTTCATCATGATAAGGTTGTTCTTCAAACTCACCCACACTTTATGCCAAAGGTGGTTTCGCCTTTTCATTTAAATCAATCAGTTTATCTTCCTGTATTTTTTCCGAGGCCTCACGCCTCTAATGCAGAAAGAAACCTTCATACTTTGGATTGTAAAAGGGCCTTAGCCTTTTACATACAAAGAACACAGCAACACAGAAAGTCCTCACAACTTTTTATAGCTTTTGACCCTAGTCATTTGGGACTTCCAGTCTCCAAAACAACTTTATCTAAATGGATTGCCCTATGCATATCCTTTGCTTATGAGAGTAAGGGTCTTCCTCTTCAGGACCATGTCACAGCTCATAATGTGAGAGCCATGGCAGCTTCTATGGCTAATCTCCACTCTGTGTCTATCGATGACATTTGTCGAGCAGCCACCTGGGCTTTGGTACACACCTTCACAGCCCACTATTGCCTGGATAAAGCCTCCCATCGGGATGCCTTCTTTGGCCAAGCTGTTCTTCAAAATCTCTTTCACACCTAAATCAACTCCTACCCACCAACCCTGGTGGGATGCCAGAGATCCATGGGAGGAATGATTCCCAC
Source organism: Ichthyophis bannanicus (assembly GCA_033557465.1). Lineage (NCBI taxonomy): Eukaryota > Metazoa > Chordata > Amphibia > Gymnophiona > Ichthyophiidae > Ichthyophis > Ichthyophis bannanicus. The sequence goes on along the minus strand of CM066035.1, from coordinate 867,800,958 downwards.
CTTCTAGAGTGGCACCTTCCTGGGGTTATCTCCCTGGCATCTTCAGCTAGGGAGTCCCCATATGTGAAGACTACATTCCTGCTTGTTCCTGGAGATAGCGTAGTTACCTGTAACAGGTGATCTCCGGGAACAGCAGGAATTTAGTCTTCACAACCCACCCACCTCCCCTAGGAGTTGTCTCTCTCTCTCTTTGTCTCTTTCCTCTCTCCCTCTATCCTTTCACTCAGCTACAAACTTAACTGAAGAGGGACAGTTGGAAAGGCAGGAAGGCAGCACGCATGTGCTGAGGGATGCTACTAAAAGCGTTCCTATTGGACGTTGGGGAGGGTTCTCGTGCAGGCTCAGTCGGTACCGACGATACCCATATGTGAAGACTAAATTCCTGCTGTTCCCGGAGATCACCTATTACAGGTGAGTAACTACGCTTTAATTAGTAATACACTGTGGTTGCTTCAGATAGAGTGAAGAGTAAGATAACGATTATTACCTTGTGGAGGTTGTTGTTGGTGTGCATGTTGCGAGCCTTGTAGTGGATGTGTGTCTGGTTATGGAGCAATATCGTAATGTTTTGGGGTCTCTTGCTCCAACCTTAGTCTTGTAGTCTGAGGGGGGAGATGGGAGAGGTCTATATCTGTAGATATATTCAGTTGAGATGTGTCTCTGTTTGGTCCTGTGGATCCAGTGTATGGTGGTTGGGGCCTAAGTGTAGGTTAATTGTGTGGCCTTTGTGTTCTGAGGTGAGTGGTTCCGGGGCCTTAACCTGTTATATAGTGTTGAAATGGAGGGTTATTACTGGTCAATTTGTGTAGAGAGGGACAGCTGAGTACTGGGACCGTATTTTTCCCTTATGTGTGGGATTTCAGAGCTGCTATTTGTAGCAGCTGTTTCTTGGTAGTGACTATGAGGCATGCAGTAAATACCGTATGCATTAGGTACTTACAAGAGAATAGAGTAGGAGCTTGAGTGTCTCTCCCAGTTGTTAGAGCATGGTGATCTTCGAGAGGTGATGGGCTGCAATAGATGCAAGTATTTTTTGAAGCACTCTCAGGACCACACTAAGGACCCTTTGGTGAGGCCCCTGGCACAGACCCGCCAGGGGCTCCTTGGATTTAAACAGCACGGTCGCTGCCCAATGATGTGGCCAAGTGAGCGGAGTTGAGGATCGCATGGGCCGGGCCCCTGCTTCTTGTTGCAGCTTCCCTTCAGTGGATTTTATGCCAGTGGAGGAGTGATTTGGTGTCTCAGGTGCTGCGGCCAATGGGATGGGTGCAGGTTCCTCTTCTGTGGCACACCTGGGGCTCCCCATGTTTAAACAGCATGGTCGCTGCTCGATGATGTGGCCAAGTGGGTGGAGGTGAGTGTCGTGGGCTGGGCCCCCTACTCCTCGATGTGGCTTAATAATTTCAAAATTATTTAGTACCATTTAAATGAGTTTCTAACACAGGATGATTGCCTTTTGTCTACTTTGAGCCCGATTCACGGACCCCCTGTGTGCAATCATTGTCACATGATCTGTCACATGATGCCTGTATAAATATACCTGTTCTGAAAGGCCCCTTACTCTGCAATACCAGTAAGCAAGCAACTTGAAGATCAAGGAGCATTCCAAACAGATCAGAGACAAAGTTGTGGGGAAGTATAGATCAGGGTTGCATTATAAAAAAATATCCCAAAGATGACTTCTGAGGTTAATTGGTTGGACCAGATCTTATTTAGAGGTTTCATAGCAAAAGGGATTAATACATGTGCACTCATAACTTTTCAGTTTTTACTTGTTTTTTTATATATATATATACAAGGTATTTTATTGTCATTTCATTTCACCAATTTGGACTATATTGTTAGGACCCTTACTTAACAACCAAATGAACCTCCATTTTCATTCCAGGTTGTATGTAATGCGACAAAACAAGACAAAAACCAAAGGGGATGAATACTTTTGCAAGGTACTGTACAGAGTAATATAGTAGGGGTTGTGAAACTGACAGTTAATACAACTTATGTACATTAGAGTGGCTAGGGATGGTAGTGAGTGGCATGTGTGGGTTGGCCCTAGTGAGGATCTGCCCCGTAAAATTCAAGGAACAGTTGGGTTTTCAGTTTTTCCCAAAATTCTTCTGTGATTTCAATGGTGCTTAGCTGTGGTGGAGAACATTCCATAATGTTGGGGCATAGAAAACAAAAGTCCTGTTAGTTCTGTGGCTTCTGAAATTTTTTTGGAGGGTAAATTTCAGAGGTTGAGCATATTCCGTCTTCTGGGCCTATTGCTGGTGGGTCATCTTAGTAAGTTCTGGAGGCATTCCGCTGATTGGCTGTTCAATACTTTGTATGTGTTGAGGATGACTATGAACTTAATTCTAGATATGATGGGTAGCCAGTGAAGCTTTTTGAGGATTGAAGTGATATGGGTCTGGCGTGAGACCCTGTGTATGATTCTTGCTGCAGTGTTTTGGGCAAGTTGTAGCATATATAGAGTGTGCTTGGGCAGACCCTGGTATATGGAGTTGGCGTAATCTAGTAGAGGGGTAATGATAGCCTGACAAACTCTGTGGGGTCTAGGAGAGGGTGGTGGTGCTTTATTATTCAGTCTGCAGTAGATGGATTTTGTGTATTGTTTTATTTGTGCTTGTAAATTTAAGCACTGGTCAAGTGGGACACCTAGGTATTGGACCTCCGTTTTGACTATGAGGTTTTTATTATCCAGTTTGATGATTGTGGTGGTTTGAAGTGAAGATCTCTTGTTATGTGGAGAACAGTAGTTTTCTTATAATTGATGCAGAAGTTGTGATTTTTCAGCCATTGAGTGATTGACATGAAGCAACTGGATAGCAGGGTGTAGTCGGATGTGAGAGTGGAGAACGGTGTGTATAACATGATGTCTGCATATATTTGGAAGTTCATATTGAAGCTTTGGATGCTATCACATAGTGGCTGGATGTATACGCTGAACAAAATGGATGAGAGTGCAGAACCTTGGGGAACCCCTTGATACATTACATGTCGATGGGAAGGGAGTTATGAGTCTTTCTTTTATTTGCTGTTTGCGGTCAGAGAGGTATGAGTGGAACCATTTAGTGATGGTGCCATGAAGCCCAGTGTCATGGAGCCTGATGAGTAATGATTAGTGCAACACGGAATCAAAAGCAGCTAATATGTTAAAGAAGAGCATGATGAGTCCTTGTAATGATATTTTCTGTATCTGTGATGAGGATGTTGAATAATGAGGTAAGGAGGGTTTCAACGCCATGCAGAGGGCAGAAGCCATATTGTTGCTGATCTAGTAGTGCATGATTATGTAGTTTTGTAGTGTGGTTTGAACTGCTTTCTCAATGATTTTTGCAATGAAGGGGATGCTGACAATTGGTTTGTAAAAGGTTGGGGAGCATGGCTTCATGTTGGACTTTTTTAGAGTTGGCCTAAAGGAAGATTGTTTAACAGTGGTGGGATGAATCCTCACGTAAAGGAGTCGTTGATCATGCTAGCGATAAAAGGTATCAGTTGGGGTCTTGCAATTTCGATCCAAGAGACTGGGCATGGATCCAGCGGGAATGTGGTTGTGTTTATGGTGGAGATGATGTTGTCGAGCTATTCGTGACTGATGTTGTCAAAGGTGACCACTGTGATGTGGTATGATTGCATTAGTCATGGAAGGGCAATATGAGATTGCTGTGATTGTGAGCATTATATGTGGTTTGAAGGTGGAGTGCCAAATGCTGGGGTTTGAGGGCATTGCTTGCATATGTGGGGGAAGGGTCTTTTGAAAGTGATTTGGCTATGTCAAATAGCTCTCTGGGTTTGATAATGGCACCCTTGATCAGGTTAGCATGGAGGGTGATAAAAGAGCAGAAGAACTAGTGTTCTGTGTATTTGATCTGTAGGTGTTGGTCTCTGGTTGTTTGATTTATGTTCAGTACAGTATAGTTGGCATTTTGATTTCATAGTGTTGTTGAGAACCAAGGGTTGAAACACAAGCAGGTTCTGTTGACCTGTGTAGTTGCCTGGGCTGCTTCAGATATTGTTGAATTCCATTTGAGAATGAGGGTTTGGTCTTTAGCCTAGTTTGTTGTTAGATTTGGCAGGGTTTTCTGAATAAAGGCTTGATTGTCAAATGGAAGGAATCTGCGAGTTGTAGGGTTGGGATTTTCAGTTGGATTGCCTTTGAGTAGATGCAGTATTGCAAAGTTTAGAAGGCTATGGTCAGACCATGGGACTGGCACAATTGATGGTGGTGGTTGTTTAGGATCACTTGTGAGGAGGGTTGGGATGAATGAAGATTAGGTTCAGGATACCTCCTTGGTTGTGGGTGGGGTTGTTGATGAGTTGGGTGAGCTGCAGATTATCCATAGTTTCTGTGAAGGTAAAGGCTTTCTTTTTGAGTGCTGATGATAGGTTGAGGTCGCTGAGGAGGATGAAGCTGATCTGGTTGTTGGAGTGGGTACATACAGGGTTGAATATGTTGGATAGCTCTTTGGCAGCAGTTGAGGAAACTCTGTATATTAGGCAGAATGTGAACTCTTTGTTTGTTTTTTGATTGTGAAGCATGCCTGGGGCCCTTAGGTGTGGACCATAGAATGGACTTCAACAGTGCTCCAGGCAGGTAAGCAGAATCCCTGCTAAGCATCCTCTGCTTATCGCCAATAGGGCCTGCATGCCAGCTTCTTGGGACTGTAACTGACTAGTGTGGCCCTTAATTATAAACAACAATCCAAAGGGGAAGGTTCACTGATACCAGCTACCCTCCTTCTGCAGGAGGGCCATCACATCATGCATCTTCCTCCATCGGTGCAGTGTCACTGGGGAAAGGTCCTTTAAGACTTCAATTGGATGGGAGTCCCAGGTGATTGATCACATCAAATGTCTTGGCATTATAAGCCACCAACTCCTTAAGGCTGAAATTGAGGAAACATACCACAATGTGTTTAGCTAAATTGCCCCTGGCATAGCCCTGTCTAGCTTCACCATCACAATGTTGTGCAGGGACTCATAACCAACCAAGATAGACGCCTTCATGATTGTGCACCACCTCTATATTGTCCCGGTACTCAGGTAGGTTTGGGAACCTATGCAACAGAAGATTCTGGGGCTGAGACCAGTTCTAGAGATCCTTCACCTTATCTTTAAGGTCTCCTCTAGTTCATCAAGCCTTTTCGCCATAGCTGTATTTGCCATACAGTGCTCCTCCAATCTGCTCTCCACCTTCTCTAACCGCTGTCAGCCTTTAGTTCTGATTTTAAGGCTGCATTGTCAGCTTGTACTGCTCTGATGCTCTCCTTAAGCTCTTGGAATTATTATTTTAATTCAACTCTGGGAGGATGATTCTCATCAGCTGCAACTTGTCCTGTGTCATGTTCTATTGTAGCCCTGGGCTGTGCATGCTCAGGCACTGCCATGCTGTGGCCCTTGGTTTTACCTGATCCATGCCTGCTGTACAAGAACCAGGGTCAGCCCAAGGGTTTCTACTGCCCCAGGCAGAAGCCCTGGCCGTGCTCTGCCCCTCCCCTTCTGCTACTGATTGTGGCAGCAGGGGTGGCATTCAGCACACATGGTCTGCTGCTTCTGATACAGAGTCAGAAGCGGCAGGCCATGTGCACCAAAGCTAGAATCAGTGGCAAGGGGGGGGGGGGGGGGGGGGGCAGCAGGCCATGTGTGCTGAAGCACATGGCCTGTCCCCCTCCACAGCCACCTAGTTGATGCATATGGCCTGTCCCCCTCGGCAGCCACCTAGTTGATGAGTTGTCCCTAATAAGAACTTTCTTCTTTTTATCAGACATCTCTCCAGACGCTGGGGAGTGCTACTGCTCGTATAGGGCCAGTTACCCGCTGGGTGAGCACAGGCTAAAACTAATTATTGTCAGCCGACCTCCGTGCAAGGTACTCAAGCGTCCATCAGGGTTGATGATATAACAGCCCCCTTCTGCAAGCAATTCAAAGGTGCTTGTGAGAGATGAGAAAAGGGTTTGATGTTTGGGCTCGTGGCCTGGAACTGGGAGGGGCATAAAATAATTTGAATGGAATACTTTTGTGTATTGATTTATAAAGTGCACCGTTCTGCTCCCATGGTTGGTCGATCTGGAAATGTCTCCGTGAACAATTATACTCTTGTATCATTTGCGCCACACATGCACACGCATACATTTTATTTATATATATAGAGAGAGAGATAGATATGAATAACTAAGGGCTTCTTGAGCTAGCTGCTGCATGGCTCGTTTTATTTCTACGGGCTATATGGCAGATAGCGCGAGATAAGCATTTAGTAAAAGGGGCTCTTAATACATTGGAGTGGAAACGTGGGTACTAGCAGCCACCCACCGCCCAAAAGTAAAGGCGTTCCCCTGCCATGGAGAAAGAACCTGATTGTTATTTTACCAGGGCTGGCAAAGCCGCGTACACGATAGGGAGCGCATGAGACGTCATTCCGCAGTAGTACTGGGCGGGAACGCGCCAAATTTGTAATTCTCCGTGTCGAGAAATTGTCCTCGCGCCCGTAGCCGCTTCTTGGGTTACCCTTAGAGGCGTGGAGGGTCTTGTCCTGCTATGGCCGAGCTACTGCTTGGTTATTCGCCCAGTTTTAAGAAACCAGCGGAAACGCTGCGCCTGAAGCGAAGGCGACAACGACGGGGTCGCAGCGAGGGGACGCCCCGGAGCTCCGACGCCACGCTGAACCCGGCCAGCAAGATTCCTGGGGTCCGTTCTTTCTCCCCGGGGCGGCCTGACAGCGGAACCAAGAGGCGGAATCCTTTCGCGAACATCCAGAACACATGGGCGAGTCCTGGCAAGAAAAAGGTGGCGGGAGCTGAGGCTTTTAAAGATGTCGGCTCTCTTCCTGTGCCGTCCGAGTTTCCATTATCTCCTTGTGTTAGCAGTCGGCTAGCGGATGTGAGAGGCTCAGTGAGTATCTAGGACCCCGCGGGTCAGATACTTTACAGTATAATGAGCACCTTCACAAGGGAACAAAATCCGTAATTGGGTAGAGGGACGTTTAATTTGTGTTGAGGTTGCCACACTCAATCGTGTTGAAAAGTTACCTTCTATTATTGCTGCTGCTGCTACTACTACTAAGCATTTGTATAGCGCTACAAGACATACGCAGCGCTGCATAGACATGTAAGAGACAGAGCTCATCAGAGCTTACAATCTCGTCAAGACAGCCAACACAGTATGTGTAGGCAGGGATATATCTAGGGGGAAAGGTAAGGAAACAGAAGTAGACCAGGTGAGTCAAGATCTGAAAGCCACAGTGAAGAGATGCGTTTTCAGCCTGGGTTTGGAAAGAATCAGAGAAGGCGCCCGAGGTACAGACTCTGGTTTGTTCCAGGCATAAGGAACAGCAAGGTGAAAGGAGCAAAGTCTGGAGTTAACAATAGAGGAGAAGGGCACAGATAGAAGTGATTTGCCAGAAGAGCAGAGTTCCCGAAGTGGGGGAGGGTGTAGGGAGAGATAAAAGGTAGTGAGGCGCTGCAGAGGGAATGCACTTATAAGTCAGCAGAAGTTAACCTCCGCTATTGCAGGACTTTTTGTTTTCTTGTTGTTGTTAAGTGCGATGGAGTCGGAGTCGACACATGGCGACCCTCTGGATAGCTATCCTAAATTGTGTTGGGTCTTCAGTCAGGCGGTTCATTGTTGACAGACTGGTACCCGTAGCCGCTGTTATTGTATCGATCCATCTCATTGCTGGCCTTCCTCTCTTGTGTTGACCTATCTTGCCAAGCATGATGTCTTTCTCTAATGATCTCTCTCTTCGCATGATGTGTCCATAGTATGAAAGTCAGTGTCTTGTCATCTGAGCTTCTAAAGAAAACTTAGGTTTGATTTCCTCTAGTACCGACTGGTTTGTTCTTCGGGCAGTCCGTGGTATACACAGTATTCGCCGCCAGCACCATAATTCAAAGGCATCAATTTTCTTCCTGTCTATCTTTTTCACTGTCCAGCTTTCACATCCATATGATGTTATTGAAAATACCATGGCTTGAACAAATCGAATCTTTGTATGGAGAGAGACATCTCTGCTCTTGAGAATCTTATCTGGGTCTTTCATAAGCCACTCTGCCAAGAGCAATCAGTCATCTGATTTCTTGACTGCTTGTTTCTTTATTGATAGTTGATCCAAGTAGGTTAAAGTTGTTCACGATTTCAATTTTTTCTCTTTCAACAATGAACCTCTTGATTATGCCAGTTGTCATGATCTTTGTCTTCTTTACATCAAGGTGCAGGCCCATTTTGAGACTATGTTCTTTGATTGTGAAAAGCAAATGTTTCAGATCATCTTCACTTTCAGCCAGTAATGTGGTATCATCTGCATAGCGAAGGTTGTTGAGTCTTCCACTGGATCCTCTGTTGTCTTCATACAATCCTGCTTCTCTGATTTGTTCTGCATATAAATTAAACAGGTAGGGGGAAAGTATGCAGCCTTGTCTTACACCTTTGCTTATTTTAAACCATTCTGTTTCTCCTTGTTCCATTCAAACTGTTGCTTCTTGATCAATGTACAGATTGTGCAAGAGTGCGATCAGGTGTTCTGGTATACCCATGCTTCTTAATGTGGCCCAGAGTTTCTCATGGTTTACACAGTCAAAAGCCTTGCTATAGTTGATAAAGCACAAATAGATATCCTTTTGGTATTCTTTAGTCTTTTCAAGGATCCATCTCACATCTGCAATGATGTGTCTCGTTCCTTGCCCTTTCCTGAACCCTGCTTGTACTTCAGGTAGTTCTTGTTCCAGGTATGGTTGTAGTCTCTTTTGAATAGTCTTCAGTAGAATCTTGCTGGCATGTAGGATCGGAGCGATTGTGCGATAATTTCCACAGTCAGTTGGATCACCTTTCTTTAGTATTGGTATAAACACAGATCTTTTCCAGTCAGTTGGCCGTGATGTTGTCTTCCATATTTCTTGGCAGAGCCTTGTAAGTACGGTAACAGCTGCATCAGATTGCTGTAATACTTCTATGGGAATGCTTTCAATGCCTGGTGCTTTGTTCTTTGATAAAGGCTTTCAATGCTGCTTCAACTACTTTCATCACCAATGGTTCCCGATCATAAGGTACAGGTTGAAACGGCTGTTGGTCCACTTGATCTTTATCATATAAAAATTCTGTATATTCCTTCCACCTTTTCTTGATCTTCTCAGCATCATTCAACATAGAACCTCGAGCATCTTGTAACATTCCAATTCGAGGCTGCAACTTTTTCTTTAACTCTTGTAGCTTTTAGGAAAGCCAATCTTGTTCTTCCTCTAATAGTTTCTGCTTCTATTTCCTTGCATGCGTCATTGTACTTTTCCTTGTCCTTTCTTGCTGCACGTTGGAAATCTTTGAGTTCTGCGATTTGTCTTTTTCTCCTCTGGCTTTAGCTTCTCTATGTTTCTGGGCAATTTTCAGAGTTTCTTCCGTCATCCATTTTGGCCGTTTTTGCTTTTTCACCTTTTGTAGAGACTTCTCACTTTCTTCCAACACAACCTTCTTGATGTCATTCCATAACTCTTCTGGAGCTCTGTCATTTGTATCTAAAGCAGCAAATCGATTTTGCAGGCAGTCTTTAAATTCCAGTGGTATATTCTCAAGGTCATATTTTGCTGCATTCATGAGTGGTTTGCTCTTTTTCAACTTTAGCTTGAGTTTGCATACTAGTAGTTGATGATCTGTACCACAGTCAGCTCCAGGTTTTGTCTTTGTTGATGTTACAGAGCTTTTCCATCGTTGATTTGATTTTTATACAATCCATTGGGTGAAGTCCATGTGTACAGTCTCCCGCTTGTGTTGCTGGAAGAAGGTGTTTGAGATGAATAGATCGTTGGTCTTGCAGAATTCTATCAGTCTTTCTCCAGCTTCATTTCTGTTGCCAAGTCCATATTTTCCAACTACTTTGCTGCATTCTTTGTTGCCAACTTTTGCGTTCCAGTCACCCATGACTATCAGGATATCCTGTTTGCATGTTCTGTCAATTTCAGCTTGTACTTGTTCATAGAACTCTTCAATTTCATTCTCTTCTGCAGCTGTTGTTGGGGCATATACTTGAATTATAGTTATGTTGATAGGCTTTCCTCGTAGACGAATAGAGATTAAGCATTCACGGACTGCATTTGTTTTCTTAATATATATTTATTTGGCAGGTTTATATATCGCATTTCCAGGATCAAGGTGGTTTACAAGAAAAGTAACTTTTAGTATTAGAGAACGTGGTTTACATACACATAACTAGATTAAACATAACGGAAAACAAGATAACAGGTAGGGGAGGGACTTGCTCAACTTGATCATAACAGTAAAGTGTTAACAGGGTTGAGGGGAAGAATTCAACGGTACAGTAGAATTTTACATTAAAATGAGGGTGATGTGAAGTTCTATGAAACATACTGAGAAATGGGAGGGCAGAGTTCCAGAGGAGAATGGCAAGGAGCTTTTATGTTTAGGTTATATCTTCAAAGGTTTTTAGTAGCTTGCAAAATGTTATGAGGAAATTCTGATTACTTATGGGAGAGTGTTCCAGAGGCTTGGAGCCTATAGAGAAAATGCATGTGTACTTGTAGTCTGGTTTCTCTTCATTAGTTCCTGGGGAAGTACAAGCATATTTTGTGCAGGGCGGCTTCTGAGTCTATTCTCTGGTGATTTTTGTAGTAGATATTGCAAGTACTGTGAGCTTGATTTGTGAAGAATTGTAAAGGTGGCTACAAGAATTTTATATTTGATGCTGTAATGAAAAGGTAGCCAATGAAAATCCTTTTAGTATGGGAGTGATATGGCTGGTTCTGGGCGCACCCAGGAGTATTGGAGCAGCGGCATGTTGGGCAAGTTGTAAAGGGTGCAACGAGCTTTTGGGTATTCCTTGTAAGAGGGCATTGAAAAACTCAAAATGAGGGAAAATCAAGGCTTGGAAGACAGTTCTAAAGTCATGTGTCTCAAGGAGCAGCTGGAGGGGCTAAATAAACTTAGCCTTATTGTGGATGATTTGTGGTGGTGGTCTGATATGTGATTAAAGTGTAAGACGTTAATCAATAATGTAAAACCAGAAGCGTGGTATCTTGGTGTCAACTAGGTCAGTGTTATTAACCGTAAGCAATGTTGTTGGGGAGAAGATTGGTCTCTAGTTATGAAAAGTACCTCGCTTTTTCTTATAGTTCATAGTTAAGCGATGATCAGATAACCAGTGGGCGATAACATTAAAGCAATTTGTTGTTGCTGTATAAATTGGTTTATGATGGAGAAGATCATAGATCATTATGTCAACTGCATATAGGTGGTAGACATTACGGACTCGCATGATATCGCAAACCTGTTGGATATAGATGTTGAATAATAATGCAGATCCTTGGGGGACCCCTTGTTTTTGCAGGTAGGGTCTAGATGTATTGGGTCGTGATTAGACAAACTGCAGGCAATCGGATAGGAATGAGCAAACCCAGTTTAATGCAGTACCTTGGATTCCGATGCTTTGAAGATGCTGTAAGCACTTCAAGGCATACACAGTGCTATACATAATGGCATGAGACAGCCCCCTTTTTTAAATTTATTTATAATTTTAACCACATAATTCCTGTAGATATCTCCTTTATCATATACATTGTTACACATCCACATAATTGCACACCTTCTGATATACAAAAGACTCCCATTTGTCATATAATTCCAATTTTCTATTTTTTTCTAAGTCCCCCCCCCTCCCCCCGGATTTCCATCTACACACACACATATAACGCCATAATATCCCTATACATAAATAAGCCATTACTGCAGCGCTATCCACTGTATATTTCCCCCACATCTGCATACAATTTTGTGGCTTACCTTTCTTAAGCGCTGTTAATTTATTCATCAAGTATATCTGTGCCAGCAATCCCTTATACTCTGCCAACTGTGGGACATTGGCTTGCTTCCATTTCCTTGCAATTAACACTTTAAGAACCACACACCCCAAATCCACAAAAATACCCTCCACCTTATTCGGATTTGGGGAACGGACCCCCAACATAGCTGTCTCAGGTTGTGGACTAACCTCCTTACCCAGGATCTCCCCTAATAGCCCAAACACCTCTATCCATACTTTCTGCATTGCCCCACAACTCCACCAAATATGAAGATATGATCCTATCCCACCACAAACCCGCCAACACTTATCTTCTATATGCTCAAAAATCTTATGTAACTGTACTGGTGTCATATACCATCTATATAAGATTTTGTAATTGTTCTCAATCAAATTGGTAGCTAAGATTCCCTTATATCGACCCCGATGTATTTGTCACCATGTGGAATCCTCCCATCTTATGCCCAGGTCGGTCTCCCAGGCCCTTTGATAGTTTTCCCGTCCCGTATCCACAGCCATCATACTGTACAGCCCCGCCAGTATCTTCTTTTTGGGCTCCGACAAGAAAAACCTCTCCACCCTGGTGATCTCATCTGACAACTCTGGTAAGACCCGCTGTTGGATATAATGACGGAGCTGTAAATAACTATATCTGTCTCATCTAATTTATACAGCTCCACTAACTCGGCAAACTCCTTTATCTTCTTACTCTCCACCAGTTGGCCCACCCTACACAACTCATTTTTCCCCCATTTTTCAAACGTATTCCTCCCCAATGCCGGCGGGAACTCTGGATTCCTCCAAATTGGTACTAACCTAGATATTCCGTTCTCTCCCAGCTATATCCGTTTCCACCTATTCCATATTTGTAACGTACCTTGTACATAGGGGTTTTCACCCTGGTACCCTTTTGATATAGTTTTGGGTATCCACACATAATCACCTATCTCCCCCTCTAGCACCTCTTCTGATTCCATCTGTACCCACTCTTTTCTCTCCTCTGCCCCCCATTCCACAAGCGCCGATATTTGCGTAGCTTCCCATTATTTCCATACGTTCAGAACCACCATTCCCCCTTGATCTCTCGCCTTCATCAGTATCCGTCCTGCCACCCTGTTCTTCCCCCCTGCAATGAACCGCATCATGAACACCTGTATTTTCCCCAGGTAGTTCCTTGGTACACTTATAGGAAGATTAGAAAAGAGATACAACCACTTAGGCAGGACCATCATTTTTACAGCAGAGATCCTCCCCATCCATGACAGCGATTTTACTCTGCCACTCTTCCATTTCCTTCTTTATAATTTTTTCCACCCGAAGATAATTTTCCTTAAACAGGTCCGCTTCTCTAGTAGTCAAGTAAATACCCAGATATCGAATACTGTTTTGCCCATCTGAACGGGAATTCCGCTTTTATCTGTGCTTGAGTATCTGCTCCTGCCGAAATGTTTAAAATCTCTGATTTTGTTGCATTAATTTTGAAGCCTGAATAGTTACCAAATTCCATAATTTAATTTATAAAGCGCTGTCAACGACTCCCTTGGATTAGTTAGCATGAATAAGAAGTCATCTGCAAAAAGCGATATCTTGCTTTACAGCTTTTTCCACTTAATTCCCTGAACATCCACACTATCCCGCACCCTCTGAGCTAAAGGCTCCATAGAAAGCACAAAGAGCATCGGTGACAGGGGACACCCCTGCCTTGTTCCTCTAAACAAGGCAAATGGCCTGGTATATTCCCCATTGACCTTAATTTTTGCCATTGGTTTCTCATAGATAGCCTTAATCCATTTCAAATAGTTCCCCTCCATCCCCATTCGTTCTAATACTTTAAATAAGAAGGGCCCGGAGACCTGGTCAAATGCTTTTTCTGAATCGATGGCCAATAAGATCTGTTCCCCCCCCCCTCCCTTCCACATTGCATTTAATACTTCGTTTGTCGCCCTGGAACAAACCCTGCCTGGTTTTCATGCACCAGCCGGGACATGTACTGGAGTAACCTATTTGCCAGAATTTTTGTAAATATTTTAAAATCTGTTCCAAGAAGAGATATGGGTCTATAAGATCCACATAAAGTAGGATCCTTTCCCTCCTTTGGCAGTATTGTAATTCCTGCCGTCCTCATTGTTTCTGGTATTTCCTCTCCGTCCTTGAAGGAGTTGAATAATCTGGTCAAGGGGCCCCTCACTTCATCACTAAAGATTTTATAGAACTTATTGGTAAAGCCATCTATCCCTGGTGCTTTATGCAAGGGGAGTGCTTTAATTACCTCCACAACTTCCCTTTCCTGTATGGGCAATGACAGCTGTTCTGCCTCCCCTCTTGCCAGCCTCTGTAGATTCATCTGTAAATACTGGTCCACCCTACATCAGTGGTCTCTGCTGTATATGTGTTTATAAAACTCCACAAATCTTTGCTGAATTTCCCCCGTGTGTCTCACCTCATTCCCCTTTGCATCTTTTATTTTAGTTATTTATTTATTTATTTATTTACATTCTCTTATATACCGCGCTATTCTGCATCAGTGCGGTTTACATTGAACAAACTGAAATTACATTGAACAGGGCATTATAACTTGGAGATAACTATTTTACAGGGAACATGGGCTATGGAGGGTTAAGTGGCTTGCCCAAGACCACAAGGAGCACCTGTGGGATTAGAAACCCCAGTCCTTCCGGCCCAAGGTTGCTGTCCTCTAGAGGGACATATTATATTAGTTATATAATTTCTGGCCTGATGCTGTTTCAATAGATGTGCTAACAATTGGCTGGGCTTATTCCCAAGCTCAAAAAATTGCTGTTTTAGCATATCTTGCGCATGTTTAATCTCTGCTAGTTCCAATTCATTTAATTCTCTCTTCGCCTTAGTCAACTCCTGTAAACTTGTGGCCTTCCATCTGCCCTGCATTAACATCCCCTCGAGCTCCCTAATCCTTTCCCTCAGGGCTGCCTTCCTACTCTCTTTATTTTTCTTCACATAGGTACCGATGGATATCAGATCCCCCTCTTATCACCACTTTCAAGCACTCCCACAATGTAGCAATCCTACAGTCTTCCCTATCATTCACCTCCAAATATTGCTTAATTTTCCCCCTTATTGATTGCACAGTTTCCAAATTCTCCAATAGGGCCTCATTAAGGGTCCATCCTCTATTTCCCCTCCCCCCACTTCCCATATTTTAGTACAACCCAGACGGGTGCATGGTCAGCCCAAATTCTCTCACCAATCTCACACCCTTTTACTTTCTCTATTAAAGACTTGGATACCCAAAACATATCTATTCTCGAAGGATTGATGCACCGGCGAGTAAAACGTAAAACCTTTCTGCCTCCCTCTCAATTCTCTCCAAACATCCACCAATCCCAAATATTTACTCATTAACTTCATCTTCCTTCTACTTTTAGCACCTCCTGCCCACCACCCCGATGAGTTATCCAGGCTGGGGTTGCTTGTTAAATTGAAATCCCCCCCCATAATTTGTCCTTCTGCAAATTGTCACTACCCCATTCAGATGATCATAAAATGCCCCTTGAGCCACATTCGGGCCATAAATATTTACCAGGGTGTACATTTGCTCCTGAATATTCAATTTAACCAATATATACCTCCCCCCTTTTATCCTGCTGCACCACACATTCAGAGCAAGGTATTCTCCCACTCATCAAGATACCCACCCCACCCTTTTTCATTTCCAACTTATTCGATGCAAACCATCTCCCTTGATAATTTTTGTGAGACGCCCTCCATTCATCACATTTTTTCAGGTGTGTTTCCTGTATGAATATAATATCACCACTAAGTCTAATTCCTTATCGTTCCTCCAGCTTAGTCCTCGACGTATGGGTAGTGCACCTCCTCCTGCAGCATGAAGACTGGACCAATCAGATTTCAGCTCCACTGGAACTATCATACCCGGCAACTCAGGAACTCCAGTGTGTCCAGTCTTCATGCAGCAGGAGGACGTTGGTGAGCCTAGCTGGGCTCACTAGTTGAATTTGTCTTTAGCTAACCTTTTGATTTTTATTTGGGTCCTATTAGGGCTTATTTTCATTTGTTTCATGAAAGGATGCTGTCCCTTTAAATTTTCCTTTTGTTATCACGGCACTCCGTGGAGGGGGGGGGGGGAGCCTGAGGAAGGTCCCTCTCCTGCTCAGCCTTTGCCGCGCCTGTATTTTAACCTGTCTACTTTGGGGGAAGTGGATCTCTGGCCCAGGAATCTTCAGGGCAGAGCTCCAGCGGCGGCTGTACTGCAGCTCCTCTCCGGAGGTTTGAGGGGACTGCTGCATTAGTGCCGGTGAGTACTGACGGCTGCTGGGCCGAGTTCTGTAATTTCCCCAGCTGTTCGGGGGTCTCTCAGCGAGGTTAATGTTGGTACGGGGGGGGCTCCCAGTGTCTCCGGATTCAGGGGGCGCGCAGTCTCAGCCGCAGCGGTGTTTTCCTCGGGCTGTTTTCCTCGACGATGGAAAATACAGAAGCGCGCCAAAATTGCCTGCCTGCCGCGGCCATCTTTTTCTGACTCGCGGTTTTCTCTCCGGGGTGTCCCGCGGTAGATTTACTGTTTGTTTTCATTCCTTTTAGTTTATATTTATTTAATTTATTTTTAATTTCTTTAATTGTTTTACTGCATTTCTTTTGATTTGTTTTTGGCCTTGTCCTTCAGCGTTCCCGCGGCTAAGGAGGGGGGGGGTGCTTCAGCGAGTACCTTCCCTTCTCTTGCGGGGCGGTTGTTATTTGTTTGCTTTGGTGGTTTTGTTCTGTGGGTAAGCCCTCGGGTGTCCTTGGGTGAGTTAAAAGAAAAAAGAAAAAGAAGGCATAAGCTGATTCTTACCAGGCGAAGGGGAAACGTACCCACCTTGCCTGCACAGGTTTTCCATTGTTAGCTACTGACCAGTTCCCGCATGGTGGTTCTGGGTCAGTGAGCAGACTCTTTCCCTGCCATTTTGTCCCCTGCTGGCTAGCTTCTCGCAGCGCAAGGGTCCCCATGTCAGCAGGATCTCTTTGTCTCATTTGTGGATCTCGGCGGGGCGCCGACGCAGAGACCGGAGTGTGTCCACGCTGTGCCTCGCTGTCTCGCAGCATGGAACAGCGCCTGGAAAGTTCTTTGCCTGCGGCGCAGTCTGGTGCCACATCAGGGGACTTAGAATCGCCTCTAGAGGGACCCTCGGGGCTTTCTTCTAACGGTGGTTCGGCGCCTGTGGCGCAGTCAGGCCTCGGGGGGGCATTGCCCTTGGAGGATTTTTCTCCCGATTTTGTTTTGCTCCTGCACCAGGCGTTCTGCCGTAGGCGCCAGGTTATGGGAGCGCCGCCACTCCCACCGCAGGGGGTGTCTGCCCAGTCCTCTCCGGGAGAGCCTCCGTTGACCGAGAGCGGAGCTCCTAAGCTTCCGCGGATGCACGACCCTTTTTCTGCGGAGACGGACTGGCCTGAAGGGGATGATCCCGAGTTCGACCCGGAGGTAGATGCAGACGGCTTGGAGGAAGGCGAGCTTCCGGAGCCGGAGGATCAAGCAAAGATTATTCGGGTGTTCAGACGTGAAGAGCTTCCAGCTCTTGTTTCGGAGGCGCTTCAGACGCTAGGACTGGCCCCTACTGCTAAGGTGGAGGAGGCGGACGGGGCAGATCCCATTATTCAGGCGGTAAGACAAACTAATGTGGTTTTCCCCATTCACAAGGTTATTGACCAGATGATTCAGGCCGAGTGGGACACTCCTGAGTCTGGTCTCAAGGGAGTTAAGATCATGCGTCATCTTTATCCTTTATCGGAAACGGATCTAGAGCGTTTTCGGTCTCCCAAGGTCGACGCGGCTGTGTCAGCGGTGACTAAGAAGACCACCATTCCGGTGGAAGGGAGTGCGGCTTTGCGGGAGCCGCAGGACCGGAAAATGGACGGGCTGTTAAAGCAAGCCTTTGAGGAGGACGCCATTGCTTTACAGGCTTCCGTTTGTGGAGCGTGGGTGGCCCGTGCCTGTTTACGCTGGGTTCAGCGGTTTCAGCACACTCCTTCCTTGGATACCGACATGCTGACGGAGATTCACCGCTTGGAATCCGGCACGGCGTATTTGGCGGATGTCCAGTATGATCTCATCAGAGCTCTCTCCAATAGCATGGCATCCGTGGTGGCGTCACGTAGAGGCCTTTGGTTAAAAAATTGGGCGGCCGATGGATCTTCCAAGTCGCGGTTGGGCAAATTGCCTTTTAAAGGTAAACTGCTCTTTGGTGAGGATTTGGATAAGTTGGTCAAAGATCTGGGAGACTCCAAAGGCGGTCGCCTGCCGGAAGATAGACCCAAGCGGGGTAGGTCGCTTCCGGTCGCTAGGGGGCAGTTTCGAGACTTTCGTAGGTTCCGTTCGCCCCGTTATGGGAGCTTCCAGCGGGGTAGATATAGCTCCCGGGCGTCGAGTTTTCGCGGCTTTCGAGGAGCTAGCCGAGGGTTCTCGGCGGTTGGTTCCCCGGCCCCTCGCAAGCCCCAATGAAGGGCAGCGGGTCCAGGTGGAGCTGCCGGTGATCGGAGGGCGTCTTCGACGTTTTCTATCCACTTGGACCCAAATTACTTCCGATCAGTGGGTTCTAGACATCATACGGGACGGGTATGTTCTCGATTTGGCCCGTCCCGTGCTCGATTCCTTTGTAGCGTCCCCCTGCCGGGGGGTTCGAAAGACCCTTCAGGTCCGACAAACGCTCGATTGTCTTCTTCAGCTGGGGGCGGTCATTCCCGTGCCGCAAGCGGAATATGGTCTGGGAAGGTATTCCATCTATTTCGTGGTGCCAAAGAAGGGTGGCGATCCTCGTCCCATTTTGGATCTCAAAGGAGTGAATCGTTGTCTGAGGGTTCCCCACTTTCGGATGGAAACTCTACGGTCCGTCATAGTTGCCGTCCGCCGAGGCGAATTTCTCACGTCTCTCGACCTCACGGAGGCTTATCTCCATATCCCTATTCGGGAGGACCAGCAGAGGTATCTACGCTTCGCGCTGCCGTGGGGTCATTTCCAGTTTCAGGCTTTGCCTTTTGGTCTGGCGACCGCGCCTCGCGTCTTCACCAAAATCATGGTGGTGGTGGTTGCTGCGGCTCTCCGCAAAGACGGGGTGCTAGTTCATCCCTACCTGGACGACTGGTTGATTCGCGGGAAGTCTCGCGCAGAAAGCTTGGCGACGGCGAAAGTCGTCGCGCTCTTGCAGTCTCTCGAATGGGTGGTCAACCCACACAAGAGCCATGTGGTCCCGACGCAGCTTCTCGAATATTTGGGGGTACAGTTCGAAACGTGCCGGGGGTTGGTATCTCTGCCCGAACGCAGGATTTTGACTCTTCAGCCTCTGGTGCGGAGGTTCCGCAGAGCTCCAGCCCCATCGGCCTGGCTCTACCTGCAGTTGCTGGGGACGATGGCGTCTTCCCTGGAGGTGGTGCCTTGGGCGCGCTTTCACATGCGTTCACTCCAGCGGGCCTTGCTCCGTCGCTGGTCCAACCAGTCCGATCCTCTGAGCAAACGTCTACCTTGCCCGATGGCGGTTCGGAGGGATCTAAGTTGGTGGTTGAGTCCCCTCACTCTTCGAGTGGGGATGCCATTGGAGCAGCCGGACTGGGTTCCGCTCTTAACGGATGCCTGCCTGACGGGCTGGGGCGCTCACTGTGAGGGCCAGTTCGTTCAGGGGCTCTGGTCTCCGGAGGAGAGTGCCTGGTCGATCAACCGATTGGAACTTCGGGCTGTTCGATTGGCATTGCAACACTTCGAGACTCGGATATCGTCTCGAGCGGTTCGGGTTCTCTCCGACAATGCAGCGACCGTGGCCTACATCAACCGGCAGGGCGGAACCGGAAGCGTCGGTCTGGAGGCGGAGACTCGGACGTTGTTCGAGTGGGTAGAGCCTCGGCTGGCAGCCATCTCCGCGGCGCACATCGCCGGGAAAGACAATGTGACGGCGGACTTCCTCAGCAGAGTTCAGGTGGATCCCGGCGAATGGGAACTCCATCCCAGGGTATTCGCACAGCTGGTTCAGCGTTGGGGCGAACCGGTCATGGACCTGATGGCCACGTTCCGCTCAGCGAAGGCAGCTCGGTTCTACAGTCGACGGCGAGAGCCGATGTCCAAAGGTCTGGATGCTCTTTTGCAGATTTGGCCCTCCACGGGTCTTCTCTATGTGTTTCCTCCGTGGCCCCTGCTGGGGCGCGTTATTCAGCGTATCGAAGCTCACCGGGGTCGGGTGCTATTGATAGCGCCGGATTGGCCTCGTCGTCCTTGGTATGCCGATCTGATGCGGTTGGTAGACGGTCCTCCCTGGAAACTTCCCTTGTTTCCGGACCTGTTGTGTCAGGGTCCCCTCCGCATGCCGCAAGTGGAGAGATTCTCTCTTACGGCCTGGCTATTGAAAGGGCTCGGCTAAGAAAACGCGGTTACTCCCGGTCTGTTGTGGCGACCCTGTTACAAGCGCGCAAAAGATCCACTTCGCTGGCCTATGTTCGGGTTTGGCGTATTTTTGAGGACTGGTGTTCTAGGAATCAGATCCGAGCGGCTACAGCCTCTCTTCCGGTGATACTGGATTTTTTACAAGACGGTTTTGCTAAAGGTCTGGCCGCCAGTTCTTTGCGTGTCCAATTGGCGGCGCTGTCATGTTATCGCGGCAAAGTTCAGGGCGTGTCTTTAGGTGCTCATCCTGATGATGTCCGTTTTTTGCGAGCTGTTTCTAGGTTACGCCCAGCCCGCAGAGTATCGGTACCCCCATGGGATCTTAATTTGGTGCTGCGAGCTCTCAGTGCAGCTCCTTTTGAGCCACTTTCTAGTAGTTCTGTAAAGGATTTGACTCTTAAAACGGTATTTCTGGTGGCGATTTGTTCGGCACGCCGTATTTCCGAACTTCAGGCTCTTTCTTGCAGGGAGCCTTTTCTGTCTTTCTCGGCTCACAAAGTGGTTCTGCGGCCTGTGCCTTCCTTCTTACCGAAGGTGACTTCTCCTTTTCACTTGAACCAGGTTGTTTCCCTTCCGTTTTTTTTCGGAGTCCGAAGGGCATGCTTCTGATCGCGGACTAAGTCGGTTGGACCTCAAGAGGGTTTTGCGACGCTATTTAAAAGTTACCAGTGATTTTCGTAAATCAGACCACTTGTTTGTGCTGTTTGGCGGTCCTCGCAAAGGGGAAGCGGCAGCGAAGGCTTCTATTGCTCGGTGGATTAAAGAGGCGATTGGTTCGGCTTATCTTTTACACGGTCGGGCTCCGCCGGCTGGGTTGCGTGCTCATTCTACGAGAGCACAAGCAGCGTCCTGGGCGGAATTCAGTTTGGTTTCGCCGGTGGATATCTGTAAGGCGGCCACATGGTCGTCTTTGCACACTTTCAGTAAACATTATCGCCTTGATGTCTTGGCGGCGAGCGATGCCGGTTTTGGTTCTGCGGTTCTGCGTGCCGGCTGGCAAAATCCCATCCGTTAGGCTGCTTTGATACATCCCATATGTCGAGGACTAAGCTGGAGGAACGATAAGGAAATAGTAATTACACTTACCTGGTAATTGTAGTTCCTTGAGAGACGACAGCTTAGTCCTCCTGCCTCTCCCTGTTTTCTTTCTTTTAGCACGGCACGCCTTGGGTTCAGAGGTTCGTATTCCCAGGTGAGTGCGTTTCCTTGTGCTTTCGCTCCAATGTTTTTTCCTTCTTTTCTACCTATACGTTTCTGCTGTGGCAGGGGCGGGACTTTCCGTTCCTGTAAGTTGTGGCTTTTGGCTACACATATAAAAAAAAAAAAAAAAAATTGTTAATATTAAGGAATACATTTCCTGTGAGAGGGATCTTATTAAAGGTTAGCTACGTGTTTGAGTTTGCTTTGTCAGTAGTTCACTTGAGTTCCTGAGTTGCCGGGTATGATAGTTCCAGTGGAGCTGAAATCTGATTGGTCCAGTCTTCATGCTGCAGGAGGAGGTGCACTACCCATACGTCGAGGACTAAGCTGTCGTCTCTCAAGGAACTACAATTACCAGGTAAGTGTAATTACTATTTATCTCTTTAAACATTTGCTGCCTTTTTAATTGGGGAAGTCAAACCCGTACATTCATTGTCATTATCCTAAATCTCTCCATTTGGTAATTATCTTTGCTCACCTTCCCTCTTACTGTGTATCTGGAAACCCCAATATCCTCCCTTCTCAGAGGCATGATTCACCACCACTCCTGGAAGCGCTATTCCTTTCCCCTTTACCAAATAAACATACCAATATATATATAGGTGCTGGGGGTGTTTTGTTGTGTGTGTCTTTTTTTTTTTTTCCTTCCTTCTACCTCAACCCGCTTACCCATTAACAAACCTGTGCGGTAATAACTTCAACTTGTATTTGCACCACGTTGCCACAATGTCCGTCATTTCATCCATCTCAGTCAGCTCCCCTGCCATCTGCTTGCTTCTGTTTGCGGAGTCGACGGTCTCCTCGCGGTGCTCTCCGCCATTCACTTTCTCCCACTTGTCTTCTGGTCCCTTTATTAGCTTTGGAAGGTTGGGCCTCTGGTATCTCTGTCCTTCCAGCTTCTGCCATCACTTTTATCGCCTCCGCTGCCGTTTTTAACATACAAGGTTTTCCCCTCAATGCTAAATTGTAATCCAAAGGGGAACAGCCACTTATATCTGACTGCTTTCTCCCTCAGCTTCTTAGTGATCATTGCCATCTCCCTCCTCTTCCTCATCGTGATGGACGACAAATCAGCATACAGTTCAACTGGATGGTTATCCCACTTGAAATTATGAATCTGCCTGGCAGCTTCCACCACTGCGCTTTTGGTATTATACTCATGAAAGCAAGCTATTATGTCCCGGACATAGCCCCCTCTTCTAGACCCAAGTGCTCTGAGCCCGGTCTATGTCCCAACACAGATGCGAGCCATCCCGCCCTGCTTCTCTCATAATTTTCTTGCAAACCTTTTTCACCAGCTCCCCACATTCAGATTTTTCCACATTCTCAGAAATCCCTCTTATTCTAATAATTGCCCTCCTGGATCTGTTTTCCAAGTCTTCCACCTTAGACCACAAGTCCTCAGCCTCCATTTCCATTGTTTCCATTCTTTCTTGTATTTTCAGCATTGTAGTGTCCTGCACTTCCATTTTGTTTTCAATGTCTTCCTCCCGCTGCCCTATGTCTCTCACCTCCACCTTTAACTCTTCCATCCACGTTTGCACTTCAGTTTTAAAGCATGCCAGGTCTTGCCTGATTGTGCTGAACCAGCCTCGCAGCTCTCCTCGCAAGACCTCCATGTCCCCGTTCTGGCTGCTCTCCCCGTTCTTCGATTTTTCAGCTGCTTCCACGCTGGTGGCAGGCACTGCGGCCATCTTGCTTTTCCCTCCTGTGTTCCCCGCGGTGGTTTTGTATGCAAACGTCTTCAAATCTGTGGTATTTTTCTTCATTTCACTGCGGTCCTCGACCTCCTCAGCACCCACCAAGCTGATCTCCACCTCTCTTTCCACTCCGGTATGCTATATTTTGGCAATTTTCCTCCTGCTTCCACAGAGCTCCGTGCTCACACGGCTGCTCCGTTTGACGTCATTTCCTCCCCTCGAGACAGCCCCTTCTCAATAGAGCTTACAACCTATTCAAGACAAATACAGTAAACGGGTAACCAGGATAAATTAAGGGTTGTAAACAGGAAAATAAAGGGGTCAGAGTCCAAAAGCAGCCTCGGAGAGGTGAGTGTTGTGGTTTTTTTTTTTTTTTTTTCCATTAAATATTTATTAAAGAATCCACAATATAAAACAACATAGCATTAACACGCTACTTCTTATACAGCACTAGCGCACGCTAACAAAGCTCAAAATACACACCACAAAGACACAATGATCTGTACTCATAATGAAAGAGAGGTGAGTTTTAATCTGGATTTAAACACTTCAGGGCCTCATTTGTATAAATCTGTAGAGGCTGAAAAGTGGAACCATGTGCAGAAAACACAGTTGCTCAGTGGTAGGGCTGGTGCTATTTATATGGCAGCATGATGAAGGGGCTGCTCACCCTGTGTCCATCTCCTTGTGACCTTCTGGGTAAGACAGTTTGAGGATAATTAATTTTATAAGTGAGTGCCTACTTAAGTGTGAAACTTGGGTATCTTTTTCAGTTAAATTTTATGAAGACACAGGTTCTTTACAAAATACTAGCAAACATAGTATAATGTGTGATCATATACATTTATACCTACCATGGAGCAGATGTAAATGTCTGTCTATTTTTCAGTATGTATGCAGATTACTGTATTTTTAATCTATGTGCATATGTGTGCTCTCTACTCATATACGGTTGTGGTCAATGTTATTGGCACCCTTGTAGTTCAACCCCTTAATGTCCCATATCTCCTTAAAAAAAGTGGCCAGTGAAATATGGCTTGGGACTATATATGCACACACATCTGATACACAAAAGAATAAAATAAAACAAGACAAACTAAAAAAGGAAATAATATAAAAATTGGGACATTGCCAGGACATGATTGTTCTTGTATTAAGATGATTTCATATTTAAGCTTCCTTACAAACAGACCGCGGTCTGTAAGGAACCTTAAATATAAAGTCATCTTAATACAGGGATATATGTGTGTGTGTGTCTATCTGAGAGATGATTTCCAAGGGTTTAATTTGGGTTTCAATTTAGGACATGATTATTGGCACCCATATGTAATGTGTCGACCCTCTGGATAGTTGTTCTAACCCGTGTTTGGTCTTCCGTCAGGTGGCTCACCATTGACAGAGTGGCACCCATAGCTGCTGCTGTTGGGTCGATCCATCTCATTGCTTGCCGCCGCCTTTTGCGTTGACCTTCTACCTTGCCAAGCATGATGTCTTTCTCTAATGATTTCTCTCTTTGCATGATGTGTCCAAAGTATGAAAGTCATCTGAGCTTCTAAAGAAAGTTTAGTTCTGACTGGTTTGTTTGGCCAGTCCATGGACTACACCAGCACCATAATTTAAAGGCATCAATTTTCTTTCCAGCTATCTTTTTCACTGTCCAACTTTTGCATCCATATGATGTTATTGAAAATACCATGGCTTGAACAAGTTTGAATCTTTGTATGGAGAGAGACACCTCTGCTCTTGAGAATCATATCGTGGTCCTTCATAGCCATTCTGCCAGTTGTAATGCGTTGTTTGATTTCTTGACTGCGTTGTTTGTTGATACTTGATTCAAGGAGTTAGTTGTCCACTATTTCAATTTCTTCTCCATCAATGATGAACTTATTGATTTTTGTCAATTGTCAGGATCTTTGTCGTCTTTTTATTAAGGTACAGGCCCATTTTAAGACTATGTTCCTTGATCTTTAGAAGCGAAGGTTGTTGAGTCTCCCATCAATCTTCACATCTCTCTTGTCTTCATACAGTCCTGCTTCTCTGATGATTTGTTCTGCAAATAAATTAAACAGGTAGGGGGAAAGTATGCAGCCTTGTCATACACCTTTGCTGATTTTAAACCATTCTGTTTGTCCTTGTTCCGTTTGAACTGTTGCTTCTTTATCAATGTAAAGGTGTACAAGAGAACGATCAGGTGTTCTGTTATACCCATGCTGCTTAATATGGCCCAGAGTTTCTTATGGTTTGCACAGTCAAAAACCTTGCCATAGTCAATAGATATCCTTTTGGTATTCTTTAGTCTTCAAGGATCCATCTCAAATCTGCAATGATGTCTCGTTCCTCGCTCTTTCCTGAACCCTGCTTGCACTTCAGGCAGTTCTCATTCCAGGTATGGTTGTAGTCTCTGCTGAATAATCTTCAGTAGAATCTTGCTGGTAGGGGATCAGAGTGATTGTGTGATAGTTTCCACTGTCGGTTGGATCACCTTTATTTAGTATTTGTGTAATCGCAGATCTTTTCCAGTCAGTTGGCCATGTCTTCCAAATTTCCTGGCAGAGCCTGGTGAGTATGGTAACAGCTACTTCCTGATCGTATCCCCAGTCTAGTCCCGGACCTCTGAGTTGTCCACCTTAATCAGCAGCTTGGAGACTGAGGGAACCTCCTTCTTTTTCATGATGTCATCCGTATATATCTCTGGGATCCGCTTTCCTCCATCAGTTACCTCAGTCTCCAAGCAGCTGACTAGTTCGAGCCCGGGGGTCCGGGCTCACTGGAGGAACAATTAAGGAATAGTTTGAGTGAAGTAGTTGGTTCTTAGATTTAAAAAAAAAGAAAAAAAAGGCTTGTACCTTTTAAATTTCAGGAGCTGTGCCTTCCGGTGCCTCAGGCTCTCCTCTTACCTCTCCTAGTTTCCTCTCCGAGTGGCCCATGATCTTCTGCAGAGGGGCCGGTTCGGTGCAGTGGAGCTGAGCCGGCAGAGGTGATAGAGCTGTTCAGCCAAGTGCCAAACAGAAGACCTGCCTGTGAGCGTGTCTCTGGCTGCCCACGGGGGTGTCCGGAGCCAGCCCTCCGTGCGGTGTTTGCAGGACGGAATTGAGGACCTCTGGTCCTCCTCGGGCTGCGGTGTGATCGGCCCGTCGGATTCTAGCTGCAGGGGCAGCACAGGTAAGAGGGTGGGCTGGGGGCCATCTCTTTTTACCGCGGCGCGCAGGAGCGTCTTGTTACAGTGCAGGCCCGGCCACGTGGCATTAGCGCGGGAGCACTGCGGCTGCTCCTGTGGTCCCCCTTGTTTCCCGGCTTCTAGTGCCGCGGTTGGCAGACCCGTGGGAGCGGATCAGGGGAGACAGCTAGGGTGCTTCTTTTTTGACAGCGTGTGTTTAAAAAAAAAAAAAAAAAAAACAGACCACATTGGGGCAAAGGGCACAGCATATCCGTGTAAGGAGTTTCCCAGGGGGCTGCAGACTCCCGCGGTTCCCTTGGGGGTGGCAGTTGGCGTGTGAGGCCCTAAGGGGGGGGGAGGTAGCTCTTAAGGGCTATGTCTCCCAAAGTCCAGTGTGTAATTTGTGGGGCTAAGAGGAGTACTCTGCTAGGAGTGTGCAGGAGTTGCTCTAAGGAGGCCGTAACCCTTGATCCTTCCGGGGAGAATGTGGGGGAGCAGACAGGGTCGGAGGCAGGGCCTCTGGACGCCCCACCTCAGTTGGGTTTACCCCGTGGGGAGCCGGTGACTGGGCCGTCTACCGACGTGAAGAGGCCCGTGCCCCAGGTATCCTCGGCAAAGGGGCTGGAGTCCATCTTTTCGCCTGACTTTGTGGCCCTTCTTCAGCAGGCGGTAGGTGGCCTGCCTCTTACACAGACGGACCCTTTCGATGGGACCCGCATAAAGCGTGCCAGCCAGGTTTTCTCCGCAGAGGGCCAGCACGGAGGCAAAAGGCTACGGCTGGATGCGGAGCCTGATGTGCCATCTCTGGCTTTGGAGGGGCATCTGTCGGATGAGGACTGCGAGAGTGGGCTCCCCGAGGAGGAATTGGAAGAAGGTGAGCTCGAGGACAAGGAGGAGCAAGCCAGAGTGGTGTGCATCTTTCGAAGGGAAGAACTGCCGGCCCTTATCGCGGAAACGTTGAGTACTCTAAATATGCCTGCACAGGGGCCGGTGGAGGATGAGTCCCTGGAAGATCCTTTGTTGCAGGTCTTCCATAAGTCTCAGAGAGCCTTTCCAGTACACCGGGTCTTCCAAGAGTTGATTCAGGAAGAGTGGAACGTTCCGAAGGCGGCCCTCAAGGGCTCCCGGGTGTTAGGTCGGTTATATCCGCTGGTAGATCAGGACAGGGAGGTTTTCAAGCCCCCTAAGGTGGACGCAGCCATGGCGGCCGTGATAAAGAAGACCACTATCCCGGTGGAGAGCAGCGCGGCCCTTAAGGATGCACAAGACAGGAAACTGGACGCCTTGTTGCGGCAAGTTTTTTTTTACACCAATGATCTGTCCCTCCAGGTGGCTATCTGTGGGGCCTGGGTGGCCAGGGCCTGCCTTCGCTGGTCTCAACAAGTTCAATCCGGGCAGGCGGATGACAAGTCCAGCGGGGCCGCCCGCCTGGAGTCGGGTGCGGCCTATTTCCTTATCGGTCCTACAGTTCAGTCCTCCACCACTGGGTAGTGCACCTCCTCCTGCAGCATGGAGACTGGACAAACCAAACTTGTGACATCACCGGGTATATCCTGCTGGTCTTCTCCCATGATCCCCCAGTGTGTCCAGTCTTCATGCAGCATGAGGACGTAGTGAGCCTAGGTGCTGGGCTCACTTGAGAAGCAGTTTAGGAGCAGTTAGTCAGGATTTCATTTACCTTGAATTTCTTTTTCCCTTTAGGTGTAATCCTGTAAATTTTATTCATTTTCATTTTACTTTAATTTCATTTACTTTTCCTTTATTTCTTTTCACCTAGTCTGCCTTAGTGTAAAGGGGGGTTCTGTCCCTTTTAAAAGTTCACGCTGCCAGCTAGCCTCTCTGCTTGGGATCCTTTGGTCTCTCTATGCCCGGGATGATCTCTCCCCCAGGACTGTACGGGGGAGAGCTCTGTGGAACACCTGCATCTTAGCAGTGTCCGTGCGGCAGATTCCCGTCACGGCGGGAGCCTCAGGCCGTTCGAGGTTCTTTAGCCAGCGGGCCGAGGCTCGCAGCGTCTGCTACTTCTGGTGGCGCGAGGCAGCAGCATGTCTTGACAGCTCTTCACCCCACGGCTACAGCGGGGTAACTGCTGCTTTCCGACGCCGCAGGAGAGTCTCTCGAGCCTGCACGGAGGGGCTCGGAGCCCTTGCCGCCTATGTGGTGTTTGGCGCCAAACGGATTGGCGCCATTTTCTCGGCAGGGCTGAGGCCTCGTGGTGGAGAGCAGAGCAGCCCTGCGTTTGGGCAGACTACACTGTTCCACGCGGCTACACCCAGATAAGGTCTTCCTTTTAATTTCATGTTCGTTTATAGTTCTTTGAATGCAATGTGTTTGGTTTGGGGTTTACTTCATGGGGGCTGCCTTTACCTTTGTCTGCATTCTGACAGTCGGCTCCGTCTGTCAGTGGCAGGTTTCCTTGCTAGGATTTGGCCTTTCAGGTACATCGGCGGCACAACCACCTACATATTGAGCCCTTTCTAAAATTGTCCTTTACATATTGATGTTATTTCCATGTTTATTCGCTTGGAAATTGTGAAGAAAGCCTCTGCACGTCCTTATGCCATCTGCAAATTTGATCGCCATGCTTGTTGATCTTTTTTCCAGATCATTTAAGTGCAGTGGATGTTACCAAATGCCAGTTCCAGTGCAGATCCCGAGGCATTCCACTATTTACTGGTCTCCTGTGAGATAACTGACCATTTAGTCCTATTGTGTTTCCTGTTTTGGAACCATTTCCCATTCTATAATAGCTCATATCCTGCCTCAGGGGACTTTCATAAGGGGCAGTGTCAAGTACCTTCTAAAAAACAAAACAAAACAAAAAACAATAATACAGATCCATATCATGTGGCTTGCTCACATGTTTATTATCACTTTGAAAAGACAGCTTGGTACTGTAAGGCACGGCTTCCCTTTGCTAACCATGCTAACTCTGCTTTGTTGAATCTTGTTTATCCATATGTCCCGTAATGTTGCTTTTCAGAACAAGTTCTATAATTTAACTGGCATTGAAATCAGCTTACTTGGGCTGTACTTGCCAAGATCACCTTTGAAGCTCTTTAAAAAAAAAACAAAAAACCTCTTAGTGTTACATTGTAACTCTTCAATCTTTAGAGATCATTAATAATAATGTTATGATTGAGCATGGCTGATTTTATGAAAGCTCACTATTGGACAAAAAATTTAGCTAGGTTAAGACACTTTGATTTGGTTTTCTGCACTATGCTCTCAGAGCGCAGCTTGCCCACTTGGCTGGAGCACTACCCATCTGGGTCATCTGGGAGAGGCCCCTGCTGGGAAGTGTTGCTGGATGGCGCAGTCCGGGGCTAGTGTTCCAGGGTCCTGGCAGGGTTGATAGCGGTGGTCAGGCCTCCCTGTCTTTGCTAGGACGGTCACCTAGGTTCCAGCGTGCTCGTTGTCCTGTGTTTTGGGTGACAGGAGTGGGACACCTGGACATGTGGTGCTGGAGGTTGGATAGGTTCATTGGCTTCAGCATACTTCTTAGGTGCACTCACCCTTACGTGCGTCTGCATGTCCGTGTTCCGTCGGTGGTCTCCTGCTGGAAGCTGTGTTTGGGAGTTCTTTCTGTTTCCTATTGTTGGCATGGAAAGAGCGTCTCTTAACATATGCTGGCGGCATTTTTGGTTTAGAGGTGTCTTTGTAAAAAGTGAATAAATAACCAAATACTAGCAGAGTCTCTCTGTACTGGAGAACCTCTGATAAATGGAATGGGAGCATAGATAGCTCCAAAGGCCAGAGTTCTATTTTTCAGCCCCTCTCCGCTGAGCTGCCTTTTCCATATGTACAATTGAACCACATATAGTCAAAATTAAGACATTACACATCTACCGTAAAATCATATAATTTGGCAAAGTCAATCAAGAACAGGCGAATTCAGGACAGCTGAATACTAATCCACGGCCTTCCTGCTAGAGGTGTTTGTTGTTCAAGGCTAGCAGGCATACCTGTGGGACCAGATTCCTCAGTTCTTCCGACCTTCCGTTGGGGTGCGCGTGTGGGGTTCACTCCCTTGGTCGGCTAACAACTTGATCCGCCCACTGGGCCTTCCCTTTCCTCAAGGCATCGTTGCGTCCCGCTTCTTCGTGGGGGGCTCGCCGCAGGTCCTAGAGTTATGCTCAGCCGGTTCCAGCCAGGGCAGAGTCTTTGGGGGGCTGCTCCGATCCTGACGATACAGGGAGTGCTGGGCTCCGTGCGACCAGGTTCCTTCGGGCCCAGCGTACGGCATCTTTTGCTGGCCGGTTTCGGTCTTCGGGTCGTGGCGGTGTTCCGAGAAGACCAGTAGGCTTCACAGGGCTTGTCTTGGAGCAAGCGCAGGATATCTGTTGGTTCATATTCAAAGCCGTCCGTTACATGTTCCTGCCTTGTGGAATTCTGTACTAGTAGGCATATTTCAAATGCTGGGTTTACCGGATGGCTTCCGCACTGATCGGCATCAGCCAGGGTGTCTACCGGTTTAGGCTGTGGATGTGGAGTCAGCCTGGAGGAGAGGCCTTGCATTCTCTGGACAATGCCCTGTTTGGTTCTGTGCCTTGTGGCCCTTATGGAGTTGTGGAAAAAAAAAAAAAAAAAAAACCCCAGAAAAAGACTACTCAAACAGGAAAGCCTTCCTAATTGTCCCAACTTCTTTCTTATAAGGTTCTGTCCCTTTCCTCCGGGAGCTTGGCTGGAGCGTGGTTAGACTCAGCTACCTTTTTGGGGATCCATTATGTGCAAGTCGTTTTAGCGTACGCAGCACTCCCAGTGTTCCATCGTCTGCTTGGAATGGTAAGCGGTACGTCAGCCGTGGCAGGCGTTGCGGCCACGGTAGCGGATCGAGCGGTGTAAGTGCTGTCTGAGAACTCCGGAATGGTGGCCTCTTTCCATCGGCAGGGTGGTGTCGGTCGGGTGGACAGGGTGGCCCGTGCGAAGGGACAGCGTGCGTGGTTGATACCTTGGCGGCCTGCGTTTTCGGTAGGGACACTGTGGTGGCGAATGTCCTTAGCAGGGTCCGAGTGTTTGCCGGAGGAGTGAGATTGCATCAGGCGGTGGTCGCGCTGCGTGTGCTCGGATGCGGTCTGCCCATATTGGACCTCATGGCGACCTTCCAGTCTGTGGCGAGGGGTCAATGGTTAGCAGGGCACATAGGAGGCTGCCGGATAGCATCGACGCATTGGTGCAAAATGGGCCGTGGCCTGGTCCATTCTATGACTTTCAGTAATCATACTGGAAATGGCCGACTGGGTCTGGTTGCTTAGGTATGTGCTCTTCATTGCTCGGTAGGGATCCTTACCAGTGTATTATGCAACATTTGTGTGGGCTTGCATAATTTTTACTTGCACCCAATAGAAATATCTGTCCGAAAACAGTTGACGCAATCGCTACTTAAATTTGCCTTACTTGACAGTAAAAAACAAAACAAAACAAAAAAAATAAAAATAGTCCTAATGCTAATACTTAGGACATATTTATTTTATTCCGATGGGTCCCTCACAGCATATTTGGCGATTCCTCGTACTTGGGTTAATCATACTGATAATTTCTGCTATATTTGTGGTAAAGTGACTGACTGTTACATCACAAAAAATGGCATATGCCTGTGGTGGTTCAGAAAGCCCACTACTTCTATTTTGGCTGCAGAATAGGAGATCGGGATAAAAGCTAGGCACCACACATATGCTGCAATACAGGTGCAACAGATCTCAGGCTGTGGATGAATGGAAAAAAGGCCATCAATGTCTTTTGCGGTTCCAATGATCTGCCGAGGGCCCATGGATCATGTCGGCGATTTGCTACTTCTGCATGGCTCCTCCGATTCAGGATGGCATATCCAGGTGGCGTAAGCGGTTAGCCTGCTGGCGATGAGTCGTGGGGGTGGCTACCAGAGTCTTCTTTCTTTCTTTTGTCTCACCGTGTCAGATTCCAATTCTTCTGACACAACGCTGGGCTCTGGGGCGCTTGCCACCTTCTTATATGCCCTTGGTGGAACACGCTTGGTTATTTGCAACTCATTACTTCGCTGCATTCCACATTCTCAATTAAAAAGACTCCAACTGGTTCAGAACATAGCTGTAGATCTCCTTTGTCTTGCGAAGAATAAAGCCCTTAAGAGGTGTGACAATTTGGGTGTTTGACGCCGGTGGTTTTTTTCCATTTCCCTCATTTTGCTTCCCACCTCTGTCTGGATGGACCTCGTTCAGTTTTCCTCGTGGATTCCGGCTGTGCCGGTCTCGTTGCTGGTTCGAGACTTACGAAAGCACACTTTGCTTGTAACCTGCGTTCCTTGGACATTAGGTGAAGGTATCGTCGCTTTCTGGGAGGTCTCTTCGCTGCCTGTCCCTCCGTGGAGGTGGATGCTGCAGGAGAGCAGCGGTTGCTAACTCTTGACACCCTGGTGGGGTCGAGAACCCAGGGGATGCTCAAGCGGATTTTTCAGGCGTAGCGCAGGTCGCCTTATCCGTAGGTCTGTTTCTAGGGCGTTCAGTGTGTTTGCGATGGCGAGTTTGTCTTTCTGATGCACTAGCGCTGCTTGGGGCTGAGCTCCGTGCTGTTTTCACCAGTGAAGAGGGTCCACATGGGCTCTCGGTCGTGTCTTCCTGGTTGGCTTAACGTCTGACGAGAGGAGCAGGCTGGAGTCGGTGCCTACTTTGTTCGTTTAGGGGCCGAGCCGACTGGATTGGTCCCTCCCCATGATTACTGCTCTGGTACATCCCAGTGGTGGAGGACTGAACTGTAGGACCGATAAGGAAATGGAAATTACACTTACCTGGTAATTGATGTTCCTTGAGGGAGTACAGTTCAGTCCTCATTCCCGCCCGGGGTTGGATGTTTCAGACGCTAGGCATCAGTTCCGAGTGTGTTTTCGGATCCTAGAGTCGGCAACGGGCTCTGATTGGCAGGTAATCGCGTGAGCTACCTTTTCTGCCTATGCGTTTCCTTGGTTCTCCTTCCTTCTGGTTATCTGTCTTCCGCTGTTTGGTGCGCAGGGGGACAGGGGCGCGGAGGAGGGTGTTTTCGGCCTTTCTTTTCTTAGGGCCCTGTGGTTTTAAAGTTGAAATTTGAGCATAGCTTTGTATTTAGTACTTTGACTGGTTGGTTGTTTGCTCCTTTGAGTCTGCTTTGACAGTAGGTCACTGGGGGATCATGGGAGAAGACCAGCAGGATATACCCGGTGATGTCGCAAGTTTGGTTTGTCCAGTCTCCATGCTGCAGGAGGAGGTGCACTACCCAGTGGTGGAGGACTGAACTGTACTCCCTCAAGGAACATCAATTACCAGGTAAGTGTAATTTCCATTTATCCGACATTCACTATGACCTCATGCGGGGTCTCTCAAAGAGTATGGCGACGGCGGTGACTGCCAGGCGGTACCTGTAGCTCCGTAACTGGGTGGCGGATTCTTCGTCCAAAGCCAGGCTGAGTAAGCTCCCATTCAAGGGGCGCCTCCTGTTCGGGGAAGACCTGGAGAAGTTGGTCAAGGACTTGGGCGAGTCAAAGGGCGGTAAGCTACTGGAGGACAAGCCCAAGCAGAGCCGAGGAGCCTCAGCGAGCAAGACTCAACAACGGGACTTTCGCCGATTTCGTTTTCAAAGGTTCGGTTCTGGACAGAGAGGCAGATTCTCTGCCCCAAACCAGGGGTTTCGGGGCTTCCGGGGAGCTGGGAGAGGATTTGGGGGTGTCTCGTCGGCCTCCTCCTCCTCTAGTCTTCGTAAGGCACAATGAGATCAGGCGGACCCAGGGGCCCCTAGTTCCCGTGGGAGGCAGGTTGCAGGAGTTCTATGCCGCCTGGGTCCAGATTACTTCAGATCAGTGGGTGCTGGAGGTCATCAGAGAAGGCTACGCGCTAGAGCTTCAGCGGCCGGTACACGATGCCTTAGTGCGGTCTCCCTGCAAGGCACCGGGCAAGTGCGAGGTGGTGTGGGAGACTGTACAAAGGCTTCTAGACCTCAGGGCGATAGAGCCGGTGCCCCGAGACCAACAAGGTTGCGGTCGATACTCCATATATTTCGTGGTGCCAAAAAAGGATGGCAGATTCCGGCCTGTCTTGGACCTCAAGGGGGTGAATCGGTGTCTTCGCGTGGCCCATTTTCACATGGAAACTCTGCATTCTGTGATTGCGGAGGTCCGGAAGGGAGAATTTCTCACCGCCCTGGACCTTTCCGAGGCCTATCTGCACATTCCCATTCAGCAGGAGCATCACCGGTTTCTCCGCTTTGCGGTTCCCTTCGGTCATTACCAGTTCCGAGTGTTGCCATTCGGCCTAGCGACGGCACCGCGCACATTCACGAAGGTTATGGTAGTGGTTGCGGCAGCCTTGCGCAGGGAAGGCATCCTGGTGCACCCTTATCTAGACGACTGGTTGATCAGAGCAAAGTCAAGGTGCGAGGGCGAACAAGCTACTTCCAGGTAGTCAGTTTCCTGGAGAGCCTTGGTTGGGTAGTCAACAGGACAAAGAGCAAGTTAGTTACCTCCCAAAGCATGGAATATTTAGGAGCTTGATTCGACACGGAGACCGGGCACGTGTTTCTCCCTCAGCAAAGGGCGCGAAGATTGGGGACGTTAGTCCGGAGGTTCCTGAAGAGAAAGGAGTCCACGGCGTGGCAGTATCTGCAGCTTCAGGGCATCATGGCGGCGACCATCGAGCTGGTACCATGGGCGAGGGCTCACATGAGGCCCTTGTAGAGGGCGCTACTCGGGCGCTGGTCGCATCAGCAGGACCCGCTGTCCCGGAAACTCGCTTGCCCGGACGAAACACGGGCAGCGCTGTGCTGGTGGTTGGAACCCCGTTCCTTGCAGAGTGGGAGGCCCCTGGAGGTACCCGAGTGGACAGCCTTAACGACAGACGCCAGCCTCCTGGGTTGGGGGGCCCACTGCTGGGGTCAGTTCGCGCAAGGGCAGTGGAATGCTCAGGAGCGATTGTGGTCGATCAACCGGTTGGAGTTGCGAGCTGTGTCGCTGGCGCTGGTGAGTTTCCAGCCGTGCCTCGTAGGGATGGCGGTACGAGTGTTCACCGACAACGCCACCGCGGTGGCCTACATCAGTCGTCAAGGGGGGACCAGCAGTATGGCTCTCGAGGCGGAGGCCGAGAGTCTGTTCGCTTGGGTCGAGCAGAATCTCCTGGCAGTGTCGGCGGTGCACGTGGCAGGAGTGGACAACGTGGAAGCAGACTTCCACAGTCGCGTACGGGTGGATCCTGGGGAATGGGTCCTCCATCAAGAGGTGTTCGAAATAACGCGCCGGTGGGGCACGCCAGTGATGGATCTGATGGCCACTTTGCGCTCGGCGAAGGCCAGTCGCTTCTACAGCAGGAGAAGAGAACGGATGTCAGAAGGTCTCGATGCGCTCATTCAGCCCTGGCCAGAGGGCCAGCTGCTGTATGTCTTTCCACCGTGGGTGCTCATAGGCAGAGTGATTCAGCGGATAGAGAGCTTCGGGGGGCTGATGATCTTGATAGCCCTGGACTGGCCTCGCCGTCCTTGGTATGCGGATCTGTTGAGGTTTCTGATAGCACGGCCGTGGCGGCTCCCGGTCCGTCTGGATCTGCTGTTGCAGGGCCCTCTGTTCATGCCTCATGTGGATCGGTTCTCGCTTACGGCTTGGCTATTGAAAGGGCTCGGTTGAGGACAAGAGGCTATTCCTCGGCGGTGATCACGCTGCTGAAAGCTAGGAAAAAGTCCACGTCCTTGGCGTATGTCAGGGTCTGGAGAGTGTTTGAGGCATGGTGCAGTGAGAGGGACTCGGTGGCGCTCAGGGCGTCCATCTCTCAGATATTGGAATTCCTACAGGACGGGTTCGACAAGGGCTTAGCGGCGGCTTCACTTAAAGTGCAGGTTGCGGCTTTGTCGTGCTACCGTGGAAGGATTGCCTGGTAGGGCCATAGGAGAACATCTGGATGTCAGGCGTTTTTTGCGAGCGGTGGCGTTAATGCAGCCGCCCAGGGGACGCCTGGTGCCCAAATGGCAGCTTCCGCTGGTGCTGGCGGCACTGGAGCGGGAGCCTTTTGAACCACTGAGCTCGGCTTCATTGAAGGATCTCACGTTTAAGGTCGTGTTCCTGGTGGCTATTTGCTTGGCCAGGCAGATCTCGGAGCTGCAAGCGTTGTCCTGTAAGGAACCCTACTTGTCCTTTTTTGAGTCTAAGGTGGTTTTGAGACCTGTTCCGGCGTTTTTACCCAAGGTCGTGTCGGCGTTTCACTTGAATCAGGACATTTCCTTGCCAGTGTTTCGTGCGGACGCAACGGGTTCTGTGTCGAGGATGTTGGACGTTCGAGCATTGAAAAAGTATCTTCGGCGTACGGCGGGGTTCTGCAGATCGGAGAGGCTGTTTATTCTGTTCGCGGGGCCTCGCTGGGGAGAGGCGGCGTCCAAGGCCTCCATCGCTCGGTGGATTAAGGAGGCGATTGCGTCAGCCTACTTGCTGAAGGAGGGGCTGAGAGCCCATTCCACCAGAGCCCAGGCTACGTCCTGGGCGGAGGCCCGCTTAGTGCCGCCGGTGGAGATTTGTAGGGCGGCCACATGGTCTTCTTTGAATTCCTTTATTAAACACTACCGGTTGGACATCCATTCGGCACAAGATGCCGGCTTCGGGGCGGCGGTGCTGCAAGCGGCTGTAGCTGGGCCCTCCCGTTAACTTTACTGCTCTGGTACTTACTCAGAGGTCCGGGACTATACTGGGGATACGATCAGGAAGGTAAAATTAGACTTACCTGCTAATTGTTGTTCCTGGAGTAGACCCAGTCTAGTCCCACATCCCGCCCCGGTGTTGAGGGGGGCTTGCAGCACTGTCTACAGTTCTCGAGGATGACAGGTAAGAAGAGTGGTGTAGGGGCTTGTGCCCCGGGGGATATTTGGATGTCATCTTTAAGGTGGGTGTTCGGACAGGTGAGAGGGAAATCTTAGCACCCTTAGTGTTCACAGTTCGTTAGATGATTTGTTCTTATGCAGTTATTTTGTTGAGTGTATTTAAGTGCTGGGTGGTTGGACCTTACGGGGGGGGGGGGGGGTAAGTGAGGTCATGACTGACTTGTTGCTCTGGTGAGTCTGCTTTGTCATTAGGGTACTGATGGAGGAAGGCGGATCCCAGAGATATATACGGATGACATCCTGAAAAAGGAGGTTCCTCAGTCTCCTAGCTGCTGATTAAGGTGGACAACTCAGAGGTCCGGGACTAGACTGGGTCTACTCCAGGAACAACAATTAGTAGGTAAGTCTAATTTCACCATTAGATTGCTGTGATACTTCAATGGGAATGCCATCAATGCCTGGTGCTTCGTTCTTTGATAAGGCTTTCAATGTTGCTTAGACTTCTTTCATCATCAATGGTACAGGTTGAAATGGCTGTTGGCCCACTTGATCTTTATCATATAATTCTGTATATTCTTTCCACCCCTTCTTGATCTGCTCAGCATCATTCAACATGGATCCTTTGAGCATCTTGTAACATTCCGATTTGAGGCTGGAATTTTTTCTTTAACTCTTGTTGCTTTAGGAAAGCTGATCTTGTTTTTCCTCTAATAGTTTCTGCTTCTATTTCCTTGTATGCGTCACTGTAGTACTTCTCCTTGTCTTGCCGCACGTTGGAAATCTCTTGAGTTCTGTGATTGCTTTACTTTAGATTCTCTGTTTCTAGGCATTTTTCCGTGTTTGTTCGGTCATCCATTTTGGCTGTTTGTTGCTTTTTTCACCTTTTGGTAGAAATTTCTCACTTTCTTCCAACACAACCTTCTTGATGTTATCCCATAACTCTTCTGGAGTTCTGGCATTTCTATCTAAAATAGCAAATCGATTTTGCAGGCAGTGGTATATTCTCAAGTTCCTATTTTGCTACATTCATGAGTGGTTTGCTGTTTTTCAAATTTAGCTTGAGTTTACATAGTAGTAGTAGGCAATCTGTAACAGTCAGCTCCAGGTTTTGTCTTTGTGTTAGAGCTTTTTGTTGATTTCCGCAGATGTAGTCAATTTGATTTTTGTACAATCCATTGGGTGAAGTCCATGTGTTCAGTCGCCACTTGTATTGTTGGAAGAAGGCGTTTGAGATGAATAGATCATTGGTCTTGCAGAATTATATCAGTCTATCTCCATCTTCATTTCTGTTGCCAAGTCCATATTTTCCAACCACTTTGCCGCCGCCTTTGTTGCCAACATTTGTGTTCCAGTCTGCTATGATTATCATGATAACCTGTTTGCATGTTCTGTCAATTTCAGCTTATACTTGTTCATAAAACTCAACTTCATCCTCTTCTGCAGCTGTTGGGGCATATATTTGAATTATAGTTGTGTTGATGGGCATTCCTTGTAGACAAACAGAAATTAAGTGTTCACTGACTGCACTGTATTTCATTACAGTTCTTGCGAGTTTCTTCTTAAATTATAAATGCATCAGATTTCTTTTCTTTTCTTGTCATTTCCAGCATAGTAGACCATGTGATTGTCAGATGCAAAGTGCCCGATGCCAGTCCATTTCAGTTCACTGACACCCAACAGATCGAGTTGTATACGTTCCATTTCATTCTTGACTACCTACAACTTCCCTTGGTTTATGCTTCGTATGTTCCATGTCCCAATATATGACATCTTTGCAGCTTCTGACTGTAATTTAATGCGCAGCTACCTCAGCAGTCAGACGTCCTGAGGGCTTTGATCCAACCATATCATAATACTGGCTTTACTCTGAAATGTTGTCAGCTCTCTCCAGTAGCCAGCTGAGTGCATTCTGACCTGGGGGTTTCATCTTCCAGTACTATAGTGCAATTTGTTTTGTTGTGACTATCCATTGGGTTTTTGTGGTACGATACAGAAGTAGATTGTCAGGCCGGCTTTCTGTGCAGTTTAATTTTAGTGTTGTTGCCATTGTCACAGAAATGTGATCCACCGCCACCAACACCATCCCATTCTGCTGCCACCCAGATGGGTGGTTTATCTTGGTCTGGCACCCTTATAAACAATTCAAATCAGTTTGAATAGAAGAACTGATTTGAAATGTATAGCCCCTAACAAGGGTTATACATTTTAAGCAATGGTAAGAGTTTGTGGCTTTTTAAATTACGGCTCTCTGCCTGGGAGCTCTTAAAAGGGTTTTAGTACTTTTTTTAAAACAAAGTTACATTCTTGTTGGTGCTTTAGTTTAGTTTAAAAGGGGAAGTATTTTCTTTAGTGGGGTAGGTTTAAAACTTTGCTTTAGTATCTTTCTCAGCTCTTTGAAGCTACTGACACCTCATTAGGTGTTAGTTCCCTCCCTACCCCAACTCCCACCCACCCCTCGTAAGCAGTCTTGCTTTAAAGGGCACCTCCCCAATTAACTACACACAGGGACTTGGAACAGCACATTTTGAACACACTTAGAGATTGAACTGTGTTTTTTCTCTGAAAGGACGGCTGGGAAACCAGCTGATACTTTGGTAGGTCTCTCTCTTTTGCTTTAACAGATACCTAAGCTCCACTGACTGAACAATGGATGGGAAAAATCATATCGCCAAAGCTGTTGCCCCATTACAGCTTCTCCATCTGTCCAGACAGAGGTCCCAATGCCATTTGAAGGACCAGTTCCATGTGCAGGATGCCTGCAGGCAGAAGCTCTCAAGAAATAAGTTGAGAAACAGAGGAGGTGGCGAGGCTGAGGAGCATTCAAGAGTGAGAAGTGCATTGATGCTTCTTGCAATATCCAAGCTCTCCAATAGAGGAGAAGATGGGAGCCTACAGAATGATGAAGGTTGGACACAAGTCACCAGGGCCTGCAGAATCACCAGTCCGAATTCTCCAGTCCTTGAATTGAAGAACCATTATGCAGCCCTGGAAGGTGGAGGAGGTAAAAGCATCCCTGGAAAGGGAAGAACCAGAGCTCAAGCACCCCAAAGTTGCAGAATCATTGACCACAAGGAAGCTAAGAGTAGTGGTGGTTGGTGATTCTTCTGAGGGGTACTGAGGCGTCCATCTGCCAACCAGACTTGATGGTGCCAAAATCCAAGAGGTTATAGTTAGCAGAGGCTCATCAAGCCCACTGACTGTTACCCAATGTTGCTAATCCATGTCGGCACAAATGTGGTGGGAAGAGAGAAAAATTAATCCAAGAAGTCTACGAAGGTTAGTGCGAGCTGTTTGGATGTTGTGCATGGTGTTTTTCCAAAGAGCTGAAGGCTGATCTGGAGTGATGGTTTCAACCCGCACCATACGCTATGCACTAAACCAAAGAAGAACTTCATGGGCAAAGGCCAAGTAGTACCCAACTGCTCAAAGACAGCCATAAAAAGGCATGCGTGAATGCAGGATCGCTTATGCTGCTCCTGGTACCTCCTCTGAGCCCTATCTGACCTTCCTGTCCATGAGGCAGGCAGCCCTCTTGGGTCTGGTGAGTGCAGGGATGCAGAGGTGAGGTGACTTCAGGCTCTGCTTAGCAACCTCCTTGGGCTCTCTTGCTGTTGAGTTTGAAGAGCAGCTGCTGAAACAGCTCATGGTCTGTTTTGTCATTTTTTTCCTTGCTGCTTGGTAAACCCTCTCTTCTTTGTAGGGGTTTGAAATACAGTATTCCCCTATAGAGAGCTCCTTTGACATAAGCAGTTAGTGTCAAGGCACATGTTTCACCCTTGTGCTTGTCCATTCTTCCAGGACTCAGCCTTATCCTCTGCTGGCATCGGTTGAGGGTCTCAAGAAAAATATCCTTTTCACCAGTATGCAAGCTTGGGGAAGACAAGGTGATTCTGTTGATGGGGATTGGGATATCAGCGATCTGCCTTTTTTTTTTTTTACAGATTTGCTCTGCCCTTTCAGGGTGCACTTGGCATCTCTGCATATGGTAGAACTTGCTCTCTAGTGAGGTTAGCAAGCTGGCTCCCCTTTTCTGGAGAGAATCCAGCGTCCTGCTGTGTTCATTATTCTATCTAATCCTATGCAGCAGCATGTAGGGTGTTAGGGAGAAACCCCGCACCACTCCAAGCTGGGTCCTAGGGCCTTAAAGTCCTGTTTTTGACTGTTTTCTCTGCCTCGGGGCAAGTTGGGATAGCTTCTTGGGAGCCTGGTCATGGCTGTGACAAAGCGCATATCTATCCCTGCAGAGGGAGATGCTGCGCTTGAGGAGGGTCGTGTTTGGAGGGTTGTGGCCCTCCTTAAGGATGCCTTTGCAACTGTTGCCTTAGGCTCTCAGGCACCCTTGACAGGTGGATCCAAGGAAGTGATAGGTCCAGTGTATCTTTTGCAGGATCAGTGTGATTCAGAGGGTTTGAGCTCATTCTGCCAGAATGCAAGCCGCCTCTTGGGCAGAGTCCCATGCGGTAGCCCCTGAGGACATTTTGTAGAGCGATCATCTTGTCCTTTCTGAATTCCTTTGCGAAGCTTTATTAGTTGGATATGCAGGCAAGATCAGAGTCTGCCTTTGAAACTATAGCCTTCAAGGTGACTGTGTTTTGCGTCTGCCTGGTTAGGATGTAGCTTGAGTACTTTCCAGTTGTCTGGACTGGTTTAACAGGATAAGGAAGGATAAACTTTACTTACCTGTTAATTTCCTTTCCTGGAATCCTACTAGACTAGTCCACGACCCTCCCGGGAAGGACACAACTGCTTTCTTGCTTCCCCAGCTCCAGCATCTTTTGACATCTACATTTGGACTGATAGCCTTTTGGTCAGTCAGAGTATTCTCTGTTGGGCTCCTGCTCTGGTTGGAATGTCTGACCTACTGAGGTTGATTCACTGGGGTTGTATTTTAGACAGTTTCGCAATGTTGGTTCCTAATCGTCTCTCCAGTCCAGTCCCTGAATGCTGGGTTGTGCTTCTCTTCCTGCAGCTTGGAGACTGAATCTGTCAACTTCTTGATGACATCAGGATATATATAGCACTGGCACCACCCACCAGCCTCGGTATTCAGTCTCCAAGCGCAGCTGGAGAGAGCAGCAGGCTAGCAGTGTCAGTCTGCTGGAGAGACATTAGGCTTAGTTTTTATTCTTTCTTTGAGCCTTTCTTTTGGTTTATTTTTTCCCTATAAGAGTAGTTAGGTCCTTTCTGGGTTCCTTCCTCCCCCCCCCCTCCCTTCCCCTCTGGGTGAGGAGGCTTGTGGCGACTTCTCCCGTTTTTAAAAAACAAAACAAAAAAACAAAGAAGAAAGGAGAAGCGAGTTGAGGGGCAACAGACACCGACGGTTTGCTGGTTAGTCTGCCAGGAGTCTCCTCGCTGTAAAAGGGCCTCCGGTTCAGTTCCCCGCCTCGTGCCGAAGCCCCGCGGCGGCTGAGCACGTGGGCGGGAGGGCAGTGCAGTACTCTCTTCTTGCACCAGAAGGGAAAGTGCATTGAAGACAGCTGCCGGGAGAAGCAGGTAGTGAGTCTGGCTTAAGCCGCGTGGTTTGTGGCGGACTCGTGCTGTGGGCGGGATAGTACAGCAGATAAGCAGGAGCTGTCTTCCTGTGGAGGCCTTCGTGTGCCATTCTTTTTTGGGCGCAGGGCTGTGGTGCAAGGGGGGAGGAGTAGAGGAGACAGTTTTGTTTGTTTCTCCTGACGTGGCGGCAGAGAATGAGGAAGGGGAACAAATTGAACATTTTAATTTCTTTGTTTATAGGTGGATATAGGTGTATATATGGGGATATAGATATATATTTATTATTTATTACATGCACTTATATACCGTGCTATTTTCC
Organism: Ichthyophis bannanicus; assembly: GCA_033557465.1. Classification (NCBI taxonomy): domain Eukaryota; kingdom Metazoa; phylum Chordata; class Amphibia; order Gymnophiona; family Ichthyophiidae; genus Ichthyophis; species Ichthyophis bannanicus. The sequence goes on along the minus strand of CM066035.1, from coordinate 867,758,094 downwards.
ATCAGTGCAGTTTACATAGAACCAGTTAAATACACATCTCAAAACAGTTGATTTGTGTTTACAATTAACAGGCAACAGAACTTGGATAGACAGACAACAAGGGGGTAACTATTTACAACTGTACAGAAAGAGCTGGCTGAACGTCTGTTTGACGTGGTTAGTTTACTGATGAGGCATTTGAGGTGCTGTCATCTGGGTAATGCTCGAGGAAAAGGTGATATTTCAGAGCTTTCCTAAACTGCATTAAATTAATGATTGCCCATATACTAGGAGGGAAGCTGTTCCAGCATTTTGGTGCCGAGAATTTGAAAGCCCTGTTCACTGTTGTCTGGCAGCACTTGGTGGTTTCTCTTGGGACTATTAGTTTATTGTTCTCAGGGGATCTTCTAGGTCTGTTCAGGGGGGTTATCTGAATGAGGTCTGCTAGGGCTGGTGTGGCGAGCTTATTTATGATCTTGAAGGTCAGAATTATGGTTTTGAACGTAATTCTGCCTTTTATGGGGAGCCAGTGGAGTTGTTTAAGGATGGGTGTAATGTGTTCCCACTTGGAAGCGCCCTGGAGCACTCTTGCAGCAGAATTTATTGCAAGCTGTAAAGGGTGTAGCGTGGATTGCGGGAGACCGTGGAGTATGGCGTTTGCATAGTCAAGATGCGGTATGATCAAGGCTTGGTATACTGTGCGGAAGTCGCCAGGTTCCAGTAAGGTGTGTATGTGTCTAAGTGATCGGATTTTATGGTATATAGCTCTTGCTACATTGCCTATATGGGTCTTCATGTCGAGTCGCTGGTCAAGTGTGACTCCTAGATATCTAATAGAGGGGTTTGGTAAGTAGTTCTGCATCTAAGACCTTTAAGCACGGTGGTGTGATGAATTTCGGATTTCTGGTGATGAAAAGGACTTTGGTTTTCTTATGTTGGATTCGCAGGTTTTGTGATTGGAGCCATCTGGATACTGCGTTGAAACAGTCAGTGAGCGGTGAGTTCGGGGTTCTCTGTTGCAAAAGGCATATATAGGAGCACGTCGTCTGCGTATAACAGGCATTGCACCTTGAAGGACTGGACGATCTCGCAGATCGGTTGCATATAAATAATAAACAGGGCAGATAAAGAGGATCCTTGTGGGACCCCTTGGCGCTGGTGGAAAGATTCTGATGTTTCTTCATCTGATCTTACATGTTGCCATCTATCCGAGAGATATGACTTGCACTATTCGAGTGCTAAGTCACAAATCCCCTTCTCTTTGAGGCGGTGTAAGAGGATGTCATGGGAAACAGAATCAAAGGCCGCCGCTATATCCAAGAATACGAGTATGTATCCTCGGCGTATGCTGTCAATTCCTGCAATTATGGTAATGAAGAGGATGGTGAGGAGAGTTTCGACCCCATGTGTGGCTCTGAAGCTGTGCTGACACGGATCAAGTGGTGCGGAGGCGTCAATATGATCTTGAATTTGTCTTTGGACGTCTTTCTCAACGATTTTCGCCAACAGTGGTATGCTGGATATCGGTCTATACGAGTCGGGCTTCTTAGGGTCCAGTTTGTTGTGTTTGAGGAGTGGCCTGTTTGAGGTATGTTTTTTAGGGATTGGGGAAAGGTGCCTGTCGTGTATGAGCAATCCATTAGCTTTGCTATAAAGGGGCTGACTGTCGGTCGTAACTCTTTTATCCAGGACACCGGGCAATGGTCGGTTTGTGCGGTTGTTGTGTTCATTCCAGTAATTATGTCCTCAATGTGTTTGGCAGATGGCTTAGAGAAGGCAGACAGTCGGGCTGAGGATCTCTGCTCGAGTGCCATGGAATGTGTGAGGGACTTATTAGTTTGGCACAGTTTTGTTTTTAAGTAGTCGGCGAAGGCTTGAGGGTGGATTTGACTAGGTTGCTCTGGTACTGGCTCTTTTGCTAGGTTCTTTACCATGGTGAAGAGGTCATGTGGCTTGTTTAGGGACCGCTTTAGAGTGTCAGTGTGGAATCTCCTCATGCTTTCAGATATTGCTTGGTGGTGTTTTTCTAGTTGTATGTCCTTAGGTCCTCTGGAGTGAGTATGGCGCCAGCGTCTTTCTAGTTTTCTCAAGCAGGAGAGTGACGTTCTAAGCTCTGTGGAGTACCAAGCTGCTGCTGTTCTCTTCTTGGTAGGCTTGTTTGATGGTGGTCGTAATGCAATGGAACTGAAGTTAGCATTCCAAGTGGAAACTAACACTTCAGGGTTGTGGGATGTTAGGTCAAAGAGTGTATGGGTATGGTTTAAGATTTGGTCTTTGTCAAAGGCTATGAACCTGCGTGGAGCTGTTTTGAGGCTGCTGGCCTTAACACACTTTTGGAGTTTGTTGGGTAGAGATTGGAACATGATTAACCTGTGGTCTGACCAGGGGACTGCAGTAGTGGACAGTATGGTGGTGTTTGTTTTAAAGGCAGTTGGGGGGGCAAAAACAAGGTCCAGTGTCCTTCCTTTAGTATGGGTGGGCTCATCAACGAGTTGTGTGTATCCTAGTTCTTCGAAGGCATCCAGGAAAGATGAGGCCCGTGTGTCGTGCAAGGATGGTAAATTGAGATCACCTACAACCCAGCTTGGTGTGCTTGGCGATTGTGAGTTGGATGCAAGCTCAATTAATGTTGCGAGGGAATCTGAGTCCGTGGATGGGGCCCTGTATATCAGGTTGAAGGAGCAATGTTTATTGGTAATGGTGATTGTGTCTGTGTATTGCGTTGGTTGTATTGCTCAGGTGGAAGTGGAGATCAGTTTTGGTGATAGCGAGAACACCTCCTCCTCGTTTACCGCTTCTGTGACATGTGTGTACTGAGAAGCCATTGGGTAGTAGCTGGTTGAGTACGTTATCATTTGATAGCCATGTCTCAGTTATGAAGAGAATGTCTAGCAAATGGAGGGAAATTATGTCTGAAATGACTGGCCATTTCTTATGTATTGACCATGTGTTTATGAGGGCACACTTAATGTTCTGCTGGTAGGAAGATATTTCTTTATGAACTCGCAAATTATGTTGTATTGCTATATGTAATAAGCGGGGTTGGTGAGGGTGTGCATCACCACCAAAAGGGTGGTGGGGAGTGCTTGTCCACCTCCTCCTGTGGCTTTGAAGGATGGGTATTTGACTATGTTGAGGGGCAAATGCAGCAGCATTGCCTAGCCAAGCTGTTAGGAGATATAATGCTGCTATGTAAAAGCCTGTGAGTGCCATGTTGAGTCTCAGCTCAGGTATGAATCTTGATATTTCGTTATATAGAGATAGAGAGATAGATGTATAGATTGTGATGCAGTGGGTAATATAGAGCCTATGGAAATTCAGAAAAGTGAAGAGCTTACCTCAGATTCAGCTGTAGGAAAAGACACAAGGCACAGAGAAACAGCTGAGCAGAAAAGGCTGTTAGTGCAAGCAAAGCCAAAAGCTCATCAGGAGCACCTGTGTTCTAACTCTCACGTAACGTGCAGGGCAAGGAACCATATAAGGGAGAGTTTTAGTCAGAGAGAGAGGAAGAGAGACGGAGGCAGGAGCAGGAACAGCAGAGGAGTGCTGGGAAAGGAAGCTGCAATCCAGGAACCAGGAAGTGAAAGCAGAAACAGTGCTCGTGAGAGAAGGGTTGGAAGGAGCAGTGCTGGGAAAAGCTATGCTACAGAAAGCAGACCTGGAGAGAAGCCAGGAGAGGCCAGTAAGCACAGGTCAGCCCAGAGGGAGTTTACCGGGTGAAGGGAACTTCAAACGTGGCTGTAAACTAAGAAACAGCTGGGAAGCTGATACAGAGTTTAACTCACAGCTTGACCGGAAAGCTGGGGAGAGAGTCCACTACAACCCAAGAGCTAATGCTAGCACCAAGATAAAAAGGTGGGAGCCTTATACTTTTGAAGAAAGGTTTAAAAGCTATGACTGTTGCAAAGGGCGTGGCCCTGAATATAATGTTATAAGTGAAAGGTATCCAGAGCTCTCACTCCGTGAGGGGAATAAGCAGAAAGCATTCCTCAGGCCAGGCAGATATAATCCTGGGATTAAAGGAACTTTTGCAGGAAGCGATAGTGAACTATCACAGGAGGCTGTGCCAGATTTTAGCACATCTGAAGAGGCTGATTCAGACAGTTTTGGGAGTGAAACTGAAGGGATGTTATGGGAGGATAACAGCCACCCTTCAGACCCCATGCCAATGGATTGTACTATATGTTATAGAAGTGTGGTCACTTTTACGTGTTGACCTTTTGAAAAGAAGAGCTTTGTGAAGATAACAAAGGAAAGAAGTTTTCTGTTACCATTTTTCATTGCTGTGTGTGTATTTTTGTTCCTTGAAGAATGTCTGTTCGGGAAGGGGAATAAAACCCATACTTAATTTTTCCTTACCACTTGACCACAAGACTCTGTTTTTATATCAAGAGCAGAGTAAACTTCAACAACCCTAGGCAACCGCCTAGAACAGGGTTTAAAAGGGCTCTACCACACGGGCCCCATCACAAGATATAGATATATAGAGAGATATATAGATATTTAAAGAATATAGGTATAGTGTTTGACAGTTTCTTCTGTTGTGTTAAAAAAAAAAAAAAGAGAGAGAGAAAGAGAGAGGATAGAGCTGAAGGAATATGCCTGCTTGTCCGCGGTGCCTAGTCTGTGGGGCACGCAGGGGGACGGTGTCTGAGGCAGGAGTGTGCAGGGGCTGCGTGCTGGAGGCGGCCTCTGCAGCAGGATTTTCAGACATCGGATAATTTGCTCCCAACAGCTGATGGGACTATGGAGGCTGGAGAAGCGTCGGAGGAGCCCCTAGGAGAGGGATCCCTGCCGCTGGGGCAGCTGGCGCCCTCGCAGCCGCTTCCCAGTACTTCCTCGGGGGAGGGAGGCCTTTGCATTTTTTCCCCGGAGTTTGTGCTTTTGTTGCACAAAGCTTTCTGCATGCGTCAGCAGGAGGGTCTGGGAGGCTCTCGTAAGCGGCAGGGGGTTGATAAAACTATTTCGGAGACGGCTCTTCCTCCCAAGCAAGCCAGAGTTGAAGAAGAGGAGCTCCTTTCCCCTGATTCGGAGATACTAGAATTGGACAGAGAGTTGGGGGAAAAGGAGCTTGAGGAAGGCGAGATCCCAGAGGAACAGGCGAGGATTGTGAGGGTCTTTTGCCATGAGGAGTTGCCTGCGCTGATTGAGTCATTGAAGGTACTCAACATGTCCACAGGAGTTCAAGGTGACGAGGACGCGTTGGAGGATCCATTGATTCAAGCGGTCCAGAAGTCTGAGTTTTCCCGGTCCATAAGGTAGTCCGGCGTATGATTCAAGAGGAGTGGGATCAGCCGGAGGCCGGTTTAAGGGGGTACGCTCCAGGACGTCACGTTTGTACCCCTTGCCAGAAGCGGAACGGGATTTGTTGAAGTCTCCTAAGGTAGATGCGGCAGTGGCGGCCGTGACCAAGAAGATTACTATCCCTGTAGAGGGCAGTGCAGCACTAAAGGATGTCCAGGATAGGAAGTTGGATACTTTGCTGAAGCAGACCTTTGACATCAGTGCCATGGCCCTTCAAGCCTCGGTATGCAGGGCCTGGGTGGCCCGTGCTTGCTTAAGGTGGTCCCAACAGCTGCAGTTATCTGGGGAATCACAGTCAGGGTCACAAGGGGAGGCGGCTCGTCTTGGAGTCTGGAGCTGCATATCTGGCAGACAGTCAGTATGACCTTGTTAGGAGTTTGTCAAAGAATATGGCTTCTGTGGTGGTAGCCCGCCGGTATCTTTGGCTCTGTAATTGGGCGGTAGATTCTTCTTCCAAGGCCCGCCTTAGCAGGCTTCCGTTTAAGGGGAAGCTGCTTTTTGGAGAGGACTTGGACAAATTGGTAAAGGACCTCAAGAGTCTAAGGGAGGCAGGCTTCCAGAGGATAGGCCAAAGCAGGGTCGTTTTACGCCTTCAGGTCGGTCTAGGCCGGTCCGTCAGAGCCCCTTTCAGAGGGGATGTTTCCCCTCCAGAAATCAGGGTTTCCGCGGGTTTCGGGGGGCAGGGAGAGGTTTTGGGTCCTCTTCGGCCTCCTCAGGTCAGAGGAAACCACAATGAGATAACGAGGGCTCGGGGGGCAGTGCTGCCGGTAGGGGGACGGCTGCAGCAGTTCCTTCCCGACCGGTGGGTGCTGAAGGTGGTGCAATTCGGTTACGCCCTAGAGTTTGCAAGTCCTGTCCATCCCTCGTTCAGTCTCCCTGCAGGACGGTGGCCAAGCGGGCGGCGGTAGAGGAAACTCTGGCAAGGCTAGTGGCATTGGGGGCGGTTGTCCCAGTGCCAGGAGACCAACGCGGCTGCGTTTGGTACTCTATTTACTTTGTGGTCCCAAAGAAAGAAGGCTCCTGGCGACCGATTCTAGACCTGAAGCGGGTCAATCGGTGTCTCAGGGTGCCGCACTTTCGGATGGAGACTCTCAGGTCGGTGATAGTGGCGGTAAGGCAAGGGGAGTTTCTGACTTCCCTCGATCTAACCGAGGCGTATTTACATATCCCCATCAGAGAGGTTCATCAGCAATTTCTGCGGTTTGTGGTTCCGCAAGGTCATTTTCAGTTTCAGGCTCTGCCATTTTGCCTGGCGACGGCACCTCGCACTTTCACCAAGGTGATGATAGTAGTAGTAGCAGCAGCGGTGCTAAGGAAAGAAGGGATTTTAGTCCATCCTTACCTAGACGATTGACTAATCAGGACCAAGTCTGAGGCGGAAAGTTTGAAGGCAACAGCCAGGGTGGTAGCTGCTCTTCAGAGTCTGGGATGGGTGATCAACCAGTCAAAGAGCCGGTTGGTGCCCGCTCAGGAGATAGAGTATTTAGGGGCAAGGTTCAACATGGTCTTAAGCAAGGTGTGTTTGCCGGTTCAGAGAGCATGGTGCCTGCGTCGTCTAGTGGGTGAGTTTGCAGCGCGCAAGGCTCCCTCAGTGTGGCATTACCTTCAGGTGCTGGGGACCATGGCGGCGACGTTGGATCTGGTTCCCTGGGCCAGAGCCCATATGCGGCCTCTTCAGAGGTCCCTTCTTCATCACTGGTCCCATCAGACACTCGCTGTCAATGATTCTACCCTGTACAGCAGCGGCCACACTACGCTGGTGGCTCTCTCCGGGGACTTTGGAGAGAGGAATGCCCCTCGAGACTCCTCAGTGGATACAGGTGACGACGGATGCGAGCCTGTCGGGCTGGGGGGTGCACTGCGAGGGACGTTTTGCCCAAGGACTCTGGAATGTTCAGGAGTCGCAATGGCCCATCAACAGGTTGGAGTTACGGGCAGTAACGATGGCTCTTGGAGCATTCCAGCATCTGGTGCTCGGGAGGGCGGTCAGGATTCTCTTGGACAATGTGACAGCGGTGGCCTACATCAATCGGCAGGGCGGCACGAGCAGCCGTCTCTTGGAAGAGGAGGTGGAAAGCCTCTTGACGTGGGCCGAGGATCATCTAGTAGCTTTCTCGGCTCAGCATGTCGCCGGAGCGGAGAACATCACAGCCGACTACCTCAGCAGGCACAAGGTAGATCATGGCGAGTGGGAGCTCAACCAGGACGTCTATGAGCAGGTGGTGCACCAGTGGGGCCCGCCGATGATGGACCTGATGGCACGTTGGGAGTCGGCCAAAACAAGCAGATTCTTCAGCAGAAAGAGAGAGTGAATGTCAGAGGGGCTGGATGCCCTAGTTCAAAGATGGCCCACAGAAGGGCTACTCTGTGTTTCCTCCTTGGGCACTTATCGGCAGAGTTCTGCAGAGGGATAGTCTCATCAGGGTTGGTACTCCTGATAGCTCCAGACTGGCCGAGGTGTCCGTGGTATGCCGATCTAGTTCGGTTATTGGCGGATCGTCCGTGGTGGCTCCCTGTAAGGGAGGACCTCCTCAGGCAGGGACCAGTGAAGATGCCGCAGGTGGATCGGTTCTTGCTTACAGCCTGGCTATTGAAAAGGTGCGGCTGCGTAAAAGAGGGTATTCAGGAGCAGTGATCTCAACATTGTTGAAAGTCCGCAAGCGTTCTACCTGTTTGGCGTATGAGAGTTTGGCGCATTTTTGAGAGCTGGTGTGAGGAGCGTGGTAAGAGGCCCTTGGCAGTTTCGGAAGTGTTGGATTTTTTGCAAGATGGCCTTGAGAAGGGACTAGCTTCCAGTTCTTTGCGGGTGCAACTGGTGGCTATCGCTTGTTATAGGGGCAAGGTTAAGGGCACAGCATTAGGCCAACACCCCGATGTGGTGAGATTTCTTAAAGCAGTGAGGCGTATGCGGACTTGTCAGAGTGTGGTGGTGCCTCCTTGGAATCTCAATTTGGTACCGGATTCTCTGGTCAGGGCACCGTTCGAACCGCTTGATCAGTCCTCTCTGAAGGATTTGACCCTCAAGGCTGTATTTTTGGTAGCCATTTGCTCAGCCCGAAGAGTGTCAGAGTTGCAGACATTATCTTGTCATCCGCCTTTTCTTGTTTTCTTTAAGGAAAAGGTGATACTGAGGACAGTTCCTTCGTTTTTGCCCAAGGTGGTCTCCCCTTTTTCATGTTAATCAGTCCGTGTCGCTTCCTTCCTTCGCTGGGGTGGGGCAGAAGGAAGGAGAAGCGCGGCTGCGCCTTCTGGATGTTTGTAGAGTTTTGAGGCGGTATCTGAAGCGTACTAAGTCTTTCCGCAAATCGGAGCGTTTGTTTTGTTTGGGAGGCTGCGCGGGGGTGAAGCGGCGGCCAAGGCCACTATTTCTAGATGGTTCAGGCAAGCTATTGCTTCTGCTTATATTCTTAAGGGCAGGCAGGTCCTAGTGGGATTGCGAGCTCATTCCACTCGGGCGCAGGCCACTTCGTGGGCGGAATTTTAGTTTTGGTTCCTCCGTCTCTGTACACTTTTTGCTAAGCACTACCGGTTAGATGTTCAGGCGGTGGCAGATGCCGGATTTGGGAGAGCAGTGCTTCGATCTGGTTTGGCAGGCCCATCCCAAGCTTGAACTGCTCAGTTACATCCCAGCATTCAGGGACTGGACTGGAGAGACGATTAGGAAGAAGTAATTAGACCTTACCTGCTAATTAGTGTTCCTGAAGAGTCTTCAGTCCAGTCCCTGATACCGCCCTGGGTATTCTGTGCCGGTTCGAAGCAGTTCCGGAAGGGGAACTGGCTCAAGAGTTTGTAAACGCCAATGTTGCTGGACGGGTTCCGGTGTCGGGGCAGATTGGACCGAAGTGGAGCCCTGCTATAAGTAAGTATGTGTAGCCTGTTCATCAATCCGTAAAGGCTTGGTCAGGTAAGCCGCCTCCTCCTTGTCCTTCTTGGGGGGCGGGGGATTTTCGGCTCCTTCCAGGGAGTGGGAGGGGCGGTGTTGTAGTAAGTTTAGTGTTAGTCCTTTTTCTAGTTGTCTCTCCGTTTAAGTTTGCTTTGTCAACAGGATACTGAGGCTGGTGCGTGGTGCCAGTGCTATATATATCCTGATGTCATCAAGAAGTTGACAGATTCAGTCTCCAAGCTGCAGGAAGAGGAGCACAACCCAGCATTCAGGGACTGGACTGGAGACTCTTCAGGAACACTAATTAGCAGGTAAGGTCTAATTACTACTTTTTTATGATTTACTTTGTTAAACACTGGTGAGTGCTCTAGCTGCACCATTCCTTATACCAGCGATGTCGTCACTGGGAAGTTCTAATCTTTGTCGTCAGCATCTGCTTGCAGGGAGGCATAGACCATTTGTCTGGACTAGTCTAGCGAGATTTCAGGAAAGGAAATTCCTTATCGTTCCTCCAGTTCAGTCCTCTACCTCTGGGTTGTCAACCTCCTCCTGCAGCTTGGAGACTGGTATGTCAGAATGATGACATCACTGGATATAGCCTGCTGCACTCTGTCTTCCCTTCCAGTGTTACCAGTCTCCAGGCAGCAGGAGGAGTTTGTGAGCCCAGGAGGGGGCTCACTGGAGTGACAGATAAGGAGAGATTAGGTCTAGAGTAGTTGGTTTGATTTGGCTTTGGTTCTTCAAAAAAAAACAACAAAATCCCAGGATTAATAATACTGTTAAAGACCAAAAGAGCTGACTAATTGATACTGCTTCAGCCTACTTTGCTTAGCACTCCTTGCTCCCTGCCTGTCACCAAAGTTCCCGTCAGAGACAGCACGGGTAGGACTTAAGGCTTGGCAGCCGGAGGATCTCTCCCCCTGGACTCTTCGGGGGAGAGCCCTCTCTGATCGCCCTCTAATCCGCCGCACTGCCGAGGCTGCTCATCGCAGTTTCGCACTACACTATATCTGCCAGTGAGTTGCTCTCTCCTTACCCAGAGTTCGGGGTTCCAGCGCAGATCCGGGATGCTAACGGGGGCAATGCAGACCTGCCCGGTAAGCTTTCCACCGGTGGCAGGCTGCGATGGCAGCAGCGTCGGCCTGGGGAGGTGAAGGCACCAGGCCGGCTGTTTTTTGGCGCCCTTTTGAGCCTCGGTCTGCTGGCGGCCATTTTCGTCAGCGCAGCAAGCCGCGTGATTGCTTCGTGTCGCTGCGATCTGAGCGGGTAAGCAGGCACTGGGTTCACTTAGTTTCTTAGGATTTTTTTTAAAGTGCTAATTTCACTCGTTTTTATTTGGGGCATTTATACTTTTGTTTTCGACGGGGCTATGGGCAGTTCGCTGAGGGGGGAGGGGCTTCGCCTCGGGGCTGCTTCAGCCTGGTCTTTTGGCCCGGTGTAGGGACAGGAGACTGCATATTATTACTTGTGGCTCTGTCCTCACAGATGATAGTCATCACTCAGTTAAAAAAAAAATAAATAAAATAAAACCTTAATAATAATAATCACACAGATTGAGCAAGAGAGAACTGCAGTGGAGATAAGGTTTTCTCAGGAGAATATCAGTTCAGCTTGCCTCCTTTATGGCGGGGCGTCCACAGTGTGTCATCTGTGGTACCCGGAGAGGCACGGTGGCAGAGTCCGGGGTCTGTCGCGGCTGTGCCTCCCTTTCGTCCACAGTGGAGCAACAGATGGACCTTAAGGAAGCTGTGGAGGCGTTGGGGGGACAGGAGGGGGCGCTATCTGAGTCTCCTCAAACCCCAGTCCAGGAGGGTCTCGTGGAGGAACTGGCGGGTGTATCTACAGCGTTGCCAGGCGAGCAACCGGAGAATCCCGCAGAGTTTTGTCCGGAATTTATATTAATGCTTCACAAGGCGTTCTCTTTGAGGTGTTTAGGTAAGATGGCAGACGTTTCACCTCTAATCGGGCCGGCTGCTCCTTCGGTGGCCTCGGTCGACGTCGGTGAGGGTCCCTCGGCGCCTAAGAAGCCTAAGACCCATGCCTCCTCGACGGTGGAGCAGGATTGGTCAGAGGTCAAGGAGTATGACTGTGAAAATGATGAGGAGCTGCAGGATCTGGAGGGATTCTGGAGCCCGAGGAACAGTCTAAGATCATAAGGGTCTTTCGTAGGGAAGAGCTTCCGGCATTGATTACGGAATCATTGCAGATGTTGAAGCTAGCGGCTCAGCTATCCCCGGAATTCGAGGTAGAAGATCCCGTCATTCAGGCGGTCCGTCAGACCCAGGTTGTGTTCCCCGTCCACAAGGTGGTAGATAAGATGATTCAGGATGAATGGGACCAGCCGGAAACAGGACTCAGAGGCGTGCGCACCATGAATAGGCTGTACCCGCTGGCCGACAAGGACAAAGAACGGTTCCGGACGCCGCGGGTGGACGCGGTGGTTTCGGCAATCACCAAGAAGACTACCATTCCGGTGGAAGGCAGCGCAGTGCTCAAAGATGCCCAGGACCATAGGGTTGACGGTCTCCTGAAACAGACCTTCAAGGCGGATTCCCTTTCGTTGCAGATATCTATTTGTGGGGCCTGGGTGGCTCGGGCGTGTTTGCGCTGGGTACAACGGTTGCGCCACTCGCCTCAATTGGATCTCGAGGAGCTCAAGGAGCTGGGGCGCCTTGAGTCTGGCACAGCGTATTTGGCGGATGTGCACTATGATTTGATCAGGGCGCTTGCGAATAGTACAGCATCCGTGGTGGCCGACCGCAGATCAGTGTGGTTGCGTAATTGGGCGGCGGACGGTTCTTCTAAGTCTCTCCTTAGTAAACTTCCGTTCAAAGGGAGGTTGCTGTTCGGAGAAGATCTGGATAAGCTGGTGAAAGACCTCAGAGACAAAGCAGGGTAGGCTTCCAGAGGACAAACCGAAACCGGGAAAGTCCGGTCAAAGTTTTCGAGGCCAGTTTCGGGACTTTCGCAGATTTCGGTCGCCACGCTACGGGCCCTTTCAGAGGGGTAGGTTTGCTTCCTGGGCGCAGGGTTTTCGGGGGTTTCGAGGAGCTAGTAGAGGTTTCTCCTCCAGCTCTCCCTCAACAGCTCGTAAGCCGCAATGAGATGAGGCGGGTTCCGGCGGAGGAAGCTTCCATAGGCAGGAGGCTCCGGGAGTTTCTGTCCGCCTGGACCCGTATCACATCCGATCAGTGGGTTCTAGAGATTATTCGTCAGGGTTATGCTCTAGAGCTCACTCGCCCCGTGCGCGATTCTTTCGTCATGTCCCCTTGCAGGGGCCAGAGGAAGACCCTGGCCGTTCGCAGCACTTTGGAGCGACTGCTACGCTTAGGTGCAGTCGAAGTCCCGAAAGAAGAGTACGGTTTGGGTCGGTACTCCGTTTATTTCGTGGTGCCAAAGAAAGATGGAGCGATGCGGCCTATCCTAGACCTCAAAGGCGTGAATCGCTGTCTGAGGGTGCCTCACTTCCGTATGGAGACATTGCGGTCGGTAATCGTAGCAGTGCGTCAGGGGGAGTTCTTAACGTCGTTAGATCTCACGGAGGCCTACTTGCACATTCCCATCCGGGAGGCACATCAGCGGTGGTTAAGGTTCGCTTTGCCCTGGGGTCATTATCAGTTCCAAGTGTTGCCCTTCGGTCTAGCGATGGCGCCGCGCACATTTACCAAGGTCATGGTGGTTGTAGCGGCGGCATTGCGCAGAGAAGGTATCTTGGTGCACCCTTACCTGGACAATTGGTTGATTCGGGCGAAGTCAGAGTCGGAAAGCCACCAGGTGACCGACAGGGTAGTAGAGTTTTTGCAGAGCCTCGGTTGGGTAGTCAATCCGACCAAAAGCTGTCTAAAGCCTTCCCAGGTGCTAGAGTATCTAGGAATGCAATTCGACACCCTCCGAGGACAGGTGTTTTTGCCGGTCAGGAGGGCGAGGGCTCTTCGCAGTCTGGTGCACAGCTTCCGGTCTACTCCAGCGCCGTCGGCATGGATGTATCTCCGCGTACTTGGAATGATGGCAGCGACACTGGAGGCGGTGCCTTGGGCCAAAGTGCATATGCGTCCCTTACAGAGAGCCTTGCTGCGCCGCTGGTCCCATCAGCAGGATCCCTTGAGCAAGCGGCTTCCGTGCTCGATCCGGGTGAGGCAGTCACGCCGGTGGAGGTTGCTTCCGGCATCGTTAGCGGCCGGGATGCCACTGGAACAGCTGGAGTGGCTTCCCTAGATGACGGATGCCAGTCTTGCGGGCTGGGGAGCTCACTGCGGGGGCCGGTTCTCGCAGGGGCGTTGGTCCCCGCTGGAAACTGCGTGGTCAATCAATCGTCTGGAATTGCGGGCGGTAGTCAGAGCCCTGCAGGTCTTCGAGGACTTGGAGCTTGGGCCTCCTGTTCGAGTGCTATCCGACAATTCCGCCACGGTCGCCTACATCAATCGGCAAGGCGGTACGGGGAGTGCAGCAATTGAGGAGGAGTCGGATCTGCTGTTCGCCTAGGTGGAAAGTCGGTTGACGGCAATCTCAGCGGCGCACATCGCAGGAAAAGACAATGTGATGGCGGACTTTCTCAGCAGAGTTCGAGTGGATGCTGGGGAGTGGGAATTACACCCCGAGGTATTTGCGCAGTTGCTGGTACGGTGGGAGACGCCCGTCATGGACTTGATGGCGTCCTTTCAGTCGGTCAAGGTCCCGCGCTGCTTCAGCAGGCGTTGAAAGAATGTCGGAGGGTCTCGACGCGCTCTTACAACGGTGGCCGGCGTCGGGTCTCCTGTACGTTTTCCCGCCTTGGGCGTTGATCGGTCAAGTGGTTCAAAGGATAGAGTGGCATCAGGGAAGGGTGCTTCTGATTGTGCCCGATTTGGCAGAGGCGGCCGTGGTATGCGGATCTGGTGCGCCTCCTAGATGGACGCCCTTGGAGACTTCCAGGACGGCCGGATCTGTTGTTGCAAGGTCCTCTGTTCATGCCCCAAGTGGATCGATTCTCGCTTACGGCATGGCCATTGAAAGGGCGCCGTTGAAGAAAAAGGGCTATTCCGCGTCGGTCATTTCTACGCTCCTCAGAGCGCGCAAGTCATCCACGTCGTTAGCTTACGTGCGGATCTGGCGTATTTTTGAGGATTGGTGCTCGTGCAAACAACTTCGGGCGGCAACAGTTTCCGTCTCTTCTGTCTTCAGTTTTTCTACTGGAGGGATTTGAGAAGGGTTTGGCAGCTAGCTCTTTGTGGGTGCAACTAGCAGTGCTGTCATGTTATCGCGGCAAAGTTCAGGGCATAGCTCTGGGTGCGCATACAGATGTGTTGCGTTTTCTTAGAGCGGTGGCTAAGTTACGACCTTCCCGTCGAATAATGGTTCCTTCTTGGGATCTTAATTTGGTTTTGTCAGCTTTGGTCGAGCCGCCCTTTGAGCCCTTACATCGGTCGACGTTGAAGAATTTAACGTTGAAGGCGGTGTTTCTGGTAGCGATTTGTTCAGCGAGGCGCATTTCGGAGTTACAGGCGTTGTCTTCTAGGGAGCCGTTTCTTGTCTTTTCAAAGGAGAAGGTGGTGTTGCGACCAGTTCCGTCATTTTTTGCCCAAGGTGGTTTCTCCCTTTCACTTAAATCAGTCCATGTGTTTGCCGGTTCTGGGGTCCTTGGAAGGCGGCGTGGGGGACCGCAGCTTACGGCGGCTAGATGTCAAGAGAACGTTGCGTCAGTATTTGAGGGCTACGGAATCCTTTCGCAAGTCGGATCGTCTTTTTCTGTTTGGTGGTAGGCGCAAGGGAGAGGCGGTGTCTAAAGCTTCTATTGCGCGATGGATTCGAGAGGCGATCTCTTCCGCCTATCTGCTTCGAGGTCGCACAGCACCGGTTGGCTTGCGGGCTCATTCTACCAGAGCGCAGGCGGCTGCTTTGGCAGAACACGGCTTGGTTCCTCCAAGTGAGATTTGTAGAGCGGCCTCTTGGTCGTCTCTGCATACGTTCAGTAGGCATTACCGTCTGGATGTTGCAGCAGCTCAAGATGCTTGTTTCGGGGCTGCGGTGTTACGTGCCGGCTGGAAGGGCCCTTCCAATTGATTACTGCTCTGGTACATCCCAGAGGTAGAGGACTGAACTGGAGGAACGATAAGGAAATGATAATTACACTTACCTGGTAATTGTAGTTCCTTGAGTGACGACAGTTCAGTCCTCCATCCCGCCCAGAAATTTTTTCAGAAAGGGAGCAGCCGGGTGACGTGTGGACTGTCATTACAGGTAAGTCAGTGTGCATTTTTGGTGCTGCGCACCGACGTCTCTCTGCTAAATTTGGTGGCAGCGCATGGCGTAGGAACGCTTTGTTTGTATGTTTTTCTACTACGATACTTATCAACAGTTCATTGGTTATGAGTTATAGCTACTTATTTGTTGCTCCTTTGAGTCTGCTTTGTTAATAATTTACACTGGAAGGGAAGACAGAGTGCAGCAGGCTATATCCAGTGATGTCATCATTCTGACATACCAGTCTCCAAGCTGCAGGAGGAGGTTGACAACCCAGAGGTAGAGGACTGAACTGTCGTCACTCAAGGAACTACAGTTACCAGGTAAGTGTAATTATCATTTTAATCAGATAAGTTACAATTTCTTCTTTCTTGATGCTATTGAAATAACTGGGATCTTTTTTTCTGTTTAGTGTTCCATTGGACAATCACCTTCACCTGATTCTTCTGCAGTGGCTCCTGAGTTTCCTACAGACTGGAGCATTAAAACACGCCTTCTTTTCACCTCTTCCCTGCCTTTCACATGGACAGACCATTTAAAAGCACAGGAGGAAGCTCAAGGATTTGTTCTGCATTGTCGTGCAGTAGCTGTTTCTTTGCCTTCAGATATACAGGTAACTTCAGTTTTCACAAGCAGATATCTTGTCTTTGAAGGAATGTCAAAGAATGAACAACATAAAATAGCACTATACATGTGTGTGCGTGTATCAAAAAAAGCCCTATAGCATTAGACCATTCATCTGAAAAATGTTTTTCTTTTCTGTAATCTCTTGTGATAGTCCATAGATGAATTCTGTGATAAGAACTTGAACATTCTGCGGCATAAATTATCATATTAGTGCAAAATTTCTTACTTTCTTAAAATAGTTGTGTAACCCTGTACCAGTCCACAATACTTGCTTCTCTCGGAGCTATACTAGAGGATATATCAGGTGATGACATCACTGAAAGTTGTTCATCTGCCTCCACCTGCTAGCATTAGGACATATCCTACTTATCTGGACTGCTCTAGCAGGATTCAAAGAAAGGAGATCATTATATATGATAAAATTGCGCCTTCTGATCTGTTAGACACTGACAGCTCTCTCCCGGGATCTGCCTTTTCCACTCGGGTAGCTCACTGAGGAAGCAGTCCTGGCTTTTCTCTGTTCTTTGCCTGCCTTCTGTTCATTCTTTTTCTTCAAGGCATCTTTCTCTTCTCTTCTCTGAGGAGGAAGGGAGCGAGGGGTTCCCTCCCCTCCCCTCTTCAGCTCTGCTCTTCCCGATTCTATGAGCTTCTATTCTCTCAGCACATTCCTGCAGGTGCCATCTATTTTTTTTTCTATATTGTTGTTTTCCTATCTTTTTTATGTCTGGCTAATTCTTATTTTAAGTAGTCATGTTGAGGGGAAAGAAGAAAGGGAGCTCAGCATAGAGATGTGAGAGGAGATAAAGAATAAGAAGGGATCTCGAGTATAGGAGATGGATATTTGAAAAGGGGAAATAAAAATTGGACATGCAAAGAGAAGAGGGAAGGAAAAGAAGGGAAGTGGGAGCAGGGTTGGCCCAAGAGTTTCACAGAAGCTTTGTGTCTCAATCATCACAGTATTCTCCAGGAACAAGCAGGAAGTCAGTCCTCACATATGGGTGACGTTGGCGGTGACGGAACCCTTGTGCGGAGCAAATCGGGAATTGCATCACACATGCGCAGTCCCCTTCCCACCCAAGGGTGCCATCTTGCTCAGTCTCCTTTTTTCCGTGGAGCCCAACGGACGTTGTCCTATAGTCCCCGAGAAAGAAGTGTTTTAAAGTTAGAAATTAACTTTTCTTTTCTACTGGTTCGACATCGGTTCCCCTTCCCACTTTCGGCTCGGTACACCGGTATCGAGTTCGGTTAACTTTTTGTTTTCTTTGCGCTCTTTTTCTTTTTCACTGGCAGCCTGGTCCTTTGACCTCGCAGGGGTGCTTTTTCCCCTGATGGCTGCCAGCGGGTTTAAAAAATGTGATTGGTGTACGAAGTTAATGTCCCTCACCGATACACATGACTGCTGTCTCTGGTGCCTCGGGCCTGACCATGACCTGAAGGTCTGTGGCCTGTGTAGGAAAATGTCCTCGAAGGCCCTGAGAAGCCGCCAGCAGCAACATAAGATTTTTCCTGAGTCCGTATCCTCCCGGGCCTGGACCTCGTCTGAGGCTTCGACGTCTCTGGAAATGTCTGAGCCTGAGCAGTGTCAGGTCTCCTCAGAATGGGGGTCTCCCTCATGGAAACATCGGAGGAAGAAAAAATCCCTGAAGGCGGCATCGTTGGATGGTTCCAAACGGCCTAGTTCCTTACGGGACCGGTCACAGAGCCCCGACCGCCAGCCCGGATCCTTGGAGTTCAAACATCCAGCAAAACTTCCTCGAAGGGACCCAGAGCAGCCGAGGCAGGTAACTTGTCCTTGTTGAGGACTGTCCTCCGGGAGAACCAGTGTCGGACCCGACCCGGGGGCTACGGAGTCTTCTGAGCTCGGTCTCTGAATGGTGGCCTTAGCGTGCAGCATGTCTGCCTTCATGGAGCAGCAGCAGGCGCTGATAGCCGGTCTCACCGGTCCTTCCGCCCTGACCACCGGGCCACCGATGTCCAAGTCGACCCCAGTGGCCGAGCCGATCCTCGAGACCATGCATACTTGAGTCAATCCTCAGCCGAGGTCTCCCTTGACCTCCTGTTCGGGGACGAGGTCATCGTGGCGGTCGAGGCCGGAGCCACTTGATTCCTCTTCGGAGGCATCAGGCTGGGAGATGGATGAGGAAGAGTCCCTGGACACCTGCCAGACCAGAGACGTCCCATCTGATTCCCTGGTATCTGAACCTCGGAGAAAGTCCCTCCCCCTCCCCGGAGGACACTCAGTACTTGGACTTTGTAAGGGACATGTCAAAGGCTTTGGCATTCCCTGCGGAGGCTGAGGAGGGCCTCGATTCTCCAGTATGACTTTCCCCCTCAGGAAGCCATTACTGTACCAGTGCCTCCGATCCTGGAACGGCTGATGCTCCGTATGTGGGAGACACCGGCATCGATGCCAGTGATCAGCAGGTGGATCGAGTCCGCAATAGTCCTGGATTCCAGAAAGCACAACTGCCGCACAACTCCATGGTTGTGGAATCGGCCATGCGCCGGCTCAAGAGCCAAAAGACGCACTCCTCTGTGCCTCCTGGCAGGGAGGCCCGCAACTTGGACGCCCTCATCAGAAAGTACTACCAGGGTTCTATGCTGACATGCCAGATCCAGGCATACCAGCTGTATATGGGCATGTACCTGCAAGAACTAGCAAAGGAGATTTCCGGGTTCTTAGCTGGTCTCTCTCCAAGGGACCTTTGCAGTGCTTCAAGACCCTGTCCATTGGAGTCCATGAGTGCTCGAAGTTCATGACTCAAGCAGCCTATGATGGCTTTGAGGCGTCGGCCCGGGTAGTCGCGGTGGGCATTGGTGCACGTCACCAGGCATGGCTACAGTCGTCAGACCTTGAGCAATGGGTACAGGACAAATTGGTTGCCCCCTGCCATGGTGAAAACCTCTTCGGCAAACCCATGACCGAGAAGGCTGCTGAAATCGAGTGAGTATATGACCAGGACATGGCTCATGAAGACTTCTGCTCCTTCCAAAAAGAAGCCCTTCTTTTCCCGAGGAAGGGTACTGCTTACTGCAACTACCCCCCCCCCCCCCCAAATTTCAGGCCTCCCCAGCTCCCCAACAGGGGCAGCAGGCCAAGGGACAGGGGTATGGCCCATGTAAGCAGAAAGCCCCTAAACCCCTGGGAGTGGCTTTTGACTCTCAAGGCAATAACACCTCTCACCAAAGGAGTAAGGCAATGCACAGGGGGAAGGCTTGCCCTGTATGCCCACAGGTGGCCGGCCATCACCACAGACACCTGGGTTCTTCAGATAATCCAGCAGGGCTATCTGCTACATTTGACCCAGTTACCTCCCCTTACTTTCCAGGGGAGCCTCTCAGGCCTCCTCTTCACAAGGACCTTCTTTTGAAGGAGTTAGTAGGTCTTCTCAAGGATCAGGCGGTAGAACTGGTGCCCCACCACCTGCAGGGCAAGGGCTCTTACTCCAGGTACTTCCTCATACCAAAAAGGACAGGAGGCCTGAGACCCATCCTCGACCTGCACATCTTAAACAAATTCCTGGTGAGAGAGAAGTTCAAGATGCTCTCCCTTGGAATATTGCTGCCTTACCTCTGCCAGGGAGACTGACTATACTCCTTAGACCTAAAGGATGCATATACACACATCCTAATTCATCCAGACCACAGACAATATCTATGCTTTGTGGTGGGAGGAAACCACTATCAGTACACGGTGCGTCCCTTTGGCCTGGCCTCCGCCCCCAGGGTATTCACAAAGTGCCTGGCGGTGGTGGCCGCCTTCCTCAGAATCCAAGGAGTATTTGTCTTCCCCTACTTGGATGACTGACTCATCAGAGCCACATCAGCCCTGGAGGTCCAACAGGCCACATCTCGCACTGTTCAGGTGCTTCAACATCTAGTATTTGTGATCAATTACCCCAAGTCTACTCTAGTCCCCACTCATAGAGTTCATTGGGGCAAGACTAGATAACAGAAGAGTGGAGGAGTGGCCTAGTGGTTGGGGCAAGGTACTTCAGGCCGGAAGGTCGGGGGTTCAAATCCCACTAGAGGACAGCAACCTTGGGCCGGAAGGACTGGGGTTTCTAGTCCCACAGGTGCTCCTTGTGGTCTTGGGCAAGCCACTTAACCCTCCATAGCCCATGTTCCCTGTAAAATAGTTATCTCCAAGTTATAATGCCCTGTTCAATGTAATTTCAGTTTGTTCAATGTAAACTGCACTGATGCAGAATAGCGCGGTATATAAGAGAATGTAAATAAATAATAAAAATAGCCCTTCAGGCAAGGGCTTACCTGCCAGTAGACAGGGCACAGAGACTCCCTGGCCCTGGCACGTCAAGTGAGTCGCAGGTCCCAAATATCAGCAAGACACTTCCTGCGGCGACTTGGGCACATGGCCTCCACAGTACATGTGACACCGAATGCCCGCCTCCACATGCGAACAGCTCAATGGTGTCTCAGAGACCAGTGGACACAGGCAGACTCCGAGACAGAGTCAAGGTGTCCAAAAGACTGGTGCAGTCCTTGGCCTGGTGGCTTCAACCAAACAACTTGGAGGCAGGAGTGGATTTTCAGGCTCCTCTACACATGAGGATCCTGACTACAGATGCATCCTTGCTGGGCTGGGGATCCCATTGCCAGGGACTTTGCGCTCAAGGCGTGGGGTCTTCGCAAGAGAGCGCACAGCAGATCAATTTCCTGGAACTTCGTGCCATTCGCCTAGCTCTACGAGCCTTCTGTCAAACTTTGGCTCATCAACCTGTCTTAATACAAACAGAACATTGCCACTTGGTTATCTATGTGAACAAGCAGGGAGGCATGGGGTCCCGCATTCTGTGTCAGGAAACCCTGGACCTGTGCTCCTTTGCAGTCCGGCATGGCATGCATCTCAAAGCAATTTATCTGCCAGGCCAGGAAAATTACTTAGCCGACAAGCTAAGCAGGATTCTCCAGCCCCACGAATGGCAGCTGGATACAAATATGTCCCAATGGCTATTTCAGACCTGGGAAAAACCGACAATAGATCTGTTTGCGAGCTCATACAATCGCCAGTTTTGCTCTAGGTAGCCACACCCAAACAGGGTGGCTGCCGATGCTTTTCTCATCTCATGGTCTGTGGGCCTCCTGTATGCGTTTCCTCCCACGCCTCTGGTGGCCAAGACTCTAGTCAAAATCCTCCAGGACAAGGCCTCGGTCATTCTGGTAGCCTCCAGAGGGCCGAGGCAACCCTGATTTCCGCTTCTGCTTCAACTAGCTGTGGAGGCCCCAATCCCTCTGGGATCCTAACCCAACCTTCTGTCTCAGGAGGGGGACACTCTGCTGCACCCCAACCTCAGGTCCCTCAACCTGATGGCATGGCTGCTGAAAGGGTAGTCCTTGCACCTTTCCTCCTCCCCAAAAAATGTGGAAGAGGTGTTGCTAGCCTCAAGGAGGCACTCAACTAGACAGATCTATGCTTTCAAATGGCATAGTTTTGAGGTGTGGTGAGAAAAGCAGAAAGAAAACCCTTTCTCCTGCCAGGTTGCAGTGGTACTTTCAATATCTTCTTCATCTTTCAGATTTGGGCTTTAAGTCCAACTCCATCAGTTCACCTTAGTGCCTTGGCTGCACACCACTTCCCAGTGGAAGGAAAGCCTCTTTCTGCACATCCTTTGGTGTTGATTTCTGAGAGGCCTACTTCTGCTGAAGCCCCCGGTTCGCCCTCCGGCAACCGAGTGGGATTTGAATGTGGTCTTAAGGCAGCTTATTCGTCCACCATTCAAGCCGATGGCAACCTGCCATCTAAGCTATTTTTCTTGGAAGGTAGTTTTCTTGGTGGCACTCACTTCGGCTCAACGAGTGAGTGAGCTTCAAGCCCTGGTGTCTGACAGGCCTTATACAAGGTTCTATAGGAACTGGGTGGTGGTCCGCACACACCCCAAGTTCCTTCCGGAATGATCTCTTCATTCCACCTCAACCAGGAGGTAGTACTACCTACCTACCTACCTACCTTTCCCAGGCCGCATGCCAGTCGGGCAGACACAGTTCTGCATACCCTAGACTATAAGAGGGCATTGGCCTTCTACATTGAGCGTATGCAAGGCCATAGAAGAGCTTCTCAGCTCTTCGTATCCTATGACCCCCAGTAAGCTGTGGGTGGCCGTTTCCAAGCGTACGCTGGGCGGCCGATCTTCCGTTTGCAGGGTCATGTTACGGTCCACCGAGTCAGGGCTATGGCGGCATCAGTGGCTCATTTCTGCTTTGCTCCGCTGGCAGACATCTGCCGGGCCGCCACCTGGTCTTCGGGTCAGAGTTTCACAACCCATTACTGCCTGGATAGGGAGTCCCAACAGGACAGTGCTTTCGGCCAGGCTGTACTCCGTAACCTTTTCGAGGTCTAGGCAACTCCTACCCTCCAACCCTTTGATGTCAGGCTACTGGAGTGGTACTCTCTCAGATTCCTATTATGGCTACTTGCGGCTTTCATAGAGGGAGCCTATTTTTCAGCTATGGGTTCTCGGTAGCCTATAGCTGGGAAGTCCCATATTTGAGGACTGACTTCCTGCTTGTTCTGGGAGAAAACGTAGTTACTCACCTGTAGCAGGTGTTCTCCAGGGACAGCAGGAATCAGTCCTCGCAACCCTCCCTCCTCCCCTTGGAGTTGCAGTCCTATTATATTTTGTTTTTTTTGCTGTCTTATAGCTATGTCATTTGAGCAAGATGGCACCCTTGGGCGGGAAGGGGATCGTGCATGCGTGATACAATTCCCAAAGGCTTTCCTAGAAAGCTGGGGATTTGCTCCGCACGAGGGCTCTGTCGGCACCGACGTCGCCCATATGTGAGGACTGATTCCTGCTGTCCCTGGAAAACACCTGCTACAGGTGAGTAACTACGTTTTCGTAGAGCAAGCCTTTTCATTCTGCTGCACTTGTGTTTGTAAAAGTTGTACCCGAGGAATAATGGCCTCACCAAGTTGTTTAATGGCAGACCAAATTGCCTCTAAGGTAAACTGTTCTGGTCATTGTAGATCAAAGGGAAAAAGCAGAAGTCTCCTGCACAATGTCCATTGCAACTGCTGCTATCGTGGAGTTCAAAGAAAGGGAAATTGTGACTCCTCTCAACGCCTCCGTCAGCGTCTCACCTCCGATAAGCGTCTCGGGCAAAGGAAGATCCAGTATGATGACTCCTGCGCTTGTGCCCAGAGTTGTCCCCAATGAAACAGCAGAAGCACCAACTCTGGATGCCGCCACTATCCAAATCCTATGGACAAACACGTGAACACACCTGCTTCAGAGATCTCTGCCCAAGAGAGATGCTAGCACTTCTGCTCCCGCGACATCTCAGCTGGGCTGCTCACCCCCAAACTCTGCGGTTACTGCTCCCGATGAACAAAGGCATCCAAAGGCCTACTGGCTGAAAATGTAGAGGAGGAAAGCTGAGCAGTCTGGGGTACAGCTGTACTTTCCTTTTACATGACATAAAGAAAAGCGTCAGAACAGCAGTCTCTGCCCTATGCCACTTTGGATCTCCAGTCTGAGAGTCTGGTAATTCTTCTTAATGAGCTCTGGTGAGCCATCTCTAGCTTCAGCCAGTTGGGGTGTAACCCTGACTATTCTCTGCTGGCAGACCAGTACCATGTTGGACTTGTGGGTCTTCGGAGTCCTTAGGCAAGGTCATAGAGATGTTAGCTCCTCCTACAAGCTGCCTATCTTCAGTTCTTGAAGTTTTGGTTCAGGCCAGCCTAGGGATTCTGATGTGCATATTTGAATTACAGCAGGGCTTATAAGGGTCTCCGTGACTTTCTGCTCATGTAGGTGACATTTATGGAAGCTCTTCAGTGCCTTTTGCAATGGCAGGTTATTTGTTTCTGTGCCCTCCGCTGGAAGGCCAGGGATGTCCCTGGTACATGAGTATCCAGGAAGGGAGGTTTCTTCTGGCATGTCCTGGACCTAGAATCAGTTATTTTTGGACTCCAACTCTCTCTTTTTAGTATGGGGCTCCTTTGGGTCCATCATTACAGGTGAGGATGCTTCTCATCTCCAGGACATTGCCATGACATTTGTCTCTTTCTTGTTGTACACATCAGTAGCTATTCTTTCATTTCTGTGTTCTAGGCTGCCTCACTTTTTGCCTAGATGTGTGTCTCCCCCGTACCTTTCTAGGTAATAGTAGTGGCAGTATTGCTGTTCTGAATGCAGAGGGCCCTAGTGACCCACACCTGGACACCAGGCTGGCCTGCTCAGTCTTTGTTGAAGGCTAGTTATTACATGTGCTTAGTGAGCTCTGGCTGTGATAGCTGAGGTCCTTGATCATCCGTCTGTCTTTAGAACAGTCCGATTTTCAAGTACATGGGGGTCAGTTCCATACTCCTTTTTTTTTTTTGGATCCGAGTTCCTCCTGATGGAGAGCTCACCCATGCTTTAGCCAGCACAGAGCATGTGATTGTCCTCTCCATGGGCCTGGAATGCCTCCAGTTTTGATATGTAACTTGGAATTGGTTCCTTAGACTGGGGTACTTGTGTGCTCACTATAGAGGCACCTGCTAACCTTCTGGTTTCCATGTTTCTCATTGTTCGACCAGTCTCTTCCTCTCTTTGGAGAGATCACAGAACAGTTGAAGTGTTGATTGCGGTTCTGCCATTGAATGGTGGAAGCATTGGATGGGAGCGCTTGCCATCTCTGATCTGGAGGCCTGCTGGGCAATCTTCTGCTGGGAGGCTAGAGCGATCAGTTTGGCCCTGGAGAGGTTCAGGCCTCTTTTTAGTGCACAAACAGGCTATGTGTTCTCAGATACTGCCCTGTTGGTGGCATGTCCCCGCTAATGAAGTAGAGCTCATGGCATTGGAGTGGACTTCAGGGTCACAGAGCAGCATTGTTGGGCAGGAGTGCATCTGATTGCCCAGTCTGCAGAGCACATTGCAAGCTTTGACAACCTGCAGCCCGCCTTTCTGTTTTGGAACTCTATGGGTCCAGGTGAAGTGAGAACCCAGCTCTTCTGCAGGTGACATAGTATAAGAAAGGGTCTTCCAGGATCACGTGGTGTGGTGAGCTGGGGAAGACGTGAGTCACCTTAGCTCCGGGCCCCCTCGTCCCTGACCGTTGATTTGGACCGTAATCCACGGCAAATTTATTGGCTGTGAGTCCCAAGGGTGAGGTCGACAGTGTTTCTACCCCCTTCTGGAGCCGAATTGGTGAATGGCAGCGGCAGCGAAGGCGGGAAGGAGGGAGAAGGACCGCACTACGGGCCTGCCGAAAATGGCGGAATCCCCCCCAAAAGTGAGCGTCGCGACCTCCCTCACCCTGAGTGAGGAAATCTCCGCGGCAGTCACAGCTGCAATTACCGCACAGCTGGAAGCCCTTAGTGGCAAAATAGACACGCTGCAAGGTTCCTTGTCGGCGCTGGGCGCCCGGATGCACGAGGCAGAGGGTCGCGTTCTGCATACCGAGGAGGCGGTGGAGCAGTTACAACGGGATCTGAGTGCGGTACAAAAATTAACTAAAGCACAAGACCTGAAAATTGACGACTTAGAAAATAGATCCCGGCGCAATAATTTGCGCTTTTTGGGGATAGCCGAGAAAGTGCCCGATAAGGATCTGCGAGTTCTGGTGGAAAGGATGGCTGCCTCTCTGCTTGGCCGGGACAGTGAGAACACCCCTATAATCGTGGACAGAGCCCATAGAGTAGGGCCACGGCCGCAAGGAGAGAGTACGCGGCCCAGGGTGGTTCTTGCCAGATTTCTCTACTATGTGCAGAAAGATGATCTTTTGCGGGCGGCGCGGCAACAGGGAGTGCTGGAATTTGAAAATATGAGGCTTCGTATTACTCCCGACTACTCCACTGCGCTGAGCCACCGCCGCAAGGCCTACGCACCAGTCTGTCAGCGCCTCCTCTCGGCGAACATTCGCTTCTATGTCCAATATCCAGCCCGATTACACATTCTACACCAGGGAACACACCGGGTCTTGGAATCGGCGGCGGAGGCTGCTACTTTTGTGGAACAGCTGCTGGCATCCTCGGAAAACTTGCAGGGAGACCGTAGGCCGTGAGCCCTTCAGGCCTGAATCCTTCTGCTGCAGCAAGATGGCGACATGCGTCCATGGAGGGACCCGGTGGCTGGATGCTGGTGGCCTCACTGATGGCTTTCTTCCACTTTTTGGCTCGGGACATTGGCCCCCCTTAGCGGAGTGGTCCTGCCGGTGAACAATGCTGGTTTGCTGCTGACTGGTCGGACTGGAATGATCTGGACTGACCAATACTACTGGTGGTGGTATTGGCCCGGTCAGCTCGGCCTGCCATGTTTGCCGTTGCTCTCCCCCCTTGTTCCCTTTCCTCCTGTGGGTCCTCTCCTCCTCCCCCCCCCCCCCTTGCCTCCCTTCCCTGTATCCCTGTTATTGTTTGTATATTTATTTTACTTGTTTGTTTCACAGTATTTCTAAACCGCCTTCTCTTGACTATCAAGGTGGTATCACAGCTAACAATCAGGTCCAATGATTCTGGTATACTTGTAATGGGGGGAAATTGAGTGTGTGTTGTGTTGTGTGCTGGATGGGGATGATCTCTGTACAGAGTGGGCTATATACCGTGGTGCAAAATCATGTTCCATGCTTACATTGGTTGGGCGGGACCATTCACTGAAGTTGTATGCTGTGTCCATAGTGTACTATGTATAGCATGGTTTTCAGCTGTCTTCTAAAATCTTTTAGGTCGATAGTGGTCCTCAGTTCGCCCCGGGGTTTGTTCTATATTGTTGGAGTGGCCATTGAGAGTGTTCCGTCTGTTGTGTCTTTGCGAGTGTGCTTGTGCTCACTTAGGGTGCTGACTCGGTTGTGGGTTTGTTTTTTTTTGGGACGCGTGATGGTGTTTGATTGTATGGGGGTGTGTAGGCTGTTGGCTGATGTGTGGTGTTTTATCTTGAGTGTGTTTATGATGGTTTTGTGTTTGATGCGTGCACCGCTTGGGGAACCAGTGTAAGTCCTTTAGGATGGGTGTGATGTGCTCCTGTCTTGCAGTTCCTGTTATGCTTCGTGTAACAGGGTTTTGTGTCAGTTGTAGCGGTTTGAGGGCTTGTTTAGGTAGGCTACGGTATATTGGATTGCAGAGGTCCAGTAGTGGGGTTATCAGTATTGACAGATGGTGTGGCAGTGTTCCGGGGCGAGGAGCGGCTTTCGTCTCCTGATGTCTCTATATAGGGGCCATTAGCCTTTTCTGGTTCTCTGCCTTACTATGCTGGGCTGGGGGGGTTGGGGGTGGTGGGGGGGAGGGGAAGCGGGCGGGGGGCGCCCCACTTCGGCGGGGGGGGGGGCTGCTTTAGGCCACTGGCCGGGGCTAGGGACATTAAATAAGATTCAGGGAGGAAGGGGGACCCGTTCACATCGTATGTGATCGCGATGGGAGTGTGGTGGAGACTGGGGATGAGGTTTGGGGTGGAGGGCGGGGGGGAGGTGAGGTATGGGAGGGTAGGGGTAGGGGTTGGGGAGGGGTGGTTTTGGGGGGAGGGGGGGTGTACTCCGTGGAGAGCACAGCAGCACTACGGTGGGACTGATGAAGACCTGTATAGGGGCGCTTTAATGGTAATGGGGGGGCTCCAGGCTGGGGGGGACCCACCCTTTCGCCTTTCTTTGGTAGCCGAGATTCTTTACTTGCTCTTTTATGACCCGCCCTGAAGGTTATCTCTTGGAATATCTGTGGCATAGGTAGCCCTATTAAGCGATATAAGGTGTTGCAGACCTTGGCCCGGATGAAATGTGATATAGCCATGTTACAAGAAACCCACCAGACAGCGGAAGAGCACGCTAAATTGCAGAAGATGTGGGTGGGGCAGTGTTGGGGAGCACCGGCTGTGGGGAAAAAAGGTGGAGTGGTCATACTGATCAGTAAACACACCCGGTTTGAGCTGTTGCAGGAGTATTCTGACCCCGAGGGCCGTTATATTTTGGTCCACGGCCACCTGGAAGGACGGCCGGTGATATTGGGATGCGTGTACAGTCCTAATGTCTTGAATCGGGCGTTCTATGATCGTCTGGCGTCTCGAGTAGAACAAATGTCAGATGTCCCCCTAGTCCTCGCTGGAGACTTAAATGGGGTCCTGGATGCCGGTCTCGATGTGTCGGGTGTGGGTGGGGTCCACTCGCGTGTCCAAACGATGAAGGTCTTACGCGGCTTCTGCCGACGATTGGGCCTGGTGGACCCGTGGCGATTGCTCCACCCTGCGGACCGGGATTTTACCCACCAGTCGAGAGCCCATGGTACCAGTGCTCGATTGGATTATGTTTTAGTATCAGAGCGGCTGTTTGCACAGGTGGAGGAGGCGTGCATTGGCCCTTCGATGGTGTCTGATCATGCACCGGTTTGGATTGACCTTGGTGTGGGGGGTCCCGCCGCGTCGACTAGGATCTGGCGGTTTCCCTTGGGCTTGTATCAGGATGCGGAATTTCGGCCTTACCTTGTTAAGTGCTGGCAAGAATTTTTCCGTCATAATGAGCAGCATCAGGCAGACCCGGAGTTGTTTTGGGAGACGGCTAAAGTTGTGTTGAGGGGGGATATCATTGCGTATGTGGCCAGGAAACGGCGGTTAATGGCGTGGCAAATTGTACAATTGGAAAAGCAGGTGGTGCGGGCACGGCGGCGATGTGCAGGTGCTCCTGGTGTAGCGCACCGACGGCGACTCTGGGAGTTGCAGGTGTCCCTTAATGAGCTACTCCACCAACGAGCCAAGAAATCGCATATGTATTACCGTTACCAGCTTTTTCGCTTTGGTGATAGGCCTGGGAAACTTTTAGCGCGTTGCGTGCGGGGACACCAAGGCTATCGTTTAGTGGCGGCGTTGCGCGATGACCAGGGACACCTACATAGAGATAACGCAGGTATCGCCCGAGTGTTCCGCTCCTTTTTCCAGAAATTATATGCCCAGAGGGGGGGGGCTCCGGAGGCTATGCAGCAGTATTTGCGGGAGTTGTCTTTGCCGCAGCTGACTGAAGCGCAGAAGACCTGTTTGGACGAGCCGGTGTCAGTTGAGGAAGTCCAGCGTGTTATTCAACGGGCCGCTTGCTGCAAGGCCCCGGGTCCGGATGGCTTCGGGGCTGAGTTCTATAAGCTATTGAGTGAATGCACACCCCCAACCTTAGTGGCGGTATACCACCGGCGGGTAGCTCAGGGGCGTTTTACATGGGGCACTAATCACGCGTATATCTCCGTAATCCCCAAACCTGGGAAGGACCATACCCAGGCAGCTTCGTACCGGCCAATCTCCTTATTGAATTTTGATTTGAAAATTTTAGCGAAGGTGTTGGCCGATCGGCTGGCGTCCGTGTTAGGGGACTTGATACATGAGTCTCAGGTTGGGTTCGTCAAAGGGCGCTATGCTGTACGGAATCTCCGAAAGCTGCTCGCATCCTTAGAATGGGCTCGGGAACACGATCTTCAGTCCTTGATCATTAGTTTCGATGCTGAGAAGGCCTTTGACCAGGTTCCCTGGGACTACCTAAGGGCTCTGTTGCCTTATTATGGGCTTGGGGCCCCTTTTTGCCAGATGGTGGACCTGCTTTATGCTGACCCGACCGCGGGGGTCCTATGTAATGGGGTTATGTCAGATTCCTTTAGGTTGGAGCGTGGTACGCGGCAGGGCTGCCCGCTCTCTCCCTTGCTCTTCGTATTATCTTTGGACCCGCTGATACGGAAGATTGAGGCTTCTCCCACCATTGGTGGGATTCGTATCGGCTCCCATGGCTTCAAGGTGGCTGCCTTTGCCGATGATCTCCTGGTCCACCTCTCTTCTCCTCAGCAGTCCCTTCCGCGATTACTTGCGGAGCTCTCGCTTTATGGACAATTCGCGGGCTTGCGTATAAACATGGCCAAATCGGAAGCCTTAGATGTAGGGGGGACGTTACGGGAATACTGGTCGGGGCCCTTTCCGCTTCGTTGGGCCGAGGACTCGATTATTTATTTAGGTATCGTGTTGACCCGAAAACCGACATTGTTATATGTGACTAATTTTGAACGGATCTTAGCTAAGGTTCGATTGCAGTTGCGGGCTTGGGTCCACCTCCCGTTGTCTCTGCTTGGTAGAGTGGCAGCCTTAGGAATGGTGATCTTTCCGCGTGTGCTTTATTGGTTGCAGACGCTACCGGTGTGGCTTCTGAAGCGCGATTTGGCGCGCCTAGAGCGGGAGATTCGGGGATTTCTCTGGAAAGGCTATAAGGCCCGCATTCCGATGGCGCGCTTGCGGGGGGGTTGGCGGTCCGGCGGAGTGGGGGTCCCCGATATATGGAAATATGCGCTGGCCTGTCAGGCCCGCCATTTAAGTGACTGGTTGGGGGACACAGAGACCTATACCCCGCGGGGTCTCGAGGCGGCTTCGCAGCACCCCATTCTTTGGAAGCGGTCTTGCACTTGCCCAGTGCGGACTTGCCGCCGCGCCTCTTAAACAGTCTGCTACTGCGGACGTCCCGCCGAACTTGGCAGCAGTTGAATAAGTGCTGGGGCAGTGATGCTGGGGTCTCCTGCTGGCTGCCCATACAGGGTAATGCTTGTTTCTTGCCCGGTTCGGATACGGCTCCCTTTCGGGCGTGGTGGCGTGCGGGAGTCCGCAGGTTGGGGCAGGTTGTGGACACTGCTGGCTGCTGTAAGGCGTTGGGAGTATTATGTAAAGAATACGGGTGGCCTGCGGGGTCTTTGACGTTTGCGTATGCACAAATTTCTCACTATATTGGCTCTTTGCCGCGGCAAGAGCTTACGGTGGAACATTCGAGCCGTATTCTGGAGTTTCTTGCGCTGGGGGCGGACTCCCCACCGACGATTGCCGATTTGAAAAAGCGACTGGATCGGCTGGATTTGCCCCCTGATTACACTAGGGTGGAAAGCCTTTGGGCGGAAGAGTTGGGTGGAGGGGTTGCCCCCGGGTCTGTCCGGATGGCCTTGGGTAGGATCGCGCAGCTCGTGGTCGGGGCTCGTTGGCGTGAGGTCCAATTTAAGTGTATACTCCGGGCCCATTTTTCCCCGCGGCGGGCCTTTCGGAGCCATCTTGCTCTTCATGGCGGTTGCCCAAAATGCCCATGTGCCTTGGCGGACCTGGGACATATGTGGTGGGGTTGCCCTGCTATTCGGAGGTATTGGCACTCCATTGAAACCTATATGAGTGGGTTGTTGGGTCAGCAGCTGTGTTGGTCAGGGACTCTGGTAGTATTGGATCAGCTGGGACCACTCCACCCGAAAGGTAGATGGGATAGGGTATTGGTGCGAAAAGCTTGTCTGGTGGGTAAGGGCCCTATCCTCAGTCATTGGAGAGAATCTGCGGCCCCCACTTTCGGCGAATGGCGGAACAGCTTGCATCAACTCCTGCTTTTGGAGCGGAGAGTGGCATTGCGGCACCCCCGGGCCTGGACCACCTTTTTATTGATCTGGATGCCTTATGTTCAACGCTTGGGCCCCAGGGCGCGTAGTGAAGTACTTAAGCTGGGTTAGGGGGTTGGGGACTTGCGTCCCCCATGCGATATACGCAGTTGGAGCTGCTGGTGTTGCTGTGCTCTCCGCGGAGGGGGGGTGGGGGGGGGGGGAGGGGGATGTTTGTACTGGTTGACCTTGGGATTCTGTGTGCTCTGTTTCTGTTGGGTTCCCGGGTGGTGGACAAGATTCAGCCCTACCTGGGATACGTTTATTTTTGTGAAACTAAGAAAGATACATGTTGTTGGCTGTGTGTTATTGGTGCCTTGTTGTATTCAATAAACAGAGTTTTGAAAAAGAAAAAGAAAGGGTCTTCCAGTGCTCCACTTGATGGCCACCCAGGTGAATGCCCATATTTGGGTCTATTTCAACCATGGGAATGACTAGCGGATAGTGGGCTTGGCTGCCTTGCTTCAGGTATGGCTCAGAAAGGAATGCTGGATGGCTCCCTCCCTGGCCTTTGAGCTGCCATTTGCATAGGTTTCAGGCCCATCTGGGTCTGATGATTCTAGTGACCTTGGATTTGGTCTTACAGACAGTAGTGCATAGATTCTTGATCTAGAAGGCATTGCCTTCTCCTTCTGGCTCAAGGGATGGGCCTACTCCAGCAGGGGCTGCTGGTACTTGGAAGTTTCTGGTCCCTTCTTGCTTATGACCTGGCCCTTGTGGAGCATAGGCTTCCAAAAACGGCTACTTTGGAGCTGTAGTAGCCTCCTTGCTTATGGCCTGGTGAGGTTTCTATATCCTTAGTTTATTGGATTCCTTTTTGGTAGTCAAGCCTGGACCAGGGCTCAGTTCTGAACTTTCAAGGTTTGAGCAATGGTCCTGTTGTTCCACAGGAGTCTCATCCAAGGGATTCCTTGGCAGGGCACATTGGCATTGCTTGTTTCCTTTAAAGTGAAGTAGTTCTGCTCTTTTTCATGTTCTCTTGTGCCCTCAACCTCAGGAGAGACCTCACTGAGGCACTGAGAGGGCCTTTCTTTGGACCCATATGTAAAGCTTCCCTAGAAGGTTGACTCCTTACAATGGCTTTCTGGGGACTCTAGCATCTACCAGGTTGGTGTCTGGTTCTCTGCAAGACAAGGGCCACAGAAAATTCTAGTCTTTGACAGTTTCTTTTCGATTTGAGGACTATGCCATGCTTCTGTCAAGGGTGATTGCCCCCCCCCCCCCTTCATCGTGATCAGACTGTTCTGCCTTCTTTCTTGGAAAAGAATCTTTGAAAGGATCCCCTTGTGTCTTCTGGACATGTGGAGGATGTTGCTCAGGGACATGACAACTGCTGGTTCCTCCCACTAGCTGGATCCTATGTGGTCATCTTCGGCAGTTCAAGAAAAGAGCTGGCAGAGGTGAAATCCTCCATTGTTTGTTGGCTTAAGACCATTGGGTCAGTATATGTACTGGAGTCTTAGAGCTCACTCCAAAGGGTGCAGGCTGCCTGGGTGAAATCTGGTCTGATGTAAGTGGAGGCTTCCTGGTCTTCATTGAATGCCCTGTTTTCCTCCCACCCTGGCAGTCACTGCTTGGGTACATCCTACTTATCTGGCCTGCTGTAGGAACCGGACGTAGCAGGATAAAGAAGGATAAATTTCACACAACCTGAAAATTTATTTTCCTTGAATCCTGCTAGACCCTTCCTGGACCCACCCTGTAAGACTATTACAAATTGAGAAGCATTAATATCCTCAACAATACCCCGTATCAGAATCAAATCAAACCAAAAGGCATGCAAAAGAGCCTTCCAACTCCTATGCAGCTCAGGAACATCAGACCTCAAGACATTCCACAAACAGACTCATCTATTTACCGAACATTTCAACACCAGTAAGTAATTCCCCCCCCCCCCACCCTCCCCAGTAGAACAATGCACATCTGCCTAACACTACTGTTGTATATAGTGAAACCTGTATATAGTTAAGAGCTAAAGCTCTTTGATTGCATGCTGTACATAGTTTGATACCAATACCAATGTTTCAGTATAAGTTAAGTCGCAGTTTCATGTAAATCGTCTTGACCTGGAGAAAGGTGATATATAAATACAGCTAAATAAAATGCTGTTCTTTTGGTCGCATTGTTGATATTAATGCCTGTAAGACTTTCTCCGGATACAAGCAGTGACATCCTGTATGTTGCCATTGTGCCGGGCTCACCCATGGCCCAGAGAAGTTATGCATGCCATTTTTCACCTTTTGTTTCCTGACCGTGCCTTGTGCTGCACAGCTCTCCCACTTTCTCCTCATAGTGCCTCTCCATGTTTGAAGAAACGATCAATGCCGTGAAGGAAAAAAAAACAGATCTGGTTTCCACATCCCGATTGCACTTCCCTGACCCGTTTCCAGTTGCTCTGACTCTCTGCAGCTGACAGTGGTCCTCGCAGGGCATGACTTTTTACAGAGTGCTGCTGCCGCCAGCACCTCGCAGGCCACAGTTCACCGTAGAGCTGAAAGAGAAATTCATTCTTTAAAAAAAAAAAAAAAGCAGAGAGACTGAGGAATGCCGGGGCAGCAATCGTAGTTATTCCCCCATCGGGCCCAGACAAGGCATGATCGGGGGTGGGCCTCAGTGCTTTGTCACTGGGGAAAGACCCCCCCCTCCATGGGCCTCTGGGGCCCATAGTTATCTCTCCCGGCCGGCATAGCTTCTAAAAGCTAGGGAAGGAAGAAAAACAATTGCTGCCAGAGAGCACAAAACTCTCAAGGCAGGTAAGGCAGCCTCTAAAACAAAGCATGCTGCAGCCCTTTCTACTACCTCTCTCTAGCAGTTATTCCAAACACGCTTTTGCAGACGACCATGCTGCCATGGGACCTCCCACCAAGAAAAGAAGGCACTACAAAGCCCTGATGCCGTGCCCTTCCTCTTCTCTCATGACCCCCTTCCCCATCCACCAGAGGTCAGCCTTTTCTCTCTCTTTTGTCAGTTCCATCAGGACAGTGCTGCTCTCCTCCGCTCAGCCTGCTCCAGTGAAGAATCCTCCTCCCTCCCACTCGCACCTGGGACCCATGGGATTCCCTCTCCTCCATGTTCCCTCCCCCTCATAGAATGGCATCATCCTCCTCTCCAGGAAGATGGCGCAGACTTCTCCCTTGGTGATGCCAGCCACCATTCTTGGGAAACTCTTCCTTCCAAGCGGCATATTCCCCTACCCTTCCACAGGAGAGAGAGACCCAGGGGAGCCACCAGAGAACACAACTCCTATTCCAAATTTCTTTTTACTTTTTTTTTATTTATACATTTTTGACAAAATACAAATCAAAGCATACAGATAAGCTCATTACAGGTAATCTTACATGAACAAAGAAAAAACAGAACACAAACGTGGCCTTCCAAAATACATATACAATACAGCTGCAGTCCACATCAAGGGAATAAAGAGGCAAACCCAAGCAAATCAAAATACAAAAGCAAATATAGGAAGATCAAAGGGAAGGGGTGGGGGAAACCCTTCCTAACTAATCACAGTGGGCTCATTCCTTATCGGCTCCAAATTGACTCGCAACATCTTTGTCTACAAGAAATGTCTCCTAATGAGAAGGATCATAGAAAAGAAAGTGTTTCCTAGCAAGGTGACAACACACTTGCATGGAAAATGCAAGAATGTTCCCTCGCCCAAAACGCTTGACTTCAAGGGCAAAAAATGTTTCCTACGAAGTTGAGTGTTCCTGGAAACAGGAAACACATTCAACTTCTGACCACAGAAATTTACCTCTTTATGTTTAAAGAGCAATTTTAAAACCTTAGTCTTGTTAGCTTCTGAAATAAAGGTTACAAATAAGTGGTTCTCTTGGATATCATATCAATTGAATACTCAGGAAATTGAGTTAAATCTTGACTCACATTAAGTGATGAGATATCAATACCTTCTCCGGGAACAAGCAGGAAGTCAGTCCTCGCATATGGGTTACGTTGGTGCCGACGGAGTCCACGTGGAGCAAATCCCCGCTTCCTGCCCAAAGGGCTCATCTTGCTCAGTCGTCTTTTTTTCCGCGGAGCCCTTCAGATGACGTTTTCTGTCCTGGAAAAAGTGTTTTTCTTGCCTTTTGGCTGTTTTTTTTTCTTCTGGCTAGTACCGGTACCCTTCCCACCTGCCCCTGGTAACCCTGTATCGGGTCGACTTTTTCCTTTTTTTCCTTATTTTTCTTTATTTTCTTTTTGGGCATTCTCGCCCTTGTTTTCTCTCGCTGGGAGCCCTGCAGGTCTTTGACCTTCCGGAGGCCCTTTTACCCTCCATAGCTACCAGCGGGTTCAAAAAGCAGGACAGGTGTGGTAAAATTATGTCCCTCACCAATACGCACGACTGCTGTCTCTGGTGCCTCAGCCCAGACCACAACCCGGCTGTTTGTGGTCTTTGCAAACTTATGTCCTCAAAGGCCCTGAAAAGCCGCAAGCAGCAGCAGGAAAAGATTTTCCCCAATTCCCCTATGCCTCTGAAAACCAGGACCTCGTTCCAAACCCGAGCGGCGTCGGGGGACCTAAAAGAAGGAAATTTTCTTTGGCTGCGTCTCTGGATGGTTCAGAATGACCAGGTCCCTCACGGGGCCGGTCAAGGAGCCCTGAGCATCAACCCGAGGCGTCTGGAAAGGAGCATCCAATCAAACTCCCTTGGAAGGAACCGGCCATGGACCGGTCCTGGCCAGTGCCTCCTGTCCTAGTTGAGGACTCCCCTCCGGGAGAACCGGCATCGACCTCGATTCCATCGGCTCCCTAGCTGGAGGCTGCAGAACCACCTGAGCTCACATCCAGGATGGATTCCTTGGTATGCAAGATCATTGCCTTCCTAAAGCAGCAAAGGGCAATAGCGTCCGGTACGTCCAGTTCCTCTGCCCTGACCACCAGGGACTTGATGACAAAGTCAACCCTGGAGGCCGTGCCGATCCTCAAAGCCCTACAGGCCCGAGTAGATCCTCAGCTGAGGTCCCGCTTGATCTCCCGTTCTTCGGGACGGAGATAGTCACCGGCAAGCCAACGAGCGCCGGAGCACCCCCAACCCTTCAGGGCCCAAGGACTGACCTGTCCTACTCGGAGGACTCCATCTGGGAGTCGGAAGACGAGGTGTCTCCAGACACTCACCTTCATTGGGATGTCCCTTCTGATTCCCCGGGGTTGGAGCCTTGAAGGAGATCTCCCCCCAAGGACATGGCCTTTCGAGGCTTTGTTCGGGATATGTCCAGTTTTGGCCTTTCCAACGGAGACCGAGGAGAATCCACGAGCAGATGCTCGATTATCCTCCAAATATGAGGCCCCTCCTTCGGGAAACCCTTATGGTGCCCATTCCTCCCATCCTGGAGCACCTTATGCTCCACACGTGGGAGACACCGGCATCAACACTGGTGGTTAGTAAGTAGCTCGACTCAATGTATCGAGTCCACCAGAGCCCCGGGTGCCAAAAGTCTCAATTGCTGCATAATTCCATAGTCGTGGAATCAGCCATGCATCGACTAAAAAGTCAGACACACACACTCCTTGATGCCACCCAGCAGGAAGGCCCGCACCTTGGGTGCCCTCGGCAGAAAATGCTACCAGGGCGCGATGATGAATGGCCGAATCCAGGCTTACCAGCTGTACATGGGCATGTACCTAAGAGACCTAACAATCGTCAGGTTCTCGGCTGGTCTCTCCGAGGAGCCCTTGCAGCGCTTCAAGGGCTTTTCCAGAGCCATCGGTGAATGCTCCAAATTTGTCTTGAGCGGCCTATGACTGTTTCAAGTCGGCAGCCAGAGTAGCTGTGGCGGGCATCGGTGCACGCCGCCAGGCCTGGCTACAGTCATCCGACCTCAAAGCAATGGGTACAAGACAAGTTGATCGATGTCCGATGTCAGGGGGAGAACTTATTCGGCAAGCCCATGACTGAAAAGGCCGCCAAACTGGAGACTGAGTTCATGACGAGGACTAGGCCCCTTTCTGAAAAAAGGGCTCAGGGAAAAAGTCCTTCTACCCGAGGAAACCTGCTGCATACTGGGGTTACCCCCCCCCCCTCCTTATCAGGCCTCCCCAGCACCCCAGCAGGGGCAGCAGGCCAAGGGGCAGGGGCATGGTCCCCGTAAGCAGAAGGCTCCTAAGCCCCAGGCTTCGACCTTGGCTCAACCAGGGGGAAGCTTTTGACTCTTACAGCATGGCCTCTCCAGCGAAGCCAGGCAACCTACAGGAGGTCGGCTCTCCCTTTTCGCCCACAGGTGGGGAACCATCACCACCAACACCTGGGCATTACAGGTGGTCAAGGAGGGTTACTTCCTTCTAGCTGAGGTGCCTTCGCACTTCTTTCCTGGAGAGCCCTCCCGGCCTCCCCTTCACCTGGACCTTCTCTTGAAGGAGTTGGCGGGCCTTCTTGGACAGTATTAGAATGAGTGCCCCATTATCTCAGGGGCCAGGAGTTCTATTCCACATACTTCCTCGTGCCAAAACGGTCAGGGGGACTAAGGCCCAACCTCGAACTCTGCAACCTCAACAGATTCCTGGTGTGGGAGAAGTTCAGGATGCTCTCCCTTGGAACTTTGCTGCCTTACCTCCACCAGGGAGACTGGCTGTGCTCCTTAGACTTAAAGGTTGCTTACACGCACATCCTAATCCACACAAACCACAGGCAATACTTGTGCTTTGTTGTGGGGGGCCTTCACTTCCAGTACCAGGTGCTGCCCTTCGGCCTTGCCTCGACCCCCAGGGTATTCACAAAGTGCCTAGCGGTGGTCGCCGCCTTTTCTCAGGCTTCAGGGGATTTTAGTCTTCCCCTACCTCAACGACTGGCTCATCGGGGGCACCTTGGCCCCAAGGTGCAGTAGGCCACGACATGCACTATCCAGGTCCTTCAGCACTTGGGCTTCATAATCAACTACCCCAAGTCCAAACTGAGACCAACTCAGGAGCTGGAATTTATCGGGGTAAGGATCAATACGCTCCCAGCCAAGGCCTTCCTGCCTACAGACAGTCAACAGGCTGATGGCACTGGCCAGGAGGGTACAACGCTGCCCTTTGGTACCGGCACGACTCCTGTTGCGCTGCCTTGGGCACATGGCCTCCACAGTCCATATCACTCCAGATGCCCGCCTACACATACAGATTCCGCAGTGGTGCCTGAGGCACCAATGGTCCCAGGCAACGGGGCGCTTCCAGGAAGAGGTCAGTCACCGTGCGCCTGGCATGGTCCCTGAACTGGTGGCAGTCCCCCCGCCACTTGCAAGCGGGAATGCCCTTTCAGGTCCCTCAGCACTCGAGAGTCCTCACCACAGACTCCTCTCTGCTGGGCTGGGGAGCCCACTACCAGGGGTTCCGCACCCAGGGTGTCTGGTCTCCAGACGAGAGTGCCCAACAGATCAACCTGATGGAGCTGCGTGCGATCCGTCTCGCCCTGAGGGCGTTCCGGAAATCCCTGAGCCACAGCTCCGTCCTAGTCCCGACCGACAACCAATTCGCCATGTTCTATGTGAACAAATGGGGGGGAAAGCACGGGATCCTGTGCCCTCTGCTGAGAAGCGCTGGACTTGTGCTCATTCGCAGTCCAACAAGGTATTCTCCTCAAGGCGGTGTACCTGCTGGGCCACAGCAATTTGGCTAGCCGACAGGCTCAGCAGACTGCTCCAGCCCCACGAATGGCAACTGGACCCCAAAGTGGCCTGCAGGCTCTT
Organism: Ichthyophis bannanicus; assembly: GCA_033557465.1. Taxonomy (NCBI): domain Eukaryota; kingdom Metazoa; phylum Chordata; class Amphibia; order Gymnophiona; family Ichthyophiidae; genus Ichthyophis; species Ichthyophis bannanicus. Next base: position 867,719,069 of record CM066035.1, on the reverse strand, counting down.
TCGGATCTGGGGGTACCCGAGGCTGGACCTCTTTGCCAGCCCCGACAACTACCAGTTGCCCCGTTTCTGTTCCTGGCAACCACACCCCAACAGGGTGGCCACTGACGCCTTTCTGATCTCTTGGTCGGGGGGTCTCCTGTATGCTTCCCCTCCGACACTTCTAATCGCCAAGACCCTGTTCAAGATTCTTCGCGACAGAGCCTTAGTCGTTTTGATAACCCCACGGTGGCCTCGGCTACCATGGTTCCCGCTCCTCCAGCTTGCAGCGGAGACTCCTATCCCTCTGGGGACAGGTTTGCGGCTCCTCTCCCAGGTGGGGTGCTCTCTCCTGCACCCCAACCCTAGCTCCCTATCGCTGACTGCATGGCTGCTGAGAGGGTCTCACTAGCTCCGCTCCTACTTCTGAGGGAAGTGGAGGATGTCCTGCTGGCTTCCCGCAGAACATCTACCATATGAACGTACGCCTTTAAGTGGTTCAGGTTTGCGCTCTGGTGTGCGACTCGGGGAACCGACCCTTTCTCCTGCCCGGTGGCCATGGTACTACAATACCTTCTCCACCTCTCTGATTCGGGGCTCAAATCCAACTCCGTCAGAGTACATCTCGGTGCCCTCGCAGCCAACCACCATCCTATAAACGGGAAGCCACTCTCTGTGCACCTGACAGTATCCTGATTCCTCAAGTACCTTCTCCTGTCTAATCCCCCGGTCAGCCCTCCGGCGCCCGAATGGGATCTGAATTTGTTAGGGTGGCTCACCCTGCTGCCTTTTGAACCAATGGCTACGTGTCATCTCCGCTATCTCTCATGGAAGGTGGTGTTCCTCATTGCCCTCACCTCTGCCCGAAGAGTGAGCGCGCTCAAGGCGGAGAGGCCTTATACCAAGTTCTACAAGAATAGTATAGTGCTTTGCACACACCCCAAGTTTCTTCCGAAGGTAGTGCTGTCTTTCCACCTCAATCAGGTTAGGGCTCTTCAACCTTGAAAAGAGACGGCTGAGGGAGAGCTATTATAGAGGTCTATAAAGTAATGAATGGAGTGGAACGGGTAAACGTAGATCGATTGTTTACACCATCAAAATATAGAAAGACTAGGGGGCATGCAATGAAGCTATAGGGTAACCTATTTAAGACTAAGAGAAAATATTTTTTTCACTCAACGTGCAATCAAACTCTGGAATTTGCTACTGGAGGATGTAGTAAAAGCTGTTAGTGTAGTCTGGTTTAAAAAAGGTTTGGACAAGTTCCTGGAGGAAAGGTCCATAAACCATTATTAAAGTGGATCCAGAATATCCACTGCTTGCCTCAATACAAGCATTGTGGAACCTGTCTTTTGAGGAAACTGCTAGGTACTTGTGACCTAGATTGGCCACTGTTGGAAACAGGATACTGAGCTTGATGGACCTTGGTCTGACTCAGTATGGCATATCTTATGTTCGTAGCGGGGAAGTCGATACATACACCCCTTGGTGTCCAGATCCATGTGAGGACTTGTGAATGTCAAGCCCCCAACCAAGCTACCCCTTCCTGCTTGGGATCTCAACGTCTTCCTCTGAACTCATGAGGCCATCCTTCAAACTTGTCTGTTCAGCTTCCCTCAAACATCTCACATGGAAAACCCATCATCTTAGTGGCAATAACTTCTGCACGACATGTTGGCAAACTACAGACCTTGGTGCACTATGCACCATTGGAGCTGGCGAGACGGAAACAATAACTGACCCCAATACTCATGGGACAAACACAGAGGATCATAACCTCCCCCTCCTCCGATTATCCACTACATACTGACCCTGTAGAAAACCCCCCCCACTCCCCTGACCCAACCATCCATCATCTTCATATTTATGGCAAACGGAAACACAATTACCCCTAGTAATAACATGGAATATACACACATCCCTATCCCAAATACCATACCTACCTCCCCTTATAACCCATAGCCCCACCCATAAAGAAAAACTAGTGTCCCCACCTCCCTCCTCCCACCGGGCCAGAGGGGGAGAGCTGAATCCCTATTGCCCACCTTCACACACTCCAAACCGGTTGCCCACAAGTCCCGAGTCTGCTGTCCACTGCCCGGATCCCTCTCACCAGGCCTCTGGTCCTTCCAAAAGCTTCCACAGCCGGCATTATCTCCCGGTCCCTCTCATGACTTGCCAAGTGGTACCGCTTGTGCCTCTACATCCAACGCTGTTGCTGTTCCTGTCGTTTTCCGCACTATGTCCGTGACGTACTGGGCCGCTGCCGCAGCTGCATCAAAAGTCCGACACGCTCCTTCATGGGTGATATGTAGTCTGGCGGGGTACTGGACAGTGAATTTTATATTGGCATCCACCAGCTGTTGGCAGATAGGCGCATAAGCTCGCCTGCATTGGCTCAAAGCCACCGAGTAGTCTTGCGCCACTCTGATTTTAGCGTTCTCGTGCACCAGTACCCCTTGCTTCCTGGCTGCCCGCAACACCGCCTCTTTCTGTGGGAATTCCAGGAGCTTAGCCAGGACCACTCTAGGCTGGCGATCCTTGGGCTGCTTAGGCCCTACTCTGTGCACTCGTTCCAACTTGATAGGCCCTTAATCCTCTCCCTCCTTCAGGATCTGCAAAATCAGCTTCTCCAAATAGGCTTGCAGCTCCTTATCCAGAATCCGATCCAGAACACCCAGAAAACGCAGATTATTCCATCTGGATCTGTTCTCCAGGTCATCCAGTTTAGCTGCCTGGGCCTGAAGCATCAGCTGCACGTGTTTCACCTCCTATGTGACTGCCTCCAGTCCCTCCTCGCTCTGTACTATCCGGGTTTCTGCCTCTTGCATCCGATTCCCCAGGGTTTGCAGGGTTTCCTGCAAAGTGTCCATTTTGCTGTGCAAGGTATGAAACTGGACTAACGTGCTGGACACAGCCGCGGAGACCTCATTCAGGAAGGCTTGTGAAGAGGGTGATTTTGGCGCCGGGGGTGAGTCTGCCATCTTAGGCTGTCCAGCCGCACAATCTTTTTCCCTCCGGCTTGCCTTCGCAGCTGCTGCCATAATCAATTTACAACCTCCTGTACTTGCTCTGTTCACCGGCTTCTCCGTCGGCATCTTTGGCTTAGCGCTACGGCTAACAAAAACGGCTCGTATCGCCGGTAAGGTCAGGGGGAGCCCAGAGCGAGTGATCAGCGTCCACTCGCTTTCACCACATCACGTGACTCTCCTAGATTTTTTTTTTTTTTTTTATAGCACGAGAGCCAAAGGCTTGTTCATGTTTTTTTCATGGCAAAGCTGTTTGTTTTAAGCATTTTCTGAGTGTTTCAGTTTTGATTACTGCTTGAGAAGTAGCTTACTGTCTTCTTTCAGTGCTGCACCAGGTGATGATACACCAAGTGATGATATCACTGAAAGTTGCTCAAATCTGCCCCCACCTGTTGGCAAGGGAGCATAACCCACTGTCTGGACTGGTCTAGCAAGATTCAAGGAAAGTAAATGATCAGATATGTAAAATTAATTCTTCCTTATTCTTCTAGATCTGTCCAGACGAGTGGGTTATGCTCCCCAGCCAGCAGGAGAGGCAGACCAGAGCAACTATGATTTTATTTATTTCATATCCAGAAGTGCATTATCCAAAGCTCTAAACAGAGTACAAGAGCACATACACAATCCAATTAATGACAAACACAATAGCACAAGATAAAAAGTTAAAACCAAATAGCAATACATAAAGTAAAACGCTAAAATGCAGCACTATACAAATTAGTGGTAGTAAAATAAGTACATACAATGAGAAAATTAGCAGTGGGAACTTTGGTATTATCAACCCAGATCCTTAAGTCATCAGTTGATGTCTAATCTAGAAAAAAATTGTATGAACAAAAAGGCTTTTTTTGCATCAGAATACTAGCAAATCCTGTATATGAATCTGAAAGTACAGGACCACCCACAGAAAACACATGAACCTGAATATTTTCAAGCCAATCTGACAGAATATAGATACATCAAAAATAGGTCATCCTTGGTATAGACACTAGTGCAGTACTGGGAGGAGCCAATATTGTCTTCCTCCAGCAGTTGGCAAGATTGGTGCAGCACTGCAGATAGGCTTGTCTCCTCTGGTCCAGATCATGGTTTTGTGGCCTGTGCATTTGAGACCTGTGCCCAATGTTTCATCAGAGCTTGGTTGTGCCCATTTATCTCATCAAGCTGACATTTGCCCTGTGTTCAGTGCTGTTACCGACAAGTTCCAGCACTGCTGGTCCAGAGAGTGAACAAGATACCATGGGGCTGCTGAAGGGGTTGGTAAGTCTGGGCCATAGGCCCAGGCTCCCCTTCTCTCTCTGTATGATCTGCTCTTTTTTCTGTTTTGCCATTTTGGTTGATTCAGCCAGGTGGTTGTGGTTGTGGCTGAGGGGGGAGCATGGTGAGGAGGGTGCAGAATCATGCCAGCAGGCCCCTGAAGGTCCTCTGGAGCCCCAGGGCCTATTCTCAGTCTGATTTCAGCAACAGCTCCTGAAACAGCTTACAGACTGTTTTCAATCTTTCGTAGCTGTGTGACAGTCCCTTTTGGAGGGGTTTGAGCCCTATCTGATGGCAAGGAGGGTAAGCTCTCCCATGTCTCCCTTTGTGCATGTCCATTCTTCCAAGAGTCCTGCTTGTTCCTACCTCCCTCCCCCAGGGACGTGGCTGGGGAGAAGAGGAGGATTCCATGATTTCTTTAGGTGAGTCAGGGGAAGGAGACCTTCCCCTAGCCAGAGGGTAATGATCAGTTGATGATAAACCTATTCCACAGGGAGGATTTCTCCTGATTCAGGGTGCCATAATGACTCTGTGCATTGCAGAGCCCCCTCTGGGGGAGGTTTCACAAGAGGGACTCTATTCTGGAGGGGCTGAGATGACCCTCTGGCATATTTTGGCCCTGCCTGAGCCCTTGAGAATGCTTGTGCCCTCTCAAAGGGGATATTGGGGCTGAGGGAAACTAAGGTCCTGTCTGGGCTGTATCCTCTGCCCAAGGGAAGCTGGAACAAAGCACACAATTATACTAGCTGAAAGTGGGGCTGTGCTGAAGGAAGCTGTCCTCAGACACCTCTGCTTTGGCCATGGGCTTAGTAGCTCAAACACTCTTGCAATTGCCAGACAGCCAGAGTTCGGAGTGGCATTTGTTGTAGATGTCCTGTATGACTTGATGAGAAGCTCCTCAAGGCTATGGCTGCAGCTGTGATGGCCTACAGGTGACTCTGGCTCCGGTTCTCAAATTGGGTGGCAGATGCAGTGTCTAAACTGTCAGAGTAAACTCTTCTTTTAAGGGCAGGGTGGGAAGGGTTTAGAGAGGCTGGTGAAGGACCCTGGAGAAGATCACCAGTCTTGCTTCTGGAGGATAGGTCCAGGGGTCTTAAGGGTTCTTCATTTAGGACTCAGTGGGGGAGTATGGGGGTGCTTTTGAGTTCGTAAGGGCTCTATTGAGGCCTTCTCTTCCCCTCTTTTGGAGGTCCCAGCCCGACAGCATACCCCTCCTCTAGCAGCGATAAGCCCTCATAGTGAGATCTGACAGGTTGCTTCCGAGGGGATGACTTTTGGAAGGCATCTCCACCTGCTCTATTTGGAATGGACCCACATCACATTGGACTAATAGATCTTCAAAATCCTCAAAAGGGAATACTCTGGAGTTTTCATAAGCTCTCCAAGACATCTTTGTGGAATCTCCTTGTAGCTAAATGGCCAAGGGGGAGTGATGGTCAAGGAGACTCTCCAGCATCTTCTGCAGTCACAGGTTATTGTACCCATGCCACCTCAGAGCTGGGTCTGGGGTGGTATTCTATTTACTTCATGGTCCCCAAAACGATAGGTGCTTCTGGCCCATTCTGGATCTGAAGGCAGTTTGTGCCCAAAGGATGCCCTATTTTTGCACGGAGATCCTCTGATCAGTCATTGGTCCTGTATGAGGTATATTTCCAGTTTCCCATGCAGGAACAACATCAGAAGTTCCTCCACCTTTGCAGCTTGGGTCTCCATTTCCAGCTCCATACATTTCCCTTTGGTCTGGCTGCGGCCCTTGTACCTTTTTTTGGTGGTAGCAGATTTTCTGTTCAAGCAGTTCACCAATATCTAGACAAGTGGTTGATTCAGTCTGACTCCATGGAGAAGTCCAGATCTGGTGGCTCACGAAGCTGGACTGGGTGATCAGCTATCACAAGACAATCTAGTCTCCCCTCCCCCTCCCCCAAGTTCTTGATTATCTGGGTACCATCTTAAACACCTGCGTGGGCAGGATGTTCTGACCTTGAACAGCTTGAGCAAGCTGCAGTCTTGGCTCTGTGAATTTTGCTCTTGGGCAGCTCCCAAGGTATGGGACTACCTGCAGCTCCTGCGCTCAATAGCATTGACCCTGAAGCTGGTACCTTGGGCTAGGATGCACATGTGCGGCCCTCCTCCTCTCCCCTCCCCCCCATGGTTACCTTTTAGCTCTTTCTAGTCTACTTGTTCTCAGATGTTCTAACAGTGCCTTCCTCTTCCCCAGAAGATCAAGGTGGAATTGGCCTGGTGCCTTCAGTGTTGCCCTCTGGAAATGGATGCCTTTATAGGCCAGTAGTTTTCGTCTCTCCTACAAGGCAGTGCACAGGCCATGGTACGTAGATCTCTTGAGCCTACTAGTGGAGTCCCTGCTTTTGCTTCCCCAGGAGAGGAGGGAACTTTTGTGGAAAGTCCCCTGGTTATGGAGGATCCCATTCTCTCCTCGCTAATGGCCTGGCCTTTAAGATACATAAGCTGGGGAGTCACGTGATGTGCTGAGTTTGGGTGGATGCAGATCGCTCGAGCTCCGGACCCCCCTCCGCTAAACCTCCAGAATTCAGCTGTGATTTGGGGCAGAGTGCTGTCTGGACTAGCCCCCTGGTGTTGAGAGACTGCTGACGGTGCAGAATTTGCAGAGAGGAGAGAATGGCGTTGGCTGTGAAGTTGGGGAGGTGAGAGAGCGAGCTGTGGGGCCACCGAAAATGGCAGACTCTCTCCTCCAGCGCCGAGTACCTCGGCCTCGCCAGCCTTTATTGAAGAGATCTCTGTGGCGGTTTCCGGAGCGTTGTCCATACACTTTGAAGCACTGAACGATGAGATGGATGCACTACCGAGCTCTTTTGGCATGCTGGGCACCTGCATGCAGGAGGCGGAAACCTGCATCGTGCACACCAAGGAAGAGGTGGAAAAGCTAACCCGGGAACTGGCAAATGTGCAGGATGCTTTGAAGACGCACGAGACGAAACTGGATGACATGGAAAACCGATCCAGACGCAATTTGTGGTTTCTGGGTATCTCAGACTCCATTCTGGATAAGGACTTGAAAACCTGACTGCCTCGTTGAGGGAGGGTGAAGATAACAGCAGGATCATAGTCGAGAGGGCCCATAGAATAGGGCCTAAACAAATAAAAGATCGTAGGCCAAGGGTGGGCCTGGCCAAATTCCTGCAATTTTCGCAAAAGGAAGCCGTATTGAAAGCTGCATGGCACAAAAGTGTTATTGAACGGGAGAACATGAGAATAAGAATAACGCAGGACTACTCCGCGGCTCTGAGCCAACGCCGGAAAGCATACGCGCCCCTATGCCATAAACTGATAGAGGCGAACATTCGGTTTACAGTACAGTACCTGGCCAGACTTCATGTGACCCATGATGGAGCGCACCAGGTATTTGGGTCGGCTGGGGAAGCGACTCAATATGTGGAATAATTGGTGAATCAAGTAATAACCAGCACGGAGGAGCGCGGTGGAACTTCCTGAGCGCCTTGGCAGTGAGGTATAACTGACCGCGGAAAGGAGGCCTTGATTACTTCATACAGGCGTTGATTTATAGAGAGCTGCGTGGAACAGGAACGGACATTTTCTGAAGAAGATTCTGGCTTCGGGGTCCTGCCATTAGGTACTGAGATGCTACAGGACCCGTGGCGAGGCCTTCAGTTTGGTACTTTGTCATATATGGAGACTATAAGTGGATATGCATTAATATCTATCTATCTATCTATCTATCTTTTGTTGTTTTTGTCTTCATATGGCTTTGTCATGTTCCTTGTATTTCTTGTACTTCCTTTTTCTCTCTCCCTCCCTTTCATCCGAATCTGGAGGGTGGGAGTTGGAAAGACCTGGTCTGAGGGAATTGTTTGTTTAAGGTTGGGATGAGTTGGGGGTCGGGAGAGAGGTACGGATTAAAGAGCTAGAGGAGTGCAGGGGCTGGGAGGGAGGGGTGGTGGAGGAAGTGGGGGGATCCAATCACATCGATTGTGACTAGTTAAGGGATGTGGGATAAAGGTTTGGGAGTAGGATGGCGGGGTTGTTGAGGGAGGGTGTGGGCGTGGGGGGGAGTGGAGGGGGAGGGTGTGGGCATGGAGGGGGGAGGGTGTCGGCGTGGGGGGAGGGGAGGGTGGGGACAGAGGGGGGATTGGGGGGGTAGGGGTGGTAGCCTCAGGGGGAGAATATGTCAGATACTGGGGAAGGGGATAGTAGTAAAGGGGGGGGCCTCAGGCTGGGGAGACTCCTCCGTGGAACATACTAAACAACGTGAGATTTAGGACTATCATAGGTACATCACTCTGAAGATTATCTCATGGAATGTGTGTGGCGTGGGTAGCCCAGTAAAGAGAGAGAAAGTGTTGCAAGCCCTGGTGAGGCAGAAATGCGACATTGCTATGTTACAAGAAACCCACCAGACAGCGGAGGTGCACCTTAAACTGCAGAGGGACTGGGTGGGCCAGGGATGGGGTCCCCTGCACAGGGGAAGAAAGGGGGAGTGGTTATCTTGATCCATAAGCGAATGCGATTTGTAATGATGCAAGTATATGTTGATCCGGCGAGCAGATTCTTGTTGGTCCATGGATTCCTAGAAGGGAGACCCATAGTGTTGGGGAACGTGTATGCCCCAATTCCCTAGATCGGGAGATGTATGCAAGATTGGCTTCCAGGGTGGAACAGATGCTGGATGTCCCCCTGATATTGGGGGGGGGGCTTTAATGGGGTGTTTGACGTGGACCTTGACACATCGCGAGGGGAAGGGAGCCGGATGCGATCTCAAACGGCGACAGTACTGCGGAGCCTTGGATGCAGGTTGGGCGCGGTGGACCCGTGGCGCTTGTTACACCCATCTGGTAGACTTTACTCACCAGTCGAGGGCGCATGGTTCTAGTGCACGCATTGATTATATATTATTAACCAAGGGGCTGTTTGCCAGCACAGTGGATGCACAAATCGGGCCGATTGAGATATCAGATCACGCACTGATATGGGTAGACTTGGACTGGGGTGACGCGGACTCCCGGAGTAGATTATGGCGGTTCCCGCTAGATCTTTATCGAAATACTGAGTTCCATCATTTTATCAAGCAGCGGTGGCATGAATATGCGTCAAATAACAAGGGGCATCAAGCTGATTTGGAGTTGTTTTGGGAGACAGCTAAGGTGTTATTGCACGGTGATGTTATAGGATATGCGGTGCGTAAAAGGAGGTTACTAACAGAGCAGATTATCTGTATGGAAAGACAAACGATTAAGGAGCACCGGAGATGGGCGAGCTGCCCTACTGCCATGAATAAAAGGAAGTTGTGGGACGCTGAAGTGGCTCTTAATGAATTACTACATAGGAGAGCCAGGAAATCCCTTATGTATTACTGTTATCAGTTATACCGCTTGGGTGACAAGCCGGGGAGGCTCCTGGCTCGTTGCCTGCAAGGTAGCAAGGGCACTCGAACGGTGACAGCGTTGAGAGATGCTCAGGGTTGTTTACATAAAGAGACTGAAGATTGTGCAGGTGTTTCGATCCTTTTATCAGCACCTGTATTTGGGATTAGAGGGGTCCCCGACTAGAATGGAGGCTTTTCTGAGGGAAGTGAAGCTTCCTCTGCTGTGGGGGTATTCCAGCAGGCCCAGCTTGACGAGCCAATTACGGTGCAGGAAGGGCAAAGGGTCATCCACATGGCCAGTTGTTACAAGACGCCAGGCCTGGACGGTTTTGGGGGCCGAATTTTATAAGGTGTTGGAAACCTTGGTGTCCCCTTTTTTGGTGGCTGTCTTTAATCAATGCGCTGAGAGGGGCCTATTTTCATGGGGTGATAATCTTGCGCACATTGTGTTAATCCCTAAGCCAGGGAAGGATCATACGCAGGCGGCCTCGTACCGTCCAATTTCATTGTTAAATTTTGATGTCAAAGTGATGTCTAAGATTTTGGCGGACCGCCTGGCTTTGGTGCTGGGTGACCTGGTGCATGAATCACAGGTGGGCTTTGTGAAAGGTTGGCATGCGGTACGAAACTTGCGGAAGATTATTGCGACACTGGAATGGGTGCACCACCGGGAACTGCAGTCGCTTCTGGTCAGCTTTGACGCAGAGAAGGCTTTTTGACCAGGTAAACTGGCAATATCTGAAGAGTTTGCCGCGTTATGGTCTGGGACCATCTTTTTGTAAAATGGTAGATGTCCTATATACGAACCCTACTGCGGGGGTGATATGCAATGGAGTATTGTCAGAGAAGTTCTTTTTTGGAAAGAGGTACGCGCCAGGGTTGCCCCCTCTCTCCGTTGTTTGTGCTTTCACTAGACCCATTAGTGCGGAAGATAAAGGAGTCTGGGGACATACGGGGGATTCAGATCGGAGCGACTGGGTTTAAGATGGCTGCATTTGCGGATGACATGTTGGTGCATTTGTTGGCCCCCCACCAATTGCTGCCTAGAGTGTTAGAGGAGTTTTCGTGGTTTGGAAGTTTTGCGGGGTTGTGTATCAATATGGACAAATCCAAGGCCGTGGACGTATCTGGTCATCTTCGACTACCTTCCCACTTAAATGAGCGGATGAGTATTTTGTTTATCTGGGTATCCTTTTGCCTAGCGACCCCCAAAGAGTTGTATAAAAGGAATTTTTGAGAGGATAACTTAAGGTACGTGCACAATTACAAGCGTGGAATCCCCTTCCCCTGTCTTTGCTCGGGAGAGCGGCGGCATTGGGGATGGTGGTTTTGCCCCGGGTACTTTATTGGTTGCAAACTCTCCCGGTGTGACTACTTAGGAGGGATCTCACCTCCCTGGAGTGAGAGATCCAACGGTTTCTTTGGAAGGGGACGAAAGCGCAAATTCCATTGAATCGTTTACAAGGGGGATGGAGGGGAGGGGGGATAGGGGTTCTGGATTTGCGCTCATATGCGCTAGCCTGTCAAGCTCGGCATGTGTGGGATTGGTTGGGGGACACAGAGCATTACACCCCTAGGGCGATGGAGGCCCTTGTGGCTCCGCAATCATTGCTAGCGGTCCTGCATGCAGATGGATCAGTGCTACTACTGAGACTAAATAGGAGTGTACTGTTGACTCCAGCGAGGCATACCTGGCGGTACTTAAACAGGTATTGGAGTAGCTCTCCCAACGTGTCCAGCTGGTTGCCATTACAGGGCAATATTAAGTTTGCTGCAGGATCGGACACAGAAGTGTTTCGGGAATGGCAGGGTCTTGGGATTAGTAAACTTGGACATGTGGTGGATGAAGCGGGGAGATGCAAACCATTTGTGACTTTTGTAGGGAATTTGAAGTGCGCAGACATCAGATATTTGCGCACGCTCAGCTTTCCCATTACGTGGCTTCTCTATCTCAGGGAGAATTAGCAGCGGAGCGATAAGAACATAAGAGATGCCATACTGGGTCAGACCGAGGTCCGTCCATCAAGCCCAGTATCCTGTTTCCAGTAGTGGCCAATCTAGGTCATACGTACCTAGCAGTTTCCCCAAAAGACACAGGTTCCGCAATGCTTGTACTGGGTCAAGCATTGACATCCTGGGTCCCTTCTTAATAATGGTATATGGACCTTTCCTCCAGGAACTTATCCAAACCTTTTTTAAACCCAGCTACACTAACAGCCTTTACTACATCCTCCGATAACAAATTCCAGAGTTTGATTACATGTTGAGTGAAAACATATTTTCTTTTATTAGTCTTAAATAGTTTACCCTGTAGCTTCATTGCATGTCCCCTAGTCTTTCTATATTCTGATAACGTAAGCAATTGATCTACGTTTACCTGTTCCACTCCGTGCATTAATTTATAGACTTCTATCATATCTCCCCTCAGCCGTCTCTCTTCCAGGTTAAAGAGCCCTAACCTTTTTAGCCTTTCTTCATAGGAGTATCCTTCCATCCCCTTTACCATTTTGGTGGCTCTTCTCTGAACCTTTTCTAATAACGCTATATCCTTTTTAAGATACGGCGACCAGAACTGCACACAATATTCAAGGTGCGGTCTCACCATGGAACGATATAGAGGCATTATAATATCTTTTGTTTTATTTTCCATTCCTTTCCTTATGATACCTAGCATTCTATTTGCTCTCTTGGCTGCCGCTGCACACTGGACCGAGGGTTTTAAAATGTTATCCACAATGACGCCTAAATCTTTTTCTTGCGTGGTGGTTCCTAATGGACCAACTGACTCTCACAGGTTTTTTGCTACGCATGTACTTGAAAAAAGTCTTTATTTTGCGTTTTTGCTTCTGCAGGAAGCTTCTTCTCAAATTCTGCTTTTGCCTGCCTTATCAATGCCTTGCATTTGACTTGCCAGTGCTTGTGCTGTTTCCAGGTTTTGTCGTTTGGCTCTTTTTTCCATTTCCTGAAAGATGCTTTTTTGGCAACAGCCTCTCTGACCTCACCTTTAAACCATGCTGGCAGTTTTTGGGGCTTCCTTCCACTTTTCTTAAAGCGTGGAATACAGCTGGTCTGGGCTTCCAAGATAGTATTTTTCAACACCCAAGCTTGATGTAAGTCTTTAACCTTTGCAACTGCTCCTTTTAGTTTTTTTCTTAACTATTTTCCTCATGTTATCATAGTCTCTCTTTCGAAAGTTTAAAAGGTAGTACTTTGGATTTTCTTACTTTCCCTCCTCCACTAATTAAATCAAAGGCGATCATGCTATGATCACTATTGCCAAGTGGCCCCAACACCCTTATCTCTTGCACTAGATCTGGTGTTCCACTAAGGACTAGGTCTAATATGGCTTCCCCTCTGGTCGGTTTATGAAACAGCTGCTCCAAGAAGCAGTCATTTATTTGATCTAGGAACTTTATCTCCCTAGCATGTCCTGCCGTGACACTGACCCAGTCGATACCAGGATAATTGAAATCACCCATTATTACTGCTCTGCTGTGACTTTTGTTAGCTTCCTTGATTTCTTTGAGCATTTCATCATCCATTTGTTCATTCTGGCCAGGCGGTCGATAGTACACCCACACTGCCATTGCCTTCCCCTTTTTACGTGGAATTTCAATCCATAGAGATTCTACAGCAAATTATGTTTCCTGCAAAACTTTAATCCTTTCTGACCCATTGCCCATGTTCCCTGTAAGTATTAGTGTATGTGTCTTATATCCCCTCGTGTTAAATGTATCCCCCAACCGCTTTGACCCGGTGAAAAGCGGGATATAAATGCAGATAAATAAATACAGTAGATTTTGTTTCCTGCAAAACTTTAATCCTTTCTGACTCAATGCCCTCTCTAACATAGAGCGCAACCCCTCCACCAATTTGATCAGCTCTATCATTACGATATAGTTTGTACCCAGGTATCACAGTGTCCCACTGGTTGTCCTCCCACCATGTCTCTGATATTCCAATCATATCTAACCTTTCATTTAGTGCTATATATTCTAACTCTCCCATCTTATTTTTTAGACTTCTAGCATTTGCATACAAGCATTTTAGAGACTTTATTTTATTCATATTAATTTGGCTATTGGTAGACATGGGTGTAATTTGGGATCTTTAAGCTGTGTCTGCTCCATACTCGAGGGCATTTGGGCTACTTTACTCTTTTTTGGAACCTCTCTGCTTTTGGTAGTATCCTCTAAGGATACTTTCTTCTGCACCATGTGCTCTTGTGCAACTGTCGGCTTTCCCCTATTATCTAGTTTAAAAGCTGCTCTATCTTCTTTTTAAAGGTTAATGCCAGCAGCCTGGTTCCATCCTGGTTAAGGTGAAGCCCATCCCTTTAGAAGAGCCCCTCCTTTCCCCAGAATGTTCCCCATTTCCTAACAAATCTAAAACCCTCATCTCTGCACCATTGTCTCATCCACGCATTGAGAATTCAGAGCTCTGCCTCCCTTTTGAGTCCTGCGCATGGAACAGGAAGCATTTCGGAGAACGCTACCCTGGAAGTTCTGTATTTCCACTTCCTACCTAAAAGCCTAAATTTAGCCTCCAGAACCTCCCTACCGCATTTTCCTATGTCATTGGTACCGACATGTACCAAGACAGCATACTCCTCCCCAGCACTATCTAAGACCTTATCTAGGTGGCGTGTGAGGTCCGCTACCTTTGCACCAGGCAGGCATGTTACCAGACGATCCTCACATCCACCCAGCTATCTACATGCCTAATGATCGAATCACCAACTATAACGGCTGTCCTAACCCTTCCCTCATGGGCACATGGCCCTGGAGAAACTTCCTCGGTGCGAGAGGGTTTTACATCACCTGGAGGACAGGTCCTAGTTACAGGATCACTTCCTGCCACACCAGGGTGATGCTCTTCTGTCACGTGACCTCTCTTCTCCATGGCAACAGGGATGCTGCCAGACTGGAGGTAGGACTTCAGGACTATATCCCTGTAGGTCTCGTCTATGTACCTCTCTGTCTTATGTTTTCCAAATCTGCTACTCTAGCCTCTAGAGAACGGACTCATTCCCTGAGAGCAAAGAGCTCCTTGCACCTAGTGCACACGTAAGACCTCTCACCAACTGGGAGAAAATCATACATGTGACACTCAATGCAAATGACTGGAAAGCCTCCATCTCGCTGCTGGACTGCTGTCTGCATCCTAGTTTTAAGTTTGTGTTTAGATCTTTAAGTTCTTTACTTACTAAGGGTTGCTATGGATATTTATACTAATAAAACTGTTCCTAATACATTTAATATACCTTGTTCACCTGAAGCTTAATTAATCTCAGGTCCTTAGTGTATGATTGATTTGGGTAACGAGCTTCACCTGAGAGCACCTCCTGTCTTTTAAGATGTGTAAGTAGCTATAAAGCTACGATTATCCCAGGGGTGGGTGGGTGTTGGGGAGGGAGGGAGGGTAATAACACTTATTAAAAGAGGGCTGCTACACAGTGCCCTGTCCTGCGCTGCCGAGGTAAGCTATAATCTGATTTGATTTAAATTATAGCTCTTTGCTGCTGCTAGGCTCTAACTTATTATGAAATTTAAACTACAAGCTCTCTGCTGGGTTCCAAATTTAACCAGAAAGCCCTCTTCTGTGTTCTAAATTTAAACTAAAAGTACTTTGCTGATACTAGGCCCTGAGTGACTATTAAATTTAAACTACAGGCTCTCTGTTGGTATGAAATGTAACCATTCTCTTCTGTGTTTTAAATTTAAATTTAAACTTAAACTTCTGCTACTAGGCCCTGACTGATTTAACAGAGAATAGTGGGTTCACAGATTAATTAGCTTTAATAGAATTCCTTTCAAAAAATTCCCAGAAGTATATACTCACAATTGCAGATCTCTTTCCAGAAGTAACAGTCCCCTTTTCTAGTCTTTCAAGACTGCGACGATTTTAGAATTCTTTGGATTAGGTGGGGACTCTCCTTACCATCTCGGGTCTGAAAAGAAGTCTGGACAAATATTTGGTTCTGCCCGATTATTCGCAGGAGGAGGCCTCGTGGGAGTGAGAATTGGGATTGGTGGTGGAATCGGGGGCAGTCTGTGAAGCCCTGAGGCGGATTGCCGGGCTTGTGGGGGCTAGATGGAGAGAGACGCAGTTTAAGTGCGTGGTTTGTGCGCATTTCTCCCTGAGGAGAGCGTTGCGGAGTTATCTTACATTGGATTGTGGATGCCCAAAGTGTTCTACTCCGCTAGCAGATTTGGGTCATATTTGGTGGGGATGTCAGAGAATTCAAGCTTACTGGAGACGTATTTGCGATTATATGAGAAGGTTGATATGTCAACCGATTAGTTGGACAGGGTCCCTGGTCGCCTTGGATCTACTTGGACCACTTCATCCCAAGGGAAGATGGGAGCGCTTATTGGTGAGGAAAGCCTGTCTGGTGGGTAAGGGGCCAATACTGCACAGATGGAGAGAGCAGAGCTCCCCTACCTTTTGGGTATGGCGCAATAATTTTCACCAACTGATGCATTTTGAGAGAGAGGGAGCTAGGGGAAATGTCAAACGCTGGCCTCTTTTTCTTTTGGTATTGGAACCTTATATACAAACTCTGAGGCCACGGACTTGTAATGAGATACTGCAAACAGGTTGAGGATGGGAGTTGGGTTGGTGGGGAGTTTTCATTTTGCAATTGGGTTGGGAGCTGGATAAATAGCTGGACTACATTTCCCTTTTTCTTTTGATCTGGATGAGGCTATGGGTGGGGGGGGGGAGGGGTAGGGTGGGAGGATGGGTGGAGTGGGGGGAGAGAGGCGGGTTTAATGATGGTATATACCATGGGTGCTGGATTGACTGTGTTCAGGTGGTGGATCAGACACAACAACGCCTGACGGAGTTATGTAATCTTGCAATGTTGTAATGATTTGCACTCATGGATTAATGAACAGTTCACAAAAAAAAAAGATACATAAGCTGTCTGAGACGGGCTACTCTGTAGTGGTAGCTGACACCCTTCTTAAAGCCTGAAAAGCCTCTACCTCGACCTGTGTGAGGGTTTGGAAGGTCTTTGAGTGGTGATGGTGTTCCTCACAGGACCTAGAGACTAGGAAAGTGGACGTAGTTGTGGTTTTGACCTTCTTACAATCAGGATTGGACCAGGGTTTATTTCTGAACTCTCTCAAGGTTCAGGTGGCAGCCCTTGTTCGCTACCAGGGCGCATTCAGGGAATGTCCTTTGGTGCATCCTGATGTGTCCCATTTCTTGAAAGGGGTGAAGCAGATCCAGCCCTTCATATGTCCACTTATTCCACAGTGATGTCCTTTTCTGGTGTTTGAAGATGCTGAAAGGTCCTCCCTTTGAGCCCCTTCAGAGACTTCTCTCAAAGATTTGACTCTGAAGGTGGTGAACCTGGTGGTGGTTGTATCTGCCAGGTTGGTGTTAGAGCTACAGGCCTTGTCCTGTAGGAACCTTTTCTAGCCATCTTAATGCATCCTTCTCCCAAAGGTGTTGTCTTCCTTGCACCTTAATCAGTCTGTGGCCTTGCTCTCCTCCTTAGAGGAGGACCTTCGGATGTACCCCTCGCTGCATTTGCTGGACTTGAGGTGGCTGTGTTGAAGTATCTGGAGATTACAAATACCTTTCCATCGGTTAGATCCTCTCTGTCCTTTTCAGTGGTCCTAGGAAAGGATGAGCCATGACAAAGTCCTCCGTTGTCCTGGAATACGGAAGCTATTAGTTCAGCCTTCCTTACCTGTAGAAAACAAGTGCTGGAAGGAGTCTGAGCTCACTCCACTAGGGTACAAGCCATCTCCTGGTCTGAGTCTGCTTTGTATCTCTGGAGTATATATGTAAGGGCAGTTACTTGGTCATTTTTGAGCTCCTTTGTGAAGCAGTATGGGTTGTATATGGCGCTTTTGGCAAAGCAGTTCTTTCTGGTGCGCCGTCTTCCTCCCACTCTGTCCTGATTGCTTGAGTATGTCCCGCTTGTCTGGACTGGTCTAGCAGGATGATGAGGAAGGAGACATTTTTCATACCTGTTAATTTCCTTTCCTCAAATCCTGATAGATCAGTTCAGAACTCTGGGAAGACTTCTCCCATGGGTTTGGGAGCCCTGCTGTCTCTAGCTCCATGATCAGTTTCAGTGCCTGATGCAGTCAAATATGGTAAGAGAACCAAAAGCATGTACAAAGTTATTGCCAATTTAATTTACTTTTTTCCAGTCTTTCTTTTTGCTTGGGAAATGTCATACTGCCTTCTCTGTGCTGTACCGGTGTATATACTAATAACATCACTGAAAGTTGCTCTGGTCTGCCTCCACTTGCTGGCTGGGGAGCATAACCCACTCATCTGGACTGATTTAGCAGTATTTAAGGAAAGGAAATAGATATAGAATCTTTCTCCTTTTATTTGGGACCAGTATAACATACAATATCATTAAAATTATTATTAAGCATTTATAAAGCACAGCCAACTGTATGCAATGCTGTACAGACACAAAAGAAGACTGCCCCTGCTTAAAGAGCGTACAACCTAGAAGATAATCATACAGGACAAAATATAATAGGAATAAGGGCAATAAAGGATCATGATAAAACAACCACGGAACCATTACAAATTTTGCTTGGGTTTAGGAGCCAGATCAAAATCTTAAGAGCCAGTGCTTGCAACTTCTCCCCCCCCCCCCGTTGCCTCTTGAGTTGGTCTCGTGTTATCAAGTTTTTCAAGACCAGCACCAGAGTTCCTGCACTACGTGGTATTTTTAAACAAGTTACAGCTTCAGATGTATGCTGACTGGGAAGGCTGGGGTCTCTTGATGGTCAGTCTGTCCTAAGAGCAACCTGATTCACTCCCAGGATTTTGAGTACCTGGGGGGTGGTTCCATACTTTCGCAAATTGACCTCTTCTCAATGGGGAGTTTGTTCAAACCCTAACCGACTTGGAGCATGTGATTCTTGGTCAGCTCCTAGCGCCTGGGACTCCTGAGACTCTTGGGTCCATGCTTTGGATCTTGGAGCTGGATCTTTGGACCAGGGTGCATATACACTCATTGCAGAGGCACCAGCTGATCTTCGGATCTTCCTGCTCCTCATTGTTCAACCAGACCTTGCCTCTCCCCTGGGAGATCAAAGGGCAGTTATGGTAGTGGTTGTGATTCTACCTCCTGTGGCTGTTCTGCCTGGAGGCCAGATCATTGACCCTGGAGAAGTTCAAGCCTCTCCTAATGGATGAAACAGGCTGTGTATTCAACACAGCCCTAGTTGTGATGTGTGTCCACGGCTGGAGGAGGTGCTCGAAGCCTGAGAGCATCTATTTCCTGTCTGACGCATTCATTGCAAGCTTCGACAGCATGTAGCCCAACTTTGTGTCTGAACACCGAGTCCCAGTGAAGTGAGAGCTCAACTCTACCATGTGCGATCTCGTAGTGCAAAGATGGGGGCCTTCCAATGCTCCACTCGGTGGCCATTTAGAAGAACGCCAGTTTGAGGATCTATTTTAGACACGTGAAGATTCAGATGATGGCAGGCTTGGCAGCCTTACTTCAGGAGTGACCTTGGGAAGGGAGGTTGTATTTCTCCAGGAACAAGCAGGAAGTCAGTCCTCACTTATGGGTGATGTCTGCACCGACGGAGCGCGTGCGGATCAATTCCCTAGCTTTCAAAGAAAGCCTTTGGGATTGTTGCCACGCATGCATGGTCCTCTTCCTGTCCAAAGATGCCATCTTGTTCAGTCTCCCTTTTTCCGCAGAGTCCTTCAGACACACATCCTCATCCCTCGGAAAAAGTCTTTAATTTTCGGCCTTCTGACCTTCTATTTTCTGGTTGCACTGGTCCTCTGCCTGTCCTTCTCCTGCTCTATCTTTTTAGAGCTCTTAGGGGACAGTTTTTTTTCTTTCCCTTTTTTGTCTGCGGTGCCTCAGAGCTGATCATGATCTGGAGCTCTGTTTGCTCTGTAAGAAAATGTCCTCTAAAGCCCTGCTCAGCCGTAAGCAGAAGTACGAAGACATTTTCAGAAAGGCCGCCTCTGAATCTCCGGTGGCACCCTCGGTCATCTCTCCTCCGGTGGGATCCCCCACCTTGGCCCTGTGTTCTTGGCAGCACTCCGACCAGGGGTCCCCTGAAGTGGAGCAGCGCAAGAAGAAGGCGGCCTCAAAGTTGCTGTTGGCGGCTCCCGACAAGCATGAGCGCTTGGTTGCTCAGCCCCCTTCGGTGTTCCCGAGAGTCAGACAAGGTGTGACCCCCGCAAGGTACCCTGCACAGATACGGAGGCTTCTGGCGAAGGCGCCTGGTCTCCTAAGGGCCGTCCAGGTGAGGACCCCCTCTTCTCCTCAATGCCCGACCCGGTCACCCTGGGGTTGGCATCAAAGGGCACCACGCCCGCATGGGAGTCCTGAATGCTGGCACTGGAACGCAATGTTTCTATGTTCATCGCTTTCCAGCAGGCACTCACAGCCAGCTTTGCTGACTCATGCCAAGAGACCCTGGGTCCCTTCCGTGAGACACTGAAATCTGTCCAAGAACCCCCCGAGAGCCGCGGGCTTCGTGAGGGTCCTCGACTTCGGTCTCACTCACCTTCCTGTTCTTTGGTGGCAAGGTCTTCCAGGGCCTCTGGCTCCAAGCAGGCCCCGGCCGCTGGACAGGGCAACCTGCCCGATTCGGACACCTCTTCTGAGTTCTTGGACTGGGAGACCGATGAGAAAACAACTTGGATAACATGCTTATGCTTTACATAGAACAGGAGTAATAACTTGGATAACATGCTTATGCTTCACGTAGGAGTGGTCACCCGAAGAGTCTCAGCAGCAAATAAACTTGCTCGAACTCCGGGTGATCTGGTGGGCCCTGAGGGCCTTTGTGGATCATCTCAGGGGCAGTCGGTACTCGTGCAGACCGACAACCGCGTAGCTATGTTCTACATCAACAAGGAGGGGGGTCCCGGTTCGTGCTCCCTCTGCTGGGAAGCGGTCCTCCTCTGCTCCTTTGCCATCCAGCGGAAGATGTCCCTCAAGGCGGCCTACCTTCCGGGTCAAGAGAATGTCCTAACGGACAGGCTCAGCAGGATCCTTCGCCCCCATGAGTGGCAACTGTGTATCCAGGAGTGGCGGGATGGCTGTTCCTTCGCTGGGGGATGCCGGCGATAGACCTCTTCCCCAGTCCCCAGAACACGCAGCTCCCCCACTTTTGCAGGCCGGTACCGCACCTGAGCAGGGAGAGTCCAGACGCATTCCTCCTGAGCTGGTCCTCTGGCCTGCTCTATGCATTCCCTCCCATCCCTCTCATTGCGAGAACCCTCCTCAAGGCTCAGCGAGATCGGGCATCAATGATTCTCGTAGCCCCCTCATGGCCTCGGCAACCCTGATTCCCGCTTCTGAGCCTCCTGTTCCCCTGGGCTCTGCCCTGGGTCTGCTAATGCAGGAGGAGGGACGGGTGCAGCACCCGAACCTAGCCTGCTTATCCCTCACAGCATGGTGGCTGAATGGGTTTCACTAGCTTTGCTGGCTCTCCCAGAGGAGGTCCTCCTTGCGTTGAGGAAGGACTCAACTAGACGACCCTACGCCTTAAGTTGGGGGAGAGCAGACAAATCTGTGCCGTCGGTGAAGTAGATAGAACTGACTTGACAGGACGAGGGAGGTACCGTAAGGGTGTGAGCCTTTTAGGTGCTTCTGGGATCTTGGAGAGCAGAAGCCCAGATTCTGTGCCATCTGATATCACTGTGTGACTGAAACATCTGTTTGTCCATTGAGAGAGATTTTTATCCTTGTTGATAGTAGGTAGTGGCCAAACAACCAGGCAGGTGATAGTGGAGAAGAAACAAATATAGAAACATAGCCACGTGGTGTTTCTGCCATCTTTTTTTTTTCTATCGAGCCTGTCCTTCCATATCAGCTACAATAGTCCTCTTTCTACCTTTAGAGATCCTATGTGTTTATCCCATGCTGCTTTGAATTCAGATACTGGCCTCGTCTCTACCACCTCCACTGGGAGACTATTCCACGCATCCACCACTCTTTCTGTAAAGAAATATTTCTGCATATTAAGCCCAAGTCTGCCTCCTTTCACCCTCATCCTATGTCCCTTCATAGTAGAGCTTACTTTCAATCGAAAGACTCTCCTATGCATTTATGCCACAGAGGTATTTACATAGTAACATAGTAAATGACGGCAGATAAAGACCAGCATGGTCCTTCCAGTCTGCCCAGCAATACGGCAAGAGTAGGTGCACCTGACGCTCTGTGCAGGTCACCCCTCCCCATGTCTTTGTTTAGGGGTGGACCCACCACTCCATGTAGGACACCCCTATTTGTTGAGAAGTTAGATGGTTCAGTTTATTTTGTTTTTATCCTGTTGCTGTAAAGGGATCCACTGTGCTTGTCCCATGCGGTTTTAAATTCCATCACCATGTTTGCCCCCACCACTTCCATCGGGAGAGCATTCCAAGCATCCACCACCCTTTCAGTGAAAAAATATTTCCTGACGTTTCCTCTCAATTTTCCACCTTGCAGGTTCGTGTTATGCCCTCTAGTTTTGCAGCTTCCCCGTCTTTGGAAGAGGTTGGTTTGTTCATCGTTCCTTTTTAAGTATTTAACACTAGAAGCCCCAAAGTGCATCAATTGATGCAATTGCATCTTTGAAGGTTTATACCAGCGCCGCTGCTAGAACCATGTCAGTTATGTAATAATGTCACATACTGCACATAGTAAACAAATAAGTAACTTCAAATTAATTCACATCTGCATTTCATGCTCAACGCAGTTGTCGTGATAATGCGTCAATTGACGCACTTTGGGATTTCTAGGTAAAATACCTTTTTGGGGCTTCTAGTGTTAAAGGTCTGAATCATATCTCCCCCCTATCCCTCCTCCTCCAAAGTGTACATATTTAGGTTGTCTTCTCATAAGGTTTCTTACGCAGGCTCCAAATCATTTTGGTTGCCTTCCTCTGAACAATTTCCAGTCTTTTTACATCTTTTGCAAGATATGGTCTCCAAAACTGAACACAGTATTCCAGGTGAGGCCTCACCAGCGACCTTTACAGTGGCATAAGTACCTCTTTCTTTTTGCTGGTAATCCCTCTTTGTATGCAGCCCAACATCCTCCTGACTTTTGCCACTGCCTTGTCACACTGTTTTGCCGCCTTGAGATCATCATAGATAATCACACCAAGGTCTTTTTCCTGAACCATGCACACCAACCTCTTGCCCCTATCTCGTACATTTCCCTTGGATTTCTTCTACCTAAGTGCATGACACTGCACGTTTTCGCATTAAATCGTAATTGCCAAGCATTAGACCAATCTTCCAGCTTTTGTAGATTTTTCCTCATGTATCCACTCCCTTGGGGGAGTCCACTCTGTTGCAAATTTTTGTGTCATATGCAAAAAGACAGACTTTTCCATTTAGTCCTTCAGCAATATCACTCACAAATACATTGAACAGTGCCGGGCCCAGGACCAAACCCTGGGGCCACCCCGCTAATCACCTTCCCCTCATCCGAGTGAGCTCCATGTACCATCACACTCTGTCGTCTGTCAGTCAACCTATTTCTAATCCAGTTTACTATCTTGGTACCTATCTCCAAGCTACTGAGTTTGACAAGCCTCCTATGAGGAACAGTATCAAAGACTTTGCTGAAATCCAGGTAGATGACATCCATCGCATGCCCCTGATCTAGTTCCTTGGTCACCCAGTCATAGAACTCAATCAGATTTGTTTGGCAAGACCGTCCTTCAGTAAAACCATGTTGCCTCGGATCTTGCAACCTGTTGGTTTTGAGAAAGTTCACTATTCGCTCTTTCATGAGCGCCTCCATTACTTTTCCTGCCACCGAGGTAAGGCTCACGGGTCTGTAGTTTGACACTTCTTCCCTGTCACCACTTTTGTCTAGAGGTACGACTTAAGCCATTTTCCAGTCCTGAGGAACCTCTCCTGTTTCCAAGGATCTGTTGAATACATCCTTTAATGGCCCTGATAGAACTTCTCTGAGCTCTTTCAGTATCCTAGGATGTATCCCATCCGGTCCCATGGCTTTGCCCACTTTCAGTTTAGCAAGTTGTTCCAACACCTCATCTTCTGTGAATGGTGTGGTATCTTCATTCACATTTTTATATTTGGGAGTCCCAGCTGGTCCATCTCCAGGATATTCTTTAGTAAAAATAGAGCAGAAGTATTTGTTTAGTAATTCCGCTTTTTCAGTGTCACTTTTCACGCGTCTTTTCCCAGCACTTCTGAGTCCTGCAATTCCAGCTCTGATCTTCTTCCTTTCCCGAATATATGTGAAGAAAGTTTTGTCGCCACCCTTAACATCTTTAGCCATCTTTTCCTCTGCCTTTGATTTTGCTATCCTTATTTCTCTTTTTGACTCTTTGAGTTTGATCCTGTATTCATTTCTGTGTTCTTCTGTTTGCAAGCTTCTGAATTTTGCGAAAGCTGTTTTTTTTTTGCCTTTATTTGAGCAACCACTTCTTTGGAAAACCATATAGGTTTCCTTCACCTCTTGTTTTTGTTTACTTTTTTAACATAATTTGTCCGTTGCCCCTTTTATTGCCACCATTGCAATTCCACTTCCTTTATCTCCTTCCACCCTTTCATCTCCTCCTTTAGGTACTTGGCCATTTTATTGAAGTCTGTGTTTTTGAAGTTTAGGACTTTGAGCTTGCTATGTTTGGCCTGTACCCTGGCTTTTATCTCAAACCACACTGTGTAATGATTGCTGTTGCTCACAGGGGTACTCACGCAGACATTTGACATGCTATCACCGTTGGTGAGCACTAAATCCAGCATTGAGCTTTCCCTGGTTGGTTCCATGACCATTTGTCTAAGTGATGCATCCTGGAGAGCATCTACAATTTTTTTGCTTCTTTCCAGATGTGCAGAAGGAGTAATCCAATCCACATCTGGTAGATTAAAGTCACCCAAAATGATTATTTCCCCCTTTGTGGCTATCTTGGCAATATCTTTAATCAAATTGTTATCTATCTCTTCAATTTGAGTCGGTGGTCTGTAGACTACAGCAGTATGGATGACAGTGCCATCTCCTCTTTCCAACGCAATCCAGAGCGCTGCTTCTTTTCCCCATGCCCCCTGCATTTCATTAGGTTTAATATTGCTTTTGACATACAAGGCTACTCCTCCTCCTCCTCTTCCAATTTCTCTGTCTCTTCTGAATAGATTATAGCCAGTTATGGCTACATCCCAATCATGTGATTCATTGAACCATGTTTCTGTAATGGCCACAATGTCCAAATCCATTTCCACCATTAGGGCTTCCAGGTCCAGAACTTTATTGGCTAAGCTTTGAGCATTTGTGCTCATTGCTTGCCAGCATTTACCTGGCTTGTGTGTATTTTGCATTGATTTTATTCTGCCCACATCTTCCCACTTGTTTCTGATGTGTGGTTTAAAAGCGTGGCTGTTTCTGATATTCTGCTTTTGCAGTGAGTGGCGTGCCGGTCTTGACCTTCCACATCCGTCACCCCCTTTTCCTAGTTTAAATGCATATCCACATAGTGCCTGAATTTTTCACTTAAGATTCTTTTCCCTGCGACAGAGATGTAGTCCATCAGCACCGTATAGTCTCTTGTTGGTCCATCTGTTTCCCCAGTCACCAATAAATCTGAATCCTTGTTTGCACCAGGTCTGCAGCCATGTATTAAAGCTGTTAATGTGATGCAGCCTTTTTGTCCCCTTACCAAGAACTGGCAGAACCTGAGAATGCAACAGTGTTCACAATGGGCTTGAGTTTCTCTCCCAGAGATTGGAAGTCCTTTTGGACTATAGAGGCACTGTTTCTAGCCAGTCCACCAGGAAGAGAACAGCACACTGCCACGGGATTATGTGCAGAAAACAGTACAAAGACGTGGAGAGTATTTAAAACTCACAACTTTTTATTGGTCCTTATATAATGCAGGGGGGCCAAACCCAACACAGGCCATGTTTCGTAAGGTGGTACTTCAGGGGTAAAGGCACACCATAAACTATAAAAACATCAAAAACAATAGCTCCTTAAAGGATACATATAACAACTAAAATAAATAAATAATATCAAAAACAAGAATTAAAAGCATGAATAAGAAAATACAAATAAGAAGTAGGACTTGAAAAAAGTAAAAACATAAGGAACCTTGTGTATTGACCACAGCATAAAACCGTAATTTATTTTATTTATTTATTTGCAACGTTTTTATATACCGCCATTTCCCAAGATCTGTGGCGGTTTACATCGAACACAATTCAAAATACAGAGAACAATGTGAAGATACAGAGAAACGATAAATAACTATCAACAAATACGTGTAACTCTAAGCAACTTTGTACAGTTATGAAAGTTAAGAACTATTTATAGCTTTGGCATAATTTACATATATACAGGTTTTAGATATCAGCTTAGGTAGGAATGTGGGTAGTAGTAAATTGAATAGAATACTAGATACAGACTATATTATGGAGGATGGGAAGTCGTATCCATACCACAATCGATATTGGAATAATGTTGTGTGAAGAGGAGTTTTAATAATATGTATAATAAATATATGGGTAAAAACGATGAAACAACATTATGAAAATGTACAGAAAGACCAAACGAAAACCATTTAAAAGCATCAATACCATATAAAAAATATATATGATAAAAGTACATGTAAATTATAAACATAGTAGAAAATAAAAATGTCATAGAATCGAATAAATGACAACCATAATAAAATGTATATAAACAATAAATTCATAAATACCAAAAGGGAGAAATTCAAAGACAAGGACTAAAAATGAGCATTTAAGGACGAAAAAATGAAAATGAAAATAATAAAACATTTTGCAGCACAAGGAGACAGGCGTGAATGAGAGACCATTACCTTAGGACCGTAGACTGATGTACGAGATCACTGAAACTCTAGGAAATGTTCCATTCTCTGTAAAACCCAGTTATACCTAATTAGGATTAAACTACAAAGGGGATTCTACAGGACAAACTAAATCAGAACAATAGATAAAATACATAGTGCAACTATAAATATGTAGTGTAAAATGTAGTGCAACGGATGTAACTGCTAATTAATACGGACTAATATTACAAATGCTAGACCTGGGTAGTTGGGGTGCATAAGAATGTGTATCATCTGTTTGCTTCATATGTGTAAAAACAACTATTATATATTTCCAATAATTACGTTAAAAATCTAACATCAGCCTCAACTCAAACCGTTCATGAATCGTGAATATGTCCCATGTATAAGCAAAAAGTATTATAAAATTGCAGTGAATCACATCGCACACCCTGAGATAAACGGACAATGGATTGTTAAAATAAGATGGTATCTGTCTCAGTATTTTATACTCAGTGCGGTTATGATGAAATAAATGAATATGAGGATCCCAAGTTGGTGCCTCTGATGATGGAATCTCCAAGTAGTAGTAGTTTTCTGTTTGAGGTTTTCTTCATATTTGGTGCTTTAGCAGGAGATTGGGCAGTGTCTGACTCATTTAAGGGCCCTTCAGTTTCATTGGATTGAGCATCCTCATTAGCCAAGGCAGAGAAGGCATTATGCAGGGATGTCTCTGCGTTACAGGTTGCAATCTACCAGAACCCACTGTGATCCATTTGTTCCTGGGGTGTTTGATTCTTTGTGAGAGCGGTGGTGGACTTTGTTCAGTTTGTATCCTAGAAGAGGTGTGTTTCATTCCAGCTATTTCCTCCCTCAGAGTCACTTCTTTATGCATGGCAGCTAGGTTTTTCCTTAGTAGAGTCAGTTCGTCATGCATTTACACTCTATCATATCTCCTCTCTCGCCTTTCCTTTAAAGTGTACATGTTAAGATCTTTGTCTGTCCTCATATGCTTTATAACTAAGACCCCTAACCATTTTAGTAGCCACCCTCTGCACAGACTCCATCCTGTTTATATCCTTCTGAAGGTGTAGTCTCCAGAATGGCACACAATGCTCCAAATGAGGTTGCACTAGAGACTGATACAGAGGCATTACTGCCTCCTTTTTTTCTGCTGGCCATTCCTCTCCCTATGCACCCAAGCATCCTTCTGGCTTTCGCCGTCACCTTTTCTACCTGTTTAGCTACTTTAAGATTGTCGGACACAATCGCGCTCAGGTCCCGCTCTTCTTTTGTGGACAGAAATACTTCACCCTCTACACTGTACTGCTCCCTTGAATTTTTGCAGCCCAAATGGACATTTTGTATTTATTTTATTTATTTAAACGTATTTCTATACCGCCTTATCCTGCAATCAAAGTGGTCTGAACAGCAAACAATCAATAAGATACAGGGTATAGTGTGTACATGCAGCGAGTAGTGTATGCGTGTGAGTGTGTCTGGACATTGATTCTTGTGGTGCTATTTACAGCGTGCGCTATTTACAATGCTATGGGTATCAGATCCTTGCTTAATTACACTTATAGTGACGTGGGGGGAATTGAGGTGTCTGTTTTTTGGTTTAAATAATGTCACCGTAGTGTTCTATGAAGAGGGTTGTCTTCAGTAGTTTCCTGAACTCCTTAAGGTCTGTTGTTGAACGCAGTTCATCGGGGAGGGTGTTCCAGATTGTTGGTGCCGCCTTTGATAAGGCTCGTTAATATTGGATTTAATATTGGATGTAAAGAAAAGACAAATATATTTTATCAGCTTAAAGATGGAATAATAGTCTGAACATTGAAATGAATAGTTATGAAGAAAAGAGTTGTGGATAAGTCATGGTCCCTAAATAGAGCAGGACTGGCTCAACTATAAGGCAGGGCTAGGCAATTACTTAGGGTGGCAGCTTCTGAGGGATGGCAAGCAGCAGTCAAAGCAAAGCAATAGATATGACAGCCACACAAACTCAGAGCCATCAGCACGTTTTTTTTTACCTGCAGTAAGAGTGGGGGCACACACACAAATACAAAGCAAAGTTTAATATTAAAATGTATGATGTCCAATTATGCATTTTTACAGGACTGTTGGGGAAGTGGATAATGTTTTGATCTTGACTGAGTTTAATTATCAAAATCTTGGGGGATGGAGGGGCATAAAACTGTAGGCTTGCCTAGAGAATCCAACTCGCTAACACTGGTCCTAAATAAGAGAGAACAGTAAAATGAGATGTAGTAAAGATACTGGGGAAAGCAGAGTGAGGATAAAGTCCCAACAGAAATGTGTGAATGAGAATAGAATGTGGCATGTTGACCGTATTGAATACGGAGGACAGACATTGCATGACTAATTTACTCTTGCTCGATTTTATATATACTCTGGCCTGGAAAAGGTGCAATACAAATATACATGTGTAAGAACAGCATGTGACCTGATATTAGATTTCTGTGTGTGCACATTGAGTTTGTCATTGGAGAACAAGGCTCTACTATTCTCATCACAACCTTCCTGTTTTTATGTTTCTCATAATGGAAATGGAATATTTTTTCCAAAAAATTGGAATATTTATTTTTTCACTTGGGATGCAGGAACCAAAATCATCAATAGAACTTCGCTGTGCATTTCAACAGAGTCTTGTGTACTGGATTCACCCTTCATTGCCTTGGCTGCAGCTATTCCCACGAATTGGAGCAGATAGGAAAATAGCTGGAAAAACAAACCCGTGGTCCCATGATGAAGCTTTGCAGCAAGTCTTAATGAGTGAATGGTGAGCGTACCATTTTGTTTGTGCATGCTTCAGCCAAGCATAAAATGATCTTTTTATAGACATTCTATGATCATCATAGCATGCAGCACCTATTGAGTAATAAATATGAACACACCAAAGTTCTATAGATTCCTTGTGAATGGTAATGATGAAAATTAGAGGTCAGCATCGATTTTAAAATTTTAATCACATGATCAATCTGATCACGTGCTGTTTTTCTGTCACACACAAATTAAATGTTAAATATATTTATTTATTTAGTGTACATTTGTATCCCGCTGCTTCCAGCGATCAGCAGCGGTTGCTATACATGGTAAGGGCTGACTGTACCGGCCAGGAATTAGAAGGATATACATTGTGATTGGGAGAGAGAGAGAGTACACAGCAAACATAGGGTTACAGATTACAGTTGATCGATGGGAAACACTTCACACAGGATATATTATGTACATATTTACACATAAACTGAATGCATTTCTCGTTGTGAGGTTACATGGGGTACAGTGGCTTTCCCACGCATGGTAGACAATTGGTAGTGGGATGCAGTGGTAGTGGGGTACAGTGCCTAGGTTACATTGTAATGCGATTGGAAGAGGTGCGTCTTAAGTTTTTTTCTGAAGTCTTTCAAGTCAGTTTGCACGCAGTTCGCATGGCAGCCGGTTCCAGAGTAGTGGGGCTATAAGTGATAATGCTCTTTTACTTGTACATGCATTAACATTTCTGATGAACTTTGGGAGACGGAGGGTATTGAGGTTTACTGTTCTTCTACTCCTGTTGTTGGGTAGATTGCATATTAGGCTGTTGAGGTGTGAGGGTGCTAAATTATGAATGAGTTTGAATGTAGTGACTAACATTTTGTATTGAATGCGGGCCGCAATGGGGAGCCAATGTAGCTCAATTAGTACAGGTGTAATGTGCTCAGAGAGGCCTTTTTGCATAATGATTCTGGCAGCAACATTTTGTGCCAATTGCAGAATATTTATAGTTTTCTTTGGCAAGCCTTGCAGTATGGCATTGCAATAGTCTAGATGTGGAATGATGAGTGCTTGTGCGACTGACCTGAAGTCGGCATGATCGAGGATGTTACATAATGGCTGCAAGACCCTTAATTTGTGGAAGATGGCCCGATTGGTATTTCGAAGGTGTTTGTCCATATATAGGTTGTTGTCAAGCATCACTCCTAGATATTTTATCTCAGTCTTGATGTTGTAAATATTATTGTTCATGGTGACCGTTGCTGGGGGCTTGAAGCCCGGTTTCCTGGAGATACACATTGCTTCTGTTTTTTTGTGATTTATGGACATGTTATTTCGTTGCAGCCAGGTTTGTAGCTCAAGTAGGCATTTTTCAAGTTTGTTGAGGTTTGGGTTATTTATGTCGAGTTGTGTATATAGCATTAGGTCATCTGCGTATATATGGTAGTTGATCTCGTGTTCTTGGAAAATCTTGCATACAGGTTGTAGGTATAAGTTGAATAGGAGGGAGGAGAGGGCAGAGCCTTGCGGAATGCCTTGAGTTTGTGGGAAGGGGGCTTCCTTGTCATTGTTGAATTGGATCTGCTGCATTCTGTTGGTTATGTAGGAGGAGAACCATTTTAGCGGGGTACCTGAAATGCCTATGGACGCGAGTCGCTCCAGAAGTGTGGGGTGATGCACGGAGTCAAAGGCAGCTGATATATCTATGAATATAAGCGCATACATCTTGCACTTGTTTTCTAGACCTTTGAGTAGGTTGTCCATTAGGGCTAGCAGGAGAGTTTCTACACCGTGATGTTGACGAAACCCGTATTGATGGACATCAAGGGCGTTTGCATCGTCAATGTGGTCCTGCAGCTGCTGCTGAACTGCCTTTTCAATAATCTTGGCGAGGAAGGATATACTTGAAATTGGGCGGTAGGAGGTTGGGTCGTCCTTGTTGAGTGCTTTGTTTTTCAAAATGGGTCGTATGAGTGACTTTTTAAGACGTGATGGCATGAGACCTTGCAGTAGTGAAAGGTTCACTATGTGAGAGATGTGCTGTGCCATTTCTTGCTTGGTTGCCTTGATCCAGGCGGCTGGACAGGGGTCAAGAGGGGAGGTTGTGGTGTTTAAGTTGGTAATGATGTTTATTTGCTGGACTTCCACGCTCTGGAAGGTGGACCATTTTTTGCCCTGGTCTGGTCCTCCTGGGGTGTTAGTTTTTTGTAGGGAGTTCACTGCATCTAGCTTTGGAGTGAGGAGGGCAGGCGCTGTGGGATTAAGCTTGCTGGCATAATGGTCTGCTAGCCGTTGGGCAGTTATGGTTCCGCTGGGATTGCAGTCATGTGGAGCCTTGGTGAGAGATTTGACGAGTGCGAAAAGCTCCCTAGGCCTGTTGAGGGCCTTATTGAGTGTGTTTGTATGGTGTGTCTTTTTTGCCTGGTTGACTACATTCTTATATGTTGCTAGGAGGCTGAGGTATTCCTTCCTCTGCTCTTCGTTTTTGAGTTTCCTCCATTTTTTTTCTTGCTTTCTCTGATCCCTCTTCAGACCTCGTAGGCTTGAGGTGTACCATGGTTCTGACTTGCTTTTGGTTGGGTTCCTTGGGTGACTCCAGGTGGGTTTTGAGGTAGCCTCGATTCCTACATTCCAGAGATTTGTCAGATACTCGAGGTCCGAGAGATCCGAGCGTATGTGCGCAGCTATGGATTCTAGCAGAGCTTCTTTTTGAGTTTTTGGAAGCATCTTCGTTGGTGTGTGGTTTGCTCGGGTTGCAACCGGTCAGGTACGGTGGGGAGAAGTAAGGAGAATTCAATTTGATGATGGTCTGACCATGGTACTTGCGTTATTCGCGGTTTAGATTTCAATAGCTTGGGATGCTTTGTGGGTAGAAACACCATGTCTAGTGTATTGCCTTTGATGTGAGTAGCGTCATGTATGATTTGTTCGTATCCCAGTTGCTCCATAGCTTCATGGAAGATATTTGCTTGTGCTGCGGGGGTAGAAGCTAGATTTAGGTCACCCAGGATGATCTGGGTTTTTTTGAGTGCAGTAAAAGAGATGACTTCCAGAGCTGCTGCCAGGGATTCATGTGAGGATGTGGGTGGCCTGTAGATAAGGCATATGGATATGGTTTTGTTTTCAATTTTGAGTATGTCTATGCCGTCGAGCATGCTTTGTGGTGTACTTGTTAGAGATAATGCTGTTTTGGCAATAATTAGAACTCCTCCCCTTTTCTTGAAACGGGGACAGTTATAAGTTGTGTATCCAGGTTTGCTTATTTGATGATTACTGGGTCTGTTTCGGTTGACCATGTTTCGGTGATGCATAGAATATCAGGCTTTATATCAGTGATGAGGTCATGTATTATGTGAGTTTTATTTCTTATTTACATTCTCTTATATACCGCGCTATTCTGCATCAGTGCGGTTTACATTGAACAAACTGAAATTACATTGAACAGGGCATTATAACTTGGAGATAACTATTTTACAGGGAACATGGGCTATGGAGGGTTAAGTGGCTTGCCCAAGACCACAAGGAGCACCTGTGGGACTAGAAACCCCAGTCCTTACGGCCCAAGGTTGCTGTCCTCTAGTGGGATTTGAACCCCTGACCTTCCGGCCTGAAGTACCTTGCCCCAACCACTAGGCCACTCCTCCACTCCACTTATTGACCTGGCATTGATTAGTATAATGGAGACTGTGGACTGCGATGGGTAGACAGTCTGTGAGCGCTTGCTTTGCTTGGTGGCTCTTTCTTCATTCAGACGGCGCTCCTTTTTTGATTTGGAGTTGTGGCGGAATCTGTATTTTGTTGGACATTTTGTTAGGTTCTCGTCTGGGTTGTATAGTCAATTGCGTGTGTGTAGGAAGGTAAGTATTGTGTATTGAGAGGGCAGTTTCTAGTATTGGGTTGTATACAAATATTGGTTGCCAGGCATATGGGGAGTAGTAGTGAGGGATGGGGTTACCTGCACATGTGGATAATGCTAGGCAAAGGCACAAAAGTATAGTAATGTTAAAGGGATCCATTTTTGTTAAGTATGGACCAAAAATGGGTACGCAACTAGGACGCTTTTGATGCAGTGTACTGAAAAGTGCAACACTCTAAACAATCCAGTTACTTTAACTAACACAGAACATTTACACAGGTTAAAACATACAGTAAGATAAGGTTGATTTGCTTATATATAATAGGAATATAAATATATATGCTTAGAGCTAAGTAGGATTACATGCACTGTGAGACTTTGTTAGCATGCAGGTCTAGGTAAGTTTGGTACAGTAAAGATAAAGCTATGCAAGGAGAAACAGAGTCACCTGAGTTCGCTGGTGCCAGTTGGGTGGAGAAGTTCTGCGAGCTCGACCTGTGCCGGGAGCTCAAGCTTTAATGGGCTTCTGCCGTTGATTGGGCCAGTGGATTTGTGGGTTTTCTGCCGTATATTTCCAGAACTTGCGGGTGCTTCGGGTGGATTGGGGAGCTCGACCTGTGCAGGGAGCTAGTACTTGAGTGGGGCTGGTCTGGAGTCCTGGTTTTGTAGGTCCTGAGGCGGAGTTAGTGCGCCGCACTATGTGCAGAGGGACCACTGCCTAAGGGCCACGCCAAAGGGCCCTCTGGCGAGGCCCTCAGGCACGGGCCCGCCAGGTGTGGGCGTGCCGGACGGCGCTTCTCTTTATGAAGGCTGGCTGCCTGCCCCGGTTGGGCAGCGCAGCAGCAGTGGGAGTCTGATGCTTTCCCGTCCCCCGATAGTATATCTGTAAACAGCACCATATTAATGTAATGTAATTTAACTTAACTGGTTATCAGCCAGATACCCTTTGGAAAACAAGAGATAAGAGAATTGTTTTATATTAAACAAAGAATTATGGATGAAATTTTAAATACCTCGCCAAGACTAGCTGCTGTTGAAACAAACTTGATAAGCTGGCATGGTTCAGCACCTTGCCAACAGACATTTCACATGTTACCAATACAACTATTCCAGACACCAGCACTTTAAGATGCTTTTGCCTTATCCCCCAACCCAAGAAGCGCTGAGAACTTTCAGCCAGGCTTATTCCTGACACTCTCTTCTCCCCCTCGTAGCTGCTCCTAGGTCCATGGCCCTGGCTGCACTAAGTATGATGGGACGCAGCATAGTGCTGACTGCTCATTCATGTGCATGCTGTCACCCGGCCCCATGCCAGCAGCAGCACTGTCATCCACAGTGCACTCACACACCACGCCTCTTCTCTCTGCGGGGCACTTTGGGAAGTAGCTGGTTCCTAGGAGAGTTAAAAATTCCTAATTGTTCTTTTTAATAGAATTAAAATGCTAAAATGTTTGTTTGAATTAATAAATAGTTAAATGCCCACCTGTAGTGAAAATACATGACATTTGTGCTAAATTCTATAATACATTTTTTCATTACCTGCAGGGCTCTCGGTTTTACTTCACTGTATAATCTGGTGAAAGCCAAGCTGTGCCCATATTTTTATATCTGTACCTATCAGTTCACTATCCTGTTTCGTGCACCTGGGATTGGTGGAAGTGATGTTGTTACAGCTGTTATGTCACCCACAACCAGAGGTTTAAGAGAAGCCATGAGAAAGGAAGGTAACCTAACCTTTTTGCTAAACTTCAGTTGGTCCTGCGTTAACATAAAATAACTCTTAATTTGCAGAAAAAAGCACAATAAGATTCTCGATCTTTTTTTTTTTAAGTTTCATTTTGGAGGTCAATGGTTCAAATTTTGGAATATTTCCTCTGCTTGTCTTTCATTCTTATGGGTCTGACAAAATTGGGGCACTGCTCTGAGGATCCAAATTGAAAACCTCTGCTGGCAAAATACTGGTACATTACCATTTTTTAGATGCAGGGCAAAAAGATAGTCTTTATTTTGCTAGATCAGTCCAGACAAGTTGGTTATGTCCCCCTGCCAGCAGATGGAGAAAGACTACAGCAGCTTTGAATGATGTCCTCACTTGGTATGTCCTCTGGTACAGCACCAAGAGAAGCCAGTCTTCCAGATCGTCCAGTCCATTCCAAATACGTGGATTATGCTCATCCACCAGCAGACATAACAAACTCGAATACTCTCTCAAGTAGCCTGTGCTCCCTTGCAGAGGTAGTAGTCTCCAGCAGGTGGATGACCATTGCCTGTGCTATCTGGATTGCTGTCTTGGTGCTGAGTGGAAATCTTCGGTGTATAGCCCCTGGTGGAGCTGGGTCCCTCCCCCTCTCCTCCCCTAGCCTCTCCTAAGGACCCTCTGGTTGAGCAGGAGGTGGCTGCTCCCTCCTGTATTCCTCTCCAACTTCTGGGAGTTGGCCGAAGGTTGAGCTTGTGCAGTGACAGCGAGTTAAAAATAAATAAATAAATCGAGGATCATGGAGAGCACATGGCACAGGGGGGAAAAGCAACGGCAGCATGGTGGATCCTGGGATAGGCCGGGCTTCAGTGTTGGGGCAGTGGTGAGTTCACAATTCCTGAAGTCAGTGCGCATGGCCAAGTTAGAATGCAGCAGATACGCTGCGTGCAGCAGCCGCTGGTCCCTCTGTTGGCCTTTGCTGCAGCTGTGTCCAGGAGAGTGCGGCTACTGCTGAACCCTTAGCGAATGATTTGGGAGTTTCGGGGACTACCACCAGGAGGCCGATTAACCGTGATTGTGCAGCGAGAGAGGTCAGCACTGCTGCGGTTTTGGCGGAGACGGCTGCCATTTTGAGCTGTACGGCATTGTCAGCCCTGAGAAGGGGGGGGGGAACACCCAGCTTTACAACCAGTGATCTCTGCCCACTGCTGAACTGTCCCTCGGAGGTCCCAATATTTTCATTGCCCTTTCTCCAGAGTTTGTCCTGCTTTTACAGTAAACCTATGTGTTGCAGCAAGGTGTTGGTGAAGGGGGATCCCTTATTGCCTGTACCTTCCACACAAGGGGGATGGGCAATTTTGGCTGCAGGTAAACGGCATCATAGGGAGAGGTCCCCTGAACTTGATTGATGTCTTGGTGGGGTCTTTGGGGCCCTTAGACGGTCCCTTGGGTCTTTTAGATGAGCTCAAGCAGGAGAAACTGAAAGAGGGGGGAGCACCCTGTCTGGGAAGACTCCTCCGCAGTCCAAATTTTTCATCTTGAGGAGCTGCCCACATTGACTGTGAAAACCCAAGCAGCCTTGAGAATTGCAGAGGAACAAAGCCCCTGAGCCTTATAAGGCGGTGGAGGATCCCCTGCTTATAGTGATCAGTAAGCCACCTCAGTCCTTTCCCGTCCACTGGACAGTAAAGGCAATGATTAGATGAGGAATGGAAGGTTCCTGACGCGGGCATGTGGATCACTAGGAGCATGGTCAGGCTTTACCCCATCCCCTCCCCCCGAAAGAGAGGGAGTGCTTGTGCCTCCCCCGGGTGGACTGTGGTCACAAAAAAAATACCATTCCAATGGAAGGAGGTGCGGCTTTGAAAGATCTGCATGATTGGCGAATGGAGGTGCTGCTTAAGCAGGCCTTTAAGATCTCAGCCATAGCCCTTCAAGGTCTCATTTGTCCATTTGTGGCTCTTATGTGGCATGGGCCTGTGTATGCTGGTCACAGAAGATCCTGGAGACGACTCTGACAGAGCTGACCACACGTGAGGAGGTGGCACAGCTGGAGTCTGGTATGACCTTTTTGGCTGATCTGCTCTACGACTTGTCACGTGCATCCGCTAAGTTGATGGTCACAGTGGTGGCAGCTCGTTGCCTTTGGATGTGGTTGAGCAAGCTTCCCTTTTTGAGGTGGTGGTTTAGGGAGGACCTAGAAAAGTTTGTGAAGGATTTATTTATTTTATTTAAACATTTTTATATACTGCCCCTTCCAGTAATCGGGGGCGGTTTACAATGAACAGAACTTGTTTACAAAGAACATAGAACATATCAAACTATAATCTCCAGGAACAAGCAGGAATAAGTCCTCACATATGGGTACGTCGGAACCGACGGAGTCTGCGCGGGAAAGCTCCCCAGCTTCCCAGAAAGGAAGCTTTTGGGGCCTCCCACAGCGCATGCGTGCTGCCTTCCCGCCTTCCTGACCAACTCTCCTCAGTTCTTCTTTTTCCGCGGAGCCAGCAGGTTGTGTTCCTGTCACCGCTGAAGAAATTGTTATTTTAATTTGTTTCTTTGACCGCGTGTCTGCCTTCCCCGATTCCGGACCGGTACCGCCGGTCTTTTTTCATTTATTTCTTAAAAAAAAACAAAAACTTTTTCCTCACTTGGTGTGTTTATTCTGTGAGGCCTCTAGGCCTTCTCAGATTCTCCCTCATGGAGAAACCAGCCTCTGGTTTTAAAAAATGCACCAAGTGTACCAGTACTATTTCAGTCACAGATACCCATGAATGGTGTCTTAAATGTTTGGGGCCTGACCATTCCATTCCGGATTGTCCATCCTGCTCTCTGATGTCCAAACGGGGCTTACAGAACAGAGCAGCCAAGTTTCATATGCTGTTTTCTGCGGATACTCCAGCATCAACATCCTCCAGGTCTTCCTCTCCTGATGGATCTCAGGTAACCAAACATTCTTCAGGCAGGTCCTCAAAGGGCAAATCTCCCTCTAAGCAGCGAGAGGCCCTTGGCTTTGACCCTGAGGACCCTGCCCCAGCCAAACAACCCCGGCGGGAAGCTCCGGCTTTCAAAGCTCCTCCTATGGGGTTACAGGTAGACATCGATGGCACGGCCTCGACCGATCACCTGTTAGACTGCTCTGGGGTACCGGCTAACACCGGTACCGACATCCAGGCAGTTGTGGCGTCTATGGGTACTACGGTACAATCCATGCAGCAGGCCATACTGGCTTTCATTAACGCTGCAACGCCCTCGGTACTGCAACAATCGGTTCCGACTCCGGTTCCGGTACCACAACCGATACCGGTACCCAGAGCATCTACTTCCAGTAGTATGCCGGTTCCGGTCTCCGGTTCCGGAGATTTTCTCGATACCGATCCGGTTCCCGGTATGCCCGATGTCGATACCGGTCGGTACGCGTATCGATCTCTGGAAGCTAATAGGTGGTACTTTGACTCTTCTGAAGATTCTGATACCTCAGATGATTCTGCTGATGTCTTTTACTCTTCCTGAGGAGCCCTCTTCTCCAAAAAGGAGAATGTCTCCTCCAGAGGATTTGTCCTTTCAAGACTTCATTATTGAAGTAGCTAAAGGACTCTCCATATCTGTAACCTCTGAAAAGGAACCTAGAGCAAAAAAACTGGATATTTTAGGATACTCTAAGGTTCCCAAAGAGGCAGCCACCTTACCCATACATGAAATTCTTCAAGAACACATGATGGATTTGTGGGAGGCTCCTCTCACCCTATCTCCACATTCTCGACGTTTGGACACCATGTATCGGGTTGTTCCTCCTCCTGGTTTTCAAAAAGCTCAGCTCCCTCACCACTCTATTGTGGTGAAGTCTGCTATGAAAAAGATAAAGAGTACCAAAAGGCACTCTTCTACCCCTCCAGGAAGAGAATGTAGGACTCTGGATGCTTTTTGGTAGAAAAATCTTCCAAGCTAGCATGCTTATTGCCAGAATCAATTCATACAGCCTCTATATGGGCATGTTTTTGAAAGAGATTGCACTGAAGATACGTCATTTTCTCCCCTTTATCCCAGAGGATAAAAAGGAGGAGTTCCTTCTTTTGCTAAAGCAAACTCAAGATGTTTCAAAGTTCTCCAACAGAGCAGCCTTTGACTCTTTTGAGGGAGCTAGCAGAGCCTCTGGCATTGCCATAGCTGCTCGCAGACTTGCTTGGCTCCAGGCCTCTGATTTGGAACCCTGGGTACAAGAAGGCTTGGGCAATCTGCCCTGTACAGGTGAAAATCTGTTTGGCAAGGAGTGGCAAGTCAAAGCCACTCAAATGGATGCAGAGAATGCTGCTTTAGATAGACTTTCTAAGTCTACCTCTACCCCTGCCAAGAAAAAACCTTTTAAGAAGCCTTTCTATAAAAAGACCAGATTTTCCACAAATACTGGCCAGCACTCTTCCCAAGTTCGCTTTGCTCCTAAGCGTCAGCAATCTAAACAGGCCAGAACAAAGTCTACAGGGGCTGCTACAGTCCAGCAGTCCCAACCACCTCAGAGTTTTTGACTTGATTCTAGAGAACTTAACCTTTCTGGCTCTGCAACACCCAGAGTCTCTCACCATTCCAGGAAGGTTAACTCATTTTGCTCCCAGATGGGAACAAATCACATCAGAACAGTGGACCCTCTCTATCATCAGAGAGGGCTACAAACTACATTTCTCCAGCCTTCCTCCCCATACCATGGTGAGACAATTCAATTCTCCCCCATCTCTCCTGTACCTGTTGGGTCAGGAGGTGACCACTCTTCTCGCCCAAAAGGCAATAGAAGAGGTTCCTCTTCCTCAACAAGGGTCAGGTTTTTACTCCCCTTTTTTTCTCATTCCCAAGAAAACAGGGGGGTACAGACCCATTCTGGATCTCAGAGAATTGAACAAATTTCTATACAAGGAGAAATTCAAGATGCTTTCTCTAGGCACACTCCTTCCATACCTACAGAGTCAGGACTGGCTTTGTTCTCTAGATCTCAAGGATACGTACACACATATCCATCCATCCCACAGAAAATTCCTACGGTTTCTGTTCCAGGGAAAACATTTCCAATATAGAGTACTTCCCTTCGGTCTAGCCTCTGCTCCAAGGGTATTTACCAAATGCATGGCAATAGTAGCTGCATTTCTACGCACTCTGGGAATCTTTGTCTTCCCATACCTGGACGACTG
The DNA here is from genome assembly GCA_033557465.1 of Ichthyophis bannanicus. Classification (NCBI taxonomy): domain Eukaryota; kingdom Metazoa; phylum Chordata; class Amphibia; order Gymnophiona; family Ichthyophiidae; genus Ichthyophis; species Ichthyophis bannanicus. Next base: position 867,679,175 of record CM066035.1, on the reverse strand, counting down.
GCTCATCCGAGCTCCATCTCAGTCCGAGGCTCAGACTTCCCTGGACCACACCAGACGCATACTGCAGTATCTGGGACTTGTCATCAATCTGCCAAAGTCTCAACTCACCCCTACTCAATCCCTAGAGTTCATCGGGGCTTGGCTAGATACTACCACTGCAAGGGCCTATCTTCCTCAGGCCCGTTGCAACCGTCTAGTGCACTTGGCCTCTCAAATTCAGTCCAGAAGCCACTTGACTGCCAGAGAGATGCTACAACTGCTAGGTCACATGGCATCCACGGTTCATGTAGTGCCTTATGCTCGCCTACATATGAGAGCAGCTCAATGGACCTTGTCCACACAGTGGACCCAAGCATCAGGAGCTCTCTCGACCAAATAGCAACCTCAAAATGTCTTTTTTGGTCTCTCCAATGGTGGATATCCACTCAAAATCTGTTGTTGGGGGCCCCCTTCCAACCTTTGTTACCCCAAGCAACTCTCACTACAGATGCCTCCCAAACAGGTTGGGGAGCTCATCTCCAAGACCTCTCCACTCAGGGCACTTGGTCTCCACAGGAGACCACCCTTCATATCAACCTTTTGGAGCTGTGAGCAATTTTCCTTGCTCTCAAGGTCTTTCATACCCTCCTCATCAACATGACAGTCCTTGTTCATACCGACAATCAAGTAGCCATGTTCTACATAAACAAACAAGGAGGGACTGGCTCTCTGTCGCTTTGCAACGAAGCTCTAAAATTGTGGGCCTTCGCTAGAGAGCATCAGATCCATCTCCTGGCAGTATACCTCCCAGGAATCCAAAACTCTTGGGCAGATAGACTCAGTCGAGTTCTGCTTCCACACGAATGGTCCCTGCACATGGATCAGGTACTCAGAATCTTTCAGAAATGGGGAACCCCAGACATAGACCTGTTTGCAAGTCCGTGCAATGCCAAACTTCCCCGGTTCTGTTCCAGAATTCCGTGTCAGGGAGCTCAGGCCAAGGATGACTTCCTCCTTCATTGGGGTCAGGCCTTCCTGTATGCCTTTCCACCCATTCCTTTGATTCCCAAGACTCTGTTCAAACTTCATAGGGATCAAGGATCTATGATCCTCATAGCTCCACGCTGGCCATGCCAAGTGTGGTACCCTCTACTTCTGCATCTCTCCCAGGCACCCTCCCTGGATCTGGGAGCTGCTCCAGACCTTCTGTCTCAAGAGGAGGGGACTTTGTGGCACCCAAGCCCCAAGTCCCTTCACCTCAGAGCTTGGTTACTGAAGGCCTAGACCTTCAAGACTTCAATCTTTCTCAACAGGTGAAGGATATCCTCCATGCATCTAGGAAACCTTCCACCAGGCGTTCTCATGCTTTTAAATGGAAAAGATTTTCCATTTGGTGTGCTGAAAAGGGTCTTAACCCTCTAGCACTACCTTTGGATTCTTTACTCTAATATCTCCTGCATTTTTCCAATGCAGGACTTAAAACAAATTCTGTAAGGGTCCATTTGAGTGCTATTGCAGCATCTCTTCAGCCTATCAGTGGACAACCTGTTTCCTCTCATTCTCTTATTGCAAGATTCATGAGAGGTCTAACTTTAACTAAACCTCCCATTCGGCCTTCTCCGGTGGCATGGGACTTAAACGTGGTTCTTGGTCAGCTTATGAAGCCACCCTTTGAACCCTTAGCCACTACCTCCTTGAAATTTCTTTCCTGGAAAGTCATTTTCCTTATTGCAATCACTTCTGCTCGCCGCATCAGTGAACTGCAGGCTTTAGTGGCTAATCCACCTTATACAAGGTTCCATCATGATAAGGTAGTCCTTAGGACAAATCCTCACTTTAAGATGAAAAGGTGAGACCACTTTAGGCATAATCAAGAGGTATATCTACCTGTCTTTTTTCCAGCTCCTCATGCATCCAGTGCAGAGAGGAACCTACATACGTTAGATTGTAAAAGAGCTCTCGCCTTTTACATCCACAGGACACAGCAACATCGAAAGTCTTTTCAGCTTTTTGTTGCTTTTGATCCTTCTCATTTAGGACTTCCAGTCTCAAAAAGAACACTGTCCAATTGGATTGCTCAGTGTATTTCTTTTGCTTACCAGAGTAAGAACCTTTCTCTGGAAGGCCATGTCACAGCTCACAATGTGAGAGCCATGGCCACATCTATGGCTCATCTTCATTCTGTATCCATCGATCAGATCTGTCGAGCAGCCACCTGGGCCTCGGTTCATACCTTCACAGCCCATTACTGCTTGGACAAGGACTCCCGCCGGGATGCCTTGTTTGGTCAGGCTGTCCTCAGACACCTGTTCCATTCTTAAACAACTCCTGCCCACCTTCCCTGAATGGATGCCTGAGATCCATAGGAAGATGAGGAACCCTAGGGGGGGATCTCCCTGGCATCTTAGCTAGGGAGTCCCCATATGTGAGGACTTATTCCTGCTTGTTCCTGGAGATAGCACAGTTACTTACCTGTAACAGGTGATCTCTGGGGACAGCAGGAATTAGTCCTCACAACCCACCCACCTCCCCTAGAAGTTGTATCTCTCTCTCTCTTTCCTTTCCTCTCTCAATTGTCTCAGCTTTAAACTCGAACTGAGGAGAGTTGGTCAGGAAGGCGGGAAGGCAGCGCGCATGCGCTGTGGGAGGCCCCAAAAGCTTCCTTTCTGGGAAGCTGGGGAGCTTTCCCGCTCAGGCTCCGTCTGTTCCGACGTACCCATATGTGAGGACTAATTCCTGCTGTTCCCAGAGATCACCTGTTACAGGTAAGTAACTGTGCTTTACAAGGTACTATTTACAAATCAGTTGTTCACATATACAACAGAATAGCGGATGCTGAGGCAGAGCTATTTACAGTGTAGGGTGGGGAAGGGAGAAGGGAGAAATATACTAAATGGAGTTTCATAAAGAGAGGTTTAGGGGGGAGAAGAGTAATTACCTAATTAAGCTATATCAAATGAGAGAGGGGTTCAGGAGGGGTATGTATTTATTGTATATGTATTTCTCCAGTATTTAGCGGAGAGAACTAAGGGGGGGGGGGGGGAGGATCATGGTGTTCAAGGGGGAGTAATAGAGGTGTTAAAGTATTGAATGAAGAGGACTGTTTAAGCTCTTTTCTAAAAGTCTGTAGATCTTTTATTAGTCTTAGGCTGTCTGGAAAAGATAGAGTAGGTTGCTGAACCAATCAGGACCTGTTGTGTGCGATCTGTGAGAAGATTTAAACTAATGTAATACAGTACCTCATAGGCCAATTTGTTGAAGTCTGGAAATGAGAAAATGTCCCCCCAGATCCTAAGGTGACCCGATTTTCTGGAAGATAAGTCCAAAGCCATTGGGCAGGGGTCCTTCTTTAGGGGCCGGGACTGTGAGACGTGGATGTTTCGTCTGGTTTGGGAGGGGGGCAAATCTGCAACAGTCCTAGTTTCTCCAGAGAGGCTCCTTTCGAGGAGGTGGTCATGGCAGCAGAGGCAGGACCTCTTTTGGTCCCAGAGCTATCGAGACTTCCCAATGAAGGTTTGGGGCAGAGGTATTCATGATAGGTGACAACCTACACCACTTTTACCCCGCCTGGGCCCAGATCACAACTGACGTGCAGGTGCTGTAAGTCATCTGTGAGGGTTATGTGCTCGAATTCGCCAAGTCTCCTATGGATGCCTTCATAGTTTCTCCCTTTCACACCCCAGCAAAGGCATGGGTGGTCCATCTCATGCTCAGCAGGCTGATTCAGCTCGAGACACTGGTTCTGTCTCCCCCCTCTCCCCCCAGGACTGGGGGATGGGGTAATATTCGGTGTACTTTGTGGTGCCCAAGAAGGAGGGCGCTTGGCAACCCTTCCCTTCCTAAATCTGAAAGGGGTGAACAGAGCTCAGAGTACCTCATTTCTGTATGGAAATCAGTGCTCCGTCATAGTAGCTGTCTGGCAAGGAGAGTTTCTAACTTCCCTGGATTTGTCAGAGGCGTATCCCATTCTGTCGGAGCATCAGCATTTCTTGCGGTTCACAGTCCCGCAAGGGCATTTTCAGTTCCAGGTATTCCTTTTTGGTCTTGCTATTGCCCCACAGGTGTTCACAAAGTTGGTAGTGGTGGTGGCATACTGTCTATCCTTAACTGGATGATTGGTTGATCCAGGTGAAGTTCTTGCAGGAGGACCAGGAGACAATAGCCTGTATGGTTCGTCAACTTCAGGAACTTGGTTGGGTTGTCAATCTGACCAAAAGCAACCTTTCTCCGTCTCAATCTTTGGAGTAGCTGAGGGCCCATTTAGACATGCAGCAGGGCATGGTGTACCTGCCAGAAGGCAGGATAGCAAAGCTGCGGTGTCGGGTGCGGTGGCTGAGAAGCATTTCTTGCTTGACAGTGCGTGACTGTCTGCAAGTGCTTGGCTTGATGGCAGCCTCTCTGGAGCTGGTGCCTTGGGCTCGGCTTCACATGCGGCTCCTCCAGGTGGTGCTCTTAGCACATTGGTCTCCGCAATGCCAGTCAATGGATGTCTGTCTTGCTATGAGGGGCGTGGCCAGGGCAAGCCTGCGCTGGTGGCTGGATTAATCATGGTTGGCAGTGGGTATGCCCCTTGAGACTCCAGATTGGATGGTAGTGATAACAGATGCCAGTCTGTCTGGTTGGGGGGGGGGGCTCATTGCCACTCTCAGATGGCTCAAGGCCGGTGGACTCTGGAAGAGAGTCAGTGGTCCATCAATCTTTGGAGATGCAGGTGGAATGGATGGCCTTGGAAGTGCTTGTTCCCCTTATTTGTCTGCAGACAGTGGGAGTGCTGTCCAACAATGCAACAATGGTGGCCTGTATGAATCACCATTGTGGCACCCAGGGTTCAATGATGGCTGTGAAGGCGATCCCACTTCTGTAGGTGATAGAGGACCTTCTCCGTGTGCTTTCGGTGGCACATGTGGCTGGGAAGGAGAATTTGCAGATGGATTATTGAGTCGTAATCTGCTGGACCCGGGGAAATGGTCCTTTTCTGGGATGCCCTTTCAGATGATGGATCGCTGGCACATCCCGATGATGGATCTGATGGTGATGGTGGCAAACGCCAAAGCTCAGGAAGCACATGGCAGAAGGGCTTGATGAGTTGGTTCAGCCATGGCCATGCGGTGGGCTTCTGTATGATCAGTTGCATCTGATGCATGATCAGATGCAACTGTTGATCAGATGCATCCTTCAGGGTTGTTGTATTGGTGGCCATGGTACACGGACCCTCTTCCCGTGGAGGAGGGATCTGCTGTCCCTGGGACCGGTTCTGATGTTGGCCGTGGATAGAGCCTCTCTTATGGCTTGACCCTTGAGAGGGTGTGTTTGAGACGTAGTGGTTATTCCCTTTCGAATGGTTGATACCTTGTTGTAGGCCAGGAAGTGCTCCACGTCTTCGGCCTACGTGTGTGTCTGTTGGCTCTTTGAAACTCAGTGTAAAGAGGGGAGTTCGGCCCCTGGGAGCCCCCCTGCCTGAGATTTTGGCTTTTTTTTGCAGGCTGGTCTGGAAAAAGGACTGGCCTTGAATTCCTTGAAGGTGCAGGTTGTGGCCCTGGCTTTTTTTTTTTTTTTTTTTTTTTGGTGCAGGGTGAATGGCTTCTCATCAGTATGTAGACTTTTCTTTTCCTTCGGGGGTTAAGCATCGGAGACCGCCTTGTCATTCGATTGTGTTTTTTCTGGGATTTCAATTTGGTTCTCTTCTCTTTAAGCATTTCCTTTTGAGCTTCTTTTGGAGGCTTCTCTGAAGGATTTGACGCTGAAAGTAGTGTTAGAGGCAATCTGTTTGGCATGCTGAATTTCAGAATTGCAGGCTCTCTCGTGTAGGGAGCCCTATTTGGTGGCACCTAAGGAGAGAAGGTGGTGATTCACCTGGTTCCTTTCTACTGAAGGTGGTGTCTGCCTTTCACATAAATCAGGTGGTAGCCTTACTGGCTTTTCTTAAGGCTTCAGGATTGGCGGAGTCTAGGATTTTACATTTTTTGGATGTCCGCAGGGCATTGAAGCGGTATTTGAAGATCAGAGCCATTTAGGCATTTGGAGCGCCTCTTTGTTCTATTAGGGGTGCCTCGGAAGGGTAAGGTGGCCTCCAAAGTTGCCATTTCCTGCTAGATCCTGGCGGCCATTGAGTCCGCTTGTTTTTTGAAGGGGCATGTGACGCCGGTGGGATTGTGGGCGCATTTTACCAGGGCTCAAACTGCTGCTTGGGCAAAGTTCAGTCTTGTTCTACCTAAAGATATTTGCAGGGCGGCAGTGTGGTGGTTGGTGCATTTCTTTGTGTGCCACCATTGGCTGGATGTGCAAACCCGTCAGGACGCGAATTTCAGGGCTCGGGTGCTGCAAGCTGGCATCTCAGTACCCACCCCTGGTAGTATTGCTTTGTTACGTCACATGCTTCTGGACTGCGCTGGAGAGACTATCTGGAAGGTGAAATTGGACCTTACCTGCTAACTTTCTTTCATGTAGTCCCTCCAGTCCAGGACCCTGCCAGGACTTGCTGCTGTATTATGCTGGTTGTCTGCCTGTTGCCTAGAGAGCTTAGGGTATGGGTGGGCATTTCTTTGCCCAGCTGAATCTATGGGACCCTTTCATGGTTTTCACTGTGAATTTTGGGAGTCTCGCTGTGTGGCTGCAATGCTCTTTCTCCCCGGTAGCGGACCTCTGGTCCTTTCGCGAGAAGGGAGTGTATCCTTTTTTTGAAATTTAAAAAAAAAAAAAAAAAAAAAGCAGCGTACAAGCCTCGGAAATTCAGTGTAGACACACTTCCTGGGTGCTGTGAGTTTGTGACAAGGCTAGTGGAGAATGGTAGTTCAGGACTCTGTTCTGCTGTTTTGTGATGTTCGTATAGGTTCTGTAAGGGAGCGCAGGCTACCTGAGAGAGAGGATTTGAGTTTGTTCTCAATCTCCATCTGCTGGTGGATGAGCATAACCCACGTGTCTGGACAGGTAAGGCCTAATTTCACCTTGTCTGCCTCCAGCAGGTGGCAAGGTATGTGGACTGGTACAGCAGTGAAGATAGGCCTGTCTCTCCTCACCCTCGTTATAGTGAGAGTCCTTGGATTGAGCTTTGAAGGGCCCAACAGCTCAGTGCTTATATGCCCACATCTCCTGTGGGTTACAAGTGCTGGTGAGCTGGGGCTCCTGAGAGGGGGGGGAGGTCAGTTAGTTGGACCCAGGCTCCCTTCCCTCTTGGTGTCCTAATGTAATCTTGCAATTTTTTTGCCTATTTTTTCTAAATACCATTTTTCTCCATTGATTTCAACGGGAGTTCAGTTGGTTCTCAGAAGTTTTAATATAGCAGCTTCAGTTGTGTTTAAAAAACAAAACAAAAAAAAACCCTTTCCCCAGGCTTGGGTGGGTGTCCATGGCCTCCTGAATAACATGTCTCTGTTCAGCCAGATAGGCCTCTGGATTCCCTTTTTGGAACTCCCGTTTGCTGTGGCACTGTTTTTCTTTTAGTGCAATTCTTTTCACTTTTTTTCCTTCTTTTTACCTCTATGGTTTTCTTTGACCCAGTGCAATTGCTGGCCCCTAGCAGTTTTTCACTGTGGCTGCAGGGTTTTTTACTTTTTTGCCTCTGCTAAGGCTGCGATGCCCAGGGCACCTTTTGGCTGGCTATTCTGACACCCCTCTCCCATGGGTGGCCCAGGGCCCAATGTCATGCCTGTGGCCCTTGCTGTTCCGTGTTTTTTTTTTTTTTTTCTTTGCCACCAGTCAACTCTATTGCTGCTTTGGTGGGCTGCGTGGGCCCAGCGAGAGTGGAGCATGGCAGGATGGCCCTAGCTGTGTGCCCGTGGGGCCTATTAGGGACCCAAGACCCCGTTTGTGATCCAGCTTGCATTGCAGCTCCTAAAACTGCCTTAGGGCTATGTTCAGTTGGCTAGCTGCTTTTCAGATCTCTGGGGGGGTATTTGGGACCCGATTGTAACCCCCCCTTCCCTGCTTTACCCTTGTGCTCCTTCAATCCTCTGTGAGCCCAGCCTTCTCCTACAGGGATTTTCTGAAGGTCTTGAGTGCCATTCCAGCTGCTGCAAGGTAAGTCTGTGGAGGATAGAATGTTGATGGTTCCCCCATGGGTCAGTTGTGATCCTTGCAAGATCTATCTTTTATCAGCCATAACCTGTTTAGGCTATAAGAGAAGTTATGGCGGCTCCATAGGTTTTGGAGCTGGCTTTCAGGTGAACCCTGCAGCTCTGCGGCGTTCTATCTTCTCCAGGGCCCTAGCAGTAGTGTATGGGCTTTTGGGGGGGGGGAACCTTTCAGCTGGGCTTTCAGAGTCCTAAGGTCCTGTTTTGGCTGCTACCTCAGCTAATAGTTAGCTGGACTAGTCTGAGTCCCCTGGAGTAGAAGTTTGGTTCCCAGCTGACAGTGCATGACCATTCCAGGAGTGGGGATTACTGCGGGTACTGAATCTATTCGGAAGGCTCGGGGTCATTCAGGAGGCCTTGACAGTAGCAGTCTTCAACCTTTGGGCAGTGCTGTGGGCACATCTGGAGACTAGCTGATGGCTCTGGTCATAAGAGCTATGGCCCCTTGCTCCCAAGGCTGCCAGTTTGTTTCTGGGAGCACTTGGGTTGGGTCAAATGGTCAGTGAGCCTGATCTCATGCGGGAGACTAGCAGGCTCACAGTGAACTGCTGAGGTGGTGGCGTCAAATGGTTGAGGCTAGTTCAAAGTTTCTCTCAGCTCCATGGTGGTAGTCCTGACCAGTTAGTTCTGGTATTCTTCAGAGGATGGCTTTGGTGTGTGGTGGAGCACTTCCTCTTAAAGATCGTTTCTCTCTCTGGGAGAAGAATGTTTACAGTTAGTTCAAAATAGGGCTATCGAACTTCTATATGGTGCTAAAAGATTTGATAGTGTTACTCCTTTCTTTCACTGAATATTGGCTCCCCAGTATCTACTGTATCAAATTCAAACTACTTATTCTTACTTTTCATGTTCTCCATTCTGGTAATCCTCCCTTACACAAATTTATGATCCCTTAAATACCTATGTGCGTTCTTCAATCAACTACACAACCATCTCCTGTTTATTCTTCTGCCTCCTGTTCTTATTGGGTTGTTGCTCCTATTTTATGGAATTCTCTTCCTCATGACGTTTGTCAACTTTCTCTTATCTGCTTTAAATCTCTTCTCAAAAGTAGTTTTTTGTTAAAGCTTTATTTAGCGCCTGTGGCCGCATCTCAGCAACCTGGCTCGGCAGTCTCCCCTCACTTTTGTCTTGTTTTATACACCTTTTCCTTCCCCTCCTTATGTGATTGTTTATTAATTTGTTGTAAAATTTTGTAACCTAGGCCTTCCTTTTCCCTTTTTCCCTGCTCACTTCTCTTTTATTTCTTTTGATTGTAGTTTATATTATTTTAATTGTTAACCGCTTAGACGTTCTTTCCAAGTCATCCTGCTAGACCAGTGCAGACAAGTGGGTTTAGCTCCCCCACCAGCACATGTTGGAGACGGAGAAAAAAAACTCAAACCACCACAAGCTGATTGGCTGAGCCCTGGTACATATATTTATTTTATTTGGACAGTTTTACACGCGGTTTTACATAGAACACAAGTTGCCTAGAACTAGGTGTAACTATATACATAGAACACAACGAGTTACATAGAACCAAGTATAACTATATACATTGTAACAACTGAACTATGTACATTGTATCTTAAGTATTTACATTGAGACATAAAGCAACATTGTAGCAGTTTTTTTAAAAAAATGATTGTTATACCGATCAGGTGCTGAATATGCTTTTGGGGAGTTTGAGGTATGTAGTTTTGCCTCTGATTAGGTTATGTCGTGTGGGGGGGGGAGGGGGGTGTATATAGCTGCATATACATATATAGCTGTATCCCTAGAGGTCGCCTTCAGTATTTTCTCTGTCTCCAGCAGATGATGGTGTCTTTCCTTTCTTCTCTTTAGAAGTTTTCTTTTACCCTAATATTTTAGCTGATAGCATTCCAGGATGCACAAGAGGTGCCTCTCTGGAATTACCAGCTCCAATCCGGTGGTTGAGCTCCTGGTCAAGAGGACCAGTCGAGCTCCCGTTAAGAGGGGGTGGCTCTGGCTCCTGGTCATGAGGACCCGGCAGCAGGGGAAGCCTTTAGTGCTCTGAGTGAGCCCATCTTGACATCAGGAATTTGCTGTCTGTATGCCTTGGCTCCCCTGCCTTTCTACACTGCTCTGCAATCAGTCTGGGCACAGTGAGTTGTCTGTGCCCCCCTCCTCGCCCTGGCAGCTCTCGGTGGTGTTTGTTTCTTTCCTGCTCAAGCCGCTGCTGAACCCCCGGAATTAACTGTGGCTTATGGCTAGGCCTTCTGCCGCTTCTTTTTCTACAGCAGTGTAGAGCAAGACGGACCTCTCTACCTTCCCAGCCAGTGGGCTGTGTTTGGGTGGGAATTTAGGGGCAGGGGAAAGGTTCAGCGACCCTCTTCTCCTCAACCACGCAGGCACAAGCTCTCAGTGAGCAAGACTGCGGTGGCCATTGTCATTGCGTTGTCCGAAAGAACACTGACTGCTTGGTCGCGAAGGATGGGCAGAAAGCTAACAAGGCCAGACACACTGCTCAGGACTCCAAGCATTTGATGGTCCAGCGCAATTCCTGTGGCGTCCAGGAGCCCTGAGCTGACTGGTTTAAGCAATGCATTCCCCATCATGATGGTCAGGCGAGTTCTCCAACGCATCAGTGCTCACCCGGGAGCAGTCATCCTGGTGGCATCCGACTGGCCTTGGAGACCGTGGTACGCTGACCTTGTGCAGTCGTCCCCTCTACCTCTTGGATGTTACAGGGGGCTCCTGTGCTAGGGCCCAATCACCATAGATGCCCCCGCTCCCTACTCGCTTATGGCCTGGCTCTTGAACGCCAGCATTCGAGTCACAAAGGGTACTCGGGGTGGTGGCCACCTTGCTGAGGGCACGGCGCCCCTCCATGTCGCTAGGGTATACTTCGGTGTGGGGTGTCTTTGAGTCATGGTGCGCCAGCCGTCACCTCTCACCATGGTGGACTCAAATCCCTGAGATTCTGGACTTTCTTCAGGAAGGACTAGACAAATACTTGGCCCTTGGCTCCCTCAGAGTCCATGTTTCTGCTTTAACTTGCTTCCGGGGGCCCATCAAGGGTCATTCAGTCGCCTTTCATGTGGATGTGTCCAGGTTCCTTAGAGGTACAAGAGTGCTACAACCCCCCCCCCCCCCAAATCCACCCGGTTGTACCACCTTAGGATCTCACCTCGGTCCTCAGGGTCCTTATGAAGGCCCTCTTCGAACCGCTGAAGCATATTTCAGTCAGGGATTTGACCTAAAGGCAGCGTTCCTAGTAGCCATAACCTCACAAGACGAGTCTGAGTTGCCATGACACCTTCTACAGAGGAGACAAAAGGATGTCTCTGCGGGTTGTGCCTTCCTTCTTGCCAAAGGTTCTGTTGTCTTTTTTTACCTGAATCAGTCTATTTTGCTCCCAGCCTTTTCCAAGGACCAGTGCTCGGGGCCCAACAAGGCTCTCCAGGCAGTCAATCTAAGTAGAGTGCTCCAACGCTATCTGAAGGCAACAAATTCCTTTCGCAGGTTCGATCACCTGTTTGTTGTGTTTGCAGGGCCTCGCAGGCCACCAACTCTTGCTGGCTCCGCCAGACCATTGAATTGGCTTACATAATCCAGGGGTAATCTTGTTCCCCCGGTTCTCCGGGTGCACTCTACTTGGGGACAAGCGACTTCCTAGGTGGAGCGCTCGCAGGTCGCTCCCCTCGATATTTGCAGGGCGGCCACTTGGTCCTCCCTGTCCACATTTGTACGACATTATCATCTCGACCTCCGGCTTTGGAAGTGGCACACTTTGGGGCCAGGGTATTGGCTTCGGCTGTCTCTTCCTGCTCTGGGGTCAGTTAGCTTGGGTACTTTCCACTTGTCTGGACTGGTCTAGCAGGATGATTCGGAAGGAGAAATTTCACTTACTGTTAATTTCCTTTCCTGGAATCCTGCTAGACCAGTCCAGTACCTGCTTGTGTCTGTATCCTGTTGAGCAGCCTCATTGCAGGGGATCCACAGCTCACGTTTGCAGCTATACCTCTGCCACTGCTCTCCAAGGAGACTTGCTCCTTGTACATAGTTTGTGTCTTGGCACCTGTTCTTGTCTGTTTTGAGTTTGCTTTGCCAGAGTATACTGAAGGCGACCTCTAGGGGTGCAGCTAAATATGTACCAGGGCTCAGCCAATCAGCTTCTAGTGGTTTGTTTTTTCTAGTCTCCAACATCTGCTGGTGGGGGAGCTAAACCCACTTGTCTGGACTGGTCTAGCAGGATTCCAGGAAAGGAAATTAATGGTAAGTGAAATTTCTCCATATAATAGGTGGTATATCAAATATAACTGTAACTGTAAGCTCTCTACTGCTGTCTTTTCACCTCTTTCTGCCACTACAGGGGTCTCCAAATCAGTCTTGGAGGGCTGCAATCCTGCCATGTTTTTTGGGATAGCCCTAATGAATATGCATAAGAACTATTTGTGTGCTCTGCCCCCATTGTATTTGAAGTTCTTATGCATATTCATTAGGGATATCCTGAAAACCTGACTGGTTTGTGGCCCTCTAGGACTGAATTTGGAGACTCCTGCTCCACTATGTCATCTGAGTCTTGATGGGGCAGTATCTTCCTATAACATTATACTCTCCTCGGCTCTGAATGTACTGGCTCCTCCTGTTCCACACCCTGTGAAGCACACTGTACCTCATCCCTGGCTGTCCTCAAACCCGCTACCTTCATTCCTGTGCTCTCTGCTGAGTGCCTTTGGCTTAAATAATATACTCTTGCTAACTTACATTTCAAATTCATGCTAACCTCTTTCCAGTCAGCCATAGCACTCGCCAAGCAAGAGTACTATGTCCATCTGAGTAACGCTGTTGCCTCTGACCATCACCATCTCTTTGCTACGCTCAACTCTCTCTCCTCAAGGTTCCTCCTCCCCGAATCCCTCCTTCACTGTCTACACAGACTTTGGCCGACTACGTCCATGATGAAGTCCAGAAGATTAGCCTTGAATTCTCTGCTGGGTCACCTCCACCTCATCGTCCCCCTCTTCAATCCTATATCCTTTCCTCTCCTTCGGTCACCCTTTCTTCCTTTTCTGAAATCACGGATGAGGAAACTGCAAATCTTCTCTCCTCCTCCAAACTAACTACTTGCTCTTCTGATCCTATTCCCACCTGTCTGCTAAGCTCTATTTCTTCCACAGTCCCTTTAATCTGTCATATCCTTAACCTATCACTTTCACTACAACTGTTCCTATGGCCTTCAAACATGCTGTGTTTACACCTCTCCTCAAAGTCATTACTAGAACCTACCTGTCCTTCCAGTTATTGATCTATCTCTCTCCTCCCCTTTGCTTCAAAACTACTTGAATGAGTGTTTCGCTGTTGCTGTCTTGACTTTTTCCCCTGAAGACCTTCTGGACCCACTGCAATCTGGCTTTCGTTCTCTACATTCTACAGAAACTGCTCTTGCCAAAATGTCCAGCGACTTGTTCCTCGTCACATCCAAAGGCCTCTACTCGATTCTCATCCTCCTCAACTTTTCTGCTACCTTTGAAACTGTAGATTATCACCTGCTCCTCAGTACCATGTCCTCGCTTGGATTTAGGGGCTCTGTTTTATCCTGATTTTCTTCTTATCTCCCCCATCGCACTTTTAGTGTCTGTTCTGGTAGTTCCTTCTCTATTGCCATCCCCCTCTCAGTTAATGTACCTCTGTCTTGGGACCTCTCCTTTTTTTCTCTCTAAACTGTCCCTTGGTGCACTTATTTCTCCCATGGTTTTCAGTACCATTTTTATGCTGGCGACTCTCAGATCTACCTGTCTGTGCCTGAAATCTTTTCAAGAATTCAGGCCCAGATCTCTACCTGCTTATCGGACATTGCTGCCTGGATGTCTCACTGCCCTCAGAAACTGAACATGGCCAAAACTGAGCTCCTTATCTTTCCCCCTTAAACCTACCTCTCCCCTTCCTCCCCTCTCTATTTCTGTGGATAACACTACACTCCCTGTTTCCTCAGCTTACAACCCCGGGGTCATCTTCAATTCTACTCTCTGCACACATTCAACAGACAGCTAAAACCTGTCACTTCTTTCTCTACAACATTGGCAAAATTTGTCCCTTCCTGATCGTCCCTCCAGTCTAGTCCCGGAATCTCTGGGTTGTCAACCTCCTCCAGCAGCTTTGGAGACTGAGAAACGTCATCCTTTTGATGACCCTGGTATAAATACAGAGGTGACCGCCTCTTCACTCCAGTTCTGTCTCCAAGCAGCTGGAGGGGTGGTGAGCCCAGAGGTTAGGGGCTCACTAGAGGAGCGATTAAGGTTTTGTGCTTTAAGAAGTTAGGGTGTAGGTTAGGTTAATAGTGTTCAACTTTAATTTTGTCTTTATTTTGAGTTTATTCTAAATTTTTCTTTAAGGGGTCTGTGTCTTTAAATTGGCTTCAAGGAGTTTGGCCCCCCCCCCTCTCAGTTCGTGGACAGCAGAGGGAGCGGAGAGAGGCACCGAAAGACCACTGTGTAAGGGGGTGATTTGGACTCCGGTTCCCAATCCCACATAGCTGGGTGAGGAACCGGAGAGCCGGAGGCTCTGCAGCGCACCAGAAGGCTTTCCTGAGAGCGTGCAGAGGGGACAGCGGATAATTGGGGGAAGAGACGGCTGAAGGGCGAAGAGCTCAGCCTGGCACTTACGGCAGTCAGATCGGACAGAGGAGGAGGTCTGAGCCTGCGGCAGCGGGGTGAGTGGGAACCCTGGCAAGGTAAGCTGCCGCGGGTCAGGCCGTATGTCCGCGGAGTGAGAAGGTATTTGCAGGCCCAACCGCGTGGCTCAGTGCGGGAAGCGCCGTTTGGCATCGCCGAACTGAAAAGGCTCTGTTTTCGGCACGCAGGCTTCGTTTTGGGATAATTTCCTCAGCATTTGCCTGCAAGAGCATCATAGAGTGCACAGGGGTATTTGGATGTAAAAAAAAAAAAAAAAAAAAATTCTTAAAGGGGTATCTACAGCACTGGAGGGGTCTGGAGCCTGTACATGTTAGGGGCCCCAGAATCTCTGGTGGATATTCATTCTTTTTTATCTAATGGTACAGAGATGCCCTCTAGGCCGCAGTGTGTGATCTGTGGTGCTCGGAGAGGGACAATCTCTGACACGGGAGTGTGCAGAGGCTGTATGCTGGAGGCGAGCACAATGGAGCAGGCAATAGAAGTAGGCTCAGCGGGTTCTAAAGGGGTGATAGAGCCATTGCAGGAGCCCGAGTCTCCGGCCGAGCAGCAGGGTGAGCCGGTGGCGGGGACTTCCTCTGCCCCAGATTTTCCCCCTGCTCCAGCGCCTCTGCCGGGAGGTCTGGAGGCAATTTTTTCCCCGGCCTTGGTTACACTAATGCAACAGGCGTTTGGGGGAGTCAAAAGAGCCTTCCCGAACTCGATTTCGGAGGGGCCGCTGGAGGAAAAGGGGCCAAGTACCCCCGGTGCGGTGGGTTCAGCAAGGGTCCCAGCTAAGAGGGCAAAGTTGGACAAGGGACACAGATCACTCTGTGGTGTCCGAGGCGGTCCTGTCGGATGAGGGAGATCAGGACCTAGAGTACGAAGAGGAGTTAGAGGAAGGAGAGATCGTGGAACACGAGGATCAGGCTAGGGTGGTCCGGATTTTCCGCAGAGAGGAGTTACCAGCTCTCATTTTAGAGACCCTCAAGCCACTTAATATGCTGGTGGAGGGGGCGGCAGAGGATGAGCCTTTGGAAGATCCCTTGTTGCAGACCTTTCGGAAGACGCAGAGGGCATTTCCAATCCACAAGGATGTTAAGGAAATGATTCAGGGAGAATGGGCTTTGCCAGAGGCGGCTCTTAAGGACTCCAGAGTTATGGCCCGCCTTTACCCGCTGGTAGAGCAAGATAAGGAATTGTTTCAGGCCCTGAAGGTGGATGTGGCTGTTACCAAGAAGGCTACCATTCCGGTTGAGGGTAGTGTGTCTCTTAAGGAAGCCCCAGGATAGGAAGTTGGATACCTTACTGAAGCAGGTATTTGACGTCAGCGCACTGTCCGTACAAGCCTCTATTTGTGGAGCATGGGTTGCTAGAGCTTGCTTGCGTTGGTCGCAGCGGATTCACGGAGATCAGCTGAGGGCAGCAGCTGCGGAGGCAGCCCGGCTTGAGTCGGGTATGGCCTACTTGTCAGATATCCATTACGGCCTTATCCGTGGCTTGTCCAACAGTATGCCCTCGGTGGTGGCGGCGGCGCGGTGGAATTTATGCTACGCAATTGGTCAGCGGATAGTTAGCCTAAGGCTAGGCTGAGTAAGCTACCGTTCAGGGGAAAACTGCTTTTCAGAGAAGATTTGGATAAGCTGGTGAAAGACCTCGGTGAATCCAAAGGGGGGCGGCTTCCGGAGGATAAGCAGAAGCCAGGGCGCCAAGGGGGGCCTCCTAGGGCTTCACAGCGGGAGTTTTGCCGTTTTTTCGTTCCCCAAGGTTCAATCAAAACCAGAGGGGGCGTTTTCCCTATCGCAATCACAGCTTTCTGGGGTTTCGAGGAGCAGGCAGAGGGTTCGTGGCCGCCTCCTCAAATCTTAGAAAGACGCAATGAAGTGAGGGGGCCACAGGTAGGAATAGTACTGGTTGGAGGTCGGTTGTGAGATTTTTATCCTACCTGGGCCCAGATAATGTCGGACAAGTGGGTGCTGGAGGTTATCCGCGAAGGCTATTCTCTGGAGTTGCTGCGGCCGGCAACCAACTCGTTCGTTCAGTACCCCTGCAAAGCATACCCCAAAGTGAAAGCCATCAAACAGACAGAGACTCTAGTACCCCTCAAGGCAATAGTGCCTGTCCCCACGGACAAATGCGGTTCTGGTTGGTACTCCATTTATTTTGTGATGCCAAAGAGAGGGCACTTATCATCCAATTCTGGATCTAAAGAGAGTAAATCGTTGCCTCAGTGTCTCATTTTCACATGGAAACGTTGAGATCGGTCATAGTAGCCATAAGGAAAGGAGTTCCTTTCCTCCCTAGACTTGTCGGAAGCGTACCTGCATATTTCCATTCAGCAGGAACACCAGAGGTTTCTCCGGTTTGCGGTGCCTATGGGTCATTTTCAGTTCCGAGCATTGCCGTTCGGGCTGGCTACAGCACCAAGGACGTTCACTAAGGTGATGATGGTGGTAGCCGCAGCGCTCAAAGGACGGCATTCTGGTACACCCTTATCTGGACGATTGGTTAATCCGGGCAAAGTCAAAAGACGAGGGCAAGAAGGTCATGGCCTGGGTTGTCGCATGTCTCCAAAGCCTAGGCTGGGTAGTCAATGTGGCGAAGAGTACCTTGACTCCGTCTCACAACTTAGAATACTTGGGAGCGAGGTTCGATACGGCAGTTGGCAGTGTTTCTTCCTCTCCATCGGGTGTCAGGGCTCAGACGGTTTGCGAGTTTCTGAGGAGACCGCTTCCCACGGCGTTGCATTATCTACAATTGCTGGGGACGATGGCAGCAATGCTGGAGCTGGTGCCGTGGGCAAGGGCCCATATGAGACCATTGCAAAGGGCGCTGCTCCGGCGGTGGTGTCACCAGAGCGACGAGCTGTCTCGCGCATTGCCCTGCCCAAAGGAGACGAGGAAGGCGCTGCGATGGTTGGTTCCAGGGAATCTGGAGAAGGGGCTGGCCTTGGAAACGCCTGAATGGATAGCCCTGACAACGGATGCCAGCCTGATGGGCTGGGGAGCTCACTTTCAGGGAAGAATTGCGCAGGGGCAATGGTCGGATCAGGAGAGGCGCTGGTCCATCAACAGGCTGGAGCTCAGAGCGGTAGCATTAGCCTTGGAGGAGTTTCGGCCTTATGTGCACGGAAAGGCAATTCGGGTGTTCTCTGACAACGCGATTGCGGTGGCCTACATCAATCGGCAGGGAGGCACAAGCAGTGTGGTGCTGGAAGCCGAGGCAGAACAGTTTGAGTGGGTTGAGCGGAACCTCGTGGCACTATCAGCAGCACATGTGGCAGGAGTGGACAATGTCGAGGCCGATTTCTTGAGCCGGGTGAAGGTAGATCCAGGGGAATGGATTCTTCATCCGGAAGTATACGAGATGGTGGTACGTCGATGGGGGTCGCCCGTAATGGATCTCATGGCAACATTTCACTCGGCAAAGGTCAGTTGGTTCTTCAGCCGAAGACACGAGAGGATGTTGGAGGGCCTGGATGCTCTCATTCAGGATTGGCCAAAGGAGCAACTCTTGTACGTGTTTCCTCCTTGGGTATTGATAGGCCGCATGGTTCAACGTGTCGAGTGACACAAGGGATTGGTAATCCTGATAGCCCCGGATTGGCCAAGGCGGCCGTGGTATGCAGATCTCAAGAGACTGTTGGAACTCCCTTGGCGTCTTCCAGTCAGAAAAGACCTCTTGTCTCAAGGACCACTACACATACCCCAGGTGGATCGATTCTCGCTTACGGCATGACGAGAGGGCAAGGCTGAGAGCTAGGGGATATTCTGAAGCAGTGGTGACGACATTGCTGAAGGCATGAAGGTCTACTTCATTGGCGTATGTACGAGTATGGTGAGTTTTTGAGGATTGGTGCACAGAGAAGGAAGTGGAGGTGCTAAAGGCTTTGATTCCACAGATTCTAGCATTCTTGCAGGATGGATTTCAGAAAGGTTTGGCGGCTTCGTCTTTGAGGGTACAGCTGGCTGCGCTGGCCTGTTAGAGGTAAGGTTACAGGGGTGGCTATGGGAGCACACCCGGATGTGAAGCGGTTTCTGTGTGCTGTATCACTGCTGAGACCGAGTCGTCAGGTGGTTCCGACGTGGAATCTTTCCTTAGTTTTGGAGGCATTAGGGCGAGAACCCTTTGAGCCCTTGGCAAGGTCTTCCTTGAAGGATCTAACTCTAACTCTCAAGGTGGTGTGTTTGGTAGCGATTTGTTCAGCTAGGAGAATTTCAGAGTTGCAGGCTTTGTCTTGCCGAAAGCCTTTTCTTTCCTTTTCTGAGTCTAAGGTGATATTGAGGCCGGTTCTGTCCTTTTTGCCTAAGGTGGTGTCACCTTTTCATATAAATCAGGTAGTTTCTTTGCCAGTGTTTGGGGGAAGTCCTGAGTCTTCGTCAGAGGAGCGTTCGTATCGGCTTGATATCCGCCGGGCTTTAAAGAAATATCTAAAGCAGACGGCAGATTTCAGAAAGTCGGATAGGCTTTTTGTTCTTTGGTGGTGCAAGGAAAGGGGAAGCGGCGTCAAAGGCTTCCATTGCCAGATGGATTAAAGAAGCGATAGCATCGGCGTATCTGTTGAAAGGCAAACGAGTTCCAGAAGGGCTGAAAGCTCATTCGACCAGGGCCCAAGCAACGTCCTGGGCGGGGAGTGCAAGTTGGTTATGGCGATTGATATTTGTAAGGCGGCGACCTGGTCGTCCTTAAGCATGACACTATTGTCTGGGCGTGCAGGCAGAAAGGGATACCTGTTTTGGCACAGCAGTGCTTCAGGTGGGGATAGCAGGTCCCTCCTGTTGATTTGTTCTACTGCTCTGTTACATACCCAGAGATTCCGGGACTAGACTGGAGGGACGATCAGGAAGGTGAAATTAGCCTTACCTGATAATTGTAGTTCCTGGAGGAACTCCAATCTAGTCCCGTATCCTGCCCGGTTCTTTGTTTTGGACTGGAGCCTGAAGCAAGCAGGTTTTTCCACAGGTAAGCTGAATGTACACTTATATGGATTCTGGTCACTTAGGGGAGTGTTGAATCAGAACAGTGGTAAGGAGGTCGCTTTGCTCCTGGAGGGGGGAGGGAGCGGCCCTGAGAGGGTTTGCCCAGAATAACAGGGAGTAAGGGGGATCCAGTCGAAACAGGGGTCTCCTGTAATGGTTACTAGTTCAGCTAGTTTTTACTTGTTGAATACGAGTTGTTACTTGTTGCTCCGGTGAGTCTGCTTTGTCAATAGGTTACTGGAGTGAAGAGGCGGTCCCTCTGTATTTATACCAGGGTTATCAAAAGGATGACGTTTCTCAGTCTCCAAAGCTGCTGGAGGAGGTTGACAACCCAGAGATTCCAGGACTAGACACGAGTTCCTCCAGGAACTACAATTAGCAGTTAAGTCTAATTTCACCTTCCTTTCTACACATTACTAAGACACTTATCCACTCTTTAGTCACCTCCTGTCTTGATTATTGCAACTTCCTGTGAATCATCTCTCTCCCCTTCAATCTGTTCAAAACTCAGCTGCATGGCTAATCTTCCACCAGCCTCAATATGCTCATATAACCCTTCTCAAGCGGCTTCATTGGCTCCCTATTTGTTTCCATATCCAGTTCAAACTTCTCCTACTGACCTATAAGTGCACTCATTCTGCTGCCCCTCGCTATCATTTTTTTTCTCTTGTCTGCCATACACCCTTTCTTGGGAATTCCGCTCTTCTGGCAGATCCCTTCTTTCTCTGCCCTTCTCTTCTACTGCCAACTCCAGACTTCGATCCTTCTACCTTGTTGCTCCTTGTGCCTGGAGCAAACTTCCTGAGTCTGTGGCTTCATCTCTGGCCCTTTTCAAATCCAGGCTGAAACTCACCTCTTTGAGACTGCTTTTGCATCCTGATCCGCTTAGTCTCTTATGTGTTTCCTTACCATACCCCTAGATATATTCTTGCCCTCAGCTGCTGTGTTGTCTGTCTTGACTAGATTGTAAGTTCTGACGATCAGGGACTGTCTCTTACATGTGTCTGTACAGTGCTGCATACACCTTGTAGTGCTATACAAATTAGTAGTGGTAGTAGTAAGCTTGATCATAACTATTTTGGGAAGACAGGCTTTGAAGGGTCAGAGGAGCTTCCCATAGGCTTGGATCACTTCCAGGCACCCTTGGGGCCTGTAATCCCATTCACTGGATGCTGGCGGCCCCTCCCGAGGGACAAGCCAGTTGGGGCTCATTCTGCTACTTCTGAGCACACCTGTATCATGTTAAGTTAGTGAGTTTCAGGATCCTTAGGCAAGATCAGAGTTTGTCAGCTCTATCGACAAGCTACCTATCATTGGTCCCTCAAACCTGGAACTTCTCAAGTGCTCTGAGTGGCAGTAGTGATTGCAAGATCTCCCCAGGAGCATCTCCCTGAGGCTCTTTGCTTGGGTGGTGGACTATTGTGGATGTTCTTTAGTGTCTCTGGCAGTGACAGTTTTTCTCCTGTCCTCTCTGGCAGGACTAGGGATGTTATCCTGGATACATGTGGATTCTGGTAGGGAGATGCCTTACAGCATGTTCTGGTCTGAGAGCTGATTATCTTGGGACTCCAAGTTTCTCATATTTGTATGGGGCCCTTTGAGTTTGTCATTGCATTGGTTCGATAGGAAGTGTTCCCACCTCTTGAATCTTGCCAGGGCATTTCTCACTTTGTGGCTCCCCTATATCTTATCTCAGGGTAATAGTGGTGATAGCAGTGCCTTTCTGCAGGCAGAGGGCCCTTTGCTAATGCTGGTCATTGATCTGGCCAGATTTAATGACCTTCATGAAGGGCACAAATGATAGGCTTGTGGAGCTTGGGCTGGAAAGTCTGGAGTCAAGAGAGAGTTGTCCTAAGGGCAGCTTAATGATCTAGGAGGTGAGGTTCTAGGGTTGGTTCCCACTCTCTGAAGTGGCGTTTACTCTTGATGGAAGGTTTGTTCAAGGTGCTGTTGACTCGGAGCATTTGATCCTCAGTCAGCTTGATAGGTCTGATTTTGATCTGTCCCTTGGGTGTGTAGCATCGATTTTCTGGGAACAAGCAGGAAGTCGGTCCATTCCTCACATATGGGTGATGTCTGCGCCGACAGAGCCCACGCAGATCCAATCCCCAGCTTTCAAAGAAAGCCTTTGGGACCTACACTGCGTATGTACAGTCACCCTTCTGCCCAAAGGTGCCATCTTTACCTCAGTCTTCTTTATTCCATAGAGCCCTGCAGACATGCTGCCTGTGCACCTG
Organism: Ichthyophis bannanicus; assembly: GCA_033557465.1. Lineage (NCBI taxonomy): Eukaryota > Metazoa > Chordata > Amphibia > Gymnophiona > Ichthyophiidae > Ichthyophis > Ichthyophis bannanicus. The sequence goes on along the minus strand of CM066035.1, from coordinate 867,657,294 downwards.
GATAAATTTGTATCTCCAGGAACAAGCAGGAATGAGTCTTCACATATGGGTATGTCAGTACCGATGGAGTCTGCGCAGGAACGCTCCCCAGCGTCCAATCAGAACGCTTTTGGAAGCATCCCAACACGCTTGCATGCTGCCTTCCCGCCTTTCCCAACTGCCTCTCCTCAGTTTTCGTTTTTCCGCGGAGCCAGCAGGACGTCCTCCTGTCACCGCAGAAAATTCTTCTTTTATTTTTGTTTTTTCTTGTGGTCGCGTTTACCTTACATAAGAACATAAGATATGCCATACTGGGTCAGACCAAGGTCCATCAAGCCCAGTATTCTGTTTCCAACAGTGGCCAATCTAGGTCATATGTACCTAGCAGTTTCCCCAAGAGACACAAGTTCCACAATGCTTGTACTGGGTCAAGCATTGATATCTTCCCTCGACGTACCGGTACTGCCGGTATTTTTCTTTTTTCTCTTCAAGTATTTCCTTTTGTGGGAAATTTTTTCCTGTTTAGTGCCTGACAGGTTTCGGCCTGCTAGGCCTCTCCACTTTCTCTCATGGAAATGCTAGCCACTAGAACTTGTTTCAACTGTGGCGCTACCAAATTAGTTTTAGACACCCATAATTGGTGCCTTCCATGTTTGGGACCTGAATACCATCCGCTGGAGTGTCTCTCCTGCACTACTATTCCTGTAAGAAGTCTACAGCATCGAGCTCAACTCGATACGCCGTTCCTCTCAGACCTGAGGGTACCAGCTACATCATCTTTTTTGCAGGATCAGGTAACCAAACAAGAGTCTGTAAAGACTAGCCAGTCCTCGGGCGGTAGATCTCATGTTCATCATGGAGATGCCTTTCAGCTTGCCCCCGAGGACATATTGGCAAAACCCCGGCGGGAGGCTTCTGTCTCAAAAGCTTTAACGGGGTTTCAGGTTGTTCCTGGGGTTTTCACCTCGGTGAACATACCTGAGCCATGCCCAGTGGTGGTATCCGCTTTGAGCGGTGCCGGTACCCCGGCATCGGCAATGGTGCTGGATGAAACATTCCACACCGATGATCGCAGTCAAGCGCGCTCGGTATCTTCGGTGCCGCTAGAGCCGCTACTGACCGCTCTTCCCACATCCTCGGTACCGATGCTGGTATCCGCGTCGGTGCCCTCCAGATCTGCATTGATAGACTCTCTTCTTTCGATGCCAAGTCTAGAATTGATCTCTAGTCTGGATGATTGGGTACCGACCCGTCTCAGTGCCGACTGCTGACGGTACCGTAGACATTCCACCGATCAACGTCTGCCACATTCGGTTTCCACGGTACCGATAGTGCCATTACAGACTGATCTTCATATATCGGTGTCACCGACGGTACCGATCCCGGTACCGACATCAACATCGGTGTCGGTACCTCCCATGCTCCTTTCAGCCGGCTCGCTTCCCTCCATATCGAGTTTGGAATCTATCCCTAGCATGAACGATTTGCTTCTGACCAGTTGCGGTACCGCTTTTCAGCGGTACCGACAACTATCTTTCAAAGATAATCTGATGCTCCACCCCTCCAGATCTTCTATGCTACAGAATCTGAATAAACCGGTGGATGCTAGAACTAGTTCAACAGATCTAGTTCTTCCTCCTCTTCCTCGAACTCCCCTCTGGGGAGATTTCTTTTCAAGCTTTCCTGCTTGATATGGCCAAGTCTCTGGCTATTTCCATACCTAGTCAAGACCCTGCACCAGGGGATCCACAACCTACACAGATCCCCCGTAATCCACAAGAAGTCATTGTTTCCTTTGCATCAAACCTTGCAGGATCTTTTATTTAGAACGTGGGAAACTCCTCTAATGGTATCCCCACCTTCTAGGGCAACTGATCTCTCCTATACAGGGTGCCCCCTTCTCCAGGTTTTCAAAAGCCTCAGCTCCCTCATCGTTCTCTTGTTGTAGAATCAGCAATGAGGCGTGTTAGGAGTACTAAGAAGCACTCTTCTTATCCGCCAGGTCGTGAGGCTAAGACACTAGATGCCTTTTGGATGTCAAACTTTCCAGGCATCTATACTTTCAGCAAGAATCCTTTCATACATTTTCTATATGGGATTATCTCTTGAGGAGGTCACAAGATTTATTGCTTTTGACCCCTTTCCTCCAAGAGCCTAAAAGAGCAGATTTTTCTATGTTACTCAATCATGCTCAAAATATTTTTAAGTTCCTTACTTGTGCTTCCCTAGACTCTTTCGAGTCTGTTAGCAGAACGTCTGCTATAGCCATAGGAGCACGGCGTAGAGCCTGGCTCCAAGCTTCAGACTTGAACAAATCTGTACAAGATAAACTGGGAAATGATCCTTGCACTGGAGAGAATCTCTTTAATAAAGAGACTTTACTCCAGGCTGCTCAGTTAACCACTGACACTATTGCTTTCAGAGGCTTGTCTATGCCTTCCTCTATCCCAGTTTGTAGAAAGTCTACTAATAAGCTTTGTTCCCTTAATGGGAGAAGGTTTTATCCATCTTCTACCCATCATGCAGATCCTCCCAGGCAAGGGAAACAATCAACCAGGCTCAGGAAATCACAACCTCAACGGGTTCAGCAAACCCAGCAGCCACAGGGTTGCTCATAGACTCTTCCCTGAATCCTTTTTCCTGTTTGAGGTTTGGATCCTGTAGTTTGCTTCCTACCACTACAAGCATCTACATCAATTCCATCCTAACTTTACATATGTCCCTCTTAGGGGGACATCCTAACTATCAGCTCCATGAGCTTCTTAAGTTGATTATGCTCTACAGGTTATACAGTTACTCCTCATTCTCTGGACTACTCAGAGGAGTAACAACTGTCAATAAGGTTGCCTTGACCTTTGACTTTTTCTCTTGTATCCGCATATCTCATATTACTTCAAAGATTTACTCCACCGTAAGTCTTCTTTTCAACTCTGCCACTCTTACTAAGACATTTCGTCTGTAAGAGTGATACCACTTGACTGAGGGCTTCTCCTTAAGCCCTAGGTTTTCTTTCAGAGTTGTGTCTCCCATGCATTCTTAATTTTTCTGGCAGCTCTCAGACAATAGTGGTCTTACCACTCCTACTTATGTCTGTATTTCTTTCCCAATGTTGGGACATAAGATTTCTACTGCTGCCCTATCAATAGTTAGAACTGCAAGGGTTCTTACTGGCTAGACCACTGACTTGCTGACCAAGCCACCAGGGCTTATTCTCCAATTTCAATGGTTCTGGCCTTACCTCTAGGTCCCAGAAGGTTTTAAAACCTTTTCTGGCTATTGTTGCAGACACATTACCTTATCTTCTATCCTTAGCCTTCCCCAATCCTTGGGCTTGGCGGAATGGTTCATGATACCTACTGGCTCTTAAACACCAGTTTTTCTTCTAATTAACCTGCAACATGCTCTCTGCATCTCTTCGGAGCAGCTCTACACTATGGGGCCTTGTTAGAGAGCACATGATGTCAGATGGTTAGGAAGGGCTTTACCTAGTCATGCCTGCTGGGTTCTCCCTGCCCTTACCATTTTTCCATTAAAGGCTTCTTAAATAAACACAAGCCTTTAATTAAGAGAATACCTAAAGAATTATCCAATTCCCCTGGGTTGTTTCACATCTCCAGGGGACCCCTTCACCAGGGAGGGGTCTTTCTATCAGTATAGACAATCCTTGTCTTGTCTTTTCCTTCCATCCTCAACTCTTCATGGTGTAATCCATGTTGAGCACAAGAATGCACCATACCCCTTTTTACCCTCATCAGGGGTACATATGGTATTTTTATTGCATCTTTTCTCCAGCTACCTGCTGGAGTTATGGAAGGATTCAGACTTACTATATGCAGATTTACAACATCCTCTGCATTTTCCAGGTTGTCCCTGAACTAGAGTTCTTAGAGGACTTTAGGCTTCTCTTGCCAGTGAGAGAACTCCCTGGTCTTCCTATCCATACCCAGGAAGTACAGATTCTCTGACTATCTTCCCAAGCAGGTACCTCCCTTCTTGTGGTTAGATAAATCTTTCTCTCTCCACATACCCTATGTGCGGACGTGGGTATGTGTGTGTATATGTATGTGTGTGTGTATATATATTCCCCTACGGACTCAACAGATGCTCTCTATCCCTTTCCATGCTGTCCCAACATACTTAGGGTTCTCCATAATCAACCACTTCCTTTAGTAGTTGAGGAGTTTTTTGTACCATGCCTTTCAGTTTAGGTACACCTGAAGCCCTCCATATACTTCCTTTCCAATTAGGAGGGACTTTCTGACTCTTCAAAAGATGAGGCTACACTGCCTCATCACTCCTCTTTTTGTTATCGGATATAGGGATCTTTGAAACAACCTTCTCCTATAAGAACTATGTCTCTTTAAAATTAAGAGCTTCATTTTTTATCTAATAGGGACTTCCGCGTTTTCCGCAAAGTCCTACCTCATTGAACTACCCAAGTTCCACTGGGATTGTTTTTTTTCTCACCTTAAGGGGTCTAACCTCAGCCTGTTTGTTGCACAGTTATTTACCTCTCCTTACATTGAGGTATTCCCTGGGGATAGTTCATATTCACAAATCCACATGAACCTCCATACACCCCTTTACCATACCACCAGGTGAGGTCCATAGTGGTTTATTGCTCCCAATATTACCACTAAATATCACCTGCACAGAGACTCCCTATCTAGGCATCCTGTTTGGTGCAGCTGTTCCACAGCACATCTTTTTGGTTCAACTCCTACCCTCCATCCCTAGGATGCCTGGGGTTTCCGTAAAATAGCATGGCTGTCAGATTCTCAACATGCTGGGACTCCGCCAGGCAATGTTCCCTCTAATTTTCTGTAGGCTGTGTGCGCATAAAATATAACCTGTGCAGCTTTTGAAGGAAGGTTAAATTTTTGTGCGCCACATAACGACACTCGGAGTTATATACTTTAAAATTTGACTACACGTCAGAATACAGTATGTACACCACATTGATTGCACTAGAAAATATTGTAGAACTTGTGAAAACCGTAAATACACAACAACTTTTAAATTTTAAGACGTCTGTGTTGTTTTCTATCAGAATCAGAACCGTAATTTTTGTGCGCTCTCTTGTAAAGTATGTGCGCTCACTCGGCGAGATGTGTGCGCGCGCACATGCGCACAGCTTAGAGGGAACAGTGCCGCCAGGTATCTCAGCTTGGGAGTCCCCATATGTGAAGACTCATTCCTGCTTGTTCCTGGAGATAGCACAGTTACTTACCTGTAGCAGGTGATCTCTGGGAACAGCAGGAATAAGTCTTCACAACCCACCCACCTCCCCTAGGAGTTGCATTTCTCTATCTCTATCTTTCCCTTCCTCTGTCTCTTTGTCTCAGCTTTAAAACTTAACTGAGGAGAGGCAGTTGGGAAAGGCGGGAAGGCAGCACGCAAGCGTGTTGGGATGCTTCCAAAAGCGTTCTGATTGGACGATGGGGAGCGTTCCCGCGCAGACTCGGTCGGTACCGACGTACCCATATGTGAAGACTTATTCCTGCTGTTCCCAGAGATCACCTGTTACAGGTAAGTAACTGTGCTTTCCCATCGGTATCGGTAATATTTTCTTCTTTTTTGTAATCTTACCTTTCCGTGACAGAGTCCAACGCCTTGGTGCCGTGCTTTTTGCTCAGGTACCTTTCTTTTATTTTTTTTGGCCTGCAGGTTTTTCACTAATGGCCTAGCTGGTCGAGATGTTGGAGTTTAACCTCGCAGGGTTTGTTTTCTCTGCTGTCTTCGACCAGCAGCTTCAAGCAGTGTTGGCGAGTGCAATCACACTGTCCTGTACAGACCGCCATTGTTCCTGCATTTATTGCCTCAGGGCAGACCATGACGTGTCTTCCTGCCCATTGTGCCTTTTGATGTCTGCTAAGATCTGGAAGGAACATGAAAGGCAGCAAGGGGAGGTGTTCAGAAAATTGGCAGGGGGGGGTAGAATCCCTGCCTTTGATGCCGGTGTCAGGCAACAGTGTCGTGCTCCCTGGCCCGGTCAGAACCATGGGATCGATGGGCATCAGAGTCATCCTTGGAGGATCTTCCCCGGCAAAAAGATCAAAGCCCAAGTCGAGGTCCGATCCTGGCCTGGGAGGTAAGACCTCAGGGACCTGGGTGCGGAGCCCTTGACTCGATGCTGGAGATGACAGAGCAGCCCCCAAGCTACCTTGGAGTGACACGTCGACAGCGGAGTTGGGGGATCACATCGGTTCCCCCGAGGCCATCACTATCTGGGACTTCCCGGGACCTGGCTTCAGCTTCAGAGCCCCCAAGGTTGGTGCCCCCTTTGGCAGCACTGTTGGGCATCGAGGCCATGATGCTGCCTCTCGAACGCAGCTTCACTGTGTTAGTTGAGGCTCCTGGTCACTCCAGGTCGTCAGCATCCTTGACTGGGCGATCTTCCTCCAGGACATCCCCGGAGGATGCCTCTCCTCTCCTCTCCTGGAGAGGTTGGCCGTTGGGTGTTAACCCCTGTTGGCTACCAAGATGTGGGCTGGCACGTCATCGGGTGCAGCTGTGCTGGGGCCTTGGCACTCATCGACACAGTCTCAGTCCGAGACCATGGAGCTCTAGCCAACTCCTCTGGTTTGGAATCAGTGTGGGAGACGGATGAAGAGTCTTGTTGCACCATTCTCCAATGGGAGAACACAAGAAGCAAGAGTCGTAGATTGGTGGAACAGGTTTATTGAAACCCCTACGCGTTTCGGCCGTAGCCGCCTTCAGGGGGCACACAGCTAAAAGAATATAATATTTAATAAAATAACATAAATAACCATAACTATATTAAGACCATAAATGTTAAAACATATAATATAAACAAAATAAATTAAAATACATGAAGAATGCTCATGAAAAATGTAAAATATATGAATAACATATATATTATGAACAGAGTGAAAGATAAACAACAAACGCAGGGTGGAAGACTACGTGTGAATTGTACTGGAATTAGACATACGAAATATTCATCAAACACGTACTACATAGTACTTACAGGGGAAGAGAGGGGGGATGGGAAAAGAAGAGGAGAGAAAAAGGAATAGAAAGAGAAAAAAGAATAGAGAGAGGGAGAAAGGAAGAGAAAAAAAGAAAGAGGGAAAGGAAGAGAGAAAAAAGGGGGAAGGGGGGGGAGGGAAGCGGAGGAGAGGGGAAAGGAGAGGGAGGAGGAGAGAGGGAAGGGGGGGAAAGGATCTGAAGGCCAATAAGCATATTATAATCAAACCTGCAGATAAGGGAGGAGCGATAGTGATACAAGACAGGGAGGCATATATAGCGGAGGTCCTTCGTCAATTAAATGATAAGGAGTTTTATGAGAAGATATTTGACGATCCTACCAGAAGATTACAACATAAGGTAGAATCCTTATTTATTGGAAAGGAAGCGGGGTATTTAACAACCAATGAAGTAGCTTTTTTTAACAGTTGCGTATCCTATTATACCTACCATTTACATGGTACCAAAAATTCACAAATCTCTACAAAACCCTCCGGGTAGGCCCATTGTCTCCGCAATAGGTTCCCTTTTTGAGCCTCTATCAAAGTTTTTAGATATATTTTTAAGACCGTTTGTTGTTATAGCATCATCATATGTACGAGATTCCACGCACATCATTAACATTCTTCAGGATTTTAAGGGATATCATGAGAATTTGATTTTTAGTGACATTAGATATTAAATCATTGTACACCAATATACCCCAAAAAGCAGCAATAGAAGTATTAGCTAATGTTCTTATTAAGAGAGAAAAAACTGCACGTGTACCCACTTGTTTTTTGGTTCAAATAGCAACATTAATTATGATGGAGAATTTTTTCCGTTTTAATGGTATTTCTCTTTCTCTTTCTTTTTTTCTTTCTTTCTTTCCATTTCTCTCTTTTTCTCTTTCTCCCTCTTTCTCTCCCTCTTTCCCTATTCTTTTTTCTCTTTCTATTCCTCTCTTTTTCTCTCCTCTTCCTCTTCTTTTTCCTTCCCCCCCCTCTCTTCCCCTGTAAGTACTATGTAGTACGTGTTTGATGAATATTTCGTATGTATAATTCCAGTACAATTCACGCATAGTCTTCCACCCTGCGTTTGTTGTTTTTTATCTTTCACTCTGTTCATAATATATATATATTCATATATTTTACATTTTTCATGAGCATTCTTCATGTATTTTAATTTATTTTGTTTATATTATATGTTTTAACATTTTTATGGTCTTAATATAGTTATGGTTATTTATGTTATCTTTTTATTAAATATTATATTGTTTTAGCTGTGTGCCCCCTGAAGAAGGCTATGGCTGAAACGCGTAGGGGTTTCAATAAACCTGTTCCACCAATCTACGACTCTTGCTTCTTGTGTTCTCCTGGGTTTTACTGCAAGAGCAGGCGCTCCTTTTTGTGTTACCATTCTCCAATGGGACATCTCCTCCAGCCCATTCTCACCACACCGTCAACGGCGGTCGCCTCCAGAGGACTTGGCTCATCTGAAGTTCGTCTGGGAGATGTCCCAGGCACTCGCCTTCATGGCGGTGCCCGAATGCAAGCCGCATACCGAGGATCTTGAGATCCTCCAGTACGAGACTCCCCCTCGGGAGGCACCAACGGTGCCCATGCCTCCCATCCTGGAGCGGTTGCTCTTCAGGATGTGAGGGACCCTGGTGACAGTGCCTGTTGTGAACCGTTGACTCGATTCACAGTATCAATTCAGCTGGAGCCCCGGCTTCCAGAAATTGCAGCTGCTACATAACTCCATGGTTGTGGATTCAGATATGCATCACATTAAGATCCGGAAGATGCACTCCTCGGTGCCTCCAGGCAGGGAGGCGCGCATCATGGGTGCTTTTGGCAGAAAGTGTTTCCAGGGCTCCATGCTCACAGCCCAGACCCAGGCATATTAGCTGTACATGGGGCATGTACCTGAAGGACCTGGCCAAGGAAATCACCGGTTTCTTGGCTAGGTTAGTAGGCAAATCTCTTGAGCACTTCAGGACCCTGGTGTCATTGGTCAGAGAATGCTCCAAGTTTCAAACTTGAGCAGCCTTCGACTGCTTCGAGTCAGTGGCTCAGGTAGCTGCGGTGGGCCTTAGTGCTCAACACCTTGCCTGGCTACAGTCCTTAGACTTGAAGCAGTGGGTTCAGGACAAGTTAGCCGATGTCCTGTCCCTGGGGGAGAATCGTTTGGCAAGCCCATGACTGAGAAGGCTGACGAGCTGGAGAAGGAATACATGACCAGAACCAGGCTGTCCAACAAAAGTGCTTGAGCCTTCCCATAAGAAAGCTTTGAGGAAAAAGTCCTTCCACCCAAAAACCAAGAAGGCTTATGGAAACTACCCCAAGTTTCAGGCCTATCATGCTCATGCTGCAGGGGCTGCAAGCCAAAGGCCAGGGGCATGGCTCCTGAAGGCTCCCACACAGTGCCTCCAGCCACAGCCTTGGGGGGGAGGGGGGGGGGTTTGACTCCTTGAGCATAGCCTCCCTCTCCCAGGAGGTACAGTGCCCAGGGTTCACAGGAGGACGGCTGGTTCACTTCGCTCACAGGTGGCCCATAATTACCACGGATGCCTGGGTGCTGCAGGTGGTTAGGGAAGGTTATCTTCTCCACTTTGCACAGCTGTCTACTTACTTCCTAGGGAATTAATGATGGACCCCTTGCACAGGGAGCTTCTGCTGAAGGAGCTTGAGGGTTTGCTCGAAGATCAAGCGGTAGAGCCCATCCCCCTGCACCTTCTGGGCAAGGTTTCTGGCCCATCCTAGATCCTATGGGACCTAAACCACTTCCTGGTCAAGGAAAAGTTCAAGATGGTATCACTTTGGAACCTTGCTGCCTTACCTCCTGCAGGGAGATTGGCTATGCTTCTTGGATCTCAACGATGTCTACTTCCACATCCTGATCCACCCGAGGCACTGTAATTACCTCCAGTTCATTGTTGCCAGATGATATTTTTACTGCCAGGTACTCCCCTTCGGCCTTGCCTTGGCTCCCAGAGTATTCACAAAATGCCTGGCGGTTGTGGCCGCTCACCTCTGCCTACTGAGGGTATTAGTTTTCCCTTATTTAGAAGATTGGCTCATTCGAGCCACCACATTGGGGACCCTACTGCACCATCGGGCTACTCAGAGCCTGGGATTTGTGGTCAACTTCCTGAAGTCCCACCTTCGGCCCACCCCGGAAATGATGTTCATCAGCGCCCTTCTCGATTCCACTTAGCAAAAGCGTTTCTGCCTCTCGATCAAGCTCAGAGGCTATCAGGCTGTCCAGAGAGACTCAGTAGTGACAGCCAGGCAAATGCTTCGTCTACTGGGGCACAAGGCCTTCACCGTCCATATCACCCCATTTGCCCGCCTCCGCATGAGAGAGGCGTAGTGGACACTCAGCACCCAGTGGATGCAAGCATCCGTATGTATGGAGGACTGTATCCTAGTAACACCAGCCCTGAAAACCTCACTTGACTGGTGGCAGGACCCCCTTAATCTCAGCTGGCCAGCCCTTTCAGGTTCCCCCAGCGCGACGCATCTTCACAATGGATGCGTTCAAGCTGGGCTGGGAGGCCCACTGTAATAATCTGCAGTCGCAGGGTCCATGGTCACCAGAGGAGAGTGCCTCACAGATCAACCTGCTGGAACTCGGGGCAGTCTATCATACACTACTCATCTTCCAGGAGCCATTTGGAAGGCCATGTGGTTCAGGTCCAGATGGACAACCAGGTAGCGATGCACTACATCAACAAGAAAGGGGGCACGCGGTTGTACTATCTCTGTTGGGAGGCAGTACGCTTCTGGAATTTTGCAGCATGGAAAGACATCTTAATCAGGGCGGTGTACTTACCAGGCCAGGACAACGTGTTGGCCAGTTGACTGAGCTATGTCCTTCAGCCCAACGAGTGGAGGCTAACCCAGCAGTGCTAGAGTTTCTGGCATTGGGGGACCTGGAAATGGACCTCTTTACCAGTCAGGACAATGCACAGCTACCGTGTTTCTGCTCACGGAGGCCGGCCCAGGGCCAGGAGGCAGTGGGTGCCTTTCTCCTCCCCTGCTCTGGAAGCTTCCTCTATGCGTTCTGCCCATGCCCCTGGTGCTGCGGACCCTCCTCAAGATCTAAGCGGAAATAGCCTCAGTGATGCAAGTTGCACCCAGGTTGCACAGGCAACCTTGGTTTCCCCTACTTCTTCAGCTGTCCCAGATGGTCGTGCTACTGCTGGGGAGCGCCGGGACCTACTATCACAGGACAGTGGGACCCTACTGCACCCCCAATCTCCCATTTACTGGTGCTGACAGCCTGGATGCTGAGAGGCTAGCTATAGCACACCACAGGCTCTCCAGGCCAGTCAAAGAAGTTCTCCTGGCCTTGCGTAAGGACTCTGTGACGGGCAAATGTTTTTAAGTGGCACAGATTTTTGCGCTGGCATGCGGAGGAAAGTCTTAACCCTTTTTCCTGTATGATGCCAGACATCCTGCGGTACCTTCTGCATTTGTCAGCAGCTGGCCTTAAGTCCAACACAATTTGAGTGCACCTCTGTGCCATCTCTGCTCACCATCACATAGTGGAGGGCCAAGTGGTGCTGCACCCCTGGTGAGCAGATTAAGAACATAAGATGTGCCCTGCAATATCATATAGAATTCGTAACATACTGCCACCAGTAGCTTTCTCCAAATTACCCCCCACCTGTTACAGTTCTGTATAAGTATCGGATACTACCCCAGCCAAAATGCCATTACTTAATGCTCTCAAATGTAAAATACCATTAATTTGCCTCACTATATCCGTGCTAATTATCCTTGCTCAAAGCCTACATCACAACAAGGTTAAAAACATCCCCATCATACACAGTCTAACACGAAACAACCCTCCATCATGGCAACCTTACATAGAACACCACCCCAAAATGAACCACCATAGATTAATTCATATAAAATATACTTCACCCCCTCGGTCAACAAACATTAATCTATGCAAAAATCCAGAATCATTATCAATAATACTAATTAATGCTAGATCAATGAAAAATAAGTTGCCTATATTCACAGAAATACTAGACAATCAAAAACCAGACATATTATGTGTAACAGAGACATGGCTAGCTGACACAGACAACGTATATCTAAATCAACTAAGCAACAATGACTATGACACCTTCTACACACATAGAACTCACAAAAAAGGTGGTGGAGTTCTAATAATGTTAAAAAAAGAACTAAAAGCCAAAAAACTAACATCGGACTTACCCACCAACATAGATACCATCATTATGAAAATTGGCAACATAAAAATTTGCCTAATTTACAGACCACCAGACCAACACTCAGAAAACCTGGACCCCTTAATTGACTTTCTAAGTTCCTCCACTGATCAAAACCCAATTCTAATGCTCGGTGACTTTAACCTCCCCTCCTTACCAGCCTCATATGCTTCCCTCTTCTTAGAATCAACAGCAGATATGGATTTTCACCAAATAATAAACACCAGCACACACAGTAAAGGTAGTATACTCGACATGGTCTTTTTGCCAAATGTACTTCACCAACTCTATAACCCCAACTCCCTCAAATGCACACCCATCCCATGGTCAGACCATTACCTTATTAACTTTAATATCACAACCAATAACACTTCAGTTAAACGAATCCCAACTAATGCACCAACCTCCAGATTTAAAAAATACAATGAGGAAGAATTTCTAGACCTTATAATTCCTAACTTATCAACCTCACCACTAAACCTAGATGCAGCAGTAACGAACTGGCACAAAACTATCAATAACGCTGCAGCTAAAAAACAAATCATTAAGAAAAACACGCATTCTAAAGTTGGCCAAACCCCTTGGTACAATAATGATTTAAAACTAATGAAAAAGAATTTAAGGAAAGCTGAATGTAAATGGAGGAAAAATAAAAACCCGATTAAAAAAGATTTATACCTCACGCTCCTTAACAAGTATAAAGATGCAATTAACAATGCCAAGAAACATTACCATGCCTCCATCCTAAATAATGCTATAAATAGACCTAGAGAACTTTTCTCAATAGTCCAAAAGCTGACAAATAACACCCACAACTCCAGCAATGAAATCACAGATATTACTCCACAGACCTTGGCAAATTATTATATGAACAAAACAATGTCCCACCCCCCTCTACCTAAACCCACATATACTTCTCAAATACATCATGCAGACGAATGGTCTGTATTCCAACCCCTAACGTTGCACTCAAGAACATTATAACAAACATTAATACAACAACCTCACTCCTCGACCCTTGTCCAGTAACCTGGATAAAGAACTCTCTATCTATACTCTCTCAATTCATCCTCCCAATAATAAATCTTTCCCTAAAAAAACGGATACTTACCCCCTACACTAAAACACGCACAGATCTGCCCAATCCTAAAAAACACTACCCTTGACAAATCATCACCTAAATCCTACAGACCCATATCAAGTATTCCGTTTATGGCTAAATTAATTGAAAAAACAGTACAAATTCAAACTCAAGATTACATTGACAGTTCAGCCCCCCTTGATGATCAGCAGTATGGGTTTCGCCCCAGACACAGAGTAGAGTCTCTTCTAACAGTTCTAATCGATACACTTGTAAGAGGAATAGACAACTCAAAACCAGCATTCCTGCTCATATTCATTGATGTTTCTGCAGCCTTTGACAGTGTTCACCACTCAACAATGATTAATAAACTTAGGCAAATAGGAATAAAATCTACTGTTCTAGAATGGTTTACCTCTTACCTAACTGACAGAACTCAAACGGTACAAATCGGTAACCTTACTTCAAAAACATATAATCAAGAACTAGGCCTCCCCCAAGGTTCAGCACTGTCAGCGCTACTATTTAACATATACTTAAAACACATCTGTAAAATCTTTAAAAAATTTAATGTCCACTATCACCTATATGCGGACGACATTATGATGTATGTCCCGTTCAAAATACCGAATATCCCTACACAACTCATTAACAAATGCCTCAATGAAATAAACACTTGGCTAAATGAAAACAATCTATACATCAATCACTCAAAAACAGAAGCCCTAATAGTAACTAAAAACACAACGTTCATTCCCCCCTCACATATTACATTGCAGAATAACGATATCAAACTAAAAACCGAAGTATGTTACTTAGGCGTAATACTAGACAAACACCTCAGCATGGACACACACGTAAGAAACAACAAAAAAAGTTTATTTTAAACTTAAAATATTAAAGCAACTCCGCCCCTAATGCACCTACAAGATTTTCAACGAATTATACAAGCGATAATAACCCCCCATTTCGACTTTGCAAATCAAATCCTACTAGGTGTAACAAAACAGACCTTGAAAAAACTCCAATTAGCACAAAACGCGGCAGCCAAGACCATTACGAAGGCCCCACCTTTCCAACATATAACCCCTATTTTAGAATATTTACACTGGCTCCCGATTCAAAGTCGAATAGATTATAAAACACTTTTAACCACCTACAAAGCCCTAAATAAAACAGCACCCCTGTCTATAAATAACCTCATCAAAATAGAGTCCACTCATAATCTTCAAAGGAGAGACCAGTTAAACAAATTAACAGCACCAAAAGAATTTATAAAGGCCAAAAAAAACACAAACAAGAAAGCCTTCTCCCATGCTGCCCCCATACTGTGGAACACAATCCCATCAGAATTAAGATCCTTACCCAAAATCATGGAGTTTAGGAAAAAACTTAAAACACATTTATTCACAATGCACTATGCATCCTTGACGAACTCACCTCCCACCTCACAGCTAGATAAAGGATAGTCCTATTCCAGCTAATATAACTTTTCCAGAAAAGGAATGAAGTACTAAAGCCCGAAAACAATGTATTGATGACAAATGAATAACAAATAATTCTGTATATAGTTTAACTCTGTTCCTTTGTACATAGTTCACAAATTGTTAAATGTTAAATGTAAGTTACAACTTGTTATCTGTAAAAACAGCTCTCCCTGTTTACTATTGTTCCATGTAAACCGCATCTGATCAATGGAAGGAGCGGTATATAAAAAATCTGTTAAATTAAATACTGGGTCAGACCAAGATCCATCAAGCCCAGTATCCTGTTTCCAACAGTGGCCAATCTTAGTCATAAGTACCTAGCAGTTTCCCCAAAAGACACAGGTTCCACAGTGCTTGTATTGGGGCAAGCAGTGGATTTCCCTGGTCCCCTTTAATAATGGTTTATGGACCTTTCCTCCAGGAACTTGTCCAAACATTTTTTAAATCCGGCTACACTAACAGCTTTTACTACATCCTCCAGTAGCAAATTCCAGAGTTTGATTACATGTTGAGTGAAAAGCTATTTCCTCTTATTAGTCTTAAATAGGTTACCCTGTAGCTTCATTGCATGCCCCCTTTCTATATTTTGATGGTGTAAACAATCGATCTATGTTTACCCGTTCCACTCCATTAATTTATTAGACCTCTATCATATCTCCCCTCAGCCGTCTCTTTTCCAGGTTGAAGAGCCCTAAACCTTTTAGCCTCTCTCCATAGGGGTAGCTTTCCATCCCCTTTACTATTTTGGTGGTTGTTCTCTGTACCTTTTCTAATAACGCTATATCCTTTTTAAGATACGGTGACCAGAACTGTGCACAATATTCAAGGTGCAGTCGCACCATGGAACGATATAGAGGCATTATAATATCCTTTGTTTTATTTTCCATTCCTTTCCTTATGATACCTAGCATTCTGTTTGCTCTCTTGGCTGCCACTGCACACTGGGTAGAGGGTTTTAACATGTTATCCACGATGACGCCTAAATCTTTCCTGGGTTGTGATTACTAATGTGGAACCTTGCATCGTGTAACCATAGTTTGGGTTTTTCTTTCCTAGGTGCATAACTTTGCACATGTTCACATTAAATTTCATCTGCCATTTGGATGCCCAATCTTCCAATTTATCAAAATCCTCTTGCAATTTTCCACAATCCTTATGGGTTTTAACAACTTTAAATTGTTTTTGAAACCTCTGCAAATTTGATAACCTTGCTTGTTATTACCATTTCCAGGTCATTTATGAATATGTTAAAAAGCAGACCCAGCATAGATCTCTGGGGTATTCCATTATTCACCTTTCTCCACTGGAAAGATTGGCCATTTAGCCCTACCCTGTGCTTTCTATCTTTTAACCAGTTCCTGATCCACAATAGTACACTGTCTCCTAACCCATTACTTTTTAATTTTGCCAGAAGTCTCTCATCAGTGACCTTGTCAAAGGCTTTCTGAAAGTCCAGATACACTATATCAGCCGACTCGCCTTTGTCTGCTTGTTTCTCCAGGACCAAGCAGGAAGTCAGTCCTCACATATGGGTGACGTCTGCGCCGACGGAACCCCCATACGGAGTATTTCCCCAGCTTTCAAAGAAAGCCTTTAGGAATGCAGCACGCCTGCGCAGACTCCCTCCTGCCCAAGGGTGCCATCTTGCTCAGTCTTTCTTTTTCCGCGGAGCCCAACGGACATAGTTCGTGTCACCCGGGAAAAGTAGATTCTTTTTCTGTGATTTTTCGCATTTCTTTATCCGTTTCGACGCCGGTTCCCCGTCCTGCCTGGGCTCGGTACACCGGTATCAAGTCCGGAACTTCTTTTTCGTTTTTTGTCCTTTGTGACTAGCGTTCGTGCTTTTTCTATATTTTCACTGGCAGCCCTGTCTTTTGACCTTGCAGGGGCCATTTTTCCCCCGATGGCTGCCCGCGGGTTAAAAAAATGTGATCGGTGCAAGAAACGTATGTCTCACACCGACACACACGACTGCTGCCTCTGATGCCTCGGGCCTGACCATGACCCGCTGGTCTGTGGCCCATGCGGCAAAATGTCGTCGAAGGCACTTCGGAGCTGTCAGCATCAACGTGAAAGAACTTTTTCAGAGTCCATGTCTGGCCGTGCCCGGACTTTGTCAGAGGCCTCGACATCTCGGAAGTCTGACCCCGAGTGCCGTCGTCGTTCCTCTGAGAGGGGGTCTCCCACCCGGGAGCACAAAAGGAAGAAGAAGCTCGTGAGGGCAGCGTCAATGGAGCCCTGACCACCGCCCCGGACTGTTGGAGAGGCCGTCCAAACTACCTTGCATGGAGCCAGAGTCCCCGAGACATGTAAGTTCTGTTGCCCTTGTGGACTCTCCTCTGGGAGAACAGACGTCGAGTCGGAGGCTGCTGAGTCTCCTGAGCTTGGACTCAGACTGACGGCCTTGGAGAGCAGCTTGACTGCCTTCATGGAACAGCAGTGGGTACTGATTGCCGGTCTGACCATTGCATCTGCCCCGACCACCGGGACCTCGACATCTAAGTCGACCCCGGAGGCCGAGCCGATCCTTGGCCAAGGTCCCCGTCGACCTCCCGTGCGGGGCCGAGGTTGTCGACGCCAGTGCCCTTGGCATCGGGGTGAGTGGCGCCGAGGCCCACATGGCCGGAGCTGCTCGATGACGACAACTCAGAGGAGTTGGCATGGGACACGGAGGACGAGGAGTCTCCTGACACCTTCCGGACCTGGTGCGTCCCTTCGGACTCCCCAGAGTCCGAACCTCGGAGAAGGTCCCCCCTGGAGGATACCTGGTTCTCAGACTTCGTGAGGGACATGGCCAAGGCTTTGGCATTCCCTGCGGACGCCGAGGAGGAGCCTCAAGCCGAGGAGCTCCATGCCCTCCAGTATGATTTTCCTCCGAAGGAAGCCGGTTCCTCTGATGCTGGAATGGCTGCTCTTCCATATGTGGGAGGCACTGGCTTCGGCGCCGGTTCTTAGCAAACGGGTTGATTCCATTTATCGAGTCCATAAGAGCCCTGGGTTCCAAAAGGCACAGCTACCGCACAATTCCATAGTTGTGGAATCGGCCATGCACCGCCTGAAGAGTCAAAAGATGCACTCCTTGGTGCCTCCCGGCTGGAAGGCCCGGAACCTGGATGCCCTCAGTAGAAAGTGCTTCCAGGGCTCTATGCTATCTTGCCGTGTCCAGACTTACCAGCTGTACATGGGCATGTACTTATGGGACCTGGCAAAGGAGATTGCCGGGTTCTCAGCTGGTCTCTCCGAGGAACCCTTACAGAGTTTCAAAGCCTTGTCTACAAGAATCCAAGAGTGCTCGAAGTTTATCTCCCGAGCAGCCTATGATGGTTTCGAGGCTTCAGCCTGGGTAGCCGCGGCTGGCATCGATGCACGTCGTCAGGCCTGGCTACAGTCATCGGATCTGGAGTCATGGGTGCAGGACAAGTTGGTCGATGTCCCGTGCCGAGGTGACAACCTATTCAGTAAGCCCATGATTGAAAAGGCTGCAGAAATTGAGACTGAGACTCTCACCAGGACAAGGCTGTCCAGAAAGACTTCTGCCCCTTCTCAAAAAAAGAAGGGCTCGGGAAAGAAGCCCTTTTTCCCGAGGAAGGGTGCTGCCTACAAAACCTACTCTCAGTATCAGGCCTCTTCAACTCCCCAACAGGGTCAGCAGGCCAAAGGGCATGGGCATGGGCCCCATAGGCAGAAGACCCCCAAGCCACCAGCTCCGGCTCCTGCACAGCAGGGAGCGGGGTTTTGACTTCCACAGCATAGTCTCTCCTCCTCTGTACGCCTACAGGTGGCCAGCCATCACAGGGGATACCTGAGTACTGAGCATAGTCCAAAAGGGCTACATGCTCCACTTCCATCAGCTATCCCCCTCCTACTATCCAGGGGAGCCTCCAAGACTCCCTCTACACAGGAACCTCCTCCTTCTGGAGTTGGCAAGTCTTCTAAAGGAACAGGCGGTGGAACCGGTGCCTCACCACCTGAAAGGGCAAGGCTTCTACTCCAGGTACTTCTTGGTACCAAAAAGGACAGGAGGCCTCTGGCCTATCCTAGACTTGCAAAACCTAAACAAGTTTCTTGAGAGGGAAAAGTTCAAGATGCTTACCCTTGGGATACTGCTGCCCTACCTCCAACAGGGAGACTGGCTATGCTCCTTAGATCTAAAGGATGCTTATGCTCACATCCTCATTCATCCAGACCACAGACAATATCTCAGATTTGTGGTGGGAGGAAACCATTTTCAGTACAGGGTACTTCCCTTTGGCCTAACCTCTGTCCCCAGGGTTTTCACCAAATGCCTGGCGGTGGTGGCGGCTTATCTCAGGAATCGGGGCATTTTCGTCTTCCCATACCTGGACGACTGGCTCATCAGGGGCCAGTCTCTCCAGGAGGCCCGACAACCCACTCTTCGCACTGTCTTTCTTCTTCAGCATCTGGGCTTTGTCATAAACTACGCAAAGTCCACTTTGCTCCCCTCTCAGAACCTAGAGTTTATAGGGGCAAGATTAGACACCCTTCAGGCAAGAGCTTACTTGCCGGAAGACAGGGCCCAGAGACTGATGGACTTGGCCAACCACTTCCAAAGCAATTCTCATGTTTCTGCCAGGCACTACCTGCGGCTCCTGGGCCACATGGCATCCACTGTACACGTGACTCCGAATGCCCATCTGCACATGCGGGCTGCTCAATGGTGCCTCAGATCAGTGGGCGCAGGCCACAGGTGACCTCTGAGACAGAGTAGAGGTGTCCAAACCATTTTTGGACTCCTTACAGTGGTGGCTACATCTCCCAAACCTTCTCAGGGGCTACCTTTTCAGGCTCCAGCACACACAAGGGTGCTGACGACCGATGCTTCCTTAAAGGGCTGAGGTGCACATTGCCAGGGCACGTGCACTCAAGGCCTGTGGTCTCCTTGAGAGGCCACACAGCAAATCAATCTTTTGGAGCTGTGAGCATTCCGCTTAGCTCTGCAAACATTTTCTCATGCCCTCTTTCACCAGTTCATCCTAGTTAAGACGGACAATCAGGTTGCAATGTTCTATGTAAACAAACAAGGGGGCACAGGGTCCAAACTCCTGTGCCAGGAGGCTCTGGCCCTTTGCTCCATTGCGGTAAGGCAGGGTATGTATCTCAAAGCGGTTTATATACCTGGTCAAGAAAACTTCCTAGCAGACAAGCTAAGCAGGATTCTCCAGCCTCACGAATGGCAGTTGAATCCAATGGTGCTCCAGCAGATTTTCCTCCGCTAGGGACTTCCATCCATCGATCTCTTTGCCAGTCCACTGAACTGTCAGCTGCCCAGGTTCTGCTCCAGACAGCCGCATCCCCTGAGGATGGCAGCAGATGCTTTTCTGACCTCTTGGTCTATAGGCCTCCTGTATGCGTTTCCTCTCATGCTTCTGGTTGCTCGAACTCTGTTCAAGATTCTCTGGGTCAAGGCCTCGGTGATTCTGGTAGCCCCCAGATGGCCAAGGCAGCCGTGGTTTCCACTTCTGCTGCAGTTGACGGTGGAAACTCTGTTCCCTCTGGGGTTGCAACATGTTCTCCTGTCTCAAGAGCAGGGTTCCCTTCTGCACCCCAATCTCAGGTCCCTCAATTTGATGGCCTGGCTGCTGAAAGGGTAGTTCTAGCTCCCTTACTCCTACCTAAGGAGGTTGCATTGGCCTCTAGGAGACAGTCCACCAGAAAATTCTATGCTCTCAAGTGGCGTAGGTTTACGGTATGGTGTGCTCGGTGCAATGAAGACCCATTCTCTTGCCTTGTGCCAGTAGTACTGCAGTATCTACTTCACCTTTCAGACCTAGGCCTTAAGTCTAACTCTGTATGGGTCCACCTCAGTGCTTTGTCAGCACACTACTCATCGGTGGAAGGACAGTCTGTTGGTTCACCCCTTGGTGTCCCGATTTCTCAGAGGTCTGCTTCTTAAGCCTCCGGTTCGTCCCAACTGAGTGGGATTTGGACGTGGTCTTGCAGCAACTTTCTCGCCCACAGTTTGAGCCAATGGCTACTTGCCATTTGCGCTTCCTCTCTTGGAAAGCGCTCTTCCTGGTGGCTCTTACCTCGGCCAGACGTGTGAGTGAACTACAAGCTCTGGTTCCTGATAGACCGTACACGCGGTTCTATAGGAACATGGTGGTCCTCCGGACCCATCCCAAGTTCCTTCCAAAAGTGGTCTCCTCTTTCCACGTCAATCAGGAGGTGGTTCTTCCGACCTTTTTTCCCAGACCGCATGCCAACTGAGCTGAAATAGTCTTGCAATAGTCTGAAATAGTCTGGACTGTAAGAGGTTGTTGTCTCTTTACATAGAATGTACGCGGGGGGGCATCGAAGGGCTACTCAGCTCTTAGTCCCCTTTGACCCTAATAGGATGGGGTTACCTGTCTCCAAGCGTACATTGTCCACTTTGGTAGCAGATTGTATTGCCTGGGCTTATAAGGCAGCCGACCTCCCCTTGCAGGGTCGAGTCACGGCCCACCGTGTCATGGCGAAAGCCGCATCAGTAGCTCATCTCGGCTCTGTTCCGTTGGCAGACATCTGCCGGGCCGCAACTTGGTCTTCAAGCCAGACTTTTGCAGCCCATTACTGCCTGGAGAGAGAGTCCCAGAGGGACAGTGCTTTCGGACAGGCGGTACTCCGTAATCTCTTTGAGGTTTAGGCAACTCCTACCCCTCCGGCCCTTGTGTTGGGCTACCATACGGGGCCGTTCTCAGAAGATATTCTTATCACGGATGCTGAGGCTCTTGAGAGGGAGCCATTTTTTCAGCTTTGGGTTCCCGGTAGCCTTAAGCTGGGGAGTCCCATATGTGAGGACTGACTTCCTGCATGGTCCTGGAGAAAGAGTAGTTACTCACTCACCTGTAACAGGTGTTCTCCAGGAGCAGCAGGAATCGTTTCTCACGACCCTCCCTCCTCCCCTGGAGTTGCAGTCATATCATTCATTTTGATTTTTTGCTGTCTTTTTAGCTATGCCATCTGACTGAGCAAGATGGCACCCTTGGGCTGGAAGGGGACCGCGCAGGCGTGCTGCATTCCCAAAGGCTTTCTTTGAAAGCTGGGGAAATGCTCCGCATGGGGGCTCCGTCGGCGCCGTCACCCATATGTGAGGATTGATTCCTGCTGCTCCTGGAGGAACACCTGATCTCCAGGAACAAGCAGGAATGAGTCTTCACATATGGGTACGTCGGTACCGACGGAGCCTGCGCAGAAACGCTCGCCAGCATCCCAAAAAAGGAAAGCTTTTGGGAGCATCCCACAGCGCCTGTGCGCTGCCTTCCCGCCTTTCCTAACCGCCTCTCTCCAGTTCTTCTTTTCCGCGGAGCCAGCAGGTCGTGTTCCTGTCACCGCTGAAGAAGTTCTTTATTTTATTTTATTTCTTTGGTTGCGCATCTGCCTTCTTCGACGTTGGACCGGTACCGCCGGTCTTTTATTTCTTTTCTTTAAAAAAAAAAAAAAAAAGAATATTCCATTCCACTTCAGTGTATTTTTTCTTCTTTGGGGCCTTGGGCATAACAGAAAAATTCCTCATGGAAAAGCCCGCCTCCGGGTTTAAAAAATGCACTAAGTGCAGCGGTACCATCTCTTGTTACCGACACCCATGACTACTGGTGTCTTAAGTGTTTGTTTGGGTTTTGACCATTCCATCACGGATTGTGCGTCCTGCTCCATGATGTCTAAAAGAGGTTTACAGAACCGAGCAGCCAAGCTCAGTACACTGTTTCCCTCTGATGCAGCTTCGGTGGCATCAACGTCGTCCAGGGCTGCTGCTTTCTCCTATGGATCTCAGGTAACCAAACATAAGTCCAGCCGGTCCTCGAAGGGTAGATCTCCCTCTAAGCATCGAGATGCCTCCGGGCTTGCCCTCGAGGATCCTGCACTGGCAAAAGTACCCCGGCGGGAAGCTCCGGCTTCCAAAAATCCTCCTATGGGGTCACAGGTTGACATCGATGGCACGGCCTCGACCGATCACCTGTTGCAATGTTCTGGGGTACCGGTGCAATCTGCCGGTACCGACCTCCAGACATTCATGGCGTCGATGGATCAGAATGTTCTGACCATGCAGCGTGCCATTACGGCATTCATACAAGCTGCGACGCCGCTGGTACCGCAACAAGCTTCGTTGTCGGTACCGGCTCCGATATCGGTTCCGGTGCCGGTACCGGTTGCATCGACATCGGCTTCGGTGTCGACTGCAGCGGTACCCTGTCCGATGATGCTTATCGGTACCGATTCGGTACCGATGACTCCCGATGTCGATACCACAAGGTATGCGTATCGGGCTTTACAGGAGCATCCAGACAGGCGATACTTTGATTCCTCCGAAGACTCTGATGCATCGGAGGCCTCTGTCGAAGAATTGGTACTCCTTCCTCAGGAGCCTTCTTCTCCAAAAAGAAGAATGTCCCCTCCAGAAGACTTGCCTTTTCAAGACTTCATAAGGGAAGTGGCCAAGGGGCTTTCTATCTCAGTAGCCCCTGAGACAGAGCCTAGAGCCAAAAAATTGGATATTTTGCAATATCCCAAGGCTCCTAAAGAAGCAGCCACTTTGCCAATTCATGAGATCCTTTATGACCACATGATAGGCATATGGGAGACTCCTCTCACCATCTCTTCTCTTTCTCGTAGGTTGGATACCATGTATCGTGTCCCTCCTTGTCCTGGATTTCATAAAACTCAGCTTCCTCACCATTCTATTGTGGTGGAGTCTGCTATGAAAAAGTTAGTGCAAAGAGGCACTCATCTGCTCCTCCAGGAAGAGAATGTAGAACCTTAGATGCTTTTGGCAGGAAAATCTTCCAGGCCAGTATGCTTGTTGCCAGAATCAACTCCTATATGGGGATGTTTCTGAAGGAAGTTACAGATCTGCAAACTTTCCTCCCTTTTCTTCCAGAAGATAAAAGGGAAAACTTTCTTACCTGGCTTAAGCATGCCCAGGATGTTTCCAAATTCTCTAACCGTGCAGCCTTTGACTCTTTTGAGGGGGCCAGCAGAGCCTCGGCCATTGCCATAGGTGCACGCAGAATTGCGTGGTTACAAGCTTCTGATTTGGAACCCTGGGTCCAAGATGGATTAAGAAATCTTCCTTGTACAGGTGAAAACCTGTTTGGCAAAGATTGGCAAGCAAAGGCCACCCAGATGGATGCAGAAAATTCTGCTTTGGATAGGCTTTCAAAGTCTACCTCTAATCCTGTCCAGAAGAGGTTGTTCAAAAAGACACATTTTCCCAAGAAGGGAAGATATTATCCTGTTTATGGTCAGCAGACATCTTCTGCAGGTCGTTTTGCTGCGAAGCGTCAACAACCTAAACAGGCCAAGTTTAAGGCTGCAAGGCCTACTGTAGCCCAACAGCCTCAGCCTCCTCAGGACTTTTGACTTGCAGCTAGAGAACTTAGCCTTTCTGGCTTTAAAAGAACCAGAGCCTCTCACCATTCCAGGAAGGTTAGCTCACTTTGCTCCCAGATGGGAGCAAATTACAGCAGAGCAGTGGACCCTTTCCATCATAAGGGAAGGGTACAAACTTCATTTCTTAAACCTTCCTCCTCACACCATGGTGAGACAGTTCAATTCTCCAACATCTCTCCTCGACCTTCTGGGTCAAGAGATTTCTACCCTTCTTGCCCAAGGGGCAATAGAAGAAGTACCTCTTCTTCAACAGGGCTCAGGGTTCTACTCCCCCTACTTTCTGATTCCAAAGAAAACGGGGGGTTACAGACCCATATTAGATCTCAGAGAATTGAACAAATTCCTATGCAAGGAGAAATTCAAGATTATTTCTCTAGGTACTCTCCTTCATTCCTTCAGAGTCAGGATTGGCTTTGTTATCTAGATCTCAAGGATGCGTATACCCATATACTCATCCATCCAGCACACAGAAGATTCCTTCGGTTCCTTTATCAGGGAAAGCACTATCAATACAGGGTGCTTCCCTTTGGTCTGGCCTCTGCTCCAAGAGTGTTCACAAAATGCATGGCAGTAATAGCTGCATTTCTATGCACTCTAGGAATATTCGTATTCCCATATCTGGATGACTGGCTCATCCGAGCTCCATCCCAGTCAGAGGCCCAGACTTCCCTAGCCTGCACAATGCGTGTCCTGCAGTATCTGGGACTGGTTATAAACATTCCAAAGTCCCAACTCACTCCTACTCAGTCTCTAGAGTTCATAGGGGCCTTGCTGGATACCACAACTGCAAGGGCCTATCTTCCCCAGGCCCGTTGCCTACGCTTAGTGCAGTTAGCCTCTCAGATTCAGTTAAAAACCCATCTAACTGCTTGAGAGATGTTACAACTGCTAGGCCACATGGCATCCACTGTGCATGTGATCCCTTATGCTCGCCTTCACATGAGGGCAGCTCAATGGACTTTGTCCACCCAGTGGACCCAGGCATCTGGAAGTCTGTCAGACAAAATAGCAACCTCCAGGCGCCTCTTTTGGTCTCTCCAGTGGTGGAAGTCCACTCGAAATCTTTTGCTGGGGTCCCCCTTCCAACAGTTGTTACCCCAAGCAATCCTTACAACAGATGCCTCTCAAAGGGTTGGGGAGCTCATCTTCAAGACCTCTCCACCCAGGGCATTTGGTCCCCACAGGAGACCTCCCTACATATCAACTTCTTAGAGCTCAGAGCAATCTTCTTGGCTCTCAGAGTCTTCCATACCCTGCTCAGCTACAAGGCAGTCCTCATTCACACGGACAACCAAGTAGCCATGCTCTATGTGAACAAGCAGGGAGGAACTGGCTCTGTCGCTTTGCAACGAAGCTCTGAGATTGTGGGCCTTCGCCAGAGAGCATCAAATTCATCTTCTGGCAGTATACCTTCCAGGAGTTCAAAACTCTTGGGCAGACACTCAGTCGAGTTCTGCTTCCACACGAATGGTCCCTTCATATGGACCAGATAGTCAGAATCTTTCGAATTTGGGGAACCCCGGACATAGACCTCTTTGCAAGTCCGTGGAATGCCAAACTTCCCCAATTCTGTTCCAGAATTCCGTGTCAGGGAGTTCAGGCCAGGGATGCCTTCCTCCTTCATTGGGGTTAAGACTTCCTGTACGCCTTTCCACCCATTCCCCTAATTCCCAAGACCCTGTTCAAGCTTCAGAGAGATCTAGGGACTATGATCCTCATAGCTCCACGTTGGCCACGCCAAGTGTGGTACCCTCTACTTCTGCATCTTTCCCAAGCTCCCTCCCTGGACTTAGGGTCTGCTCCAGATCTCCTGTCTCAGGAGGAGGGAACGTTGTGGCACCCAAACCCCCAATCTCTCCATCTCAGGGCTTGGTTGCTGAAGGCTTAGACCTTCAAGATTGGCATCTTTCTCAGCAAGTAAGGGATATCCTTCATGCTTCCAGAAAGCCTTCTACTAGACGTTCCTATGCTTTTAAATGGAAAAGGTTTACCATTTGATGTGCTGAGAAGGGTATTAACCCTCCAGCAATACCTTTGAATTCCTTACTAGAGTATCTCCTGCATCTTTCCCATGCAGGCCTCAAGACGAATTCAGTAAGGGTCCATTTGAGTGCTATTGCAGCATCTCTCAAGCCTCTCAATGGACAACCTGTTTCCTCTCATCCTCTTATTGCAAGATTCATGAGAGGCCTTCTTTTAAACTAAACCTCCCATTAGACGACCTCCAGTGGCATGGGACTTGAATCTGGTTCTTGGTCAGCTCATGAAGCCACCCTTTGAACCCTTAGCCACTACCTCCTTGAAATTTCTTTCCTGGAATGTTATCTTTCTTATTGCAATCACCTCAGCTCGCCGCATCAGTGAACTGCAAGCCTTAGTGGCTAATCCACCTTATACAAGGTTCCATCATGATAAGGTAGTCCTTAGGACAAATCCTCACTTTATGCCTAAAGTGGACTCACCTTTTCATCTTAATGAAGAGGTATATTTACCTGTCTTTTTTCCAGCTCCTCATGCATCCAGTGCAGAGAGGAACCTTCATACTCTAGATTGTAAAAGAGCTCTTGCTTTTTACTTACACAGGACACAGCAACATAGAAAGTCTTCCCAGCTTTTTGTTGCTTTTGATCCTTCTCATTTAGGACTTCCAGTCTCTAAGAGAACACTGTCCAATAGGATTGCTCAGTGTATTTCTTTTGCTTACCAGAGTAAGAACCTTTCTCTGGAGGGCCATGTCACAGCTCACAATGTGAGGGCCATGACCGCCTCTATGGCTCATCTTCATTCTCTGTCCATCGACCAGATCTGTCGAGCAGCCACCTGGGCCTCGGTTCATACCTTCACAGCCCATTACTGTTTGGACAAGGACTCCCGCCAGGATGCCTTGTTTGGTCAGGCTATCCTCAGACACCTGTTCCATTCTTAAACAACTCCTGCCCTCCGTCCCTTAATGGATGCCTGAGATCCATAGGAAGACGAGGAACCTTTCAGGGTCTCATACCCTTGGGGATCTCCCAGGCATCTTAGCTAGGGAGTCCCCATATGTGAGGACTCATTCCTGCTTGTTCTTGGAGATAGCACAGTTACTTACCTGTAACAGGTGATCTCTGGGAACAGCAGGAATTAGTCCTCACAACCCTCCCACCTCCCCTAGGAGTTGTATCTCTCTCTCTCTCTTTCCTTTCCTCTCTCTCTCTATTGTCTCAGCTTTAAACTTGAACTGAGGAGAGTTGGTTAGGAAAGGCAGGAAGGCAGCGCGCAGGCGCTGTGGGAGGCTCCCAAAAGCTTTCTTTCTGGCAAGCTGGGGAGCTTTCCTGCGCAGGCTCCGTCGGTACCGACGTACCCATATGTGAGGACTAATTCCTGCTGTTCCCAGAGATCACCTGTTACAGGTAAGTAACTGTGCTTTCCCCGTCTCCCCCCCTTTCTCCATTCCTCATACCTCCCCCACACCTCCCGAAAGGCTTTCATACTGTGATGCTGGTACGCTGCTATCGCACTCATATTCCATTAATGGTCCAATCGCTGCACAATCATTTGTATCGTAGGCACATCCACACACTTCCATTTTGCCATGATCGCACCCCGAGCTGTCCCATTACAATACCCCACCAGCACTAAAATGCTCCTCTCCTTCCCCTCCGGCAACTCATTTAAGAGTATCATCGGCGCTGTGAAGACAATCGCTTCCTTCACTATGCCCTGCAATCTACCCTCCAATAGTTTCCACATCCTCTGTACGGCTGGACACCCCCAGACAATATGTTCCAAATCTCCCCTGTGCCCGCATCCCCTCCAACATTCACCAGTCTCCTGATGCTGGAAAGCCCTTATCCTCCAGGGCGTCCAGTACATTTGATAACGCACTTTCAAGCTATTTTCTAAATACTTTGTTCCCGGGGCCAGCCGCTTTGTCCATTTATAAATGTTATGCCACCACTCTTCCCCCCCCCCCCACTCCCCCGCAACCCTTCTTCCCTCTACTCCTCCCCTGACGCCACTCCGGTACTTGCGTTCTCAACTCTCCATACATTTTGGCTATAAACCCCTTCCTCGAACTCCCCTGCTGCATTAGCACCTCAAACTGAGTATCCACCTTCCTTAAATCCTCCCTCACCCTCATCTTCCTTAGATAGGAGAGCAGCTGTGCATAGGCATAATAGCCTCTCTCCTCCACCCCATATTCCTCTTGCAACTCCTCGAATGAGTACCACTGCCCACCTTTCTTTTAGCAATTGCCCCAACGTATGCACTCCTTTGTCCCACCACCCCCTATATATACCCCCTTCCTGTCCCGGTCTAAAACCTTTCATCCCCATAATACATGTTTCCTTCGTATACTTTTTCTCATTCAGCATTTGCCTCTTTACCCCAAGCCACAGCCCTTGCATAAAATCCCTGAAAGGATTCCCATCCTTCCCCCCCCTCCCTTTTTCGCCCCCGGGTCCCAAATCCAAGCTTGCAAATCCTCTCCCCTCCTTCCCTCTTGCTCTAACGCCACCCAAGTGGTGACCTCCCCCACCCCCTGCCAACTAGCCAATGCTCTCATTTGCACCGCAACAAAGTATTTTTTCATCCAGGGAACCCCCATTCCACCCTCTCTTTGGTCTCTATACAGTGTATACTGCGACACCCTTGGCGTTTTTCCCGCCCAAATAAAATCCAATATCATTGTCTGTACCTGCTTCAAATATGCTCTGGGAATCTTGCAGGGGATTGAGCTAAACAGAAATAAAAATTTTGGCAGCACATTCATCTTAATGACATCTATTCTGCCCAACCACGTTAAGAATAAGCTCTTCCATTTATGCATTTCCTTTTTCACTTCTTGTAGTAGCGGAAGAAAATTCCATTTCCATAATTGTTGCCAGTCCTTACCCATACGAATCCCCAAATATCTATACGTACCCTTCACCCATTTAAACGGAAACCCACTTCTTAAACTCTCTTCCAACCTCGCGTCAAGATTAAATCCCAACAACTCCGTTTTACTGCCATTGATTTGATATCCCGCTACCCCACTGTAGTGTTCTGTTTCCCTCATCAACACTGGCAGTGATATCAATGGTTCCCTAATAGTAAAAATGACATCATCTGCAAATAAAGCGATTTTAGATTCCCAACTACTCATAACCACCCCCTTAACATCCCCCGTACTTCGTACCCTTTCAGCCAAAGGTTCTATAACCAGCGCAAATAACAAGGGGGAAAGCGGGCACCCCTGCCTTGTTCCCCGTTCCAGCTGTATGACCTCAGAGTAACTCCCATTAACTCTAACCCTGGCTTTAGGCACCTGGTACAAGGCTTGAATCCAGTTCACAAAATTCTCCCCCAACCCCATCTTCTCTAGCACTTGTATTATAAAGGGCCACTCCACCCTATCAAAAGCTTTCTCCGCGTCGACTGATATAAACACTGCCTTCTGCCCTGTTCGTTGCACTTCCCAGGTTAGGTTACAAATTCGCCGTATATTATTCTCCAGGACCAAGCAGGAAGTCAGTCCTCACTTATGGGTGACGTCGGCGCCGACGGAGCCCTCGCGGAGCAATTTTCCCCAGCTTTCAAAGAAAGCCTTTGGGAATTGCAGCGCGCATGCGCGGTCCTCTTCCCGCCCAAGGGTGCCATCTTAGCCAGTCTTCTTTTTTCCGCGGAGCCCTACAGACGTACCCGTCGTGTCCCCGCGAAAAAGTTGATATTTCTTCATAATTTACTCTTTTTTCCTTCGGTTCGACGCCGGTCTTTTTCCCGCCCGGACTCGCGGCGCCAGTCACGAGTCCTCTTCTTCTTTTTCGGTTTTTCTGACTTAGTCAGTTTTCGTTTTCGGTTTTTCCCTGGCAGCCCGGTCCTTTGACCTCGCCGGGGCCCTTTTTCCCCCGATGGCTGCCAGTGGTTTCAAGCGGTGTGGTCAGTGTGACCGAAATATGTCACTGACTGACACACACGACCATTGCCTCCGCTGCCTGGGTCCGGATCATGAAGAAATGATCTGTGGGCCCTGCGGCAAACTCTCCTCCAAAGCGTTGAGAAGTCGGCGGCATCAGCGGGATAGGATCTTCGCTGACCCCAGCCGTACCCGGACCTCGTCGGAGGCCTCCGCGTCCAGGGGTTCCAGCTCGGACCATCGCCGGAGTTCCTCCGACAGGGGTTCTCCCTCCGGGGACCATCGACGTAAGGTGAAACCCGCGAGGGCGGCGTCGGTGGATGCTCCTGGCTCCGCGAGGGCCAGGTCGCATAGCCCCGATAGCCGTCCCGGGTCCTTGGAGAAGGAGCACCTCACGAAGCGACCTCGCCTGGAGTCGGAGCTGCCTGCTCGGGTAAGTCCCGTAGTCCTCCTGGACTCGCCTCCGCGACAGCCGACGTCGGGCCCCGAGTCGGGGGCTGCTGGGTCACCTGAGCTCGGACTCAGGTTGACGGCCTTGGAGAGCAGACTGTCTGCCTTCATGGACCAGCAGCGGGCACTGCTCGCTGGCTTCGCTGGCGCCGCTGCCCCGACCGCCGGGACGTCGACGTCTAAGTCGACCCCGGAGACCGAGCCGATCCTCGAGTCGATGCGAACTCGAGTCGATCCTCGGTCGAGGTCACCCTCGGCCTCCCGTTCGGGACCGAGGTCGCCGACGCCGACTCCTTCGGCGTCAGGGCGGCAGGCGCCGCGCCCTGCCCGGGCCGACCCCTTCGGCGTCAGGGCGGCAGGCGCCGCGCCCTGCCCGGGCCGACCCCACCGAGTCCTCGTCGGAGTCGGTCTGGGAGTCTGAAGAGGAAGAGTCGCCTGATTCTTTTCGGACTCGGTGTGTCCCCTCGGACTCACCTGAGTCCGAACCTCGGAAGCAGTCCCCCCCGGAGGATGCCCGGTTCTCGGACTTCGTCAGGGATATGGCCAAGGCTTTGGCCTTCCCTGCGGACCCCGAGGAGGAGCCTCGAGCCGAAGAGCTCGACGCCCTCCAGTATGACTCTCCCGCCAGGGAACACTTTACTGTACCGTTTCCTCCCATGCTGGAACGACTACTCTTCCGCATGTGGGAGAGTCCGGCCACCTCGCCGGTCCTGAGCAAGCGGGTCGATTCTATCTATCGAGTCCGCAAGAGCCCTGGCTTCCAAAAAGCACAGCTACCACACCATTCCATGGTAGTGGAATCGGCCATGCATCGTCTTAAGAGCCAGAAGATGCACTCCTCGGTGCCTCCTGGCAGGGAGGCCCGTAACCTGGATGGCCTTGGTAAGAAGTGTTTCCAGGGCTCTATGCTTGCGTGTCGTGTCCAGACCTACCAGCTATACATGGGCATGTATCTCCGAGACCTGGCTAAAGAGCTAGCCGGCTTCTCCGCTGGTTTGTCCGAGGAACCCTTGCGGAGGTTCCTGGCCTTGTCCACTGGCATTCGGGAATACTCAAAATTCATATCCCGAGCAGCCTATGATGGCTTTGAAGCATCGGCTCGAGTGGCCGCAGCCGGCATCGGTGCCCGCCGACAGGCTTGGCTTCAGTCGTCTGACCTTGAGCCCTGGGTGCAGGACAAGTTGGTCGATGTCCCCTGCCGAGGCGAAAACCTCTTTGGCAAGCCCATGGCTGAAAAGGCTGCACAAATTGAGACGGAGACTCTCACCCGGACTAGGCTTTCTAGGAAGACCTCCGCCCCTTCCCAGAAAAAGAAGGGCTCGGGAAAGAAGTCCTTTTACCCGAGGAAGGCGGCTGCCTACAAACAATACCCCCAATATCAGGCCCCTGCAGCTCCCCAACAGGGCCAGCAGGCCAAGGGACGGGGTAACAGGTCCCGTAGGCAGCAAGCCCCCAAGCCTGCACCACCAGCCCCTGCTCAGCAGGGTGGGGGTTTTTGACTCCTCAAGCATAGCCTCTCCCCCCCCCCCCCCCGCTGGTTCCTCCCAGCACCGGAGGCCGGCTGGTTCACTTCGCCCACAGGTGGTCCAACGTCACCTCAGATGCCTGGGTGCTTCAAGTCGTGCGAGAAGGCTATCTTCTCCACTTCCACCAGGTCCCTCCCTCCTATTTTCCGGGAGAACCTCCACGACCCCCTCTGCACAGGGAATTACTCCTTCAGGAGTTAGCAGGTCTTCTACAGGAACAGGCGGTGGAACCGGTGCCCCACCACCTGAAAGGTCAAGGCTTTTATTCCAGGTATTTTCTAATACCAAAAAGAACAGGGGGCCTCAGACCCATCCTGGACTTGCGCAACCTCAACAAGTTCCTCGTGCGAGAGAAGTTCAAGATGCTTACCCTTGGAATCCTTCTGCCCTACCTCCAGCAGGGAGATTGGCTATGCTCCTTGGATCTAAAGGATGCCTACACGCACATCCTCATCCACCCAAGCCACCGCCAATACCTAAGGTTTGTGGTGGCAGGAAATCATTACCAGTACAGAGTACTACCCTTTGGCCTGTCCTCCGCACCACGAGTCTTCACAAAATGTCTCGCGGTGGTGGCGGCCCATCTCCGGCTTCACGGCCTCTGTCTTTCCGTACCTCGACGACTGGCTCATCAGAGCAGCGTCCGCTCTGGAGGTCACCAACGCCACGCGCCGCACGGTGACTCTTCTGCAGTACTTGGGCTTTGTTATAAATTTCGCAAAGTCGACTTTGCTCCCCTCACAGGATCTCGAGTTCATCGGCGCAAGGCTGCACACTCTTCAGGCACGAGCGTTCCTACCGCTCGACAGGGCGCAACGGCTCATGGACCTAGCCGACCGTTTTCGCAGCTAGCCCCTGGTCTCCGCCAGGCGCTTCCTGAGACTACTCGGCCATATGGCTTCCACCGTCCATGTGACCCCCAATGCCCGCCTGAATATGCGACCCGCTCAATGGTGTCTCCGCAAGCAGTGGCGACAGGCCACAGGCGGCCTAGCAGACCTAGTGCGCGTCTCCGAGCCGCTGGCCTCGTCTCTTCAGTGGTGGCTACATCGGCCGAATCTGGTGCTCGGCATGCCCTTTCAGCCACCTCCGCCGGCCCGGGTGCTGACGACAGATGCATCCCTCCTGGGCTGGGGAGCACATTGCCAAGGGGCGCGTACTCAGGGCCTTTGGACCACGTGGGAGTCTGCTCAGCAGATCAACTTCCTGGAGCTCCGAGCGATCCGCCTGGCTCTCAAGGCCTTCTCCCACCTGACCTCCCACCAGTCCGTCCTTGTCCAGACGGACAATCAAGTTGCCATGTTCTACGTGAACAAGCAGGGGGGCACGGGCTCCTTCCTTCTCTGCCGGGAAGCACAGAAGCTCTGCTCTTGGGCCGTCAGTCACGGCGTTCTCCTCAAGGCAGTTTATCTCCCAGGCCAAGAGAATTGCCTGGCGGACAAACTCAGCAGGATCCTCCAGCCGCACGAGTGGCGCCTGGATCCCTTGGTAGTTCAGAAGCTCTTTCTAAAGTGGGGCCTCCCCACGGTGGATCTCTTTGCCAGTCCTCACAACGGGCAACTTCCTCGCTTCTGCTCTCGTCTGCCACACCCCCTTCGAGTTGCGGTGGACGCTTTTCTACTCTCATGGTCGGGGAGCCTCTTGTACGCTTTCCCTCCCATCCCGCTAGTCTCTCGGACTCTTTTCAAGGTTCTCCGAGACAAAGCCTTCATGATCCTGGTGGCCCCTCGCTGGCCCAGACAGCCGTGGTTTCCACTCCTGCTGCAATTAGCGGTAGAGGATCCATTCCCTCTGGGGTTACAACCGGATCTCCTCACTCAGGATCAGGGGTCTCTGCTACACCCCAACCTCAGGTCTCTCAACCTAATGGCCTGGCTGCTGAGAGGGTAGTCCTTGCTCCCCTTCTCCTGCCGGCAGAGGTGGAGGAGGTCGTCTTGGCTTCGCGACGGCCTTCTACCCGCAAATGCTACGCCCTTAAATGGCGTCGTTTTTCCGTTTGGTGTACCCAACAGTCTCAGGATCCCTTCTCCTGCCCGGTGTCGGTGGTCTTGCAGTACTTGCTACACCTCTCTAATCTGGGACTTAAGTCCAACTCCGTCAAAGTTCACCTCAGTGCTCTTTCGGCACATCATGGGCCGGTGGACGGCAGACCTCTCTCCAACGACCCTCTCGTAGCGAGGTTTCTCCGAGGTCTCCTTCTACTTAAACCACCTCTGCGCCCGCCAGCGCCTGACTGGGACCTGAATGTGGTTTTGCAGCGGATCACCTGTCCGCCTTTTGAACCTATGGCTACCTGTTCTCTCCGTTTTCTGTCTTGGAAAACACTGTTCTTGATAGCCCTCACTTCCGCTAGATGCGTAAGTGAATTGCAGGCCCTCATGTCTGATCCCCCTTACACTCGGTTCTACAAAAATAGGGTAGTCCTACGGACTCATCCAAAATTTCTTCCAAAAGTGGTCTCCCCTTTTCACATCAATCAGGAGGTGGTACTTCCAACCTTCTTTCCCAGACCACACTCCAGCCGAGCTGAAACGGTCCTCCATACCCTGGACTGTAGAAGGGCATTGAACTTCTACCTTGACCGTACGCGGGAGCACCGTAAAGCTGCTCAGCTTTTTGTCTTTTGACCCCAATAAATTGGGACTCCCGGTCTCCAAGCGTACCTTGTCCATCTGGGTTGCGGACTGTATCTCTTGGGCTTATGGGGCAGCCGGACTCTCCTTGGAAGGTCGAGTCACGGCTCATTGCGTTCGGGCAAAGGCTACGTCAGTGGCTTACCTCCGCTCTGTTCCGCTGGCAGACATCTGCCGGGCCGCTACTTGGTCTTCGAGCCAGACTTTTGCGGTCCATTACTGTCTCGAGAGGGAGTCCCGCAGGGACAGTGCTTTCGGACAGGCAGTCCTCCATAATCTCTTTGAGGTCTGAGCAACTCCTACCCTCCATCCCGGATGTGGGCTACCGGTGGGGGGTAATGCAGCGAAGATTCCTTTCCTTCTGTACTGCTGAGCTAGAGGGAGCTCATTTTTGTGCTTAGGGTCTCCGGTAGCCTTAAGCTTGGGAGTCCCATAAGTGAGGACTGACTTCCTGCTTGGTCCTGGAGAAAGCGTAGTTACTCACCTGTAACAGGTGTTCTCCAGGAGCAGCAGGAATCAGTCCTCACAACCCTCCCTCCTCCCCTTGGAGTTGCAATCGTCTGCTTTAGTTTTTTTGCAAATTTTTATGCTGTCTTTTTTAGCTATGTCATCTGACTGGCTAAGATGGCACCCTTGGGCGGGAAGAGGACCGCGCATGCGCGCTGCAATTTCCAAAGGCTTTCTTTGAAAGCTGGGGAAAATTGCTCCGCGAGGGCTCCGTCGGCGCCGACGTCACCCATAAGTGAGGACTGATTCCTGCTGCTCCTGGAGAACACCTGTTACAGGTGAGTAACTACGCTTCCCCTCCCTGCCTCCTCTCCACAAACCCCGTCTGATCCACATTAACCAGCTTGGGCATTACTCTTTGTAATCTAGTGGCCAGTACTTTAGCTAAACGTTTAGCATCCACATTCAGCAGGGAAATCGGCCGATAAGAGCCACATACCATGGGATCTTTCCCTGGCTTAAGCAAAAGTGTGATCCCCGCTTCCGTCATAGTCCCTGGAACTGCCCCTTCCCTAAGCACTCCATTAAACACTTCTACCATTAAGGGCCTGAGACCTGACTGAAAAACTTTATAAAACTTCCCCGTTAAACCATCTAACCCGGGCGCCTTTCCCAGCTTCAGAGTCTTGATGGCCTCCTCCATCTCCCCCTCCTCAATTGGCCGACCTAACCACCCCGCCTCCTCCGATGTTAAGTTAGATAATTCACACTCCGCTAGATATTGTTGGCTTTTAACCCTTTCCTCCTGCATCTCGTTACTGTACAGTTTTATAGTATTCCTTAAATGTCTGTCAGATCTCATTATTTCCAGTGACTAGCTGCCCCAACCCATTCTGTATACTTCCTATAGTATGTTTTGCCACTCTTACCCGCAGTCTATGCGCTAGGATACGGCCCGCCTTATTCCCGCCCTCAAACATAGCTTGCCTCAAGACATTCAACTCATGTGCCACTTTACTGGCTCTGAGCTGTCCCAGCTGCCCTCGCAGTCCCTGCAGATCTCTTAGTACCCTTTCATTTCTATCACACTGGTGACTACCCTCCAATTTCTTAATTTTCTCCAAGAGGCGTCTTTTGGATTCTCCCTGCATACGACACGTGACGCTTCCCCTAACAAGTGCCCCCCCACCACCGCCTTCAAGCCATCCCACACCATTCCTAGGCCTACCTCCCCATTCAAATTATGGTCCATATAATCTTGAATTACCCCCGCCGTCCTCTCGACTATTGCCGGCTCCTCCAGCAAGGAGTCATTCAATCTCCAGAATTTCAAACCTGTATCCTCATAGCCCAGACTGAACTCCACACTCACAGGAGCATGGTCTGTCCACATAATGGACCCCTGCTCCACCTCCTCCACCTTGCTCATCCACCTACCTCCCACCCAAATCATGTCAATTCGACTATAAGACCCATGTGGCGCTGAATAGTAGGTGTATTGTTTTCTCCCCGGGTTCTTACATCTTTATGCATCCACAAGCCCCAAACCTTCTTTCATTTTCAACATTTTCACTCTATCCCCGTGTTTCCCTGCCCCCCCCCCCCCCCCCATTATCTAGCCTGGGGTTCACTGTTAAATTAAAATCTCCACCCAGAATAATTGGGTCCTCACCCAACCCCTCCAACTCCTCTCTCATCCGATCAAAAAACTCCCCTTGATGCTCATTCGGCCCATACAGACTCATAACCCACACTTGCTCTGTACCCATCTGGATCTTAACTCCCACACATCTCCCCCTTTTATCCCTATATTCTCCCACCATGATACCCACCCTTCCCCTCCGGAGTTCCGCTCTTTGCCCGGACAATATAACCTTTGGGTATTTCCGTGACTCCAACAGTTTCTCCTGCCTGACCTTCAAGTGCGTTTCTTGAATACAAATGAAATCTGCCTGAGTCAGACATCCTTCCTTTTCCACCAACCTCCTCTTACGCCATGTTCTCAACCCTTTAGCATTTAATAGTCACCACCCGCATTTTTTGTACCCCCACTATGCCTCTCTCCTTCTCTCCCTTCCCCCCTCCCCTTCCCCACCCCCGTCCCACCCCTCAGCCCTCCTGAGGCCTCCTGTAGAGTAGTGCCCATTGGTCTGGAGCAACCCGCCCCTCTCTTACCATCCCCCCTCCCGCATCCCTTTCCCTACAACTGCAACATCCTAGTTCCCTCATTTCTCTCCTGCTCCACCCTTCCCCCCCCCCCACCTTGGCCCTCTCAGATCCTCCATAACCCCTGTGACCCTCTTACTCCCCCGTATACCAACTTGCCATCATAATGCCCTCCTGCTCCCCCTCCTCCCCGCAACCACTCTCCCCTCCGTCTTCCCCCTTACTTAACTATGTCACAAACAATAACATTATGCATTAAACAATTAACAGAACTAACACATTAAACACATTCCTTGCAAGTCTTCCCTTTCCACCACCACCCCCCTCTGCATCCGCCAATCTCCCCCACCTTCCCCCCCCCTATCCTTCCCCCTCCATCCTCCCCCCCCTTTCCCAATCATAAACATACTGCAACTCCTCATCTGGTTACCTATCTCACAATATCCACAGGGCTCCAAATTTTTCAAGTTCACAAAATCTTGACTGTATGCCAGACCGCCTGCCTGTCCACCGCTCCTCTTCAGGTTGGTGCCCTCTGAGACACACTCACACTCCTCTGCCGCATACCACTCCTTCCCCTCTCACCAGCCGGCTCTGTGAACTCCTGCAGATCCTCCTGTTCCTCCACTTGCTGCACCAGTTGCTGTTGGGTATTATCCAAGCCAGCCTCCGCCACCGCCTTCTCTGCTTCCTTACATGTCTGCACCTTCCAGCTGCGAGTCCCCACTGTAAAGCTCAGTCCAAATGGATACGGCCACCGATAGCGCACATTTTCCTTTCTCAACAAACTGGTGATCGGCTGCATCTCCCTCTGTCTCCGGAGTGTCCCTGCTGATAAATCTGCAAAAATCTCCAAATTGTAGCCCTGCCAGACAAACTCCCGGGCTTTCCGCATTTTTGCTACTATTTTCTCCTTAATGGTGTAGTCATGGACACAGATCACTGTCCCTTGGTCTATTCGGCCTGCTAGGGCCCAGCGCCCTATGCGCTCTGTCCAAGACCACCGTGCTGGACGACTCCTCTCCTTCACCTTCCAGCAAAATCTCCTTACAAACCGCTTCTGCCACCCTCCGACTGTCGGCAAATTCCGGTTGTTCAGAGACACCCCTTATTCTTAAATTATTCCTTCGGGTTTGATTTTCCAAGTCCTCCATCTTGTAAAGCATTTGTTCCTTCCACCTCTCCCAGTCCTTCAGAGAACTCTCCATTGTCGCCTGCCTGCTTTGCACCCTCTCCACGTGCTGTTCTTGTTCCTCCATCCTCCGGCTCAGTTCACTCACCTCCTCTCGCAACTCGCCACACACTTCCCCCACCTCCGTTTTTACTGCAGCCAGCTCCGTTTTCAGTTCCTCAAACCATGCCCTCAACTCCTCCTGGGACATGTTTTTAACTACCATTTTTCCCGGTTCCAACTCTGCTTGTTTAGGTGCCTGCCGCTCTGCGGGCTCTCTGCTCAGCATACTTCCCGCCGCCATCTTGACCTCTCCTCCACCGGCCTGTCCACCGCTGTACGCAAATTCTTTTAAATCCGCCGCTTTCTTACGGGTCGACATCTCTGTCCTCTAGCAATTTACCCGTTCCCCCACTTCTCTCTTCGATTTTAGCTGCGTCTGCGGAGGGGGGAGGGTAGCTTTTTTTCACCATTTGCGGGTTTTACTCCGGAGCTCTCTCCCTAAGCTGCCATCCACACCGATGACGTCACTTCCTCCTCCCCAAGATAGTATTTTTAAGCTCCCATACTTGATGTAAATCTTTAGCCTTTGCAACCGCTCCTTTCATGCAGTGGTCCTCCTCTCCCGGCTCCCAATCCGTCCGCCGCTGGTGGCTTGGGACCTCGGTGTGGTTTTGGAGAAGCTTATGGCTCCACCCTTTGAACCCTTGGGTACTTGCCATCTCATATTTCTTTCCTGGAAAGTCGTGTTTCTGGTGGTGATGATCTCTGCCAGAAGGGTGAGCGAACTGCAGGCACTGGTAGCTCACACACCTTACATCAGATTCCACAAGAACAAGGGTTGTCCTTCGGACTCCCCTAAATTGTTACCGAAGGTTGTCGCGGCCTTCCATTTAAATCATTTCTCTAAGGCAGAGGCCTCATTGCACACATTCGTCTATAAGCAGGCATTGTCCTTTTACACTCAGAGGAGACAGTTCCATCACTGCTGAACGCAGCATTTTGTCTCTCTTGATCCCAGTTGACTGGGGCTCGCAGTCTCCAACTGCACCCTTTCATGCTGGGTGGCCAATTGCATCTCCTTCGCCTACCAGCAGAGGGGCCCCTCTCTTGACCGTCATGTAACACACAATGTGCGTGCTATGATGGTCTCTGTGGCAAGCCTGCGCTCTGTGTCCTTACTAGAGATATGACAGGCCGCCACCTGGTCTTCGGTGCACACCTTCATTGCACACTACTGTCTGGCGGAAACCTCCTGGAGGAACAGCGCCTTCGGCCAGGGAGTACTTGGTCACTTCTTTGGGGAATGATGCATCTCCAGGCTACTGGAGTGGAGATTGCATCCTCAATGCTGCTTACTGTAGTGTCAGACTTCCAGCCAAACAGCACCCTTGCTGCCCTTATGGTCCACCTTTTGGGTTGCCTGTGGCTTTTACGTTTTTTTGTTTTTTTTTTCGGTAGTCTGTAGCTGGGGAGTCTGATATGTGAGGACTAACTTCCTGCTTATTCCCGGAGAATGCGTAGTTACTCATCTGTAACAGGTGTTCTCCAGGGACAACAGGAATCAGTCCTCACAACCCTCCCCCCTCCCCGTGGAATGTTTTTTCTTTTTTCTGCTTTTGAGCTGTGTCATACTGAGGTAAGATGCTACCTTTGGATGTGAATGTGACAGTGCATGCGTAGAGTAGGTCCCAAACGCTTTTTTGAAATCTGGGGATTGTATTTGCGCAGGCTCCATTGGCACCTATATGTGAGGACTGATTCCACCTATCCCCGAGAACACCTGTTATAGGTGTGTAGCTATGCTTTTTACAGCCAGGTTCTTGCACTAGGGTGCACAGGCACTCTATTGAGATGCACCACCTAATCTGGTCTCCGGTGTTCCTGTTATTTGACCAGGTTCTTCCTCTTTCCTTGGAGATGAAGGAACAGGTGAAGTAGCGGATGCGCTACCCCTTCCTGACCAGAGAGGCTCTGTGAAGCATCTGAGGAGAGGCTTGTCAGCCTGGCTCCCAGCCAGAAGGGCTGGTGGCATAAGACCCAGTCCAGCTGGCCCAGGGATTGTCCGCTCGCAGGACCCTAGGCTGGAGTGGTCGCAAGGGTGACTCATACACCCTTTAAGCGGACTACGTGTTCAACATAGCCCTGATGGTCATGTATGTCTTCTACAGCAGTGGAGCTCTCAGTTCAGAGTGGTTCTCATGGCTGTACAGCTGTTTGGCAGAGAAGCATCGGCTTACCCTAGCTGCAGCGCATATCGCAAGCTTCATTAGCATGCTGTTACTGTCTTGTCGGAACTCCATGGTGAAATGAAGTGAGAATTCAGCCCTCTCGCACAGGATATCTCGGTGCCAAGACGTGCCTTTCCAGTACTCAATGCATTGGCCTTTTCCATGGATGCTGGATGTGGAGCTGTTTCAGGTGCAGGGGGATTCCGTGGATGGCAGGTTGTGAAGCTTTTCCTTTGGAATGGCCTGAGGGAGGGATGCTGTATGGCCTCCTCTCTGACTCTGGGCAAGCCTGGCCCATCTGGTTCTGGTGTTCTAGGGGCCCTGGATTTAGCTTGTGCACTTAGTTTTGCAGACTCCTGGGCTAAGTGATGTGACTTTTCTCTTCGTCAGGTACAAGCCAAGCAAAAGATCTTTTGTTCTGATGCAAATTTTTGTTATTTGTAAACCGCTCTGATACTAAAAAGCGCGGTATATAAGAATTGTAAATAAATAAATAAGCCTGCATAAGAAGCATGGTGTGGGGGCTTCTGGTAAGGGAGTTTCCATATCGTCCTGCTAGACCAGTCCAGACAAGTGAGTTGTGTTCCCCTAACAGCAGATTGGTGGAGACAACCCATGAAAAGCCCAGATTTCAATGACATCACTCTCATGCCTCTAGTCGCTTCAGCCACCAAAAGTCCCTTCGGTATTTCTTTGTCTCCAACAGATGGTGGATGGATTTTCTCCTCTTTGAAGAAAATTCTGAGGATTTGAGAGGAAAAGCTTGATTTTAAATCTCTCGTAAACGACAGCCTGCGGATTGATCTTTCATTGGAGCGTGACATGGGAGGCTGTACTAGATTGCGGTCTTGTTGGTAGCCATAGGAGAAGAGAAAATTGGTTCAGCTACACGTTCTTATCCTGGATAAGGGCCTGTTTAGCAGCCAGAAATTGGAAGTATCTAGAAGTGTACAACTGCCTCTCACAACCTCAGTGGTCCCCTCCCTCCTCCTTTGTTCCCCCCCTGCTCTCTCCCGAAGATTTGCTATCCTGCATGAACTTCACTGCACACGATCATGGTTCCATTTCCATTGCAGTTTCTCTTGACCTGTCCTCCGCTTTTGTTGACTACCATACTCTGCTCACTCATCTCTACGATGTTGGGCTCTTGGGCTCTGTTCTCCTTTGGTTCCGCTCTTTCTTGACCAACAGATCTTTCTCAGTTCTTTCTAGTTCCTCATCCTCGCCTGCACATTTGCTCACCTGTGGCGTTCCTCAGGGTTCTGTCCTAGCTCCCCTCCTGTTCAATGTTTTTCTGGCCCCCCTTACTCTCCTAGTGCAGCAATTTGGTATTTCTGGCTACTACTACGCTAATGTCTCCCTCCTCTACCACACTGACCTTGTCTCACCAGATCTGACCACCCCCCTTTAATTCTGGTCTTTACTCCATGGATGTCCACCAATTACCTCCACGTCAACCTGTCCAAATCCATGGCCATATGGTTCACTTTCGGTGGCCCCATTCCCTCTCTCTCCCTTTCTCTCCTCCTCCCCCATTCCTGTTGTCTCTTCCCTCCGCTACCTCGGTGTCACTCTGGACTCTGCTCTGTCATTTCAGGAACACATTTCTTCCGTGGTTCAATGATCTTTTCACTCTCTAAGACAAATCCATGCTGTCCGTCCTTTTCTCCCCGTTTCCTCCTTGACCACTCTGCTCATCTCCCTCGTTCTGTCCCATTTAGATTATTGTAACATCTCTCTTGCCGGACTCCCCAGTGCCAACTGCACAGGCTTCAGCTCATCCAAAATACTGCAGCTTGGATCCTCACACGCTATCTGTTTTGATTACATCACTCCCCTCTTCATCCGTCTCCACTGGCTTCCCATATTCTTCCAGATCCAGTTTAAAATACTCACCTTCGTCCATAAAGCCATTCACATCAGTGTCCCCCCCAGTACCTCTCCAACTCGTTTCACCTTCATGCTCCCCAGCGTTCACTTGGATCCATCCATGCCAACCGCATTTTCCTCCCCTTCCATTGCCTACCTAGAATCTACCCACTCCGCTGCCTTTTTCTTCCTTGGCCCCAAGCTCTGGAATTCGCTACCCCCCACCCTCTGCCTTGAACCCTTCTTTGTGAGATTCAAGGCTGGTGTAAAGACTTATCTTTTTTGTGATGCCTTCGACCTGATACCGCCTTCCTCCCCCCTTCTAGCCCCCCCCCCCCTTAGCCTCCTACATAGTTTGTTCTCCCCTGTTAGCCTGTTCCTCTGAGTCCCATGCCTATCTGCTCATCATTACCTTTGGCTCTATCCATTTCCTATCAAACCAAGGGAGTTCTGTTTCCTTTTTCTGCAGCCCAAAATTTTGATTTTTATATTGTAAACGGCTCTGGTGCCTCGGTGTGGGTGGTACATAAAGCAACGAATAAAGATAAAGATTACAGAAAGTTTTCAGAGGGATTTGCCTGCCAGCTACCTTACATGTAGTGTTCCAAAGCCAGCCAAACAGTTCCAGGGGAGTAGAGCTGAGCCTGGCATGGATTTTCAGCCTGGGGCACTTGGGGTGAGTACGAAGGTTTGACCTAGTCATTGTCCTTATTGGGCTCCCGATT
The DNA here is from genome assembly GCA_033557465.1 of Ichthyophis bannanicus. Classification (NCBI taxonomy): domain Eukaryota; kingdom Metazoa; phylum Chordata; class Amphibia; order Gymnophiona; family Ichthyophiidae; genus Ichthyophis; species Ichthyophis bannanicus. Next base: position 867,614,044 of record CM066035.1, on the reverse strand, counting down.
CCGTCTGTTGAAGATGCAATTTGGGCTAGACCGCTATTGATCGTTGGCACTGAGTAAGGGTTTCCTGCTGTTTTCTGAACTCAATAGCATTTTCCCTATTGTGCACCTGGTGGTTGCGCGGTCCTTACGCGTATTCCACTCAGGCAGCTCCAATGTGCCCTCCTACCCTAAAGCCTGTAGCTTACACTGTGGTAAAAGCGCAGTTAGTGCACCCTCTTCAGGCCGCCGTGGCCTTAATGCATGCTGTTGAGACACTTGCCTTAACTCTTATGTCTTCTTCCTGGTGATGTTTGCCTTGTGACAAGCATGGTGTCTCATCTCTGGCTTCCAGATCCTGCTTCTGAGTCGCCCCTAGAGGGCCTACTCCCCTTTTTTCAGCCGGGGGATGCTGTTAGCCCAATCTTGCCTGCCTCAGGACAGGAAGTAGCGAATGGTGCTATGGGTGGGTAAGGATATTCAGCCGGCCAGAGAATCCTGTGTCTGTGCTGTGGGCCTCTCCCCATCCTCTAGGGCAGTGGTTCTCAACCTTTTTTGTGCCGTGACCCCTTTTACCATTGGTCAACTTGTGGTGACCCCCAATGATAAAATCAAATGTCTCTCTTCCTTTACCGTTAACACATTGTCACTGTAATCATTTGTTGAATTATTAATATTATAGGCCTTTGCAATATGTTTTTATTTATAAAATTTACTTATTTAAACCACAATAATTAATCACAATAACAAATAACAATATTTGATCTCGAAATTATGATTTTTTAGTCAACGGTTTTAGTATGCTTTATTCAAAAAGACTGACGAAGGACAAAAAATGTTAGCGCTGTCAAACCTAAAAAGTAGGCATAGGCTATCAGTGCGAAGGTTGTGCTTGCTTCCTTCTCGCCAGATGGTGAAATTCTCAGCTCAGTCTTTGCGAGAGCACAACGAAGATCATCTTCTGCAGCAAGTCTATTGTGGTATTTACTCTTGATAAGCAACAAGCTTGAGAAGCTGGTTTCACACAGATATGTTGGAAACGGAAGAAGTAGACGCAACACAATCTCAGACAGTCCAGGATACAATTAAATACTTGATCCAGAATTTAATTACTGACATTGAAGAAAAATCATTTTTCGCTGCATCACTGGTAATGAGTTCAATGAACTCTTCTTGTGCAATCTCAGGAACATCCTCAACTTTTAACTGTGAATGGACTTCTGTCAAGTGCAAATGGTGTGCCAGGTAAATTTGGAAAATACGCTGAAATTTCTTCTTCCAGCATTTCTAAGTGCTGTTTGACAGAAATTATAATTCCATTTCTTGTGTCAAGTTCAATCTCGTTTTCTTCAAAGAAAGTGGATAAGTTGAGCAACATGTACGTTCTATTTTCAGTTAACTTTTTCTGCCAAAGCTGACGTTTCATTTGAAACGCTTGGATCTTTTCGGACAAATCTAGGCATGTTGCATTTTGTCCTTGCAGTGATAAATTTAATTCGTTCAATATTGCAAATATGTCAACCAAGTAAGCAATTTTCAGCAGCTGCTTTTTGTCACTGAAAAGTGCTTCAAATTGTGGTTTTGCTTAAAAAATGTTTTTAGTTCAACGTGAAGATCAAATACGCGCTTTAAAACCTTTCCTTTTGATAACCATCTCACCTCAGTGTGTAGTAAAAACATTATTGGATGCATCCAAATCATTACAAAGTTTCGTAAACAGTCAAGTGTTTAAAGCACTCGCTTTTATGAAATTAACGGCACTTACTACATTTATCATAGCTTCTTGCAGCTCTTGTGGCAGCGTCTTCGTTGCTAAAATTTGTCTATGAATCATACAGTGAGTTCCGATGGCTTTCAGTGACTCATTGAACACCAAACGTTGAAATCCCGACCGACATCCTAGCATAGCTGGAGCTCCATCTGTGCAAACACCACAAACCTTGTTGATGGGGATATCGTGTTTTTGCAGAAATGAACAAAATATTTCAAACACATGACGAGCAGTTGTTGTCGTTTCAAGTGGCTTGCAAAAAAGGAACGCCTCTTTAAACTCGCCATTATTAATATATCTCACGTAAACCAGTAACTGAGAATAGTTTGAAACATCGGTGGATTCATCAAGCTGGATGCTAAATAGTCCAAGTGGAGCTGATTTCATTTCCTGGATTACTTGGTCAACGATATCAGCAGACATGTTTTCTATTTGTCTACCGATGGTGTCATTAGACAAGGAAATTGGACTCAATTTCCGTACAAATTCATCTCCAAGCATGACTCGAACAATATCTTTTGTTGCTGGTAACAGCAATTCCTTGGCAATGGTGTGAGCTTTCTTGGCTTTGGCGATTCTGAGAGCCACCATATATGAAGCTTCAACAGCGGCTATGTTTTGCTGGTGGAGCTTTCCGCCAATATCAAGTCTGCTTTTCTTGATTCCATCAGCTTTGTTCTTAAAATACTGAATATCCTTGCCTACAAAGGTAGGATGCTTACTGTCAAAATGCCCTTTCAGTTTGTTTGGCTTCATGGATTCTGCTGATAGAACTTTGTTACAAATAACGCATTGTGTTTTCTCAATCCCTGCTGAAAATATGGAGGTGAAACCGTATCTTAGAAAGTCATCGCAATATTTTCTTTTCTTGGTATTCTTCTCTGTCAGTCATTTTCAATGGAGTCACTGGTGTTATATAATATTACACCCAAGGCGAAGGCAGATGAGGTCACAGGTGCTAACTTAGGCGTTTCGGCTATATAGAAAAAACATATAAATATATCTTTATGCATATATAATATGAAATGCATAATGTGCTGTGCTGCTTTTGAACTCTTCTACTTCAATGCCTCCAGTTCTTGCTTTTGCTACCAGTTGTTTTTCTCAGCCTGCAATAGCCTCCTCACACTTACCCCATTCCTCTTACATTTCTACCCTTTCTCAGCAACCCTATTCATCCCTTCCAAGAAACCCACTTATTCCAATGACTTTCTCCCAGAGCACAGAGTGAAAATCAGCCCACCCTTCCTGTGACCATTAGCATTTTTATTATTCATGACCCCTGGATAGGACCCAAAGCACACCAAACCAACCAATTCTCCATTGACTGTTATGCTTCCCCACTCCCAAAACCAAGCCACCAGAAACACAAGGATGCATGCCCAGCCACTCTAGTAAAAACGTATGTAGTCGCACACCGGCCTGTCTTGCATACAGTCATATAAACGGACAGACAGAAATGCCCTCCCCCAGTAGAAGTTCCCACCGAAAAACCCAGCATGCTTTTAATAGGAGGCCATGCAGCTCCTCCCCGATCACCTCCACAAGGTCCAATCCGGCCCACTGCACCCCAGCAACATAAAAAGCAGCGCCAGAAGGTGGACCTGTGCCTGAAAGCTTCACTAGAGGGCCCTTTGGTGTGGCATTTAGGCGCAGGCCAAACAGCGGGGTGATCCAGGAGCACTACTGATTGAGGGCATCCAGCAAAGACCAACAGAACTATCCCCATACCAAAAGACCTCCATAAAAACAAATTGTAAGCTCTGATGAGCAGGGACTCTCTCTTACATGTCTGTGCAGTGCTGCATACGCCTTGTAGCGCTATACAAATGCTCAGAAGTAGTAGTAAGTCTCTCTGTTAATTAGGCCAACTTGTACCAATGACAATAAACAGCCAGAGTACTGTAATTGTGTGGGTATGCTGGACGGTCTTGTGTATTTCTTTTTGATATTATAGTTACCTTCCTATAATATTAGGTTGGAGTATTTCCTATAATATTATAGGACGGTCTTGTGTATTTCCTATAAGACCGTCCAACATACCCACACAATTACAGTACTCTACCAAAGTATAATATTCAACACAATGAAAGCGGAAACCAGAGCTTTACACAGGCTGCTGAAAAAAAAAATACAAATGCAGAAGGAAAATATAGTAAGTATTTCTATCAACATGAGCCTGGCTGGGGGACCTTGCACTTTGAGCTATGTTTTATTCCACTGAGGCACACTTTCCCCTTACTTACAGTCTCCTTCTGTCTCCTGCACCTCTGTCGCATGGCTGCATGTCCTGGACCCGCACGGCCCTTGCTCAGGTCACTTCGGTGGGCTACCTCTGTCTGGCGTTTTGTGCGCCTGCCTCCTTTTCTACTCACTCCAGCATGCACCGGAGCTCCCGTCCTGTTCTGCCTGCCTCCACTTATCCTCTGCCGCTCCTTGATATCTCTGCAGTCCGGGCCCGATCGACACCTCGCACCACTATCGGGTGTCGGAGTGATCTTCAGTTATAAAAGCCAAGCGGATGCAGAGCCTTTCCTGCCTCTGAGGAGCCAAAGCAGATGTGTCCCGCCCCTAAAGGAAGTTAATGTAACTTCCTTTGGGGGCGGGACGCATGTGCACAGGCTCCTTCACAGAGACGGAAGGCTCTGCACTGGCTTGGCTTTTTTTTTTTTTTTTTTTTTTTTTTTTTTTTATTTTTTTTAATTTATATTTTATTGATTATCAAACTTATTCATACAAATAAGTAACAAGTAATATAGGAAACAACATAAAATAAGAAAATACAAAGCCAAGCACTTCACAATATAACAGTCCACATTATAGGGAGGAGTGGAGTAATCACACATCAATATAAAGAAAAAAAAAAAACCATACCCAGGACCCACAATTCAATCTATACCTTAAGTACTATCCCTTCATCGACATGAGACTCATGATTTTTTAAAAAAACAGCCAAATGAACAGGATCCACAAACCCTTATCGTTTCCCCCGATGCTCCACTAGGCACTTGCACGGGAACTTTAAAAAGAAAGTAGCTCCCAGTGCTAAAGTACGCTCTCTCAACTCCAGAAAGACTTTACGCCGATTCTGTGTGACACGGGACACATCGGGGAAAATAGTTATCTTTTGACCACAAAAAAGAACATTCTTTTGGGGAAAATACGTTTTCAATACATAATTCTTGTAGATCTCTGTAAATAAAGTAACAACTAAAGTAGCACGATTTAAAATATTATCAGAGGAGGACTCCAAGAATTCTGATATATCCAAACTAGTAGGAGAAGATATCTGAACGAGTTCAGCATCTCCCCCATTACCTTCCACATTCTTTTTAAATCTCGGTACATAGTACAAATTAGCAATCTTGATGACCTCAGGCTGATCAAATTTCAAAACCTCCTTCAAATATTTATGAAACAAAATTAAGGGAGAGATATAATGTGTAAGTGGAAAATTCAAGCACCGCAGGTTTTTAGACCTGGATGCATTCTCTAATACTTCCAACTGCCTATGTAAATACAAGCTATCCCTAGCTACAGAGGATGAATCAACCTGTGTATCATCCATTTTACCCTCTACCTGTTTCAAACGCACATCAAATCCCAAAAATTGATCATCATAATCCGAAAACTTAGCTATCGAGTCTCGAGTATATTCTTCTAATTGAGACAAGGTTCCGGTAAGGGCTACCTCGGTGCGGGTAACCACCGCCCATATATCTTTCAAAGTAACCTCCTGAGGGGACGAGGAGATATCAACAACATCTCCTAGTACCACCGGAGTTTTAAACACTTTAGGCATAGGAAGAACCTTCCGTTCTGAGCGGGCCCGCTCCAAGGAGCCCTCCGGAGCCATCATGGCCCCCAGTTCCAGGCCTGCATTTCCCAAAACCTGGTCCAGAGGCGCTACTCGCTCAGACGAGGGGAGGGGTAAGGTAAAACCCCCATTCGGAGATGATGCTGGAGGAGACGCAGTACTCACTGAGGCCGAAAGCTCCAAACCTCGATTTTCCACCGCCTGACGAATTAGATGTTTGTCCAACGGACCTTCCGATTTGGAAGCTTTCATTGTAGATACAACCGACATGTTCTTTTTCCGTCGCTTCCCCATAACGAAAACAGGCCTCACTCAAACAGCTCAAACCTCCGAAAAGCTCCGAAGGGGCTCCAAAGGGGCGTGGCCTGCCCCTTTGGTCACGCCCCTTCGGGCACGCGCCCGCGACCGCGTTCCGCGGTCTGTCCCAGAGTAAAATAGGGCTCCAACAGGTGCAGCAATCAGCGCCGAGCACACGGGCAGGATGGGATCGCCAGGCAGAATCACTCTCTCCACTCCTCAAAACCCGCGGTCTGTCCCAGAGTAAAATAGGGCTCCAACAGATGCAGCAATCAGCGCCGAGCACACGGGCAGGATGGGATCGCCAGGCAGAATCACTCTCTCCACTCCTCAAACCCCGCGGTCTGTCCCAGAGTAAAATAGGGCTCCAACAGGTGCAGCAATCAGCGCCGAGCACACGGGCAGGATGGGATCGCCAGGCAGAATCACTCTCTCCACTCCTCAAACCCCGCAGTCTGTCCCAGAGTAAAATAGGGCTCCAACAGATGCAGCAATCAGCGCCGAGCACACGGGCAGGATGGGATCGCCAGGCAGAATCACTCTCTCCACTCCTCAAACCCCGCGGTCTGTCCCAGAGTAAAATAGGGCTCCAACAGGTGCAGCAATCAGCGCCGAGCACACGGGCAGGATGGGATCGCCAGGCAGAATCACTCTCTCCACTCCTCCGGCTTGGCTTTTTTTCAACTGAAGATCTGAGTCATTGCTGCCGCTGCTGCTGCCGCGACCCCCGGTAAATCCCGAGGCGACCCCTGCGGGGGTTGCGACCCACAGGTTGAGAACCGCTGCTCTAGGGGATCAATGGCGACTATGCTCCCAAGTATAGGTGGGTCATTTCCATGAGGAGAGCTGCTGGAGTCCAGATTGTCCTCCCTGGAATTCTTTCCCTTTGCAGCAGGCCTGGTCATTCCGGCATAGACATGCAGTCCCTTGCAGCTTTTTATTTCCCCAGAGCGCAGTCTCATGGGGGCAGGCTGAGAGTGGAAACTGCCTTTGATAGCAAAGTGTCCCCAAAAGGGGTGTCGCCCCCCCCCCCCCACCCCCGGGATGAAGTCAGCTGTGGCTTGTATTGAGATGGCTGATGTAGATGTGAAGTACTTTTTCCTTCCAAGGATTGTGAAGAAGCAGAAATGATTTGCCTGTTCCAGGAGTAGGACCTGGAAGTGTTGATACCTGGGTCTTATTCACTTCAAGCCTGTCCTGCCTTGCCCCCTTCATCCCCCCCCCCCCCCACTCCTCTCGGGAATTGTAGTTGAAATTGCCTCCTTAACCACTTGTAATGAGACCATTGAAAAGTTTTGTTTGCTCTAGGTAAAACTGTCTGTGCCAAGTTGTGCATCATAATCACCCATTGCGAGAATATCAGCAGCTGATCCCCCACCCAGTTCTGAAGTATGTTTTTTTTTTTTGTGTGTTTTTTTTACCCCCTAGATGCCCAATAAAAGAAATTTGCTTTCTGCACGTTTTGAGTGTGGAATGGGCCCTTGTCGCCCAGCATCAGCAGCCTGTAGGTCCTCTCTATGCGCTTCTTCACAATGTCCCTCAACCCCTCCAGCACCCTACCCCAGAGCTCGGTAAGGGCAGAACATTCAAGGAATGCATGCCTAAAAGTCTTTTCTCCTGCCTGGCATCTCTCACATTGACCTGACTCCCACTCCTCCAACTCCACCCCTTTCACTCTCATGAGATAACAGCAATGGTGCAGAATCAACTGAAGTGCCTCCTGACTAAACTTCAGGATCCAGAGAATGCCAGCTGAGGAAGTCCGCTTCCAGACTATCCAAGCAATGTGCTGAGCAGACAAGGCTAGGAGGTTCTTCTCCACCCAAGCAAACAGAACTATCTTCAGAGCTACCCTGGCACTCCTCATACTGCCTTGCCGATTGACATAAGCCACCTCTGTGGCGTTATCTGAAAACATTTGAACCACCTGGCCCACAACAAGGAGCTGGAAATGCAGAAAAGCCACATTGATGGCCCTCGCCTCGAGGCGGTTCATGGACCACTCCACTTCCCTGGGCCATAAGGTCCTGGACAATGGGCTCCCCAGCCCAAGAGACTGGCATCCATTGTCAGAAGGACCCAGGAGAATTTGTCCAGTGCATGACCATCCTTAGATTACCAGGCTTCTGTCATCACTGCAAGCTGGACCTCACCATCAACAGGTGCAGGATTCTATGCTCAAATTCCTGTGGGACCACCGAGCCAGCAAGGACTGCAGCAGCAGCTGCATGTGAGCATGCACCCATGGCATCATCTCTATGGTTGCTGTCATCAACCCAAGCAGCTGAAAATAATCCCAGACTCGGGGGGCCTGCTGCAAACAGGCCTCCACCAGGCAATCCATCAGTTAACCTTCCCCTCTGGCAGGAACACTCTGACCACTTGAGTGCCGAAATGTATTCCCAGAAACTCCAGGGGCTGGGAAGGCAACAGATGGCTCTTTCCATGTTTGATCATGCCACCCCTGAGGTGACCTGCAATGTTCGCTATAGAGAAATGCAATACCGGATTCTCCATTGCTGTTATCTCATAAGAGTGAAAGGGGTGGAGTTGGAGGAGTCTACAGCCAACCCAGCAAAGAAGAAAACATTCAAAAAAACCTTTTTCAGTAAGAAAAAGAAACCTTACCCATCTTACACCTATCAAAGCCACTGTCCGCTTCATGTTCCCCAGAAGGGGCAGCAACAGAACAGATAGCAAAGAAAGCCGCAAACTCAGAGCCCAACCGGCCCAGCAGACTCGGCCCCCTAAGGGTCTTTGACTTCTACTTAGAGAACTTAGTCATTCTGCCCCTGACAAGTCCAGAACCCTTAACCATTCCAGGAAGACTGTATGCCATTTTGCCAAAAGATGGTAACAAATAACATCAGAAAACTGGACTCTGTCCATTATACGACTGGGGTACAAGCTTCATTTTCTCAACTTGCCTCCACCCTACAATAATAAAACGGTTCAATTCTCAGGCCCCTGCCACCAACCTTTTGTGGCAGGAAGTCACATCACTTCTTGCTCAAGGAGCAATCGAAGAAGTACCCATACCCCAACATGGGACGAGGTTTTACTCCCCCTATTTTCTTATTCCAAAGAAGACAGGGGGACACAACCCTATACTAGACCTCGGAGAATTAAACAAATATTTGTTCCGAGAAAAGTTAAAAATGATCTCCCTCGGGACACTCCTACCATACCTTCAAAATCAGGACTGGCTATGTTCTCTAGATCTAAGATGCGTACATGCATATTCTCATCCACTCAGATCACAGGAAGTTCCTTCGATTCATGGTCCAAGGAAAACACTTCCAGTACAGAGTTCTTCCTTTCAGACTGGCCTCTGCTCCAAGAGTCTTCACAAAATGCATGGCAGTGGTAGCAGCATTTGAGGACTCTGGGAATATTCGTTTTCCCTTACTTAGATGATTGGCTCATTCGAGCATCGACAGCTCCAGAGGCCAGCTTCGCTCTTTCTCAAGCAGTGAGAATTCTTCAATACTTGGGACTGGTCATAAACCTCCCAAAATCTCATCTCACCCCCTCTCAATCTCTCAAATTCATAGGGGCTCTTCTAGACACACGGCAGTCAAAGACTTTCCTGCCACAGCCACGCTGTCTACGAATAATATAGCTGGCATCTCAAGCATCTATGAAAGCATTCCTTACTGCTTGAGAGATGCTTCAACTTCAGGGGCACATGGCATCCACTGTCCATGTGGTTCCCTATGCTCACCTCCACATGCGAGCAGCCCAGTGGACCCTATCCTCTCAGTGGTCACAGGTCTCTGGTCAGTTAATGGACAAGATAAGAAATACCACACGTCTGATTGCCAGCACTGCAGGGATGAAATCTCTAGAAAACCTCCTCATAGGCTCTCCTTTCCAGCAGCCTCTATATCAGGCCACCCTAACAGATGCATCCAAGATGGTTTGGGGGGCCCACTTGCAGATCTTTCTGCTCAAGGGTTTTGGACCTCATAGGAGGTTTCCCTTCACATAAACCTCCTAGAGTTGAGAGCCATTTTCAATGCTATTCAAGTCTTTCAAACCCATCTCAGCAATAAAAGTTCTGGTTCAAACCGACAATCAGGTAGCTATGTTCTATGTTAACAAGCAAGGCGGAACAGGCTCTGTCGCAATGCAACGAAGCTTTGCGACTATGGGCCCTCACCAGAGAGTTGCAAATTCACCTGTTTGCGGTGTACCTTCTGGGCATTCAAACCTTATGGGCAGACAGACTCAGTTGAATACTGCTGCCACACGAGTGGTCCATCCACTCATACCAGCTTGCTCGAGTATTTCAAATCTGGGGAATACCAGATATAGACCTCTTTGCAAGTCGGGCAAGAGATGCTTTCCTACTCCACTGGGGTCAGGACTTCCTCTATGCCTTCCCACCCATTCCCCTCATTCCCAAAACTTTATTCAAACTTCAGAGAGACTGAGGTCATATGATACTCATAGCTCCACGTTGGCCACGACAAACGTGGTATCCTCTCTTTCTGCGTCTCTCTCAAACCACTCTCTGGAGTTGTGGAATGCTCCAGATCTTCTATCTCAGGAGGATGGATGCTTACTGCATCCCAAGCCCCAGTCCCTACATCTCAGGGCCTGGTTACTGAAATCCTAGAATTCCAGGATATTAACCTTTCTCAGCAAGTAAAGGATATCCTTCTGGCTTCCAGAGAACCTTCCACAAGAGGTTCCTATGCTTTTAAGTGGAAAAGGTTCTCTGTCTGGTGTTCACAAAAGGGACTTAACCCCCTTTTGATACCTGTAGAGTCGCTACTAGAATATCTCCTCCAATTATCAACTTCTGGTCTGAAGACCAATTCAGTGAGAGTCCATCTTAGTGCTATTGCTGCTCTTCATAAACCTTTCAATGGACAACCTATTTCCTCTCATCCGCTTGTATCAAGAATTATGAGAGGCCTAGTCTTAACAAAACCTCTCATTAAACCATCACTGGTGGCATGGGGATCTAAATCTTGTTCTTGGTCAGCTTATGAAACCGCCCTTTGAACCTTTAGCCACTTCAGACCTAAAGTTTCTTTCATGGAAAGTAGTTTTCCTAATTGCCGTCACTTCTGCAAGATGCATTATTGAACTACATGCGTTAGTAGCTGACCCTCCTTATACAAGATTCCACCATGATAAAGTAGTCCTCAGGACTCATCCTCACTTTATGCCAAAGGTGGTTTCGCCTTTCCATTTAAACCAGTCGGTTTATCTTCCTATATTCTTCCCTAGGCCTTATGCCTCTAATGTGGAAAGGAATCTTCACACATTGGATTTTAAAAGAGCCTTAACCTTTTATCTCCAAAGAACTAAGCCACATAGAAAATCTTCTCAGCTTTTTGTGGCTTTTGACTCTAGTCATTTGGGACGTCCAGTTTCCAAAATAACTCTGTCAAATTGGATTGCAGATTGCATATCCTATACATATCAGAGTAAGGGACTTTCTCTTGAGGGCCATGTCACAGCTCACAATGTGAGAGCAATGGCAGCCTCACCGCTAACCTTCGTTCTGTGTCTATGGATGACATCTGCAAAGCAGCCACTTGGGCTTCAGTACACACCTTCACAGCCCACTACTGTTTAGACAAGGACTCCCGTAGGGATGCCTTCTTTGGTCAGGCTGTTCTCCAGCATCTCTTCCATACTTAATACAACTCCTACCCATCGTCCACGGTTTGGATGCCAGAGGTCCATTGGAGGAAGCATGACCCATCTCACCTGGGTTCACAGCTTGCTGGGGTCACCCCTTGGTATCTTTCAGCTGGGGAGTCCCCATATGTGAAGACTACATTCCTGCTTGTTCCTGGAGATAGCGTAGTTACTCACCTGTAACAGATGATCTCCAGGAACAGCAGGAATTTAGTCTTCACAACCCACCCACCTCCCCTAGGAGTTGTCTCTATCTTTCTCTACTTCTCTCCTTTGGTCTCAGCTATAAACTCAACTGAAGTGAGAGAGGTACAGAGGCAGGAAGGCACCACGCATGCGCTGTGGGATGCTCCCAAAAGCGTTCCTATTGGACGCTGGGGAGCATTCCCGCGTGGGCTCCGTTGGTACCGACGATACCCATATGTGAAGACTAAATTCCTGCTGTTCCCGGAGATCACCTGTTACAGGTGAGCAACTACACTTTATCAAAACCGAAACAGTACCTTGAAAAGAAGTGTTCTTACTTTCTAAATCTCCAATAGAAGTCTGCACCTTAGAAATGTCCTGCTAGTGTTGATCCAACTTGGTAGCGTTCTCCTGAGCTTTAGCAGAAATAAGCTGAATCTGGAGTTGCAGAACAGTCCCCAGTTGTGATATAGCTTCCCAGATAGTATCCAAGAAAAATTGCGCTAGTTGCTAAAGGGGAAAAGGGTTAGAAGAAACTAAAGAAGCCACAAAGACGGCCTTTGTTGTTCCCAAACCATCTGCTGACATTCTCTAATCTTGCTCCAGAGGCCGAGTAGATTGGCCTAGAGACGCCTCCGCAGCCATACTACTTGCGACTTCAGCTGAAGGAACCTGCTGCGTATTGGCCTTCAGAGTGCCAGCTTCATGCCCTCCAGCACTCGTCCCTCCCGAATCTTGGTGGGGTGGGGCAAGATGCTCGCATCATCCTGCCGGGAGTCCAGAGGCTCAGGGGAGAATATTTCCAGGTCTAGTAGCAATGCCGAGGCCATTGACACCAGCGTTGATGCAGCCATGCTCAACCCTGAAGTTTGCTGCACCCTAGGACGCACAAGGAACTTATTCATAGTAGAATCAGAGGTAGGTTGTTGGAGTTGAGGGAGTTTTCCCAGTTTTGTCTTTCCTGTTAGCCATCGAGAAAAAGACATCTTAGTGTAGCCTGCATGCTGCTGCCATCGGTTTCCGAGAGGCATTCTACTTCTAAATCCAGTCCTCTTTTCCTGTTGCTCCTGCCACTGGCCTTTCTACCCCTTGCATCCGGCTCCAAAGTTTCACTTTCTTTTTGTCTACAAATTAAGTCTTGGTGCTTAGTAACAACGTCCTGAGTTTTTTCAGTTTTGATTACTGCTTGGGAAGTGTCGTACTGGTTTCTCTCAGTGCTGTACCAGAAAATATACCAAGTCTGCCTCTACCTACTGACAGGGTGACACAACCCACTCGTCTGGATTGATCTAACAAAATTCAAGGAAAGGAGATTATCAGGTATGTTTAAAATCTCTCCTTTCAGAGAAACTTTTTATCTTAGTGGAATGTGGCCATGATTTTAAAATAAAATCCAACTTTTAGTAAAAAGAAATGAAAAATATATTAGGATGGGGGGAAAAATTATGAAAGCGCAAAAACAACAAAGGGAAAGATAGACCCAAGCAATTTGTGGTTCGATATTTTGAGAAATGAAGCTACCAATGCTGTTCTGTAATAAAAATAAATCTAATTAATGTATTGCCAAATGTAAAGGCTCACAGGCTTGAAAGATAACATCTGTTCCATATTCTTTTGTAGGGATTGAATTTAGTTTGCCATTGGTAGAAGACAATGGGAATCTGAAGCAGAAAGGTTCCAAGTCCTTAAACTCTGAACCAGAAGTTACTAAGGATCATGAAATGGACTCTAATGGCACTGGAGATGAGTATGTGCTATAAGATAAGGACTGAGGAGAAATTATATCCAGGGCTTTTGTGGTATCTTATGGGTGGTTCCTTTTCCCTGTTCACACTTTTTGTAGCTTCTTGGATTTGTGTGTGCACGTGTGCATATATAGGGTTTTCTTCAGATGGTATGGGCTGGTACTGAATACTAGCAACCTTTTCTGCTGCCTGCCAAAATTGCACTATGGTCCCCCACCTTGCTGCCTCACTTAAAGTTGCCCCACAGTACCCGGACGTATTGCCTCAGCATTTTCCCTTGAGAAAAGAGCATTGTGGACGCAAATCTTTTATTCCTTATCCATGCCAGACCAGTCCAGACAAATGATAAAAAGCTACAAGCTTACTTTACTCCCCATGTAGGAAGCTGATGCTGCCATAAGCTCCTCCGTATTTTTCTGGCTTCAGCAGTTGGTGCAGACATATTTCCTGGTGTAGCAGTTACAAGACAACTCCCGGGAAGGCTATTGGTCTAATTTCCCAGTGGAGCATAGACTCTGTCTGGGGGATACTCTGGGCATCAGTCCTTTTGGGGCTTGCATGCTTTATTTGTTTTTTATAGACCGCTTTGTCATTATAATCAAAGCAGTTTACATATAACATTTTAACTACTGTACAAGTCAGTTTACAAGAAACAATTGTAGAATAGTTTACAAAGAAGGAGCAGACTCAGTTGGGGTCTGAATTCCCAAATCGGTGGGTCCAGCACTGGGTGGTCCATGGTGCCCACATCTGCAATGATATCAATGATCAATGCAACGTCCATCATAAATTTAAACATTTATAAAATTCTAATGCACCTGAACTATGTAGGATCATACCAGCTCAAACTCCAAATACTATATACATGGCTCTCAAAAATGTGCATCTTCTTATCGTCCCTCCAGTCTAGTCCCGGAAACTCTGGAGTTGTGGTCCTCTTCCAGCAGCTTGGAGACTGATCAACGTCATTCTTTGATGACACTGGTATAAGGACTCAGGCACCGCCTCCTCACTCCAGTTTAGATCAGTCTCCAAGCAGCTAGGAGGTTGTGAACTGGAGTTCCGGTTCACTAGAGGAGCAATTAAGGTGTTAGAGTGCAGTGAATTGGGTTTTTATTTCCTTTCTTTCCTTTATTTGTTCTGGGGTTTGTTTTCAGAGGAAACAGATTTTTAGTTTGCTCGGGTTGGAGGGGGGTGTTTAAATTTAAGGGTCTGTGCCTTTAAATTTAGTGGTGAAGGGCCTCCCTCTCTGGCTTCCTGTTTCGGGGGCTGGGTTAGGGCTCCGGTGCAGGAGGAAGCTCCCGGGTAGAAATTTGCAGGGGCAAAGTGTGATTTTTGGCAGCAGCCCTTCCCCGACGCCTCACAGAAGTGAATGCCTGTTTGCATCTGGTGGATTGGGCAGGGAAAGTGAGCGGAGCAGCGGCTGCAGTGCGGTCTTTACCTGCCGGTTCTCAGCATCGGGGAAGCCGAGCTCGAGGGCGAGAATCACTTTGCGATACTCTTTCTGCTGAACGGTTGCAGGGCTGGTACTGGAATCGGGCTGTCAGGTAAGCCTCTGAATTCCTTTTCTCAGCGCGTGGCTTCATACCGCCGGGGCAGGGAGCAGGCCGCGGCGCATGTTTTTTTCGGCGGGAAAATGCCGGCAGGCAGAGCAGGGAAACAAGCGGTTGTAGTTTGCCCCTGCAGCTTCATTTTGGTTTCGTTTTGGTGGGATTCAGCTCCCACAGTGTCCTGCTCATTTGTGTGACACCAAAAAAACCAAAAAAAAAACGGCCCGGGTTTTCTGGGTTCGTTCAGGTGAGCTTCTGGTGGGGTTCCTAGAGAAAGGGGGTATTCTTCTGCAGGGATCTCGGCCAGGCAGCAGTGTGCTGTGACAGAGCAGGCAATATGCCAGGAAAGGTGTTGTCTGCTGT
Source organism: Ichthyophis bannanicus (assembly GCA_033557465.1). Classification (NCBI taxonomy): domain Eukaryota; kingdom Metazoa; phylum Chordata; class Amphibia; order Gymnophiona; family Ichthyophiidae; genus Ichthyophis; species Ichthyophis bannanicus. Next base: position 867,598,681 of record CM066035.1, on the reverse strand, counting down.
GTGGCGTGAAGAGGTCAGTGGTGTCAGAGGCCGGGGTCTGCAAAAGCTGTAGCCAGGTAGCCCTGGCGGATCAGAAGCTTGTGGATGCGGTGGAGGGCCAGGAAGGGCTTCTCGAGGGTCCTCGGTCTCTGGGGGTGGAGCTGGATGATCCGATGCTGGGTCCATCCTCGCGGCCAGATGGGCCGGAGACTCAGGCTCCCTTCCTAGCTGAGTTATCGTCAATTTTCTCCTCAGACTTTGTGGCTCTGCTCCAGAAGGCGCTCAGTGGTGCAAATAGGGAGGAGTCCGTGTCGGCAACGGGTCTCGGTCCCATAGCTGGGAGCCTGGGGCATAAGAGACCAGGGACTCCACTGTCGCTGACTGCTGCAGCGCCCTTGCCGAAGAGAACGCGAGGGGAGTTTGAAAAACTGAGTCTGTCAGTGTGTTCGGAGAATATGGAAGGTGAGCAGGATGCGGACTTGGATGAGGAATTGGAGGAAGGTGAAATTGCTGAGCACGAGGATCAGGCCAGAGTGGTGCAGATCTTTTGTAGAGAGGAGTTGCCTGCTCTCATTTCGGAAACGTTGAAGGCGCTGAACGTTCCGGTATCGGAACCAGTGGAGGAGGCGGCATTGGAGGATCCGCTACTGCAAGCCTTTCGGAAAACGCGAAGGGCTTTCCCGATGCATAGAGTGATCAAGGGAATGATTCAAGGGGAGTGGGACATGCCTGAGGCGACCCTTAAGGGCTCTAGGGTAATGTCTCGCTTGTATCCGCTGGTGGAGCAGGATAAAGAGATCTTTAAGTCGCCGAGAGTGGATGCGGCGGTGTCCGCAGTGACTAAGAAGACGACCATTCCCGTAGAGGGAAGTGCGGCTCTCAAGGATACGCAGGACAGGAAGCTGGATGCTTTGTTGAGACAGGTGTTTGAGGTAAATGCGCTTTCCATTCAAGCTTCGATTTGTGGAGCTTGGGTGGTGAGAGCCTGTTTGCGCTGGGCTCAACAAGTCCAGGGGGGTCGTGAGCAGGACTTGTTGGATGAGGCAGCGCGGCTGGAGTCCGGAGCGGCTTACCTCGCGGATATTCATTATGACCTTATCCGGGGACTTTCGAACAGTATGGCCTTGGTGGTAGCGGCGAGGAGAATATCTGTGGTTGCGCAATTGGGCGGCGGATGCTTCCTCTAAGGCCCGGTTGAGTAAGCTTCCCTTTAAGGGAAAGCTGCTTTTTGGAGAGGATCTGGACAAGATTGTCAAAGAGTTGGGTGAGTCCAAAGGGGTTAGGCTACCCGAGGACAAGCAGAAACCGGGGAGGTTTCAGTCCCTGGCTAGGGGAACGCAGAGAGATTTTCGGCGTTGGCGTACTTCCAGGTTTCCCCCTACTCAGAGAGGGCGTTTCCCTTATAGAAACCAGGGGTTTCGTGGTTTCTGGGGGGCCAACAGAGGATTTGCAGCTTCCTTTGCGGGTGCCAAAAAGCCGCAATGAAGTCAGGCAGGCCCAGGTGGCAGTAGCGGTCGGAGGTCGTCTACAGGAGTTTTATGCTGCCTGGGCCGAAATTACATCAGATCAGTGGGTGTTAGAGTTGATTCGAGACGGTTATGCTTTGGAGTTTCAGAGACCGGTGACCGACTCGTTTGTCCAGTCCCCTGGCAAGGCGCGTCACAAGCGCGATGCGGTTCAACAGACGTTAAACAGGTTGTTGGAGCTCAAAGCGGTTGTGCCGGTGCCTCCAGAACATTGCGGCTTCGGTCGATACTCCATATATTTTGTGGTGCCAAAGAAGGAAGGCACTTATCAGCCAATTTTGGATTTGAAAAGGGTGAACCGGTGTCTCCGGGTTTCCCATTTTCATATGGAGACACTCAGGTCGGTCATCATGGCGGTCAGAAAGGGGGAGTTTCTGACGTCGCTCGATTTAGCCGAGGCGTACTTGCACATTCCAATTCGCCCGGAACATCAGCGCTTCCTCCGGTTCGCGGTGCCGATGGGACACTTTCAGTTTCGGGCTTTACCGTTCGGTCTAGCCACAGCGCCACGCACCTTTACCAAGGTCATGGTGGTTGTGGTGGCGGCGTTGAGAAAGGATGGGGTTCTGGTGCATCCGTATCTCGACGACTGGTTGATTCGAGCGAAGTCACGACAGGAGAGCGAGGCGGTGACTGGCAAAGTCGTCAGCTTCCTTCAGAGTCTAGGATGGGTAGTGAATGTGGCCAAGAGCAGTCTGGTTCCATCTCAGAATCTCGAGTATCTGGGAGCAAGGTTCGATACGGCGGCAGGCAGGGTGTTTCTGCCGCAGCATCGAGTAGTAGCTTTAAGGAAGTTGGTGCAGCGATTTCTTGACAGGCCGCGTCCCACGGCATGGCATTATTTACAGCTCCTGGGAACGATGGCGGCGGCGATCAACTTGGTGCCCTGGGCGAGGGCACATATGAGGCCGCTGCAGCAGGTGTTGCTCTGGCGGTGGTCTCACCAGACCGACCCGCTGTCTCGATGGCTTGTCTGTCCGGAGGAGACTCGGAGGGCGTTGCAGTGGTGGTTACGTCCGGAGTCCTTGACAAGAGGAATGCCGTTGGAGTCACCGGATTGGATTCCACTGACTACGGATGCCAGCCTTTTCGGTTGGGGAGCGCATTTTCAGGGCAGATTCGCGCAGGGTCAGTGGTCGGCGCAGGAGAAGTCCTGGTCGATAAACTGATTGGAGCTCAGTGCCGTGTTAAGGGCGCTGCTCAGTTTTCAGCGCTTTCTGACAGGTGCGGCGATCCGGGTGTTTTCGGACAATGCGACTACAGTGTCCTACATCAACAGACAGGGGGGCATGGGCAGTGCTCCTCTGGAGGACGAGGTGGATCGCTTGTTCCAGTGGGTCGAGGAAAATCTGCTAGCGCTGTCGGCGGCGCACGTGGCAGGCGTAGACAATGTGGCAGCCGACTTCTTAAGTCGGGTGAGAGTAGACCCCGGGGAGTGGAGGCTTCATCCAGAGGTGTACGACATGGTGGTGCAGCGCTGGGGAGCTCCGATAATGGATCTCATGGCCACATTTGACTCGGCAAAGGTCAGTCGGTTCTTCAGCAGGCGGAGAGAACGCATGTCGGAAGGGCTGGATGCTCTCATCCAGGACTGGCCGGTGGGTCAGCTACTCTACATGTTTCCGCCCTGGGTGTTAATCGCACGCGTGGTGCGCCGCATCAAACGTCACCGAGGATTAGTGATTTTGATCGCCCCGGATTGGCCGCGAAGGCCGTGGTATGCGGATCTTAGGAGGTTGGTAATGGAGGAGCCTTGGCGGCTGCCGGTCAGGCAGGACCTTCTGATTCAGGGTCCGTTGTTCATGCCTCAGGTGGCTCGGTTCTCGCTTACGGCATGGCTCTTGAAAGGGCAAGGTTGAGAGCTAAGGGCTACTCGGAAGCGGTGGTGTCCACCTTATTGGGTGCGCGTAGGCGGTCTACTTTGCTGGCGTATGTTCGAGTGTGGCGTATTTTTGAAGCTTGGTGTGGTGAAAGGCATTGTGAAGCATTGCGAGTGTCAGTGCCGCAGTTTTTAGCGTTTTTGCAGAATGGTTTTCAAAGAGGGTTAGCAGCCGCTTCCTTACGGGTGCAGGTGGCGGCGCTGTCCTGTTACAGGGGAAAGGTTAAGGGCCAAGCGTTAGGTGTTCATCTGGATGTGAAGAGGTTTTTGAAGGCGGTAAGTCTCTTACGGCCTCCGTGCAGGTCTCTAGTGCCTACGTGGGAGCTGCACTTAGTTTTGGAGGTGTTAGGAAAGCGTCCGTTTGAGCCTTTGGCTGAGGCAACGTTGAAGGATTTGACTTTGAAGGTGGTTTTCTTGGTGGATATAGCTTCAGCCAGAAGGATTTCAGAGTTACAGGCGCTATCGTGTAGGGAGCCTTTTCTGGCCGCCTTTGAGTCGAAGGTGGTTTTGAGACCGGTGCCGTCCTTTTTGCCAAAGGTGCTGTCTCCCTTTCATGTGAATCAGGTGGTGTCCCTGCCGGTTTTCCGCGTGGAGGTGCAGGGGTCCTCGGATCAGCAGTTGCATCGGTTAGACGTGCGGAGAGCATTGAAGCGGTACCTCAGTAGAACTGCAGAGTTCAGGCGGTCGGATAGGCTATTTGTGCTTGGAGGGCCTCGCAAAGGAGAGGTAGCGTCCAAAGCTTCCATTGCCAGATGGATAAAGGCAGCGATTGCGTCGGCGTATTTGCTGAAGGGAAAGGAGGTTCCTGAGGGCTTGAGAGCGCATTCGACTAGGGCACAGGCCGCGTCATGGGCGGAATACAAGTCTGTGCCGCCGGTAGAAATTTGTAAGGCAGCGACATGGTCCTCTGAATTCATTTGTCAGACATTATCGTCTGGATGTACAGGCGCGTAGGGATACCTGTTTTGGATCGGCAGTGCTTCAGGCTGGTCAGACAGGTCCCGCCCGGTAGGTTCTTTTACTGCTCTGTTACTTCTCCAGAGTTTCCGGGACTAGACTAGAGGGACGATAAGGAAGTTTAAATTAGACTTACCTGCTAATTGTAGTTCCTGAAGTAACTCCAGTCTAGTCCCGGACCCTGTCCCGTTTGGTCTTTGTCTGTTTTGGAGCCTGAAGCAGAGGATGTTACAGGTAAGAGATTGCAGTACATGCCGGTTCTTCGCTTTCAGGTGGGGGTCTGTGGATCTTTGGGTTCTTTCCAAATAAAAACAAAAAACAAAAAAAAAACCCAGGAAGCAAGGGCCTTCGCTGGTCAATTTCAAGGTCACCGAAATATTGGTTAATGTTTAAAGGGTTCAGGTTTCATATCAGTGGTTTACATGTGTTATACTTAATTGTTGCTCTGGTGAGTCTGCTTTGTCAGTAGGTTACTGGAGTGAGGAGGCGGTGCCTGAGTCCTTATACCAGTGTCATCAAAGAATGACCGTTGATCAGTCTCCAAGCTGCTGGAAGAGGATCACAACTCCAGAGTTTCCGGGACTAGACTGGAGTTCCTTCAGGAACTACAATTAGCAGGTAAGTCTAATTTAAACGTTTTTTCTATTTACTCCCTTGCATAAAGTTGACACTTTTACTTTAGCATATCCCTTGCCAGTCTTTCACTGAGACATTCTCGTAGTCAATTGATCCATCTGGATGTATTCAATCATTCTATCTTTCCACATCTTTATTGTTGGACAGACATTCTCTAGCTGACTGATCAGCACATATTTCCTCACCAGCAAGAGTGTGAACTTAACAAACTCTCTCCCTCCAGATTTTTCACCACCTTGTCCTGCATATCTCCCAATAGTAATTCCATGCCATCGGCATCACTCCAGCTGAGCATGTGCTATCTTTCCTACATACCACCTCTCAATCCCCAGGTACTGCATGAATAAATGGACTACACTGTCCCTTGCTGCCCCACATTTCCCCGATCACACCATTCCCATTCTGTATCTCTTTACATATCTACAAAACTGATGTAGCAGCTTGATCTGCATTTCTCATTAACCCCTATCCGTCATGTCTTTGTGCACCTCCTGGAGAGAAGTAAAAAGATTGTGGATGCCTTCCAAGAAGCATTACTCCGACAACTGGTGATGGAACCAACCAGGGAAAGTTCAGTGCTGGATTTAGTCCACCAATGGAGATAGCATGTCGAATGTCTGGGTGGGTGCCCATTTGAGCAGTAGAGATCATCATACAGTGTGGTTTGAGGTAAAAGCCAAGGCAGAGTCCAATCACAGCAAACTCAGTCCTAGACTTCAAAAACGCTGACTTGAATAAAATGGAAAAGTACCTGAAGGAGAAGTTGGCAGGGTGGGAGGTGATAAGGGAAGTGGAATTGCAGTGGGATAAACTAAGAGGCAATAAAAGGAGCAACAGATATGTAAGGAAAGTAAATAAAAACAAGAGGAAAATAAAACCTATATGGTTCACCAAGGAAGTGGCTGCACAAATAAAGACAAAAACACAGCTTTCACAAAATTGTTGATCATAAAAGAGGAACACGGAAAAGAATGCAGGATAAAGTTAAGAGACAGAGAAAAATAAGGATAGCAAAGGCAGAAGAAAAGATTGCTAAAGATGTGAAGCATGGAGATGAAACTTTTTTCCAGGTATATTCAGGAGAAGAGGAATATCGGAAGTGGAATTGCAAGATTCAAAAATGCTGAGGGCAGATTTGTGCAAAGTGACATTGAAAAAGTGAAAATGCTAAACAAATACTTCTGTTTTATATTCACAAAGAAAATCCTGTTGAAGTACCACATATGCTTGACAAATATACAAATGGGAATGGAGTAGTTCTCCAGGAACAAGCAAGAAGTCAGCCCTCACATATGGGTGACATTGGTGCCGACGGAGCCCACACGGAAGCGTCTCCCCAGCTTTCAAAGAAAGCCTTTGGGAGATGCCATCACACATGTGTGCTTCCCTTTGTGCCCAAGGGTGCCATCTTGCTCAATCTCCTTTTTATCCACAGAGCCCAATGGATGGACGTCCAGTATCCCCAGAAATTGTTTTTTAAAACGTAATTCAATTTAGCTTTCCAGTAAGCATACTGGCTCCTCTTCCCACCCCAGGTCCATCCTTTTCCATTTTTTTTTCCTTTAGGTTCCCTCAACCGGGGCTTCACATCCTTTTTTACCCGGGGTCATTGACCCCGTCCGGGTGCATCCCACCTGTTCACTAGTGGGTTCCAAAAATGTGACCGCTGCAGTCAAACCATGTCCATCACATGACTGCTGCTTGCGTTGCTTGGGACTGGACCACGACAATTCCAGTTGTGACCTTTGTCAGGCCATGTTGGCAAAAACCAACAAAAAGAGATTGGAATTGCAGGAGGAAAAGTTCCTCAGGTCCAGTGAGCTAGGATGATACCAAGAAGAGTCCACGTTCCTTCTCTCTCCCTAGAGATGCTGGAGATGTTCCCTCTGCTTGATCCAAGAAGCTGGGCAGTGTGCTGTGAGGCTGGTGATTCCAGTTTGTCTCCTCCCTCCTCAAGGCTGTTCAGTAAGCTTTTAAAGGATCTAAGCTCTTTAAAAAAAAAAAAAAAAAGTCTAATTCTGATGAGAGGAAAAGAGGCAGCTTAGGGGACAGAGAGGATCAAGAGTTAGCCTTTGTGGCTGTGCAGCTTGGCAGCAAGAAAGGTTGCCCCAAGGCTTTATTTTAGCTACAGTGATGCAGAGTATGTTGCAGTAGGCTCGGTGAGGGAAAGCACAGCTAGCATAGGGCAACCCCTTCTGAGCGTCTGAAGTGCTGTCCAAGTTGTGGCTGTTGGGGGAGTGCAGGGCAAGGTGGCTATTGCTGCATGGATGTGGAATGTGGTAGGGATCATGATGGAACGTGCCTTGTCAGGAAGACAAAGATTGCTGCAAGCTGCTGCAGATCACAATTCCTCTGGTACTGCTGTAGCTGAGGAGGCTGAAAGCAAGGGAATGGTGGTCTCTTTTTTTTTTTTTTTTTTTTTTTTTTGTCAGGGAGCCATGTGTTCCTGGCTTTTCTGGCTCCACCTCATTTAACTCGAGGGAGGGGAGTCAGTTCAGCAGCTCCAACAAGCAAAATTTCAAAGGAGGAAATGCAGGAGATTTGAAGTATTGAGTAAGCTTTTTACTCTAGAATTTATTTTGCTGCTGCATCAGGCTTATAGCATGAAGCAAGGTCAAGTGCCTGCTGCCATGCATGCTGGTGTTTGGTGTTTTGTAATCCCTTCTCATCTCATGGCAGATCATGAGCCTACAAAAAGAACCTTGCTTGGAAAGCCAGAGGGACTGGGACCAGCAGTCTTGGCTAGCAGTAACCAGTCAGAATATTAGAGTGCAGGAAGCTTAAGGAGCCCAGAGGTGTCGTCAGAACAACATTTTGGAAGACTGCACGCTTCCTATTATTGAGGGAGTTGACCCTTGCTGCTATGCCTCTTCTGAAGGAAAGAGCTACCATTTATGATTATGCAGGAGCTGGAAGTGCTCAGCATTTCAGAGAATCCAGCAAATGGCGCAGGGGTCTCTGAAGTTCCAACTCTGAAGGGCCTGAGGAAGCCTACTCTCTTTCCTAGTCCGTCAAACAACCAGGGCATTGATATCAGTGGAATGCGATGCTCCGAAAGCCAGGTTCAGGGTGGGCTGAACCATGTGTAAGTTATGTCCCTTAGGCCCTGAGGAGAAAGGAGAGCCTAAAGCTGCTCAATGTTGAGGTGCTGGTCACAGCAGTTACAAAGACTAGCACCATGTGGAGGGGTGGGGGGGTGGGTTGTATATTACATTTAGACATGGAGGAGAGGAAGTTAGAATATCTCCTAAAACGGGTGTTTGAAGTGGCGGCCCTGGCTTTGTAGTTGGCAGTCTGCACAAAGTAATTCAAAATTTTGCACTTTTTTGTGATACTTAATTTAAAATACAATACAGAAATCAAACATCATTCAAAAGGAGTGGCGGAGTAGCCTAATGGTTAGAGCATTGGCATGGGGTAACCAAGAGACCAGGGTTTGATTCCCTCTGGCACTCTTTGTGGCCTTCGGCAAGTCAATTAACCCTCCATTGTCTCGGAAGAAAGGCCTAACAATCTACTTCCGGTCACACTGCCAAGAAAACCCAGGAGCTTCTGGGTTGCCAGGAGTCCGCATTGACTCAAAGGCACACATTGTATTGCATCATTCAAAAACTATATACTGTGTTATTTTGACAAAGCGTGCAGAATTCCAGCAGTTATGTCAAGAGCCTGTATGTGTTGAACACAGCAGCTCCCTTCGGGGACCATCAGTGGATGGTTTTTTGGATCCAAAACAAACATCTTATCTGGAAGCTGGGTTAGCATATGTCGTGGATGCTGTTTACAATTTGATCATAGCATCTTTGTGAAGCCTGGCATTGGCTTTGTCAGCAAGACATTTGTTGTGACTTTGAAATTGCGCAGCAGATGTCACCTTGAAGATTCATCTTGGTTGACAGCCTTTTCATGGGAAGCTTCTTCTTGGAGAGGATTTGGAGAAGCCGTTGAAGTATCTGGGGGAATCTTAAGCCCCAGAGATTGCAGGAGAATAGACCCATGTGGGTCGTGAACTTGGACAAGCAAACCAAGTTTTTGGATGTGAGGTGCTATTGACTTGGCAAGCATCCTTCGTTTCCATTTATCCAGTTCCCTAGTAGGGGGGCAGTACTTTTTGGTCCAATAGAAAAGGTACCACCACCAGATGTATACAAGCCTCTGAGCTCCAGAGCCTCAAAGTGATGGGCATAATGTCCCCCTCAGAAAAGCAGATAGTGAGTTGGCTATATCTCATTTCTTTGCATCATGGACCCAAATCACATCGGATTCATGGGTCCTGAGTATAGTCAGTTGAGGTTGTCCTGGAAACTTTTTTTTTTTCTAGATCAGACACCTGTTTTTCTCAGTGTGGCAGTAAAGGCTACTCTGGACAGGCTGCTGGACCTTGGGGCTGTGATTCCAGCACCCAAAGATGAGTGGTGCCTCGGCAGATGCTCAGTCTGCTTTTGTGGTGCTGAAGGAGGAGAATGTTTTTAATTTAGAATTATTCGGCTCACCCCTATCCAGCAGTAGTTCAAAGCAAGTTACAATCCGATACAGAAGGGGTCATTTTGCCTAGCTTTGGATCTCAAAAGGGTCAACGTGATATCGTGAATCCCATGCTTCAAAATAGATTGTGGTCTGTCACTATAGCTGTTCATCAAGGAGAGTTTCTCACATCATTGGATTTCAAGAAGACTTACCAACACATACCAATTTTGAAGGAATATCTGATGTTTTATGGTTCTCTGTTCTGGGATCCCACAATTGGTACACCTGGCCTGACACTGGTCTGAGCCAGTTTTGCAGAAGCTGAGAAGCATCCACTAACAAACCTTTCTATCTTTGCTGGCTTAAAACTATAAATTCTAACCGTTGATTTTTGGGGGGATTACTATTATAGCTCTTAACTGTGGTTTTAGACTAAGCTTGGGGGCATTTAGACTGCTTTCCTTGTATAGACTTACAACAGATATCTGTGTGTGCCCATGGTTCAGGAACAGCCTACTCGCCAGAGACTCTTAGGTTCCCACCCACCCCTCACCCCACCCACCCCAGGGGCTACATTGCCTTTATAGTGGTCACATACATGCCATCTATCCTTTCTTACTTGGGTTAAAAGTCCACATCTTCTTCATCCTTTCTTATTCTTCTTTCTCTTCTGGGACTGCTTAACCAATATGTCGTGTATTCAGTGCAATAACTGCGGTGCTTTCATTCCAAGATGAATCATTTGGAGCCTAAGACCTTGTCCTCTGTGCCTCAGGTCAGCTGCCATGCATGACGAACTGACTCTAAGGAAAGACCTAGCTGCCATGCATAAAGAGGTGACTCTACTGAGGGAGGAAATGGCTGCAATGAAACACACCTCTTCTAGGATACAAACTGAACAAAGTCCACCACTGCTCCCACAAAGAATCAAACACCCCAGGAACAAATGGATCACAGTGGGTTCTGGAAGATTGCGACCTGTAACTCAGAGACATCCTATATATCAAGTGATATCCCTGCATAATGCCTTCTCTGTCTTGGCTAATGAGGATGCTCAATTCAATGAAACTGAAGGGCCCTTAAATGAGTCGGACAATGCCCAATAAAGCACCAAATATGAAGAAAACCTCACCACACAGAAAACTACTACTACTTGGAGATTCCATCATCAGAGGCACCAACTTGAGAACACAGCTCAAAGGAGAGAAGATAGTCATGTGCCTACCAGGCTTGACAGCCAGCAGGAATATAAACCAAGTTGTTGAAGTACTTGGCGCAAAGAGTGAACACTCCAAACTTGATGATATCCACTTGGGCACAAATGACCTGGCTATAAACAGTGCCTCTACAGTCCAAAAGGACTTCCAATCTCTGGGAGAGAAACTCAAGCCCATTGTTAACACTGTTGCATTCTCAGAGGTTCTGCCTGTTCTTGGTAAGGGGACAAAAAGGCTGCATCGCATTAACAGCTTTAATACATGACTCCAGACCTGGTGCAAACAAGGAGGATTCAGATTTATTGGTGACTGGGGAAACAGATGGACCAACAAGAGACTATACTGTGCTGATGGACTACATCTCTCTGTTGCAGGGAAAAGAATCTTAAGTGAAAAATTCAGGCACTATGTGGATATGCATTTAAACTAGGAAAAGGAGGTGACGGATATGGAAGGTCAAGACCTGCACGCCACCCCCTGCAAAAGCAGAATAACATCAGAAACAGCCACACTTTTAAACCACACATCAAAAACAAGTGGGAAGATGTGGGCAGAACAAAATCAATGCAAAATACACACAAGCCAGGTAAATGCTAGAAAGCAATGAGCACAAATGCTCGAAGCTTAGCCAACAAAGTTCTGGACCTGGAAGCCCTAATGGTGGAAATGGATTTGGACATTGTGGCCATTACAGAAACATGGTTTAATGAATCGCATGATTGGGATATAGCCATAGCTGGCTATAATCTATTCAGAAGAGACAGAGAAAATGGAAGAGGAGGAGCCTTGTATGACAAAAGCAATATTAATAAAGTGTGTCAAGAATAACTCAATACAACTTTACACATTCAGTTCATTCCTAGTCAAAGTCACTTTTTTACTTCCAAGGTCTCAGACAGCCTGTAGCTCTATGGACAATTTTCGTCCCAATAAACAGGCTAGTTGACATCAATGACCTTTTTTCCTCTTTTATAGAGTCAATAAGAATTTTAAAACTTTAAACACTTCTTATTGAACTCACGATGTTCTCCCAATGCCCAGGCGCCCACAGTGCATTTCACCGTATATCGGGTTCCTCAGGGGAGCATTTCACCATAGTTCCTACAAGAAATATCACAAATGACTACCTCATCCCAACGTGTATTAACAATATTTCTTTTTCCCAGCCTATTGAAAAATACCAACATTAAATATCTAACAAATTAAGTATAAAGCACATATATAACAGGGGGCTTACTGATTGCTGCTTCAGACGAATTCTATCAAAGAGCATTTCAAATTCCTTATCTCCTTCGTGTTGAAAAACGCTGCGCATGCGGACTACTGATCTGAAGCTCAGAATTTTATACCTCCCTCCTCCTTAATTATTTCACCCACCTAAAATTAGTTCGAACCCCCCTTAATGTTAAGGAGGCCCTTTATACCCCCTGAACTTTTAAAAACAAAACATTGATAGATGCCATAAACCAACAATATACTCAAATCTCTACTAACTGACTTCAGACACAAGCTGCCCACTCAATTTTAATGTTTAAACCTGTGGGAATCACGGAATTTAATTTAAAGATCCATTGCTGTTCTTTAATGAGTAAAGTCTTCTCACGCGAATTACCTTGTGAGCCTTGCTGAACTTCCTCTATTGCCCAACACGCTAGCTGATCAAAGGAATGTCCCATCGACAAACAATGTTGTACGATGGGAGCCTCGCGCATTTCAATAGACCTATCGATCTTGTCTGGATAAAAAGCAATATTAAAGCTACTGAAATGCAGGGGACATGGGGAAAAGAAGAAGCACTCTGGATTGTGTTGGAAAGAGGAGCTGGCACTGTCATCCATACTGCTGTAGTCTACAGACCTCCGACTCAAATTGAAGAGAGAGATAACAAATTGATTATAGATATTGCCAAGATAGCCCCAAAGGGGGAAGCGTTCATTTTGGGTGACTTTTTAATCACTTTTTTTAAAGTGATGTGGCTTGGATTGCTCCTTCTGCACATCTGGAAAGAAGCAAAAAAATTGTAGATGCTCTCCAAGATGCATCACTTAGACAAATGGTCATGGAACCAACCAGGGAAAGCTCAACGCTGGATTTAGTGCTCACCAACGGTGATAGCGTGTCAAATGTCTGCGTGAGTGCCCGTGTGAGCAACAGCAAACATCACACGGTGTGGTTTGAGATAAAAGCCAAGGTACAGGCCAAACATAGCAAGCTCAAAGTCCTAAACTTCAAAAACACTGACTTCAATAAAATGGCTGAGTACCTAAAGGAGGAGATGACAGGGTGGAAGGAGATAAGGGAAGTGGAATTGCAATGGGCTAAACTAAAGGTGGCAATAAAAGGGGCAACGGATAAATATGTAAGAAAAGTAAATAAAAACAAGAGGAGAAGGAAACCTATTTGGTTTCCAAAGAAGTGGCTGCTCAAATAAAGGCAAAAAACACAGCTTTCGCAAAATTCAAAAGCTTGCAAACAAAAGAACACAGAAATGAATACAGGATCAAACTCAGAGTCAAAAAAAGAAATAAGGATAGCAAAATCAAAGGCAGAGTTAAAGATGGCTAAAGATGTTAAGGGTGGTGACAACTTTCTTCAGGCATATTCGGGAAAGGAAGATAATCAGAGTTGGAATTGCAAGACTCAGAAGTGCTGGGAAAGGTCTCGTGGAAAGTGACAGAAAAAGCGAAATTGCTAAACAAATACTTCTGCTCTGTTTTTATTAAAGAAAATCCTGGAGATGGACCAGCTGTGACTCCCAAATATAAAAATGGGAATGAAGTAGATACCACACCATTCACAGAAGACTAGGTGTTGGAACAACTTGCTAAACTGAAAGTGGACAAAGCCATGGGACCGGATGGGATACATCCCAGGATACTGAAAGAGCTCAGAGGTTCTTGCAGGGCCGTTAAAGGATATATTCAACAGATCCTTGGAAATAGGAGAGGTTCCTCAGGACTGGAGAATGGCTGATGTCGTACCTCTACACAAAAGTGGTGACAGGGAAGAAGTGTCAAACTACAGACCCGTGAGCCTTACCTCAGTGGCGGGAAAAGTGATGGAGGCGCTCCTGAAAGAGTGAATAGTGAACTTTCTCAAAACCAACGGGTTGCAGGATCCGAGGCAACATGGTTTTACTGAAGGACGGTCTTGCCAAACAAATCTGATTGAGTTCTTTGACTGGGTGAACTAGATCAGGGGCATGCAATGGATGTCATCTACCTGGATTTCTGCAAAGCCTTTGATACTGTTCCTCATAGGAGGCTTGTCAATAAACTCAGTAGCTTGGGGGATGGGTCCCAAGATAGTAAACTGGATCAGAAATTGGTTGACTGACAGAGGGCAGAAGGTGATGGTAGATGGAGCTCACTTGGATGAAAGGAAGGTGATTAGCGGGGTGCCCCAGGGTTCGGTCCTGGTCCCAGCACTGTTCAATGTATTTGTGAGTGATATTGCTGAAGGACTGAATGGAAGGGTCTGTCGTTTTGCAAATGACAAAAACTTGCAACAGAGTGGACTCCCCCGAGGGAGTGGATAACATGAGGAAAGATCTACCAAAGCTGGAAGAATGGTCTAATGCTTGGCAATTACGATTTAATGCGAAAAAGTGCAGTGTCATGTACTTGGGTAGCAGAAACCAAGGGAAATGTAAGCAATAGGGGGCGAGAGGTTGGTATGCATGGTTCAGGAGAAAGACCTTGGTGTGATTATCTCTGATGATCTCAAGGTGGCAAAACAGTGCGACAAGGCGGTGGCAAAAGCCAGGAGGATGTTGGGCTGCATACAAAGAGGGATTACCAGCAGAAAGGAAGAGGTACTTATGCCACTGTACAGGTCACTGGTGAGGCCTCACTTGGAATACTGTGTTCAGTTTTGGAGACCATATCTTGCAAAAGATGTAAAAAGACTGGAAATTGTTCAGAGGAAGGCGACCAAAATGATTTGGAGCCTGCGTAAGAAACCTTATGAGAAGAGACTTGAAGACCTAAATATGTACAATTTGGAGGAGAGGAGGGATAGGGGAGATATGATTCAGACCTTTAAATATTTAAAGAGGAACGATGAACAAATAAACCTCTTCCAAAGACGGGGAAGCTGCACAACTAGAGGGCATAACATGAAGCTGCAAGGTGGTAAATTGAAAGGCAATGTCAGGAAATATTTTTTCACTGAAAGGGTGGTGGATGCTTGGAATGCTCTCCCGATGGAAGTGGTGGGGGCAAACACAGTGACGGAATTCAAAACAGCATGGGACAAGCACAGTGGATCCCTTTACAGCAACAGGATAAAAACAAAATAAACTGAACCATCTAACTTCTCAACAAATAGGGGTGTTCTACATGGAGTGGTGGTTCCACCCCTAAACAAAGACATATGGAGGGGTGGCCTGCACAGAGCGACAGGTGCACCTACTCTTGCTGTATCGCTGGGCAGACTGGATGGACCATGCTGGTCTTTATCTGCTGTAATTTACTATGTTACTATGTAGATGTTACCATTTGGTCTGGTGAGTGCTCTGTGTACTTTTTCCAAGGTAATTGTCATAGTAGTAGCAGCAGCCATATGCAGAGAGAGAGTTTTAGTTCATCCCTATTTGGATGACTGGCTTATTTAGGCAAAGTTAAAAGTGGTGAGCCATCGGTCAATGGCCTGAGTAGTTGCTGTTGCAAAATATAGGCTGAATTGTGAACTTAGAGCAAGCTAGAACAGATGCAATGTCTGGAGTACCTGGGAACCCATTTCAATACACAGCAGGGCAAGTTGTTCCTCACTGACCAGAGGATTTAGAAAATTCAGATCAGAGCTGTTCTGGTGAGGAAGTTGCCTCAGGATCTAGAGTCCATAGCATAGACAATAGATTTGATGCCATGGGCACAAATTTATATGAGACAGCTTTAGAGATCTCTGCTGGAATGATCTTTCTCCAGGACCAAGCAGGAAGTCAGTCCTCACTTATGGGTGACGTCGGCGCCGACGGAGCCCTCGCGGAGCAATTTTCCCCAGCTTTCAAAGAAAGCCTTTGGGAATTGCAGCGCGCATGCGCGGTCCTCTTCCCGCCCAAGGGTGCCATCTTAGCCAGTCTTCTTTTTTCCGCGGAGCCCTACAGACGTCCCCGTCTTGTCCCCGCGAAAAAGTCGATATATTCTTCATTATTTTATTCTTTTTCCTTTGGTTCGACGCCGGTTCTTTTCCCGCCCGGACTCGCGACGCCGGTCACGAGTCCTCTTCCTTTTTTCGGTTTTTCTGACTTAGTCAGCTTTCGTTTTCGATTTTCCCTGGCAGCCCGGTCCTTTGACCTCGCAGGGGCCCTTTTTCCCCCGATGGCTGCCAGTGGTTTTAAGCGGTGTGGTCAGTGTGACCAAAATATGTCACTAACTGACACACACGACTTTTGCCTCCGCTGCCTGGGCCCGGATCATGAGGAATTGATCTGTGGGCCCTGCGGCAAAATGTCCTCCAAAGCGTTGAGAAGTCGGCGGCATCAGCGTGATAGGATCTTCGCTGACCCCAGCCGTACCCGGACCTCGTCGGAGGCCTCCGCGTCCAAAGGCTCCAGCTCGGACCGTCGCCGGAGTTCCTCCGACAGGGGTTCTCCCTCCGGGGACCATCGTCGGAAGGTGAAACCCGCGAGGGCGGCGTCGGTGGACGCTCCTGGTTCCGCAAGGGCCAGGTCGCATAGCCCCGACAGCCGCCCCGGGTCCTTGGAGAAGGAGCACCTCACGAAGCGACCTCGCCTGGAGTCGGAGATGCCTGCTCGGGTAAGTCCTGTGGTCCTTCTGGACTCGCCTCCGCGACAGCCGACGTCGGGCCCGACGCCGTCGGGGCCCGAGTCGGGGGCTGCTGGGTCACCTGAGCTCGGACTCAGGTTGACGGCCTTGGAGAGCAGACTGTCTGCCTTCATGGACCAGCAGCGGGCACTGCTCGCTGGCCTCGCTGGCGCCGCTGCCCCGACCGCCGGGACGTCGACGTCCAAGTCGACCCCGGAGACCGAGCCGATCCTCGAGTCGATGCGAACTCGAGTCGATCCTCGGTCGAGGTCACCCTCGGCCTCCCGTTCGGGACCGAGGTCGCCGACGCCGACTCCCTCGGCGTCGGGGCGGCAGGCGCCGCGCCCTGCCCGGGCCGACCCCACCGAGTCCTCGTCGGAGTCGGTCTGGGAGTCTGAAGAGGAAGAGTCGCCTGATTCTTTCCGGACTCGGTGTGTCCCCTCGGACTCACCGGAGTCCGAGCCTCGGAAGCAGTCCCCCCGGAGGATGCCCGGTTCTCGGACTTCGTCAGGGATATGGCCAAGGCTTTGGCCTTCCCTGCGGACCCCGAGGAGGAGCCTCGAGCCGAAGAGCTCGACGCCCTCCAGTATGACTCTCCCGCAAGGGAACACTTTACTGTACCGGTTCCTCCTATGCTGGAATGACTACTCTTCCGCATGTGGGAGAGTCCGGCCTCCTCGCCGGTCCTGAGCAAGCGGGTCGATTCTATCTATCGAGTCCGCAAGAGCCCTGGCTTTCAAAAGGCACAGCTACCACACCATTCCATGGTAGTGGAATCGGCCATGCATCGTCTTAAGAGCCAGAAGATGCACTCCTCGGTGCCTCCTGGCAGGGAGGCCCGTAACCTGGATGGCCTTGGTAAGAAGTGTTTCCAGGGCTCTATGCTCGCATGTCGTGTCCAGACCTACCAGCTATACATGGGCATGTATCTCCGGGATCTGGCTAAAGAACTAGCCGGATTCTCCGCTGGTTTGTCCGAGGAACCCTTGCGGAGGTTCCTGGCCTTGTCCACTGGCATTCGGGAATGCTCAAAGTTCATGTCCCGAGCAGCCTATGATGGCTTTGAAGCATCGGCTCGAGTGGCCGCAGCAGGCATCGGTGCCCGCCGACAGGCTTGGCTTCAGTCGTCAGACCTTGAGCCCTGGGTGCAGGACAAGTTGGTCGATGTCCCCTGCCGAGGCGAGAAACTCTTTGGCAAGCCCATGGCTGAAAAGGCTGCACAAATTGAGACTGAGACTCTCACCAGGACCAGGCTTTCTAGGAAGACCTCTGCCCCTTCCCAGAAAAAGAAGGGCTCGGGGAAAAAGTCCTTTTACCCGAGGAAGGCGGCTGCCTACAAACAATACCCCCATTATCAGGCCCCTGCAGCTCCCCAACAGGGCCAGCAGGCCAAGGGACGGGGTAACGGGTCCCGTAGGCAGCAAGCCCCCAAGCCTGCGCCACCAGCCCCTGCTCCGCAGGGTGGGGGTTTTTGACACACTAAGCATACCCTCTCCCCCCCCCCCCGCTGGTTCCTCCCAGCACCGGAGGCCGGCTGGTTCACTTCGCCCATAGGTGGTCCAGCATCACCGCAGATGCCTGGGTGCTTCAAGTCGTGCGAGAAGGCTATCTTCTCCACTTCCACCAGGTCCCTCCCTCCTATTTTCCGGGAGAGCCTCCACGACCCCCTCTGCACAGGGAATTACTCTTTCAGGAGTTGGCAGGTCTTCTGCAGGATCAGGCGGTGGAACCGGTGCCACACCACCTGAGAGGTCAAGGTTTTTATTCACGGTATTTTCTAATACCAAAGAGAACAGGAGGCCTCAGACCCATCCTGGACTTGCGCAACCTCAACAAGTTCCTCGTGCGGGAGAAGTTCAAGATGCTTACCCTTGGAATCCTTCTGCCCTACCTCCAGCAGGGAGATTGGCTATGCTCCTTGGATCTAAAGGATGCCTACACGCACATCCTCATCCACCCAAGCCACCGCCAGTACCTAAGGTTTGTGGTGGCAGGAAATCATTACCAGTACAGAGTACTGCCCTTTGGCCTGTCCTCCGCTCCGCGAGTCTTCACAAAATGTCTCGCGGTGGTGGCGGCCCATCTCAGGCTTCACGGCCTCTGTCTTTCCGTACCTCGACGACTGGCTCATCAGAGCGGCGTCCGCTCCGGAGGTCACCAGCGCCACACACCGCACGGTGACTCTTCTGCAATACTTGGGCTTTGTTATAAATTTCGCAAAGTCCACTTTGCTCCCCTCACAGGATCTCGAGTTCATCGGCGCAAGGCTGCACACTCCTCAGGCACGGGCGTACCTACCGCTCGACAGGGCTCAACGGCTCATGGACCTAGCCGACCGTTTTCGCAGCCAGCCCCTGGTCTCCGCCAGGCGCTTCCTGAGACTACTCGGCCATATGGCTTCCACCGTCCATGTGACCCCCAATGCCCGCCTGAATATGCAGCCTGCTCAATGGTGTCTCCGCCAGCAGTGGCGACAGGCCACAGGCGGCCTAGCAGACCTAGTGCGCGTCTCCGAGCCGCTGATCTCGTCTCTCCGGTGGTGGCTTCAGCAGCCGAACCTGATATTCGGAATGCCTTTCCAGTCACCCCAGCCGACCCGGGTGCTGACCACGGATGCATCCCTCCTGGGCTGGGGAGCACATTGCCAAGGGGCACGTACTCAGGGCCTCTGGACCACGTGGGAGTCTGCTCAGCAGATCAACTTCCTGGAGCTCAGGGCGATCCGCCTGGCTCTCAAGGCCTTCTCCCACCTGACTTCCCACCAGTCCGTCCTTGTCCAGACGGACAATCAAGTTGCCATGTTCTACGTGAACAAGCAGGGGGGCACGGGCTCCTTCCTCCTCTGCCGGGAGGCACAGAAGCTCTGCTCTTGGGCCGTCAGTCACGGCATTCTCCTCAAGGCAGTTTATCTCCCGGGCCAAGAGAATTGCCTGGCGGACAAACTCAGCAGGATCCTCCAGCCGCACGAGTGGCGGCTGGATCCCTTGGTAGTTCAGAAGCTCTTCCTACAGTGGGGCCTCCCCACGGTGGATCTCTTTGCCAGTCCTCACAACCGGCAGCTTCCTCGCTTCTGCTCTCGTCAGCCACACCCCCTTCGGGTTGCGGCGGACGCGTTTCTCATTTCATGGTCGGGGAGCCTTCTGTATGCTTTCCCTCCCATCCCGCTAGTCTCTCGGACTCTTTTCAAGGTTCTCCGAGACAAAGCCTTCATGATCCTGGTGGCCCCTCGTTGGCCCAGACAGCCGTGGTTTCCGCTCCTGCTGCAATTAGCGGTGGAGGATCCATTCCCTCTGGGGGTACAACCGGATCTCCTCACTCAGGATCAGGGGTCTTTACTACACCCCAACCTCAGGTCTCTCAACCTCATGGCCTGGCTGCTGTGAGGGTAGTCCTTGCTCCCCTTCTCCTGCCGGCAGAGGTGGAGGAGGTCGTCTTGGCTTCGCGACGGCCTTCTACCCGCAAATGCTACGCCCTTAAATGGCGTCGCTTCGCCGTCTGGTGTACCCAACAGTCTCAGGATCCCTTCTCCTGCCCGGTGTCGGTGATCTTGCAGTACTTGCTACACCTCTCTAATCTGGGACTTAAGTCCAACTCGGTCAAAGTTCACCTCAGTGCTCTTTCGGCCCATCATGTGCCAGTGGACGGTAGACCTCTCTCCAGCGACCCTCTCGTAGCGAGGTTCCTCCGAGGTCTCCTTCTACTTAAACCACCTCTGCGCCCGCCAGCGCCTGACTGGGACCTGAATGTGGTTTTGCAGCGGATCACCTGTCCGCCTTTTGAACCTATGGCTACCTGTTCTCTCCCGTTTTCTGTCTTGGAAAACACTGTTCTTGATAGCCCTCACTTCCGCTCGACGCGTAAGTGAATTGCAGGCCCTCGTGTCTGATCCCCCTTACACTCGGTTCTACAAAAATAGGGTAGTCCTACGGACTCACCCAAAATTTCTTCCAAAAGTGGTCTCCCCTTTTCACATCAATCAGGAGGTGGTACTTCCAACCTTCTTTCCCAGACCACACTCCAGCCGAGCTGAAACGGTCCTCCATAACCTGGACTGTAGAAGGGCATTGAACTTCTACCTTGACCGTACGCGGGAGCACCGTAAAGCTGCTCAGCTTTTTGTGTCTTTTGACCCCAATAAATTGGGGCTCCCGGTCTCCAAGCGTACTCTGTCCATCTGGGTTGCGGACTGTATCTCTTGGGCTTATGGGGCAGCCGGACTCTCCTTAGAAAGTCGAGTCACGGCTCATTGCGTTCGGGCAAAGGCTACGTCAGTGGCTTACCTCCGCTCTGTTCCGCTGGCAGACATCTGCCGGGCCGCTACTTGGTCTTCGAGCCAGACTTTTGCGGTCCATTACTGTCTCGAGAGGGAGTCCCGCAGGGACAGTGCTTTCGGACAGGCAGTCCTCCGTAATCTCTTTGAGGTCTGAGCAACTCCTACCCTCCATCCCGGATGTGGGCTACCGGTGGGTGATAATTCAGCGAAGATTCTTTCCTTCTGTGCTGCTGAGCTAGAGGGAGCTCATTTTGTGCTTAGGGTCTCCGGTAGCCTTGAGCTTGGGAGTCCCATAAGTGAGGACTGACTTCCTGCTTGGTCCTGGAGAAAGCGTAGTTACTCACCTGTAACAGGTGTTCTCCAGGAGCAGCAGGAATCAGTCCTCACTACCCTCCCTCCTCCCCTTGGAGTTGCAATCGTCTGCTTATGTTTGTTTGCAAAATTTTTTGTGCTGTCTTTTTTATTTTTTTTTTTAGCTATGTCATCTGACTGGCTAAGATGGCACCCTTGGGCGGGAAGAGGACCGCGCATGCGCGCTGCAATTCCCAAAGGCTTTCTTTGAAAGCTGGGGAAAATTGCTCCGCGAGGGCTCCGTCGGCGCCGACGTCACCCATAAGTGAGGACTGATTCCTGCTGCTCCTGGAGAACACCTGTTACAGGTGAGTAACTACGCTGTGCAGACACACAGCTACAAGAGCAGAATTGTGAGAGGCCAGGGCCAGCATGATTTAATTACACATGCGGAATCTGACCAAAGGCATCAATCCAGAGATGCCAGACTGGGTTGTGGTAATAGATGCCAGTCTAACAGAATGGGGCGCCCATTGTCATGGGCAGATGGCACAAGTCTATTAGACAACATCTGGAGCCAGCTTGGACTATAAATAGACTGGAAGCCTGAACCATACAAAGGGCCCTGCAGGCATTTGATTCATTGGTTTGGGACAAGGCTGTTGTTGTCTTCGGACAATGCCATGCCAATTAACATGGAGACATGAAGAGCATGTTGGTGGCTCCAGAAATCTTTTTTCAAATGGACCAAGGCGGTTTTCTTGAGCATGCACTCCCTAGACCTGAGGGAATGGGAATTGTCATAAGAGGCCTTTGCCCCTAGATCTCCATTAGGAAAGCTCCTATAAGAAATATAAATTGGTCCTTTTCCAGAAAGCATGGCACCTGGACAAGGAACAGCTTTTTCCTCTTTGTCTGTCTGTGCTATAGATGCCCTCTCTCTCATCCTACATGCTTTTTCTGTACGCTAATGAAGTTCTATATTTTATTGATGTTATGTAAACTGCTCTGATGAACTGAAGGGAAGTATAGCAAGTTTTAATAAACCATAACCATGTGGAGCTGGTGTGGCAGAATGGTTATGGACTTTTGAAGGCCATGAGGCAGAATATGAAGGTTCTTGTATTCTTCAGTCGTCAAAAGGAGTGGGGTTCAGCCGGGATAGAGGCTTTGCTACAGCATTAGCTGCGGGAGGGATCCCTGTATGTTTCCACTGTGGCCACTTCTGGGAAGAATATTGCAGAGTAGCATCATACCTCAAGCCATTGGTCTGTGTGGTTCCAGATTAGCCCAGGAGGTCATGATATGTAGACCTGATCAGGTTAGATAACTACAAGGAAAGAGTCTCCTGGCTTGGCGACCAGTGTTGCTGGAGGACCTAACTCCCTTTTCCTTATGGCATGACCTTTGAAAGGTCTAGTCTAAGGCAAAAGGGATATTCTCTAGATGATATTACAAAACTTTTGTAAGTGCATAAAAGCTCTAACTCCATTGATCTGTCAGAGTTTCAAGGGTATTTTTGAGACCTGTTTTGTGGAGCCAGGTGTTATCCTGTGGCAGGCTTTGATGCCCTAAATTTTGGCTTTTCTTCAAAAGGGTTAGCCATTAGTTCCCTAAGGATACAAGTAGCAATGTTTGTATGTTTCAGGGAATCCTTTTGTGTGCACATCCAGATGCAGTCTTTATATTTTCCCCAATAATATTTTATATAAACCAACATTATAGGTTTATTACATCAGGAAATCAGACATAACCCATATAACTCCCCTATCCCTACAGAATATATTCATAATTCAAATAATTCACCCGACGAAAAAGGGGGTGTTTGGTAATGTGCCATACAGTACCAGGCCTTCTCTGCCCCACAACAGGGGCAACAGCCCAAAAGGCAAGGGCACAGGCTGTGCAGGCCTAAGACCCAGGCACCAGCCCTGCCCTAACCTGGAGGGAACTTTTGACTCCTTGGGCATAGCCTCCTCTTCCCCAGGAGGCCCTCAGCAGCCCACAGGGGGGCATCTGGCTGTTTGCCCACATTTGATCATCCATTATCACAGACTCCTGTGTATTGCAAGTAGTCAAGGAGGATTACCTCCTCTACCTGCAACAGATGCCACCTCCGTTCTTCCCAGGAGGACCCATAAGGCCTCTCCTTCACCAGACTCTGCTTGCAGGCCTCCTCTAGGACAAAGCGGTGGAGCCGGTGCCCAAACACCTCTGGGGCAAAGGCTTCTACTCAAGATACTTCCTTGTTCCCAAGTGCACAGGGGCCTCAGGCCCATCCTGGACCCGCGGAACAAGCAAATTCCTGGTGAGGGAGAAGTTCAGGATGGAACACTTGGAACACTGCTACCATACCTCTAGCAGAGAGACTGGCTAAGCTCCTTAGACCTGAAGGACACTTATGCACATCCTTATCCATCCCAACCACCGGCAGTATCTCCGGTTTGTGGTGAGAGGAGGTCACTACCAGAGCAACTTGCTACCCTTTGGGCTGGCTTCCTTGCCAAGGATCTTCACCAAGTGCCTAGCAGTGGTTGCAGCCCCCCTTGGTCTCCAAGGGGCCTTCATTTTTCCCTACCTGGACATTTGGCTCATAAGGGGAGGCACAGCTGCAGAGGTACACCATGCCACCAAGCACACCATCCACGTCCTGCAGCATCAGGGGTTCTTCTTAAACTACCCCATGTCCCACCTCTCTCTGGCGAAGTGCCTGGCGTTCATAGGGGCACAGCTGGACACCCTCCAGATCAAGGCCTTCCTCCCTCTGGGGAGGACAGAATGCATCAGGGCACTAGCCACAGAGGTGCAGCACCACTGTTTGTTGCCCGCTCACCACCATTTCCGCCTGCTGGGCTACATGGCCTCCACAGTCCATGCGACTCCGTACGCCCGTCTGCGCATATGAGGGCAGCTCAGTGGTGCCTCCGCTCCCAGTGGACACAAGCCATGGGCAGGCTTCGAGACAGGGTGAAAGTGACCCGCCAGTTGGCGGACTCCCTCAACTGGTGGCAGATACCCTGCCACCTTCAGGCTAGGATGCCCTTCCAGGCACCCACCCCTCAGAGGGTCCTTACTACGGACACCTGCCTGTGGGGATGGGGAGCTCATTGCGAGGACCTCCGCACTCAAGACAGTTGGTCCCAGGCAGAGTGCCAGTTTAGGATCATCCTCTTGGAACTCTGGGCGATATTTCTGGCCTTCCGAACCTTTTGCCACTGATTGCAGCACCAGTTGGTGCTGGACCAATCACAGTGTTCTATGTCGACAAACAAGGGAGCGCAGGTCCGTACTTCCTCTGCCAGGAAGCGGTAGCCCTCTTATGTGGCATGCAGCGGAATACTCCTGTGGGTAGTCTACCAATTGGGCCTGGACAGTGCCCTAGCGGACAGGCAGAGCAGAGTCCTCCAGCCGCACAAGTGGCGCCTGAACCCCAGAGTGGCCTCCTGGCTTTTCTGGGTGTCCCCCTAGTGGACCTGTTCACCAGCCCAGACAACACACAGTTGCCCCGCTTCTGCTCCCACCAGCCGCACCTGTCCTGGGTGGCAGTGAATAAGTCCCTTATTCCATGGACAGAAGGCCTTCTCTGTGCCTTCCTGCCGACACCGCTGGTCGCCAAGACCCTCTTCAAGGTCCAGCGTGACAGAGCATCACTGATACTAGTAGCCCCCAGGTGGCCCAGGCAACCTTGATTCCCACTGCTCTGCTTATTGGCGGCATCCCCAATTCCCCTGGGCAGTGCCCCTGGACTACTTTCGCAGGAGGAGGCCTCTCTTTCACCCCAACATGGGGTCCCTGTTGCTTATGGCGTGGCTGCTGAAAGGGTACCTCTAGCTCCCCTCATCCTCCCACCAGACGTAGAGGAGGTCCTTCTGGCCCCCCGCAAGGCCTTCACAAGGAGAGGGTATGCCTTCAAGTGGTGTCTGTTTTTGGTGTAGTGTGCGAGAGGTGTGCAAACCCGTTCTGCTGCTCAGTGCAGCTAGTATTCCAGTACCTACTCCACCTGTCCCAAGTGGAACTGAAATCCAACTTAGTCAGTGTGCACCTGAGCGCTATTGCGGTGCACCACCACTCCAAGAGCAAGCCCCTCTCAGCTTAGCCCCTTGTTTCTTGTTTCCTGCAGGGCCTTATGTTGTCCAAGCCCCCTGTCCGCTCACCAGCCGGTGGAATGGGATCTCAATTTGGTGCTCTCACAGATCTCTAGGCCACCATTTGAGCTCCTGGCTACTTGCCACCTGTGGTACATTTTTTGGAAGGTTCTTTCTTGTGGCACTCACATCAGCTCACAGGCTCTGATAGCAGAGCATTCCTTCAAAGGAGTCTACAAAACCAGGATGGTGCTCTGCACAGTCCTAGTTTTTGCCAAAGGTGGTGTCCTCTTCCCATATCAAATCCAGGAAGTGGTGCTCCCCACCTTCTTCTTGAGGCCTCACGCCGGCAAGGCGGAGACCGTTCTCCATACCCTGTATTGTAAGAGGGCCCTGTCCTATCTGCAACAGGCTCAGGGCTGCCACAAAGCGCCTCAACTTTTCGTCTCCTATGACCCCAGTCGACTGGAGCTTCCATTGACCAAGCAAACTCTGTCCACTTGGGTGTCAGACTGCATTGCCCTTGCCTATGAGCAGGCTGGGATCTCACTGGGTCACCAGGTCATGGCACAGCATGGCTACCTCTGTGGCAAATCTGCCTTCCGTACCTGTGACAGAAATCTGCCAGGCCACCACCTGGTCTTCGGTCCATACCCTCGCAGCACAGTACTGCCTGGAGAAGGGAGTCTGATGGGACAGTGCCTTCTGCCAGGCCATACTCTGTAATCTCTTCAGGATATAGGCAACTCTTGTCCTCTGACTCTTCTGTGTTCAGGCTACCAGAGTGCTGGTTTCCCACTGGATACTTGAGTCTTGCGGAAGTCTCTCAGTTGGGACTCAACTGCTGCAGCTCACGGTTCACCACCTCTGGTCACCCATGGCATTTTGTGCAGGTCCTCTGTAGCCTGTAGCTGGGGATTCCCATATGTGAGGACTGACTTCTTGCTGGTTCCTGGAGAAAGTGTAGTTCTCCTCACAACTCTTCCTCCTCCCCTTGGAGTTGCTTCTTTACCATTTTTACATTTTTACCGTCTTAGCTATGTCATTAGACTGAGGCAAGATAGTACCCTTGGGCGGGAAGGGGACCATACATGTGTGGTGCACCTCCCAAAGACTTTCTTTGAAAGCTGGGGAGATGCTTCCACACGGGCTTCATCGGCGCCGACGTCACCCATATGAGGACTGATTCCTGCTGTCCCTGCTGAGTAACTAAGTTTTATGGTTACTGTCTGTCCATTCAGGTCCCCTCTTATTATATGCCGCCCCTCTGTGTGTTTTTCCTCGTGACAGTAGATCCGTTGATATAAGAATCCCTACATCTCCCTTTTCCTCTGCTTTGTATTGGATGCCCAGCAGTCCTCAATAAATGAGGTGCTTCACCAGTTGCTCTTCTTTCTTTAGTAGATATGTCTCCTTTATCAATCCTATCCCGCGTTTTCAATTTCATAAGTTCCTTAAACATAAATTAGCGTGTTTGGTAAAGAGTTCATCCCCTTTACGTTCAAGGAAACCACTTTAATATTATCTGTAATCATATTTCTTTTTTCCCCAACCACAGTGATGACCCTTTCTACCTTTGATCCCCATTCATACACCCAACCCTCCCTCCCTTCCCCTCCTCTCACACTGTTTTTCCCTAACCCCCCTCCCTACATATAACCACACACATGCTTAAACATCCCATGGCCCTACACCTGACCCTCTGAATCATCTTATGTATTCACACACTTTGCCCCACATACCCCTCAATCACGTTAAATGCCCCCATTCACGCCTCCTCTCCCTCTTTTTACAGTGGTTCTTCTCAAGCAGTTCACCGTTCCTTATCGTTCCTCCAGTTTAGTCCACACTTCTGGGTTGTGTACCTCCTTCTGCAGCTTGGAGACTGGGCATGTCAAAACTCGTGACATCACTGGATGTAGTCTGCTGGCATCTCCCATCAGTCCCAGTGTGTCCAATGTCCATGCAGCAGGACGATGTAGTGAGCCCTAGTGCTGGGCTCACTAGAGGAACACATAAGGAGCTGTTAGAGTAGCGCAGGAGCTGTTTTGGTTTGATTTGGGAATTTCTGTAGTGATTCTTTCATTTCGGTTCTGTAGCTTTAAAAAAACAAAAAAAAAAAACACAAACAGAAGCTTGCTCTTGCTTGTGCCGGGTCCTCATTCGCCTGCCTGTGTGTGTCTCTGTTCTTTTTCAGCTATTGCCCGGCTCAGTTCTTTCTCCCTGGAAGGCACGGGGGAGAGCCCTGCAGCAAAAGAGCAGCAGTGAGTATCCGGCGCTCTGGGGCAGCCGCAATCCTCTCAGGGTATAGCCGCAGTTAGCGGGGAGCTTGACCGCGGCTGACAGCTCGCTTATCAGCTGAGCGCGGCCACCCAGTTTTGAGCTCCACGGCAGCAAAGATCGCTACGATGGACTCTGCAGGCACCGTGTGGGGGTACAATTCTACTGAGCTGTCGGGGGCCGCAGGCCGCAGAGGCGCGAGTCTTTTTTTCGCTCCAGTTTTGGCGCCTTTTTCTTGTTTGCTCAGCAGCGGCCATTTTAGCGGTGTGGGACCACCTGGCCCGAGATCACATGGGGTGGCAGTTTGAGCCAGACTTGTTGTTTTTCTCGTCCCCTGATGCCTGTCCCGTAGGGGTGGGGATCATAGGGGCCAGGGTCCTTTCTTTGTGGGGAGGAGATTTGTTTTCGTTAGTTTTCTTTTGTTTTCTGTTGCTTTTCTGCATCTGCCTGGTATGGTTCCTGGGTTAACCCTTCAATTACTGGAAGCTTGGAATTTTTGATGTAACCCTCTGGCTAAGGGGAGGGCTTCCTAATCATTATATACTATATTAAAAAAAAAGTGTGTGAAACAAAGTTGCTCATTTGGAATTTTTTTTACTTGAGAGAAATAATCAGTGGTTGGACAGATGGCTTCTCCGCAGGGGCGCTATAGCAGACTCTGGTATCTGCCGCGGCTGTTCGTCAGCGTCTGCTAGTATAGAGCAGCAGCTAGAGCTTAAAGCAGGGCAGGACCTGCCAAATGGGCCTGCGGAACCAGGAGACGACGTTCTGCTGGCCAAACCACTGGGGGCTGGTACAGAGTCTCAGGCTGGGCCTTCGGGGCTCTCTAGTTTCAGATTCGGGCTCTCAGTTTGGCGATTTCTGTCCGGACTTCGTCTTAATGATGCATCAGGCTTTTTGTTTACGTCGGCAGGGAAAGCTGCCGGAGCTCTTACCATTGTCTGCAGCGCTACAGCAGCCGGCTCGGCCGTTGGCAGATGGTGGATCTGCCAGGGTGCCCAAATGGGCCAGAATACATGATCTTTCACCCTCGGAGGTAGATTGGCAAGAAGCAGACGAACATGAAGTGGATCTGGAAGCCGGTTTGGAGAAGTTGGAAGGAGAGATTCCAGAGCCGGAGGATCAAGCAAAGATTATTCAGATCTTCCGAAGGGACGAGCTGATGCCGCTTATTACGGAATCCCTTCAAACGCTAAAGCTGGCCACGGAACAGCCGGTGGAGGAGAATAATTGAGAGGATCCGATCATCCAGGCGGTGAGACAAACTCAGACAATGTTTCCTGTTCACAAGGTGGTAGACCGGATGATTCAAGACGAGTGGGATCAGCCGGAAGCAAGTCTCAGAGGGGCTCGGATTATGAATAGGTTGTATCCCCTGGCAGATAAGGACAAGGACAGGTTTCGGTCTCCGAGTTGATGCGGCGGTATCGGCTGTAATCAAAAAGACCACTGTTCCGGTGGAAGGTAGTTCTGCCTTGAAAGATGCGCAGAATAGAAAGATGGATAGTCTGCTGAAGCAATCCTTTGAAGCCAGCGGCTTGTCATTGCAAGTTTCCATCTGAGGGGCTTGGGTGGCGAGAGCATGTCTCCGCTGGTCACAAGGGTTGCATCAGTCGGTGCAGCCGGAGCAAGAGGGACTACGAGAATTAGACTATCTGGAGTCCTGCTCAGTGTATTTGGCAGATGTGCATTTATGATTTGATCAGGGCTCTGGCCAATAGCATGACATCCTTAGTTGCCGCCCGGAGGTCTTTGTGGTTAAGGAATTGGGCGGCAGACGGTTCTTCTAAGGCCCGGCTCGGTAAACTCCCATTCAAAGGTCAACTGTTGTTCGGGGAGGATCTAGGTAAGCTAGTTAAGGATCTGGGGGAGTCCAAAGGGGGTAGACTCCTGGAGGATAAGCCTAAGCAGGGAAAGACCTCCTCAGCCGTTAGGGGCTTCTTCAGAAATTTTCGAAGATTTCGGTCTTCCCGCCTGGGTGGTTTTCAGAGAGGACACTTTGCCTCTCGAGCCCAGGGGTTTCGGAGGTTTCGCGGTACAGGTAGAGGTTTTGCCATGACGTCCTCAGCTGCCGCTCGAAGACCGCAATGAAGCGAAGGGGACCCCGGTAGGAAGTGATCCGATAGGCAGGCGACTTCGGAACTTTCTTCCTGCCTGGGTCCAAATAACTTCCAACCAGTTGGTCTTGGAAATAATCCGAGAGGGTTATGTTCTGGAATTCGCAAGGCCTGTTCGCGATTCATATGTAATGTCTCCCTGCAGAGGTCAGCAGAAGGCTCTGGCGGTTCGCAGTACCTTAAATCGGCTCTTGAAAATAGGAGCAGTCATTCTGGTACCCAAGGCAGATTACGGCAGGGGTCGATACTCAATTTATATCGTGGTTCTAAAGAAGGACGGGTCCCTGCACCCAATCTTGGATCTGAAAGTAGTGAACCGCTGTCTCAGAGTGCCGCATTTCAAAATGGAAACATTGCGATCCATCATTGTGTCGGTGCAGCAAGGGGAGTTTTTGACGTCTCTCGACCTTACGGAAGCGTATTTGCATATCCCGATCAGAGCAGGGCATCAAAAATTTCTGCGATTCGCACTGCCGTGCGGTCACTCTCAGTTTCAGGCATTGCCCTTTGGGCTCGCAACAGCACCGTGGACATTCACCAAGATCATGGTGATGGTGGCCGCAGCGTTGCGAAAAGAGGGAATTCTGGTACATCCCTATCTCGATGATTGGTTGATTTGGGCAAAGTCCAGAAGCGAGAGCATAAAGGTTATGGAAAAGGTGGTCAGATTCTTGGAGGGACTTGGTTGGGTAGTCAATACGGCGAAATGTCACCTGAGCCCGTCCCAGAACTTAGAGTACCTGTGAGTGCGCTTGAATACCCAACAGGGAGCGGTATTTCTCCCGGATTGTCGCATATGAATCCTTCAGAAAGTGGTGCGTCAGTTCAGAGCAACTCCGGCACCTACAGCATAGAGTTACCTCAGAGTGCTGGGAACAATGGCGGCATCCTTGGAAGTGGTGCCTTGGGCCAGATTTCATATGCGCCTGCTGCAACGGGCGTTACTTCGCCGATGGTCTCATCAGGCCGATTCGTTGAGCAAACGACTGCCCTGTCCCCTAGGGGTCAGGCAGGCGCTGCAATGGTGGCTGCATCCAGGGTCTCTGTCTGCCAGGATGCCTCTGGAACAAGCAAAGTGGCTGTCATTGTTGACGAACGTGAGTCTTGCGGGCTAGGGGGCTCATTGCGGAGAGCTCTTTGCGCAAAGCCTTTGGTCGGAGCAGGAGACCTCTTGGTCAGTCAACAGGTTAGAGCTCCAAGCGGTGGTGATAGTGCTGCGCGCATTCGAAGCAACAGTGAAGGGCCGTGCAGTGCGCGTGCTGTCGGACAACTCCGCTGCAGTGGCTTACATCAACCGACAAGGCGGTACAGGAAGTACGGCCATGGAAGAGGAGGCAGACGAGCTGTTCACTTGGGTAGAGCAGCGCCTGCCGGCAATTTCGGCTGCACACATTGCAGGCAAGGACAATGTGACGGCGGATTTCTTCAGCAGGGTTCTAGTGGATGCCGGAGAATGGGAATTACATCCGGAGGTGTTTGCGCAGATAGTTCTTTGATGGTGACTGCCAATCATGGATCTCATGGCGACCTTCCAGTCCGTGAAGGTGAGACACTTTTTCAGCAGGCGACGGGAGCAGATGTCAGAAGGGATCGACGCTCTAATGCAGAGTTGGCCGCTGTCAGGTCTTCTCTATGTCTTCCCACCGTGGGTGATGATAGGCCGAGTGGTGCAGCGTATAGAGGCATACCCAGGGAGAGTGTTGCTAGTGGCTCCAGGCTGGCCGAGGCGGCCGTGATACGCTGACCTCATGCGGCTTCTCGATGGAGAGCCGTGGAGGCTGCCGGTGTCTGAGAGTCTGATTCGAGGGCCCCTGAGTATGCCTCAAGTGGATCGTTTTTTGCTTACGGTATGGCCATTGAAAGGGCATGTCTAAGGCGAAAAGGTTATTCGGGAGCACTTATCTCTACTCAAAGCGAGAAAGATGTCTACGTCGCTGGCGTATGTTCGTATATGGCGCATATTTGAGGATTGGTATTCAAGACAGGTGCGAGCGGCGAAGGTGTCCGTTCCGATAGTCTTAAGTTTCCTTCGAGGGCTTTGATAAGGGACTGGCGGCCAGTTACTTGAGAGTTCAGTTGGCAGCACTGACTTGCTATAGAGGCAAGGTCCAGGGAGTGACGCTCGACGTGCATGTGGATGTTTTGCATTTTCTGAAGGCAGTCACCAGGTTACGTCCTTCTCGTGGTGCCTCCGTGGGATCTCAATTTAGTTTTGGGAGCGCTGGTTAAGGCAACTTTCGAGCCTTTGCAGCAAGCGTCCTTAAAGGATTTAACTCTGAAGATGGTGTTTTTGGTGGCTATCTGTTCAGCGAGGCGTGTTTCGGAATTACAGGCTTTTTCTTGCAGAGAGCCATTTTTATCATTTTCTCCGGAAAAGGTGGTGCTTCGGCCCGTGCCATCCTTTTGGCCTAAAGTAGTTTCTCCATTTCATTTAAATCAAACAGTTTCTCTGCCGGTGCTAGGTTCTCTGAGTGGGGACACTACTGACCGGGGGCTTCGTCGTTTGCATGTTACGCGGGTGCTTAAGCATTATTTAAAAGTGGCAGAAGCCTTTCACAAATCGGACCGGCTGTTTGTTTTTGTTTGGGGGTGCTCGTAAGGGCGAAGCGGCTGAGAAAGCATCTATTTCTAGGTGGATTAGGGAAGCTATTGCGTCGGCATATCTCTTGTCAGGTCGACAAGTTCTGTCTGGTTTACGAGCTCATTCCACCAGAGCACAGGCGACTTCTTGGGCGGAGCATAGCTTGTTACCACCTGTGGAAATTTGTAGGGCGGCTATGTGGTCGTCCTTGCATACTTTCAGTAAACATTACCACCTGGATGTCTTGTCAGCAAGGGATGCTGTATTTGGTTCGGCGGTGTTGAAAGCCGGCTGGAGAGGTCCCTCCCAATAAGTACTGCTCTGTTACATCCCAGAAGTGTGGACTAAACTGGAGGAACGATAAGGAAATGGAAATTACACTTACCTGGTAATTGATGTTCCTGGAGGGACTCTAGTT
Organism: Ichthyophis bannanicus; assembly: GCA_033557465.1. Taxonomy (NCBI): domain Eukaryota; kingdom Metazoa; phylum Chordata; class Amphibia; order Gymnophiona; family Ichthyophiidae; genus Ichthyophis; species Ichthyophis bannanicus. Next base: position 867,566,207 of record CM066035.1, on the reverse strand, counting down.
TAGTCCTCAATTCCCACCCGGGATCGTATGATGATGACTGTCCTATCGGACACGGGTTTCAGTAACCGGTAGGTATCTTTATTCTTCTCCAGAAACAAGTAGGAAGTCGGTCCTCACATATGGGTGATGTCGATGGAGCCCCCATGCAGAGCATTTCCCCAGCTTTCTAAGAAAGCCTTTGGGAATACACCCACGCATGTGTAGTCCCCTTCCCACCCAAAGTTGCCATCTTGCTCAGTCTTTCTTTTTCCGTGGAGCCCAACAGACGTGAGTCCGTGTCACCCGGAAAGGTTTGGGGGTTTTTTCTGCGATTTTCGCGCTCTTTTGTCCGGTTCGACGCCAGTTCCCCTTCTCGCCTGGGTTTGGTACGCCGGTATCGACCCAATCTCTATTTTTCATTTTTTTTTTTGCCCTTCGTGGCACGCTTTCACACTCTTTTTTTTTCTTTTTCCCTGGAGGGGCCGGTCTTTTGACCTCGCGGGGGCCCTTTTTTCCCCGATGGCCTCCAGTGGTTTTAAAAAGTGTGATCGTTGTAAAAAGCTCATGTCCCTTACCGACACAAACGACTGCTGCCTGTGTTGCCTCGGGCCAGACCATGATCCCAAGGTCTGTGTCCCGTGTGGAAAGATGTCCACTAAGGCACTCAGAAGCCGGCAGCATGAGAAGGAGAGAATTTTTTCTGACTCTGCCTCCGGTGAAGCCTGGACATTGTCAGAGGCCTCGACGTCTCGGGAGTTGGACCCCGAGCTTTGTCGGGGTTCCTCTCAAAGGGGGTCCCCCAGTCGGGAGCATAAGAGGAAGAGAAAGCTTGTGAGGGTGGCGTCGGAGGGTGCCCCTGGTTCCTCGAGGGCCAGGTCTCGGACCCCTGACCGCCGAGCTGGAGAAGCCAACTAAGGTGTCTCGTATAGAGCCGGAGTCCGTTGAGCACGTAAGTCCTGTTGTCCTCGGACTCTCCTCCCAGGGAGCCGACGTTGGGCCCGGCACCGCCGGGGCCTGAGTCGGTGGCTGCTGAGTCTCCTGAGCTTGGACTCAGGCTGACAGCCTTGGAGTGCAGACTGTCTGCCTTCATGGATCAGCAGCGGGTGTTGATGGCCAGCCTGACTGGTGCATCTGCCCCGACCACCGGGACGTCGACGTCTAAGTCGACCCTGGAGACCGAGCTGGTTCTCGAAGCCATGAAGGCCCGATTCCGGACTCGGTCACGGTCTCCCTCGACCTCCCGTTCGGGACTGAGGGCGTCAACGCAGATGGCCCCGGCGTCAGGGTGGATGTTGACAGAGCCCGCAGGGTCGGAGCCCCTCGACTCTTCCTCGGATGAGTCTGCGTGGGAGACAGAGGACAAGGAGTCCCCCGATACCTTTCGGACTCGGTGTGTTCCTTTGGACTCACCGCAGTCCGAGCCCCAGAGTAGGTCTCCACCAGTGGACACCCGGTTCACGGAGTTTGTCAGGGACATGGCCAAGGCTTTGAATATTTCTGCGGATCCCGAGGAGGAGCCTCGAGCCAACGAGCTCAATGCCCTACAGTACGACTCTCCCACGAGGGAGGCCTTTACTGTGCCAGTTCCTCCGATGCTGGAATGGCTCCTCTTCCGAATGTGGGAGGCACCGGCCTCGGCGCCGGTTTTGAGCAAGCGGATCGATTCCATGTATCGAGTCCGAAAGAGCCCTTGGTTCCAGAAGGCGCAGCTGCCGCACCATTCTATGGTTGTGGAATCGGCCATACATCGTCTGAAGAGCCAGAAGATGCACTCCGCGGTGCCCGGTAGGGAGGCCCGAAGCCTAGATGCCATCAGCAGAAAGTGCTTCCAGGGCTCGATGCTTGCTTGCCGTGTCCAGTCCTACCAGCTGTACATGGGCATGTACTTGCGGGACCTGGCTAGGGAAATAGCCGGGTTCTCGGCTGGCCTCTCCGGGGAACCTTTGCAGAGGTTCATCCTTGTCCTCGGGGATCCGGGAATGCTCCAAATTCATCTCCCGGGAGGCCTACGATGGCTTTGAGGCTTCGGCCCGCGTAGCGGCGGCCGGCATCGGTGCTTGACGCCAGGCATGGCTACAGTCATCGGACCTCGAGCCATGGGTACAGGACAAGTTGGTCGATGTCCCATGCCGGGGTGAAAACATCTTCAGCAGGCCCATGGCCAAAAAGGCCACTGAGCTTGAGACCGAGACTCTGACAAGGACAAGGTTGTCCAGAAAAACTTCTGCCCTTTCTCATAAGAAGAAGGGCTCGGGGGGAAAAAGACCTTTTACCCGAGGAAGGCATCTGCCTACAAACCTTTCCCTCATTATCAGGCCTCCCAAGCTCCCCAGCAGAGTCAGCAGGCCAAGGAGCAGGGACATGGGCCCCGTAGGCAAAAAGCCCCCAAGCCTCCAGCTCCTGCTCCTACTCAGCAGGGAGGGGTTTTTTGACTCCCACTACATAGCCTCTCCACCTCTGCTGGCCCATCTCAGCACGGGAGGTCGGTTGGCCCTGTTTGCCCACCAGTGGCCGCCCATCACAAGAGATGCTTGGGTACTGAGCATAGTCTAGAAGGGCTATCTGCTCCATTTCAATCAAGTACCCCCCTCCTACTTCCCAGGGGAGCCTCTAAGGCAGGGGTCTCAAACTCAAATTGCTTTGAGGGCCAAATGAGGACTTGTAAAATAACCCGGGGGCCGCATGAGACGTGGGACCTAATTTGCATAAATATTTGCATAATGTTACCATACCCTAACTTTTAGTAAACATGCCTCTTAATGAGTGCATGAATAAAGAAAGACTAAAAGATTTCTACATTACTATAATCCAGTGCCAACCGCCAGGCACATTAGGAACTACTACAAACAAACACTGCCCATTTAGAACCCATAGCAAACCCGCCATATCCTAACAGCACTACCAGGACTCACAAAGCACCATACCCTACCTATCAAAAGGCAACACACCCTACCTATCAAAAGGCAACACTGCAAATATTAAATCAATACATTTCAGAGAATAACAATACATGACCTACTGGGGACAGAGAACAAGTAGCAATGTCAAATAGGAATTACATAAACAGAATACCTCAGCTCAGTTACACATGCAGAATACACCATCACCAAACAAGGAATCAAAATTTAGAAACAAGACAATTAAACTGGGACCCCCAAAAGCCAAACTTGGAATGTACAACAACACTGTAGAAATAAAACTATAAATTAATTTCCTCTTGTACTAAACAAAGCACAGACGTTATTGATGCACATTTCCCAGAACTGACATATTCCAGTTAATAAATTCAAAATAAAGATATTTTTCTACCTTTTGTGGAATTTTTTTTTTCAGTTGCAATTGTTCCAGCCACTTTCTTCTGGTTTCTTTGTGCCTTCTGCTAACTCTCCATCGTCTGCTGTCCATTTGTCCTTTCTTCTCTCTCTTCTAGCTTTTTCCATTCTCCCTCTACATCTGCTTTAACATATTAATCTTTCTCCTTTTGCTCTTTCCTCATTCCTATTTCATCCACTCAAATTTTACCCCTCCATCCTCAATCCCCACTTACTCTCCCAATACCTGGCCAATTGTAGATTTGTCTTCCCTCCCACACAAAATATTTTCCCCTCTCCATTTCACTCTCCCAGCTCCATCCCATTCTAATCCTCCCCCAACATCAGCTCCCTTCTAGTTCCAGTCCCACACAGCACCCCCTCCCTTCTAGTCACTGCATCAGCCCATTTTCAGTCCTAGCCCCCCATCAGCCCATTTCCAATCGTAGCTCCCCCCCATCAGCCCATTTCCAGTGCTAGCTCCCTCCCCTCACAGCCCATTTCCATTCCAAGCCCCCCTCCCCATCAGCCATTTGCAGTTCAAGCCCCCCTTCCACTCAGCCCATTTCCAGTCCTAGCAGAGCCCCCAGCCCATTATCAGTCCTAGCCCCCCCCCCCATAGCCCATTACCAGTCCTAACCCCCCATAGCCCACTTCCAGTCTTACCCCTCATAGCCCATTACCAGTCCTAACCCCCCCATCACCCCATTTTCAGTGTTACCCCATCACCCCATTTTGTTACCCCTCATAGGCCATTACCAGTCCTAACCCCCCCCATCACCCCATTTTCAGTGTTACCCCCATCACCCCATTTTCAGTTACCCCCTCATAGGCCATTACCAGTCCAAACCCCCCCATCACCCCATTTTCAGTTACCCCCTCATAGGCCATTACCAGTCCTAACCCCACCCACCCATCACCCCATTTTCAGTTACCCCCCTCAAAGGCCATTACCAGTCCTAACCCCCCCATCACCCCATTTTCAGTTACCCCCCTCATAGGCCATTACCAGTCCTAGCCCCCCCTCCCCATAGCCCATTACCAGTCCTAACCCCCCTCCCACCATCAGCCAAGGTAGATTTTAAAAAAATGTATATTTGCTGCTGCTACCGCAGTATTAAGCGTCCCGCGGGCCCCTCTGCCTGGCAGAATCCTCTCCTCCCTGCAGCATCAGCTCCAAAAGCGGCGGCTTTCAGAGCTGCGAAGAGAGAGAGTTTCTCTCGCGCGGTTCTGAAGACTCTCTCGCTGCTCTTCAGAACCGCGCGAGAGAAACTCTCTCTTCGCGGCTCTGAAAGCCGCCGCTTTTGGAGCTGATACTGCAGGGAGGAGAGGACTCTGCCAGGCAGAGAGGCCCGCGGGACGCTTAATACTGCGGCGGCGGCAAGTTTGGAATTTTTTTTTTTACACGCCGGTAAGTGCTTCGCGGGCCGCACAAGATGCTCTCGCGGGCCGCGTATTTGAGACCCCTGCTCTAAGGCCTACTCTGCATCAGGAACTCCTTCTCCAGGAACTGCAAGGTCTTCTTCAAGACAGGTTGGTGGAACCTGTACCTCCCCACCAGCTGGGGCAGGGCTTCTATTCCAGGTACTTTCTTGTGCCAAAGAGAACTGGAGGTTTCCGTCCCATTTTGGACTTGAGAAATCTCAACAAATTCTTGGAAAAGGAAAAGTTCAAGATGCTTACTCTTGGAACACTGCTGCCCTTCCTCCAGCAGGGAGATTGTCTATGCTCCTTAGATCTGAAGGATGCGTACACTCGCATCCTCATTCATCCAGACCACAGAAAATACCTAAGGTTCGTGGTAGGAGGAAACCATTTTCAGTACCGAGTACTGCCCTTTGGCCTAATCTCTGCCCCACGGGTCTTCACAAAGTGCCTAGCGGTGGTGGCAGCCTACTTGAGAAACCAGGGTATTTTTGTTTTCCCCTATCTGGACGACTGGCTCATCAGGGGTCAGATTCTCCAGGAGGCCAGGCAAACCACCCTCCGTACTGTCTCTCTCCTTCAACAACTAGGCTTTGTCATAAACTTCACAAAGTCCACTTTGCTCCCCTCCCAGAACCTGGAGTTCATAGGGACACTGTTAGACTACCTGCACGTAAAAACTTACTTGCCAGAAGACAGAGCGGGAAGGCTGATGGACTTGGCCAGCCGGTTTCTAGACAACCCACTGGTATCCGCCAGACTTTGTCTAAGGCTCCTGGGCCACATGGCTTCAACAGTGCATGTGACCCCCAATGCCCGCCTGCATATGAGGCCTGCACAGTGGTGTCTCAGGGCTCAGTGGAAGCAGGCTACAGGAAGCCTAAGAGACAAAGTAAGGGTGTCCAAACCCTTCCTGAACTCCCTGCAGTGGTGGCTACACTCCCCCAACCTTCTACAGGGAATTCCTTTTCAGGTACCTGTTTCCACTGTGGTACTCACAACCGATGCCTCCTTGCAGGGCTGGGGTGCATATTGTCTGGACAAGTGCACACACGGCCTGTGGTCTCCTTGGGAGGCCACACAACAAATCAATCTCCTGGAACTCAGGGCGATACGCTTAGCCCTCCAGGCCTTCTCTCACACCCTGGCCCACCAATCTGTCTTGGTGCAGACAACCAGGTGGCGATGTTCTATGTGAACAAACAAGGGGACACGGGATCCAAGCTCCTGTGTTGGGAGGCACAGGCCCTATGCTCTTTTGCACTTCAACACAGTATGCTGCTCAGGACAGTCTATCTTCCTGGCCAGGAAAATTTCCTGGCAGACAGATTGAGCAGGGATCTACAGCCTAACGAATGGCGACTGCACCCTTTGGTGGTTCAGAACATTTTCCTGAAGTGGGGACTTCCATCCATAGACCTCTTTGCCAGTCCCCTGAACCGGCAGCTGCCTCAGTTCTGCTTCAGGCAACTGCATCCCACGAGATTCGCAGCGGATGCCTTCCTGATATCATGGTCCAAGGGCCTCCTGTATGCGTTTCCTCCCACGCCCTTGGTGGCCCGAACCTTGTTCAAGATTCTAAGGGACAGGACCTCGGTCATATTGGTAGCCCCCAGATGGCTGAGACAGCCCTGGTTCCCGCTTCTGTTACAGCTGGCGGTGGACACCCCACTCCCTCTGGGGTTGCAACCCGATCTTCTTTCTCAGGATCAGGGTTCCCTTCTGCACCCCAATTTCAAAACTCTCAATTTGATGGCCTGGAGGCTGCAAGGGTAGTGCTGGCTCCCTGGGGCCTGCCTCAGGAAGTTGAAGAGGTGGTCTTAGCCTCTAGGAAGCAATCCACCAGAAAGACCTATGCTCTGAAGTGGAAGCGGTTCTCCTTGTGGTGTGATAAGCGCCAGGAGAACCCTTTCTCCTTTACTGTGCCAGTGGTGCTTCAGTCCCTGCTGCACTTGTCTAATCAGGGTCTTAAGTCCAATTCTGTTCAGGTGCACCTTTCTGCTCTAGCAGCCCACCACTCACAGGTGGAAGGGCACTCTTTATCAGTTCACCCCTTGGTGTCCAGGTTCCTCAGAGGCTTGCTCTTGCTAAAGCCTCCTCTCCGTCCACCAGCCCCTGAGTGGGAGTTGAATGTGGTCTTGCAATAGCTTACTCGCCCTCCCTTTGAGCCGATGGCTACGTGCCCTCTCTGCTTCCTTTCTTGGAAGGCTTTTTCTAGTGGCACTGACCTCGGCCAGACGAGTGAGTGAACTTCAGGCCCTGGTCTGTGACAGGCCATACACTTGTTTCTATAGGAACAGGGTAGTCCTTAGGACTCATCCTAAGTTCCTCCCGAAGGTAGTCTCCTCTTTCCACCTCAATCAGGAGGTGGTTCTTCCAACATTCTTCCCTAGGCCCCATGCCAGCCGGGCTGAGGAAGTCCTGCATACCCTGGACTGCAGAAGGGCCTTGTCTCTACATTGAGCGTACTAAGGGTCATAGAAGGGCTACTCAGCTCTTCGTCTCCTTTGACCCAAACAACTTGGGGTTGTCTGTCTCCAAGCATACCTTGTCCATATGGGTGACGGACTGTATCACCTGGGCTTACAGGGCAGCAGACCTTCCCTTGCAGGGTCGAGTCACAGCTCACTGTGTCCGTGCAATGGCTGCATCAGTAGCTCATCTCTGTTCTGTACCGTTGGTAGACATCTGTAGGGCTGCAACTTGGTCCTCAAGCCAGACATTTGCAGCCCATTACTGCCTGGAGAGGGAGTCCCGTAGGGACAGTGCTTTTGGTCAGGCAGTACTCCAGAATCTCTTTGAGGTTTAGGCAACTCCTGCCCTCCAGGCCTCTTGTTGGGCTACTGGTGAGATCTCTTCTCAGTAAAATTCTTCTTTCTCTGATGCTGAGGCTTCACAGAGGGAGCTCTATTTTTCAGCCTGGGTTCCTGGTAGCCCAGAGCTAGGGAGTCACCCAAATGTGAGGACTGACTTCCTGCTTGGACCTGGAGAAAGAGTAGTTACTCACCTGTAACAGGTGTTCTCCAGGAGCAGCAGGAATCAGTCCCCACAACCCTCCCTCCTCCCCTGGGAGTTGCAGTTGTACATAGTTCATTTTGTTTTTTGTGCTGTCTTTTAGCTATGTCATCTGACTGAGCAAGATGGCACCTTTGGGCGGGAAGGGGACCACACATGCGTGGGTGTATTCCCAAAGCCTTTCTTAGAAAGCTGGGGAAATGCTCCGCATGGGGGCTCCATCGACGTTGATGTCACCCATATGTGAGGACTGATTCTCCAGGACCAAGCAGGAAGTCGGTCCTCACATATGGGTGACGTCTGCTCCGACGGAGCCCTCGTGCGGAGCATTTCCCCAGCTTTCAAAGAAAGCCTTTGGGAATTGCAGCGCGCATGCGCAGTCCCCTTCCCGCCCAAGGGTGCCATCTTGCTCAGTCTTCTTTTTTTCTGCGGAGCCCGACGGACGTAGTTCGTTTTTCCCCGAAGAAAAAGTTGATTTTCCCTATTTTTCTCCGGTTCGACGCCGGATCCTTTGCCCGCTCGGACCGATATGCCGGTATCGAGTCCTTTCCTCTCTTTTTCGTTTTTTGTCCTTTGTGACTGGCGTTCGCGGCTTTTTTCTTGTTTCCCTGGCAGCCCGGTCTTTTGACCTAGCAGGGGCCCTTTTTCCCCCGATGGCTACCAGCGGGTTTAAGAAGTGTGATAGGTGTAAGAAACGTACGTCTCTTACCGACACACACGACTGCTGCCTCCGTTGCCTCGGATCCGATCTGTGGTCCGTGTGGCAAGATGTCCTCAAAGGCGTTGAGGAGTCGGCAGCACCAGAAGGATCGAATTTTTTCTGACTCTGCGTCCGGCCGGGCCTGGACCTCGTCAGAGGCCTCGACGTCTCGGGACTCCAGCCCCGAGCAGCGTCGGGGTTCCTCTGAGCGGGGGTCTCCTTCGCGGGAACATCGCAGGAAGAAGAAACCCACGAGGGCGTCGTCGGTGGATGCTCCTGGTTCCTCGAGGGCCAGGTCGCATAGCCCAGATAGCCGCCCAGGGTCTTCGCAGTCGGAGAGGCCTGCCAAGCATCCTCGTGTCGAGATGGAGTCTCCTGGACACGTAAGTGCTGTTTTCCTTGTGGACTCTCCTCCGAGGGAGCCGACGTCGGGCCCGACGCCATCAGGGCCCGAGTCGGGGTCTGCTGGGTCTCCTGAGTTCGGACTCAGGTTGACGGCCTTGGAGAGCAGCTTCGCTGCCTTCATGGAACAGCAGCGGGCATTGATCGCCGGTCTCACCGGTGCATCTGCCCCGACCACTGGGACCTCGACGTCTAAGCCGATCCTCGAGTCCATGTGGGCTCGAGTCGATCCTCTACCACAGTCTCCCTCGACCTCCCGTTCGGGGCCGAGGTCGTCATCGCCGATACCCTCGGCGTCGGGGTGGAGGGCATCAGTGCCTGCCTGACCGGAGCCGCTCGATTCCTCCTCCGAGGAGTCGGGCTGGGAGACGGAGGATGAAGAGTCACCCGACACCCATCAGACTCGGTGTCCCATCGGACTCACCCGAGTCCGAACCTCGGAGACGATCCCCACCGGAGGATACCCGGTTCTCGGACTTCGTGCTGGATATGGCCAAGACCTTGGCCGATCCCGAGGAGGAGCCTCGAGCCGAGGAGCTCGAGGCCCTCCAGTATGACTCTCCACCGAAGGAGGCCTTTACTGTTCCGGTTCCTCCGATGCTGGAGCGGCTGCTCTTCCGCATGTGGGAGACCCCGGCCTCGACGCCTGTGTTAAGCAAGCGGGTTGATTCCATTTATCGAGTCCGCAAGAGCCACGGGTTCCAAAAGGCACAATTACCGCACCACTCCATGCTTGTGGAATTGGCCATGCATCGACTGAAAAGTCAGAAGATGCACTCCTTGGTGCCTCCCGGCTGGGAGGCCCAGAACCTGGATGCCCTCGGTAAGAAGTGCTTCCAGGGCTCTATGCTTGCTTGCCGTGTCCAGACTTACCAGCTCTAGATGGGCATGTACCTCCGAGACCTGGCAAAGGAGATTGCCGGGTTCTCTGCTGGTCTCTCCGAGGAACCTTTGCAGAGGTTCCAAGCCTTGTCCACCGGTATTAGAGAGTGCTCAAAGTTTATCTCTCGAGCAGCCTACGATGGCTTCGAGGCTTCGGCCCGAGTAGCCGGGGCCGGCATCGGTGCCCGCCGACAGGCTTGGCTACAGTCATCCGACCTCGAGCCATGGGTCCAGGACAAGTTGGTCGATGTCCCCTGCCGAGGTGAAAACCTCTTTGACAAGCCCATGGCAGAAAAGGCTGCAGAACTTGAGACCGAGACTCTGACCAGGACTAGGCTTTCCAGGAAAACCTCTGCCCCTTCTCAGAAGAAGAAGGGCTCAGGAAAAAAGTCCTTTTACCCGAGGAAGTTGTCGGCCTATAAACAATACCCTCATTATCAGGCCTCTGCAGCTCCCCAACAGGGTCAGCAGGCCAAGGGGCAGGGTCCTGGGCCCCATAGGCAGAAGGCCCCCAAGCCACCTACACCGGCCCCTGCTCAGCAGGGTGGGGGTTTTGACTCAAACAGCATAGCCTCTTCTCCTCAGCTGGCTTCTCTCAGCACAGGAGGCCAGCTGGCCCACTTTGCCCACAGGTGGTCAGCCTTCACATCAGATACCTGGGTTCTTCATACAGTCCAAAAGGGCTATCTTCTCCATTTTCACCAGGTACCTCCCTCCTATTTTCCAGGGGAGCCTCCAAGACCCCCTCTGTACAGGGACCTACTCCTTCAGGAGTTAGCAAGTCTGCTAAAGGATCATGCTGTGGAACCGGTGCCCCACCACCTGAGAGGTCAAGGCTTTTATTCCAGGTACTTTCTGGTACCAAAAATAACAGGAGGCCTCAGACCCATCCTAGACTTGTGCAACCTCAAGTTCCTCGAGAGGGAAAAGTTCAAGATGCTTACCCTTGGAATCCTGCTGCCCTACCTCCAGCAGGGAGACTGGCTATGCTCCTTAGATCTAAAGGATGCATATACTCACATCCTTATCCATCCAGACCACAGACAATATCTCAGGTTTGTTGTGGGGGCAAACCACTATCAGTACAGAGTACTACCCTTTGGCCTGTCCTCCGCTCCCAGGGTGTTCACCAAGTGCCTGGCAGTGGTGGCGGCCTACCTGAGGCTTCAGGGTCTCTTTGTGTTTCCGTACCTGGACGACTGGCTCATAAGGGGCCAATCTTCCCAGGAGGCCAACCAGGCCGCTCTTCGCACTGTGGCTCTGCTTCAGCACTTGGTGTTTGTCATAAACTTCGCAAAGTCCACTTTGCTCCCATCCCAGAACTTAGAGTTCATAGGGGCCAGACTAGACACTCTTCAAGCAAAGGCTTTTCTGCCTCTGGACAGGGCCCACAGGCTAATGGATCTGGCCAGCCAGTTTCGCAGCAATTCCCTGGTCTCTGCCAGGCAATTCCTGAGACTACTCGGCCATATGGCTTCCACGGTTCATGTCACCCCTAATGCCCGCCTGCACATGCGCCCTGCTCAGTGGAGCCTTCGCACTCAGTGGCATCAAGCCACAGGGGGCCTAGCGGACTCAGTGAGAATCTCCGACCTGGTCTCCTCTCTGCAATGGTGGCTTCATCTTCCGAATCTGGTGCTCGGAGTGGTTTTTCAATCCCCTCCGCATACTCAGATGCTGACAACCGATGCTTCTTTTCTCGGTTGGGGAGCACATTGCCAAGGGACATGTACTCAGGGTCTCTGGACCCCTTGGGAGGCTACTCAACAGATAAACTTCCTGGAGCTACGGGCGATAAGCCTAGCTCTGAGAGCCTTCTCCCACCTCGCCTCTCACCAGTCTGTACTGGTCCAGACGGACAATCAAGTTGCCATGTTCTGTGTGAACAAACAAGGAGGCACAGGCTCCTTCCTTCTTTGTCAGGAGGCACAACGACTGTGCTCTTGGGCTGTCAATCACGGACTCCTTCTCAAGGCTGTCTACCTCCCAGGTCAGGAAAATTGCCTGGCAGACAGACTTAGCCGGATCCTGCAACCACACGAATGGAGATTGAACCCATTGGTGGTTCTGCAGGTCTTTCTCAAGTGGGGGCTCCCCACCATGGATCTTTTCGCCAGTCCTCTGAACCGGCAACTCACGAGATTTTGCTCCAGACAACCGCATCCTCTCCGAGTAGCAGTGGATACGTTTCTGATCTCGTAGTCCACAGGCCTGCTCTATGTGTTTCCTCCCACTCCACTGGTATCCAGAACGCTGTTCAAAGTCCTCAGGGACGGGGCTTCATTAATTCTCATAGCCCCCAGGTGGCCAAGGCAACCGTGATTCCTGCTTCTGCTACAGCTGGCGGTGGACACACCTCTTCCTCTGGGGTTTCAACACGATCTCTTGTCTCAGGATCAGGGGACTCTCTTGCACCCCAAATTCCAGTCCCTTCATTTGATGGCCTGGCGCTGAAAGGGTAGTCCTAGCTCCCCTACTACTACCTCCAGAGGTGGAGGATGTAGTCTTGGCCTCTCGGCGTCAATCCACCAGGAAATCCTACGCTCTTAAGTGGCGTAGATTCTCTGCATGGTGTGCTCAGCACAGTGACAATCCCTTCTCGTGCTTGGTAGCGGTAGTATTGCAATATTTGCTCTACCTCTCCGATCTGGGCCTTAAGTCTAACTCTGTCCGTGTTCACCTTAGTGCTCTCTCAGCACACCACTCCCCAGTGGACGGCAGGCTTCTTTCCAACCACCCTTTGGTGGCTCGTTTCCTCAGAGGCCTTCTTCTGCTTAAGCCTCCTTTGCGTCCACCGGCCCCTGAGTGGGATATGAATGTGGTCTTACAGCGGCTTACTTGTCCGCCTTTTGAACCTATGGCTACCTCCCCTCTCCGTTTTCTCTCCTGGAAAACTTTATTTCTGGTAGCTCTCACCTCTGCTAGGTGAGTGAGTGAACTGAAGGCACTAGTGTCTGATCCTCCTTACACTAGGTTCTACAGGAATAGGGTAGTCCTACAGACTCACCCTAAATTTCTTCCTAAAGTTGTCTCACCTTTTCACCTCAATCAGGAGGTGGTTCTTCCGACCTTCTTTCCCAGGCCGCATGCCAACCGGGCTGAGATGGTCTTGCATACCCTGGACTGTAGGAGGGCGTTATCCTTCTACCTTGACCGTACGCAGGAGCATCGAAAGGCTGTTCAGCTTTTCGTTTCTTTTGACCCCAATAAGTTGGGGCTCCCTGTCTCCAAGCGTATGTTGTCCTTATGGGTCGCTGACTGTATCGCCTGGGCTTATGGGGCAGCCGGCCTCTCTTTGGAGGGTCGAGTCACGGCTCATCGTGTCAGGGCGAAGGCTGCGTCAGTGGCTCATCTCCGCTCTGTTCCGTTGGCAGACATCAGCCGGGCTGCTACTTGGGCCGCAAAAGTCTGGCTTGAAGACCATTACTGCCTTGAGAGGGAGTCCCGCAGGGACAGTGCTTTCGGACAGGCAGTCCTCCACAATCTCTTTGGGGTTTAGGCAACTCCTACCCTCCGGCCCTGGTGTTGGGCTACCGGTCAGGGGCCTTCTCAGAGAAGATTCCTTCCTTCTGTGCTGTCGAGCTCGAGGGAGCTCATTTTTCCGCTTGGGGTCTTCTGTAGCCTTAAGCTGGGGAGTCCCATATGTGAGGATGGACTTCCTGCTTGGTCCTGGAGAAAGAGTAGTTACTCACCTGTAACAGGTGTTCTCCAGGAGCAGCAGGAATCAGTCCTCACAACCCTCCCTCCTCACCTTGGAGTTGCAGTCATATGATTTGTTTTTGCTAATTTTTTGCTGTCTTTTAGCTATGTCATCAGACTGAGCAAGATGGCACCCTTGGGCGGGAAGGGGACCGCGCATGCGCGCTGCAATTCCCAAAGGCTTTCTTTGAAAGCTGGGGAAATGCTCCGCACGAGGGCTCCTTCGGCTCCGACGTCACCCATATGTGAGGACTGATTCCTGCTGCTCCTGGAGAACACCTGTTACAGGTGAGTAACTACTCTTTTTCATTTTCTGTATATTCTTGTGCTTTTATTCTGTCGCCCTGCTGAGGCGGAAGGAAATGGCACAGGGAAGAAGTATTCCTTCCGATGGGACGTATATTGTTATAGTACAGTTGTTTGGTTATAATTGGCTACTTATATGTTGCTCCTTTAAGTGTGCTTTGTCAATAGTTCACTGGGGCTGATGGGAGATGCCAGCAGACTACATCCAGTGATGTCACGAGTTTTGACATACCCAGTCTCCAAGCTGCAGGAGGAGGTGCACAACCCAGAAGTGTGAACTAAACTGGAGTTCCTCCAGGAACATCAATTACCAGGTAAGTGTAATTTCCATTTTTAAGTGCTCACAAATCCACTAGTTCAAGAACTGAATTAAACCATATTTTGTCAGGTCCAGAGTCGTCATTCTCTGTTCCCTTCTTGTTCATGCTCCACTGAGTTATCACAGACCTTTTGCACCTCTGCCTGACCGTTACCATCAAGGACTCTGTGCTTTAGTCGTCACTCTCCGATCTTCCCCTTCTGACGTCATCTTTGGTAGATTTTCTCATCCTGCTTTTTTCAGCCCTAATGGGGCCTCATTAGTGTTATTCCCAAGAAGGTAAATTTTATTCCAAAGGATTATATTCATGTTATATCTAGTATTTTCAAAACATAGGTGTTTCTATATATCTCCAGGAACAAGCAGGAATGAGTCTTCACATATGGGTACGTCGGTACCGACGGAGCCTGCACGGGAATGCTCCCCAGCATCCAATCAGAAAGCTTTTGGGAGCATCCCTCACGCCTGCGCACTGACTTCCCGCCTTTTCCACTTCTCAATTTTCGTTTTTCCGCGGAGCCGGCAGAACTTCGTCCTGTCACCGCAGAAACGTTTTTCTTTAAATTCTTCATTTCTTGTTTTTTTTTGTGGTCGCGGCTGTTTTTCCCGCCCCCACCGGTACCGCCGGTGGTTTTTTCTTTTCTTTTTCTTAAACTCAGAGATTTTTCCCTCTGCTTCTGTCTTAACCTTTTGGGCCTACAAGGCCTCTTCATCATGGAGCCTTCTTCTCCTAAGAAGTGCCTTCACTGTGGAAACACAGTTTTCTTTTTAGACTCCAATAACTGGTGTCTAACCTGTTTGGGTCCTGACCCTTTTTCCCCTGAACCATCAGGCTGCAATACTGTGAGAAGACCTTCCCTCTTTCGAGTTTCCCTCGATACAGTTTTCACTCCGCCAGTGAAGGCACCGTTTTTTTTCTTCTCTACAGGATCAGGTAACCCACAAACAGTCTGTTAAGACTTGCCAATCCTTGAGTGGTAGGTCTCATGCCAAGCATGATGACGGCTCCGGCCTTGCCCTCAAGACCCCATTGGCATTAAAACCCCGGCAGGAGTCTTCGGGCTCCAAAGCATTTCAGGGGTTTCAGGTTGTTCCTGGGGCTCACCCCTCACAGAACATACCTGAGCCATGCTTGGTGGTGGTATCTGCTTCGAGCGGTACCGATACCCCGGCATCGGTACCGGTGTCGAGTGTTCCACTCTTCACCAGGGATCGTCATCTGGCGTCCTCGGTACCTTCGGGACCGATCGACACGACCCAGAGTGACTTTCCTGTATCGGCATCGCCGATACCACCACCGATGTCGGTGCCCTCTAGACATGCATCGATAGACTCGCTCCCTTCGATGCCGAGTCTGGAATCGATATCTAGTCTAGATGACTGGGTACCGACACGTCTTGGAACCAACCCTTATCGTTTCCGGTTACGCAGTACCGAGGATATTCACCAAGACTCTCTGGTTACCTCGGTACCGCTTGAGCAGCCTCCGATGACTGCCTCGATGACATTACCGTCTCCGATTCCGCCTCCGCTGCCGGTATCGATGTCGATTCCTGCAGTTACATCGGTACCATCGATTCTTTCTGTGCCTAGTTTGGAATCGATACCTGGCATGGACGATGCAGTACTAACTACCTCAAATCGTGACTGCCAGTATCACTATCCATCTAGTAGGGTTCTTTTTCTGCACCAGACCAGTACATCCTCTGGTGCTCAGGCTGCTTCTTCAACCTTAGCCTACCCAGGGATGGTTCCCATTGGAGATCCTTCTTTTCAGAAATTTCTCCTTGATATGGCAACCTTTTTTGCTATTCCTATCCCTGGCTGTGATCTTAACCAAGCCTCTCCTGCAGAAAAGGAAAATATAATGCTTCCTTTACATCATTCTTTGCAGGATCTTCTTCTAAGAATATGGGAATCACCTTTAAGGGTTCCCTCACCTTCTACAGCAACTAATGTTCTGTATCAGGTGCCCCCCTCTCCAGGGTTTCAAAAGACTCAACTTCCCCATCATTCCATTGTAGTGGAATCGGCAATGAGGAAAGTAAAAAGCAAGAAGTGGTGTTCTTATTATCTGCCAGGTCGTGCATCTAGAGCACTTGATGCCTTTGGACGTCAAACCTTCCAAGCATCTATGCTGGCATCAAGAATTATTTCTTATATATTTTATGAGTCTAACACTCCAGGAGGTCACAAAGAAATTATCTCTTTTGACTCCTTTTTTGTCAGAGCCTAAGGCTGCTGACTATTCCTTGCTTCTTAGTCATAGCCGGAATATCTCTTGGTTTCTTTCTCGTGCTTCTCTAGACTCTTTTGAGTCTGTTAGCAGATCCTCTGCTATTGCCATTGGAGCACGTCGTAGAGCCTGACTCCAAGCTTCAGACTTGAGCAGATGGGCACAACACACACTGGGTAATTCTCCTTGTACTGGAGAAAATCTCTTCAATAAGGAGGCTTTACGTCAGGTTGCTCATTGCTCCACTGACTTCCCCTGGTTCTGGAGACCATTCTAAGCCGCCTTCTTCCCCAGGAGGTAGGAAATGTCCTACCAAACCTTCTTTCCTTAAGAAAGGAAGGTTTCATTCTTCTCCTGCCCATCATCCAGATGTACCCAAGCAAGGGACACCTCGTCCTAGTCTGAAGTTTCCAAACTCTAGCCAGTCTGAGCATACCCAGCAACCATAGGTTCTGAAGGTTGCAATCTACAGTTAACTTCTTCCTAGCAGAAGTTTGTTCACTGTTTTTCCTTAAAGCTCTACACTGGGATTTTCCTTTTTCAGTATGCTAAGCTGTCAGGATATTCTTGTCCATGGGTTACAGAATTCTCCTCTTCTTACTACCAAGAAGGGAAGTTACAACTATCCCATGATAGTTTCTGTCCCAACATGAACATTTTTTCCTTCAGCTGACTCGCCATATGGGTAAGTCACCCTCCAATTACCTGTTTTCTCTACCCTCTCATCCAGGGTTTCCCCTGACTGAGTGGTACCATACTGAAAAGCTTCTCTAGCCTTTCATTCCAGTGTAGACTTTTTGTTTCCTTGAATACATTCTCAAGATAACTCATCAGGCAGGGACAGGAATATCTCCTCTCCCTTTGTCTGTTTCTCTTTGTTTTGCACAGGAAGATTCTCTCTGCTGTCTTTTTCAGCTGCTGTGCATGCAGGAGTTCCAGTGATTGATCTACTGGTACTTTTCCACAGGTTCCAGTCTATCTTCCACAATTTTTGTTTAGCCTCAGTAGTGATTCCAAGCTAGTCCTCATCTATCTTGGATAATCCTACTCACTTTAGGCTTCTCACATTATCTTCTTTCTAGCCATCTCCTTTTCCTAGGATGTGGCAACACACCTGACTTCAGTCAGTTTTATCTCATAATTCTCCTGCACAATGCTCTCTGCAATCTTCAGAGAAGCTTTCTACTATGTGCCCTTGCTACAGAGCATTGAACTTTGTAGAAAAAAGCTTATAAATCATTCCCATGACTGTGAGGGTTCTCCACACCCTCTTGTCTCCTGTTATAATTCAGAATATAAGCTTTTTCTGCCTGAATATCCAAGGCTACTAGTAACGCATGATACCCCTATGTCCCTCCAGTGGGTCCTCCTGGTATCTTCTCTATGCGTTTCTACCCATCTACCATGCCAGAGTTCTAAAGGACTCCCAACTTGCTCTTTACAGACTGATATTATCCTCTGTTTTTCACGCAACCATCCTGGTTATTTTACTGGATTGCACTCCTGCATCCTCTTAGCCCACGGAAATAGATTCTCTATATATCTGTCAAGTGGGTTTCACCCTCTTGTTATTGGATGAATCTTTCCCCTTCACATTCCCCATGTGAATGTTCTTATGGGGCTTAGTGGTAGACATGTATCTTCAGACTCATATTCATGTATGTATATATCTCTATATATGCATCTACATACATATGTCTGTAAGCTGTGTGTGCATAATTTATGCTATATGTGTATGTATATATATATATATATGTGTATGTGTGTGTGTGTGTGTATGTATGTGTGTATGTATGTATGTATATATCGGGAGGCTTTTTATAGGTCGATATGTATTACATACTATCTCCCTAACTGTCTATGCTATAAAAATTTTTACCTTCTTAGAGGTTCCAGACAGTGGGCTTCCATATTTTCATACTGTTCCTCAGTATGTGGGGGCTCTTATGCACACAACCATTGCTGTGGTGCTAACAGCTTCCACTTTGCCCTAAGTCTCCCTATCCTTGAAGTGTCAGGCTTCAATATCTTTCCTATCTCTCACCAGCTAGGAAAGACAGTGTACATCTTCATTAGTTCTGAGTACACATCTGTTCTCCTTGGGAATACGGGCTTCTTTCCATACCCCTCCTTCCCTCTAGGACTGGGCTAGTTGTCCAAATCGGTCAGTCTTCTTCTTTTAGTCCTCAATGTTAATGACTCTGTACCTAAAAATTTTCAGCTTTTCCCATAAAGCTTTCCGTTGAAGACCTGCCGTTCTTATCCTGCCCCAGTTGACACCTGGGTCTCCTGCTAATTCCAGGTTTGGACATTCATCCTCACTGCTGTGAGGTCACCTTGAGGATTCCGCTACTGCATATCCAGTAGACTCCATCCCGCTCTCTACTTCCTACAATCCAGTAGGTAAGCTCCATATTATAATTGTTCATTAAATAATTTTAATGATACTTATCATACATACCAAGGACTCCTCTTCTGTAGTCCTTAGGTTCGCTGTTTTTCCTTACAGCTCCTCTCTTCTCAACTCCTACCCTCCATCCCTCATGGGATGCCGGAGATTCCTGTGTGGAAAATGCACTCCTGATCCAGGGACACGCATTTTATGGGATCTCCCCCTGGCATCTATAGCTAGGGAGTCCCCATATGTGAAGACTCATTCCTGCTTGTTCCTGGAGATAGCACAGTTACTTACCTGTAACAGGTGATCTCTGGGAACAGCAGGAATAAGTCTTCACAACCCACCCACCTCCCCTAGGAGCTGTATCTATCTATCTTCCTTTCCTCTTTCTCTCCTTTTGTCTCAACTATGAAACTCAACTGAGGAGAAGAAGTGGAAAAGGCGGGAAGTCAGTGCGCAGGCGCGAGGGATGCTCCCAAAAGCTTTCTGATTGGATGCTGGGGAGCATTCCCGTGCAGGCTCCGTCGGTACCGACGTACCCATATGTGAAGACTTATTCCTGCTGTTCCCAGAGATCACCTGTTACAGGTAAGTAACTGTGCTTTCTCCAGGAACAAGCAGAAAGTCAGTCCTCACATATGGGTGACGTCTGTGCCAATGGAGCCCTCGTGTGGAGCAATTCCCCAGCTTTCAAAGAAAGCCTTTGGGATTGCCTCCGCATGCACAGTCCCCTTCCTGCCCAAGAGTGCCATCTTGCTCAGTCTCCCTTTTTCCGCAGAGCCCAACAGATGTTGTTTCACTGTCCTCGGCGGCGGCGGGGGGGGGGGGGGGGGGGTGCATCAAAACTTTTGAAGAATTATTCTTCGACCCAGTTCTCCTTCCCGCCTTCAGCTCGGTACACCGGTATCGAGTCCGGTCATATTTTTCATTTTTGTCCTTGGTGACTAGCGTTCACACTCTTTTTTTTTTTTTTTTTTTTTCTTCTTTTTCACTGGCAGCCCAGTCATTTGACCTTGCAGGGGCCCTTTCTCCCCCGATGGCTGTCAGCAGGTTCAAGAAGTGTGATCGGTGTATGAAGCGGATGTCCCTTACAGACACACATGACTGCTGCCTCTGATGCCTCGGGCCTGACCATGACCCGGTCAGCTGTGGCCCGTGTGGCAAGATGTCTTCCAAGGCATTGAGGAGCAGGTAGCATCAACGTGAAAGGATTTTCTCGGAGTCCGCAACCGTCCGAGCCCGGACCTCGTCAGAGGCCTCGACATCTCGGGAGTTGTCAGACACTGAGCGTCGTGGGTCCTCTGAGGGGGGGGGGGGGGTCGCCCTCCAGGGAACACCGGAGGAAGAAAAAAACTTGTGAGGGCGACGTTGTTGGAGGCCTCTGATCAGCCTGGGCCCTCGGATTCCAGGGCGCAGAGCCCTGACTGTCTCCCCAGGTCCTCGGAGTCGGAGCGGCCAGCCAAACTACCTCGTAAGGAGCTAGAGACGCTGAGTCAGGTAACACCTTTTGTCCTCGTAGACTCTCCAGGAGAGTTGGCATCAGGCCCGACAATGTCGGGACCCGATCCGGAGGCTGTGGAGCCTTCTGAGCTCGGTCTCAGGATGGCGGCCCTGGAGATCAGCATGGCTGCCTTCATGGAGCAGCAGTGGGCACTGATAGCCGGTTTCACTGGTCCATCCACCCCGACCACCGGGACCTTGACATCCAAATCGACCCCCGGAGGGCTAGCCGATCCTCGAGACTCTTCGGACTTGTCGATCCTTGACCAAGGTCTCCCTCGACCTCCCGCTTGGGACTGAGGTCGTTGACACCAATGCCCTCGGTGTTGGGGCGGTCGGGCTCGAAGCCCTCATGGCCGGAGCCGCTCGATGCCTCCTCGGCGTGGGAGACGGAAGATGAAGAGTCTCCAGACACCCACTGGACCCGGTGTATCCCATCGGACTCACTGGGTTCGGAGCCTCGGAGAAGGTTCCCCCCCCCCCCCCCCCGAGGACACCAGGTTCTCGGACTTTGTCAGAGACATGGCCAAAGCGTTGGCATTCCCGACGGAGTCCGAGGAGAAGCCTCAAGCCAAAGAGCTCGAGGCCTTCCAGTATGATTTTCCCCCGAGGGAAGACCTTACTGTGCCAGTGCCTCCGATGCTGGAATGGCTAATGCTCCCCATGTGGGAGTCCCCGGTCTCTATGCCAGTTCTCAGCAAGCGGGTCGATTCCATTTATCGAGTCCACAAGAGCCCTGGATTCCAGAAAGCACAGCTGCCGCACAACTCCATGGTTGTGGAATCGGCCATGCAAAGGCTCAAGAGCCAAAAAACGCACTCCTCGGTGCCTCCCGGCTGGGAGGCCCAGAACCTGGACGCCCTCGGCAGAAAGTGCTTCCAGGGCTCGATGCTGTCATGCCATGTCCAGACCTACCCAGCTGTACATGGGCATGTACTTACGGGACCCCAGGTTCTCGGCTGGCCTCTCGAGGAACCCTTGCAGCGCTTCATGGCCTTGTCCACAGGGATTCAAGAGTGCTCGAAGTTTATCTCAAGCAGCCTATGACTGCTTCGAAGCTTCGGCCCAAGTAGCCGCAGCCGGCATCAGTGCATGCCGTCAGGCCTGGCTAATGTCGTTGGACCTGGAGTCATGGGTTCAGGACAACTTGGTCGATGTCCCTTGCCAAGGTGACAACCTGTTCGGCAAACCCATGACTGAGAATGCTGCGGAGATCGAGTCTGAGTACTTAACCCGGACAAGGCTCTCTAAGAAGACTTCTGCCCCTTCTCACAAAAAGAAGGGCTCGGGTAAAAAACCCTTTTTCTGAGGAAGGGTAATGCCTACTGCAACTACCCCACCTACCAGGCCACCCCAGCTCCCCAACAGGGGCAGCAGGCCAAGGGACAGGGGCATGGCCTGCGTAGGCAGAAAACCCCCCAAGCCTCCAGCTCCGGCTCCCACCCAGCCGGGAGGGGGTTTTTGACTCCCACAGCATGGCTTCTCTCCCATCTCTGGTATGGCCCTTCACAGGAGAAAGGCTGACCTTATATGCCCACAGGTGGCCAGTCGTTACCACCGATACCTGGGTCCTGCAGATAGTGCAGAAGGGGTATCTACTCCATTTCGACCAGGTACCGCCATCCTTCTTTCCAGGAGAGCCTCTAAGGCCCCCCTCTTCACCTCCTCTTACAGGAGTTGGCAGGTCTTTTGATGGATCAGGCAGTGGAACCGGTGCCCCACCACCTGGAAGGGCGAGGCTTCTACTCCAGGTATTTCCTCATACCAAAAAGGACAGGAGGCCTCAGGCCCATCCTTACCAGGCCTGGTAAGGGAAAAGTTCAAGATGCTTTCCCTTGAAATATTACTGCCATACCTCCATCAGGGAGACTGGCTATGCTCCTTAGACCTGAAGGATGCTTATACACACATCCTCATACATCCAGACCACAGACAGTTTCTCAGATTTGTGGTGGGAGGAAACCCACTTCCAGTACAGGGTACTTCCCTTTGGCCTAGAATCCGCCCCCAGGGTATTCACCAAATGCCTGGCTGTAGTAGCGGCCTTCCTCAGGAGCCAAAGGCTTTTTGTCTTCCCCTATCTGGACGACTGGCAAGAGACCAGTCGATCCAGGAGGCCCAATAGGCCACTTCTCGCACAGTAAACCTGCTACAGCATCTGGGGTTTGTCATAAACCACACAAAGTTTACTTTGCTCCCCACTCAGAAGTTGGAGTTCATAGGGGCAAGACTGGACACCCTCCGGGCAAGGGCTTACTTGCCAGAGGACAGGGCAAATAGGCTACTGGCAATAGTTTGCCAAGTCAGTCAACAATCTCAGATCTCTGCGAGGAGCTTCCTCCGTCTACTAGGCCACATGGCCTCCACGGTGCATGTGACCCCGAATGCTCATCTGCACATGAGAACAGCTCAGTGGTGCCTCAGGGACCAGTGGACACAGTCCACAGGCAACCTCAGGGATAGAGTAGCGGTGTCCAAGCGACTCGTGAGATCGTTGCAGTGGTAGCGCCTGCCATCTAACTTGCTCGGGGGAGTGCCTTTTCAGACTCCCTCGCACACAAGAGTACTAACGACAGATGCATCCTTGCTGGGCTGGGGAGCCCAATGCCAGGGTTCATGCACTCAGGGGCTGTGGTCTCCTCAGGAAGCTGCGCACCAAATCAACCTCTTAAAGCTGCGAGCAACTTGCTTAGCTCTTCAAACCTTCTGTCAGGCTCTCTCAGGTCAGTCTGTCTTGGTGCAGACAGACAAACCAGGTAGCAGTTTTCTACGTGAACAAACAGGGGGGCACAGGGTCTTGACACCTCTACCAGGAGACCCTGTACCTCTGCTCATTTGCAGTTAGGCAGTGTATGTCACTCAAAGTAGTCTACCTGCCTGGTCAGGAGAACATTCTAGCAGACAAGCTAAGCAGGATTCTCCAACCTCACAAATGGCAATTGAATCCAGATGTTGGCACAGTGGATTTTCGACCGCTTGGGCCATCTATCCATAGATCTCTTTGCCAATCCGCAGAATCACCAGTTGCCCAGGTTTTGCTCCAGGCAACCACATCCTCAGAGGGTGACTGCAGATGCTTTTCTCATCTTTGTCAGTGGGCCTCCTGTATGCGTTTCCTTCCACACCTCTGGTGGCCCAAACATTGTTCAAGATCCTTCGGGACTGGGCCTCTGTCATTCTGGTAGCCCCCAGATGGCCAAGGCAGCCTTGGTTTCTGCTGCTTCTCCAGTTGGCAGTGGAGACCCCACTCCCTCTGGGGACGCAGCCCAACCTCCTGTCTCAGGAGCAGGGTTCTCTCTTGCACCCCAACCTCAGGTCCCCTCAGCCTGATGGCATGGCTGCTGAAAGGGTAATACTGGCCCCTCTATTCCTTCGTAAAAAGGTGGAAGAAGTGTTACTGGCCTCCAGGAGGCAATCCACTAGGAAGTCCTATGCCTTCAAGTGGCGTAGGTTTGCAGAGTGGTGTACACAATGCAATGAAAACCCTTTCTCCTGCCTTGTACCGGTGGTGTTGCAGTACTTGCTTCACCTCTCAGAATTAGGTCTTAAGTCTAACTCTGTCAGGGTCCGCCTGAGTGCTTTGTCAGCAAACCACTATCCAGTGGAAGGGCAGCCTCTGTCGTCTCACCCCTTGGTGTCCAGATTCTTCAGTGGTCTACTTCTACTAAAGCCCCCGGTTCGTCCTCTGGCAACTGAGTGGGACTTGAATGTGGTCTTGCAGCAGCTTACTCGCCCACCTTTTGAGCCGATGTCTACTTGCCATCTGCGCTTCCGCTCCTGGAAAGTGCTCTTCCTGGTGGCACTCACATCTGCCAGACGTGTGAGTGAGCTGTAAGCTCTGGAATCTGATAGACCGTACACATGGTTTTATAGAAACGGGGTGGTCCTTCGCACTCACCCCAAGTTCCTTCCGAAAGTAGTCTCCTCATTCCACCTCAACCAGGAGGTGGTGCTTCCAACCTTCTTTCCCAGGCCACATGCCAGCAGGGCAGAGGTGGTACTGCATACCGTGGACTGTAAGAGGGCGCTCGCCTTCTACCTGGAGCGTACGCGGGGACATCGGAGGGCTTCTCAGCCCTTTCTTATGACCCCGGTAGGCTGGGCCTACCTGTCTCCAAGCGCACGTTATCCACTTGGGTGGCAGACTGCATCGCCTGGGCATATAGGTCAGCTGACCTCCAGCTGCAGGGTCCACCGTGTCAGGCCCACCGTGTCAGGGCTAAGGCCGCGTCAATGGCTAACCACCACTCTGTTCCGTTGGCAGACATCTGCCGGGCTGCAACTTGGTCTTCAAGCCAGACTTTTGCAGCCCATTACTGCCTGGAAAGAGTCCCGGTGGGACAGTTTTTTCAGCCAGGCGTTACTCCGTAACCTATTAGAAGTTTAGGCAACTCCTACCCTCCGACCCTTTGGTGTCAGGCTACCTTGGGGGTTGCGTTCTCAGAGAAAATCCTTTTACTGCTGCTGCGGCTCTTCTAGAGGGAGCCATTTTTTCAGCTAGGGTTCTCGGTAGCCTATAGCTGGGGAGTCCCATATGTGAGGACTGACTTCCTGCTTGTTCCTGGAGAAAGCATAGTTACTCACCTGTAACAGGTGTTCTCCAGGGACAGCAGGAATCAGTCTTCACCACCCTCCCTCCTCCCCTGGAGTTGCAGTCCTATTATTAATTTTCTCTCTTTTTGCTGTCTTTTTAGCTATGTCATCTGAGCAAGATGGCACCCTTGGGCGGGAAGGTGACTGCGCATGGCAATCCCAAAGGCTTTCTTTGAAAGCTGGGGAATTGCTCCGCACGAGGGCTCCGTCGGCACCAGTGTCACCCATATGTGAGGACTGATTCCTGCTCTCCCTGGAGAACACCTGTTGCAGGTGAGTAACTGCGCTTTCTTCTCGCCCCTCCTCCGCAAACTTAGAGCAGACAAATCAGAATAGATTTCTATTTTACAGTCCTCCCATTTGACTTAACCAAACTTTCTAGCTGCCGAGAACACTGCTGCTTTGGCTGCAAATTCATGAGAGGGACCCACTGTATCATGAGGCTGGCGCTCACCCCAGGGGCTCATCGCTCTGTGCGCCCGCTTGATTTTTAAACATGTAACCATGCCGCAATGTTTTGTTGATGGGATCCTTTGAACACGGCCCTGTTTTTCAAAAAAGCCTGATGCAGAGCTCATGGAAATGGTCTGAGCTCGAAACACTGTCCTGTGTTGCTATTTATTCACTGAGAGGTGGATTTTCTGAATGGATTTGATCTACATTCTTTTCAAAAATCTTTGAGGCATCAGTTTTTGCTACAAAAAAAGCTAATTTTGTGTGTTCACTTTGTGGTGTCTGCACAGTTTTTGACTCCTGATGGTTGTCTGTATTTAAAAAAAAATATTAAATAGCAAACTTTGTTACTAGAATGGCTCTGCCCCTCTAAACAGATTTCAGCAAAAAGATTTCACTTACATTTTGAGCTTTGACTGAATTTTTATGCTCTTGGGCACGATGTTCTAGCTCTCGTCCTTTTTGATGGACTATTATGGACTATGGAGTGGAGGAGTAGCCTAGTGGTTGGGGCAAGGTACTTCAGGCCGGAAGGTCGGGGGTTCAAATCCCACTAGAGGACAGCAACCTTGGGCCGGAAGGACTGGGGTTTCTAGTCCCACAGGTGCTCCTTGTGGTCTTGGGCAAGCCACTTAACCCTCCATAGCCCATGTTCCCTGTAAAATAGTTATCTCCAAGTTATAATACCCTGTTCAATGTAATTTCAGTTTGTTCAATGTAAACCGCACTGATGCAGAATAGCGCGGTATATAAGAGAATGTAAATAAATAAATAAATAAAAATAAAATATTAGTGAGTTTAGACCTACTGTATATTGTGATGATGTTTAAATTAGCTGTTTTTATGTTCTGGCACTTTGTGGTGGATTCAGTTGATATTTATTCTTATTACCTATGCTGTGTTCAAAATGATCTGCAAAATAAATGTACTACAGTAGCATTTCCATAACTCTTCTCTAGACTAGCCCAGACATGTGGGTTTATGCTCTCTACCAACAGATGGAGACAGAATCGGTTTAAAGTCACCCAATGCGTGGTCCTGTGTGGCCTTATGGTCTCAACATTTCTTTTGTTTCCAGCTGATGACAGGCAAGCTTACCCTGTATAGTGTCATATTAAAAGGCTGGAGGAGTTTAGGGCAATTCTTAATGGGCAACGATTTTATGGGATTGTACTACTTTCAGGGCTTTGAGGCTGAACAAGAGGACTTGACCCTGATTACTTACTAAACTTGGGATTCAAAGGTGCAAAACCTGAATCAGATCCCCGTCCCTTATTTCCTTGAAATCTAGTCTGTCCTACTTTTTGAAAGGGAACCGAGACAGTGAGTGGCAGAAACTGCTAATACTAATAAAATTAGCAAAAAAAAAAGAGAAATAAAAGGATAGCCTAGTAGAGACCAGTCTGAGGGAATAGGCAACAGTGTCCCTCGCTGGTGGTCGCATATCTGGCCTGGTAAATGTTGGCACAAGTCAGGTGCATTCTGCAGGTTCTGTTCTGCAGACCATGCGGCAGCATGCTGTGCCATGCTTGTGAAGGGCTATGGTGGAGCAGAGCCAGAGACTGCATAGAGGAGGTCCCTGACACAGAGTGATTCTCTGGAGGCAAACATGATGGCAGCAATGGCCCCAGGTATGGTTTCCAGGCTGATAGCAGGCAGCGGTTTTGTGGGGAAAAATGCCAGTACTGTGGACTGCGTAGAATAGGAGCATGTGGCCAGACCCTTCTAGTTCATACTGCTAAATCAGTCCAGACAAATGGGTTGTATCCCCCTGTCAACAGATGAGACAAAGAAAATTCCAGAAGCTTAGTGACATCACCCTTGATAGAGAACTCTGTACCCCTAGGGGTCAGCTTCAGTATTTTCTCTGCCTCAGCAGATGGTGGACTCCTACTTGCTCTGGCTACCAGTGTAGTCTGTCCAGGGAATTCCCTTGACACTTTGTGCTGTCTCATATTGGGCTAATTTCCCCCTTCTGACTCCAGAGGTGTCCTGATCAGGAGGATCAGTAGAGCACTTCTGAGGTGAAGGGCTCCTGCTCAGGAGGAGCTGTGTGGCAGGGACAGCCTTCAGCTTCAAGATTTCTGCTGCAGGGAAGCCTTTTCCACAGCTCAATAACAGAAATTTTAGTGAATACCAGAAGGGAAATGTTCAATTGAGTGCCCTTGGGGCTCAAGGGGGTACATTTAGACACAGCTGTGCTTTCTCTCGGGTCAGGTTTATTTCTGCCGACTGCAGCATGAAGCCCCCTCCAGACTCCTATGCTACTAGGACTGTGAGTACAGTTTTGGGACCGTCCATACAGCTGGCTAGTCAACGAGAACAGGACTACCAGCAATCCCCCCCCCCCCCCCAACCAATATCCGGCCTCCCACAGTATTCCCAGCCCGCCATGGTCCCCTCTGATCTATTGCTGCTTCCCGCTGAGCTACCCTCTGCTAAGCATGCTTTTTAAACCTCACCACTGTTTCCGTAGAACTCTCGGTGCCTCCCAGCCTTTTTGTACAGGCCCACATTTTTCCCTCCAAGACTCTTGCAGCAGGTGCCATTTCCTGTGGGTCTCTACTTGCCTCTGTGGCTGCCATTTTTCTTTCTGGGTTACTGGCCTGCTGCAGGTGGATCCCTAACCTGTTTAGTTCCATTTTTCTGTGCAATGTCTTCGTCTTTGCAGTGCTACCTTGGGTTGCAGCAAGAAGCTCCGTTTCCTCACTTGGGATCTTTTCTCATCCTGCAGAGCAGATCAAGGAGGGATGTCTTCAGGTACAGGGGCCTCTGGAGTCCAGCGGATTACAGGATCCGAGGCAGCATGGATTCACCAGAGGCAGGTCTTGTCAGACAAATCTGATTTATTTGGGTGACCAGGGAGTTGGACCGAGGGAGAGCCCTAGATGTGGTGTATTTAGATTTCAGTAAAGCCTTTGACACTGTTCCTCACAGGCGACTTATAAACAAACTGAGCACCCTAGGGATGGGCCCTAAAGTTACTGCTTGGGTTAGAAGTTGGTTGGGTGGGAGGAGACAGAGTACAGGTAAATGGAGCTTACTCTGAGGAGAAGGATGTTACCAGTAGTTTGCCCCAGGGATCTGTCCTTGGTCTGATTCTTTTTAACATCTTTGTTAGTGATATAGCGGAAGGGCTGTCGGGTAAGGTTTGCCTCTTTGCGGATGATACCAAAATTTGCAATAGAGCAGACACCCAGGAACATGTAGATAACATGAGGTTGGATCTAGCTAAGCTTGAAGAATGGTCTAGAATTTGGCAGCTGGGATTTAATGTTAAAAAATGTAAGGTCATGCATTGGGGCTGCAGCCATCCAAGGGAGCAATATAGTATAGGGGGTGAAGTACTTTTGTCCACTAAAGAAGAGCGGTACCTAGGCGTGGTTGTGTTTGATCTTAAAGTAGCTAAATAGGTAGAAAAGGCAACGGCAAAAGCTAGAAGGATACTTGGGTGCATATGGAGAGGAATGACTAGCAGAAAAAAGGAGGTGATAGTGCCTCTGTATAAGTCTTTGGTGCGACCTCATTTGGAGTATAGTGTGCAATTCTGGAGACCGCACCTTCAAAAGGATATAAACAAGATGAAGTCAGTACAGAGGGTGGCTACTAAAATGGTTAGTGGTCTTCGTTTTATAAAGCATATGAGGACAGACTTAAGGATCTTATTATGTACACCTTAGAGGAAAGGTGGGATAGAGGTAATATGATTGAGATGTCTAAATACCTCAGTGGCATAAATGTACAGGGAGAGAGCCTCTTTCAATTGAAAGCAAGTTCTGCTACAAGGGGACATGGGATAAGGGTGAAGGGATAGATTCAGGCGTGATATGTGGAAATATTTCTTTACAGAAAGAGCGGTGGATCCGTGGAGTAGTCTCCCAGTGGAGGTGGTAGAGATGAGGACAGTATCTGAATTCAAAAAAGCATGGGACAAACACAGAGGGATCTCTAAAGGAAAAAAGGGGTATGTTCCTTAGCGGTTCTCAAGTCTAGTCCCCACCTCTGGGTTTTGCTGCTCCTCCAGCAGCTTGGAGACTGATAAACATCATCCTTTTTCTGATGTCACTGGTATATCCTGTGAGGATCCGCCTCTCTGCTCCAGTTGCCTCAGTCTCCAAGCAGCTGGAGGTACAGTGGACCAGGGCTCCTGGTTCACTGGAGGAGCAATTAAGTAGTAATAGTTTTAAATTTGATTTTGGTTTATGATTCAATTCAGTTACTTTATTTTATAGAGAAATTGGTGAGTTTAGGTGTTCTGTGGGTTGTTTCTTTAAGAAACTGTTAGGCCTGCTCGTCCTTCCCTCCCCCCCCCCCTCCTCCCTCCTTTACCTGCTTAGGTAGCGGCAGGGGAGCCTGCGGACAGACTTCTGGGCCTCCGAGAGTGCAGGAGGTCTTGCTATGGTGACGGCAGATAGCGGATGCAGATGTTTTGCCTGCGAACCGCTTCAAAGAGCCTACCCTGTCTGGCAGACTAACGGAGGGTTGTAGTTCCGTCCCTCTTCTACTCCACTGGACTCCCGCGCTGTCAACAGCTAGTCGGAGCGCGGAGGCGGCAAAGTGCAGAACGCGCAGGCCGGAGCCGTCGAGAGGTAAGCGGGCTCCGGGTCTCAGCGCGTGCTCAGCCAGGAGCATTTTAGGCGCGAAACCACGCAGGGCCTGACCGCATGGCGACAGAGGGAACGCGGTCAGGCGTTCGTGGCCTTTGCAGGTTTGCTTTTTAGAGCGGGAAGCTTCGGTTTGTGCTTCGAGCGCCCTTTTTCGGCTTGGGGGAGCCACGGCACTTTGGGGGGCTGCGTTTGTGGGTACTTCATATAAAAAAAAAAAAAAGAGTCACTGCTAGTGTGATGCCCAGCAAGTCCCTATGCCTGGTATGCGGCTCTAGAAAGGGCGCGCTATCCAAAGCGGGTGTTTGCTGGAGCTGTGTGCAGGAAGCAAGCACAATGGAGAGTCCCATGGAGGGGGGAGCTCTGCCTCACTCTTCAGCCACGGAGCGCGAGTCGGTTGCTGAGACTTTCCCGAGTCCGGAACCAGTAGCGGGTACCTCCTCCGCACCGGATCCGTGTCTCTCGCTGGCAGCCTTGCCGGAGGGGTATGCGGCGCTTCTTTCTCAGCAATTCGAGGTTTTTCTGCAGCAGGCTCTAGGGGCTCTGCGCAAGGAGCCCGCACCGAGCACTAGCGGAGATAAGAGGGAGGACAAGCGCCCGGGTATTCCTCTGAGCTCCGGAGCGGGGGGCAGTGGAGGAAAGAGGTCCAAACCAGAGGTGGAGGTGAAGGAACCATCCGTGATCTCGGAGGAGGTTCCCTCAGATGAAGGCGACCCTGATCTGGATATTGAGAGTGAGCTGGAGGAAGGCGAGATCGCCGAGAAGGATGACCCAGGCTAGAGTGGTCCGGTTGTTCCGGAGGGAGGCGTTGTCGGCACTCATAGCGGAGACGCTGAAGGTTCTGAATATGCCAGCGCCCGGGCCTGCGGAGGATGAGACGTTGGAGGATCCTTTGCTACAGGTGTTTTGTAGAAATCAACGAGCCTTTCCAGTTCATAGAGTCATTCGGGAGATGATCCAGGAAGAATGGGATACGCCGGAGGCGAGTCTGAAAGGTTCTTGGATTATGGGCCGCCTGTATCCACTGGTGGAGCAGGATAGGGAGTTGTTCAAGGCTCCCAAGGTGGATGCCCCCGTTTCGGCGGTGACAAAGAGGACTACCATCCCCGTGGAGGGCAGTACGGCTCTCAAGGATTCTCAGGACAGAAAGTTGGATACTTTGTTAAAGCAAGTGTTTGAGGTGAATGCGCTTTCCATACACGCAGCGATCTGTGGGGCATGGGTGATGCGAGCATGCCTGCGTTGGTCACAACGCATTCAAGGAGAGCATGGGGAAAATTCCGTGGGAGAATCAGCTAGATTGGAGTCGGGGTCCGTTTATCTGGCTGATATACATTACGACCTCATTCGGGGCCTCTCTAAGAGCATGACGTCGGTGATAGCGGCCCGCCGATACCTCTGGCTGCGCAATTGGGCGGCGGATGGGTCGTCCAAAGCCAGGCTCAGTAAGCTTCCTTTCCGAGGACGTTTGCTATTTGGAGAAGACTTGGAAAAGATAGTTAAGGATTTGGGTGAGTCCAAAGGAGGTAGACTGCCAGAGGATAAGCCAAAGCAGGGGCGGTCGACGCCTGCGGCCTGGGGGCAGCAGAGAGAGTTTTGTCGGTTCCGCTTTCCTAGGTTCAGTCAGGCTCAAAGAGGTCATTTTCCCATGCGGACGCAGGGGTATCGTCCCTTTCGGGGGGCAGGAAGAGGGTTCTCGGCCTCTTCTTCCTCCTCTACAAACCAGCGAAAGTCACAATGAGATGCGGAGGGCCCAGGTGGGGGTGGTGCCCGTCGGAGGTCGGTTACGGGATTTTTACGCTGCCTGGGTCCAGATAACAACGGATCAGTGGGTGTTCGAGGTGATTCGCGAAGGGTATGCGTTGGAGCTGCTAAGGCCGGTACGGGACTCGTTCGTGCAGTCGCCTTGCAAAGCGCCGGGCAAGGCCGCGGCGGTGCGGGGAAACGGTTCAGAGGCTTCTGGATTTGAACGCCATTGTGCCGGTTCCTTTAGACCAATACGGCTGCAGTCAGTACTCCATTTACTTCATAGTGCCCAAAAAGGGAGGAACTTTTCAGCCTATCCTGGATCTAAAAAGAGTGAATCGGTGTCTGCGTGTGTCCCATTTTCATATGGAAACGTTGAGATCTGTGATTGTGGCGGTAAAGGGCGAGTTTCTTACGGCGTTAGACCTTTCGGAAGCATACCTGCACATCCCGATCCGGGAGGAGTATCTCAAGTTTCTCCGTTTTGCGGTTCCCGTGGGCCATTTTCAGTTCCGGGCTTTGCCTTTCGGGCTGGCCACTGCTCCACGAACTTTTACCAAAGTGATGGTGGTGGTGGCTGCAGCGTTGCGAAAGGAGGGTGTCTTAGTTCACCCGTACTTGGACGATTGGTTGATCCGAGCGAAGTCGCGAGCGGAGAGCGAGGCGGTGACACAGAGTAGTGGAGTTTCTGCAGAGTCTCGGTTGGGTAGTCCAATGTGTCAAAGAGCCAGTTGACTCCATCGCAGCATCTAGAATATCTGGGGGCCCGTTTTGATTTGGAGGCGGGACGGATTTTTCTGCCACGTCAGCAGGCGATGGGGCTGCGAGCCTTAGTCCGGCGGTTCCTAGACAGACAGCGGCCTAAGGCATGGCACTATCTACAGTTGCTGGGGACAATGACAGCAACCTTGGAGGTGGTACCGTGGGCGAGGGCTCACATGAGGCCGCTGCAGCGGGCTCTGCTCAGACGATGGTCGCACCCAAACGATCCCCTGTCACAGGTGCTTCCGTGTCCGGAGGAGGCGCGGCAGGCCCTGCTCTGGTGGTTGCGCCCCGAGGTCCTGGAGGTGGGGATGCCGTTGGAGACTCCTTCTTGGGTACCCCTGACGATAGATGCCAGTCTGTCAGGATGGGGGGCTCATTTTCAGGGAAGCTTTGCACAAGGCCACTGGAGCGAGCAAGAAAGGTGTTGGTCGATCAACAGATTGGAATTGAGAGTGGTGACTCTCGCGCTGCGGGAGTTTCAGCACCGGCTGAACGGGCAGGTAGTTCGAGTGTTTTCCGACAACGTGACAGCAGTGACCTACATCAACCGACAGGGCGGCACAAGCAGCGTCCATCTGGAGGCCGAAGTGGAGCAGTTATTCGAGTGGGCCGAAGAGCATCTGCCAGCGATATCGGCGGCGCATGTAGCTGGGGTGGACAATGTGGAAGCCGATTTCCTGAGCAGGGTCAAGGTGGACCCAGGGGAATTGGTTCTACAACAGGAAGTGTTCGAGATGCTGGTGAGGCGATGGACGCCTGTGATGGACCTAATGGCAACATTTCAGTCGGCAAAAGCCAGTCGTTTTTACAGCAGAAGGCGAGAAGATGTCCGAGGGCCTGGATGCGCTCATTCAGGCATGGCCGGAGCAGCAGCTGCTTTACGTGTTTCCGCCTTGGGTTCTGATCGGAAAGGTGGTGCAGCGTATCGAGGGTCATCGGAGCAATGTGATGCTGATAGCTCCAGATTGGCCCAGGAGACCCTGGTACGCAGATCTGCGTCGTCTACTCGTAGCGGAGCCATGGAAGCTGCCTCTGCGGGGGGAGCTGTTGACGCAGGGGCCTCTACGCATGCCGTTCATGGATCGGTTCTCGCTTATGGCCTGGCTATTGAGAGGGCGCGGCTAGCCAAGAAGGGCTATTCGGTGGCAGTTATTGACACGTTGAGAGCGCGGAAGCGGTCTACTTCGTTGGCGTACATTAGGGTTTGGCGCGTCTTCGAGCATTGGTGTTTGGAGCAGCAGTTGCAGCCATTGAGAGCAACTATCCCGCAACTGTTGGCTTTCTTGCAAAATGGTGTGGAGAAAGGTTTAGCGGCGGCGTCCATGCGGGTGCAGGTTGCGATGTTATCCTGTTACAGGGGAAAGGTAGCAGGTATGGCGGTTGGGTCGCATCCGGATGTTAAGAGATTCTTGAGAGCGGTAGGTCTGCTTAGGCCTCCGTGTAGACAAATAGTACCGAGATGGAGCCTTCCCTTGGTGCTGGAGGCACTAGGTCGGGAACCGTTTGAACCTCTGTCGCGGGCATCCTTGAAGGATCTCACGCTCAAGGTCGTGTTCCTGGTGGCTATTTGTTCAGCTAGGCGAATTTCGGAGTTGCAGGCTTTGTCTTGTAAGAAGCCGTTTCTGTCTTTCCATGACGCCAAGGTGGTGTTGAGACCTGTTCCTTCGTTTTTACCCAAGGTGGTTTCGCCGTTTCACTTGAGTCAGGAGGTAGCTCTGCCGGTGTTTCGAGATCAGAGGTTGTCGGCTTCCGCCGATAAGGCCCATGTTTTGGATATCCGTAGGGCCTTGAGGAAGTATCTGCGGAGGACGGAAGGATTCCGCAGAACGGATAGGCTGTTTGTATTGTTTGGGGGCCACGAAAGGGAGAGTCAGCGTCCCGAGCTTCCATTGCCAGGTGGATTAAAGAGGCCATAGCTTCCGCCTATGTCTTGAAGGGGAAGCCAGTTCCCGAGGGCTTGAGGGCTCATTCTACTAGAGCGCAAGTGGCTTCTTGGGCAGAAGTTGGTAAGGTGATGGCGGTGGAGATCTGCAAGGCAGCGACTTGGTCGTCATTGGGCCCTTTCATCAAGCATTACTGTCTGGATGTTCAGCAACACGGGGATGCATGTTTTGGCTCTGCCGTGCTTCAGGCGGGGCTAGCGGGTCCCTACCAATGATTTACTGCTCTGTTACTTACCCAGAGGTGGGGACTAGACTTGAGAACTGCTAAGGAAAGGTAAATTAGTCTTACCTGCTAATTGTAGTTCCTTTAGGGACTCAAGTCTAGTCCCGAATCCCTCCCAGGTTGGTTCTTGGTGGATGCTATGCCTGAAGCAGGAGAACTACACAGGTAAGAAGTTAAGCAGGATAGCGAACAGGGTGGTAAAGTAAGGCACTCTCCTCAGTTTATGGGAGGAGCAGGCCTGATAGGTTCTATTACTGGTGGCAGAGCTAGGTGGTCTTTTATGAAATAACAAAAAAAACAAAAAAAAAAAGGAAAAAATATGTATATCTATATATATAATAAAGGAGACCCTTAGGATTTGGGGTTGGTTATAGTTTGGTTTCTGTGTGCTACTTAATTGTTGCTCTGGTGAGTTTGCTTTGTCAATAGATAACTGGAGCAGAGAGGTGGATCCTCACAGGATATACCAGTGACATCAGAAAAAGGATGATGTTTATCAGTCTCCAAGCTGCTGGAGGAGGAGCAAAACCCAGAGGTGGGGACTAGACTTGAGTCCCTAAAGGAACTACAATTAGCAGATAAGACTAATTTACCTTTGTAGTTGATATGGAAGGACAGACTAGGTAGGCCATGTGGTCTTTTTCTGTCGTCATATTTCTATGTTTCTACCACAGCTGAACCCTGGCCCTCGTCACCACGTTGCCTGTTCTTCCGGGCCCCCCATTCACTGGGTCTCCCTTGCCACAAGAGTTCCTTCCTCCTGTCCTGCCAGAAGAGCGGTTTCCCACGGTCCTGCAAGCACCAAAGACTCAAACATCCAGCCCTCATCCACTGCACCCCCTCCAACTCCTGCTGATCTGCAGTTTATGGATTTCTTCTGTTTTGCTTGGGAATTCTGGCATTCTAGACCCAAAGTTTGGTGGTCTCTACTACTCCAGGGGGCCCAGCCCTTCCGCCTCAAAAGCACTCCTATCAGTCTGTGGCTACACCCAAGGTGAATCCTGCACCCTCAGGGGACTGGCACCCTGTTGGGGAAGACGATGAA
Organism: Ichthyophis bannanicus; assembly: GCA_033557465.1. Lineage (NCBI taxonomy): Eukaryota > Metazoa > Chordata > Amphibia > Gymnophiona > Ichthyophiidae > Ichthyophis > Ichthyophis bannanicus. Next base: position 867,530,663 of record CM066035.1, on the reverse strand, counting down.
TGTGTCTCGGAGGACCACTCCCTTATTTCAGATTCAGATAGGGAAGAAGGAGAGCTCTCGCACACGGAGGACAAGCCTGAGGCGAGAGATGATTGGCAGGGCATATGCCTATTTCAGACAGAGGAACTCCCTGCCCTCATTGCACAAATTATGAAAACCCTTCACTTCTTGGGCCCACAACCACCTCAGCGGCAGGCAGATCCCATCATTCTGGGTATCGGGGAAACCGGAAAAGGTTTTTCCCTTTTCCCCTGAGTTACAGCAGATGGTAACCATGGAGTGAGGTTCCCCTGAAGCCTCCTTGCAGTCAGGTCATTGTCTGTGCTACACTTATCTTTGGGCCCCTGATAACCTGAAAGGTGGCGTTGCTTTCCAAAGGTTAACGCATTAGTAACAGCTGTCAGTATTTTATTTTTTATTTAGCTGGATTTCTATACCGCTTTATCTTAAAATCAAAGTGGTTTACAATGAACTTTAATGTTTACAAAGAACAAGAGAAAGGGGCATGCAGGCATATATCAATTTAATTTATATATAATATATAAAATTATGTACATGGTCTTAAAAGGGGGATATGGGAGGGGGGGCAGGGGGTAAGGAGAGGGCTGTGTATTAAGTAATGTCATCATAGAGGAGGGTTTCAGCTTCTTGAAGTCCTTGGTGTCATTGATGGCTCTGAGATGGTCGGGGAGTGAACTCCAAAGGGAAGGTGTAGCTAATGAGATTTCTCTTCCTGATGTCATTTGGATTTTTTATAATCCTTAGGGGTTGGGATAGTATGACTGGTGGTTCATTGTCTAGGTCTGTTGCTTGTTTCCGTGGTGATAAGGTGTTTCAGATTGTCTGCAGAAGTATTTTGCATGATTTTGAAGATATGACGAATAGCCTTATACTTAATGCAGGAGATGTTAGGTAGCTAGTGGAGCTGGTGGTGGGGGGGGGGGTGGGGGGAAGTGTGATATGGTCGTGTTTTTAGTTGAGACAGATATGATGCGAGCTGTAGTATTTTGCATCATTTGCAGCAGGTGGAGTGCTAGTTTGGGAAGACAGGGGTAGATGTGGTTACAGAAGTCTAGGGTGGGTGTGAAAATGGTGTGGAAGTGTTCATAGTTGAGTAATGGTTTGAGTCTTCTGAGAACATGCATTTTGTGGTAGGCTGCGTTGGCTGTTTTATTGATGTGAGAGTGCATGTTTAAATTACTGTCCAGAGTGACTCCAAGGTACTTTACTTCAGGTTTGATGGGTATAGTGATGTTTGTTAGGATAGACTTTGTGGGGGAGAAATTTGTGTTGTGGGTGACGAGGAGGGCTTCAATTTTTTTTGTAGTTGATGTTTAGGATGTTTTCAGTTAACCAGGTTGTCATGTCTTCCAGGCAGGTGATGAGCATACCACCATTCCGGTTGAGGGAGGCACAGCTCTCTGGGATCAGATAGATCATAAGGTTGAGGGCCTCTTGAAAACAACCTTTTCTTCATTATCCTTGGCACTCCAAGCCTTAGTGTGGCTGCTTGGCTGCGTGTGCGTTATTGCATTGGCTACAATTGCTCCCGGAAGATCCCGCGTTGGCCTGCTTGGAATCTGTCACCGCATTTATAGCAGATGCTTTCTATGATTTACTTAGTTTGTCAGCTCAGTCCATTGTGGCATCTACAGTTGCTAGACGATGTCTTTGGCTCCGCCATTGGAATGCAGATGCCGTTTCCAAGGCCAGACTTGCCAAGCTCCCCTTTAAGGGCAAGCTTTTGTTTGGCGAAGATCTAGACAAGCTGGTCAAGGACTTGGGCGAAGTCAAACTTCAATGTTTACCGGAGGACAAGCCAAAATCAGGATCTCTGTCTCCAGACTGCAACGGCTCCCTCCCTCCTCTTACAGGTCACGTAGCAAGGACACATGCCACTACCGGCCGTAGCACTCGAACACCTACTATACTAAGATTGGTTCTAAGTCCCAGTCCTTTTGTGGTGTCAGTCGCAGAGACAACTTTTCCATGGCCAACAAGTTTGCAGGCGCTACCAGGTTCTCCTGCTGACTAGCTTGGGGTCCATTCTGGGGGGAGGGCCTCCTGTAGGTGGCCAGATACAATTTTACTCCCGTGAATGGACCCATATCACTTCAGACAAGTGGGCCCTCAAGGTTGTTACTCATTGGTATGCCCTCGAGCTCAGGCGGCCTGTCCCATCCGCGTTCCTGGTCTCCTCATACCGAGCGCCGGACAAACAACTGGCCGTCCGGAAGACACTGCAGCATCTGCTACAGCTCCGAGCGGTCTGCCCATTGCCCCCCACAGAGTCTGGCTGTGGGCATTATTCCATCTATTTTGTCTTTCCCAAGAAGGACCCTTCCTTCAGGCCTATTCTGGACCTGAAAGGTGTAAACAAATGTCTACATGTGTCACATTTTCAGATGGAGATGCTCCGGTCGGTCATTCAGGCGATCAGGCCCGGCGAATTCCTGGCATCTCAAGACCTAGCAGAGGCTTACTTTCACATTCCTATTCACCCAGCGCATCTGCAATACCTTAGTTTTGCAATTCTGGACTGCCATTTTCAATTTAGGGCATTACCATTTGGCCTAGCCACGGCACCCTGAACCTTCACCAAGGTCATGGTGGTAGCAGCAGCTGACCTCTGTCGCTGAGGCATCAGGATCCACCCCTACCTGGACGACTGGCTTATCCGTGCAGAGTCTTGTGAAGAGGCAGTCTTGGTGGTGGAGCAGATGGCCACCTTCTTGAGTCGCCTCGGATGGATAATCAGGCCGAGCTATTTTCAGCCTTCTCAGTCCTTGGAGTTTCTCAGGGCTCAATTCGAGACACAGGTGGGCCGGGTCTGTCTTACCTGAGACAGATGCAAAAAGCTGATTATGCAGCTCCAGAACTTCCTTCGGGTCCCAACATCCTCTGCCTGGGACTACCTGCAGATCCATCGCAGCCACCTTAGATGTGATTCCTTGGGCTCTGGCCCACATGCGTTCTCTTCAGCGGTCCCTCTTGTCAAGATGGTCTCCCTGCTGCCAAGATTATCCACTTCGGCTCCATCTCCCCTTAGTGGTGCGCCAGTCTCAGGTGGTAGCTCTGTCGTCGCAATCTCTTACGAGTAGTCCCTCTAGAGACTCCACAATGGGTGCCCATAACCACTGATGCCAGTTTAGCAGGCTTGGGGGCTCACTCTTTGGGACGAATGGCCCTAGCTCCTGGTTGGCCCAGAAGGCCTCCTGGCCGATCAGTTGCCTCGAAGCCCGGGTGGTCCGGCTGGCATTCCTTGCCTTCCGCTCCTTACTTCACAAGAAAGCCATGCATATCCATTCAGATAATATGACCACAGTTGCCTACCTAACCAGCAAGGAGGCACAAAATGCCTGGGAGTGGTGCGGGAGATGGTCCTTCTGTTCCTGTGGGCAGAGGACAATCTGCAGGCCCTCTCTGCACAGGACATTGCCGGGGTGGAGAATGTCCATGTGGATTTCCTCAATTGGCATCTCTTGGACCCCAGTGAGTGGGAACTTTCTCAGGGAGCCTTCCAGCAGATTGTGAATCGTTGGGGCTGTCTGACAGTGGATCTGATGGCCACTGCTTCCAATGCACCATTCTTTTTCAGCCACCGCAGAGAACCGGGTTCTCAGGGACCCAATGCCCTAGTCCAGCCCTCGCCCCTGGATCGGCTGCTCTGTCTTTCTGCCATGACCGCTGATAGGCAGGATACTCAGATGCATCGAAGCCCATTAGGGCAGACTGACCATGCCACCTGTGGTACGCCGATCTTGTTCGACTCTCATTAACAGCGCCTCTGCCCCTCGGCACCCACAAGGGTCTCCCGCGGCAAGGGCTAATCATGGATGACCCAGCTCCTTACTCGCTTACGACTTGGCTCTTGAGCAGCACTGCTTAGCTCGGAAAGGCTATTCACCTCAGGTGGTGGCTACTCTTCTAAAGGCACGGCACCCCTCTACTTCGTGGGCCTATGCTAGAGTTTGGCGTGTTTTTCCACATGGTGCTCTCAGAGAACATTGTCCCAATGGAGGGTGCAAATTTCTGACATTTCGCTTTTCTTAAGGATGGCTTTGATCAGGGAATGGTCCTAAATTCCTTGAAAGTTCAGATTGTGGCACTTGCATGTTTCAGAGGATCTCTCTGGGGGCACTCGTTTGCCTTGCATCCAGATTTAGTTCATTTCTTGCAGGGAGTTTGGACTCTGCGCCCACCCCTCCACCCGGTGGTTCCACCCTGGGACTTGTCTTTAGTCCTTAAGGCACTTAACAGACCTCCCTTCAAACCGCTCTGCCAGATTTCACTTAAGGATTTGACCCTTAAGACTGTCTTCCTAGTCTAGTGGCAATTACCTCAGCTCGGTGTATATCAGAGCTTCAGGCGCTTTCTGGCCGGGATAATTTTCTGGCCTTTTCCCTGGAGGGTGTCACGGTTCGACCAGTTCTTTCCTTTTTGTCAAAGGTCTTGACTTCATTCCATGTCAGTCAGTCAGTGATCCTCTCCTCCTTCCCAAAGCTCCTATCGGAATGTTCAGTCTTCATTCACTCTTTCAGCAGGGCGTTACTTCGCTATCTTAAGGTCACCAATTCCTTTTGCCTCTCCGAACACCTTTTTGTGTTCATTGGTGGCAGCTGCTTCTAAGGCTACCATCATGTGCTGGATCAAGAAGGCCCATTGGGTCTGCCTACATTCTTCAGAACAAGCCCGTGCCTAGTGGACTCGGAGCTCATTCCACTGGTGCCCAAGCCGCAACTTGGGCAGAGAGCGTGGGTTCCCTGCTGGAGATCTGCAGGGCAGCTACCTCGTCGTCTCTCTCTACCTTTGTCCGGCACTATCATCTGGACCTCCACGCTCGGGAGGCGACTTGGTTTGGGGCCAGCGTCTTGGCTGTCACGGTTGCTTCCCGCCCAGAGGGGATTTATCTTTGGTACTCCCCATGTCTAGAAGCATGTACTGGAAGGAGAATTTTTACTTTACGTTAATTTCCTTTCCTGTAATTACTGCTAGACCAGTCCAGACCCCTCCCCTCTATCCTGCCTTATCTTGACTGCGATGCTTTTTCTTGACTTGGCCGTGTTGGCGCCTAAGAACTCATTGGCGTAGCTGACAGCCCCGCCTGTCTCTCTTCTTTGTACATACTTTGACGTCCTGCCGTGTAGATGGTTCTTTATGGGAGTTTTACCCCAAATGTAGTTTTATAAACTTAGTTCAAAACAGTTCACAACAAATTCAGGCCACTTTGCTTGCTACGAATATACTGAAGCTGACCCCTAGGAGTACAGCGTTATTTATCAAGGGTGATGTCACTAAGCTTCTGGAATTTTCTGTCTCATCTGCTGACAGAGGGACACAACCCATTTGTCTGGACTGGTTTAACGGTGATACAGGAAAGGAAATTAACAGTAAATAAAATTTATCCTTCCTGCCGATGGATATCTTGGGTAATGATCCTTGGGGGGGGGGAGGGGAAGACGCAGAGGTTTAGAAATTCCTGGTGTCAGGTGGCAGTCGATTCAGTGGAGGCTTTTTCCCAGAATTATTTTAATGCAGGCTTGCTTGCAGTGGAGCAGCTCCTTCCTTATCTTTCAGGCCAGACCAGTGGTTTATATCCCTTCACAAGCAGATAGAGACAAAAAAAAAATACTTAGAACTGACTTGATGCCCCTTAGAGGTTTCTGGTGCTGTATTCAGTTCCTTGGTGTTCTTTGTTACTACCAGATAGTGCAGACATATCCTGGTACAGCAGCTATGAGTAGGCCACTCCCAGGAAGACTATTGGCCCAGATTCCCAGTAGAACATAAACAGCATCTGAGGGATGCTCTGGTCAACAGTCCTTTTGGAGTTGATTCTCTTCTCTTCTCTTCTTGGGGTCTGACAGTAGGTGCTACTGACAGCACACACTCCCTTTTATTCTTGGAAATCAACAAGGAGTCAGTAAAACTTATCCCCCAATAGAGATTTTCAGTCCAGACGGCTTCCCTGGCTTTCCAGACTTTCCAGACTAGTCTAGACTTGCTTATCTTTGTTATGCATTGAGGGTTCAGTTTTAAACCCACAGAGATTCAGATTAGGTTCTTTCTAGTGAGTTATTTTGAGAGCCTCAAGGTTAGAGGCTGGTTCATTTAACCTACTGGTTAAACTTCCTCTGTTCAGGGGAAGGGGATAAAGCTGGGATAATCTATATTGAAGTCTATTTTTATTTTATTTAGTAGTTTTTAGTTCACACCTTTCCAGTAGTAGTTAAAGGTGAGTTAGTCAAGTAAACTAGGTATTTCTATCCTGAGAGGTCTTATAATCTAAATTTGTACCTAAGGCAACGGAGGGTTAAGTGACTTTCACAAGGCCACAAAGAGTGACAGTGGAATTTGAATCCTGGTCTGTTTGGTCACCAGGCCACTGCTCTAACCACTAGGCTGCTACTTCTACAGGAATACTGAAACTGAGAGAGTCACAGGATGCTATATAAGGTAACATTGTCAAACCATTTGTTTTCTCTCCATTTGCTGGTAGAGAATAAACCACACTTCTGGTTAGATCTAGAAAGACACAGGGAGAGAAAATCAGCAGGTAAGATATTTCTCTTATGTGCAGAACTTGAAATTATAATCAATCACTTCTGGACTGTAAGTATTCAACAGGATATTTACTCTGTAAACAAAACTTGTTCTTTTCATAGGAAACACACAGAAAGTGATGAAGAGGAAAGCTTTTCTTGGCTTGAAGAAATGGGAGTTCAGGATAAAATTAAGAAGCCAGATACAATTTCCCTTAAATTGTATCCTTAAAACTGCTGATCTAAGAAGGCTCAAGGAGTAGTCAAGTACTTGACAGCTAAAACTGAATGCAAAAAAGCACAGAATAATGTATTTCAAGGTACCGAAATAGGAGGGAGTGATACACAGTAAAGGATGAATTCTGGTGTGCACTTATCAGAAGAAAGACCTTATGATTTGTGTCTGATGTGAAGGAAAAAGGGGGTAATGGCCAGAGCCAGAGTAATACTAAAGTGCATAAAGAGACTTAACCAGAAAAAAAGGTGATAATGACTCTGCACAGGTCATAGGTAAGCCCCTTATCTTGAATAGTGTCCAGTTTTGGAGGCCAAAAGGGACACATGCTGCAGATGCTGCAGAGGGGAGGCTACACTCAAAGCCATCAGATTTCACATCCCCTCTAGGTATAAGTTATAAAAGAGGGAGGAGTGGTCTAGTGGTTAGGACAAGGTACTTCAGGCCGGAGGGCCGGGGGTTCAAGTCCCACCTGGGGACAGCAATCTCAGGCCGGAGGGACTGGGATTTCTAGTCCTATAGGCACTCCTTGTGGTCTTGGGCAAGCCACTTAACCCTCCACTGCCCATGTTCCCTGTAAGTATTAACATATGTGTGTCATATCCCCTCGTGTTAAATGTATCCCCCAATTGACCGCTTTGACCCAGTGAAAAGCGGAATATAAATACAGCTAAATAAAAAAAAAAAAAATAAAAAAAAAATCAAGCACAAGAAGCAAACCTTTTTCAGGTGAAAGAATGCTCTAGAACAAGAGGCTACAGTTTGAGGCTTTAGTGGCGAGGAGGAGGAAAAACTTGAATAATATCAGAAAATATATAACCACCACTCTATGAAGAAATAAAAGGAAATGGAGGTGGAGACAAAAATCAGTAACAGAATTAAAGACATTTTGGGATAAGCACAGAAGATCTGCATGTGAAGAGGTTAGGGAAGATCTATGGCATTGCACCAGGAATGAAATTAAGCAGAAGCATGGTTTCTTACCTCTATCAGGAGTTCTCTCTGGAAAGCAGAATAAATTGGCCACACATAGGTGATGTTTGTTTGGATCTGCTTTCCCAGAGCCCAGAAAAGCCTAAAAAGCTTTCTCTGGGAACAAGCAGGAAATCAGTCCTCACATATGGGTGATGTCGGCACCAACAGAGCACGTGTGGTAGCTTCTCACCAGCTTTCAAAGAAAGCCTTTGAGAGATGCACCACGCATGAATGGTCCTCTTCCGCCCAAGGGTGCCATCTTGCCTCTGCCTCCTTTTTTTCCCGCAGAGCCCACTAGACATATGTCTGTGTTCCCTGGGAAAAAATGTTTAGTTTTTTGTCTTGATATTTTGTTTCTTCTCTAGTTGCTTACTGGTTCCCTTTCCCACTCCCCCAAGCTCTCTTGTCTTGGCATTGTGTCTTCGGTCCATTTCTTTTTTTCTCCTTTTTCTTTGAGAGCAGCTTGACCGGCTTAGTGCCCGTTTTTCCATGGCTGGGCCTGATGTTTTTGACCTCGGGGAGGCTGTTACCCCCCCATGGCCTTGGCCAGTGGTTTTAAGAATTGTGACCAATGCACCCACACCTTGTCGTGCACCAACCCATAAAATTGCTGCCTCTGATGCCTCGGGCCGGACCATGGCCCCTTGGACAGTGGTCTCTGCAAGCGGATGACTTCCAAGGCCATCAAGAGCTGTCGTCAGCAGCGGGGGAGTCCTTCCACAAGACTGACTCTGTGTCGGTGTCCCTGGCAACACCGCACATCAGAGCCCCTCCCCCGGAACCACAGGGAGACCGTGCCGCCTCGGAACTCTGAGGCCACGGATCCTCCAGCTAGACCCCAGAGGAAGAACCCAAGAAGAGCCGGAAACCCTCGAAGACCGCGTCAGTGGACAAGCCTGGGATAGTGGGCAATTCCCCTGGGCTCACAGTCCCCGTCGTGAGTCTGAGGGAAAGGAGTGGGAGCGGCTGACCAAAATACCCTGACTGGAATCATCAGAATCTGGCGATCAGCCTCAGACCCCAAGGCCATCCTAGTTGAAGACTCCCCCTCAACAGAGCCGGCATCGGGCCAGAGTCCCTTAGTGCCTACGCTGAAGGCTGCAGAGCCATCTGGGCTCGAGACCAGGATGGCGGCCTTGGAGCGCAGTTTATCTGCCTTCATGGCCCAGCAGTGGGCTCTGCCGGGTCATCACTCCCAACTACCGGGCCCTCGACCTCACTGAATTCTCTGGACATCGAGCTGATCCTTGAGTGCCACCAGCCTCGAGAGGTCCCTTGACATTGGTCCCAATCTCTGTCCCGGTCCTCCGTACCGAAGTCATCCCTGATGAGTGGCCACAGCTCCAACTGCAGGGTCTCTGGGGGTCAGAGGCATCATGTTCAGGACCTAACCCTGGGGTCTGGACCGCCCCCGACATCTCCACTGACAAGTCCCCAGATACTGACGAGTCCCTGGGACGTGCCTTCCAATCAGTCTCCCACCGAGATCCATTATGCACTGGCCTTCGAGATAGTTGAAGGAGGACCTCTGAACTCAAGATCTTCCATAACGAGGCCCTCCTCCCCCGAAAGAGGCACTCACGGTGCCTCCCCCTCAAGATCTTCCATAATGAGGCCCTCCTCCCCCAAAAGCGGCACACATGGGGCCTTCTCCCCCCCCCCCCCCCCCCGCAATCCTGGAACGACTGCTCCTCGCATGTGGGAGACACCCGTATCGGTGCCCATAGTGAGCAGACAGCTTGACTAGATGTACTGGGTCTGCCAAAGCCCTGGCTTCCAAAAAGCACAGCTGTCACACAACTTCCATGGTGGTGGAGTTGGTCATGCGTCATCTTAAGAGCCAGAAGACACACTCCTTGGTGCCTCTGGGTAGGGAGGCCCATGCCTTAGACGCCCTGGGCAGAAAGTGCTACCGGGGCTTGATGCTTAATGGCCAGGTCCAGGCATACCAGCTGTACATGGGCATGTACCTGAGGGACCTGGTGAAGGAGCTTGTTGGGTTCTCGGTCGGTCTCTCCGAGGAACCTCTCCAGCAGTTCTGGACCCTGGCCTCAGGTGTCAGAGAGTACTCCAAGTTTGACTCGGGTAGACTGACTGCTTCGAGTCAGCAGCTAGAGTAGCTGTGGCAGACATCTGTGCCCAATGCCAGGCATGGCTACAGTCCTCCAACCTGGAGCAATGGGTTCAGGACAAATTGGTCGTGATGGAAGCCTTCGGGTAAAAAGTCCTTCTACCTGAAGAAGAGGAAGACTTATGGAAACTACCCTCAGTAGAAGGTCTTCCCAGCTCCCCAACAGGGGCAGAGGCCAAGGGACAAGGGCATGGCACTTTGTAAGCCTAAGGCTCCCAAACCCCGGGCAACAGCTCCGCCCAGCCTGGCGGGGGTTCTTGACTCCTTGGGTATAGCCTCTCTTCCTCCAAGAGGCACGCAGCCCACAGTGGGGTGTCTGGTTCTCTACGCCCACCAGTGGCTATCCATCACCACAGGCTTCTGGGCCCTACAGATGGTGAAGGAGGGTTACCGCCTCTACCTGACACAGGCACCCCCTCTGTTCTTTTTAGGAGAGTTCCCCCAGGACTCCCCTCCAGCAGACTTTACTACTGTAAGAGCTTGCAGGCCTTCTTGAGGACAAGGTGGTGGAACCGGTGCCCATACCACCTCAAGGGCAAGGGGTTCTACTCCCGGTACTTCCTCGAACCCAAGAGGACCGGAGGCTTCTGGCCCATTCTGGGCCTGCAGGATCTAAACATGTTCCTGATGAAGGAGAAGTTCAAAATGCTCTCCCTTGGAACACTGTTGCAATATCTCCAGCCGGGAGATTAGCTATGCTCCTTGGACCTAAGGGATGTATATACACACATTCTCATCCATCCCAACCACAGGAAATACCTCAGGTTCATGGTGGGAGGTGGCCACTACCAGTACATGGTGCTACCCTTAGGGCTGGCCTCCGCACCAAGGGTGTTTCCTAAGTGCTTGATGGTAGTCACGGCCTACCTTCGACTCCAGGGAGCCTCGATGTTCCCATACCTGGACTGGCTTATAAGAGGCTGCACTGCTGCATAGTTGCAACACGAACGGTGCGCACCATCTTTATCCTGCAGCACTTGGGGTTTGTAGTAAACCACCCAAAGTCCCATCTCCTCCCGACAGTGTCAGGAGTTTATAGGGACAAGGCTGGATACTGTTCAGGCCAAAATCGTTCTCCCTCGGGACAGGGCTGATTGATTGCCTCAGGCCACTGGCCGTGGCAGTGCAGCGCTGACACATTGTACCTGCCCCCCGACTCCTTGGCCTTTTGGGTCACATGTCATCCACAATTCGTTACCCCAGACACCCCCTTCACATGAGGAGAGCTCAATGGGGCTTCTGCTCCCAGTGGACCCAAGCCACAGGCAGACTGCGGGACAGGGTGGTGGTGGTGACCTGCCAACTGGATGACTCTCTCTCCTGGTGGCAAGCCCTCCAGCATCTCCTAGCTGGAATGCCCTTCCAGGCCCCTGCCTCCCAGAGGGTCCTAACCTTGGATCCTTCCCTCTTAAGTTGAGGAGCTCACTGTGAGGGCCTCTGCACTCGGGGCAGTTGGTCACAGACAGTCTGCAGAAGATCAACCTCTTGGAGCTTCAGGCCATATCCCTGGCCATCTGAGCCTTCCGTCACCACCTAGAACACCATTCAGTACTGGTCTAGACAGACAGTCAAGTGGCGATGTTCTACGTCAAGCAGGGGGGCACGGGTTGTACACCCTCTGCCAAGAGGCAATAACTCTCTGCTTGTATGCGAACTGCCATGGGATACTCCTTCGGATAGTGTATCTGCCGGGCCAGGACACCGCCCTGGTGAACAGGCTGAGCAGTATCCTCCAGCTGCACGAATGGTAGCTAAGACCCCAGAGTGGCCTACCGACTCTTCCAGCTCTGGGGGACTCAATGGATGGACCTTTTGACCAACACCCAGCTGTCCTGCTTCTGCTCCAGGCAGCCACACCTGTCCTGGGTAGCAGCAGATGCATTCCTCATCCTGTGGATAGAGGGCCTTCTCTACTTCTTCCCACCCACACCGCTAATTGCCAAGACCTTGTTCAAGGCTCAACATATAAGGCATTGCTGATACTAGTAGCCCCTCGATGGCCCAGGCAACGATGGTTCCCACTGCTCCTTTGCTTATCCATGTATCCCCAGTCCCCCTGGGGAGTGACCCGGGGCTGCTGTTGCAGGAAGAGGACGCCCTCCTACACCCCATCTTGGGGTCTCTGACATTAATGGCCTGGCTGCTGAAAGGGTAGCCTTGGCTCCATTCACCTTTCAAGGAGTGGAGGAGATCCTTCTGGCCTCCCGTAGGACCTCCACAAGATGGACTTATGCCTTCAAATGGCACAGATTCTCAGTGTAGTGCATGGAGTGACGGGTCAACCCGTTCTACTCTATGCAGCTTATGCTGCAATATTTGCTTCACCTGTATCAGGCAGGACTGACGTCCAACTTGGTTAGGGTCCACCTAAGTACACTCGCAGTGCACCACCTTATCGAGGGCAAGCCCATCTCCCTCCAGCCTCTTGTGACACTCTTCTCATGGGGTCTCTTGTTGTTGAAGTCTCCTGTCCGCCACCGGCGGCGGAGTGGGACCTCAATGTGGTGCTGTTGCAACCCACCGTTAGAGCCACTGGATACCTGCCACCTATGGTTCCTTTTCTGGAAGGTTGTGTTCTTGGTGGCACTCATGTCAGCTCACAGGGTCAGCGAGCTCCAGCGTTGTTGGCAGACCCATCCTACACGAGGTTCTTTAAGAACAGGGTCGTGCTCTGCACACACCCCAAGTTCCTTCCCAAAATGGTGTCCCCTTTCCACCTCAGTCAGGAGGTGGTGCTCCCACCTTTTTTCTGCGGCCTCACACCAGTAGGACAGTCCATCCTTCAAACTTTGGACTGTAAGAGGACCATGTCCTTCTGTCTCCAATGTACCCAGGGCTATCGCAAAGCCTCACAGCTTTTTGTCTTCTATGACCCCAGTCAGCTGGGAGCATCAGTGACAAAGCATACTCTGTCCACCTGGGTGGCGAACTGCATTGCCCTTGCCTACGAGCAGGCTGGGATCTCACTGGAGTGCTGGGTCATGGTACACAGCATCAGGGCCATGGTGGCATCCATGGCAAACCTGCACTCTGGTCCTCAGTCCATACCTTTGCAGCTCATTACTGCCTGGAGGAGTCCCGTTGGGATAGTGCCTTTGGCCAGGTGGTACTCGGTCATCTATTTGGGATGTAGGCAACTTCTGCCCTCCAGCCCTTGTGTGTTCAGGCTACTATAGTGCTGGTTTCTCACTGAACACTGGGGCCGCTTGGGAGTCCGTCTTCTCAAGGACTCATTGCTGCTGCTCACAGCTCACCCTTTCTTGGTCACCCTTGGCTTTTTACAGGTTTTGGTAGCCTGTAGCTAGGGAGTCCCATATGTGAGGACTGATTTCCTGCTTGTTCCCAGAGAAAGCGTAGTTACTCACCTATAACAGGTGTTCTCCGGGGGCAGCAGGAATCAGTCCTCACAATCCTCTCTCCTCCCCCCTCCCCGTGGAGTTGCTTTTTGTCATTTTTTGCTTTTAAGCTATATCATTCTACTGAGGCAAGATAGCACCCTTGTGGGGGGACCACACATGCATGGTTTATCTACCAAAGGCTTTCTTTGAAAGCTGGGGAGAAACACAGCATGGGCTACGTCAGCACGGACATCGCCCATATGTGAGAACTGATTCCTGCAGTCCCTGGAGAACACCTGTTACGTGTGAGTAACTATGCTTTCTGGGCATGAGCAATTCTGCTTCTGTGTGTTGGTTCCTCTCCCTTCCCCCTCCAATTCTTGTTTTTATTTTATTTATAGCTGTAAATGGCTTCAAATGATTGCAAACTTAAGGCGGAAATGAGAGAGATTGCATGGCTGTTTTATCTTTCTGTCCATGAAAAACTTCCATTCCAGGTGATAACCTCACTTTCCTTTTCATTCTGCTAGACCAGTTCAGACAATTGGGTTATGCCCCCTTGCCTAGCAGGTGATGGAGACAGAGAAACACTAGAACTTTCCAGTAATGACATCACTGGTATAAGGGGTCGTGCAGCTAGGGCACATTCCAGCATTTCTCTGTCTCTAGCAAATGGTGGTTTCTGGATTGGTGCAGCAGACTTTTTTTTTTGCTCTTGGGAGGGGAGGAGGGCAACAGTCTGCAGATTGTTCTCCCCAGTGGAGCCAGATCTCTTTTGGGGATCCCAGGGTGCTAGCTTCCAAGGTTGCCATCCCTGGTGGAACCAGATCCTGGCCAGCTTCCAGGGTATTGCTGTGGTTGTCCCTATGGTTAAGCAGACCAAAGGGATTTCCTTCCAGGGCCACAGCTTCTTGGTTGAGGGTTCCAGGGGCAGATCTAGTGCCAGGTGAGATCACCCCAGTGGGAGCCCAGGGCCACCTTTTTATTTTTTTTTTCCTTTCCTCCCACCATTCCTCCTCATGATGCTAGTATGTGACGAAGTTTGTGCTGGGTTACTGTTTGGCATGTAAAGTTTTATGTAAAAAAAAAAAAAAAGGAAGAGACTCACATTGGCCAAGTGGGGGAAAGTGAAACTGGCCCGTCAGTGCTGGACAGGGCCCAGCGATTGGGGGGGGGGGGGGGGCTTTATGGCTATTTCTGTTTCTCTGATGCGGCTCTCCTCATGGTAGCTGCAAGCATGTCTGAGCACAGCTGCTGGTATATCAGCTGTGGAAGCTGTCGTACAGGTGTGGCTCCTAGCATGCTACGCTTTTCATGTGTGGCTGATCTGGGGGAATCAGGGGGGGAGGGGTCCACAGCAGCAGCACATTGTCCTTGTTCAGGTGGCATTTCCTGCACAGGCAAGAGAGGTTGCTATTTTGTTTAAGCAGGAACTTGCTGTAGCAGGTTAGACTGTAATGGAGGCACCTGTAAAAAGGGGGGGGGGGGGGAGGTGCTGTGGCCTCCAGTGGTGCTCCCGGATTAGGTATCATTGGGATGTCTCCTAGGGGTTCCAGCAATTGCCTGCCTCTCCTGCCCCCTTTGATCTGGATTTTGTCTGGTTCTTGGACCAGACCTTTATGATATTGTAAAATGTTTCAGGTGGCTCCTCCAGAGCCCTGAGGCAGAGTAAGGGCCTTTGGATTTGCCTGCAGTGGTCTCCAGCTCCAGCCATGGGGCTGCCTTCTTTGTCAATAGCTCAGGCTGAGAAGAAGCCACATTTTTCCGAAGGGGAGGATCTGTGTTTGGACAGGTCAGATCCCCTGGCTTCTCTCCTAGGAAGTGGACCTGGACTTGACTAGTCCTAGTGCCAGCTTTGGTCCTGAGGATCAGGAGCTTTCCTCGGTGGAAGAAGATGACTTCTTGCTGATGTGGTGGTGGTCCTTATTACTCAGATCTCTACTACGCTTTATCTCCATCGCCACCTCTGAGATCCAAAGTCCGATGGGGACCCTATCCTCTAGAGCTTTTCCCCTCTTCAGGTGGTCCACCAGCTTATTATGGAGATGTGGGAGTCCCCAGATCTCCAGGAACAAGCAGGAATGTCATCACATATGGGTATCGTCGGTACCGACGGAGCCTGCGTGGGAACACTCCCCAGCGTCCAATTAGAAAGCTTTTGGGAGCATCCCACAGCGCCTGCGTGCTGCCTTCCTGCCTTTCCCAACTGCCTCTCTCCAGTTCTTCTTTTTCCGCGGAGCCAGCAGGTCGTTGTTCCTGTCACCGCAGAAGAATTCTTCTTTATTTCTTTTTTGTGGTCGCGTCTCCCTTCCTCGACGTTTTACTGGTACCGCCAGTTTTTTCATCTTATTTTCTGTCTTTAAAAAAAAAAAAAAAAAATTCTACATTTTTTTTTTCCTATTTTCTTCAGGTGCACGTGCCTTTTTGGGCCTTAGGCCCAAAAATGTTTTCTTACAATGGAGAAACCTGCCTCAGGTTTCAAAAAGTGCACCAAGTGTGGCAGTACCATTTCCGTCACCGACACCCATGAATGGTGTCTAAAATGTTTAGGTCCTGACCACTCCATCACGGATTGTATGTCCTGCGCCATGATGTCTAAAAGAGGTCGGTGGAACCAAACTGCTAAGCTCAGTACCCTGTTTCCCTCTGATGCTGCTTCAGTGGCATCGACGTCTTCCAGGGCTTCCTCTTCCTCCCGTGGATCTCAGGTAACTAAACATAAGTCCAGCCGGTCCTCAAAGGGTAGATCTCCTTCTAAGCATTGAGATGCCTCTGGCGTTGCCCTTGAGGATTCTGCACCGGCAAAATTGCCCCGGCGGGAGGCTTCGGCTTCCAAAGCATTATCGGGGCTCCAGGATGTTCTCGAGGCCTCAACCTCTGCAGAACTACTGGTACCATGCTCTGGGGTACCGGCGGTCTTCTCTGGTACCGACATCCAGGCATCGGCAGCGTCGATAGACCAGAGTCCTGGCTATTGAGCGCAGTCTGGTGGCTCTCCTTGCGGCATGGACGCCCTTGGAACCGCGACAGACAATTCGGCTGGTACCGGCATCGGTTCCGGTACCGATAACATCTGCATCGGTGTCTGCTTTGCCGGTACCCAGTCATCCGATGCCCTCCGGTACCGATTACTCCTGGTACCGACTTCGGTCAGTACTGTTATCGGGCTCTTCAAGAGCATCCGGACAGACGGTACTTCGAGTCCTCAGAAGAATCTGAGGATTCTGACAGTTCTGTCGATGCAGGAATGCTTCTCCCAGAGGAGCCCTCCTCCCCTAAGCGCAGGATGTCTCCTCCAGAGGATATTTCCTTCCAGGATTTTATCAGGGAGGTGGCTTGGGGTCTGTCCATTACTGTGGCCCCTGAAACAGAGCCAAGGGCCAAGGAGTTAGAAATTCTACAATATCCCAAAACTCCTAAGGAGGCGACAGCTATCTTGCCCATTCATGAGATTTTATATGATCTCATGTTAGTGATGTGGGAGACACCTCTTACCACCTCTCCTCATTCTCGCAGACTGGATACTATGTATCGAGTCCCTCCTTGTCCTGGTTTCCAAAAGACTCAGCTTCCTCATCACTCTATTGTAGTGGAATCAGCTATGAGAAGGACCAAGAGTGCAAAGAGGCATGCCTCTAATCCTCCAGGACGTGAGTGCAGAACCCTGGATGCTTTTGGATGTCGGGTCTTCCAAGCTTCCATGCTTTCTGCCAGGATCAGTTCCTATAGTCTCTACATGGGAATGTTCCTGAAGGAGGTCACAGATGATTTAGAAGCTTTAAGTCCTATTCTTCCTGAGGATAGAAGACAGGATTTTCTCACTTTGGTCAAACATGCCCAAGATGTTTCTAAATTTGCCAACCGTGCAGCCTTTGACTGCTTTGAGTGCATAAGCAGGACCTCTGCTATTGCCATAGGTGCACGTAGAATTGCTTGGCTCTAGGCATCTGATCTGGAGCTCTGGGTACAAGACAAATTGGGAAACATCCCTTGTACTGGTGAGAACCTGTTTGGTAGAGATTGGCAGGAAACAGCCAATGAGATGGATGCTGAAAATTCCACCTTGGATAGACTATCCAAGTCCACAGCTGATCCTGCTAGAAAAAAATCTTTTAAGAAACCATTCTTTTCTAAGAAGAAAAGATATTATCCTGCCTATGCTCAGTAGGCACGTTCGGCAGGTCAGTTTGTCAAGAAAGGTCAGCAACCACCCAAACAGAAGAAAGCAAAGACTGCTAAGCCTCAGCAGTCACATCAGTCTCAGCCTCCACAAGGCCTTTGACTTTCAGCTAGAGAACTTTGCCTTCCTGGCTCTCGGGGGTCCAGAGCCTTCCACCATTCCAGGAAGGTTATGTCACTTTGCCCCCAGATGGCGGCAGATAACAGCAGAGCATTGGGCACTCTCCATCATAAAGGAGGGGTACAAGCTTCATTTTTCAAGCATGCCCCCTCACACAATAGTAAGGCAGTTCAATTCTCCGACCTCTCATATCAACTTGTTAGGGCAGGAGGTTGCTATTCTTCTTACCCAAGGGGCAATAGAAGAAGTACCCATCCATCAGCAGGGTACAGGGTTCTACTCCCCTTATTTCCTTATTCCAAAGAAAACAAGGGGATACAGACCTATCTTAGACCTCAGAGAATTGAACAAATTCCTTGTCAAAGAGAAATTCAAGATTTCTCTCGGGTCTCTGCTGCCATACCTTCAGAGTCAGGATTGGCTTTGTTCTCTAGATCTCAAGGATGCGTACACCCATGTCCTCATCCATCCGACCCACAGAAGGTTCCTTCGGTTCCTTTATCAAGGAAAGCACTACCAATACAGGGTGCTTCCTTTTGGCCTGGCCTCGGCACCAAGGATGTTCACGAAATGCATGGCTTTCGTAGCAGCATTTCTCCGCACTCTAGGGATATTCGTCTTCCCCTACTTAGACGACTGGCTCATTCGAGCCTCAACAGAGTCGGAGGCCAGGACTTCTCTATCTTGCACAATGCATATCCTTCAGTATTTGGGTCTTGTAATAAACATCCCAAAATCCAGTCTAACTCCCACTCAGTCTTTAGAGTTCATAGGAGCTTTGCTGGATACCAGAAAGGCAAGGGCCTATCTCCCTCAGGCCCGCTGCCTTCTCATGGTGCAGTTAGCTTCTCAAGCAGTGCTAAAGCCTCATATCACTGCTCGAGAAATGTTACAACTACTAGGCCACATGGCATCTACTGTACATGTGGTTCCCTATGCTCGCCTCCATATGAGGGCAGCCCAGTGGACTTTATCCACTCAATGGACCCAGGCATCAGGATGCCTGTCAGACAAAATAGCAAACACAAGTCGCCTTATTTTGTCTCTCCAGTGGTGGAAGTCCACTCAAAACCTGTTGCTGGGGTCCCCTTTTCAACAACCCTTACCCCAAGCAACTCTCACAACAGATGCTTCTACAATGGGTTGGGGAGCTCATCTGCAAGACCTCTCCACCCAGGGCACCTGGTCTCCACAGCAGTCATTTACATATCAATCTCTTGGAGCTCAGAGCAATCTTCCTTGCTCTGCGAGTGTTCCACACCCTGCTCAGCTACAAGACAGTCCTCATTCATACGGCCAATCAAGTAGCCATGTTCTATGTGAACAAGCAGGGGGGAACAGGCTCTCTGTCGCTTTGCAACGAAGCTTTGCAACTATGGGCCCTCGCCAGAGCATCAGATTCATCTTCTAGTGAGCAGCCTTGCTTTATAGGGCGCCTCCCCTTTCACAAATCACAGTGAATTGGACCAGCACATTTGTATGTAATTAAAGTGTTTTAACTGCTTTTTCTCTATAAAGACAGCTGCGAAACCGGCTGGTACTTGGTAGATCTCTCTCTTTTGCTCTAACAGATACCTAAGCTCCACGAAAAGAACAATGGCTGGGAAAAATCGTATTGCTAAAGCTGTTGCTCCCGTTACAGCTTCTGCCTCGGTCCAGACAGAGGTCCTAATGCCGGTTGAAGGACCGGTTCCATGTGCAGGGTGCCTGCATGCTGAAGCTCTGAGGAAAGAGGTGGAGGAACTCAGAGAGGAGGTGGCGAGGCTGAGGAGCATTCAAGACAGTGAGAAGTACATTGATGAGATGCTACTTGCAGCAACCAAGCTCTCCAGCTCCGGAGAAGATGGGTGCCAACAGAATGTCGATGGTTGGACACAAGTCACCAGGGCCTGTAAAATCACCAATCCAACTTCTCCATCCCTTGAATTGAAGAACCATTATGCAGCCCTGGAAGTGGAGGAGGTGAAAGCATCCCTGGAAAGGGAAGAACCAGAGTTCAAATACCCCAAAGTTGCGGAATCAGTCACCAGAAGGAAACGAAGGGTGGTGGTGGTTGGAGACTCTCTTCTGAGGGGTACTGAGGTGTCCATCTGCCGACCAGACTTGATGTCCAGAGAGGTATGCTGTCTGCCTGGTGCCAAAATCCAAGATGTTACGGAGAGTTTGCCGAGACTCATCAAGCCCACAGACTATTACCCAATGTTGCTAATCCATGTTGGAACAAATGATACTGCCAGGTATACCTCGGAACGTATCAAAAGTGACTTCATGGCTCTGGGACAGAGGGTGAAGCAGTTAGGTGCACAGGTGGTGTTCTCTTCAATCCTCCCTGTTGAGGGTAAAGGCCAAGGCAGAGAGGCTCGCATCCTGGAGACAAATGCATGGCTGCGTGGATGGTGTCATCGAGAGCGTTTTGGTTTCCTAGACCATGGGATGCTTTTCCAAGGGTTGCAAAGCAGAGATGGCATCCATCTGTCCAAGAGAGGTCAACGCATCTTTGGTAGTAGACTGGCTAATCTACTGAAGAGGGCTTTAAACTAGATTCGTTGGGGATGGGTGAAGAAAGTCCCCAGGTAAGTGAAAGCCCCCAGGTAGGTGATACATTAAATACCTTTATGGAAATGGGTAACAGGGGTAACATATGGAAAGCAGTGTGTATTAATGCCCGTAGCATGGGAAATAAGATCCCTGAGGTTGAAGCTTTGGTGGGAGTGGCTGACTTGGATTTAGTGGCAGTTACAGAAACATGGTTCACAGAAAACAATGACTGGGATGTAACTATACCTGGCTATACTTTATTCAGGAAGGACAGGGTAGGAAGAAGAGGAGGAGGAGTGGCACTATATGTAAAAACTACTATTAAAGCTTTGGAATTACAGAGCTTAAAAGGGAGAGAGGAGGCATTGTGGGTTAAACTAGAAAGAGGGAAAGAGAAATCTATTTGCATTGGAGTGATATACAGACCTCCCTCACAAGAGGAAGAGGTGGACAGAGAGTTAATTGAAGACATACGCAGCATTGCTAAGAAAGGGGAAGTGCTACTGATAGGAGATTTCAATATGCCAGATGTTGATTGGCACATTCCTGCTGCAGTATCATCTAGAAGTAAGGAGATCCTGGATTCTCTACAGGGAGAACTATTCAGGCAATTGGTAACAGACCCCACACGTGAAGGGGCCATACTGGACTTGGTGCTTACCAATGGTGAAAGTGTTTCTGATGTTGTAGTGGGAGATCATTTTGCTTCCAGTGATCACCAGATGGTGTGGTTCAGTATTAGGACTAGGGCTGTTAGAATCCGTTCCAAGGTGAGGATCTTAGACTTTAGGAAGACTAACTTTGCGAAGATGGGCCAATACCTCAGGGAGTCGTTAGTGGGATGGGAACAGCTGGGGGATGTAGAAAAACAGTGGGCAAAACTGAAAGGGGGTATTTTAAGGGCAACCAACCTTTTTGTTAAAATGGTAAATAAAGGCAAAAGGAACAGGAGACCTCTATGGTTTTCGAAGGAAGTAGCTGAAAAAGTGAAGAAAAAGAGGGAGGCCTTCATGAAATACAAGAGATCACAGAGCAGAAGACAAGCATCTGTATTTGGAAAAACTTAGAGAAGCTAGCAAAGTAGTCAAGAAGGCAAAGATTCAAAAGGAGGAGGAAATAGCCAATGCAATAAAATGGGGGGATAAGACATTTTTCAGATATATTAGTGAGAAGAGGAAGAGCAAAAGTGGTATTGTCAGACTCAAGGGTGCAGGGGGGGAATATGTAGAAGCTGATAAGGATAAAGCGGAATTGCTTAACAAATATTTTTGTTCTGTGTTCACAGATGAAGAACCAGGAGCAGGACCTCAGAAAACACCCACAAATAAGAACAGAAGCGAGGGACGTCTTGAACTATTTTCAGAAGACTGTGTTCGTGAGAAACTAGCTCAACTTAAAGTAGACAAAGCGATGGGACCGGATGGGATACACCCTAGAATACTGAGGGAACTTGGGGACGTTCTAGCAGCTCCACTGACTGACCTTTTCAATGCCTCGTTGGAGTCAGGAGTGGTGCCAAAGGACTGGAGAGAGGCTCATGTGGTGCCTTTACACAAAAGCGGAAGTCAGGATGTGGTTGAAAACTACAGGCCGGTTAGTTTAACTTCGGTGGTGAGTAAATTATTGGAAACGCTGCTGAAAGAGAAAATAGTGAGGTTTCTGGAGTCCAGCGGATTACAGGATCCGAGGCAGCATGGATTCACCAGAGGCAGGTCTTGTCAGACAAATCTGATTGATTTTTTTGACTGGGTGACCAGGGAGTTGGACCAAGGGAGAGCTCTAGATGTGGTGTATTTAGATTTCCGTAAAGCCTTTGACACTGTTCCTCACAGGCGACTTATAAACAAACTGAGCACCCTAGGGATGGACCCTAAAGTTACTGCTTGGGTTAGAAATTGGTTGGGTGGGAGGCGACAAAGAGTACAAGTAAATGGAGCTCACTCTGAGGAGAAGGATGTTACCAGTGGTGTGCCCCAGGGATCTGTCCTTGGTCCAATTCTTTTTAACATCTTTGTTAGTGATATAGCGGGAGGGCTGTCGGGTAAGGTTTGCCTCTTTGCGGATGATACCAAAATCTGCAATAGAGTAGACACCCTGGAAGGGGTAGATAACATGAGGAAGGATCTAGCTAAGCTTGAAGAATGGTCTAGAATTTGGCAGCTGGGATTTAATGTTAAAAAATGTAAGGTCATGCATTTGGGCTGCAGCAATCCAAAGGAGCAATACAGTATAGGAGGTGAAGTACTTTTGTCCACTAAAGAAGAGCGGGACCTAGGCGTGGTTGTGTCTGATGATCTTAAAGTAGCTAAACAGGTGGAAAAGGCGACAGCAAAAGCTAGAAGGATGCTTGGGTGCATACGGAGAGGAATGGCTAGCAGAAAAAAGGAGGTGATAATGCCTCTGTATAAGTCTTTGGTGCGACCTCATTTGGAGTATGGTGTGCAATTCTGGAGACCGCACCTTCAAAAGGATGTGAACAGGATGGAGTCGGTGCAGAGGGTTGCTACCAAAATGATTAATGGGCTTCATTATAAAGCATATGAGGACAGACTTAAGGATCTTAATATGTACACCTTAGAGGAAAGGCGGGATAGAGGTGATATGATTGAGATGTTTAAATACCTCCGTGGCATAAATGTTCAGGGAGAGAGCCTCTTTCCATTGAAAGCAAGTTCTGCTACGAGGGGACATGGGATGAGGGTGAAGGGAGATAGATTCAGGAGTGATATGCGGAAATATTTCTTTACGGAAAGAGTAGTGGATCCGTGGAATAGTCTCCCAGTGGAGGTGGTAGAGATGAGGACAGTAACTGAATTCAAGAAAGCATGGGACCAACACAGAGGATCTCTAAAGGCAAAAAGTGGACTGTTGTAGTTGTTATGGAAGGACAGACTAGATAGGCCATGTGGTCTTTTTCTGTCGTCATATTTCTATGTTTCTATGTTTCTGGCAGTGTATCTTCCAGGCATTCAAAACTCTTGGGCAGACAGACTCATTCGAGTTCTGCTTCCACACTAGTGGTCTCTTCATGCAGACCAGGTGGCCAAGATTTTTCAAATTTGGGGAACCCCGGACATAGACCTCCTTGCAAGTCTGTGGAATGCCAAACTTCCCCAGTTCTGTTCCAGAATTCCGACTCAGGGGGCTCAGGCCAGGGATGCTTTCCTCCTTTACTGGGGTCAGCACTTCCTGTATGCCTTTCCACCCATTCCCCTAATTCCCAAAACCCTGTTCAAGCTTCAGAGAGACAGAGGCCATATGATTCTCATAGTTCCACATTGGCCACAGCAAGTGTGGTACCCTCTGCTTCTACATCTCTCTCAAGCTCCCTCCCTGGAGTTAGGGTCTGCTCCAGATCTCCTATCTCAGGAGGACGGAATGTTATGGCTTCCCAATCCCCAGTCTCTGAATCTCAGGACTTGGTTGCTGAAGGCCTAGATCTCCATGATCTTAACCTCCCTCAGCAAGTAAAAGATATTCTTTTTGCTTCCAGGAAACATTCCATAAGACGCTCTTATGCTTTCAAGTGGAAAAGGTTTACCATATGGTGTTCGCAAAAGGGTCTTAACCTCCTTGCGTTACCTCTGGAATCATTGCTGGAGTATCTCCATTTATCCAATGCAGGTCTTAAGACTAATTCAGTAAGAGTCCATTTGAGTGCTATTGCAGCTTCCTTTAAGCCTCTAAATGGACAGCCTATTTCCTCTCATCCTCTTATAGCAAGATTTATGAGAGGCCTTCTAAGCCTCCCATTAGGCCACCACCGGTGGCATGGGACTTAAACCTGGTTCTTGGGCAGCTCATGAAGCCACCTTTCAAACCTTTAGCTACTACCTCCTTGAAATTCCTTTCTTGGAAGGTTATCTTTCTCATTGCAATCACATCAGCATGCTGCATTAGTGAGTTCTCCAGGACCAAGCAGGAAGTCAGTCCTCACATATGGGTGACGTCGGCGCCGACGGAGCCCTCGCGGAGCAATTTTCCCCAGCTTTCAAAGAAAGCCTTTGGGAATTGCAGCGCGCATGCGCGGTCCTCTTCCCGCCCAAGGGTGCCATCTTGCTCATTCTTCTTTTTTCCGCGGAGCCCTACAGATGTTTGTAATTCCCCGCAGAAAAGTTGATTTTATTGTCTCTTTTTCTCGGTTTTGACGCCGGTTCTTTTCCCGCCCGGACCCGCGACGCCGGTTGCGAGTCCGTTCTTTATTTTTTGTTTTTTTGTCCTTCGTGACAGATTTCGCGCCTTTTTTACTTTTTCACTGGCAGCCCGGTCTTTTGACCTCGCAGGGGCCCTTTTTCCCCCGATGGCTGCCAGCGGGTTTAAGAAGTGTGATCTGTGTAAGAAGCTCATGTCTCTTACTGACACACACGACTACTGCCTCCGCTGCCTCGGACCCGATCATGACCCGATGATCTGTGGTCCGTGTGGCAAAATGTCCTCAAAAGCGTTGAGTCGGCAGCATCAGCGGGAACGTATCTTCTCTGACTCCGGCCGGGCTCGGACCTCGTCAAAGGCTTCGACGTCTCGGGACTCTGGTCCTGAGCATCGTTGAAGTTCCTCTGAAAGGGGGTCTCCTACCCGGGAACATCATCGGAAGAAGAAACCCGCGAGAGCGGGATCGGTGGACGCTCCTGGTTCCTCGAGGGCCAGGTCGCATAGCCCCGAATCTCCTGGAACAAGCAGGAATAAGTCCTCACTTATGGGTACGTCGGAACAGACGGAGCCTGCGCGGGAAAGCTTCCCAGAAAGGAAGCTTTTGGGGCCTCCCACTGCACATGCGCGCTGCTTTCCCGCCTTCCTGACCAGCTCTCCTCAGTTTCTCTTTTTCCGCGGAGCCAGCAGGTCGTGTTCCTGTCACCGCTGAAGAAATTGTTATTTTAGTTTCTTTCTTTAGACCGCGTACCTGCCTCCCCCATACCGAAACCGGTACCGCCGGTCTCTTTTCTTTTCTTTCTTAAAAAAAAAAAAAAAAGCTTTTATTTTTTTAGCACAACTTGGTGATTTCTGTTAGGCCTCAGGCCTACACAAAATCTCCTCATGGAGAAACCAGCTCCTGGTTTCAAGAAGTGTACCAAGTGTAGTGCTGTTATTTCTGTTAGACACCCATGACTGGTGTCTTAAATGTTTGGGGCCTGACCACTCCATTCCGGACGGCCCATCCTGCTCCCAGATGTCTAAACGTGGTTTGCAGAACCGGGCCAACAAATTCCATGTGCTGTTTGCTTCAGATAATCCAGCATCACAGTCATCCAGGTCTTCCTCTCCGGATGGATCTCAGGTAACCAAACCTTCTTCGGGCAGGTCCTCAAAGAACAAATCTCCTTCAAAGCATCGATAGGCTCTCAATTTTGAATCTGAGGACCATGCCCCAGCCAAACAACCCCGGCGGGAAGCTCTGGCTTCCAAAGCACCATCTATGGGGTTACAGGTTGACATCGATGGCACGGCCTCGACCGATCACCTGTTAGACTGCTCTGGGGTACTGGCCCATGCCGGTACCGACATCCAGGCAGCAGTGGCGTCTATGGACAATACTGTTCAGACCATGCAGCAGGCTATCCTGGCTTTCCTTAAGGCTGCGACGCCCTCTGTACCGCATCCAGCGGTTCCGGTACTGGCTTCCATACCGGAACTGAGGCCATCGTCTTCCAAACGCAGATCGGTGCATGCCGGATCCGGGTTTTCACCCGATACCGATCCCATGCCCGGTACGCCCGATGTCGATACCGACCGGTATGCGTATCGTGCGTTGGAAGCGAATAGAGGATACTCTGATTCCTCTGAGGATTTTGACTCCTCTGACTCTGATGAGCTCTCTCTTGTTCTTCCTGAAGAGCCTTCTTCCCCAAAGAGGAGAATGTCTCCACCAGAGGATTTGTCCTTTCAAGACTTCATTATAGAAGTAGCTGAAGGACTTTCTATTACTACATCCTCTGAGAAAGAACCTAGATCAAAGAAATTGGATATTTTAGGATACCCTAAGGTTCCTAAAGAGGCAGTTACCCTTCCTATCCATGAAATCCTTCAAGAACACTTGATGGACTTATGGGAGGCTCCTCTAACATTGTCTCCTCATTCTCGTAGGTTGGACACCATGTACCGGGTCCCTCCTTCTCCTGGTTTTCAAAAAACTCAGCTGCCTCACCATTCCATTGTGGTGAAGTCTGCGCTGAAAAAGATTAAGAGTACCAAAAGGCACTCTTCTACCCCTCCAGGGCGAGAATGTAAGACCCTAGACTCTTTTGGTAGGAAAATCTTCCAGGCTAGTATGCTTATAGCCAGGATTAATTCATACAGTCTGTATATGGGCATGTTTCTAAGGGAACTTGCCCTAAAAGTAAAGCATTTTGCCCCCTTTATCTCTGAAGATAGAAAGGAGGAGTTCATTTCTTTAGTGAAACAGCTTCTAGATGTTTCTAAGTTCTCCAACAGAGCAGCCTTTGATTCCTTTGAGGGTGCCGGTAGAGCTTCGGGCATTGCCATTGCAGCCCGACGACTTGCTTGGCTCCAGGCCTCTGACCTAGAACCCTGGGTCCTAGATGGCTTACAGAATCTGCCCTGTACAGGTGAGAACTTATTTGGTAAAGACTGGCAAATTAAAGCCACTCAAATGGACGCAGAAAATGCTACTTTAGATAGACTTTCTAAGTCTACCTCTACTCCTACCAAGAAAAAGTCTTTCAAGAGGCCTTACTACAAGAAGACCAGATTTTCCACAAATACTGGCCAACAATCTTCTCAGCCTCGCTTTGCTGCTAAGCGTCAGCAACCTAAACAGGCAAGGTCCAAGCCTGCGGTGTCTGCTACACCCCAGCAGGCTCAACCCCCTCAGGGGTTTTGACTTGCCCCTAGAGAACTTCACCTTTCTGGCTCTAGAAGAACCAGAGCCCCTCACCATTCCCGGAAGGTTAGCTCACTTTGCTCCCAGATGGGGGCAAATTACATCAGAGCAATGGACCCTCTCTGTCATCAGAGAGGGTTACAAACTTCATTTTTCCAGCCTTCCTCCTCATACCATGGTGAGGCAGTTCAATTCTCCCCCATCTCTCCTGGCCCTGTTGGGTCAGGAAGTCTCTTCCCTCCTTGCCCAAGGGGCAATAGAAGAGGTTCCTCTTCTTCAACAAGGGACAGGGTTCTACTCCCCTTATTTTCTAATACCAAAGAAGACAGGGGGTTTCAGACCAATTCTAGATCTGAGAGAATTGAACAAATTTCTTTACAAGGAGAAATTCAAAATGCTTTCTCTGGGCATTCTCCTTCCATACCTTCAGAGTCAGGATTGGCTTTGTTCTCTAGATCCCAAGGATGCGTACACACATATACTCATCCACCCATCCCACAGAAAATACCTTCGATTTCTGTTTCAGGAAAAACATTTCCAGTACAGAGTACTTCCCTTCGGTCTAGCCTCTGCTCCAAGAGTGTTCACCAAATGCATGGCAGTCGTAGCCGCATTTTTAAGAGGCCTGGGAATTTTTGTATTCCCATATCTGGACGACTGGCTCATCCGAGCTCCATCTCAGTCAGAGGCCCAGATTTCCCTGGACCGCACAAGGCGCATTCTGCAGTATCTGGGACTGGTAGTAAACCTTCCCAAGTCTCAACTCATCCCTACTCAGTCTCTGGAATTCATAGGGGCCCGGTTGGACACCACCACTGCAAGGGCCTACCTACCCCTCAGGTCAGGGCCCAACGTCTGCTGTGCTTGGCCTCCCAAGCTCAGTCCAGCAGTCACATGACAGCCCGGGAAATGCTGCGACTTCTGGGCCACATGGCCTCCACGGTGCACGTGGTGCCCTACGCTCGTCTTCATATGAGAGCAGCTCAATGGACCTTGGCCACCCAGTGGACTCAAGCATCAGGAGCGCTCTCAGACCAAATACTACCCTCAAAACGTCTGTTTTGGTCCCTCCAATGGTGGGTATCCACCAAGAATCTGTTGTTGGGGGCCCCCTTCCAACCTTTGTTGCCCCAAGCAACCCTCACAACAGATGCCTCCCAAACAGGGTGGGGAGCCCATCTCCAAGACCTCTCCACTCAGGGCTCTTGGTCTCCTCAGGAGACCACCCTTCATATCAACATCCTGGAACTGCGAGCAATATACTTTGCCCTCAAAGTCTTCTATTCCCTCCTTGTCAACCTGACTGTCCTAGTTCAGACAGACAATCAGGTGGCCATGTTCTATATAAACAAACAAGGAGGGACGGGCTCTCTGTCGCTTTGCAACGAAGCTCTCAGATTATGAGCCTTCGCCAGAGAGCATCAAATTCATCTTCTAGCAGTATATCTTCCAGGAGTTCAAAACTCTCGGGCAGACAGACTCAGTCGAGTTCTGCTTCCACACGAATGGTCCCTACACAGGGACCAGATACGCAGAATCTTTCAGGAATGGGGGACCCCGGACATAGACCTCTTTGCAAGTCCGTGGAATGCCAAACTTCTCAGGTTCT
The DNA here is from genome assembly GCA_033557465.1 of Ichthyophis bannanicus. NCBI lineage: Eukaryota > Metazoa > Chordata > Amphibia > Gymnophiona > Ichthyophiidae > Ichthyophis > Ichthyophis bannanicus. The sequence goes on along the minus strand of CM066035.1, from coordinate 867,502,157 downwards.
GTTCCAGGACTCCGTGTCAGGGAGCTCAGGCCAACCACTCCTTTCTCCTGCATTGGGGTCAGGAATTCCTATATGCCTTTCCACCCATTCCTTTGATTCCCAAGACTCTGTTCAAACTCCAGAGGGATCACGGGTCGATGATCCTCATAGCTCCACGCTGGCCACGCCAAGTGTGGTTCCCTCTACTTCTGCATCTCTCCCAGGGACCCTCCCTGGACCTGGGAGCTGCTCCAGACCTTCTGTCTCAGGAGGAGGGGACTTTGTGGCACCCAAACCCCAAGTCCCTACACCTCAGAGCTTGGTTACTGAAGGCCTAAGCCTTCATGACTTCAATCTTTCTCAACCTGTGCAAGATATCCTGCATGCCTCTAGGAAACCTTCCACGAGGCGTTCCTATGCTTTCAAATGGAAACGCTTTTCCATTTGGTGTGCTCAGCAGGGTCTTGACCCTCTTGCACTTCCTTTGAATTCTCTACTAGACTATCTCCTGCATCTTTCTAATGCAGGCCTTAAGACAAATTCAGTAAGAGTCCATTTGAGTGCTATTGCAGCATCCTTAAAACCTATAAATGGACGACCTGTCTCCTCTCATCCTCTTATTGCAAGATTCATGAGAGGCCTGACTCTAACCAAACCTCCCATTCGACCTCCTCCGGTAGCATGGGACTTAAACCTGATTCTGGGTCAGCTGATGAAGCCACCCTTTGAACCGTTGGTCTCTACCTCCTTGAAATTTCTTTCCTGGAAGGTCCTTTTCCTTATTGCAGTCACTTTGGCTCGCCGCATCAGTGAACTACAGGCCTTAGTGGCTCATCCATCTTATACTAGGTTTCATCATGATAAGGTGGTCCTTAGGACGAATCCCCACTTTATGCCCAAAGTGGTCTCGCCTTTTCATCTTAATCAAGAGGTATATCTACCTGTCTTTTTCCCGGCTCCTCATGCATCCAGTGCAGAGAGGAACCTTCATACTCTAGACTGTAAAAGAGCTCTCGCCTTTTACCTCAACAGGACTCAACCACATCGAAAGGCTTCCCAACTTTTTGTGGCTTTTGATCCTTCTCATTTGGGACTTCCAGTCTCAAAACGTACACTTTCCAATTGGATTGCTCAGTGTATTTCCTTTGCTTACCAGAGTAAAAACATTTCTCTGGAAGGCCATGTCACAGCTCACAATGTGAGAGCCATGGCCACTTCTATGGCTCATCTTCACTCTGTATCCATAGATCAGATCTGTCGAGCAGCCACCTGGGCCTCGGTTCATACCTTCACAGCCCATTACTGTTTGGACAAGGACTCCCGCCGGGATGCCTTGTTTGGTCAGGCTGTCCTCAAACACCTGTTCCATACTTGAACAACTCCTGCCCACCTTCCCTGGATGGATGCCTGAGATCCATACGAAGATGGTGAACCCTTGGGAGGGGATCTCCCAGGCATCTTAGCTAGGGAGTCCCCATAAGTGAGGACTTATTCCTGCTTGTTCCTGGAGATAGCACAGTTACTTACCTGTAACAGGTGATCTCTGGGAACAGCAGGAATTAGTCCTCACAACCCACCCACCTCCCCTAGGAGTTGTATCTTCTATCTATCTTCCTTTCCTCTCTCTATTGTCTCAGCTATAAACTCGAACTGAGGAGAGCTGGTCAGGAAGGCGGGAAGGCAGCGCGCATGTGCAGTGGGAGGCCCCAAAAGCTTCCTTTCTGGGAAGCTGGGGAGCTTTTCCGCGCAGGCTCCGTCGGTTCCGACGTACCCATAAGTGGAGGACTAATTCCTGCTGTTCCCAGAGATCACCTGTTACAGGTAAGTAACTGTGCTTTCCCGTCCCGGGTCCTCGGAGATGGAGAGGCCTTCCAAACATCCTCGTCTCGAGATGGACTTGCCCGCTCACGTGAGTACTGTTGTCCTCGTGGACTCGCCTCCAAAGGAGCAGACGTCGGGCCCGACGCCATCGGGGGCTGCTGGGTCTCCTGAGCTCGGACTCAGGGCCTTGGAGAGCAGTCTGACTGCCTTCATGGACCAGCAGCGGGCATTGATTGCTGGCCTCGCCGGTGTTTCTGCCCTGACCGCCGGGACGTCGACCTCCAAGTCGACCCCGGAGACCGCGCCGATCCTCGAGTCCATGAGAGCTCGAGTCGATCCTCAGTCGCGGTCTCCTTCGGCCTCCCGTTCGGGACCGAGGTCGTCGACGCCGACTCCCTCGGCGTCGGGGCGAACGGCATCGATGCCTGCCCGACCGGAGCCGCTCGATTCCTCCTCCGAGGAGTCAGCCTGGGAATCCGAGGAAGAAGAGTCACCTGGTTCTTTTCGGACTCGGTGTGTCCCATCGGACTCCCCCCGAGTCCGAACCTCGGAGACGGTCCCCCCCGGAGGATATCCGGTTCTCGGACTTCGTGCGGGATATGGCCAAAGCCTTGTCCTTCCCCACGGATCCCGAGGAGGAGCCTCGAGTCGAAGAGCTCGATGCCCTCCAATATGACTCTCCCCCAAAGGAGGCCTTTATTGTACCGGTTCCTCCGATGCTGGAACGACTTCTCTTCCGCATGTGCGAGAGCCCGGCGTCGTCGCCGGTGTTAAGCAAGCGGGTCGATTCCATTTATCGAGTCCGCAAGAGCCCCGGGTTCCAAAAGGCACAACTACCGCACCATTCCATGGTGGTGGAATCGGCCATGCATAGACTTAAGAGTCAAAAAATGCACTCCTCGGTGCCTCCCAGTCGGGAGGCTCGAAGCCTGGATGCCCTCGGTAGGAAGTGTTTCCAGGGCTCTATGCTTGCTTGTCGAGTCCAGACCTACCAGCTCTATATGGGCATGTATCTCCGGGACCTGGCTAAAGAAATAGCCGGGTTCTCTGCTGGTCTCTCCGAGGAACCTTTGCAGAGGTTCCAAGCCTTGTCAACTGGTATTCGGGAGTGCTCGAAGTTTATCTCTCGAGCAGCCTACGATGGCTTTGAGTCATCGGCTCGAGTAGCCGCAGCCGGCATTGGTGGCTGCCGTCAGGTTTGGCTTCAGTCATCCGACCTCGAGCCATGGGTGCAGGACAAGTTGGTCGATGTCCCCTGCAGAGGTGAAAACCTCTTTGGCAAGCCCATGGATGAGAAGGCTGCACAGATCGAGACCGAGACTCTCACCAGGACTCGTCTCTCAAGGAAGACCTCTGCCCCTTCTCAGAAGAAGAAGGGCTCGGGGAAAAAGCCCTTTTACCCGAGGAAGGCGGCTGCTTATCACCACTACCCTCATTATCAGGCCTCGGCAGCTCCCCAGCAGGGTAAGCAAGCCAAGGGACGGGGTAATGGATCACGTAGGCAGCAAGCCCCCAAGCCTGCTCCACCGGCCCCTGCTCAGCAGGGTGGGGGTTTTTGACTTCATCAGCATAGCCTCTCCTCCTCAGCTGGTTTCTCTCAGCACGGGAGGCCGCCTGGTCCACTTTGCCCACAGGTGGACCAACATCACTACAGATACCTGGGTACTTCACATAGTCCAGGAGGGCTATCTTCTGCACTTCCACCAGGTACCTCCCTCCTACTTTCCGGGGGAGCCTCTCAGACTCCCTCTGCACAGGGACTTACTCCTTCAGGAGTTAGCAAGTCTTCTTCAGGAACAGGCTGTGGAACCGGTGCCCCACCACCTGAGAGGTCAAGGCTTTTACTCCAGGTACTTTCTGATACCAAAAAGAACAGGAGGCCTCAGACCCATCCTGGACTTGCGGAACCTCAAGTTCCTCGCAAAGGAAAAGTTCAAGATGCTTACCCTTGGAATCCTGCTGCCCTACCTCCAGCAGGGAGACTGGCTATGCTCCTTGGATCTAAAGGATGCCTACACTCACATCCTCATCCACCCCAGCCACAGACAATATCTCAGGTTTGTTGTGGGGGGCAATGATTACCAGTACAGAGTACTACCCTTTGGCCTATCCTCCGCACCAAGGGTGTTCACCAAATGCCTAGCAGTGATGGCGGCCTATCTCAGACTTCAAGGCCTTTTTGTATTTCCATACCTGGACGACTGGCTCATCAGAGCACAATCTTCCCAAGAGGCCACTCACGCCACGCACCGCACTGTGGCTCTACTCCAGCACTTGGGCTTTGTCATAAACTTCGCAAAGTCCACTTTGCTCCCCTCTCAGGATCTCGAGTTCATCGGCGCAAGATTAAACACGCTTCAGGCGCGGGCCTTTCTGCCTCTCGACAGGGCACACAGGCTCATGGATCTTGCCAGCCACTTTCACAGCAATTCCCTGGTCTCTGCCAGGCAATTTCTGAGACTGCTCGGCCATATGGCTTCCACAGTCCATGTGACCCCCAATGCCTGCCTGAACATGCGGCCTGCTCAATTGTGCCTTCGCACGCAATGGCTTCAGGCCACTGGGAGCCTAGCGGACTCCGTACAGATCTCCAACCCGCTGGTCTCTTCTCTTCAATGGTGGCTTCATCTGCCAAACCTAGTGCTGGGAATGGCTTTCCAGTCTCCTCCGCCTTCTCAGGTCCTGACGACCGATGCTTCTCTCCTGGTTTGGGGAGCACATTGCCAAGGGACATGTACTCAAGGCCTCTGGACTCCTTGGGAGTCTGCCCAGCAGATCAACTTCCTGGAACTCAGAGCTATCCGCCTAGCTCTGAGGGCCTTCTCCCACCTCACTTCTCACCAGTCTGTGCTGGTCCAGACGGACAATCAAGTTGCAATGTTCTATGTGAACAAACAAGGGGGCACAGGCTCCTTCCCTCTCTGTCAGGAAGCACAAAAGCTGTGCTCTTGGGCCGTCAGCCGCGGCATCCTCCTCAAAGCTGTTTATCTCCCGGGTCAAGAAAATTGCCTGGCAGACAAACTGAGCAGAATCCTCCAGCCGCACGAGTGGAGATTGGATCCGTTGGTGCTTCAACGGATCTTTCTCAAATGGGGCCTGCCCACATTGGATCTCTTTGCCAGTCCTCTCAACCGGCAACTTCCCCAATTCTGCTCTCGACAACCGCATCCTCACAGAGTAGCGGCGGATGCTTTTCTTCTCTCCTGGTCCACAGGCCTTCTGTATGCCTTTCCTCCCAAGCCACTGGTGTCTCGGACGCTCTTCAAGGTTCTTCGGGACAAAGCCTCAATGATCTTCGTTGCTCCTCGGTGGCCGAGGCAACCTTGGTTCCCGCTTCTAATGCAGCTGGCGGTGGACACTCCTCTTCCTCTGGGGTTTCAGCCCGCTCTCCTGACCCAGGATCACGGGACTCACCTACACCCCAACCTCCGGTCCCTTCATCTGATGGCCTGGCTGCTGAAAGGGTAGTCCTGGCTCCCCTCCTGCTGCCTCCAGATGTGGAGGAAGTCGTCTTGGCCTCCAGGCGGCCCTCCACCCGGAAGTCCTATGCTCTGAAGTGGCGTCGGTTCTCCGTCTGGTGTGCTCAACAGTCTCATGATCCCTTCCACTGTTCAATATCAGTGGTCTTGCAATACTTGCTTTGCCTCTCCGAACTTGGACTTAAGTCCAACTCGGTCAGGGTCCACCTCAGTGCTCTTTCTGCGCATCACATGCCGGTGGATGGCAGGCCTCTTTCCAGCCACCCTCTAGTGGCTCGTTTCCTCAGAGGCCTCCTTCTCCTTAAACCACCTTTACGCCCACCAGCCCCTGACTGGGATCTGAATGTGGTTTTACAGCGGATTACCTGTCCGCCTTTTGAACCTATGGCTACCTGTCATCTTCGTTTTCTTTCTTGGAAAACCTTATTCTTGGTAGCCCTCACTTCTGCTAGACGCGTTAGCTACACTCGGTTCAAGAATAGGGTAGTCCTGAGGACTCTTCCTAAGTTTCTTCCTAAAGTGGTTTCCCCTTTTCACATCAACCAGGAGGTGGTACTTCCGACCTTCTTTCCCAGGCCGCACTCCAGCCGAGCTGAAATGGTCCTCCATACCCTGGACTGTAGAAGGGCGTTAACCTTCTACCTTGACCGTACGTGGGAGCACCGAAAGGCTGTTCAGCTCTTCGTGTCTTATGACCCCAACAAGTTGGGGCTCCCTGTCTCCAAGCGTACTCTGTCCATCTGGATTGCTGACTGTATCGCTTGGGCTTATGAGGCAGCCGGCCTCTCGTTGGAAAGTCGAGTCACGGCTCATCGTGTTAGGGCGAAGGCTGCGTCAGTGGCTTACCTCCGCTCTGTTCCATTGGCAGACATCTGCCGGGCCGCTACTTGGTCTTCAAGCCAGACTTTCGCAACCCATTACTGCCTGGAGAGGGAGTCCCGCAGGGACAGTGCTTTCGGACAGGCAGTCCTCTGTAATCCCTTTTAGGTATAGGCAACTCCTGCCCTCCGTCCCGGATGTTGGGCTACCGTTTGGGGGCGTACTCAGAGAAAATTCCTTCCTTCTGTGCTACTGAGCTTGAGGGAGCTCCTTTTTTGTGCTTAGGGTCTCCAGTAGCCTTAAGCTTGGGAGTCCCATATGTGAGGACTGACTTCCTGCTTGGTCCTGGAGAAAGAGTAGTTACTCACCTGTAACAGGTGTTCTCCAGGAGCAGCAGGAATCAGTCCTCACAACCCTCCCTCCTCCCCTTGGAGTTGCAGTTCTATGATTTCGTTTTTGCTAATTTTTGCTATCTTTTAGCTATGTCATCAGACTGAGCAAGATGGCACCCTTGGGCGGGAAGAGGACCGCGCATGCGCGCTGCAATTCCCAAAGGCTTTCTTTGAAAGCTGGGGAAAATTGCTCCGTGAGGGCTCTGTCGGCGCCGATGTCACCCATATGTGAGGACTGATTCCTGCTGCTCCTGGAGAACACCTGTTACAGGTGAGTAACTACTCTTTGCAAGCGCTAGTAGCTGATCCACCTTATACAAGGTTCCATCATGACAAGGTAGTCCTTAGGACTCATCCACACTTTATGCCAAAGGTGGTCTCGCCTTTTCATCTGAACCAAGCGGTCTACCTACCTGTGTTTTTTCCACGGCCTCATGCATCAAATGCAGAGAGGAATCTTCATACCTTGGACTGTAAAAGAGCTTTAGCCTTTTACTTACAAAGAACACAGCAACATAGAAAGTCCTCTCAACTCTTTGTTGCTTTTGATCCTTCTCATTTGGGACTTCCAGTCTCCAAGAGAACACTGTCTAACTGGATTGCTCAGTGTATTTCCTTCGCCTATCAGAGTAAGAACCTATCTTCAGGAACAAGCAGGAATGAGTCTTCACATACGGGTACGTCGGTACCGACGGAGCCTGCGCGGGAACGCTCCCCAGCGTCCAAAAGAGAACTTTTGGGAGCATCCCACGCGCATGCGCGCTGCCTTCCCGCCCATTCACTTCCCTCTCATCAGTTTTCCACGGAGCCGGCAGGACGTATTCCTGTCACCGCAGAAAATTCTTCTTTTTATTCTTAGTTTTTTGTGGTCGCGTCTGCCTTCCCTCGACGTCACCGGTACCGCCGGTGCTTTTCTTTCTTTTTTTCTAAAGAATTTCTTCTTTTCTTCAGAAATTTTCCTGTTTAGTGTCTGACGGTTTCTAGGCCACTAGGCCTCTATTTTTCCATTATGGAAAAGCCAGCTACTACCCTTAAGAAATGCTCAAAGTGTGGCGGTACAGATATATTTTCAGACACCCATACTTGGTGTCTAAAATGTTTGGGTCCTGACCATTGCCCATTGGAGTGTCTTTCCTGCTGGAGCTCAAATAGAAGAAATCTTCAGAATCGAGCACAACTCGATACCCAGTTCACATCGCACTCGATGTCACCAGCTAGAATATCTCCACAGGATCAGGTAACCAAACAAAAGTCTGTAAAGACTAGCCAGTCCTTGAGTGGTAGATCTCCTTCCCAGTATCGAGATGGCTCTGGCCTTGCCCTAGAGGACATTTTGGCAATAAAGTCCCGGTGGGAGTTTTTGGGCTCCAAAGCATTAACGGGGCTTCAGGTTGTTCCTGGGGTTCTTACCTCGATGGACATACCTGGGCCATGCTCGGTGATTGTGGCCACTTCGAGTGGTACCGACACCCCGGCATCGGCTATGGTGATGGATGAAACACTCCTCACCGATCGCAGTCTAGTGCTCTCGGCTACTTCGGTACCGCTAGAGTTGCTGCAGACCGTTCCTCTAGTATCGGCTTCGGTACCGGTATCGACATCGGCATCGGTGTCTGTACCGTCCATGCTTACTTTGACAGACTTGCTTCCTTCGATGCCGAGCCTGTAACAGATCTCTAGCATGGATGAGTCGGTACCGACTCATCTCGGTACTGACCTCGGGCGGTACCGAAGATATCGCTTTAAGGAAAATCCGATGCTTCATCCTTTCAGGTCTTCCGATCCCGATGACTGTGATGAATCCATCGGTACCAAGGCTGAATCTTCAACAAGTCTAGCCTTTACCCCTCATTTTAGTGTGTCCTCCTCAGGGGAGATTTCTTTTCAAGCTTTTCTGCTTGATATGGCAAAGTTACTTGCTGTTTCTATACCTGGTAAAGAATCCTTGCCAGAGGATTCAGAGACCCTGCAATCCCCCTGGATTCCAAAGGAGGTGATCATGCTTCCTTTGCATCAGATTCTTACAAGATCTACTTTTAAGGATGTGGGAAACTCCTTATCTCCAGGAACAAGCAGGAATGAGTCTTCACATATGGGTACGTCGGTACCGACGGAGTCTGCGCGGGAACGCTTCCCAGCGTCCAATCAGAACGCTTTTGGAAGCATCCCACCACGCCTGCGTGCTGCCTTCCCGCCTTTCCCAACTGCCTCTCCTCAGTTTTTGTTTTTCCGCGGAGCCATCAGGACGTCCTCCTGTCACCGCAGAAAATTATTTTATTTTTTGGTTTTCTTGTTGCGTCTGCCTTCCCCGACGCCATTGGTACCGCCGGTGTTTCTTTTTTCTTTTCTTGTAAAAGTTTTCCTTTTTAAGGAATACTTTTTCCTTCTTAGTGCCGCACGGTTTTTTAGGCCTGCTAGGCCTATTCACTTTCCTTCATGGAACCGCCAGCCACTATCCCCAAGAAATGTACAAACTGGCGGTACAAAATTAATTTTAGACACTCACAATTGGTGTCTAATCTGCTTGGGTCCTGATCATTTTCCTCCGGAGTGTCCCTCCTGTAATAGTATTGTGGGAAGAAATCTTCAGCATCAAGTTCCCCTCGATACGCGGTCCCCATCCAACTTCAGGGCACTGACCATCTCTTCTTCCACATGGGATCAGGTAACCCAAAAACAGTCTCTTCAGACTAGCCAGTCCTCGAGTGGTAAATCTCATGCACAGCATAGAGATGCCTCTGGCCTTGCCCTCGAACACACTGGCTTTAAAACCCCGGTGGGAGTCTTCGGCCTCCAAAGCCTGTGTGGGGTTTCAGGTTGTTCCTGAGGTTCACCCCTCACAGAACATACCTGAGCCATGCTCGGTGGTGGCATCCGCTTCGAGCGGTACCGATACCCCGGCATCGGCAATGGTGTTGGATGAAGCATTCCTCACCAAGGATCGTAGTCTGGCGTCCTCGGTACCTACAGGGCCATGGGATACGCTGCAGATCGACCTTCCAGTATCGGTATTGATCCCGGTACCGATACTAGTACCGATGTCGGTACCCTCCAGATGTGCATCGATAGACTCGCTTCCTTCGATGCCGAGTCTGGAATCGATCTCCAGTCTGGAGGACTGGGCACCGACTCGCCTTGGTACAGACACCAGACGGTACCGAAGGCATGGTTCCGATGATCCATGTCCGGCACTCTTGGTTTCTTCGATACTGTTAGTTGTCACCAGCTGGCCTTCATCCACTGGTATATTATAGAACATGCTGTATCATAGCGCACACTGTACATAGCCCCCCTAATCTAGAACACCCCCCCACACGCACACCACCCCCCTGCATTCTCTGCATGAACTTCCCCCCTCACTTTACTCCCCCAACACTGCATGAACGCCCTCCACATCTTCTGATTGTTTTGTTGTGACACCGCCTTGATTTTTATGATAAGACGGTTTAGAAATACTGTTAAATAAAAAAAAAAAAAAAATCTGATACGGTACCAGTCGGTACCGATATCCACATTACCATTGCTGTCGGTGCCTTCCATGCTTTTCTCATCAGGCTCACTTCCCTCGGTACCGAGTTTGGAATCGATCCCTAGCATGGACGATGTGCTACCGACGGTTGCTGGTCCCGACCTCTTGCGATACCGGCGACCATCCTCTAAGGATCCCATACTCCACCATTCAGGATCTTATATTCCTATAAAGTTGGATAGATCCCTTGGTGCCAATGCTAGTTCTTCGACAGATCTAGCCTATCCAAAAGATTTTCCCTCTAGGGATTATTCTTTTCAGGCTTTTCTCCTGGATATGGTAAAATCACTTGCCATTTCTATACCTGGTCCACCAAAAGGAGCACCTCACCACATTGTACGAAAGACACCCAGTCACTAATACGTGGTGGTTAAAACCAAAGGATACTTTTATTAAGTCCAAAACCTGATAGCCCGACACAGGCCGTGTTTCGTTTTTTCACTTCCTCAGGGGATTCAGGTCTGCTGCAGATAAATAACCATAAATACTGTAATACACTTAAAAATAAAATCATAAAAACATATAGTAACATAGTAATAACATTATAAGCATAATTAAAAACATATACGACCAATAAGACCATAATAACTAAAAAAATAAATAAAACCATGTATGTGCACTTAATCATAACAAAAGTTAAGAAGATCAATAATTATTTACCACTATCAATTTAAAAATATCAGAAGGGTGTATAGAACCACATATAAATAAAACCACTATCAATTTAAAGGTATTAGAAGGGTGTATAGAACCACGTATACATCAAATGATTAGGCTATGTTAACACCATAATTGCAAATAATAAAAAAAGCAGATAATAAAAAACAGATAATAAAAAGGAGCCAGGAGTGAGTGACCTGAACAGTAATAAAACATATGATAAAACAATAAATAAATCTGCTTTTTTTATTATTTGCAATTATGGTGTTAACATAGCCTAATCATTTGATGTATACGTGGTTCTATACACCCTTCTAATACTTTTAAATTGATAGTGGTAAATAATCATTGATCTTCTTAACTTTTGTTATGATTAAGTGCACATACATGGTTTTATTTATTTATTTTTTAGTTATTATGATCTTATTGGTTGTATATGTTTTTAATTATGTTTATAATGTTATTACTATGTTACTATATGTTTTTATGATTTTATTTGTAAGTGTATTACGGTATTTATGGTTATTTATCTGCAGCAGACCTGAATCCCCTGAGGAAGTGAAAAAACGAAACATGGCCTGTGTCGGGCTCTCAGGTTTTGGACTTAATAAAAGTATCCTTTGGTTTTAACCACCACATTTCTATACCTGGACAGGATCCTACACAAGGGAATACAGAATCCCTGTATATTCCTGGGACAGCAAAGGAGAACATCATGCTTCCTTTGCATCATTCCTTGCAGGATCTCCTTCTACGAATGTGGGAATCTCCTTTAAAGGTACCCCCACCTTCTAGAGCAACTGATCTTCTATATCAGGTGCCCCCCTCTCCAGGGTTTCAAAAGACTCATCATTCCATTGTTATAGAATCAGCAATGAGGCGGGTGAAGAGTACTAAAAAGCACTCTTCTTATCCGCCAGGTCGTGAGTCTAAGACTTTAGATGCCTTTGGACGCCAAACCTTCCAGGCATCCATGCTTTCAGCAAGAATTCTCTCATATATTTTCTATATGAGTTTATCGCTTCAGGAGGTCACAAAACTTACTATTTTTGACTCCTTTTCTTCAAGAGCCCAAAAGTGCAGACTATTCCTTACTGGTTAGTCATGCTCAAAATATCTCTAGGTTCCTTACTCGTGCTTCCCTAGACTCCTTTGAGTCTGTTAGCAGAACTTCTGCTATAGCTATAGGGGCACGACGTAAAGCCTGGCTCCAGGCTTCAGACTTGGACAAATGGGCACAAGAAAGACTGGGAAATACTCCTTGCACTGGAGAAAATCTCTTTAACAAGGAGTTTTTACTCCAGGTTGTTCAGTTAACCACTGACATTCCTGTTTCCAGAGGCTGTTCTACACCTTCCTCTTTCCCAGTTGGTAGGAAATGTCCTGCCAAACTTTCTTCCCCTAGGGGGAAAATGTTTTATCCATCTTCTGCCCATCATACAGATGTTCCCAAACAGGGGAAACATCACCCTGGTTTGAAAAAACCACAACCTCAACAGGGCCAACAAACCCAGCAGTCGCAAGGTTTCAAATAGATCATTATTACCCCTCTTGGTTGGTGGTTGGAGTAGCAGTCTGCTTCTTTTCACTTGAAGTATCTGCACTAATTTTATCCTAACCTTTTCTAGATATCTCTTCATGAGACATCTTTTCTTTTCTCTAAGAGTCTTTATCAAGATCATGCCCATAAACAGATTTTCTCTTCCTCTTTGGGGAAAAGAGAAGTGACAACTATCAATAACACAGTTGTTTCCCTGTATTGGCATGTATCATCTTACCTTTCAGAGACTTCCTGCATAGTCAGTCTCCTTCAACTCTGTCTTACCTCCCTCTTACTACAACATTTGATTTGTAAGAGTGGCTCTTTACACTGGTAAGCCCCTATGGTCCTCCACCTGTTCCACAGGGGGATTCGCCCTTCCGGAGTTCTCCCCCTTTATTACCTTAGGGCAGCTCATCAGACAATAGGAAGTCCTACTATGTCTGTTTCTTTTTCCCAATCTAAAAAAGGAGGGCAAAAGAAATTTCCTTCCGCTGCCCTGGTAGTTGCTGCAGATACAGCAGTTCCTAGTGGTTAAGCCACTGGTTCTGTTCACCACACAACCAGGGGTTCCCCTCCACTAGCAATGCTTCTAGCCTCAGTGCTAAACCCCAAACAGGTTATCAACCTCGTTTGGAAAATCCTATTATCACAGACTGGTTGGTTAACTTCTATTCTTCGCCCCCTTGTCCTTGGCAGAATAGTTTGTTACCCACTGGCTTTACACAGCCAGTTTTTTCTTCTAACCAACCTGCAGCATGCTCTCTGCAACTCTACAGAGTAGCTTTGCACTATGGGCCTTTGCTAGAGAGCATTAGTATCTTGCCTAGCAGATAACCCCAGATGGTTAGGGGGGTTCCCCCAGTCATGTTTTCATGATTGGTAGGTATTCCCTACCCTTACCATCTCATCTTAAATCTCTTTGAGATATAAGACTCAGGCCTTTCATCACGTGAAAACCTAAAGAAGGGCCAATTCCCTGGCTTGGCCCATATCTCCTTTGGTCTTCTCGTCAGAGATAGTTTTCTTTCAGTGGCAGCTAAAGGACGCCTGATACCCATCTTGCCCTCATAGGTGGGTCACTATGGTACCTTCCTCCAGTGGCATCCTCTATCCATTCTCCATACTGCAGTTCTGGAGAGATCTGGACTTGCTGCCTGCAGACTGAAGTTATCCTCTGCATTTTTCACGTAGGCCATCCTGGTTATTCAAGAGCTCAAATTCTGAAAGGAATCTAGACTCCTTCTTGTCAGGGCGACCATTCCTCTGACTCTGCCAGTCATAACCAGGGAAAGAGGATTCTCTATGCATCTATTCAAGCAGGTATCAACCTTCTTGCTATTAGATGAATCTTTCTCTCTCCCCATATCCCTATGGGGGATCTGGTTCTATAGACATCTCTCCATCCACATACCTGGAGACATGTGTCTATATGCCTACATAGCCATATGTATTTATATATATAGATAGATATATAGAGAGATATATCTTTCGGTGTATCTTCTGCCCATACATCTCTCTCTATATATATATGCATGTATACCCTATATGTGTATATATTTAAATATATATATAGGGAGAGAGAGAGAGATCTTTTAGATAGATATGTATCCACATACTTATCTGTCTGTTTAGGTTCAGATATCCATACATTCCTATATGATCCTGACAGATGGGCACTACCCCTATCAATGCTGTAACAGCATACTTAGGGTTCTACACATATAACCACTTCCTGTGGTAATTAACAAACTTTTTCCTTACCATAACCTTTCAGGGTTAGGTACCTCTGAAGCTCTCCATCTACCTTTTTCTTTCCCAACTTGACCCCATTTAGGAAAGACATTGCGGAGCTAAAGTTAATCTAAAGCTTAGCGCTTCCTAAGTCTGTCCTTACTTTCTTATCTGATACAAAGGTCTCCATACACTTTCTCTCCTAAATGGACTGATTCCATTGCCAGTCCAGTTGTGTCAGACTCATTTTTCTTTGGTCCTATGATTGTACTGTTTTTGGTCCAAAACAGCTTAAGCTTTCTCTAATAGTACCTTCTGCGTCTTCCGCTGAAGCTCTACCTCTTATACTTCCCCAGTTTTCCCCTGGGGCTATATCTCACCCTGAAGGGTTCTGACCTCCACTTGTTTTTTCTACTTTTATTAGCTCTACTTCTCAGTGAGGTACTCCTCAAGGTTCTCCACTGGCTCTTCTAACAGATCCGTATGAACCTCAGTAGACTTTTGCAATGCCAACAAGGGAGGCCCATATTACAATATTTTACTACTAAATGCCCTCTATACAGGGCCTTCCTCTTAGAAGCCTTGTTCTAGGCCAACTGTTCCACAGCTCCTTTTCTGTATTCAACTCCTACCCTCCATCCCCAGGATGCCTGAGGTCCTGAGGAATAGCATGGCTCTTTCTAGATTCGCAACATGCTAGGACTCCCTCTGGGCATCTTAGCTTGGGAGTCCCCATATGTGAAGACTCATTCCTGATTGTTCCTGGAGATAGCACAGTTACTTATCTGTAACAGGTGATCTCTGGGAACAGCAGGAATAAGCCTTCACAACCCACCCACCTCCCCTAGGAGTTGCATTTCTCTATCTCTATCTTTCCCTTCCTTTCTCTCTCTCTCTCTTTGCCTCAGCTTTAAAACTCAACTGAGGAGAGGCAGTTGGGAAAGGCGGGAAGGCAGCACGCAGGCGTGGTGGGATGCTTCCAAAAGTGTTCTGATTGGACGCTGGGAAGCGTTCCCGCACAGACTCCGTCGGTACCGACGTACCCATATGTGAAGACTTATTCCTGCTGTTCCCAGAGATCACCTGTTACAGGTAAGTAACTGTGCTTAACGGTATCTCCACATTCTAAAACACTTGACTCCATGTATAAGGTGCCACCTTCTCCAGGTTTTCAAAAGACTCAACTTCCTCATCATTCTATTGTTGTAGAATAAGCAATGAGGTGGATTAAGAGTGCAAAGAAGCACTCTTCTTATCCGCCAGGTCGTGAGTCTAGAACTTTAGATGCCTTTGGACGTCGATGCTTCCAGGCATCCATGCTTTCAGCAAGAATTATCTCATATATTTTCTATATGGGATTATCTCTTGAGGAGGTCACAAAGAACTTAAAGCTTTTGAACCCTTTTCTTCAAGAACATAAGAGCAGACGTTTTCATATTAGTCATGCTCAAAATGTCTCTAAATTCCTTAATCGTGCTTCCCTGAACTGTTTTAATTCTATTAGCAGAACTTCTGCTATAGCCATAGGAGCACGACGCATGGCCTGGCTCCAAGCTTCAGACTTGGACAAATGGGTACAAGAAAAGCTGGGAAATACTCCTTGTACTGGTGAAAATCTCTTTAACAAGGATGCTTTTTTCAAGCTAATCAGTTAAACACTGATATTGTTGCTTTCAGAGGATTGTCAAATCTTTCCTCTACCCCAGCTAGTAAAAAATCTCCTAACAAACTTTATTCCC
Source organism: Ichthyophis bannanicus (assembly GCA_033557465.1). Lineage (NCBI taxonomy): Eukaryota > Metazoa > Chordata > Amphibia > Gymnophiona > Ichthyophiidae > Ichthyophis > Ichthyophis bannanicus. The sequence goes on along the minus strand of CM066035.1, from coordinate 867,486,465 downwards.
CTAAGGCAGAGGTACTCAAATCCAGTCCTGGAGGGCTGCAAACCAGACAGGTTTTCAGGATATCCCTAATGAATATGCATGAGATACATTCAAATACAATGGAGGCAGTGCATGCAAATATATCTCATGCATATTCATTAGAGATATCCCGAAAACCTGATGGTTTGTGGCCCTCCAGGACTGGATTTGAGTACCCCTGCCCTAAGGGGAAAATTTATGCATCTTTTACCCATCATGCAGATGTTTCCAAACAAGGGCAACATCATACCAGGCTAAGAAAGCCAAAGTCTCAACAGGCTCAGCAAACTCAGCAGTCGCAGGGTTTCTGATCTTTTATTCATTAAATCTTTTTTCCTGTTGAGTTTCAGAACCACTACTTAACTACAGAAGCATTTACAGTTCTTCTCATCCTTATTGAGAGGTCAGTGATACACTGCCTTAATCCTCCACTTTAGGCATGACTATCTTGCTAAGAGCAGTCCATCCTTTCAGCTCTTAGAGCTATTAAGGATAATCATGCCCTACAGGTAACAAGTTTCTCCTCTCTTTTTAAAAGTAAACAGAGGAATTACAACTATTTATAAGGTATGCTATGCCCTTCACCTTGGCAGTTGTCCTGTACAAGGATATCTTATACTTTTCACTGCAGGGGAGCTTTACCTTTTTCAGAGACTTACCAAATTGTAAGTCTTCCCAACTCTGTATTACTTTCATCCCTCTTAGTTGACCTTTTCAATCTAAGAGTGATGCTATTTGACTGAAGGGCTTACCTTTAAGCCATAGGATTGTCCCTAATACCTACTCCAGTAAATAATTTCCATACAGAGTTTTTCCCCTTTGCAATCTTTCAGATATTTCTTTTAAGACAGCTTATCAGACCATAAATGAGTTATCACTTCTAATTCGGTCTGTCGGTCCTTTTACAATCTATAGGACCTAACCTCTTCTGCTGCCTTAACACATAATTCCAGGAGAGGTTCCAAAACCTACTTGGACAGTTTATCATTGCAGGCAACGAGCCTGTCTGCTATTCTTAGCCATCTTCAATTCTTTGGCTCCCACAGAATAGATTAGGTTGCACACTGGTAATTAAACAACCAGATTCCTCCTGGGCAACCTACAACATGCTCTCTGCAATTCTACAAGAAGCTCTGCAACTATGGGCCTTTGCCAGAGAGCATCAGAGCCATTCCTGGTGGGTAACTTCCAGATGGTTGAAAGGCTTGCCCAGTCATGCACCCACATGACCGTTTTTTTCCTACTTTACTATCTTCCTTAAAATTTCCTTTTAGGGAAAATGAACCAGATCACGTGAAAGCATAAAGAATTGCTTAAATCTCCAGGAATGAGTCTTCACATATGGGAGACGTCGCCGACGGAGCCCGCACGGGAATGCTCCCCAGCATCCAATCGGAAAGCCTTTGGGAGCATCCCCCGCGCCTGCGTAGTGGCTTCCCGCCCTTCCTACTGCCTCTCCCCAGTTTTTCGTTTTCCGTTTTCCGCGGAGCAGGCAGGACGTCCCTCCTGCCACCGCAAAACTTTTCACCTTTTTTCTTGTTTCTGTAGTCGCGGCTTTTCCCGCCGACAGCGGCACCTCTGTGCCCCTTTTGTTTTTCTTTTTCTCACTTATTTTTCGTCGCTTAGCGGGACCTTTTTTCCCTCTGGGCGCCGAGGCCTACCGGGCTTACAGCATGGAGCCCCAGAAGTGCCCTCGCTGCGGGGACTTAGTTTTCCACATGGACTCCAATGCCTGGTGCCTCTCTTGTTTGGGGCCTGACCCTTTCCCCCCGGGTCCTCCGGGCTACAGTGTCGGGAGAAGACCTTCCCTTTTTCGGGTATCCCTCGATGACATTTTCACGCCCAAGGCGCGGTCATCGGGTTTTTCTTCTCTCCAGGATCAGGTAACCACGCAACAGTCTGTTAAGACTAGCCAAGTCTTGAGGGACGAGTCTAATGCGCGGCATGGCGACGGCTCCAGCCAACCCCTCAAGTCCCCCTTGGCTACTATACCCCGGCGGGAGTCCTCGGGCTCCAAAGCATCTACGGGGTTTCGGGATGTTCCTGGGGTTCGCTCTTCACAGAACATTCCCGAGCTGTGCTCGAGGGAGGTACCCGCTTCGAGCGGTGCCGATTCCCCGGCATCGGCGCCGGTGTTGAGTGTTCCACTCTTCGCCAGGGATCGTCAGCTGGTGTCCTCGGCGCCTCCGGGACCGATCGACTCGACCGAGTCTGACCTCCCTATATCCAAGCCGTGCTCGAGGGAGCTACCCGCTTCGAGCGGTGCAGACCCCCCGGCATCGGTGTCGGTGTCGAGCGTTTCACTCCTCAACGAGGATCGTCTGGGGCCGATCAAATCGGTCCAGTCTGGCGTTCCTTCATCCCTGCCATGCGCGGGGGTGGTATCCGCTACGGGCGGTGCCGACCCCTCGACGTCGGTGTCGAGCGTTCCGCTCCTCACCAGGGGCTGTCAGCCGCGGCCCTCGGCGCCTCCGGGGCCGACCGACTCCTGCCAGTATGGCGTTCCTACGGAGGTGGTATCCGCTTCCGGCGGTGCCGACCCGTCGGCGTCGAGTGACCCGCTCCCCACTGGGGATCACCTGCCGCTGCCCTCGGCAGCTCTAGAGCCGACCAACTCGACACAGTCTGGCGGCCCTACGTTCAGGCCATGCGCGGAGGTGGTACCCGCTTCGGGCGCGTCGGCGTCGATGGTTCCACTCTTCACCGGGGATGGTCATCTGGCCTCGCTCCCTTCGGGGCCGGTCGCTTCGACCCGCGCTGGGTTGCCGGTATCCCAGCCCTGCGCAAGGGTGGTACCGGGTTTGCGTGGCACCGCTCCGCCGGAGACGGCAGGGGCGTCGAGCGCCAGGGACTACCGTCGGCCTTCCCTGGGAGCCTCGGGGTATGTCGATCAGCCCCAGATGGGCGACCCCCCCCCCGGCATCGTCACGGCCGTCGAGGGCCCCTCCCTTTCCGAGAAAGGGGGCCCCGGGGTCTTCGATCGCTTCGATCCAGCCTGGATCCGCGCTGTCCCGCAACGGAACCCCGGCGTCGGCGCAGGAGTTTTGCACTTCCCTCCCCGCAGGGGCTCGTCGTCGGGCGACCTGGGTACCCTCGGGGACGGGTCGTATGCCCCGGAAGGATTTCCCTCCGGGTCAGGCGGGCTCGAGAGGGGGCCCGGCATCTGGCAGTGCCCGCCGCCCGACATCGGCGCCGGCGTCGGATGACCCCCTCTCCACCGAGCTTCGTCCTCGGGGGCTCTTGATGCTCGTGACGCTGATCAACGCGTTTCCGATCCGCTCCCCTGGATCAGCACCGCCGGCGCGGCCGCCCCCGCTGGGGCCCTCTAGAAGGGAGTCGATCTCATCGCTCGGTTCGATGCCCAGCCTGGAATCGGTATCCAGCCTCGAAGACTTGGCCACGACACATCTCGGGATTGGCCCCTGTCGCCTCCCGCGACGCAGAGCGGAGATCGTTGGCCACTGCTCTCGGCTGCCACGGAACCGCTTCAGTTGCCAGGGGCGGCGCCGCACCCGGGTTGGGGGCCCAGGCCGATTCCGGCGGCTCCGTCTGTGCCATCGACCCCTTCGATGCCTAGCTTGGAATCAATTCCAGGAGCCAACGACGCCGTGTTGACTACCCCGGTCCGGGGCTGTTGGTCCCCTCCTCTGCCCAGCGGGCATCAGCCCGAGAGGCTTCTCGGTGCCCTGGCGGCCTCTCCCGCCACCGCCTCCCATGGCATAGCCCCTCCGGGAGAGCCGTCTTTTCAGAATTTCCTCCTTGACATGGCGGACTTGCTGGCCATCCCTATCCCGGACCTAACTCCAGGCCCTGCGGAACGGGCCGCCGTGATGCTTCCTCTGCATCCCTCCCTGCAGGATCTCCTGCTGGGGGCTTGGCGGTCACCTTTGAGGGTTCCGGCACCGTCGACTGCGATGCATGCTCTGTATCGGGTGCCCCCCTCCCCGGGTTTTAAGCAGCACCAGCTTCCACATCGTTCCATTGTGGTGGAATCGGCACTGAGGAAGGCCGGAAGCAGGGAAAAGCATTCTTCTCGCCCTCCAGGCCGCGCCTCGAAGACGCTAGATACCCTAGGACGTCAAACCTTCCAAACATCTATGCTGGCGTCCAGGATTATTTCATATATTTTTTATATGAGTCTGTCGCTCCGGGAGGTCACCGAGAGATTATCTCTGTCTCCCTGCTTGTCTGCAACCAAGGCCTTTGAATATTCCTTGCTGCTTTATCACTGCAGGAATATCTCTGGGTTCCTTTCTCGTGCTTCTCTAGACTCCTTCCTGTCGGTCAGCAGATGCTCTGCTGTTGCCATTAGAGCACGCCGTACAGCATGGTTGCAGGCGTCCAAGTTGTGTAGACGGGCACAGCAGAACCTGGGTAATTCTCCCTGTGACGGAGATCACCTCTTCAATAGCGAAGCCTTACGTCAGGTCGCGCAGTGCTTCGCTAACCTTCCCAGTGTTAGAAGCCATCCTAGGGCCCGGCTTCCCCCCGCCTCACCAGGCCCTCCTTCCCTAGGAAGAGGAAATGTCACCCCTTCGCCCACCCGCCAGGTGCGCCAAGCAAGGGACCCCTCACCCTGGGTTGAAGTTCCCGGGCCCGCACCAGAACTCTCATACCAAGCAGTTTTAGGCTCCAGTGGGCGGCTGCCTGCAATTTACCTTCTTACCAGAAGTTTACAATTGAGCTCTACTCTGGGGCTCGTTCAGTAGGGCAAATGGTTCGGGGGCTTATCCAGGGGTTCAGGTATTCTCCTTCCATTGGTAGAGGGAGACCACCTCTACTCCATGATAGCTCTGGCCCACGGTCAACTGGCTTACCCTTAGGTACGTCCCCGAACCCTTCTCGGCCAGTATTCCCCTGCTGAGTGCTTCCGTACCGGAATTTTCCTTCCAGCCGCTATAGTCCCCCAATGCTTACCAAGGACTATGCCCTCATGTCCCTCGATTAGTGCGGGGGGCGAGTTTCTGCGTGCAGGTCCTGGGGACACCTATAGGGCCTCAAGCCCCCTGTTGTGTTCTTCCGGACTGATGCTATCCTCTGTCCTTCACGCTACCGTGCTATTCGTTCGCCGATCTGCCCTTGTTCCACCGGAATAGATCCCTCTCCCGGACGGATCTTGACGCCACCTCCCCAGATGGACGTTCTGTGGATCACTGGCAGGTCCGCCTTACCAGTGTTATGCTCATGGAGGTAGGTTCCTCGGCGTACCTGCGTTAGTGCCGGGGTGTGGCGTTCTCCATGCCCAACGGCCTAGATATGCCAGATATCACCTGCTCGATAGGCGCATTTTGGGGGATGCCCACAGTGCCTGTGTTCTGCCGCCTATTTTCTGCCGCCCCCCCCCCCCCCTACGGGGTCCGGCCAGTCCGCCTGCCTATTCCTTAGATCGGCCCTTGGACTGGTTGTACTGTACTGCTGTGAAGTCAACAGCTTCTATTTTCAGTTATGCCCTCCTCCCGGAGGTTCAGACCCTTGTCTCCCTATCTCTTCGCTAGGGCAGGCTGTGTACTCCTTCTGCTCCGGGGTACACCCCTACTCTTCTCCGGAATAGGCTATCCAGATCGGCCAGTCTTCTACTGTTAGTCCTCTGAGTTATGGACTTTGCTCCTAAGGGAGTGCTCAGCTTTGCATAAAGCTTCCTTGAAGACCTGCTGTCCTTCTCCTGACCCAGCTGACTCCTGGATCTCCTGGCCTTCCGGATTTGGAACTTCCTCCTCGCTGCGGTGAAGTTCCCTTGATGACCTCGCTACTGCGTCTACAGTACCTCCATCACAGTCCTACTTCCTACAACTCAGTAGGTAAGCTCTACATGGTACTAAGTCATTAATTCATTAAAAACGTAATGATGCTTCCATGCATTCCAATGACTACTCTCCCTGTAGTCTTTGGGTTTTGCTGTTCTCAACTCCTACCCTCCATCCCTCGGGGGATGCCGGGGATTCAGGTTGGGCAAATGCCATCCCGTCCTGGGCCGGGCTTACGGGATCTCCCCTGGGCATCCTCAGCTAGGGAGTCCCCATATGTGAAGACTCATTCCTGCTTGTTCCTGGAGATTGCACAGTTACCTGTAACAGGTGATCTCCGGAACAGCAGGAATTAGTCTTCACAACCCGCCCACCTCCCCTAGGAGTTGTATCTCTTTCTCTCTATTCCTTCCTCTCCTCTCCTTCTGGCTCAGCTATGAAACTCAACTGGGGAGAGGCAGTAGGAAGGGCGGGAAGCCACTGCGCAGGCGCGGGGGATGCTCCCAAAGGCTTTCTGATTGGATGCTGGGGAGCATTCCCGTGCGGGCTCCGTCGGCGACGTCTCCCATATGTGAAGACTAATTCCTGCTGTTCCGGAGATCACCTGTTACAGGTAAGTAACTGTGCTTTCCCTGAGTTGTTCCACATCTCCCGTGGAACTCTTCCAACAGGGATGCATTTCTTTTCACTGCAGTCTGTCCTTGTCTACTGCATTCCTAATTCCCAATACTTCATTGGAGCTTATGCTGAACAAAGAACGTATTATACTCATATTGCCCTCATAGACGGGCAAATATGGTATTCCCTTTTATTGCGTCTTTTTCTCCACACTGAAGTTATAGAAGGATCCAGACTTGTTGCCTTAAGACTAAGGTTTTCTTTGCATCCCTTCACGTAGATCTCCACTTCTGGTTATTCAAAGTCTAGAATTTTAAAGAGATCTAGACCTATCCTGATGACTAGGAACATTCCACGTGTAACCAGTAAGGGGTTCTCTATCCATATTTTCAAGCAGGTCTTACCCCTTCTTGTGTTTAAATGAGTCTCACATATATATACACACATCTCACTCTGAAAGATTTGTTACTGTCCATATTAATGCTATTCCAGCATGCCATAGGGTTTTAAATGGACAACCAATTTCTATGGTAATCACAAACTACCTCCTTTTACTGTAACCTCTCCGGTTGCGTTACATCTGAAGCTCTCCATGTAAAGTCATCCTAAGTGACATCACTTAGGGAAGACATTCCTAATCTTCAAGAAATTGGAGGCTAAACTGCCTACTACAAATGTGTCTTTCTGTCTTTCATTTGGATAGAGTGGTCTCAAAGACCCATCCTTTTTCTGCAAACCAGTCAAATTTATCTCCTCTCTTTCCTAGAGCCTTTTTCTGCTCCAAGGACAAAGAGCTTCAAACGTTGGCCTACAGAAGCTTTAGCTTCTCATCCAAAGTCCAACCTCATTAAACTCTCCCAGTTTTTTCTTCTGGGATTAGTTCTAGCCTTTTAGGCTTCTAACTGCTGCCTGTATTGTGAAATTTATTTTCCTCTACTTCTCAGTAAGGTATTTTCTTTGAGGATAATGTACTGGTTTCTAGCACCAGACCATTAGTCTCAACAAATACTTTCACAATATTTTTGACTGAGGTCCAAATTAGAAAATTGGAATCCAATTTTCACTAACATTTCTGATCTACACAAGGACGCCTTGTTTAGTCCAGCATTTAGATAGTCATGACCTAATGGGAGACAGCCAACATGGCTTTAGACAAGGAAGATCTTGTCTTACTAATCTGTTATGTTTTTTTGAAGGAGTGAATAATCAGGTGGACAAAGGTGAGTCGGTTGATATTGTGTATCTGGACTTTCAGAAAGCCTTTGACAAGGTCCCTCATGAGAGACTTTTGGCAAAACTAAAGAGTCATGGGATAGGAGGCAGTGTACTATTGTGAATCAGGAACTGGTTAAAAGATAGAAAGCAGAGGGTAGGGCTAAATGGCCAATTTTCCCAATGGAGAAAGGTGAATAGTGGTGTACCCCAGGGATCTGTGCTGGGTCCGCTGCTTTTTGACATTCATAAATGACCTGGAAAGTGGAATAACGAGTGAGGTTATCAAATTTGCAGATGAGACAAAACTATTTAAAGTTGTTAAAACCCAAGAGGATTGTGGAAAATTGCAAGAGGATCTTGATAAATTGGAAGACTGGGCATCAAAATGGCAGATGAAATTTAATGTGGACAAGTGCAAGGTTATGCACCTAGGGAAGAACAACCCAAACTATGGTTACACGATGCAAGGTTCCACATTAGGAACTACCACCCAGGAAAAAGATTTAGGCGTCATTGTGGATACCATGATAAAAACCCTCGGCCCAGTGTGCAGCAGCGGCCAAGAGAGCAAATAGAATGCTAGGTATGATAAGGAAAGGAATGGAAAATAAAACAAAAGATATTATAATGCCTCTATATCGTTCCATGGTGAGACCTCACCTTGAATATTGTGTGCAATTCTGGTCGCCGTATCTTAAAAAGGATATAGCGATTTTAGAAAAGGTTCAGAGAAGAGCCACCAAAATGGTAAAGGGGATGGAAGGATACTCCTATGAAGAAAGGCTAAAAAGGTTAGGGCTCTTTAACCTGGAAAAGAGACGGCTGAGGGGAGATATGATAGAAGTCTATAAATTAATGAACGGAGTGGAACGGGTAAACATAGATCGATTGTTTACCTTATCAGAATATAGAAAGACTAGGGGACATGCAATGAAGCTACAGGGTAACCTATTTAAGTCTAATAAGAGGAAATAGTTTTTCACTCAACGTGTAATAACTCTGGAATTTGCTACCAGAGGATGTAGTAAAAGCTGTTAGTGTAGCCGGGTTTAAAAAAGGTTTGGGCAAGTTCCTGGAGGAAAGGTCCATAAACCATTATTAAAAGGGACCCAGGATATCACTGCTTGACCCAATGCAAGCATTTTGGAACCTGTCTCTTTTGGGGAAAGTACTAGGTACTTATGACCTAGATTGGCCACTGTTGGAAACAGGATACTGGACTTGACATACCTTGGTCTGACCCAGTCTGGCATTTCTTATGTTCTAAAGGGGGTGATTTGAAATGACTATCCGGCCCCGTTTTGGCTTACAGTCTGGCCCTTAAAAAAGGGTCTGCTTGTACCAGGGTATTCCTAGATGATTATTTGATGCTCTTGAAGGTGCAACATGCTTCTATTTCTCTAGCTTACAGTCTGATGTGGTGCCTCTTTGACATGTGGTGTAGAACTTACTGTCTCACCTTTATTTTATTTATTTATTTACCTGTATTTATATCCCGCCTTTCACCAGGTCAAAGCGGTGGGACATATATCCGGGGGGGGGGGGGGGCATCACCGGGGGCTCAACATTGATGATTTTGGGATGAACATAGAGACTGACAAGATAGCATAATTACTGGTTTGGAGTTCTTGGGAGGTTCCTATTCAGAGATGTTCTTGGAATAGGATGGTTTTTAGCTGCTTTTTGAATGATGGGAGATCACCGTTGATCCTGATGTGGTTTGGTAGAGAGTTCCAGAGGGATGGGGCATAGAGTTCAAAGACTCTGTTGCAGGTCCGTTGTGTTGCTTTGGTTCTTTTGTGGGGGATGGCAGCGGAGCTGTTGGAGGATTGTCTGGTTGTTCTGCTGTGGGTTGGGCGAGGCAGTAGGGCGCGGAGTGGGGTGCCTTGTCTTCGGTGGATGGTTTTGTGGGTGAGTAGAAGAGTTTTGTACTTGATTCTTGCTTCGATGGGGAGAATATGAAGGTCTCTCAGAGTTGGGGTGATGTGGTCTCGTTTCTTTGCATTGTGAATTATTCTCGCCGTGGTGTTTAGGGCAGTTCGGAGGGGATTGGTCTGTGTGGCAGGTAGGCCATGGTAGATTGTTGCAGTAGTCCAGATGAGGGAGTGTTAGAGCTTGCATTACTGTCCTGAAGTCTTGCGGTTCAAGGAGGGGTCGGAGGCGTTGTACCGTTTTTGCCTTGTGGAATACAGTTCTCGTGGTCTTGTTGATTTGTTGCTTAAGGGTTAGGGCTTGGTCAATGATAATGCCGAGATATCTTATGTGTGGTTGTATTTGAATTTGCGTGGTTCCCATGGTGAGGTGAGTGGGTGGTTTGAAGTCTGGGTCTTTTGTCACTATAAGAGCTTCGGTCTTCTTTATGTTGATGGATAAGTTGTTCTCTTGTAGCCAGTTGGATACGTCGGTGAAGCAGGTTGTTAGCTGGTCGTTTGTTGGGTCCGTGGTTGTAATTGGGGCGTAGAGCATTATGTCGTCGGCGTATATGTGGAAGTTGACATTGTGAGTGCGTATGACTGAGCAGAGTGGACGGAGGTAGATGTTGAAAAGCATGGCTGATAGTGTGGATCCTTGAGGTACTCCTTGATGTTGCTGGAAGGGGGGTGAGGTGGAGGTTTTGGTGCGGATCAGTTGCTGTCGGTTGGTTAGATAGGACTTGAACCATTGGAGTACAGTATCTTTGATCCCAATTGTTTTGAGTCTGTGGATAAGGGTGTTATGGGAGATGGTGTCGAATGCTGCTGATATATCCAGAAAAATTAGGATGTATCCGGAGTGTTTCTCTTGGGTTCCTATGATGGTGTTCATCAGCATGGTCATTAGGGTCTTGACCCCATGTAATGGACGGAATCCGTGTTGCTGCGGGTCCAGTATGTTAACGTCTAGGTGTTCTCTGGTTGTTGGTGTTGGTATCCCCTTGGTGGTGGTCTGGAAAAGGGGCCAGCTATGAATTCTCTGAATGTCAAGGTGGTATCACTGTTCTCTTTCAGGGGCAGATTTCTTCTGGATGTGGTGCGGTTTTTGAGGAGAGTTAACTTTGTGTCTCCCCTTTCAAGAGCTGGTTCCATAGTTGGATCTCACTTTGGTGCCCTGGGCCCTGATAGGCCTCCCTTTTTGATGATTAAAAGGACCACATTGAAGAATGTGTGTGTTAGTTTTTTTGGTTGCCATCAGCTCTGCTTGTATCTCAGAGTTGTGGGCCCTGTCATGTTGTTGTTGTTGTTAAGTGCCGTCGAGTCGGAGTCGACTCATGGTGACCCTCTGGATAGCTATCCTAAATTGTGTTCGGTCTTCAGTCAGGCAGCTCATTGTTGACAGACTGGCACCTGTAGCTGCTGTTATTGTATCGATCCATCTCATTGCTGGCCTTCCTCTTTTGCGTTAACCTTCTATCTTGCCAAGCATAATGTCTTTCTCTAATGATCTCTCTCTTCGCATGATGTGTCCAAAGTATGAAAGTCGAAGTCTTGTCATCTGAGCTTCTAAAGAAAGCTTAGGTTTGATCTCCTCTAGTACCGACTGATTTGTTCTTCGGGCAGTCCATGGTATACACAGTATTCGCCGCCAGCACCATAATTCAAAGGCATCAATTTTCTTCCTATCTGTCTTTTTCACTGTCCAGCTTTCACATCCATATGATGTTATTGAAAATACCATGGCTTGAACAAGTTGAATCTTTGTATGGAGAGAGACATCTCTGCTCTTGAGAAACGTATCTAGGTCTTTCATAGCCATTCTGCCAAGAGCAATGCGTCGTCTGATTTCTTGACTGCTTGTTGCTTCTTTATTGATAGTTGATCCAAGTAGGTTAAAGTTGTTCACAATTTCAATTTCTTCTCCTTCAATGATGAACCTGTTGATTATGCCAGTTGTCATGATCTTTGTCTTCTTTACATTAAGGTGCAGGCCCATTTTGAGACTGTTCTTTGATTGTGAGAAGCAAATGTTTCAGATCATCTTCACTTTCAGCCAGTAATGTGGTATCAGCATAGCAAAGGTTGTTGATGAGTCTTCCACCAATCTTCACACCTCTGTTGTCTTCATACAATCCTGCTTCTCTGATGATTTGTTCTGCATATAAATTAAACAGGTAGGAGGAAAGTATGCAGCCTTGTCTTACACCTTTGCTTATTTTAAACCATTCTGTTTCTCCTTGTTCCGTTCGAACTGTTTCTTCTTGATCAATGTACAGATTGCGCAAGAGAACGATCAGGTGTTTTGGTATACCCATGCTTCTTAATGTGGCCCAGAGTTTCTCATGGTTTACACAGTCAAAAGCCTTGCTATAGTCGATAAAGCACAAATAGATATCCTTTTGGTATTCTTTAGTCTTTTCAAGGATCACCCTTGGTGGGCCCTGTCATGTAGGGAACTATATTTGTGGTGTTTGGGGAGGGGTCTGTTACAAATTCTGTCTGGTTCTGTCCTTTCTACCTAAGGTAGTGTTGACTTTTCACATTATCTAGATGGGGGCTCTTCCAGTCAGCCAAGCAGTGTCAGGGGAAAAAGGATAAAGCTCTCCACCTGGTAGATGTACATAGGGTCCTACTCGGGTATTTGAAGATGACAAACTTCTTTACAAGTTGGACAAGCTGTTCATTCTGTTTGGTGGTCCCTGTATGGGGGAAGTGGCATCCAAATCAATCTTGAGAAGGTGCATTCGGTAAGTGATTGCCTTGGCTTACGTTCTCAGAAGAAAAGAAGTCTTGGATGGCTAATGAGCTCATTTAAATAGCGTGCAGGCCTCTTTATGGGTGGAATCTCGAGCAACATTTCCAGTGGACATTTGCAAGGCAGTCACCTGGTTGTCTCTGAATCCTTTTGTGGGCATTACTGGTTTTGGATTCAAGCAAGGTCAGTCACAGCCTTTGGGGCAGAGGTCTTAAAAGTAGCAGTGTCTTCCATGTGCCCTGTTTAGGGCATAGCTTGGTTACTTCCCACTTGTCTAGACTGGTTTATCATGATGAAAAGGAAGGAGAAATTTTACATACCTTTTTAACTTCCTTTCCTAGAATTCTGCTAGACCACTCCAGGACCTGCTCGAAGTTTTTCAGCTGCATATTTTGATATGCCATTCTGTCTCAGTGGTTTCACTACTAAATTTGATGCTGGTTTTCCTGGGAGGGCGTAGATGCTCCCTCACTTCACTACTTCTCCTGGTGTTTCCAGCCATGTTGGGGCTAATGTCCTGATGATGGTTTATTGTGGGGGGGGGGGGAGGGTTCTGTGGGCTTGTCATTGATGTACTGGAATGTGCCCTAGTGGCAACACTCCTTTAATACCAGCGATGAGGTTGCTGGAAAGTTCTAATGTTTTTCTGTCTCCATCATTTGCTGGCAGGGGGCATAACCCATTTGTCTAGACTGGTCTAGCAGGATTCCAGGAAAATAAATTTATCTGTTAGGTAAAATTTTTCTCCAGGAACAAGCAGGAAGTCAATCCTCACAAATGGGTTTTGTCAGCACCGACTGAGCCCATGCGGAGTATTTCCCCAGCTTTCAAAGAAAGCCTTTGGGAATGCCACCACGCATGCATGGTCCCCTTCCTGCCCAAGGGTGCCATCTTGATCAGTCTCCCTTTTTCCACAAAGCCCTTTGGACGCACGTCCCTGTACCTTGGAAAAGGTTTCTTAATTGTTTTCTAATTCTGGTTTCCCGGTCCTCTTCCTGCCGTCCCCAGTGCCCCTGCTTCGGCAGCGGACCCCATAACTTGCTGTTTTCCATTTTTTCTCCCTTTTTCTTTGTGAAGTCATCTCTAGCGTGTTTTCGCACCCTTTACAACCGCTGGGATTCTTTTTGCCCCTATGGCCTCTGGTTTCAAAAAGTGTGACAGATGCTCCAAAAACATGTCGCTAATGGACACCCATAACTGTTGTCTTAGGTGTCTAGGAGTAGACCATAACCCGGAGCTCTGCTCCCTTTGTAAAAAGATGTCCTCCAAGGCCATCCAGAACCGCAAGCAGAAACTTAATGATATTTTCTGCAAGGCAGCCCCGGTGTCCCTGGTAGCTTCCTGCTCCGCCGACATTCAGCTTCCAGGGTCCCCTGCAGCGGTTTTGTGGCCCCGGCGCCACTCTGAGCACGGGTCCCCCGAAAGGGAGCAGAAGGAGGCCTCGAGGGCCCTGTCGGGGGCTCTGGGCAAGCATGAGCATTCTCACACTCGTTCCCTCAGCCCCCCTCGGCAGTCTCAAGAGTTGGAGAGGGAGCGACCACAAAAGGTACACCGTACAAACATGGAGGCCTCCAGTGATGGTGCCCGGTCTCCCGAGGGTCATCCCGGTAAGGACCCAGTCTCCTCCTAGATTCCTGACCCGGTCACCCTGCCATCGGCGTCGCAAGGCCCCACCCCCGAGTGGTGGGCCAGAATGCTTGCTCTGGAGCGCAGCGTTTCTTTCTTCCTTGCTGCCCAGCAGGCGCTGATGCCAGGCCCCACTGGCACGTGCCCTTAGATCTCAAGAGCGATGCCTGTGTTGGCTCCCCAGACCGCCGTGATAACCCTCGAGAGCCAGGGGCCTCGTGAGGGATCCCGGCAGAGCTCTCGATCTCCATCCCGGTCTTAGGGTGCGAGATCTTCCTGAGCCAGTGCCTCCGGCTCCAGGCAGACTTTGGCCTCAAGAGTCCAGCGTACAGCACAGGCTCCGCTTGAGCCACTTAGCTCAGTCTTCCTTGGAAATCTTGGGCTGGGTTTCCGACGGGGACACTTCCCCCTGAATTCCGGGCTCTTCGGGACCTCCCCTCGGATCCTTCTCTGCCTGTTCAGAAGCGGTGGTTTCCTTCCAAAGACACCTCCTTTCTGGAGTTTGGCTTGAGCCCTAGCATGCTCCATACAATCCGAAGAGGAGCATCATGCGGAGGAGCTCAATATTTTACAGTATGAGGCTCTGCCGAGGGAATCACTCACAGTCCTGGTTCCGCCCATCGTAGCCCAGCAGCTGCTCTGCATGTGGGAGACACCTGCGTCTATCCCCATTGTGAGCAAAGTGCCTGGACACCATGTATAGGGTTCAGCGGGGGCCCGGCTTCTGGAAAGCCCAGCTCCCCCATACCTTGGTGGTGGAGTCTGCCATGCGGAAGCAAAAGAGCCCAAACACACACTCCTCTGTCCTGCCAGTGGGGGAATCTCATGCCCTTGACCCCTCGGGCGTAAGGCCATCCAAGACGCCTTGTTGGCTTGCTGCATCAAGGCTTACCAGCTATATATAGGCATGTTCCTTCGTGATCTCACGAAGGAGTTCGGAGGTTTTCAGGCGGGTCTCGATGGCGATTACCTCCGCCACTTCCAGTCCCTCCTGAAATCAGTGGGGGACTGTTCAAAGTACCTTTCTCGCGCTGCATTCGACAGCTTCGAGTCCTCTGCTCGGGTAGCGGCTGCGGGTATCTGTGCCAGGCGATAGGCCTGGCTCCAGTCCTCAGACCTCAAACAATGGGTCCAGGAAAAACTGCTCGATGTACCGTGCCTGGGCGAGCAATTGTTCGGCAAACCGATGGAGGACAAAGCAGCAGAGATTGAGGCAGAGTACGTCACTCGCACCTGTCTCTCCCAGAAGACTTCCTCTCTCCCGTGGAAGAAGCAAAAGGGCAAGAAGCCTCTCTTCCAGAGGGAAGGGTCTTCCCTACCTGGGCTTACCCACCTTATCCCCTGGCGCCAGCGTCACCCCAGGGCAGACAAAGCAAGAGCGGTTCCCAGGGCTCACGTAAACCTAAGGGACCAAAGAGCCAGAGCCAGACCCCGGTTCCGGTCCAGTCGGCAATGGGTTTTTGACTCTAGAAACATAGCCACTCATCCTCGCCGACCTGGCTACCGGTGGGAGGGCGCCTGGTCCACTTCGCTCCCCGTTGGGAGTCTGTCACCTCAGACGCCTGGATCCTCCAGGTCGTCTGGGAGGGTTACCTCCTTCATCTGGACCGACTTCCTTCACCCTTTTGCCCCGCGGAGCCCCTCAGTCCCCCACACACCAACTGTTCTTGGCACAGGAGCTTGCAAACCACCTCAGGGAACAAGCAGAGGTTGCGGGTTCTACTCCTGCTACCTCCTTGTGCTGAAGCGGACGGGTGGGTTCCGACCCATTCTCGATTTAAGAAATCTCAACAAATATCCGGTGCGAGAGAAATTCAGAACGTTCTCTTGGCGCCTTGCTGCCCTTCCTCTGTCAGGGCAACTGGTTATGCTCCTTGGACCTTCGGGATGCATATGCTCACATCCTCATCCACCCGAAACACAGGAAATACTTGCGCTTCAAGGTGCAAGGGAACCACTACCAGTATAGGGTTCTTCCCTTCGGCCTCGCATCTGCTCCGAATGTTCACCAAGTGCTTCGCTGTGGCTGCAGCCCACCTTCAATTGCAGGGCACCTTTGTCTACCCTTACCTAGATGACTGGCTTGTTACAGGAGAGACATCCGAGGCGCAGCAAGCCACAGCCCACACCGTCCACCTTCTCGAGCACCTCTGCTTCATGGTAAGTTATCTGAAGTCTCACTTCACTCCAATCCAATCCCTGGAGTTCATTGACATGTGCCTTGACACTCAGCAGGCGACAACCTTCCTTCCCCAGGACAGGGCAGACCGCTTCATCGCTCTGGTCTCCGTGGTTCAGTGCTGCAGCATAGTATCGGCCCAAACGATGCTCCATCTTCTCGGCCATATGACCTTGACTGTTCACGTCGTTCCCGATGCCTGTCTGCACATGTGAGCGGGGCTCATTGATGCCTTCGAACTCAGTGGGCTCAGGCAATGAGCAGTCTCTGAGGTGACAGGCCATCTTGGTCACTCCCCAGATGTCAGAGTCCCTCGACTGGTGGCGGGATGCCCCACAGCATGATGTTTTGACCACAGATCCTTCCTCACGGGCTGTGGAGCACACTGTGGTGAACACCACTTTCACCATCGGGCAGTGCTTGTCCAGACGGACAACTGGGTAGCGATGTTCTATATGAACAAATGGGGGGCACCAGCTCTTATGGCCTCTGCCGGGAGGTGGTAGCCCTATGGTCCTTTGCGATTTGGAAAGGACCATATCAGGAAAAAACTCTGGCAGACAGGCTGAGCCAGATCCACCAGCCACGCGAATGGCGCCTCTGCCTGCTGACGGCACTATGGCTGTTCCGGTGTTGGGGATTCTGGTTCTGGACCTCTTCACCAGCCCAACAAATTTTCAGCTCCCGTGGTTCTGCAGCCCAGTTACCCACCTGAGCAGGGAAGCCTCCGGTGCTTGCTTTCTGTTGTGAACTATTGGCCTCCTGTATGTATTTCCCCCCCACCCCACTCCTAGAGCAGGCTCTATTCAAGATAAAGCAGGACGGGGCCTCTGTGATCTTCGTGGCCTCGCAGTAGCCTCGGCAGCCCTGGTTCCTGCTGCTGCTCCGCCTCTCATCAGAGCCTCCGGTTCCCCTCGGCAGCACACCGGGTTTGTTGATACAGGAGGGGAGTCTACTACTTATTTATTTCAGTGCACTTTTATACCGCTCCTCCCTGAAATCAGGGGCGGTTTACATTAAACTTCACATGGTACATTAAACATTGGTGAACATCAGACTAGGGAGGGGATAAATGTGGAGAAAACATCCTGCTTAACTATGTACAAAATATGCAGTAAATGGTGAAGTCATTCACTTACATAGATGGGTGGGGGGAATGGGAGGAGTAAGATAGTCATATGGGGTGGGGGGGTTGTGTGATTGTTGTTTATACCAAAATACTCAATGAAAAGGTGGGTTTTGATGAGTTTTCTGAAATTCTGGAGATCTTTAATGGATCTTAGCATGTCGAGGAGCGCATTCCACAATGTGGGGGCTACATGGGAGAAGGCTCTATTGCTAGTGGTTTGATTGGGGAAACTGCTAGGTATGTATGACCTAGATTGGCCACTGTTGGAAACAGGATACTGGGCTTGATGGACCTTGGTCTGACCCAGTATGGCATATCTTATGTTCTTATGATTGGATTTGCGGTAGTCATGTGGGTATTTGATGGTGTTAGGGTGGCAACCTCTCTTGCTTCTGTGTCTGGTAGGATTAGTGTAGAGAGGTATGAGGGGGAGATGATATTGAGTTTAAAGGTGGTCATCAGTATTTTGTATTTAGTTCTACTAATGCCTGGGAGTCAATGGAGCATGTATAGTATGGGGGTAATATGGTCGGAAAGGGAGGCTTTACATATCCTGGCTGTGACATTTTGAGCTCTTTGGAGTTGATTAGTGACTTTTTTAGGTATTTCTTGGAGTAGACTATTACAAATGTCAATATGAGGTGTAATCAGTGCCTGTACAACTGATCTGAAGTCATAAGGTTCGAGTAAGGGTCTTAGATGTTGTAGGGTGTGGAGTTTATAATATATGTATCTTGTGGTCCTTTTTACTTGGGAGGTCATACTAAATGTCTGATCTAATATGTTTCCTAGGTATTTTACTTTTTTGCTTGTGGGGAAGTCCATCTCTCCAATAGATAGTTTCATTGGGAGTTGAATTTTAGATTCCTGGTGGTGTAGAGGACTTCTGTTTTGTTAAAGTTAATCCGGAGGTTTATTGCTGCTAACCAGTATTGAACTTCTTTGAAACATGCGGTGAGTGTGTGTTGGTTAGGATTGTTTGTCAATGGGGACATAGAGCATTATATCATCTGCATATATATGATATCCTACATTGAATTTCGTGAAGATGCTACATATTGGTTGGAGATACAAGTTGAACAAGAGTGCTGAAGGATACCTTGTTCTTGCTTAATGCATAGTGAGGTTTCTGAGCCAACTTGTACAATCTGAGTGCAGTTTTGGAGGTATGATCTAAACAATTGTAGTGTGGTTCCTGCGATGCCAATGTGCTCATGTCTTTCGAGTAAAATGTGGTGGTGGTCAAGGCAGTGTCAAGGAAGACAAGTATATATGCTTGTTTTGCATTGTCCGTTCCACGTACAAGATTGTCATAGTTAATAGGAGGATTTCTACACCATGGAAGGGACGAAACCCGTATTGGTGTCGGTCAAGGGGGGCATTTAGGTCAATGTGGTCTTATAATTGGGTTTGTACAACTTTTTCTATCAGTTTGGCTATGTATGGAATGTTTGCTATGGGTCTATATGAGCATGGGCTCATTTTGTCTAGGGCATTGTGTTTTAGTAATGGGCGGATCATGGTTTAAGTTCAGGTGGCATGTAGCCTTGCTCAAGGGATTAATTAAGGTAGGGGGCTAGTTCTGATTTTGTTGCCTTAATCCAGCTAACTGGACATGGGTCAAGTAGGGATGTTGTGTTGGTTTTGGTGATTATGTTGTTTTTCATCTATTAAATGAAAGGTGTTCCAGGTGGTGACGTTTGCGTAAGGTTGAAATGTGGGTGTGAGACTATTTATAGGTCCTTTTTTTAGTTTGTCTGCAAAATGGTTGGCAAAAGTAATAGGGCTGATAGGAATGTTATGCATGTCCTGGTTGTGGGGTTGTGTGAGGGATTTGACTATTTCAAATAGTTCCCTTGGGCGGTTGAGAGACTTGTTGAGGATATTGGTGTGCGAGTCTCTTTTTTAGTATGGCTTCTTTGTATTTCTGTGGGGATTCCATGTAGGCAGATCTATTGTCTGGTGATTTAGTTGTCCTCCATTTATGTTCCTTCTTCCTGAGTTCTTTTTTGAATTGTTTTAATTCTTTTGTGTACCATGCTTGGCTGGGTTTGTGGGAGTGGCTTATTTTTCAGGGTTTTGTGTTTGTTGCTATTTTTTCTATTGCAGTGTTCCATGATTTTATTGCTGTGCTGATGTCTGTAGTTGGATTGTTTAAGTGGGGGAGCATGTTATTTAGGAAGCTATCTTTGTCAAATTGAACAAATCTTTTTCTTGAATTGGGGTTTGTTTTGATGTGGGTTGCATGATTCTAGCGGTATGGTGAATTGTATAATATAGTGATCTGACCTTGGGGCTTGGTTTGTTTTGGGAGGAGAGTATAGTGGGTGTGTAATTAGGTGTTTAGGCATGAAAACAAGATCCAAGGTATTACCTTTGATGTGTGTAGGTGTTACTATTTGCTGGAATCCCATGTCTGATAGAGAATTGATAAATGAAGAGCTTGTGTGTCTTGTAGAGATGTGATTGAAGTCTCCTAGTAATATGTGAGTTTTTCTTATAGAGGATAGACATGTGGTTTCTAGAATGGCTAGGAGTGTGTCCTGGTTTGTGGTGGGAGGTCTGTATACAAGGCATATGGACAGGTTTTTGTTTTCTATTTTAATTATGTCTACGTCATTAGTGTTGCATATATTAAGTATAGACGTTAGTTCTCTTTTGCAAAGTATGAATACTCCTCCCTTTTTTGTTTCCCTAGGTTAGTTGAAAAGATGATATCCGTCTGTTAAGGTGATTTAGTAGTATAGTGTCTGTGTTGGAGATCCAGGTTTCAGTGATGCAGAGTAGGTGGGGTTTTCATCTCTAATCATGTCAGTTATGAGTGGTATCTTATTTCTAATGGATCTCATGTTAATAAGAATAAATGTTGTTGGGATGGGGGTTATTGTGGGTGTATGAATGGTGTTAGGTTGTAGGGTTTGTATATGTGTGAGTCTGCGTTGGGTGGTGGTGGTCCCTTTTGCATGGTTTTAGAATTTGAGTTGTATGATTTGAATGGTAGGTGGTTGCTTGAGGTTTTGAAGTGAATTATGGGAATGTAGAATTGTCGTGTAGTATCTATTTGGGGAGAGGGGAAGGCCGTGGCGGGGGAGGTTGAGGAATTTAAGTATAGGAGAAGTGTGTACAGTATCAGCTTGATATATTCCATTTTGGTGATCCAATCTGAGGAGATAGGATTTGTGTACTGTTGTGCTCTGCTGAATAGTTGGGTTTCAAGCCTGGGGGTGTGGAAAGGATGTCAGGGATGGCTCGGTAGCATATGTAGAATGTAGTACAGTTTTGGAGGTTTTTAAATTCAGTACATTGTCAGTTGGTTACAAGCATTGAACGCATATAGACAGTGTTACAAGGTACAGCAGTTATTAGTTACATTAACTAGAAGTTAATAGCTAAGTTACTTACTTCACCTGAATCTGAGGTCCCTATCCTTCATGGCTTGGCAGCTGAGTGGGTTGCGCTATCCCCTCTTCATCTCCCATTGGAGATTGAACACATATTGCTGGCCTCGTGCAAGGACTCGACTAGGAGGGATTATGCCTTAAGTGGTGTCTGTTCTCGGTGTGGTGCTCAGGGGTATGGGCTGACCCGTTCTCTTGCTCCACCCTGCAGTACCTACTCCATCCCTTGCAGGTAGCCCTGAAGTCCAACTCGGTCAGGATCCACCTGAGCGTGATCTCGGCCTACAACCACCCAGTCGGGAGTGGACTCCTCTCGGGCCAGCCGCTGGTTTCCCACTCCAAGCCTCCTGTCTGGATACCTCTGGTGGAGAGAGATCTCAATTGCGTCCTCATGTGGTTAACCCAGCTGCCCTTCGAGCCGATGGTGTCCTGCTGACTTCGACACCTTTCCTGGAAGATGGTTTTTCTAGTAGCCCTCACTTCGGCCAGGAAGGTCAGTGAGCTTCAGGCCCTGATGGCCGATGCACCCTACACGAGATTCTACAGGAACCGAGTGGTTCTCTGAATGCACCCTAAGTTTCTCCCGAAGGTTGTCTCGGATTTCCACCTCAACCAGGAGATAGTGCTGCCGACCTTTCTGAAGCACCACGCCGACCGGGCGTCAGTGATTCCCCACACCCTTGACTGTTGGAGGGCGTGCTCCTTCTCCCTGCCGCGTATGCATTCTCACCACAGGTCCAAGTGGTTCTTCGTCTCCTACAACCCTGCTCGTTTGGGGCTCATGGTCACTAAGCGAACCCTTTCCATTTGGGTGGCGGACTGTATCACTTTTGCCTAGGCTCAGACTGGGCTACCGCTGGACCGCTGAGTCATGGCGCACAGTGTTCGCATGAGGGCGGTGTCAGTGGCACACCTGCGCTCTGTGCCCCTGACGGACATCTACCGAGCCGCAACGTGGTCCTCGGCTAACACCTTCGCGATGCATTACTGCCTGGGAAGGGAGTCCTGTCAGGACAGTGCCTTCAGCCAGGACGTACTCCATAATCTGTTCGGGGTTTAGGGAACTCCGGCCCTCTGACCTTTCTTCTGCGGCTACCGGGAATGTGGTCTTCCGGGAACCCGGAGTCCTTGGGCTGTCTTCGGTTACCAGTGTCTGCTCACGGCTCGCTGTTGCACTTTCTACAGGTCCTCGGTAGCCTGTAGCTGAGGAATCCCATATGTGAGGACTGACTTCCTGCTTTTTCCTGGAGAAAGCATAGTTACCTGTAGCAGGTGTTCTCCAGGGACAGCGGGAATCAGTCCTCACAACCTACCCTCCTTCTCTAGGAGTTGCCCACTCTTTTTTGGATTTTTATCCTTTGCCATGTCATCTGACTGATCAAGATGACATCCTTGGGCAACAAGGGAACCATGCATGTGTGGTGGCATTCCCAAAGGCTTTCTTTGAAAGCTGGGAAAATGCTCCGCTCAGGCACCATCGGTGCCGACGTCGCCTATATGCGAGGACTAATTCTTGCTGTCCCTGGAGAACACCTGTTACAGGTGAGTAACTATGCTTTCTCCATTAGCAAGGTTATAATCAGCCAACACAGTACTGCACCTGCAAATCTATATTCTCCTCCCTTTCTAACTTAAAACGTATTCCCAAAGAGCTTCACAATCATCTCCCCCCCCCCCCCCCCCATTTCAACTTCCTACTTCTCCAGAAGGAAAAAGTAACAGGAGCAGCACAGTTAAAAAGTACTCTTGAATTAAAAAAAAAACACACATCCAGAATGTGACCATTATGATGTGTTGGAGACTGGACCATCTCTAAAAGGTCTACATCCTCTTAACATAATTACAGCAGAGACACTTTCAACACAGCCCATCCCAATATGTGCATTAAAACCTCCCAATATTAAAGGCTCTGGGAGTACTAATTGTATGTCTTTTAACAAATTTTCCTTTTTTTTTTTTTCTTTTTTTTTACATTTATTGCATTCATAATATACACTGTCAAAAACAAAGAATAGAGGCAAAATCTAGAAAAACACCAAATACAGAAAAAAAAACCTCTAGGAAATTCAAACAATGATATATAAGCCCACCATATTAAACTCAGAGAGCAAGTTCAGGAAAATACAAGTAAAAAGGAAATGTATTAATTTAACAGGTTTTTATACCACTTTATCATTTCAATCAAAGCAGTTTACATTGTAACTTAAAGTTGATAATGTATATTAAACAGGGACATCGATAACTTGGATTTTTCTGAGGCAATGGAGGGTTAAGTAACTTGCCCAAGGCCTCAAGGAGTGCTAGTGCGAATTGAACCCTGGTCTCTTGGTTTCCAAACCAATGCTCTAACCATTACTCCTAAAGATAAAGCAGTAACACAGCCAGCTTAATCGAGAAAGTCACTAACCCTCAGGCGTCCCCTCCCTACTCACCAAAAAGCTAAGAAGCTGCTTGGGGTCAAAAAACAAATTTTGATACTAACTCATGGTAACACATTAATACAATTTTTTTTTTTTAAAGCCTGATGGTATATGGACATGGTGCAGTAACTGAGGTTTATGTCCCATTACTGATCTGGCTTTGTATTGGATCTTATGCTTCCTTGTGTCAGGGGACTGGGAAATGGCATTAGCCAGATTTTTGTTTGGAGGTTCAAGAGAACCTTGAGTATAAGATGAGGACTTTTTGTTACCTGATTCTGAAGCAGTTCAACCGAATAAAGTTGCTTAGTATCTGGGGTAGGAGGTATCCTCTGATGGCAAGTCTGCTTTGGTCTACTGAGGTGATGCTTCAGAGAGGTTCCCCTTTTGGTCAGAGAAGTCAGATGTGTGGAATGTTATGAGTAAAATAGGTGGAAATGTTTGTTTCCACGAATGGAGGTGAGGAAGTCTTGGTTCGGGTGGTGCATATGGCCCTGGATAACCTCTGCCATAAAGACATTTTAATAGGATGTGGCTCTGGCAGAGATGGCAAAGAGAGATTGTGGAGGGTCTGAATGACTTTGGGGGAGTCTTGCTGTCACTGAGGCAGCCCTGCAGTGCAGAGGGAGGGCCAGTTATTTATTTATTCATTTATATTTTATATACCGCGCTATTACAGATCAGTGCGGTTTACATGAAACATATGAATGTGTTTTACAAATAACATTTGGTTTATATATAATATATGTAAACCATGTAATATAGTTATAACAACTAGATTACATCGAACAGGTTACATATGACAAATTTGCAACAAGTTGGCATAACTAGGAACATATTTACATTACAGGAGCATATCTACAGTAGTGGTGGTTGGCCAGAATTGAGGTGGACTTACCATCCTTTGGCTCCTTTCCAATATTTTTGCTCTTAATTTTTAACTCCTATCATTGGTGAAGATGTTGGGGGGGATGACCAGAAATGTGCCAAATGACCCACATTAAAAGGTCCTCACAACAGTATACATAATCGCTTCTATGCACACTTTTGTGAATGTACTATTGTGCATTCTTTTAAAGATATGGCATGGAGAGAGTCTGATTCATTAACACCAGAAGACATTGTGGTGCTTCCAATGACAGTGAGATTAGTGCTGCTGTCTCATTCAGAAGCTGTATTGATAGGTGGCCCTTTTGTGGCACAGGGTAGCTGAGGTCTTGGAGCTAGAGCCAGTGTTGCTGCTGCTGCAAGAAGCAGAGGTACAGTGTCAGCTGGCATAAAGTTTGAGCCATTAGCAAGCAACACTGACATCCAGTCAAGGACATGGGCCCATAGGAGCCACAGAGCCTGAACCAATGTTTGTGCCATCAAAGCAGAGAAGTTCTTCTACTCATGCAATTAACTGACTGGATAGGGTGATCTCTCATAGCAAGAGTCTTGTCTCTTTCCTCTCTGGAAACAATCTTCGTTTGCAATATTAATTTCATATGCCGCGTATCTCATGAAAATCGAAGTGATACACAATAAGAAGGGGAAAGAATATAAAATATAAAAACAAACTGAATTAATAGTCAAAACAAATAAAACACATACAAGTTAGAGTTGGCAGACTCGAAGGAAGAAGACATTGTTTTTTTGGGTTTTGCGACTGCTTAAGTGCATGCCCTACACTCCAGCATCCCATGGAGACAGTGAGCACATAACTCATGTGTCTTTAGACATTGGTTCCCTTTACACACTTTTTAAATGCTGATTTTGTTCTTTTTTTTTTTTTTTTAATTGTTTGTTTAAATTTTCTTGAATGCAAAAATGAATTTACAAGAAAATAATTCCAACCACCAAACAGATATATTAAAAAACAAAATACTATACTCATTATACAAAACACATCAAGACGGAGAGAGCACCACAAACTCCCCGAGGGGAGACTAAAGAAATCAGAAGAAAAAAGGAGTTATTATAAACTCCAAATCAGGGAGCCAAAAAAATTAAGCCAACCCGCCTAAATACCCTCCTGCCCACTGACACTCTCCTTATCCAGAAGAAACTGACGTAAAGCAACCACATCAATATAAACATAATCATGGCCTTCATAAGTTACTAAACAACGACAGGGAAACTTCAGGAAAAAAGAAGCCCCCAGAGCCACCACTCTAGCTCTGAGCTCGAGGAATTGCTTCCTACGAGCCTAGGTGACCCTACCCACATCTGGAAAAACTTGAAGTTTATATCCACAGAATAACACATCCTTACATTTGAAGTACGCACGCATAATTCTCAGTTTAAGTGATTCAGACCCGAAAGTCACCATCTCTTTTTTTTTTTTTTTTTAAACATTGTGAGAAGCTGCTCAGTGAAAAAAAAAATCACAAGTCTCATGAGTTGTTGTTTTTTTACTTTTCTTGTTCTAAGAGGTTAAATATGAGGTAAAAGAGCAAAATCTATTCTGGTCTACCAAGCAGGTAAAATGAATTGACAGAGTACCAACAGAGAGAGACATACCCAGAAAGCTTTTTGGTCTTTGGCAGAGCAGATCTATACTGCTGCCATCAGCCCTTTGTGACTGATAATATTCTGCTTGTCCATGGAGAATAGATGAGATCTAATGCCTTTATCTGCTGTCACATTCTTTGTTTTTATTCTCGGGTTTGTGTATTTTCTTTTAATATGGTATAAGTTCTCTAATGCTTTCCTGTTATGACTGCACATTCGTTTTGTTGTGCTTTTTTTTTAGATGGGGTTTCAAAGTTTTTCTGTTTAGTATCTAGTTTTTATGTAAACGCTGTTAACTTCTGTATTGTGCCTTAACTTAAAAGATAACAGTCGCAAAGAAAAAAATGAGGTGAAACTAGACCATAAGCCAGAGTCGCTTGTACTGGTAAAGGGCACAAACACATTTACTTTGCTGAATTTCTTAATAAATTGCAAAAGTTTAGTGGCAGCTGCAGGCCCTCAAGCAGGACTCCCACCGACTCTGCTCTCTCCTGTAGCTTTTCGGGGAGCCACCATGCAAACGCTTAAGGTATGGAGCATGCACTTGGTCTGTTCATATAATTCAGCAAAATTAAGTTTTACTACTTTATGCTATAATAAATGGTTTGAATGGAATTTCCCATGTACAGTAAATCTAGTTAGCCATACCAGAAGTGACTGTTTATCTATGAAGCACACTGGGATCTTGTTTGAATGAAGCACACAGTGAATTTGAAGTTCTAAAAGGCGTCTATTTTATAAAAGCAACATAGTCGCCTATTTATCCTTATAAAAACAAAATAGGCCTCCATATCTATCTCCAATAACACAAATGCTAACACACACTTGCTTTGAAGGTGTAAGTATGTGTGCACTCTGTACCTTATACATGCATATATTGCGCCTCTGCTCTGCTCAGATTACATCCCCAAGAACACCTATATGCTGATCATGTATAAGTAGGTGCAGTCTTTCGGTGTGCCTATTTATGCACATACGTTACTGCACCACTTTATAAATGCTCTTTTCAGCATTAAAATGAGCTTTATATAATTGTCCTTGGATGAATGGTAGCATTGTATACGAGAGGACTGGAAAAAACCCAGGCACCTAAAAAGCTTCCCTGTCTGAGGGAAAATAGAGGAGCAGCAGTGAATCCCCTGTGTGGAAAAAAAATGATCACTGGGACAAGTATTCCAGAGAGAGACTGGGAAAAAAATGGAACCAAGTTGGTACAGGCGGCATTGTGCTGCTGTGTGGTGAGAGCAGCATTGTGTGATGGGACACAAATGGGAACCAGGCTAAGAGGAATAGCTTTTCCTAACCTGGGAGAAAGTTGGGAGGGAAAGAGGAAAATAAACAATGAAACAAAAAAATAAGGGCTATTTTTTGTCCT
Source organism: Ichthyophis bannanicus (assembly GCA_033557465.1). Taxonomy (NCBI): domain Eukaryota; kingdom Metazoa; phylum Chordata; class Amphibia; order Gymnophiona; family Ichthyophiidae; genus Ichthyophis; species Ichthyophis bannanicus. The sequence continues at coordinate 867,459,582 of CM066035.1, read as the reverse complement.
CTGGCTCTTGAAATTTTGACCAGTGCCTAAGTTTACTTTGTCACCAGTGCTGAATGAGTGCCTATCACATAGTCTGAAAGAGGACTGTGCCTTTTTTCCAGGCTCGAAGTGTAAGTGTGAAGACACAGAATCAAACTAGGTACAAAGATCAGTTTAGTTTGGAGATTACTGGTCCCATCATGCCTCATGCTGTGCATCTTTTGACACTCTTGCTGAAATCTGCCCAGAAAGGAGCTTTCTCTGCTGCACTCTACACTCATGAACCAACCACCGTGTTCAATGCTGGCACAAAAATGGAGAAAATCTTAAATAAGGCAAGTGTATGATTGATTGATTGGTTTATGATCAAAATGTTTTGTTTAGTAATTTAGCACCAAAGAGCTGAATTGAAATGCCTATTCTAGACTGGCTCAACTAGGGTCTTCTCACACCCAAGCTTGGCTAGGGCTAGTGATGCTGCAGATGTCATTGTAGTTCTCCTTAAGGTTGATATCTGGTGACCTGATTTTAGAGTTCAGTGTAGGCCTTGTTCTTATTGACATCGCAGCACTTGAAGTTGTTCCAGCTACAGCACTTTGTTTAATTTTTGCAGCATTGCCTCTGATGGTGTTCAAAGAAGATTCCAGATCATCCAGCTAGACCAGTCTACACAAGTGGGTTATGTTCCCCTGCCAGCAGATGTTGGAATGGTACCAAAAGCTTCTGGGAACTCCCCTGGGACATATAGGACTAGTAGAGGTCGCCTTCAGTATCTCTGTCTCCAGCAGATGTGGACGATTTCTTTTGGCTCCTGACAGCTACCAAGAGGGTTCCCTGTCAGCAGCTTTTGGAGTGGTCCTAGCGATCTCCTCAGAAGTGATTCTTGCCCAGCAGTCACAAGAGGTGTACTCTGGCCCATTTACATGTCTTAGCTCCCGGCCACGAGGGTCATTTGAGCTGTCTGCCTGAAAAGGGGGGAGGGAGCCTGCATGGGGAGACCATTGGAGCCTGCCCGGGAACCATTAGTATTCTCTTAGGCTCTGCGTATGAGTTTGAATGTAGTCACAAGTAGTTTGTATTTCATCCGGTTTTCTATTGGGAGCCAGTGTAGGCCATATAGAAGTGGTGTGACATGGTCGTTTAGTCTGGCTTTGCAGGTGATTCTAGCTGTGATGTTTGTGCTCGTTGGAGTATATGTAGGTTCCTTTCTGGCAGACCCTGCAACAGGCTGTTGCAGTAGTCAAAGTGGGGGGTGATGATAGCTTGGATGACTGATCTAAAGTCATTTTCTTAAAGGAGGGGTCTTAGATGTTGTATGGTCTTTAGTTTGTATAGAATTGTTCTGGCTGTTTGTTTCAGGTGGGGCAACATGCTGAGTGATGTGTCCAGGGTTTTACCAAGGTATTTAACTTCTTGCTTGATTGTAATTGTGATATTGTTAATGGTGATGGTTTGAGGTAGTGTTGCGTCTTGGTTCCTCATGATGTGTAGTGCCTCAGTCTTTTTGTAATTTAGGTTGAGAGTGCTGGATTTTAGCCAGGAGTCAGTTTCCTTCATGCAATCCGTTAGGTTGTTGTAAGTGGGGTTGTTTACGTCTATTGGGTGTGACATTGTCATCCGCATAGATGTAATATTGGATGCTGTGCTTTCGAAATATGTGGGTGATGGGTTGTAGATACAGATTAAATAGGAGGGCAGATAGGGCAGAGCCTTGAGGTATGCCTTGTTCTTGTGGAAAGGTGTTTGGGGATTCTTTTCCTATTTGGATCCGGAGCTTGCTGTTTGTGATGTAGGATTTATACCAGTGTAAGGAGGAGGAGCAGGATAAGGACTCTGCCTGCCTGTCCCCTTGAGGGAGAGAAGGAATAAAGGGAGAATTTGAGAAGAGGCTTGCTGCGGAAGCAAAAACGCGAAATAGACACTTTCAAGTACATTCGTAGCAAAAAACCTGTGAGAGAGTCAGTTGGTCGATTAGATGAGAGAGGGGTTAAAGGGGCACTAAGAGGCGACAAGGCACTAGCAGAGAGATTGAATGAATTCTTTGCTTCAGTCTTTACTGAGGAAGATGTAGGGATGTTACCCATGACTGAAGTGATATTTAAAGGTGCGGAAGAATTGAAAGAAATATCGATACATCGGGAAGATGTATTACAAGTATTAGATAAACTGAAGAGTAGCAAATCACCTGGGCCGGATGGTATACATCCAAGGGTGTTGAAAGAACTGAAATATGAGATTGCAGACCTGCTATTAGTAATCTGTGAACTATCATTAAAATCATCTCTAATACCTGAAGATTAGAGGATCGCCAATGTAACGCCAATTTTTAAAAAGGGTTCCAGGGGTGATCTGGGAAGCTACAGACCGGTGAGCCTGACGTCAGTACTGGGAAAAATGGTAGAAACCATCATAAAGAATAAAATTACTCAGCACTTAGATAGTCATGGCCTAATGGGAGACAGCAAACATGGCTTTAGATAAAGAAGATCATATCTTACTAATCCGTTATGTTTTTCTGAAGGTGTGAATAAACAGGTGGACAAAGGTGAGTCGGTTGATATAGTGTATCTGGACTTTCAGAAAGCCTTTGACAAGGTCCCTCATCAGAGACTTTTGGCAAAACTAGAGTCATGGGATAGGAGGCAGTGTACTACTGTGGATCAGGAACTGGTTAAAAGATAGAAAGCAGATGGTAGGGCTAAATTGTCAATTTTCCCAATGGAGAAAGGTGAATAGTGATGTACCCCAGGGATCTGTGCTGGGTCCACTGCTTTTTGACATATTCGTAAACAACCTGGAAAGTGGAATAACGAGTGAGGTTATCACATTTGCAGATGACACAAAACTATTTAAAGTTGTTAAAACCCAAGAGGATTGTGGAAAATTGCAAGAGGATCTTGATAAATTGGAAGACTGGGCATCAAAATGGCAGATGAAATTTAATGTGGACAAGTGCAAAGTTATGCACCTAGGGAAGAACAACCCAAACTATGGTTACACGATGCAAGGTTCCACATTAGGAACCACCACCCAGGAAAAAGATTTAGGCGTCATTGTGGATACCATGTTAAAACCTTCGGCCCAATGTGCAGCGGCGGCCAAGAGAGCAAATAGAATGCTAGGTATCATAAAGAAAGGAATGGAAAATAAAACAAAAGAGATTATAATGCCTCTATATCATTCCATGGTGAGACTGCACCTTGAATATTGTGTGCGATTCTGGTCGCCGTATCTTAAAAAGGATATAGCGATATTAGAAAAGGTTCAGAGAAGAGCCACCAAAATGGTAAAGGGGATGGAAGGATACTCCTATGAAGAAAGGCTAAAAAGGTTAGGGCTCTTTAACCTGGAAAAGAGACGGCTGAGGGGAGATATGATAGAAGTCTATAAATTAATGAACGGAGTAGAACGGGTAAATGTAGATCGATTGTTTACATTATCAGAATATAGGAAGACTAGGGGACATGCAATGAAGCTACAGGATAAACTATTTAAGACTAATAAAAGAAAATATTTTTTCACTCAACGTGTAATCAAACTCTGGAATTTGTTACCGGAGGATGTAGTAAAGGCTGTTAATGTAGCTGGGTTTAAAAAAGGTTTGGACAAGTTCCTGGAGGAAAGGTCCATAAACCATTATTAAGAAGGGACCCAGGATATCGATGCTTGACCGAGTACAAGCATTGTGGAACCTGTCTTTTGGGGAAACTGCTAGTTACGTATGACCTAGATTGGCCACTGTTGGAAACAGGATACTGGGCTTGATGGACCTTGGTCTGACCCAGTATGGCATATCTTATGTTCTAGTTCCCCTCCTCCCCTCCTGTTACCTCATGCACAACAGCCATTTCAGGCAGCTCAGACAGTGCAGCAGCAGCCCTCTGAGCAGCAGACGGCCACCTTCATGAGTCTTTTCAGGTAGGTTTGGGAGCTTTGGAATGCGGGCCAGGGCAGTAACCTCTCAGGGCCCATAGAGCCAGGGTTGGTGTCGTTTCCCCCTAGAAAGCGGGCCCGCAAGTGGTTCCATGTATAAGGGACCAGGTGCAAAGGCGGTGGCAGCCTGGACCTCTGGTGGCTCTCAGGCCCAAGACGAGGGCAAACAACTGTCCTCAGCTGATTTGGGGCAGAGTGCTTTGGACCAGGAGAATGGGGAATGGTCACAGCAGGAAGATGCAGGTAAGCCAGACCAATCTCAGGATGTCCAGCTTTTCCGTATGGAAGAGCTTTCCTCGCTCATCACCCAAGTAGTGGAGGCCTTATGACTCTCATAGGTCCCGGTGACACAGTCACAGGTGACGGACCAGCCCCAGCTAGACCATCTTGGTGGGCATTCTCAAACCTTCCAAGTCCTTCCTGTTCCCGGCAGAATTCCAACAAATGATTACCCTTGAGTGGGGTTCTCTGGAGGCCTCATTGCGCACTGCTAAGCGGCTGGGGTGCCACTACAGTTGATCCCCGGAGGACCTTGACAGCTGGCTTCGGTATCCTAAGGTGAATGCCATTATTGCAGCCATCAAAACAACCCTCAATTCAGTGATAAATATCAAGAATGTCAAAAAAAAAATCACCAAAATAACCCCCGTGAAAATTTATATAATAATTTTTTGTTGGATGTTACAGGAAAGGAACATATATTAGGATATTATGTCCACCACACAGTCACATCCATTTTAATCAAACTTTATAAAACAAGAAACTCCGCTACTTAGCTGGATTGTAAAAAACGAGATTCAGTCTCAGACACTAGCTGGATTGTAGAAGGTAAAGTTCAAACTCTGGCACAACGTGCACGTTTCGGACCCGAAACGTGCACGTCGTGCCAGAGTTTGAACTTTCTACAATCCAGCTAGTGTCTGAGACAGAATCTTGTTTTTTATAATCCAGCTAAGTAGCGGAGTATCTCCAGGAACAAGCAGGAATGAGTCCCTCACATATGGGTACGTCGGTACCGACGGAGCCTGCGCGGGAACGCTCCCCAGCTTCCCAAAAAGGAAAGCTTTTGGGAGCATCCCACAGCGCCTGCGCGCTGCCTTCCTGCCTTTCCTAACCGCCTCTCCTCCATTTCTTCTTTTCCGCGGAGCCAGCAGGTCGTGTTCCTGTCACCGCTGAAGAAGTTCTTTATTTTATTTCTTTGGTCGCGCGTCTGCCTTCCCTGATGTCGGACCGGTACCGCCGGTCTTTCTTTCTTTTAAAAAAATAAAAATAAATAAAATAACACTTTTTTCCCTCACTTAGTGTGTTTTTTTTCTTGGGCCTTAGGCCTCACGAGAAAATTTCCTCATGGAAAAACCAGCCTCTGGGTTTAAAAAATGCACTAAGTGTAGCGGTACTATTTCTGTCACCGACACCCATGAATGGTGTCTTAAATGTCTGCCCTACTCGGCTCTGTTGCATCAAGACTTAGGAGTTGGTTCACACACTCACGAACAAATATCATCCTGTAGTTCCATCTGGAGCACCCCAAGAGTAACCTCGTGATGCACCCAATCTTTTCATTAGTCTGTATTTTTCTTACCTCTGCGCTTCCCAGCGTATCACACGCCTTCAATCCATGCACCAGCTACATCCCGATCCTCCGCAGCAATGGGAGGAGATGGACGGAAAACCATTGCCACACCCCATCAGAAACCAACAACACATTTCACCCCCACTTACTACACATCCCACTACAAAATATTAAGAAGACCCAAACCAAGAGACATCAACACCAACGTCTGCTGAAGTGCGCCCTCATAAATACCAGGTCAATACGTGCAAAATGGCCAGCAGTCACTGACCTGATAACCCTACATGATCTTGACATTCTAATGATCACGGAGACATGGCTATCTGACTGTGACAATGTACTCATCAATTAGATGTTACCTCCAGACTAATCACTATATGCCTGCCACAGAACCAACCAGATGGGAGGTAGGGCACTCATCCTTGCCAAAGCCAAACTTCAATTTAAACTAACGCCACCAGCACAACCCACCTGGATACGATCACCATAGTAAACGATCACTGCACGATCAACTTACTTTACTGAGCACCGACATCATCACCAGAAGATCTCTCGACAATAATTGACCTCGCCTGTAATACAAACAATCCACGATCCCCGAATTGGCTACTAGGCGATTTCAACCTGCCTTCCCTACAAGATGTCCAAGCAACTGTCCTCCTCGAAGCACTTGACGAGCTGGGCTACAAACAAATTGTCGATTCTCCCACACATGTGAAGGGAAATAAACTAGATTTGATCTTCGCTCCACAAACAGAGGCCGTCACAACCCAAGGCTTGATGCTATCTATAATGCCAGTACCCTGGTCCGACCATAGCCTGTTCAGATTCTACATACCTACTGCCTGCGATAACCAGAACAGCAACAAAGCCAATACCCGCCTCAGAACACTAGCAAAATGTTTTCGGGCCTTTGATAGAGAAGAAATTCTTGAGAAAGTCCTCCCACTACTTAGCTACCATTTCGTCTGGATCGAAGGTTGTGTTAACTGGGACGACAGCCTCAGAGGCATCGCCTGCCTCCCACCCACGAGCAAGAAACCAAGGAAACGAGAACACGCACCATGGTACTCTACAGAACTGCGAGCTTCACTCCTCCACGTGTGCAAACTCGAGACATTGGTGCCAAACTCGATCCACCGAAGCACAATATGCATACATCTCACACCTAAAAACACACCGAGATGAAATAAGGGAGAAGAGGAAGCAATATCATATGGACATACTAAAGCGATCAATAAACAAGCCACATGACCTGTTCAATATCGCGAAAACCCTAACAGGAGATCCAGCATCAGATCAACCACACATGCCACAGCCACAGGACTACTCTGACTATCTACAATCAAAGATGATCCGGACAGACAAGAGCACAACCGTTGCAAACCACTCCACTCCGCAAAAAATACCACAGCCTGCACTTCTGCTCAAATTCAATGAGATATCTAGCAAAGAGGTTGAAGACACTATTGCCTCTATCAACCTCACCACTGCACCCAATGATCCTTGTCCAGCTCTCTGGATAAAAGAGCTACGTCGCGAACTAAGCCAATTCCTGAGCAAAATACTGAATCAATCACTATCAATGGGATCGTTTCCACAGAGCTTAAAACACACGTCAGACCACTCTTGAAGAACAGCAGAATGGATCCATCCAAAGTTGAGTCTTATAGACCTATTTCAAGCATCCCCCTGCTTGCTAAAATAATCAAAAAGAAAGTCCAGCGACAAATCCAACAACATGTTGACACCGAAGCCCCACTGGATCCATCCCAACATGGTTTCAGGGAAGCACACGGTGTGGACACCTTACTCACTACCCTCTTCAATAACCTAGTCTCTGGAATTGACAATATTCACCAAGGATTTGTCCTCATCTTCATGGACATTGCAGCCGCCTTCGACTCGGTGAACCATGAGATACTAATAAAACGCCTTGAAGAAAAAGGGATACAAGGCACGGCACTGAACTGGTGCAAATCATACCTGTCCAACAGATGGCAACAAGTGAGGACCAGCTCCACGACCTCGGAGCCATTTCTACAAAAGCAAGGTGTACCACAGGGATCCTCACTATCTACATTGATGTTTAACATTTATATGCAGCCCATCTGTGCCTTGATCCGAGCTTTCAACGTCAACTGTCTTGCCTATACGGACGATATCCTACTATACATCCCATTTACGATTGACCAGCCAGATTTTTCTCCAATAATAAGATGCTTTGAAGCAGGAGCAGACTGACTCCTCATACAAAACCTACGGATCAACCACAGCAAAACGGATGTCCTCTTCATCACGAGGAACCAGGATTTTACCCCACCACCTTCAATACAAGTCAACAATGCCGAACTGAAAACTAAAACCACAATCCGCTACCTAGGCATTACACTTGACCAACGGTTGGACATGAAAACTCATAGGAAACACTGAAAGCAATATACAATAAGATACGTACATTACGACACCTACGACCTCTGCTTGACCTCGCCGACTACCGAACGATCTACCAAGCCTTAGTTATCCCACACCTGGACTTCGCCAATGTAATCCTTCAAGGACTCCCACAGGCAACGCTAAGTCCGCTCCAGCTTGCGATGAACTCAGCCGCGAGAGTTCTAGCAGGAGTAGCAAGGGCCGACCACATAACGCCAGTTTTGATGAAACTCCACTGGTTACCTGTACAGTCTATAGAATCCATTACAAGATTCTAGTCCTGACCTTCAAAGCACTAAATAATCACCCCCCCCCCCCACCACGCCCATCAGCAAGATGATTCACAGATTACCGGATAATAGAAGCAGAAGATCCACAATGACAAACACATTAGAGGTCCCTAAAGCAATGACAAAATGCACAAAGGCAACGGCCAATAGAGCCTTCACGATGTACGCACCCAGAGCCTGGAATGCCCTCCCCACAGATATTCGAACCATCACGAACTTGACTCTATCCAGAAAAGCGCTGAAACATCATTTGTTCTTGCGATTCTACCCTGAAACTAATCATGGAAAGCAGGTAATAAGCACTCCATCTACCCACCCAAACCTCCCCAACTTCCATATCCAGCAAGAAAACGGTTAGCCAGCGCGATTCCCCCCACCCAAATTGCATAGATCTAGGAATGTATGCACCAATGTATATGAAATGTAGATAGTTTTCCCCAGTTATACCCAAGTTTATTACCCTGTTTATTGTAAATACAATGTGGCTTGCTGCACTGTAGTATGTTATGTTTTGAATGTACACCGCACTGATCTTAATAGCGCAGTATATAAGAAAAGTTAAAATAAATCTTGCACGGGCGGCCCGTACCAGCGAGGCTTTGGGCTCGCGCTACCTTCTGGGCAGAGCGGCTTACATGGCCCTTCTGGACATTTGTCAGGTGGTGACATGGTCTTCCTTATCGACTTTTGCTCGCTGTTACTGCCTCATTCTCCAAACCTGCGAGTCAGCCTGCTTTGGAGCGAAGGTGCTTGCGACAGCTGTTTCTTCCCACCCAGTGGTGGACTAGCTTGGGTACTGCCCACTTGTGTGGACTGGTCTAGCAGGATGATCTGAAAGGTGAAATTTTACTTACCGTTAATTTCCTTTCCTGGAATCCTGCTAGACTAGTCCACAGCCCACCCTGAGTTATTGGCAACTGACTTTAGACAAGAGCATGGCGGTTCATATTAGTGCTCTCCTTTGACTCTGCGCTTGTCAGTATGGATAAGCGCTTCTCAGTATGGCTCGTCCGTTGAATCGTTTGGGGTGTATCATGCAGTTTGGGTGTATCAAGTTTTTTCAATTGCCTTGGTTCGGCTTTGTCAGGAGGATACTGAAGGCGACCCCTAGGGGTAGTCCTATATGTCCCGAGGGAGTTCCCAGAAGCCTTTGGTACTATGTCTTCAACATCTGCTTGCAGGGGAACATAACCTTAAAAAGGATATAGCGATTTTAGAAAAGGTTCAGAGAAGAGCCACTAAAATGGTAAAGGGGATGGAAGGATACTCCTATGAAGAAAGGCTAAAAAGGTTAGGGCTCTTTAACCTGGAAAAGAGACGTGTGAGGGGGAGATATGATAGAAGTCTATAAATTAATGAACGGAGTGGAACGGGTAAACGTAGATCGATTGTTTACCTTATCAGAATATAGAAAGACTAGGGGACATGCAATGAAGCTACAGGGTAAACTATTTAAGACTAATAAAAGAAAATATTTTTTCACTCAACATGTAATCAAACTCTGGAATTTGTTACCGGAGGATGTAGTAAAGGCTATTAGTGTAGCTGGGTTTAAAAAAGGTTTGGACAAGTTCCTGGAGGAAAGGTCCATAAACCATTATTAAGAAGGGACCCAGGATATCAATGCTTGAACCAATACAAGCATTGTGGAACCTGTGTCCCTTGGGGAAACTGCTAGGTACATATGACCTAGATTGGCCACTGTTGGAAACAGACTACTGGGCTTGATGGACCTTGGTCTGACCCAGTATGGCATATCTTATGTTCTTAACCCACTTGTGTGGACTGGTCTAGCAGGATTCCAGGAAAGGAAATTAACAGTTAAGTGAAATTTCACCTTCCTTTATCCCTGTTGCTCTCACAATATCACTTGTGTACTCATTCTGTTCAAAACAAAAAACTGTTTAATCTTTCCTCGATACTTAATGCTTTCCTTTTGCACTCTGACTCTTTTGAACCAGACGCTTGGGCATCTTTTGGGGTGTTAAATGAGTGTGGAAGAATAGCCAAAACACTTGTAGGATAACCCACGCAGTGAAATGATGCGGTTACTGAGCATTTATTTATTTAGGCAGATTTAATATACCGCTTTATCATTAAATCAAAGTGGATGGCAGCGTCTAAAGCCACCATTGCGCGATGGATTAAGCGGGCCATTGAATCAGCCTATATCTTGCAGGGGCGGCCCATACCAGCGAGGCTTTGGGCTCACTCCACGAGGGCTCAAGCTGCCTTCTGGGCGGAGCAGCTTACATGGCCCTTCTGGACATTTGTCAGGTGGTGACATGGTCTTCCTTATCGACTTTTGCTCGCTGTTACTGCCTCAATCTCCAGGAACAAGCAGGAATGCAGTCTTCACATATGGGTGAACGTCGGACAGAGCCCGCATGGGAACCCTCTCCGGCATCCATTAGGAAAGCTTTTGAGAGCACTCCGCTGAGTCTGCTTGCTTGCCTGCCTTCCTGCCTTCTGAACTCCTCAGTTCATTTTCTACGGAGCCAGCAGGACACTTCACTGATGGAAAACTTCTCTTTTGTAGAACATCGTGCTTCTCCGGGAAGAAGCAAGAAGTCAGTCCTCACATATGGGTGACATGGCACCGACAGGGCCTGGGCGGAGCATTTTCCCAACTTTCAAAGAAAGCCTTTGGGAATGTCACCATGCATGCGTGGTCCCCTTCCCGCCAAAGGGTGCCATCTTGATCATTCTCCCTTTTTCCGCAGAGCTCTTTGGACACATGTCCTGTACCTCAGAAAAAGTCTTTAATCTCTCTCTCTAATTCTGGTTTCCCGGTCCTCTTCCATCCCCAGTGCCCCTGCTTGGGCAGCGGGCCCCGGGACTTCGTTGTTTTCAATTTTTCTGTTTGTTTGTTTTTTTCTTGAGTTTGGGTCTCCAGTGTGTTTCATGCCCTTTTTAACTGCTGGCCGCATTGAAGGTCTTCGACCTTGCCAGGGATTCTTTTTGCCCCATGGCCTCCGGTTTCAAAAATTGACAGATGCTCCAAAAATGTTGCTCGCGGACACCAGTGACTGTTGTCTTAGGTGCCTCGGAGCTGACCATAACCCGGAGCTTTGCTCCCTTTGTAAAAAGATGTCCTCTAAGGCCATACAGAGCTGTAAGCAGAAGCTGGACAATGTTTTCCGCAAGATGGCCTCGGTGTCCCCGTTAGTTTCCTACTCCACCAACCCCCACAGCCTTTGGAGTGCCCCACGGCCTTGGTGTCACTCTGAGCAGGGTTCACCCAAGAGGGAGCGGAAGAAGGCTTTGAGGACCCTGTCGGGGGCTCTGGACAAGTATGAGCGTTCTCACGCTCAGTCCCTCAGCCGCCCTCAGCAGTCCCAGGAGTCTGAGAAGGAGCGGCCTCAAAGTACCTCGCACAGATACGGAGGCCTCCAGCGATGGTGCTTGGTCTCCTAAGGGGGGCGTCCCTGGAAGGACCATCTCTCCTCCTCAACACCAGACCCAATCACCCCAGTGTTGGTGTCACAGGGCCCCACACCCGAGTGGGAGGCCCGAATGCTGACACTGGAGCACAGTGTTTCTGCCTGCCTTGCTGCCCAGCAGGCACTGGTGCTATCTCTGTTGGCATGCACCATGAGACCTCGGGGACGATGCCTGATGGCTCCCCAGACCGCCATGGCAACCCCCAAGAGCCAGGGGCCTCGTGAGGGAACTTGGCAGAGGTCTCGATCTCCATCCCAGCCATCGGGTGTGAGATCTCGAGCTATGACCTCCAGCTCCAGGTGGGCTTCAGCCTCGAGAGCTCAGCGCAAAGCACGGACTCTGAGCAGCCTAACTCTGAATCCTCCTCGGATTATTTGGGCTGGGAATCCGAAGGAGATCCTTACCCCAACGCCCGGGCTCATCGGGACCTTCCCTTGGACCCTTCCCTGCCTCTTCAGAAATGGCGGTCCCCTCCCGAAGATGATCCCTTTCTGGAGTTTGTACGGAACATGGCGCGGGCCCTGGCACTTTCCACGCAGTCCAAGGAAGAGTCCCGTGCGGAGGAACTCGATATTTTGCAATATGAGGTCCTGCCAAGGGAATCCCTCACAGTTCTGGTTCCTCCCATCCTAACCTGGCTGCTCCTCCGTATGTGGGGAAACTCCTGTGTCTGTCCCCATTGTCAGCAAGCACCTGGATACCATGTACAGGGTCCAGCAAGAGTCCAGCTTCCCCATACATCAGTGGTGGTTGGGTCCACCATGTGGAAGCAAAAGAATCCAAAGACCACTCTTCGGTCCCATCAGGTAGGGAATATCTTGCCCTCGGGCGTAAGGCCTACCAAGGCTCCATGCTGGCATGCCGCATTCAGGCTTACTAGCTATACATAGGGATGTTCCTCCGTGACCTCACAAAGTAACTCGGGGATTTCAAGGCGTGTCTCGATGGCGATTACCTCCGCCGTTTCTAGTCCCTCCTGAAGTCAGTGGGGGACTGTTCAAGTACCTTTCTCGCGCTGCATATGACAAATTTGAATCCTCCGCCCGGGGCCCAGCAGCAGGCCTGGCTCCAATCCTCGGATCTCGAGCAATGGGTCCAGGAGAAGCTGCTTGATGTCCCATACCTGGGCGAGCAATTGTTCGGCAAACCGATAGAGGACAAAGCAGCGGTGATTGAGAGAGTATGTTACCCGCACCTGTCTCTCCCGAAAGACTTCCCCCCCCCCCCCTCTTGTGGAGGAAGCAACAGTGCAAGAAGCCCTTCTTCCAGAGGAAGGGGCTCCCCTACTGGGGCTACCCACCTTACCCTATGGTATTGGCTCTGTCCCAGAGCAGACAGAACAAGAGCAGGCCCCAAGGCCCGCATAAGTCCAAGGGACCCAAGAGCCAAACCCCGGCGCCGGCCCAGTCAGCCCTGGGTTTTTGACGCCAGATGCGTAGCCGCTTGCCCTCCGACGCACCTACCAGTGGGAGGGTGCCTGGTCCACTTAACTCCCAGATGGGAGTCTCTCACCTTGGACACCTGGGTCCTCCAGGTTGTCCGGGAGGGCTACCTTCTCCACATGGGCTGGCTCCCTCCATCTTTTTACCCCATGGAGCCTTCTTGGCTCTCTGCGCACCAGGCCACCTTGGCACAGGAGCTCGCCGCCCTCCTCAAGGAATGTGCAGTGGAAGTGGTCCTGCTACACCCCAAAGAGCACGGGTTCTACTCCGGTTACTTCCTTGTGCAAAAGCGGACAGGCGGATTCCAACACATCCTTTTTTAAAAAAAATCTCAACAAATACATGGTGCGGGAGAAATTCAAAATGCTCTCCCTTGGCACTTTGCTGCCCTTCCTCGGCAGGGTGACTGACTATGCTTCTTGGACCTTTGGGATGCATATGCTCACATTGTCGTCCACCCCAAACACAGGAAATACCTGCGCTTCAGGGTGCAAGGGAACCACTACCAATACAGGGTGCTTCCCTTTGGCCTTGCATCCGACCTGTGAGTGTTTATCAGATGCCTCGCGGTGGTAGCAGCCCACCTCCGACTATAGGGCACCTTTGTCTATCCTTATTTGGACGGCTGGTTCGTTATGGGAGGTACGACAGCCAATGTGTAGTGGACCACGGCCCGCACCGTCCATTTTCTTGAGCATCTTGGCTTCATGGTCAATTGCTTGAAGTCTCATCTCGCTCTGGCATCCACAGTCCAACGCCGTGGCACCGTATCGACCCGGGCGATGCTCCATTGTCTCGGCCATATGGCCTTGACGGTGCACGTCATTCCCGAAGCCCGACTGCACATGCAGGCGGCGCAGTGGTGCTTTCAAGCTCAGTGGTTTCAGGCAGTGGGTCGTCTCCAAGACACCGTCTCGGTCACTCATCAGTTGGCCGAGTCCCTGGACTGATGGCGATATGCCCGGAACCTGCTTCGGAGCATGCCATTCCAGACTGCACAACACAATGTGGTTTTGACAATGAATGCCTCCCTTACGGGCTGGGGAGCCCACTGCAGTGAGCTCAGCATGCAGGATTCTTAGTTCCCGGAGGAGTCCCGGCAGCCTACCAACCTTCTCGAACTCCGGGTGGTGGTCCTCATCCTCTGTGTGTTCTGGCACTGCGTTCCTCATCAGGCGGTGCTCATCCAGATGGACAACCGGATGGAAATTTTCAAGCAAGGGGGCACCGGCTCTTACAGCCTCTGCCTGGAGACGGTAGCCCTATGTTCCTTCGCAGTTCACCAGGGCATAGCCCTACGGGCCACCTATCTCCTGGGCCAGGACAACATCCTGGCAAGCAGGCTAAGCCGATTCCTCCAGCTGCATGAGTGGTGCCTCTGCCCACAGACGACGCAGCAGCTTTTCTGGCACTGGGGGACCCCAGTACTTAGACCTCTTCACCAGCCTGGCAAATTCGCAGTTCCCACAGTTCCTCACCCGGACAGGGAGGCCCCCTCTATGCCTTCGTCCTGTCGTGGACGCACAGCCTTCTGTATGCGTTTCCCCCCCACTCTGCTCATTTAACGAGCTCTGCTCAAGATACAGCAGAACGAGGCCTCGGTCATTTTCATGGCCTTGGCAACCCTGGTTCCCACTGCTGCTCTGCCTCTCATTAGAGCCTCCAGTTCCCCTCGGCAGCACACCGGGCTTGTTGACACGAGGGGGTTCTTCTTCTCCACCCAAAATTGAGGTCCCTATCCTTCATGGCATGGCAGCTGGACAGGCCACTCTAGCCTCTCCATCTCCCGGTGGAGGATGAGGACATATTACTGGCCTCGCACAAGGACTCGACTAGGAGGGCTTACACCTTTGTGGCGCCAGTTGATGCTTGGAGATACGAGCCAACCCATTTTCTTGCCCTACACCCTTGGTCCTGCAGTAACTTCTCCATATTTCGCAGGCGGGCTTGAAGTCTAACTCGGTCAGAGTCCACCTGAGCGCTATCTCAGCTAACCACCACTCCATCGGGGGCAGACCCCTTTCTGGGCAGCCTCTGGTTTCCCATTTCATGTGCAGGCTGCTTCTCTCCAGGCCCACCCCCACCCCCCATCCCCCATCCGGCCGCCTCTGGCAGAGTGGGACCTCAATGTTGTCCTCACGCAGCTGACGCAGCCACCCTTCGAGCCAATGGCGGCCTGCTTGCTTTGGCTCCTTTCCTGGAAGCACTGTTCCCTCTAAGCTGTGCGCGTGTGCGCGCGCACACACCTCACCAAGCGAGCGCACATACTTTATAACAGAGCGCACAAAAATTACGGTTCTGATTCTGATAGAAAACAGACGTCTTAAAATTTAAAAGTTGTTGTGTATTTACGGTTTTCACAAGTTCTACAATATTTTCTAGTGCAATCAATGTGGTGTACATACTGTATTCTGACATGCAGTCAAATTTTAAAGTATATAACTCCGAGTGTCGTTATGTGGCGCACAAAAATTTAACCTTCCTTCAAAAGCTGCACAGCTGATATTTTATGCGCACACAGCCTACAGAAAATTAGAGGGAACATTGCCTGGAAGGTAGTTTTTCTGGTGGCTCTCACCTCGGCCCGGAGGGTCAGTGAGCTTCAGGCCCTGATGGCAGACGCCCCTACACGAGATTCTTCAGGAATCGGGTGGTTCTCCAGACGCACCCCAAATTCCTCCCAAAGGTTGTCTCTGATTTCCATCTCAGTCATGAGATAGTGCTGACGACCTTTTTGCCGAAGCCCCACACTGACCAGGTGTCGGCAGTTCTCCATACCCTTGACTGCAGGAGGGCTCTCTCCTTCTACCTGCAGCGTACGCGGGTTCAGCACAGGTCTGAGCGGCTCTTCGTTTCCTATGGCCCGGCCTGCATGAGGCTTGCGGTCACTAAGTGGACCCTATCCATCTGGGTGGCAGACTACATTGCCTTTGCCCAGGCTGGGGCCGGGTTACCTCTGGATTGCCGAGTCATGGCGCATGGTGTTCTTGCGAGGGTGGCATCAGCCCACCTGTGCTCTGTGCCGCTGGCGGACATCTGCCGAGTTGCCACCTGGTCCTTGGCTAACACCTTCGCGACACACTATTGTCTGGAGAGAGAGTCCCATCAGGACAATGCCTTCGGCCAGGCTGTACTCCGTAACCTGTTCTGGGTTTAAGTAACTCCTGCCCTCTGACCCTTCCTCTGCGGCTAACGGGAGCATGATCTTCTGGGGGCCCAGGGTCCTTGGGCTGTCTTTGGTTCTAGCGGCTGCTTACAGTTCGCTGTGGTGCTTTCTACAGGTCCTCAGAAGCCTGTAGCTGGGGAAATCCCATATGTGAGGACTGACTTCCTGCTTGTTCCTGGAGAAAGCGTAGTTACGCACCTGTAACAGGTGTTCTCCAGGGACAGCAGGAATCGGTCCTCACAACCCTCCCACCTCCCCTTGGGATTGCCCACTGTTCTTGGTGTTTTTTTTCCTTTTTACCTGAGCTTTTTCATCTAACTGATCAAGATGGCACCCTTGGATGGGAAGGGGACCACCCATGCATGGTGATATTCCCAAAGGCTTTCTTTGAAAGCTGGGGAAATGCTCCGCACAGGCTCAGTCAGTGCTGACATTACCCATATGTGAGGACTGATTCCTGCTGTCCCTGGAGAATACCTGTTACAGGTGAGTAATGCGCTTTCCGTCTTCCCACTGGTACCATAGAATGTGACACTGATCCCGATAAATCTTTCATTTTTTCTTTTTCTTTACTTTTAATTTTCATTGCGGTTTAACCACTAAGCCTCCATAGCCTTCTCTTAAATCTCAGACATTTTTAAAGAAATGGAAAAAACTGTCAGTGGTTTTAAAAGTGTTCCAAGTGTGCCGCTACCATCTTGGTCACTGATAAACATGACTGGTGTTTAAAATTTTTGGGTCCTGATCATCAGCCCAATTCTTGTCCTTTGTGCCAACAAATGACAATAAAGGCCTCAAGAACAGAGCCAAACAGTATAGGTGGTTGTTCACCTTGGTGGACTCGCGCTCTCAGTGGCTTCCACCTCATCGAGGGCATTGATGTTTTCTCATAGCTGTCAGACTTTTTCAAGGTCCAAATATAAGAGTAAGTCAGTCTCTGGCCATTTCCAAACCTTCGGCATCAGATCAAAGACAGATACCGAGGCCAGAGAGAATTCCCAGCACAAGCACAGTGACTCCCTTCCGATGCAGATCGGCCAGTCAAACAGCCCCAGCAGGAGGATCTGTCCTCTAAAGCACATGTGGGCTCCGGGATGCTCCCGAGGCATCAAGCTCCAGAGAGCTACTGGCTCCATGTTCTGTGACGGTGGCTCAAAGTCCCATAGGTGACATCAGCCATCTCCCAAGACCAGTGCATGCTGGCTCCCGAGAGGAGTTTGGCAGCAGTCCTGGCAGCCTTGGTACTGATAACATTGAGAGCTTCAGGATGGCAGGCTTTAGCACCAAGCCTACAGCCATGCATATTGGGTCTGATGCCGACCCTTGAACCAGCATCGTCAGAACCAGCAAGATCGATATCTTTGGAACCGGTCGATGCCCCTAGTATCCAACACACTCAGACTGCCATAGCTCTCTGTTCCGATATCTCAGAGTATCAACATTGACCTTCGACATCCATGAATCATTGAGGTCAAATCCAACATCGCCAGTACTTTGATTTCTTACTGGACTCTGACTTGATGACTTCAGATTCTGACAGAGGATCACTCAATTTCAGAGAACTTCCAGACATCCCTTTGCCGCCTCAGGAATGGCATCTGTCCCCACCAAAGGATATGTCCTTTCAGGACTTCATCCGTGACATGGCAGCGGGACTCTCCATCACAGTAGCCTCAAAGAAGGAACCAAGGGCAGAGGAATTGGAGATACTCCAGTACCCTCCAACAACCGAAGAAGCGGCTACACTACTGGTGCATCGTATCCTACAGGATCTTATGCTCCATTCCTCCACACCACCTGGCAGAGACTCAAGGACACTCGATGGCTTTGGGCATCGATGCTTCCAGGCTTGCATGTTGGCCTCCAGAATTAACTCTTTCATGTTTCTGAAGGATGTCACCAGGGATCTGGAGACATTTTTTGCCCCATGCTGCCTGAGGATTTAAAAAAAAGCGCCTTCCAGACACTCATCAAACGGGGCCAAATCAATGCCTTTGAATTCACCAGCAGAGCTTCAGCAGTCTGCATTGGGGCTCGCAGGATGGCCTGGTTGCTTGAAGTCTGATACCTACAATGGGTCCAGGATAAACTGACCAATATTTCATGGACTGGAGAAAACCTTTGGCAAGAATTGGAGGGAAAAAGCAGGTGAAATTGAAAAACATCTCACTCTAAAATGCCTTTTTAGGAAAACAGCCGACTCATCCAAAAGGAAGGCCCTTCCCAAGAAATTTTTCTATTTTAAGAAGATACTATCCTTACCCGCCTTCTGCTACCAATCAACCTCGGCAGCCTCAACAGAGACAGCAGGGCCCTTGCCAACCCAAGAAACCCAAGGCTCCTAAGCCCCAACCAGCTGCATAGGTACAACCTGCACCTGGTTTTTGACTCCTTCCTAGAGAGTATTGCCAATCTGCCCCTGGAGGGCCCCCAGCCCCTCCACATAGCAGGCAGACTTTGTCACTATGCCCACAGGTGGCACCTCTTAACATCAAAGCAGTGGACACACCAAAGGGGTTATCAGTTTCACTTCAAAACCTTACTCCCCACCAGCTTCACAAGGGATTATCCCACACACCCCCTTCAAAGCACTCATTTAAAAGAAGAGGTGACCACCCTGTTGTCCCAGGGTGCCATAGAAAGAGATCTTCCTCCTCAAAGAATGGGCTTCTACTCTCCATATTTTCTTATTTCAAAGAAAACAGGAGGATTCAGGCCCATCTTGGATCTCAAAGACCTAAACAAGTTCATGGTCTGAGAAAAGGTCCAGACACACGATTGGCTATGTTCTCTACACCTAAAAAATGCGTACATCCATTTACTGATCCATCCCTCAGACTATCTGCGCTTCATGTTCCAGGGAAACCATTACACAGGTACACTAAAAAAAATTTTTTTTAAACTGCCTCTGTTTCGATTGATTTTTCCCTAAGAAAAGAAGGTTTCACTCTTCTCCTGCCCATCATCCAGATGTACCCAAGCAGGGGACACCTCGTCCTGGTCTGAAGAATCCAAACTCTAGCCAGTCTGAGCATACCCAGCAACCATAGGTTCCTGAAGGTTACAATCTACAGTTAACCTCTTCTTAGCAGAAGTTTGTTCACTGTTTTTTTTTATTTAAAGCTCTACACATGGCTTCCTTTCTTCAGGATATACTGAGCTGTCAGGATATTCTTGTCTATGGGTTAGATTTCTCCTCTTCTTCCTACCAAGAGGAGAAGTTAACTACTATCCCATGATAGTTTCTGTCCCAACATGAACATTTTTTTCTTCAGCTGACTCACCATATGGTAAGTCACCCTTCAGTTCCTGTTTTTCTACCCTCTCATCCAGGTTTTCTCCTGATTGAGTGGTACCATACTGTACACCTTTCATTCCAGTGTAGAGTTTTTCTTTGAATAAATTCTCTAGACAGCTTATCAGACAGGGACAGGACTACTCCTCTCCCTTTGTCTGTTCTCTCTGTGTTTTCACAGGAAGATTCCCTCTGCTGTCTCTTTCAGTTGCTGTTCATGCAGGAGTTCCAGTGATTGATCTACTGGTACTTTTTCCACAAGTTTCCAGTCTGTCTAGCCTTAGTAGTGATTCCAAGATAGTCCTCATCTATCTTGAATAATCCTACTCACTTCAGGCTTCTTACATTATCTTCTTTCTGGCCATCTCCATTTCCTTGCATTTGGCAACACAGCTGACCTACAGTCAGTTTTATCTCCTAATTCTCCTGCATAATGCTCTCTGCAATCTTCAGAGAAGCTTTCTACTATGGGCCCTTGCTAGAGAGCATTGAACTTTGTCTCTGACTATTCCATATAGTAGAAAAGGCTTATCAGTCATTTTCCATGACTGTGTGAGGGTTCTCCACACCCTCTTGTCTCCTGTTATAATACAGGATATAAGCTTTTTCTGTGTGAATGTCCAAGGACTTTCCCAATCCTGCAGGAATCTGCTCTTTTTTCCTTACAGCTTGGCCTCATGCTATCCTACTCCGCATGGACAGCACATATTCTACTAGTAACGCATGATACCCCTGTGTCCCTCCAGTGGGTCATCCTGGTATCTCCCTCTGTGTTTTCTGTCCATTTCCCATGTCAGAGTTCTACAGAACTCACGACTTGCTCTCTACAGACTGATATTATCCTCAGTTTTTTCACGCAACCATCCTGGTTTTTTCACTGGATAGCATTCCCGCACCCTCTTAGCCCACGAGGAATAGATTCTCTATATATCTTTTCAAGTAGGTTCCACCTCCTTGTTATTAGATGAATCTTTCTCCTTCACATCTTCCATGTGAATGTTCTTATGAGGCTTAGTTGCAAATATGTATTTTCAAGTTTACATATTCATGTATGTATATATCTCTATTTATTTCTATACATACATATGTCTGTAAGCTGTGTGTGCATGGGTTATGCCCCTATATATAATATCTATCTATCTATCTATCTATATATATATACACACACCTCTATCTGTGTTTATAGGTAGATATGTCTTACATACTATCTCCCTAACTGTCTCTGCTATAAGGGTTTTTACCTTCATAGAGGTTCCAGACAGTGGGTTTGCATATCTTCATACTGTCCCTCGCTATGTAGGGGCTGTTATGCACAAAACCACTACTGTGGTACTAGCAGCTTCCATTTTACTCTAGGTCTCGCTATCCCTGAAGCATCATGCTTCAATATCTTTCCTATCTCTCACCGGCTAGGAAAGACAGTGTAGATCTGCAATAGTGCTGAGTTTTCAGCCCTTCACACATCTGTCCTCTTTGGGAATACAGGCTTTTTTCCATATCCCTTCTTCCCTCCAGGACTGGGCTACTTGTCCAAATTGATCAGTCTTCCTCTTTTACTCCTCAATGTCAATGACTCTGTAGCTAAAAGAGTTTTCAGCTTTTTTCCATAAAGCTTTCCACTGAAGACCTGCCGTTCTTATACTACCCCAGTTGACACCTGGGGCACCTGCCAATTCCAGATTTGGACCTTCACCCTCACTGCGTGAGGTCACCTTGAGGATCCTCTACTGAATCTCCAGTAGACTCCATCACGTTCTCTACTTCCTACAACCCAGTAGGTAAGATCCATTTTGTGATTGTTCATTAAATAATTTTAATGGTACTTATCATACATACCAAGGACTCCTCTCCTGTAGTCCTTAGCTTTGCTGTTTTCTTACAGCTCCTCTCCTTTCAACTCCTACCCATCATCCCTCATGGGATGCCGGAGATCCATGTGTGGGTACTGCAGTCCTGATCCAGGGACACACATTTTATGGGATCTCCCCCTGGCATCTCTAGCTAGGGAGTCTCCATATGTGAAGACTCATTCCTGCTTGTTCCTGGAGATAGCACAGTTACTTACCTGTAACAGGTGATCTCTGGGAACAGCAGGAATAAGTCTTCACAACCCACCCACCTCCCCTAGGAGTTGTATCTATCTATCTTCCTTTCCTCTTTCTCTCCTTTTGTCTCGGCTATGAAACTCAACTGAGGAGAGGCAGTGGAAAAGGCGGGAAGGCAGTGCGCAGGCGCGAGGGATGCTCCCAAAAGCTTTCTGATTGGATGCTGGGGAGCATTCCCGTGCAGGCTCTATCGGTACCGACGTACCCATATGTGAAGACTTATTCTTGCTGTTCCCAGAGATCACCTGTTACAGGTAAGTAACTGTGCTTTACCTATGTGAGAGGAGAGAGTATTTGAGTCCTGATGTGAGAAGCAGGGAGGTCTTGCCATTCAGTGTGACACTCCCTTTCATCCTCTTTTGCAAGAGGGGCTGCAGAACAGTCTGGCATTTTGGGTTTAGGAAAGTTCAGGTGGCAATGTTGACCTGTTGCAGAAGTAGAATTCAGGGTGCTCCTCTGGCCTCACATATGAATGTGTCATGATTTCTGAGGGGGGTGTAAAGTAACTCCGGCCACCAATTAGGGCAGTGGTTCCTACTTGGGAATTTAATTTTGCCTTGCAAGGTTTGTCCTCTGCTCCCTTGAGCCATTGTGTCTCTGAAAGATCTAACTCTGTAGACAATGTATCTGGTGGTGATCTGTTCAGCCAAGTCAGTTTTAAATTGCAGGCACTTTCCTGTTGGGAGCTGTTTCTCTGTTTTTCAGAACAGACATGTCGATGCATACAGTCCTGTCTTTTTTGCCCAAGATAGTGTCAACCTTCCATGTTAATCAGATAGTTGTTCTACCCCCTTTTGGAGGCACGATTGTGTTGACACGTTCCATATGTGACATCGTTTAGATGTGCAGAAGATATTGTTGTGACTATTTCAGAAGTCTGATCATGTATTCATTCCTTGACAGACTGAAGTAGGGACAGGCAGCTTGGCTCAAGGAGGCTATTGCTTTGTCCTACTTGCTCACAGGTCAGACTATTTATAAACATTTAACATACTGCCCATCGTACCCACCAGGGCTGCATCTGAGCAGTTTATAGTCAATATGCTAGACATCCTGCAAGTTCACTCAACTAGAATGCAGACATTGTCTTGGGCTAAGCACTGTCTATTTTCTGTAGAGGCGATCTGTATGGTGGCAGCTTGGTGGTTCTTGCATTCATTTACTCAGCATGATTGTTCAAATATTCAGGCCAGGGATGGTGACAACTTTGGGGCAAGTGTGTCCTGCACAGGACTTGCAGACTCCCACCCACTATAGAAGTCTCAGGGGGGTCCTTTGCTCTGTAGTGGGGAGGACCCTGGTGGATGGATTATCTAGCTTTGTTACAGAAATATTGAGTATCTGCAGCCTGCACAGTGCCCTATATGGGGAGAGATCCATAAACTTATCTTCTCTCTCCATCTGCTAGTAGAAGGGCAAAAACCCATGTGTCTGGACTGATCTGGTAGTACTGAAATGGAAGGAAATTAGCAGGTAAGACCAAATTTCCCCTTTACATGGTACATCATACCTAGGCCTTCTGATTTTCAGTTATAACCAGAAAATCATGATAAAATATCCCCATAGGGAATTTGGGTTTTCTAATTATGACCAAAAAATCACCCTTCATAGGGCATGCTGATGACATCACTCAGCAGATGAGGTCACCAGAGAGGCTGCTGCTGCAGCAGTCTTTTGGCAGTGGCAGGAGCCCTTGTGCCTTTGCTCCCACTACTCTGCTGCTTTGCTGGCTCTGCCACCGGCACTGCAAGAAGGCCTAAAATGAGAGAACAGGCACTTCTGTATATTCGCAAGAAACAGGAAATGCCTGTTTTTGCATTTCATATCTTCCGATGATGCCAGGGACAGAGCCAATCAACAAGCACTGAGCTGTGGGAGGAAAGACAAGCTCTTGCTGCCCCGTGACACGTTGAAAAAGGAAAATGGGAGTTTGATGGAACTAGAAAAAGGGGCGGCTGCTGCAAAATTGTGTTTTGGGTTATTGAATGGAATCCGCTTAAAGCCATACAAATTATTTTCACAACACAAATACATTGATAAAGCCATATTTT
Organism: Ichthyophis bannanicus; assembly: GCA_033557465.1. Lineage (NCBI taxonomy): Eukaryota > Metazoa > Chordata > Amphibia > Gymnophiona > Ichthyophiidae > Ichthyophis > Ichthyophis bannanicus. The sequence continues at coordinate 867,435,868 of CM066035.1, read as the reverse complement.
TTCAGACCCTGGGAAAGCACCTGATTGCCTCAAAAATAAGCCCCTAAAATTCCAATGATAAACACGTAAGAGGCATGTTTAGTAAAGGTTTTAACAAGGGCTCTAAGTGCCCACAGCCCTTTTATTTCTATGGACTGAGTGGCACTTAGTGTCTTAACTTTAGTAAACATACCCCCTAGAATCAAAAGCCTTAATCATACTTCAACCTATATTAAAACTCTTCAAAATATGTATAGTTGTGATCAACATTACTGGCACCCTTGCATTTTAGGTATGTTGTGTACAATATTTTGAGAAATAATTGGAAATATTCTAACTGTATGTCGTCATATGTTAATAGTATGTTCAAAGGTATACAACAAATAAAAGATGTCTGTGAACCTTAGACGTAGTAATTTCTGAGAAATACAAAATATGACCTGGACAGGATTAATGGCACCCTTCACTAATATTTGGTTACAGAACCTCTGGCAATGATGACAGTCTCCAAATGTTTCTTGCAGCCTTTTATAAGTTTTGTCCATCTGTCTGCTGGTAGATTCTCCCACTCTTCAACTGTGATTTGTTCCAGCTCATGAATGTTTCCAGGATTTCTTTTACCGATGGCAGATTTCAGCTCTTTCCAAAGGTTCTCTATTGGATAAAGAACAGGACTCATTGCTTGCCAGTTTAAAACAGTCTATTTGTTCCTTTCTAACCATTCTTGTGTACTTTTGGATGTATATGTTGGGTCATTGTCCTGCTGAAGGACCCATAACCTTTGACTCAGACCTAGATTTCTGACATGAAGTAGCACATTTTACTTCAAAATACCAGGTAGTCCTCTGATTTCATGTTAGGCATATGCCTTTAAGTGGCGCAGGTTTTTGTGCTGGTGTGCGGATGAAGGTCTCGACCTCTTCTCCTGCATGATGCCAGACATCCTGCAGTACCTTCCGTATTTTGCAGGGGCTGGTCTTAAGTCTAACACCGTCAGAGTGCACCTCGGTGCCATTTCAGTTCACCATCACACTGTGCAGGGCCAGGCGGTGTCGCTGCACCCTCTGATGGGTTGATTCATGCGGGGCTGCCTCCTTTCCCGGCCCCCAATCGGTCCACCGCCGGTGGCTTGACACCTCAATGTTTTGGGGAAGCTTATGGCTCCACCCTTTTGAGCCCTTGGCCACCTGCTATCTCAAATTTCTTTCCTAGAAAGCCATGTTCCTGATGGTGGTCACCTCAGCCAGATGGGTGAGCAAACAGTAGGCGCTGGTGGCCCACACGCCCTACATCAGATTCCACAAGACGGGGTTTTCCTTTGCACACACATGAAATTTTTACCAAAGGTCATCTCAGCCCCTTCTTTCCTAGGCCTCATTCTTCTAGGGCGGAGGTCTCACTGCACATGCTCAACTGTAAGCGTGCATTGTCCTTTTACATACAGAGGGGACAGCCCCCATCGCTGCTCAATACAGCTCTGTCTCTTTGGCCTCAGTGGCAAGCCTACGCTCGGTGCCTCTACTGGAAATCTGCCGGGCCACCACCTGGTCTTCAGTGCACACCTTTGCTGCACACTACTGTTTGGAGGAGATCTCCCAGAGGGACAGCACCTTCGGCCAGGCAGTACTTGATCACCTCTTCGGGGAATGATGCAAAGCCTGCCTTCTAACCCATGATGTCCAGGCTACCGGTGTGGGGATTGCATCCTCAATGCTGCTACTGCAGTGTCTGACTTCCAGCCAAACAGTGCCCGTGCTTCCCTTTACGGTCCGTGTTTTGGGTCGTCCATGACTTTTACAGGTCTTTTCAGTAGCCTGTAGCTTGGGAGTCCCATATGTGAGGACTGATTTCCTGCTTGTTCTCAGAGAAAGGGTAGTTACTTGCCTCTAACAGATGTTTTCCGGGGACAGCAGGATCAGTCCTCACGACCCTGCCTCCTCCCCATAGAGTTTTCTTTTTGTTTGTTGAGCTGTGTTGTCATATTGAGGTAAGATGGCACCTCTGAGAGGGAAGGTGACCGCACATATGCGGTGTAGGTCCCAAAGGCTTTCTTTGAAAGCTGGAGATTGGATCTGCACGGGCTCAGTCGGCACTGACATCACCCATATGTGAGGACCGATTCCTGCTGTCCCTGGAGAACACCTGTTACAGGTGAGTAACTGTGCTTTCACACTAATCTTCGAAGACTTCTTGGATTAATTTTCCTCTTCCCACCATATCCTGGGAGGTTCTTGACAGTTCCATAAGCAGAAAACCCCTTAATAGTATTGTGAACTGTAGACAAAGGAATCCCAAGTTCTTTGAGATGGCCTTGTACCCCTTTGAAGCTTGATATTTGGTGAAAAGGACTTTTCCGATTGGTCACAGGCAGCTCTTTTGTCTTCACCATTGTGAAAATGGAACAGTGAGTGAATGTGGCTATTTTAAACATTGGAGCCATCATTGGTTAATTCAAGTCATGCGAGTACTGACAATTGATCATAGGTTCATCTGATTTTACTGCAATGGGAATGTAGTTCTTCTGTTCAAACTGATTTAAATGGTTTATAAGTGTGCCAGTAATCATGTCCTGGCAATATCCTAGTTCTTATACTATCCTTTTTTTGATTGGTCTTGTTTTATTTGATTCTTTTGTGTGTCAGAATTGTGTGCATATATAGTCCAAAGCCATTTCACTTGCCACTTTTTTTGGGAGATATTGGACATTAAGTGGTTGAACTACAAGGGTGCCAGTAAGGTTGACCACAACTGTAAGCTTGTATTTTTTCTGTACTTGCACTTCACTGTTCAGAAATGCACGTTTTGTGAATATTTTCAGAAATTTAGTTTTGTAGGATTTGTTTTAATAACCATAATGGCAAGTTTTTTAACTATTAATCTTTTATCCATATGAAGTACTGTCACCAGTACCCCTATTTTTTTATTTCTTCAAAGGTGTACCAAATGTCAAAATAGTTATCCCTCATTTGTATTTATTGCAAATAATGTAAATTTAGTGTAAACTCTTGAAACAATAAGACTTCAATTTTTGGATAGCACTTTAGTTGTAGGGGGCATTCAAATCCATAATGGGTACACATTTGGGGCTCTGTTACCCACTTTTGCATTGCTTGTAGCTAAGTATAGCATCTGTTATGTCATTCATCTAAGAGTGGGCCTGATTAGCTAGAGCTTTTCTACCCTTGCCTTTGTCATTAATAATCATTACTTCCTAGCAATTGTGTTTCTAGTCTTCACTTATTCTCTTGTGCATACTGGATGCATAACTGCTTTGATTGGGAAATTGTCAGACTTCAGTTTTCTGCCTGCTGCTTTCCAGTGTCTCCCCCCCCCCCCCCCTTCCTTTCCCCACTCATACCCGAATGCATGAGTTATGTCCCCAAAGATGGATCTCTTAAGCAGCTATTGAGATATTTGCCTACTAAATGTACTTTGAATAGCTCTGTGCTTAGTATATAGTACCAATGAATCTATATTTCCACAGGAGCCTGTTTGCAATGAACTTGCCAGTTGTGGGTTGCATCCACTGACTTTGGATCAGCTTATTCAAACACCACTGCTTGGAAAATCTTCACTACGCCATCTAGAAATGAATAACTACAGCTATAAGTGGAAATCTTGAATGCATCTACCCTGTATGTTTTATGCAATAAGACTGAGATTTTTTCCTCATCTGCAATGATTACACCATGTGGACAACTAGTGTACATGGTCAAGAAAGAAACAGTGTACTATTTTAATGGAACAGAAGGAAGTTTGTGTTATAAGCACTTACATAAATAACTTCAGTATGACCTATTTTTGTCTTAGCTGCTGCCAGATTTTATTAAGGAGAAGATAATTTTCCTGTATGCCAGTGGTACTTAATGCTTTTAAGAGTAGTATATCTTATTCCTTTATTTGTTTCAGGCATAAGTAATGATGGCAGAGGATTCAGAGAGTGTTTCTTGCAGCTGCCCACTGTCATAAGCTACACCAATTGCTACTTGTATACACTAATTACCCAACATGCATCTGCTTAGCTATGCTTTCTAGCCTGTATTCTACCTGAAAGCTGGTGTGTAACTTTAAAGTTTTTTTTATATACTAAGCATCATATCCTAGTGCATGCTACCTGTGGCCAGAGAGGACTGTACAAGACGTGGGCAAGAAGGGTAGCTTTCCTTTAGTCACACAGCAAGTCTGCAAAGGAAGGAGGTGTTAAACACATTTTTGCTTGGTGTGCTGCCCTGCCTATAGCATATTGTGCTGAACATAGTTCTTATTATTTTGTCTATACACTGCCATGTTCAACATAAGTATGCCAACTGGGTTTTATTCTGAATTGTAAATTAAAACTTTTAATGTTTTCTAATCCAGTGCAAGACCTAGTTTATTAGAGAAAGCATATATGATCATTTCTTATCGAAAGCAGATGGATTATGAGAAGATTAAGTTTCTTCAGTTTAAAAATGTTACAGGGCATTTATTTCATGGAATGAGCAATATTCTAAATGTTGGAGTACGATAGGCAGGGAGGAATGTTCTCGTAGAACATTTTCAAGCCCAAGGCACACTTATATTTCTAAACTGTCTGTGGAGCAGAGAGTTGGACATGGCTCCTGTTGCTGAAAGAAAAGCTAGGAATAACTTGAGTCTGTCCAGTCCAGTATGTGTGGTGGTTAGCCTCTACCAGCAGCTGGGAACTGAGCATGTCAGATTTCTGATGTTATAATACAAGAACTCCCTCCATAGGCTCCAGAGATCAGTATCCTATTGACAAAGCAGATTCCAAGAGAGCATACTAAAGCTAAAATTCCATGCAATAGCTCATCAAAAGCCTGAGGACAAAAACAACCCCACCTCCCAACCAACTTTGTTACAGAAAGCAACTTATAGAACTATTTACAAAAAGAGGAAAGCAATAAGTCAGGGTCATACTTGCCATACTGTCAAGAATCGTCCATGAGAACTCCTCGATATATAGTAGTGTACTTCTGAAAGGAGTCCTGCAGGATAGATCGCCAGACTCATCCAGTACACCTGAAACTCAAAAACACAGTCCTTATTGTTGGGGGGGGTGGGGGGGTCCTGGACTGGAGTAGATGGACTCGAGGAAAGACAATTAGCAGGTACAGTCTAATTTTATCTGCCTTATTGTCCCTCCAGTCCAGTATGTGTGGAATGTACTAGAACAGTAACTAGGCATGGGAGGGACACGTGAGTCCGGCTGGCATGCCAAAGCCCCAAAACGTGCATTATTTGAAGCCTGCACATTGAGGCGGTAATGGCACACAAAGGTATGCAAGGACAACCAAGTAGCTGCCCTGCAAATGTCAGCCGGTGGAACTAGACCGTACTCTGCCCAGGAGGTCGCTCGTGACCTTGTCAAATGCTTTCAGAGCACCCAGGAGTAGTCCTCTCTTCAGCAAATAAGCAGAGGTGATGGCCTCCTTAACCCACCAAGCTATCGAAGTCTTGGAAGCTGCTTCACCCTTGCGAGGCCCTCCAAACCGAACAAGCAAATGACTGGACTTACAGAAGAGCTGCATTCTTCTAAGAAATTGATGAAACACTTTGCACAAGTCTAGCCAGTGCAACTGACAATCTTCCTCTGAGTCTTGCGAATGAGGAAAAACCAGAAGAGTCGGACTGAGATGAAACCGCACAAACTACCTTCGGAAAAAACGACTGAACTGGCCTCAACACCACCAACACCATAAAAGGCTCTCTGCAAGATGAAGCCTAAAGCTCCAACATCCATCGTGCCAAATAGCCACCAGGAAACCCGCCTTTAGGGTTACAAAGGGCGAACTTGCAAGAGCACTTAAAACCAGGTTGAGGTCCCACGTGGGAACAATATCCTGCAAAGGCAGACGTATTTGTCTCGCTGCCCTAAGAAACTGGACCATGTCTGGGTGGATTTGCTGAAGAGAGAACCCTTGTATGCGTCCATGGTAAGCCGAGATAGCCACCACCTGGACTCGAAGGTTCAAGACCAGCCCAGCCTGCAAAAAGGCCAGAACCTTTGGAATAGAGGATGAAAAAAACTCTGAAACTGTTGTCCTCAAACCAGCATTCAAACACTACTACTACTACTGAACATTTCTATAGCACTACAAGATGTACGCAGCACTGCACAGACACGTAAAAGACGGTCCCTGCTCATCAGAACTTACAACCTAGTCAACACAAACACAGTAGCTGTAGACATAGGATACATCTAGGGGGAATGGTAAGGAAGCACAAAGGAGATCAGGTGAGTTTTCAGCCTGGATTTGAAAAGGGTCAGAGAAGGCACCTGACGTACAGACTCAGGTAGTTTGTTCCAGGCATAAGGAGCAGCAAAATGAAAGGAACGAAGTCTGGAGTTAGCAATAGAAAAGGGCACAGATATAAACGATTACCATAAGAGCCGAGTTCCTGAGGAGGAGTGTAGGGAGAGATAAGAGAGGAAAGGTAGTGAGGCATTGCAGAGTGAATGCACTTATAGGTCAGCAGGACAAATTCAAACTGGATGCGGAAACGGATAGGGAGCCAATAAAGTGTCTTGAAGAGGGGTAATATGAGTATGACTAGGCTGGTGGAAGATTACCACGCAGCAGAGTGTTGAAGAGATTGAAGGGGAGAGAGATGATTCACCCTCCACACTCTGACATAAGCTAAAGATGTAGAACATTTACAGATTCTCAAGTGGCTGGCCACCACTGACACGGAGTAGCTCTTTCGCCTTACCTTTGCCCTTTCAAGAATCAGGCAGCAAGCGAGAATTGATCCACATGGCATCAGGATGGATCCCTGTGAGATCAGGTCGATACTGTTCAGCAGCCACCATGGACTCGCTATCAATAGTCGAGATTGGCATACTACGGCTGGTGGAGCCAGTCCAGAGCAATGAGAATCACCTGTCTGGGGTGGGATTCTATACGTTGTAGAAGACGCCCTCTTAGCAGCCACAGAGGAAACCCATACAGGAGCCTCTCTGCCATCTCTGAGCTAGCACATTGAAGCCCTCCAACATGCGCTCCCATCACCTGCAGAAGAACCTGCTCACTTTGGCGTTGGAGGCAGAGGCCATGAGGTCTATGATTGGCACGCCCCAACAGGTGATATTGTGAAAGACTGCCGCGTTCAGTTCCCATTTGCCCAAGTCTAACTGGTGACTGAGAATCTGCTTGAATGCTCTTTGCCTGCCATGTGAGCTGCTGAAAGGGTCTCAAGGTTCTCCGCCCACAGCAGTAAAGGGTGAATCTCTTCTGCCTTCATCACACTGCCTGTGCCCCTCTGAAGATTGATGTATGCTACCATTGTCGCCTTGTCGGAGCAGACCTTCACTGTTCTCCGATGAAGCAGAGGAAGGAAAACTTGCAGAGCCAGAAAGACTGCTCTTATTTTGAAATGATTGATGGACCATGTGCTTTCCTCTGGAGACCAGAGTCCCTGTGTCACTTGTAAAGTGCAATGCATTCCCCACCCAGTGAGGCTGGCATCCTTTGTCACCAATTTTCAGTCCGGTGACTCTAGCAGAATTCCCGCTGTCAGGTGTTCCTGCTGCAGATGCCAGAAAAGGCTTATTGTCATGTCCCACAGACAGACCAGCTTTCTGGAAAGTGGATGGTGTTGAGATCAATGAAAGCAGAGCGTGTTGTAGAGAACTCATGTGAGCCTGTGTCCAAGAGACTAATTCCAAGGCTGCTGCCTCAGGTGCTGCAGCTTGGGATTCCAGCTCTCCCATTGCCAAAAGCCTGAATCCAGCAGATGGATGCCCTGGTCACACACACCCCACATATGGAGACTTGAAGAGTCAGGGCACTAGTAACACTTGCTTTACAAAGGTTTCCAGTTTGCGGTCCTGCAGGTCTTTCAATACTGCACTGCCTTCTACAGTACTAGTAGTCGTTTTGTCATGGACGAGACCAGAGCCATCCACCTTTAGGTATCTTAAGTTCTTTCCTCCTGAGGAATTAGGGTACAGGTGACTCAGTCTGACCCTCTCTGAGGCTAGCTTCAGGTATCTCCCATTCTAATTCTGTGAACAGGGAAAGAAGTTTGTGAGGACTGGAACCACTGCAACCAGGGGTTCTTCTGCTACTGCAGGAGCTGGAATAATGTTTGCTCACTCGCTGGTGGCAATCGGTGCAGCCAGCATCTCCCTGTGAAATACCCTAACAACACTGGGATCTTTCCCCTGAGGGATCACACTACCTTCCAGTTCAGATGCTGGCTCCTCCAGAGGATCTTCAGAGTCTGGAGACTGAGGAGACTCCTGGCCCATCCACAAATTCTCCTCAAGTTTCCTTTTGGCTTGAGGCACCTCTACATTCAAAGAGGTCTCCTACAGGGTGTCGGTCAACTTCTCTAACTCAAAGGACTTGAGCACGAGCTCCCATATTACTCCCAAGTATAAGGCAAGGAGAGAACTTGCCTTTAGCTATAAGCCACCTTTAGATAAGCCATATTCATAAGATTTGCCCACAAGATATAATACTGTGACTCGGAGTGAAGGGGGGGGGGTGCTGGTACCACCAGGTTTATACCCAGGGGCTTACTGTCAGCCATAGCCAACAAAAAAACCCCTTCCTTATTAGCCTTCCAATCCAATTCAGCTGCACAGGGATATACCACACAACCACCATCTGATCTTTTGCTTTTTGTGCTAGTTCTTTATTTCCTGAAGTAAAATGGCCACTGGAGGGGAAATGGCAGCTGTTCCCATCAAAACCACGGGAGCCCCATCGTGAGAGGAGTCCTGCCCTGAAACATTGGATGGAGAATCCATGTCCCTGACATTTGTAACTAGTGCTGCAGATTTTTCCTGCCTAACACAATGCCTGCAAAACCCTTCAATATCAAATCGTGGCTCCCCCACACACAGCAGGAAGGGAGCCTGTAACATGCAAGGGGGGTGGCGAGAAATGGAGTTTTCTTCTCCTCTGAAGCTCTGCAATAGAAGACAAACTGCAAAACGGCTCAGTATCTCTGAAGCACTGCTGATAATATCAGGCTTTTAGTTTAGTTCCACTTTATTTCACTGGGCTGGTTGTTTCTGGTACTATGCCTTTAAAAACAAAGGGAGGAAACGGGGAAAGCTAGCAGTGCTCCCCAGAGGAGTGCTGGATTGTCTGGCTGGGGGAGGCACAGAGGAACCCTAACCACAAGGTATTTAACCCTTGGGCTGCACTTGATGCACCCAAGGGTCCTGCTTCTTAGCAGGCAGACCCTGCAACTGCCAGCCCTCACTAGTAAATTTTGTAAACTGCTCTGGTACCACTGGTGTGAGCGGTATATCAAGCTGACAATCAAAGATAAATAGCTCCACCACGGCTATTACCAGCCTATCAGCTCTTGAATTCTGTTCAGACTTTTAAAAACTTTTCTTTTTCTGTTCCCAGCTGCTGGTGGAGGCTGATATCCAATGGCAGGATCCAAACTGGTCAGGAACCAGTTCGGTCTGTCTGCCTGTGATCAGGGAGTGCAACTGTAAGCACCTCACATGGTAGCGTTGCGGGAGCAGTGTGTGCTGACCTCTGCTGTGCACCTGACACTGGATTGATGGCAGCGGGGGCATCTCCCGATACTGTGATCCCCTCGATGCCATCAATCGAGTGTCAGGTGGGGGATTCCAGAGGCCGGAGTGCTAGCATTGCAACACCATGTTCGGCCCAGTTCGGGGAACGTGGGTTGCAGCAGGAACCAGTTCGTCTGACCCAGCTGAATCCCACCACTGCTTATAACCACATGTACTGGACTGGAGGAATGAGGAAGGACTTTGAGGATAAGGTGCATCATGCTATGGCTATGCTATAAAAAAAAAAGTGTCTTATCTACATGCTACCTTTTTAATTCCAATACACTGGTTCTAATGCTCTATCTATTAGGAACATAACTGCACATGTTCTTGTGGGTATCTTTTGTTGATGCAAGGTGCTGAGAGCAGAGTCCTTGTGCTGCCCTATAGCTGAGCATCAGTGACTTTTCTTTTCCATGTAATTTAGCACACTAGTTGGGAAGTATTGACAGTTGTGGCAGGCAGGGTTTTTCTACCAAGTGGCTATAGTAGTTCCAAAACTGCTCCCAAGTTCATTTTACATGGTCTTCAGAAAATCATGATAGATCATCTTTAAACTCTTCAGAAAAATGCAGGCTGAGAATAAGTATTCACCTTCCATTTGGGACTTCTTTTCATGGTAGTTGTCCAATAATACAAGTGATCAATTTTCTGACCTATTTTATATGTATAAAGCAGTAGTTGACCTTTGCAATAAGGCATAACATGTTCTCTGTGGACAAGTAGGATAATTACCTGCATATGAGTGACGTTACCCATAAGTGAGCACTTATCCTTTTTGTCCATGGAGAAGTGTTACTTAACTGAGGACAGCAGAATAAGTACTTGCAACCCTCCTACCTCCCCTTGGAGTTAAATTCTGGCATTAGCTAGTCAGCCTGTGGCCATCAGGTGCAGTACAAGTGGGAACATGGGCATATGCACAGTTGATCCACTTCAGAAGTTTCTAGAAGCTGGAAGATGTTTCCTGTGTGGGCCTCTGTCAGTGATGTCTCCCATATGTGAAGACTTATCATGCTCTCCACAGAGAACACCTGTTACAGATAAGTAACTGAATCAGATGCAATCGGTGGTCCATCTGTACAGGAAGGTAGCCTCTTCATACTTTTGCTTTTCATTTTTCTCTTCAAAATTTTGGAAAAAGCATCAACCCTGCTTATGTTTCACTGCTTTCACTGAAAACACTTCCACAGTTTCACTGCCATAACAGACTCCCCTCTAAAGATACACAGTAAGTATTTTTAATAACTATGTAGTAGCATAACTTCTTTTTTTTAGCTGCTCCTGCTTCAGTTAGTATTTATTTTTATTTATTTATTTAATTCTCTTATATACCATGCTATTCTGCATCAATGCGGTTTACATTGAACAAACTGAAATTACATTGAACAGGGCATTATAACTTGGAGATAACTATTTTACAGGGAACATGGGCTATGGAGGGTTAAGTGGCTTGCCCAAGACCACACGGAGCACCTGTGGGACTAGAAACCCCAGTCCTTCCGGCCCAAGGTTGCTGTCCTCTAGTGGGATTTGAACCCCTGAGCTTCTGGCCTGAAGTACCTTGCCCCAACCACTAGTCCACTCCTCCACTCCAAGATAATACCTTTCCTGTATTAGCTACTAGTAATACTTTTTACTTTTGAAGTCATACTTTTAAAAAAATAGTAGAATCCCATTATCTGCATCAACAATGAGGTTCCATAGATCACTCTACATTATCATACTCTTAGCATTTACTATAGGTAAGTGACACTTCCTGTTTCCATGGTCAGATATAAGAAACTCCACTTGCTCTACCTGTAACAGAAGTTCTCCATAAACAGCAGGTGAATGGAGCTGCATAATAGGGTGATATCACTCTGACATCACTGACCCAGAAATACTGTCCTCTAGCACAGGAAAGCTTTCAGCGCCTTCCTGCAAATGCATGGAGGTGCCCACACTGCTATGTCTCTCACTGACTACTTGAGGCGAGAAGCAGTTAGTAGTTGAGATGGGGGGGGGGGGGGAGGCATGGCTCCATTTCCTTGCTGTGTATAAGGAACCCCCTGTTACAGTGAATATAAAAACACCAGATGGTGATTCCCAAGCTGAGGTTATGCTATAGCCACTGTTATTGAAGGACTCACAACCTGGAAATTTATTCTACAGGAATTTAACAGTTTTTAACATTTTCTGCCCAAAAGGGGCCCACACTGAATATTATAGTAAGAATCATGAAAAAAGGATTCTAATAACAGATTGTCTGAAAACTATCTAGCAAGAGAAGGTGGTGTTCAAATAAGCTTTTTTTTTTTATTTTAAGGCATGGAGTGCTAACCAATTTGCTGTCTTAATGTCCTGTATTGAGGCAGAAAAGAGAAGGCATTGGATATCATCTTCGATCAGAGCTGGTGTACTCCAGTGGTGCCAAGAGGGGCAAGGTTAGCTGTAGCATAGCAGAAGTCTAAAATAACAAACACAACCCTTACCAATAAGATTCACAATACAAAAACAAAACCAGGAAGGGGTAGTTTAAAAAAAACCAAAAAACCACAGAGCAGATAAATAGCCCTAGGGTAAATTTATTGAGCCTGAGACAGCCATGTTTCAACACAGTCTGCCTACAGCAGGGGCAATGAATGAAATCCAAAATTATATGTTGAACCAAATCTCAGAGCTAGCAGTAACTTTTGTCGTGCAGTCTGCTAACTGAAATTTGGTTCTATGAGGTGTGAATATGTAGCAGCAGAGCGCAGACAAACCAATGATACCAGGAGTCTGTTCAAAAGGTCCAAATCATTTATTTGTGCACAAGTCTCAAGCAGAATCAAATTCAAAATGGCTGAGCAATGGTTTCTAGCAAAACAACTTTTATAGACTACTTCTCCATTCTAGACATAGACAAACTTTTCATTGGTCCCGTTAACCCCTCGTACACCTTCTATTGGTTCCGGTACCGATATGACTATCCAATGATGTCCCTCGACTGGGCTCTGCACCTGCTTACAATGGTCAGTTCACCAATTTTGATACTTCTCTCCTCCAAGGTTACTTAGCTAGCTAGAACATGTGGGAAAGCAGGGCACTGTAACCTTTCTTTCAGCAAAGTTAATTTCATAGAAGCTGTGCTCTCTTATCAATACCAATTAGACTTGTTTTTCTATATTTTCTAAGTTTTGATTCTGCTTAGCTATACTAAACTGTGTTCAATTAGGTTTCAGTTCTATGGTAGCAGCATTTTTGGGGGATGTGCAATTCCTCTGGGCCTCTCCACAGGCTTCATTTACAGGTCAAACTATTTAGGCCTGTCCGCTTATTTCAGACACCATGGATCATAGGCCTTTCCTACCACATTCCCCCCTTTGATTAATCTCACCCTATTACTAATAAGGTGTGAGAGTTAAATCACTCAATTATACTATGGTCGGGTTCCAACCAAGTGTAGTAGGATTAGGGTGCCATAAGGCTAAAATCTTAGTTGCGGTCTTCCGCTCCACGGTGTTCTCAATAACACTGTTAATAGATCGCATACAACATGGGATTATACATGGTAACATAAAGAACAAGGCTACAAAGATTAATATTATCATAGCAAAAGTAGTGAATCCTCCTAATCGAGAAAAGATAGATGCAAACCAATTGGGTATCTGAAGACTATGCCAGGTCTGTACTGGCACATAAGTTTGCTTCCGCATGTGTTCAGCAATTTCTTCAACAACCTGACCCTTATCATCTATCTTTAAGCAACAATTGGTGAGGTTCAGCTTACCACAGACTCCTCCTTCAGCAGCTAACAAATAATCTAGAGCTAAGCGATTTTGATAAATTGCAGTGCGCATTTGTGTGCTTTGTCTAGCTAAAAGTGTAAGTGCTTGGCTAGTTTCATTAGTGATAAGTTCAACTACCGCTTGCAAGCGTATGATTCTATTCAACATATAAATTGGGGTACGGTATCCCCACATGCCATCTTGCTCCCAAGTGGCAGGTCCATAATAGGCAATAATTTGCTCTGGTGGCCAATCTTCACCATCCCATTTCTCCGACTTGCCTATCTGTAAGGCTGCTCTTCTCTGTCTTTTTGAATAAACTGGATAGCCTAGTTGTTCACCATGTTCTGTGGGTAACAGAAAGAAAGAGGGTCGAATAGTTCCTAAGACACACGCTCCTTCCCAGTAAATAGGGAGTCGAGCATATGCTCGGGTTCCGCAAATCCAATATAGGCCAGGTGGGGCTTGCCAGTTATGATGTCGGTCAAGGTTAGTCCATAGAGGGGCAAGCTCGGGGAACCGTGCTAAGGGATTGGTGGACTCTAATTCATTAACTCCTGACCTCCAAGATGTCTGTTTTGTGGTATCATTATAGAACTTTTGGCTAAGACAGACAAGCTGCCCTACCTTAGAGGTAAATTGGGGTCCAGTTCGAGCATAACACAAGCGCCCAACTATTGGGTGTGCTAATACCCATTCGCTGGTAGTTTTGTGTAGCTCTGTCTGATTATAGACTACTGAGTAATTCAATTCTTGGGCCTCCCAAGGCCACTGATCACCCATCTTGGTTCCACCACAGAAATAACAGTCTGAAATGCGGAGGCTGGATACCATAGCTCTGGCCAATTCTAGGAATAAATTCTGAGAGGGATGAGGGATATCAAACTTGTTTACATGCATGGTTTCATAAAAAGTGTTATGTATGTGATACTTTGATGATCGATGGGCTTGGGTATTTAGTCTAATATTCACAATGGTTCTGGGATCTGATCCAGTACCTGCAATGCGCAACCCAAATTTATACCCTGGTTTCCATACACTGGGATTGGCTATGGATAATTCTAGTGGATTACAAGCACCTTTTTTGCAATTCTTAGGATCCTTCATAGTTGGCTTAGTTAGGGTAGCTATCCGATGGTCGTTAAGGGTTACCCCCCGTGTCAAGTTTCCATGTAGAATAAAGCACACATTCCCATCTTGGGCAATAATAGTCTTTAACTGGTGCTGTGCTATACACGTCTTCTACACCTTTTTTACTTATACATGTCCCCCACCCAATTGCTCCTTCTGGACACATATACTTTCCATCATTAGCATAAGTTTTCTCCCAATCGGCACACTTTGAGCGACTATCTCTATTGATGGCATCACAGGCATCAAAATATAAAACAGCAGGCTGTGTGGATCAGTGAGTGGGGGTGTGACATTTAGTAACGCTCCATCTGCATCATTCCATCTTATCTCCAAAGTATAATAGGATGGATTCTGATGCGGGTTAAAACATACCTTGGTATTACCTTGGGTACAAACATTCAGTTCAGTGGTGTTATAAACACACCGGGTTACTTTACCAGTGCAGATATAGTAAGAATGATAAAGCAAAGTCTGAGTTACTTTCATTCCAGTTCGAGTGGTAGTAATACAGGCAGTACATGGGGGTAGAGCATGTACCAGTTCAAAGCTTCCCAGGCAAGCAGCCAAAGTAAGATAATAACAAAGATGCATGTTGATTGTAGTTCTTCTGGATCTCGGCTGGAAAATCTTGACCACGTCGTCCTCAACGCAATGCCCGTTTGCTAATGAAGCAATTCAACTGGTGTCAATGTTGATTGAAGATCCTCAAAAGTCAAAAGTCTGGTTATGATGCCAACTTATCAAATGTAGTTGGTCTAATACTAGTCTATAAAGGCACAGTTAGTCGAAGAAGAAAACAAATGTCTTTGCTGTATTGGAAACAGCAATCCTCTTCGAAAGACTTGGCTGCTGTAGGGCACTATAGCACATGAGTGTCTCCAATGAAATCTAGGCTGCTGGCTGCCTCCGTAAGGTGAGACGCAACGGGACGTCAGGATGTGGCTCCGCTGTCCACTGGTCCTGGTCTGGAACTGCTGCCGGCTTGACTCTGCTGTGATGAATCCAGGAATCGATCTCTGCTACCTTTACTGCAGTTGGGGTAGACAGGATGACTGTGTACGGTCCCTTCCAATGAGGTTCCAACGGTGTCTTTTTCCAGTCTTTAATCCACACCGAGGTACCAGGCTTGTAGGGGTTCTGTCAAGTTGATAGGCAACTGGTCCTGAATCCACGCATGAAGAGTCTGTAGAACAAAACTAAGAGCTAGAAGTTCTTGTCTGGTTATTTCTGAACCAATCTGAGCTAAACTACCCTTGATTCCCTGCACTATTGGTGGGGGTTTTCCCATATACTACCTCAAAAGGGGAGAATCCTGTTGATTTCACAGGAGCTGAGCGTATTCTGAGCAAAGCTATTGGGAGCACTTGGGGCCACTTCAGGCGAGTCTCCTGGCAAAGCTTAGACATCTGGGCTTTCAAGGTACGATTCATTCGCTCAACTTTCCCTGAACTCTGAGGTCTATATGCAGTGTGTAGCTTCCATTGTATCTGTAGGGCATTTGCTAACTGCTGAGTAATCTGAGACACAAATGAGGGCCCATTGTCTGACCCTATTACTGCTGGAATTCCAAATCTGGGGATAATCTCTCTCAGCAAAACTTTGGTAACTTTTTGGGCCTTTTCAATCCTGGTGGGGTAAGCCTCCACCCACCCAGAGAAGGTACAAACTAACACTAACAAGTAGCGGTATCCATTGGCTTTTGGCATTTCAGTAAAGTCAATTTGCAGGTGGTGCATGGGGGTTACACCTCCTGACTGAACTCGGGGTGGTGGCGTGGGACCCTGTTTGGCATTGTTCTTGGCACAAATTAGACACTGGCGTGCTACTGAGGCTGATAGGGCTCCCAACAAGGCAATGCAAAAATGTGGCTTGAGTGCTTTTTCCATAGCACTTTTTCCATAATGTGTGGCTTGATGGAAAGCTTTGACAAAGGCTGGTCCCAATAGTTCAGGGATCACTATTCGTCCTGGGGGTTGGCTGCCCTCGGTTGGTGGCAGCTCAATCCACCCGTCTTTCAGCACTCCCTCTTCCTTATTACAGTAATAATCCAATTTTTTGGTGGTATATCGTGGTGTCCATGAATTAAGGGGTACTGGAAACAAGGCTGCCTGCATTGGCATAGCTTGCGATGAAATTTGGCCTGTCATGGCTGCCTTTCGCGCTGAGGCATCAGCGAATCTATTTCCTTGGGCAACATCTCCTTTACCCGCTTGGTGTCCTCGGCAGTGCATGACAGCTACACGTGTTGGGGCCCATACTGCATCTGATAACATCAATATTTCTGGGCCATATTTGATCGATTTTCCTCCTGACGTAATGCGCCCTCGTTCTTTGTAGAGAGCTCCATGTGCATGCAAAGTGGTGAAGGCATATTTTGAGTCTGTATACACATTCAACAAAAGTTTTGCACCCAATAATAATGCTCGGGTGAGTGCAATCAATTCTGCTTTCTGGGCTGATGTGCCTGATGCCAGGGCTGATGATTCAATGACTTTCTCCCGGGTGACGACTGCATACCCGGCACAACGTCGTCCATCAATAATGAGACTGCTTCCATCCACAAAATAGGTCTGATCAGGTTTTTCCAGGGGCACATCGGTCAGATCAGGTCGACTTGAGAATACAGTATCCATGACTTCTATACAATCATGCTCTGGGGGTTCTTCACTGACAGGTATCAATGTGGCTGGGTTCAAGGCATGGCTAACTTCCAATTGTATCTCTGGGTTTTCACATAGCATACTCTGGTATTTCAGCATTCGGGAATTGGTGAGCCAATGATTCGCCTTTTGTTCCATGAGGGCAAGTACTGCATGTGGCACAGTGACTCGTAGATTCTGTCCTAAGGTGAGTTTGTCTGCTTCACTCACTAACAATGCTGTAGCTGCCACTGCTCTCAAGCATGGTGGCCATCCTTTGGCCACAGTGTCCAATTGTTTCGATAGGTATGCTACAGGTTGCTCCCAATGTCCCAATTTCTGAGTCAACATGCCTAGGGCATTCCCTTGCACCTCATGCACGAATAGATGGAAAGGCTTGTAAACATCTGGTAATCTGAGTGCTGGTGACGACATCAGTTCTTCCTTCAATGTCTTAAAGGCTGCATCCTGCTCAGGTCCGCACTCTAGTGGCGACTTCTTCTCCTTTGGTGGCATCATACAGTGGTTTAGCAATTTGAGCAAAGTTGGGAATCCAGATTCGGCAATATCCTGCTGCTCCCAGAAAAGCTCTTATTTGCTTTCTGGTAGTTGGGGTTGGGATTCTGCACACAGCTTCTTTTCTCTCTCGTCCTAATTTTCGGCTTCCTTTAGTCAAGCGAAAGCCTAAGTATTTCACTTCTTTTTGGCATAGCTGTGCTTTTGCTCTGGAAACTTTATATCCAGCTTCATCCAGTAGCTGCAAGAGGTCTTTGGTGGCTTGTATACATTCACTTTCCAATACAGCAGCTATCAGCAGATCGTCCACATATTGGAGAAGTACTCTCTTCCCTGGGGCCACTGAATAGCTTGAAAGGTCTTGGTTTAGTGCAGCACTGAAAATGGTAGGTGAATTCTTGAATCCTTGGGGTAATCGTGTCCAAGTGAGTTGGCCCTGTCTTCTGGAGACAGGGTCCTGCCATTCAAAGGCAAACAGCAATTGGCTAATTGGGGCTAATCTTATGCAGAAGAACGCATCTTTCAACTCCAAAACAGTAAAATGGGTAGCTTCCGCTGGGATCAATCCTAAGAGTGTATAGGGATTTGGCACAACTGGATGTATGGTCTCAACTGCTTCATTCACTCTCCTTAGGTCCTGCACTGGACGGTAGTCACCTGTTCCAGGCTTCTTTACTGGCAGGAGTGGTGTGTTCCATGGTGACTGACAAACTTTGAGTAGGCCATATTCCAGTAGCCTTAGCAAGTGGCGGTGAATGCCTTCAATTGCTGCTCTTGGGAGGGGGTATTGCTTGACATGCACTGGTTCGGCACTAGGCTTGAGATTCACAATTATTGGAGCTATATGTTTGGCTAGGCCTGGGGGATTGCCTTCTGCCCATACTCCAGATGGGGCATCAATGCTTTTCAGAGTATGTTCAAAATAGGTGTCCTGGGCGGACTCATTACTATAATATCTCCATTCTTCTTCTCGAGGAACAGTAAGCAGCATTAATCCAGCGGGCTTTGAGTTTACTGTCATTTGCATTCCTCCTTTCTCAGTGAAGGATATCTGGGCCTGCAGCTTAGCTAGCATATCTCGTCCCAGCAATGGCACTGGGCACTCAGGCATGTAAAGGAATTGGTGTGTTATTTGCTGTCCTCCCAGATTGCATACACGGTTCTGAAGAAAAGGCTTTGTGGCCTTGGCACCAGTTGCTCCCACAATGGTGACTGCTCTTGCGGAAAATGGGGCGATTTGTTTATCTACTACGAATGTTCTGCTCCAGTATCAACCATAAAGTCCATAAATTGGTCTCCTATTGGTATGCTGACCATAGGCTCCTGGAGACCTAAAGCGAATTCGGAGCCCGGTCTGTCCTAATCGGCTTCATCTACATCGTAGGTCGCTGCGGCCACCGCCTGTATGGCCTCTCCTCTTTCTCGTTGAAATTGTTCCCGATTGGCCCCTCCGCGGTTCCGGGGTTGGCCTCTTCCTCCTCCTCTCCAATGGGCATTATTTTCGTCATCCTGGGAGGCGCCTTCGAGTTGCGGGCATGTATCTCTCCAATGTCCTCCTTCCTTGCAATAAGCGCATTGGTTCACGCTTAGTAGGGGCCGGCCATCTCCTCGGCCCTACCCTCTTCCTCTGCTCCTTCGACTAGGGAAACCTCCCCTTTTCTGTTCAACTATGGCCGCAGCCAAAAAATCAGCTTTCTTCATCTTTCGATCACATTCTTTCTGTCTTTCATTATCACGATTCACATACACTTTATGAGCGACTTCCAGTAACTGAGTTGCATTCATGCCCGCAAACCCTTCTAGTTTTTGTAACTTGCGTCTAATGTCTGGTTGTGACTGATTTACAAAAGCAGCATTCACCATGCATAAACCTCCTGGTGCATCTGGATCATAGGGAGTATACATTCTGTATGCTTCAACTAATCTCTCGTAGAATACTGCTGGGCTTTCATCTATTCCCTGATTGACTTCGGTCACTTTAGAAAGATTCATAGCTTTCTGGCCCCCCCTTTTCAGACCTTGCATGAGGCCTTGGCGAAACCGGGATAGGGCTTTGGATCCTCTCTCTGTATTCGGATCCCACCGAGGGTCTTCATTTGGGAATTTTCCTTGGGCTACTTCTCATTGTCTATCCCTACCTCATCCCCCGGTGCTAAAGGATTATCCGCCAGCCAGTCCACAGCTGCTTGCCTAATTCGTGTCCGCTCCTCAGTAGTAAATAAAGTGGACAAGAGCTGACGGCAATCTGCCCAAGTGGGTTGGTGGGTTTCCATAATGGTATGCATTAATTCTGTTAGTTCTTGGGGCTTGTTGGTATAGGAAGCATAATGCGTCTTCCAGTTTAACAAATCAGTAGTGGAGAAGGGCACATATACTAAACTTAGGGGTCCCGCCACCACCTGATTATCTTCATCTCTTACGGGCACTCCCGGGACTTTCCGTAAAGGCATCATCTTTGCCGTGGAAGTTTTTCTGGATCTGAGGGGGATTTTAGAGACTCTCCTGACAGGGGCTTTCTTCTTGCTCGTGCACTTAGTCTGGGGCGCTTTACTTTTGACTTATGAGCTCATACTGACAGTTGTCTTTATACTATCAGTATCGCTCTGGGAAGACCCTTCCTCTTCTGCCTCAGACTCAACTTTTTCCTCAGTCTCGGTCGAGTCATCCTCCTCATCTAGAGTGAGCTTATCTGCCTGCTCTTCTGGTGGTGGGTCTGGGGTTGGGTCCCGCTGCCGCTGTCTGTGGTCCCGGGGCGTGACGCGGTGGCATTCTTACTGGATGCTGGGCTCGGGGTTGTCTAGTTACCACTTCCGGGGACTCAGGATCTGCAAGGACGGGTTTCTGTCTGGATTTCTCATCTGTCCCTGTCTTCTGAGTCTGATCTGTTAATGCTAACATTATTCTGCACTGTTCTTCATAACAGCGCTTTGCCCAAGGGGGCGAGCTCTCACAAATACTTAACAAGGAATCTATATAGGGATACTGATCGGGGTGCGCTACTCGCACTTTCTGGTGAACTGACTGAATAATTCCTATAGTAAAAGTTCCCTCTCGGGGCCACATAGAGTCTAGTTCAGGCCACTCCCTAGTACACAAAACTTGCAATCGTGTTGCAGTCATTTTAATCCCATAATCTCCTGAATATCCTTTATTAAAATGCATGATCATACATTCTAACAGAGTGTGCCTAGTAGATCCCACCCCTCCTATATCGATGTGTGCACGCAACAACAAACAGAAGGGAAAATGAGGGCGGACCGTGGGTAAGGGGTCCTCACGGCCCTAGAAACATATAAGGGAAACAAATAAGACAAGATGACGGTCGCTTCCTCCTTTTTATGACCTGGACGTGGTCGCCTGGCCAGGAAATGCGTTACTCAGGAGTCCGCCTTTGCTTGGTCCGTGCTGCCAGACCTCTCATTCATACTTCATTCACACAGTCATGCTAGCAACGTATCCCAAAAAACACAGCCCAATCCTGTCTTTTCTGACTAGGCTATGTTCAAATTCCAAAATCAAAAAGACGATAGTTTCGCCCTGCGCCTACTCATGCAGGGTTAATCGGACCGTCTTGAGAGGTGATCAAGCTCTCTTTTCCAAGTTCCAAAATTCAAACAGCAGTACTGCTCTGACTCATCTGTCTAGACATACCAAATCAAAACTATACTCACCAGATCCGGTCCTCATGGTTCCCAAGCAAGTGCATGAGTTGGACCTCGGACTCCCCTCACTCGGGTTTGAGGTGTTGGTTCCAACCGGGCCCGGCACCCGCTGAGGTCCGGCCAACTCCCTCCGATACAAGGGACCGGTGGCGCCAGAGAGCAAGCCCACGTCGGAAGGGCGTGATCCCGGTAGGACCAAACCTGTTGAGGTGGAAAGTCGTGGTATATTGCCCTATATGCCCTCTATTACCACACCTTCCCGGCCAACGCACCAAGAATATGTAGCAGCAGAGCGCAGACAAACCAATGATACCAGGAGTCTGTTCAGAAGGTCCAAATCATTTATTTGTGCACAAGTCTCAAGCAGAATCAAATTCAAAATGGCTGAGCAATGGTTTCTAGCAAAACAACAACTTTTATAGACTTCTTCTCCATTCTAGACATAGGCAAACTTTTCATTGGTCCCGTTAACTCCTCGTACACCTTCTATTGGTTCTGGTACCGATATGGCTATCCAATGATGTCCCTTGACTGGGCTCCACACCTGCTTACCCCCCTTTCAGTCTCATTTACAATGGTCAGTTCACCAATTTTGATACTTCTCTCCTCCAAGGTCACTTAGCTAGCTAGAACATGTGGGAAAGCAGGGCACCGTAACCTTTCTTTCAGCAAAGTTAATTAATTTCATAGAAGCTGTGCTCTTATCAATACCAATTAGACTTGTTTTTCTATATTTTCTAAGTTTTGATTCTGCTTAGCTATACTAAACTGTGTTCAATTAGGTTTCAGTTCTATGGTAGCACCATTTTTGGGGGATGTGCAATTCCTCTGGGCCTCTCCACAGGCTTCATTTACAGGTCAAACTATTTAGGCCTGTCTGCTTATTTCAGACACCATGGATCATAGGCCTTCGCCTACCACAATCAAAACATATTGAGACTTTTATGGCTGTATAATATGTCACACCACGATGCTATTAAGCATGCAGTGACCTAGTTATGTACTCAGGATGTGCAGAGTGTAGTATGGCTGCAGTACACCTGTACTTTTTTAAATCATGTGATACTTGGTATTGTGTAAAAGCAGTTTGTCAGATTTACAATGAGTGAAAAAATTGAACAGCAAATTTGCACTAAATTCTGCCAAAACCTTGGAGATTCATGCAAAGAGATTTGACAAGTTACAGCAAGTATATGGTGATGAACACATGAATCATATTAGAGTTTGACTGGTACAAATGTTTCCAATCGCCAACATATTGACAGTGATGAACATTCCGGAAGGCCATCCTTGAGCAGGAATGAAGACAAAGTTGACGCAGTGCGTGCCGCAATATACTCAAATCATTGACTATCAAAGAGCTTGCTGAGAACATGGACATCAATTTTGGGTTGGTACAGTCCATTCTTAATGTCGATTTTGGGATGAGATGTGTGTCTGTAAAATTCATGCTGAAATTCCTGTCCCCTGACCAAAAAGATCAACTGCAGCCAGGAAATTTGTTGGAATGCATTGAAAATGACTCTGATTTCATCAAAGATTATTATGTATGGTAATTGAATTAAAAAAAGCATGGGACAAACAGAGGATCTCTAAAGGTAAAAAGGGGACTGTTGTAGTTGTTATGGAAGGACAGACGAGATAGGCCATGTGGTCTTTTTCTGTCATCATATTTCTATGTTTCTATGTTTTTATTACTGGTGATGAATCGTGGGTTTATGGTTATGACCTGTAAACTAAGGCTCAATCCTCACAATGGAAGACTTTAAACTCTCCCAGACCCAAGAATGCTCCTCCCCTGATGAGCTATGTCAAAGTCATGCTCACAGTTTTCTTTGATTAGGGTATTGTTAATCGTGAGTATGCTCCAAAAGGCCAAACCATTAATAAGGAGTACTATGTCCAAGTTCTAACTCGTTTGAGAGATGCAGTTTTTTTGTAAGAAGCCAGAGTTGCATAGGAATGGTTGCTTCATCACAATAACACCCAAACTCACGCATCACATCTTGTCCAGCAGTTCTTGGCCAAACACCTAATCGAGCGAGTTTGTCAATCTCTGTACTCACCTGACCTCCCATCCTTTGACTTTTTTTCCCAAAACTGAATTTATCACTGAAAGGAAGGAGATTCAATGACTTTGAGACCATTAAGCAAAATTCAACACTAGAGGCGTTTCAAAATTGTTTCCAGCATTAGCAGGAACACTGGAGGAAGTGTTTTATCGGAAGGAGACTACTTTGAAGGAGACTAAGTGCAATAACAGTTAGTGTTATACTTCTTGTGCTGTTATACAAGTCTTGATACTTTTTGATCGTGCCTTGTATGTATAATTTTAGATTGTGTTCATTGCCCTGATGCAGGCAGACTGTGCCAAAATACAGCTGTGTTGGGCTTAATAAATTTACCTTGTGTCTATCTACTCTGCAGCTTTTTTAATTACCCTTTTCCTGGTTTTCTTTTTGGCATAGCAGAAGTTTTTACATTCTGACACCAATGATAGGGTAAATGAAATTGGTGGAGGGGTGGTACTGTATGTTAAAAGAGGGCACTAAATCAAATAGGAAACAAAATACACTGTATAATCTTTATGGATAGAAGCCCATGTGAGAAGGAAAAGAGAATAGCAGTGGGGGTATACTACCGTCCATCTGGTCAGAATGAACAAACAAAACAATGAAATAACAGAAATTAGGGAAGCTAACAAAATTGGCAGCATAGTATTAATGAATGATACCCCAATATTGTCTAGGTAACTGTCACATCAGGATATGCTATGGAGAGAGTTTCTAGATTAAATAAATTACTACTTCAGGAATCTATATGAGGGAGCTATTTTAGACTTAGATCTTAGTAGAACACAGTACCTAGTGCAAGAGTTAAGGGTGTTACACTTGGTAATAGTGAATATTACATGATCAAATTTGATTTAATAAGTAAGGAAAGCTGCTGTGCTGAGCATTTATTTTTCTAAAAGGGAGACTACTATAAAATGAAGAAAAAGGTTTGTTAAAAAAATAATAATCTAGAATGAGCACCTGCAAAGGTTGAGTTTACATCAGGCCTAGACAGTTTACAAATAACATCTTGGAAGCCCAGACCAGATGTTCACCACCCTTTTATAAAGGTGGAAGAAAGGTGGCATTGGTAAAAGGTGAGGCGAGAGAGGCTGTTATAGCCAAAAAAATCTTTCAATAAAAGGAAAAGGATACAAATGAAGAAAACAGGACACAACACCAGCACTGACAAATTAGAGGCAAAGCTATTTGATAAACTAAAGAGCAGCAAATCACTCGGACTGGATGGTATACATCCAAGAGTGTTGAAAGAACTGAAATATGAGATAGCAGACCTGCTATTAGTAATCTGTGAGCATCATTAAAATCATCTGTAATACGTGAAGAATGGTCAATGTAATGTCAATTTTTAAAAAGGGTTCCAGGGGTGATCCAGGAAACTACAGCCCAGTGTGCCTGACATTAGTACTGGGCAAAATAGTAGAAGCCATTATTAAAAAAAACAAAATTACTGAACATGTAGATAGCCATGGTTTAATGGGAGAAAGTCAACATTGATTTAGCCAAGGAAGGGACTGGTCTTACTAATCTGTTATATTTTTTTAAAGGTGTGAATAAACAAAGGTGAGCCAGTCAATTTGTATCTGGATTTTCAGAAAGCCTTTGACAAGGTCCTTCATGAGAGACTCTTAGTGAAATTAAGAAGTCATGGGATAGGAAGCAATGTACTATGTGGATTGGGAACTGGTTAAAAGATAGAAAGCAGAGGATAGGGCTAAATGGACAATTTTCCCAATGGAGAAAAGTGAATAGTGGAGTACCCCAGGGGATCTGTGCTGGATCTGCTGCTTTATAACATATTCAGAACTGACCTGGAAATGGGAATAATGAGTGAGGTTATCAAATTTGCAGATGAGACAAAATTATTCAAAGTTGTTAAAGCCCAAGAGGATTGTGAAAAATTGCAAGAGGAGAATCTTGATAAATTAGACTGGATGTTCAGATGGCAGGTGAAATATAACTTGGACAAGTGCACAGTTATGCACCTAGGAAAGAACAACCCAAACTATGGTTACACAATGCAAGGTTCCACATTAGGAACCACCACCTAGAAAAAAGATTTAGGTGTCATTGTGGATAACACGTTGAAACCCTCTGTCCAGTGTGCAGCTGTGGCCAAGAAGGCAAATAGAATGCTAGGAATCATAAGGAAAGGAATGGAGAATAAAACCAAGGATATTATTTTATTTATTTAACAGTTGCTTATATACCGCTACCTTCCACAGATCAGGTGCGGTTTACAGTGAACAAGGAATGAACAGATTAACAGGTCTGTTTTACATGAAACATCAATTAACTAGGTACAATTTTGCTAAATACATGAAACATTAATTAACTAGGTACAATTTTGCTAAATACATTAAACATGATTGGACTAAATATGGTAAATAATTTGTTAAATAACAATTGAACTATTATAATGCCTCTATCGTTCCATGGTGTGACCGCACCTTGAATATTGTGTGCATTTCTGATCACTGATTCTTAAAAAGGATATAGTGGAATTAGGAAAGGTACAGAGAAGAGCCACCAAAATGTTAAAGGGGATGGAAGGATACCCCTGTAAGGAGAGACTTAAAAGGTTAGGGCTCTTCAACCTAGAAAAGAGACAGCTGAGGGGGAGATATGATAGAGGTCTATAAATTAATAAATGGAGTGGAACGGATAATTGTAGGTAGATTTACACCATTAAAAAGTAGAAAGACTAGGGGACATGCAATGAAGCTTACAGTATAACCCGTTTAAGACTAATAAGAGAGAATATTTTTTCACTCGATGCGTAATCAAACTCTGGAATTCATTACCGGAGGTTGTAGTAAAAGCTGTTAGTGTAGCTGGGCTTAAAGGTTTGGACAAGTTCCTGGAGGAAAGGTCCATAAATGATTATTAAAGAGGACCCGGAAAATCCACTGCTTGCCCCAATACAAGCACTGTGGAACCTATCTATCTTTTTGGGGAAAATACTTGTGACCTGGATTGGCCACTGTTGGAAACAGGATACTGGGCTTGATGGACCTTAGTCTGACCCAGTCTGGCATATCTTATGTTCTTAAGAACATAAGACAGAGAATATAAAAATAAGCTTGCCATGGAAGTAAAAATGCTTTTGGGGTACATTTGAAGAAAGAAGTCAGAGGGAATCAGCTGGACTGTTTGATGATAGAAGGTTGAAAGAGGCACTAAGGTAGGACAAGGCCGTAGCAAAGAAACCAAATAAATGTTTTACTGAAGAAGGCGTAGGGGAAATACCCATGTCAGAAAAGATATTCAAAGGTGACAATTATGAGGAATTTAAACAAATCTCGGAGAACCTGAAAGGCAATTTGACAAACTAAAGAGTTGTAAATCACCTGGAGCAGATGATGCATCCCAGGGAGCTGAAAGAACTGAAAAATGTAAATTGCAGGCCTACTATTAGTAATTTGTAAACTATCATTAAAATTGTCTACCGTACCTAAAGGCTGGTAGGTGGCCAACATACCTCCATTTTTTAAAATGTTTCCAAGATAACTTGTGGGATTGTAGATGGGGAGCAAGACGTCATTTCTGGGCAAAATGGTAGAAACCATTACAAAGAACAAAATTGCTGAACATGCAGTCATGGTTTAATGGGACACAGTCAAAATGCAATGTGTGCCTTTGAGTCAATACCGACTCCAGGTTACCCAGTAGCTCCTGGGTTTTCTTAGCAGTGTGACCGGAAGTAGATTACTAGGCTTCTTCCAAGGAAATGGAGGCTTAAGGAACTTGCCCAAGGCTACAAGGAGTGCCAGTATGAACTGAATCCTGGTCTCTTGGTTACCAAGCTAATGCATTGGTATTGAGACGTTCTTGAGCCCACTCGGAACTGAGCACCCTTAGATCTCCTCAGCATCTGTTATCCAGTCGATATCCCCCAAAGATGAGGATGGATTCCACCACGTCTTTGTTGGCATTGAAGAGCAAGGACATCGAACATTGGATGGAGGACCAATTGAATTGACGATAGAGGTCTCCATGCTGCCCCGAAGAGAGAGGAGAACTTGTCCTCAAAACATTCTGATGGGCAGCAGCAGCCTACTCATAGCTTAGACCAGTCAGCTGATAACCCCTCCCCCCCCCCCCCAACAGATTCTGGGAACATCAGCCAATTCTGCTGTGCTTTAGGAGATGGCAGGCTTGGAGAATTGCCTTCTGAAAGCTGTCAAAGAAAGAATCACGATGCTCTTTGCCATACAGCAGGTCAAAGCCTCAATGACTGCTAGCATGGTGGAACGAAGCACCGAGCCAATCCTCAAAAGGCACAGTCTACCTGTAGGAGAGGCCTCAACACTGATACCTGACCAGCTGATATCACGCTCTAGTGCATCAGGGGCCAATGTACCCTCAAAATCTAGAAAGTCATCTGTGCATTGACACTCCCAATCCCCAAAGGGAAGAATCATCAACCAGGTGGAGGCTCAGAAATTTTGACTTTTTCTCTGTCCGGTTCAGAAGGTTGGATTACAGATGAGTCTGACTTTCTGCCAGAGGATAAGTCTCCAGAGCTCCCCTCTTATCCCTCTCCACCTCTTGAGAGTTGCAAATCCCCTCTTGAGTATGACTTTCCATGTTTTTTTCAGGGATATAGCTAAGGTCACATCATTTTTGTTTGAGAGAGAGGAGGAATCCAGGGCAGAAGAATTGGAAATCCTCCACAGCTCCCAAGGAAGTAGTGACAATGCCCATGCACCACATGCTTCAGAGGTTACAGATGATGATGTGTGGAAAGATAAACTCCATATACAGAGTTCAAAAGGCTCCCGGGTTTGAGAGTTCCAGATGCTCAATATCACACTTCTCAGCAGCCCCAGGGAGGGAGGCTCAGACTGGATCTTTTTAGGTGAAAGGTATGTCAGAATGACATGTTTGCTTCCCATATGGCTCCTTATCACTCTACATGGGCATGTACTTATAGGGCATTATGTCAGCCAAGATGATATATCTGGGTTCCTTTCTCCAAAGAAACTCTGTGGCAAGGACTGCTCAAAATACATGGTCTGAGTGACCTATGATGACTTGCAACCTTCTGTGCAAGATAAGCTTGCTATGTACCATGCCATGGAGACAATCTCTTCAGGGATAAAGCTGAGGAGATTACCAGCTTCATTGAGAAGAAATCTAACATGCTTTGAATGCTCTCTAGGCACACATCTGAGCCAGCTTCCTATCACAAAAGATTTCATGGTAGCAGTCGGAGAAAATCCTATTACTTTCAAAAGCATAGATATTTCCCTGTTTCCCACTACACCCAACCCAAGCAGATCTCTTATACCCAGAAGTCTCAAAAGGTCCAGCCCGCACCCTAGCCATACTGGAGGCAAAGTTTTCACTAGTTCCTGCAGAGCATAGCTTCTCTACACATAGTCTTCACAGAGGACCCACCAGTAGGATAGAGGCTCACTCTTTGCACAGAAGTGGCCCTTTGTAACGTCTGACCTTTTGGATTTTACAAATGATCCAAAAGGACTACAAACATCTATTCAAACTTCCTCCAAATTGTCCTCTGAGAGTTCAATCTCTGTGCTCCCAGCACCAGGAGTTGCTTCTTCAGGAAATTTCCACTCTTTATATTGTGTCCACAATCAAGCCCATTCCACCAGGATAGAAAGAGTGGGGGGTTTATTTGAGATACTTCCCTGGTCCCCAAAAAGATGGCAGGATTCCATCCCATCCTGGATCTAAGATATCTGAATAAATATTTGATCAAGCAAATATTCAGAATGATTTCTCTAAGCACTCTATTTCCCTATCTGCAAATAGTAGATTGGCTCTGCTCTCTGGATCGCAAGGATGCATATACCGACGTTCAGATACATCCCACTTACAGGAAATATTTCAGATTAGTTGTTGTAGGTAAGCAGCACTTCCAGTACCCCATACTGCTTTTTGGCCTCGGGTCAGCACCTTGAGTATTCACAAAATGCCTTTCTGTAGTAGTAGCATTTCTGCGCAGGTTGGGAGTGTACATTTTATCTCCAGGAAGAAGCAGGAATGTAGTTTACACATATGGGTGACAATTGGGGTACCGATGGAGCCTGTGTGGGAAGTTCCCCAGCCACCAATAGGAAAGCCTTTGGGAGCACTGAACGGTGCCTGCACCACTGCCTTCCCACTCTCTCAACTCCTCCTCAAGCCGCCTTTTTCCACATAGCCAACAGGTCAAAAACCTGTCATCAGAGAAAAGAACCTAAATAACTTTTTTTCCAAAGTGCTTCTGCTGCACCAGTATCGTTCGATTCCAGTATCATTTTTGTCTTTTGATTTTTCCCTAGAAAATATATATATAAAATTTTTTTTCTGTTTCCAAAATTATTCCTCAGGGCCTCGTTCCCACCAGGCCTTGGCCTACCATCTTAACTATGGACAAATCCTCGTGGGTTAAAAAAATGTGCCAAGTGCTCCAGCATCATTTCAGTTACAGATAAATGCGACTGATGTCTGAAATGTCTTGGACTCGACCATATTCCCCAAGCCTGCTCTCTCTGTAAACAGATGGCGAAGAAAGGCCTAGGGAACCGGGCCAAAAGGTTTGGGGAACTCTTCCCATCGGACTCTGTCATTAGCCTTGAATTCCTCGAGAGCATCCTCATGCTCCCAGGCTTCCAAACTCTCCAAGGGTTCCAAGCACACTGACCAGAAAAAGGACAAAATACCCACATCTCCAGGGCCGGATTTAGCTAGAGTGAGGCCCTATGCCAAGAAAAATTGTGGGCCCCCCCCCCCGTGTCCCTGTGCAGTCCTGGGCCCCCCCCCCGTGTCCCCCCCGTGCCCCCATGCAGTCCTGGGCCCCCCCCCCATGCCATCCTGGGCCTCCCCATGCCCCTGTGCCGTCCTGGGCCCCCCCTGTGCAGTCCTGGCCCCCCCGTGCCCCCGTGCAGTCCTGGGCCCCCCCCCCGTGCAGTCCTGGGCCCCCCTGGACAGCATTGCGGCTGTCTGAGGGGCTTCAGAGGGAGCTGGGGAAGCCTGCGCGAGGCCCTGGCTCCCTCTGTACAGCCGCCAGCGTGAAGAGCCTTTTCCTTCACGCTGGCGGCTGTTTCTGTGAAGCTGCGAATGCTGGGAAAGGTTAAAGGGCAACCTTTAACCTTTCCCAGCATTCGTGGCTTCACAGAAACAGCCGCCAGCGTGAAGGAAAAGGCTCTTCACGCTGGCGGCTGTACAGAGGGAGCCGGGGTCTTTGCGCGGGCTTCCCCGGCTCCCTCTAAAGCCCTCCGGTGGGCCCTTGCCAGCTGTGGGCCCTACGCCACGGCGTACGTGGCGTATAGGCAAATCCGGCCCTGCACATCTCCCTCGAGGTCTTCCAAAGAAAAGCAAAAACCTCGTGAATCCACAGAGACATCAAAGGAATTGAGAAAGAAGTCCAAAGATTCTTCAAGCAAGTTTTGGGAATTATGGGAAAGATCCTGCTACAAGCATTGGGAGCCTTCCAGAACCTCTTCTGACACTGGCCATTGTCCCAGGCATCCCTGGCGGAAGAACTTATCCTCCAAAGCCTCAGTGGGGAATTGGGAGGCCCCTGAGGCCTTGATCACTGGAGAGCCCCTGATGCCTTGCTCTGGTATGGTGGCGGCAAGCCCCGTTCTTGTGTTGGACCAGACGCAGGCAACCTCCTTGGATCAGCGTATGCTATCCTTGGAGAGACCTTTAGCAGCTCTCCTTGCAGCATAGTTTCCTTTTGCACAGATAGCTGGAGGACCGCAAACTTGGCATAGACATTGGTGTCCACATTGGCACCGATCCAGGCATCGACATCTGTCTTGCCATTGGCACTGACTCAGTCTGCCTTGAGGCCCAGTGCTGATACCGACATCCTGTGGATGAGAACTATGAATCTTGACCTCGAAGGTATCGAGGAGCATCGACATCATCACTATTCGCCTGAATCGGACTCTGATATGTCCGATTCCGACCACCGCTCCTTCAATTCCATGGACTTCCGTGACATTGTCTTGGAGCCCACGCCTCCAACCATGAGCACTTGCAGGAAATCGCCACCGGAGGACATGTTCTTCCAGGAATTTATCCGGGATATGGCGGTGGGCTTGTCAATTCCTGCTTATTCGGAACCAGAACTGAGGGCAGAGGAGCTGGAGATCTTCCAGTACTCTACAGCCCCGAAAGAAGCTGCAATCCTCCCGGTGCATCACATCCTCCATAACTTGATGCTCCGAATGTGGGAGACCCCTCTCACAGTATCACCCATTAGCTGGTGGCTCAATACTATGTACAGGGTACTGGAGTGTCCTGGTTTTCAAAAACCACAATTAACACAACACTCCATGGTGGTTGAATCGGTGATGCGTCGGATCAAGAGCGGGAAAAAAACACTCTTTGATACCTCCAGGAAGGGAATCCAGGAATCTCAATTCCTTTGCTCACCGATCCTTTCAGGCTTCAATGCTAGCCAGCAGGATCAACTCTTACATTCTCTATATGGGAATGTTCCTAAAAGAACTCAGTAAGGACTGGGAAGGATTTCTTCCATTCCTTCCTGAGGAAGAGAGACCTGCTTTTCAGGCTGTTTGCACACAGCCAAAATGTTTCAAAATTTGTAAACGGGGCAGCATTCCATGCCTTCAAATTCACTAGTAGGGCCTCGGCTATTGCCATAGGTGCACGCAGATTAGCATGGCTTCAAGCAGCAGACCTGGAACAATGGGTCCAGGACAAGCTTGGTGGTAATCCCTGCACAGGAGAGAACCTTTTTGGTAAAATTTGGAGGGAGAAGGTTGAAGAGCTGGAGACAGATGAGACAAGACTCTCCTTGAAGACTGCTGACACAAAGAAAAAGATAGCAGTTAAAAGACCCTTCTACCCAAAGAAGAGGAGAATCTCCAGGAACAAGCAGGAATGAGTCTTCACATATGGGAGACGTCGCCGACGGAGCCCGCACGGGAATGCTCCCCAGCATCCAATCAGAAAGCCTTTGGGAGCATCCCCCGCGCCTGCGCGGTGGCTTCCCGCCCTTCCTACTGCCTCTCCTCAGTTTTTCATTTTCCGCGGAGCAGGCAGGACGTCCCTCCTGCCACCGCAAAACTTTTCACCTTTTTTCTTGTTTCTGTAGTCGCGGCTTTTCCCGCCGACAGCGGCACCTCTGTGCCCCTTTTGTTTTTCTTTTTCTCACTTATTTTTCGTCGCCTAGCGGGACCTTTTTTCCCTCTGGGCGCCGAGGCCTACCGGGCTTACAGCATGGAGCCCCAGAAGTGCCCTCGCTGCGGGGACTTAGTTTTCCACATGGACTCCAATACCTGGTGCCTCTCTTGTTTGGGGCCTGACCCTTTCCCCCCGGGTCCTCCGGGCTACAGTGTCGGGAGAAGACCTTCCCTTTTTCGGGTATCCCTCGATGACGTTTTCACGCCCAAGGCACAGTCATCGGGTTTTTCTTCTCTCCAGGATCAGGTAACCACGCAACAGTCTGTTAAGACTAGCCAAGTCTTGAGGGGCGAGTCTCATGCGCGGCATGGCGATGGCTCCGGCCAACCCCTCAAGTCCCCCTTGGCTACTATACCCCGGCGGGAGTCCTCGTGCTCCAAAGCGTCTACGGGGTTTCAGGATGTTCCTGGGGTTCGCTCCTCACAGAACATTCCCGAGCCATGCTCGAGGGAGGTACCCGCTTCGAGCGATGCCGATTCCCCGGCATCGGCGCCGGTGTCGAGTGTTCCACTCTTCGCCAGGGATCGTCAGCTGGTGTCCTCTGCGCCTCCGGTGCCGATCGACTCGACCGAGTCTGACCTCCCTATATCCAAGCCGTGCTCGAGGGAGGTACCCGCTTCGAGCGGTGCAGACCCCCCGGCATCGGTGTCGTTGTCAAGCGTTCCGCTCCTCACCGAGGATCGTCCGGGGCTGATCGAATCGGTCCAGTCTGGCGTTCCTTCATCCCTGCCATGCACGGGGGTGGTATCCACTACGGGCGGTGCCGACCCGTCGGCGTCGGTGTCGAGCGTTCCGCTCCTCACCAGGGGCTGTCAGCCGCGGTCCTCGGCGCCTCCGGGGCCGACCGACTCCTGCCAGTATGGCGTTCCTACGGGGGTGGTATCCGCTTCCGGCGGTGCTGACCCGTCGGTGTCAAGTGACCCGCTCCCCACTGGGGATCACCTGCCGCAGCCCTCGGCAGCTCTAGGGCTGACCGACTCGACACAGTCTGGCGGCCCTACATTCAGGCCATGCGCAGAGGTGGTACCCGCTTCGGGCGCGTCCGCGTCGATGGTTCCACTATTTGCCGGGGACGCTCATCTGGCCTCGCTCCCTTCGGGGCCGGTCGCTTCGACCCGCGCTGGGCTGTCGGTATCCCAGCTCTGCGCGAGGGTGGTACCGGGTTTGCGCGGCACCGCTCCGCCGGAGACGGCAGGGGCGTCGAGCACCAGGGACCGCCGTCGGCCTTCCCCGGGAGCCTCAGGGTATGTCGATCAGCCCCAGAC
The DNA here is from genome assembly GCA_033557465.1 of Ichthyophis bannanicus. Taxonomy (NCBI): domain Eukaryota; kingdom Metazoa; phylum Chordata; class Amphibia; order Gymnophiona; family Ichthyophiidae; genus Ichthyophis; species Ichthyophis bannanicus. The sequence goes on along the minus strand of CM066035.1, from coordinate 867,402,128 downwards.
TGGCGACCCCCAGGCATCGTCGTGGCCGTTGAGGGCCCCTCCCTTTCCGAGAAAGGGGGCCCCGGGGTCTTCGATCGCATCGATCCAGCCTGGATCCGCGCCATCCCACAACGGTACCCCAGCGTCGGCGCAGGAGTTTTGCACTTCCCTCCCCGCAGGGGCTCGTCATCGGGCGACCTGGCTACCCTCGGGGACGGGTCGTATGCCCCGGAAGGATTTCCCTCCGGGTCAGGCGGGCTCGAGAGGGGGCCCGGCATCTGGCAGTGCCCGCCGCCCGACATCGGCGCCGGCGTCGGATGACCTCCTCTCCACCGAGCTTCGTCCTCGGGGGCCCTTGATGCTCGCGACGCTGATCGACGCAGTTCCGATCCGCTCCCCGGTATCAGCACCGCCGGCACGGCCGCCCCCGCCGGGGCCCTCTAGAAGGGAGTCGATCTCATCGCTCGGTTCGATGCCCAGCCTGGAATCGGTATCCAGCCTCGAAGACTTGGCCACGACACGTCTCGGGATCGGCCCCTGTCCCCTCCCGTGACGCAGAGTGGAGATCGTTGGCCACTGCCCTCCGGCTGCCACGGAACCGCTTCAGTTGCCGGGGCAGCGCCGCCCCCGGGTTCGGGGTCGAGGCCAATTCCAGCGGCTCCGTCGGTGCCATCGACCCCTTCGATGCCTAGCTTGGAATCAATTCCAGGAGCCGACGACGCCATGTTGACTACCCCGGTCCGGGGCTGTTGGTCCCCTCCTCTGCCCAGCGGGCATCAGCCCGAGAGGCTTCTCGGTGCCCTGGCGGCCTCTCCCGCCACCCGCCTCCCACGGCATAGCCCCTCCGGGAGAGCCGTCTTTTCAGAATTTCCTCCTTGACATGGCGGACTTGCTGGCCATCCCTATCCCGGACCTAACTCCAGGCCCTGCGGAACGGGCCGCCGTGATGCTTCCTCTGCATCCCTCCCTGCAGGATCTCCTGCTGGGGACTTGGCGGTCGCCTTTGAGGGTTCCGGCACCGTCGACTGCGATGCATGCTCTGTATCTGGTGCCCCCCTCCCCGGGTTTTAAGCAGCACCAGCTTCCACATCATTCCATTGTGGTGGAATCGGCGCTGAGGAAGGCCGGAAGCAGGGAAAAGCATTCTTCTCGCCCTCCAGGCCGTGCCTCGAAGACGCTAGATACCCTAGGACGTCAAACCTTCCAAACGTCTATGCTGGCGTCCAGGATTATTTCATATATTTTTTATATGAGTCTGTCGCTCCGGGAGGTCACCGAGAGATTATCTCTGTTGTCTCCCTTCTTGTCTGCAACCAAGGCCTTTGAATATTCCTTGCTTCTTTATCACTGCAGGAATATCTCTGGGTTCCTTTCTCGTGCTTCTCTAGACTCCTTCCTGTCGGTCAGCAGATGCTCTGCTGTTGCCATTAGAGCACGCCGTACAGCATGGTTGCAGGCGTCCGAGTTGTGTAGACGGGCACAGCAGAACCTGGGTAATTCTCCCTGTGACGGAGATCACCTCTTCAATAGCGAAGCCTTACGTCAGGTCGCGCAGTGCTTCGCTAACCTTCCCAGCGTTAGAAGCCATCCTAGGGCCCGGCTTCCCCCCGGCGGTGGTGCGCGCCTCACCAGGCCCTCCTTCCCTAGGAAGAGGAAATATCACCCCTCCGCCCACCCGCCAGGTGCGCCAAGCAAGGGACCCCTCACCCTGGGTTGAAGTTCCCGGGCCCGCACCAGAACTCTCATACCAAACAGTTTTAGGCTCCGGTGGGCGGCTGCCTGCAATTTACCTTCTTACCAGAAGTTTACAATTGAGCTCTACTCTGGGGCTCGTTCAGTAGGGCAAATGGTTCGGGGGCTTATCCAGGGGTTCAGGTATTCTCCTTCCGTTGGTAGAGGGAGACCACCTCTACTCCATGATAGCTCTGGCCCACGGTCAACTGGCTTACCCTTAGGTACTTTCCCAAACCCTTCTCGGCCAGTATTCCCCTGCTGATTGCTTCCGTACCGGAATTTTCCTTCCAGCCGCTATAGTCCCCCAATGCTTACCAAGGACTATGCCCTCATGTCCCTCGATTAGTGCGGGGGGCGAGTTTCTGCGTGCAAGTCCTGGGGACACCTATAGGGCCTCAAGCCCACTGGTGTGTTCTTCCGGACTGATGCTATCCTCTGTCCTTCACGCTACCGTGCTGTTCGTTCGACGATCTGCCCTTGTTCCACCGGAATAGATCCCTCTCCCGGACGGATCTTGACGCCACCTCCCCAGGTGGACGTTCTGTGGATCACTGGCAGGTCCGCCTTACCAGTGTTATGCTCATGGAGGTAGGTTCCTCGGCGTACCTGCGTTAGTGCCTGGGTGGGACGTTCTCCATGCCCAACGGCCTAGATATGCCAGATATCACCTGCTCGATAGGCGCATTTTGGGGGATGCCCACAGTGCCTGTGTTCTGCTGCCTATTTTTTTCCCAATGGCCGGTACCCCCCCCCCCCCCCCCCCCCCGGGGTCCGGCCAGTCCGCCTGCCTATTCCTTAGATCGGCCCTCGGACTGGTTGTACTCTACTGCTGTGAAGTCAACAGCTTCTATTTTCAGTTATGCCCTCCTCCCGGAGGTTCAGACCCTTGTCTCCCTATCTCTTCGCTAGGGCAGGCTGTGTACTCCTTCTGCTCCGGGGTACACCCCTACTCTTCTCCGGAATAGGCTATCCAGATTGGTCAGTCTTCTACTGTTAGTCCTCTGAGTTATGGACTTTGCTCCTAAGGGAGTGCTCAGCTTTGCATAAAGCTTCCTTGAAGACCTGCCGTCCTTCTCCTGACCCAGCTGACTCCTGGATCTTCTGGCCTTCCGGATTTGGAACTTCCTCCTCGCTGCGGTGAAGTTCCCTTGATGACCTCGCTACTGCATCTACAGTACCTCCATCACAGTCCTACTTCCTACAACTCAGTAGGTAAGCTCTACATGGTACTAAGTCATTAATTCATTAAAAACTTAATGATGCTTCCATGCATTCCAATGACTACTCTCCCTGTAGTCTTTGGGTTTTGCTGTTCCTCTCTTCTCAACTCCTACCCTCCATCCCTCGGGGGATGCCGGGGATTCAGGTTGGGCAAATGACATCCCGTCCTGGGCCGGGCTTACGGGATCTCCCCTGGGCATCCTCAGCTAGGGAGTCCCCATATGTGAAGACTCATTCCTGCTTGTTCCTGGAGATAGCACAGTTACTTACCTGTAACAGGTGATCTCCGGAACAGCAGGAATTAGTCTTCACAACCCGCCCACCTCCCCTAGGAGTTGTATCTCTTTCTCTCTATTCCTTCCTCTCCTCTCCTTCTGGCTCAGCTATGAAACTCAACTGGGGAGAGGCAGTAGGAAGGGCGGGAAGCCACCGTGCAGGCGCGGGGGATGCTCCCAAAGGCTTTCTGATTGGATGCTGGGGAGCATTCCCGTGTGGGTTCCGTCGGCAACGTCTCCCATATGTGAAGACTAATTCCTGCTGTTCCGGAGATCACCTGTTACAGGTAAGTAACTGTGCTTTCTATCCCTCCTGTTCTCAGCCTGCTTATCAGCCCTAACAAAAGCAGCATGATTCCAAGTAGACCAAGAAGCCCAGGATAGCCAAACCACAGCCAGCCACCCAGGTGCCAACAGCACCTAGTTTTTTGACTCCCATCTAGGGAGCATAGCCAACCTGACCCTTCAGATCCAGGAACCTCCATGCCTTCCAGGGAGACTCTGCCATTTCTCACATTGATGGTATTCCATCACCACAGAGCAGTGGACTCTATCCATAATCCAGAGAGGTTACCAATTAAGTTTTCAGGAACTCCCTCCCCCCCCCCCACCATTTCAGCAGGGATTATCCCATCCAGCCTCCCCTCTATGCCCTGCTCGAGCATGAGGTCAACAATCTTCTTTCCCAAGGAGTCCTAGAAGCACTTCCTCAAAACCAGTTGCTAAAAGGCTTCTACTCCCCCTACTTCCTTATTCCAAAGAAATCGGGGGACTACAGACTAATTCTCGATCTCGGAGAACTCAAATTCTTATTCAAGGAGAAATTCAAAATGATCTCTGTGAACTCTCCTTCTCTACCTGCAGGAACAGGACTGGCTCCGTTCCCTAGACCTCGGAGGCCTACATTCACATTCTGATTCACCCGGACTACAGGTAGTATCTCACTTCACCTGTCAGGGCACCCATTATCAGTATAGGGTCCTTCGCTTTGGCCTTGCAGCTGCACCAAGGATCTTCACAAAATGCATGGCCGTAGTAGCAATATATCTTCGAAACAACAAAGTCTTCATCTTCACTTACTTAGATGACTGGCTGATAAAGGCAGACTCTCTACAAGAACATAACATATGCCATACTGGGTCAGACAAAGGTCCATCAAGCATAGTATCCTGTTTCCAACAGTGGCCAGTCTAGATCACAAGTGCCTAGCAGTTTCCCCAAAAGACACAGGTTCCACAATGCTTGTATTGGGGCAAGCAGTGGATTTCCCCCAGTCTCCTTTAGTAATGGTTTATGGACCTTTCCTCCAGGAACTTGTTCAAACCTTTTTTTTTAAACCTGGCCACACTAACAGCTTTTACTACATCCCCCGGTAACGAATTCCAGAGTTTGATTACACATTGAGTGAAAAAAATACTTTCACTTATTAGTCTTAAATAGGTTACACTGCAGCTTCATTGCATGTCCCCTAGCCTTTCTATATTTTGAAGGAATAAACAATCGATCAATGTTTACCCGTTCTACTCAATTTATTAATTTATAGACCGCTATCGTATCTCCCCTCAGCTGTCTCTTCCAGGTTGAAGAACCCTAACTTTTTTAGCCTCTCTTCATAGGGGTATCCTTCCATCTCCTTTACCATTTTGGTGGCTCTTCTCTGTATCTTTTCTAATAACGCTATATCTTTTTTTAAGATACGGCGACCAGAATTGCACACAATATTCAAGGTGCAGTTGCACCATGGAATAATACAGAGGCATTATAATATCCTTTGTTTTATTCTCCATTCCTTTCCTTATGATTCCTAGCATTCTGTTTGCTTTTTTGGCTGCTGTTACACACTGGGCGGAGGGTTTCAACATGTTATCCACGATGACGCCTAAATCTTTTTTTCCTTGGTGGTGGTTGTTAATGTGGAACCTTGCATCATGTAACTATAGTTTTGGATTGTTCTTTCCTAGGTGTGTAACTTTGCACTTGTCCATATTAAATTTCATCTGCCATTTGGATTCCCAGTCTTCCAATTTATCAAGCTCCTCTTGCTATTTTCACAATCCTTATGGTTTTAACAACTTTGAATAATTTTGTCATCTGCAAATTTGATTACCTTACTCATTATTCCCATTTCCAGGTCATTTACGAATATGTTAAAAAGCAGCAGACCCAGCACAAATCCCTGGGGTACTCCACTATTCACCTTTCTCCATTGGGAAAATTGGCCATTTAGCCCTACCCTCTGCTTTCTATCTTTTAACCAGTTCCTGATCCTCAATAGTACACTGCCTCCTATCCCATGACATTTTTTTAATTTCGTCAAGAGCTTCTCATGAGGAACCTTGTCAAAGGCTTTCTGAAAATCCAGATACACTTTATCAACAGACTCAACTTTGTCTACCTGTTTGTTCACACCTTCAAAAAACATAACAGATTAGTAAGACAAGACCTTCCTTGGCTAAAGCCATGTTGGCTGTCTCCCATTAAGCCATGACTATCTAATGTTCAGTCATTTTTTTCTTTATAATGGTTTCTACCATTTTTCCCGGTACTGATGTCAGGCTCACCGGTCTGCAGTTTCCCGGATCACCCTGGAACCCTTCCTTTAATGTGTTTTTTATTTATTTTTTTACTTTATTAAATTTTCCAATTATACAGCAAAACACAGACTGAATACACAAACTAACAAACAATTCCTGATAATATATCATCCCCTCCTGCCCCCCTCCCCGCATCATCCTCCACCCCTGTTCTTCTGTCCCCAGAGGTAAGTGTAGCGTAATATTTGTAACATTCAACAGTACCACCTAAATCACAATTCTACTAACTGCCTCCCCCCCTTACTGACTTTCCATCCAGTCCCATACCCCTTTTCACTGCTTCGTTACCCTATCTCCATTCCCCTTTCTCATCCCCGTCAACCTATGCATCAAATACAGTTTCACCACTCTTACATATTGGAAGCATTGACCTATTCCAGTAAGCTGCTATTTCGCATCTTGCTGCTACTATACAATGTTGCACCACTTCATCCTTGTGTTTTGGAATACCCTCATCCTGTTGATGAAGCAAAACCACAACTGGGCTCTTTGGTAGCTGGCATCCCATGATCTCTTTTATGACCTGTAGCACCATATCCCAGTAAGTTTGTACTTTACTGCACTCCCACCACATATGGATCAATGTGCCCTTACCCCCCAGAGTGCACCAATCTAGCCTTCCATTTTCTCACTGGTGTCCAATACCACCTAGAGAGCACTTTATAAGCATTTTCTCGAATTACAGTGGCTATAGAGATTCTCGCAACCACCTGAATCACTTTATCCCACTCTTCATCATCCCATTGTAATGCCAGGTCTTGTTCCCACTTTCTCATATACCCCAGCTTCTGATCTTTCCTCACCAGTAATCCTCTGTATATCTGCGACAAGATCCCTTTTTGTCCCATAATTCCTATACAGGTAACCTCGAACCATCCCCTTTCACTCCATAGGTCTTGCCACACCCTCCGTTGCTTTAAAAAAAAGAACTAAGCTGGAGGGAACTATAATAATCTTGGGCTGATAACCTATGCAAATCTTTTATACCTTCAAAGTCTAGCACCACAGCTTTATGTATCACCTGTGATACATGAGTCAATTTCAATTTATCTCACCTACGCAACACCCCCATATCTGGCCCTTGCCCCTCCCCTAAACATACCATCAATGACATCCCCTGTGAGTACCGTTTATCACTTACTAAGGCCCCCCAATGCTGTTGCCAAACAGATAAGGTATGTAGCACCATTGGGTTTGTGCCCTGTTTTCATCCTCCCTGCCACACTAACCGTTCTAATCCTGCTCCCGATACTGAAGCTTCTTCCATTTGAACCCACTGTTTCTGTCTCTCTCCCTATGCCAAAAATAGAGGGCTTTCAGTTGTGTCGCTACATAATACTTTAGAAAATTGGGAACCCCCAGCCCTCCCTCCAACCTAGAACTCTGGATGGTCGCAGCTGCTACCCTAGGAATATGATTCTGCCATATAAATCTATCTACTGCCTTTTGTAAGTCCCTCAGGTTTTTTAATGGACATCGCTATCAGCAGCGCCTGAAAAAGGAAAAGAAAGCGTGGCAACAGCATCATCTTGACCACTGCAATGCACCCAAACCATGATACATATCTCCTCCCCCATGTGCTCAACAAGCCCTCCACTTGCCCCAGCAGCCAGTGTTCCCTCTAGTTTTCTGTAGGCTGTGTGCGCATAAAATATCAGCTGTGCAGCTTTTGAAGGAAGGTTAAATTTTTGTGCGCCACATAACGACACTCAGAGTTATATACCGGTACTTTAAAATTTGACTACAGCATGATTGCACTAGAAAATATTGTAGAACTTGTGAAAACCATAAATACACAACAACTTTTAAATTTTAAGATGTCTGTGTTGTTTTCTATCAGAATAAGAACTGTAATTTTTGTGCGCTCTGTTGTAAAGTATGTGCGCTCGTTCGGCGAGGTGTGTGCATGCGCACAGCTTAGAGGGAACAGTGCCAGCAGCTTCTGATAATTCAAACAGGTTCTCTAGCTTATTTCCTATGTATATCCCCAAATAGCGGATGGTCTGCTTGGCCCATCTGAACGAAAATTTCTTTTGAAATGATTCTTGATGCTCAACTGGGACTGTTTAAATTTTAATATTTCTGATTTAGACCAATTTATAGTAAACCCAGCTAGTCTGCCATATTCCCCCAACTCCCACATAATTATTGGGAGTGTTCTCCAGGACCAAGCAGGAAGTCAGTCCTCACATACGGGTGACGTCGGCATCGAAGGAGCCCCCATGCGGAGCATTTCTCCAGCTTTCAAGGAAAGCCTTTGGGAATGCAGGCACGCATGCGCGGTCCCCTTCCTGCCCACTTGCTCAGTCTTCTTTTTTCCGTGGAGCCCTTCGGACGTGTGTCCTTGTCACCCATGGAAAAAGCAGATTTTCCTGCGTTGAGGAGTCTTTTTTTTTTTCTCTTCGGTTCGACGTCGATTCCCTTTCCCGCCTGGACTCGGTACATCGGTGCCGAGCCCGGATCTCTTTTTTCGGTTTTTGTCCTTAGACTGAGTTCGCGCCTTTTTTCTTTTCCCTGGCAGCCCAATTTTTTGATCTTGCAGGGGCCCTTTTTCCCCCGATGGCTGCCAGTGGCTTTAAGAAGTGTGATCGGTGCAAAAAACTGATGTCTCACCGACACACATGACTGCTGCCTCCAGTGCCTGGGGCCAGACCACGACCCTAAGGTCTGTAGCCCCTGTGGCAAAATGTCCTCGAAGGCATTGAGGAGCCGTCAGCACCAGCGTGAGAGGATCTTCTCTGACTCTGTGTCTGGATGGGTCCGGACTTCGTCAGAGGCCTCGACGTCTCAGGAGTCTGACCCCGAGCATCGTTGGGGCTCCTCTGAGAGGGAGTCCCCCTCGAGGGAGCACCGAAGGAAGAAGAAACCCGCGAGGGCGGCATCGGTGGACGCTCTTGGTCCTTCCAAGGCCAGGTCTCATAGCCCTGACCGCTGTCCCGGGTCTTCGGAATCGGAGAGGCCTGCTAAACATCCTCGTGTGGAGTCGGAGGCCCTGTGCCACGTGAGTACTGGACTCTCATGGACTCTCCTCCGGGGGAGCTGCCGTCGGGACCCGAGTCTGAGGCTGCTGGGTCTCCTGAGCTCGGACTCAGGTTGATGGCCTTGGAGAGCAGACTATCTGCCTTCATGGAGCAGCAGCGGGTGCTGATCGCCGGTCTCACCGGCGCATCTGCCCCGACCACCGGGACCTCGACGTCCAAGTCGACCCCGGAGGCCGAGCCGATCCTTGAGTCCATGCGAACTCGAGTCGATCCTCGGCCGAGGTCACCCTCGGCCTCCCGTTCGGGACAGAGGTTATCGACGCCGGTACCCTCAGCGTCGGGGCGGATGGCATCGGTGCCCGCCCGCTCAGAGCCGCTCGATTCCTCCTCGGAGGAATCAGCATGGGAAACTGAGGAGGAGGAGTCCCCGGACACCTTCCGGACGGTGTGTCCCTTCAGACTCACCAGGTTCCGAGCCTCGGACAAGGTACCCCCCGGAGGATACTCTGTTCTCGGATTTCGTGCGGGACATGGCCAAAGCCTTGGCCTTCCCGGCGGACCCCGAGGAGGAGCCGAAGAGCTCGAGGCCCTGCAGTATGACTCTCCTCCCAAGGAGGCCTTTACTATGCCGGTTCCTCTGATGCTGGAGCGGTTGCTCTTCTGCATGTGGGAGGCGCCGGCCTCGATGCCAGTTCTGAGCAAGCGGGTTGATTCCATCTATCAAGTCCGCAAGAGCCCCAGGTTCCAAAAGGCGCAGCTACGGCACCACTCCATGGTTGTGGAATCGGCCATGCATCATCTCAAGAGTCAGAAGATGCACTCCTCTGTGCCTCCCGGCAGGGAAGCCCGGAACCTGGATGCCCTCAGTAGAAAGTGCTTCCAGGGCTCTATGCTTGCTTGCTGCGTCCAGACCTACCAGCTGTACATGGGCATGTACCTTCGAGACTGGCAAAGGAGATTGCCGGGTTCTCTGCTGGTTTGTCCGAGGAACCTTTGCAGTGGTTCAAGGCCTTGTCTTCTGGAATTCGAGAGTGCTCTAAGTTTATTTCTCGGGCAGCCTACAATGGATTTGAAGCTACGGCCTGGGTAGCAGGGGCTGGCATCGGTGCACGCCGCCAGGCCTGGCTACAATCCTCGGACCTCAAGCCATGGGTGCAGGACAAGTTGGTCGATGTCCCTTGCTGAGGTGAAAACCTCTTTGGTAAGCCCATGGCTGACAAGGCTGCACAGCTCGAGTCAGAGACTCTCACCAGGACCAGGCTGTCCAGGAAAACCTCTGCTCCTTCTCAGAAGAAGGGCTCGGCGAAAAAGACCTTTTACCCGAGGAAGACCACTGCCTACAAAACCTATCCTCACTACCAGGCCTCTACAGCTCCCCAACAGGGCCAGCAGGCCAAGGGGTAGGGTCATGGGCCCCGTAGGCAGAAGGCCCCCAAGCCTCCTACTCCAGCTCCTGCTCAGCAGGGAGGGGGTTTTTGACTATGCCAGCATAGCTTCTCCTCATCTTCAGGGCACAGGAGGTCGGCTGACCCTGTACGCCGACAGGTGGCCAGCCATCACAGGGGATACTTGGGTGTTGAACATCATAGAGAGGGGCTATCTGCTCCACTTCACCCAGATACCCCCCTCCTACTTTCCCCTCTGCACAGAAACTTACTCCTCCAGGAGTTGACAGGTCTTCTGCAGGACCAGGCGGTGGAACCGGTACCTCATCACCTGGAAGAGCAAGGCTTCTACTCCAGGTACTTTCTCGTACCAAAGAGAACAGGAGGCCTCAGGCCCATCCTAGACCTGAGAAATCTGAACAAGTTTCTGGAGAGGGAAAAGTTCAAGATGTTTACCCTTGGAATCTTACTGCCCTACCTCCGGCAGGGAGATTGGTTATGCTACTTAGACCTGAAGGATGCTTATACTCACATCCTCATCCATCCAAATCACAGGCAATACCTCAGATTTGTGGTGGAAGGAAACCACTTTCAGTACAGAGTGCTTCCCTTTGGCCTCACCTCCACCCTCAGGGTCTTTACAAAATGCCTGGTGGTGGTTGCGGCCTACCTCAGGAACCAGGGGATCTTTGTGTTCCCTTACCTGGACGACTGGCTTATCAGAGGCCAGTCTCCACAAGAGGCCAGGCAGGCCACCTTCAGAACCATATCCCTGCTTCAGCACCTGCGGTTCGTTATAAACTTCCCAAAGTCCACTCTAGTCCCCACACAGGGCATAGAGTTCATAGGAGCAAGGTTGGATACCATCCAAGCAAAGGCCTACTTGCCAGTAGACAGAGCTCACCGGCTGATGAAGTTGGCCAGCAAGTTTCAGGTGAACTCTCTGGTCTCTGCAAGGCACTTCCTCCGGCTTTTAGGTCACATGGCTTCCACAGTGCATGTCACCCCAAATGCCCGTCTGCACATGAGGCCGGCTCAGTGGTGCCTTCGGGCGCAGTGGGTACAGGCCACAGGGAAGTTGTCAGACAGGATAAAGGTGTCCAAATTCTTGGTGGACTCCTTACGCTGGTGGAGACATCTCCCAAATTTGGTCAAGGGAGTTCCTTTTCAGGCCTCTCCACACACTCAGGTACTGACAACCGATGCTTCCCTACAGGGCTAGGGGGCACACTGCCAGGGAGCCTGAACCCAAGGCCTGTGGTCTCCGTGGGAGGCCACCCAACAGATCAACCTGTTGGAATTGAGAGCCATTCGACTGGCCTTATGGACTTTCTCTCAGGTCCTCTCTCACCAGTCTGTCCTGATTCAGATGGACAACCAAGTGGCTATGTACTAAGTGAACAAACAAGGCGGCACAGGATCCTGACTCCTGTGCCTGGAAGCACAAGCTCTCTGCTCCTGGGCTATCACTCGAGGCATGACCCGAGAATTGTACATAGTTTCCCCCAGTTACTTCCAAGTTGATCTCCCTGTTTATTGTAAATACAACTCAAAGTTCCTTGTGTTGTATAGTTGATGTTAAATGTAAACCGCTCTGATCTAAAATAGAGCGGTATAGAAGAACTGTTAAATAAATAAATAAATAAAAATAAATGACCCTCAAGGCGGACTACCTGGCAGACAGGCTAAGCAGACTCCTGCAGCCTCACGAGTGGCAGTTGGATCCTCTGGTAGTCCAACAGATCTTTCTGAAGTGGGGACTTCCCACCATGGACCTTCTTGCCAGTCCACTGAACAGGCAGCTATCCAGGTTCTGTTCCAGACAACCGCATCCTCTGAGGGCAGCGGCAGAAGCATTCCTGATCCCTTGGTCAGAGGGCCTGTTGTATGCGTTTTGTCCCACACCTCTGGTGGCCCAGACTCTATTCAAAACCCAGCAGGACCGAGCCACGATGATCCTGATAGCTCCCAGGTGGCCCAGGCAACCGTGGTTCCCTCTTCTGCAGTTGGCAGTGGATGCTCCACTTCCCCTCGGACTGCAACCCGACCTTCTGCCTCAGGATCAGGGGTCCCTCTTGCATCCCAACCTCAAATCCCTCAATTTGATGGCCTGGCTGCTGAAAGGGGTAGTCCTTGCTCCTACCAAAGGAGGTTGAAGAGGTTGTCTTGGCCTCCAGGAAGCATTCCACTCGGAAGGCCTATGCTCTGAAGTGGCATAGGTTTTCCACTTGGTGTTTGCAACAGCAGGAGGATCCCTTCTCCTGCTCGGTCCCGGTGGTGCTGCAATACCTGCTTCACCTGTCCAACCTGGGACTTAAAGTCCAACTCTGTCCGGATCCACCTCAGTGCCCTCTCAGCTCACCACTCGCTGGTGGATGGACAATCCCTCTCGAGCCACCCTCTGGTATCTCACTTCCTCAGAGACCTGCTCCTGCTCAAGCCTCCTATTCGTCCACCGGCCACTGAGTGGGATCTCAATGTGGTCTTGCAGCAACTGACTCGCCCACCATTTGAGCCGATGGCTACCTGCCATTTGCGTTTCCTATCCTGGTAGGCATTGTTTCTTGTGGCACTCACCTCGGCTAGGCGTGTGAGTGAGCTTCAGGCCCTGGTCTCAGATAGACCATATACCAGGTTCTATAAGAACAGGGTAGTCTTGAGGACTCATCCTAAGTTCCTTCCAAAGGTAGTCTCCTCCTTCCACCTCAGTCAGGAAGTGGTACTTCCGACGTTCTTTCCAAGGCCGCATGCCAGTAGGGCCGAAACTGTCTTGCATACTCTGGATTGTAGGAGGACGCTGTCCTTTTACCTGGAACGTACGCAGGGGCATAGAAGGGCTTCTCAGCTCTTCATTTCCTTTGACCCTAATAAATTGGGGTTGCCTGTCACTAAGCGTACATTGTCCATCTGGGTGGCAGACTGTATCGCCTGGGCGTACAGGGCAGCCGGCCTCTCCCTGGAGGGTCGGGTCACGGCCCACCGGGTCAGGGCTAAGGCCGCATCAGTAGCTCATCTCCGCTCTGTTCCGTTGACAGACATCTACCGGGCCGCTACTTGGTCTTCAAGCCAGAATTTTGCAGACCACTACTGCCTCGAGAGGGAGTCCCGTAGGGACAGTGCTTTCGGGCAAGCGGTACTCCGTAATCTCTTTGAGGTTTAGGCAACTCCTACCCTCCGGCCCTGGTGTTGGGCTACCGTTCAGGAGTGGTCTTGGAGAAGATTCTCTCACTGTTGCTGAGGCTCTAGAGGGAGCTCTATTTTTCAGCCTGGGTTCCTGGTAGCCCAGAGCTAGGGAGTCACCCATATGTGAGGACTGACTTCCTGCTTGGTCCTGGAGAAAGTAGATCTCCAGGAACAAGCAGGAATGAGTCTTCACATATGGGTATGTCAGTACCGATGGAGCCTGCGCGGGAACGTGCCCCAGCATCCAAAAAGAAAGCTTTTGGGAGCATCCCACACGCATGCGCGCTGCCTTCCCGCCTAAACACTTCCCTCTCATCAGTTTTCCGCAGAGCCAGCAGGACGTATTCCTGTCACCACAGAAAATTCTTCTTTTTATTCTTAGTTTTTTGTGATCGTGTCTGCCTATCCTCGACGCTACCGGTACCGCCGGTGCTTTTCTTTCTTTTTACTAAAGAATTTCTTTTCTTAGAAATTTTTCCTGTTTAGTGCCTGACGGTTTCTAGGCCACTAGGCCTCTATCCTTCCATTATGGAAAAGCCAGCCACTATCCTTAAGAAATGCTCAAAGTGTGGTGGTATAGATATATTTTCAGACACTCATACTTGGTGTCTAAAATGTTTAGGTCCTGACCATTGCCCTCTGGAGTGTCTCTCTTGCTGGAGCTCAAACAGAAGAAGTCTTCAGGATCGAGCACAACTCGATACCCAGTTCACATCGCACTCGATGTCACCAGCTAGAATATCTTCTTTTTCACAGGATCAGGTAACCAAACAAAAGTCTGTCAAGACTAGCCAGTCCTCGAGTGGTAGATCTCCTTCTCAGCATCGAGATGCCTCTGGCGTTGCCCTCGAGGACATCTTGGCAATAAAGCCCAGGCGGGAGTCTTCGGGCTCCAAAGCATTATCGGGGCTCCAGGTTATTCCCAGGGTTCTTACCTCGACGGACACACCTGGACCATGCTCGGTGGCTGTGGCCGCTTCGAGCAGTACCGACACCCCAGCATCGGCTATGGTGATGAATGAAATACTCCTCACTGATGAACGTAGTCTAGCGCTCTCGGTTACTTCGGTACAGCTAGAGTTGCTGCAGACCGTTCCTCGAGTATCGGTATCGAGTTTGGTACCGGTATCGACATCGGTGTCGGTACCGTCCATGCTTGCTTCGACAGACTCGCTTCCTTCGATGCCGAGCCTGGAATCGATCTCTAGCATGGAGGATTTGGTACCGACTCGTCTCGGTACCAACCTCGGACGGTACAGAAGACATCGCTTTAAGGAAAATCCGATGCTTCATCCTTTCAAGTCTTCCGATCTCGATGACTGGGATGACTCCATCGGTACCAAGACTGAATTTTCAGCCTTTATCCCTCATTTTAGAGGGTCCTCCTCTGGGGAGATTTCTTTTCAAGCTTTTCTGCTTGATATGGCAAAGTTACTTGCCATTTCTATACCTGGTAAAGAATCCCTACCGGGGGATTCAGAGACACTGCAATTCCCCTGGATTCCAAAGGAGGTCATCATGCTCCCTTTGCATCAGATCTTACAAGATCTATTATTAAGAATGTGGGACACTCCTTTAACGATATCCCCACATTCTAAGACACTTGACACTATGTACGTCCTTTTCTTACTATTTCTTCTATGACTACTCTTATTATCTCCCTTGTTATGTCTCGTCTCGACTATTGTAATGTTTGTCTTGCTGGTCTCCCCCAATCCCAACTTTGTCGCCAACGTGTTCAAAACGCTGCTGTTCGTGTCCTTTCCCATGCTTCAAGGTTCGATCATGTCACCCCTCTGTTAATACATTTTCATTGGCTTCCTGTTGTCTTTCGTGTTCAGTTTAAAATTCTTATTTTTGTTCACAGGGTGATCCATTCAGATACCCCCCTGTATCTTGCCAGCCAGGTCCACCTTCTTACCCCTCATTGTCCTCTTCGCTCTATTCACGCTAACCGTATGTTTCTACCCTCCCCCTCCCAAGCACACCTAGAATCCACTCGGTCTTCCGCTTTCTTTTTTCTTGGTCCAAGGCTTTGGAACTCCCTTCCCCCCTCTTTACGTCTAGAAGCCTCCTACCCGTCCTTTAAAACTGCCCTCAAAACCCATCTCTTCTGTTCTGCCTTTAACCTTCCTTTCCCGGCCCCATCTCCCCCCCCCCCTCTAGGCCTATGACAGCATACCCCTACCCCTGTCCCTCATTATCTTCTATGTTGCTGTCCCCTCCTCTTTTTCCTTTTGTTACCCATCTTTTACCCCTCTATCTGTTTCTCTGTTTTTCTATCCCTTTTCTTTGATTTTATGGCGTTCCTTTTCTGGCTCTCTTTCGCAGCTCTCTCTTTTTTAACAATTTTAAATTGCTTTTATGTATTGTGAACCGCCCAGATGCTAACTGTATTGGGCGGTATATAAAGTTTTAATAAACATAAACATACAAGGTGCTACCTTCTCCAGGTTTTCAAAAGACTCATCTTCCTCATTCTATTGTTGTAGAATCAGCAATGAGGCGTATTAAGAGTGCAAAGAAGCACTCTTCTTATCCGCCAGGTCGTGAGTCTAGGACTTTAGATGCCTTTGGACGTCGATGCTTCCAGGCATCCATGCTTTCAGCAAGAATTATATCATATATTTTCTATATGGGATTATCTCTTGAAGAGGTCACAAAGAACTTAAAGTTTTTGAACCCTTTTCTTCCAGAGCATAAAAGAGCAGACTATTTCTTATTAGTCATTCATGCTCAAAATATCTCTAGGTTCCTTAATCGTGCTTCCCTGGACTGTTTTGAGTATATTAGCAGAACCTCTGCTATAGCCATAGGAGCACGACGCATAGCTTGGCTCCAAGCTTCAGACTTGGACAGATGGGTACAGGAAAGGCTGGGAAATACTCCTTGTACTGGTGAAAATCTCTTCAACAAGGAGGCTTTATTTCAAGCTAATCAGTTAAGCACTGATTCTGTTGCTTTCAGAGGATTGTCAAAACTTTCCTCTATCCCAGCTAATAAAAAATCTCCTAAAAAGCTTTATCCCCCTAGGGGAAAAAAGTTTTATCCATCTTCTACCCATGATGCAGATGTTTCCAAAAACAGGGAACATCAAACCAGGCTAAGCAAATCAAAACCTCAACAGGCTCAACAAACCCAGCAGTCGCAGGGTTTCTGATATTTTATTCACTTTTCCTGTGTGAGGTTTTTAGAACCTCTGAACCTACTTCTTTTCAACAGAAGCATCTAAGGTTCCTCTCATCCATGTTGAGATATCAGTCAATCCTCGACTCAATCCTCAATTCAATCCTTGACTCTGGGCATGAATCTCTTGCTACAAGAGAAATCCCTCCTTTTAGCTCCAAGAGCTATTGAGGACCATCATACCCTAAAGATAACAGGTTTTCTCCTTTAAAAAAAAAAAGAGAACTAACTACTAACAAGGTGAGCTATGCTCTTCACCTTGACAGTTTCCTGTACGAGGATATCTCATACTTTTACTGCAAGGGGACCCTACCTCTTCAAAGACTTACCAAATTGTAAGTCTTCTCAACTCTGTATTACTTCTATCCCTCTTAGTCCAGACATTCAGTCTCTGAGTACTACTAATCAACTGGAGGGCTTATTCTCTAAGCCCATAGGATTTTCTTCAATACCTACTCCAGTAAGCAGTTTCCTTACAGAGTTTTCTTCCCCTTTGCGGTTCATCTTTTTTCTCTGTGTATCTTTGAGCTAACCTTCTCAGATACTTCTTTAAGGCAGCTTATCAGACAGAAATTGAGTATTACCACTCCAAATTATGTCTGACGGTCCTCTCTAACCTATAGGACCTAACTTTTTTTCTGCTGCCTTAATAACAGATAACTCCAAGAGAGGTTCCAGAACCCATTTGGACAATTTATTGTTGCAGACATCAAGCCTGTCTACTATTCTTAGCCATCTTCAATTCTTTTTGGCTCCAACAGAATAGATTAGGTTGCACACTGGCAATTAAACAGCCAGATCTAAGCAACCTACAACATGCTCTCTGCAATTATACAAGAAAGCTTTGCAACTATGGGCCTTTGCCAGAGAGCCTCAGAGCTACTCCTAGTAGCTAGCTTCCAGATGGTTAAAAAGGGCTTCAGCTAGTTGACTCTGCCCAGTCATGGTCCTACATGATTGTTTTTTTCCTATTCTTACCATCTTCCTTAAAAATTTTCTTTTAAGGAAAAGTAACCAGGGCTTAGACCACGTGAAAGTGTACAGAATTGCACAATTCCCTGGATTGTTCCACATCTCACTGAAATTTCTACAACAGGGATGCATTCTTTTCACTGCAGTTGGTCCTTATTCACTATTTTTCCTTCTACTTCCCTATACTTCATTGTAGCTTATGATACTCATATTGCCCTCATAGAGAGGCAAACATGGTATCCCCTTATATTGTGTCTTTTTCTCAAGCTACTACTTGAAGTTATAGAAGGATCCAGACTTGCTGTCTTAAGACTAAGGATCTCCTCTGCACTCCTTCACGTACATCTCAAGACCTGGTTATTCAGGGGTTAGATCTTTTTTTAAAGAAATCTAGTCCTCTCCTTGTAAGTGGAAAACATAGTACCAGTTTTCCATGAAACTTTCTCTATAGTTCTTCCATTTTTAACCAGACACAGATTCTCCATCAGTATTCTCAAGTAGGTCTTAATCCTTCTTGTTATTGGGTCAATCTCTATACAACATCTGACTTTGAAAGATTTGTTTACTGTCCATATTAATGCTGTCCTAGCATATCATAAAACTTAATGGACAACCAATTTCTATGGTACATTACGAAATACCTTCTTTACCTTTTCGGTTACCTCATATCTGAAGCTCTCCATGTAAAGTCATTGTCATAAGTGACATCACTTACGAAAGACTTTACTGATCTTCAAGAAATTGGGGGCCCAACGCCTATTACAAATGTCTTGGTCTTTCATATGGATAAAGGGGGTCTTAAAGACCTATCCTTTTTTCTGCAAAGGGTATTTCTACCTTTTCATCCAAACCAGTCAGATTTATCTCCACTCTTTCCTAGGACCTTATTCTGCTCCAAGGACAAGGAGTTCAAACTTTGGACTTTACAGAAGCTTTAGCTATTTTCTCCAAAGTCCAACCTCATTAAACTCCCCCATTTTTTCTTCTGGGGTTAGTTCTAGCCATTAAGGCTTCTTATCTCTTTCTGTATTGCAAAATTTATTTTCCTCTACTTCACAGTGAGGAAATTTCTTTGAGGATAATGTACTGGCTCTCAACTACAGACCCATATTAGCCTCACCAAATATTTTTCGCAATATTTTTGAGTAAGATCCACATTAGAAAATTGAAATTCAATATTTTCTAACAATTATAATCTACACAAGGACCCCCCTCTGGATACCTTGTTTAGTCAAGCTGTTCCACAGCCCCCTTTTTTTCTTTTCTAGTTCAACTCCTACCCTCCATCCCTTCGATGCTTGAGGTTCTGAGGAACAAGCATGGCCCATCCATTGGATTTGCAACATGCTGGGGCCTCCTCGAGGCATCTTAGCTTGGGAGTCCCCATATGTGAAGACTCATTCCTGCTTGTTCCTGGAGATAGCACAGTTACTTACCTGTAACAGGTGATCTCTGGGAACAGCAGGACTAAGTCTTCACAACCCACCCACCTCCCCTAGGAGTTGCTCGCTCTCTCTCTCTCTCTAATTTGTCTACTTCTCTCCTTCGGTCTCAGCTACAAACCCAACTGATGAGAGGGAAGTGTTTAGGTGGGAAGACAGCACGCATGCATGTGGGATGCTCCCAAAAGCTTTCTTTTTAGACGCTGGGGAGCGTTCCCGCGCAGGCTCCGTCGGTACCGACATACCCATATGTGAAGACTTATTCCTGCTGTTCCCAGAGATCACCTGTTACAGGTAAGTAACTGTGCTTTACTCACCTGTAACAGGTGTTCTCCAGCAGCAGCAGAATCTGTCCTCGCAACCCACCCCCCTCCCCTTGGAGTTGCAGTTGGAGTATATAGTTCATGTTGTTTTTGTGCTGTCTTTTAGCTATGTCATCTGACTGAGCAAGATGGCACCTTTGGGCGGGAAGGGGACCGCGCATACGTGCCTGCATTCCTAAAGGCTTTCCTTGAAAGCTGGGGAAATGCTCCGCATGGGGGCTCCGTCGATGCCGACGTCACCCATATGTGAGGACTGATTCCTGCTGCTCCTGGAGAACACCTGTTACAGGTGAGTAACTACTCTAAATATAAGGTCACGTTACACTCAGGATAATATCATGCACAAAAAGTGCTATCTGATAGTCCTGCCATCTCACCTCTATAGCTCTCAAGTCTGCATGCTCCCTGATCTCTGCTGCAAAGTGACCGAGAGAGCTAACAAGAGAGGCGAAAGGGGACATTACTGGCGTGTTCCCCTCCCCTGATGGAAAAAAGACGAATAGCCCCCGTTCACCCTGACACAGGCACCGAGGATTCTGGTATAAATCCCAGACCCAACTCACAAACCCTTCCCCGAGCCCCATTTTCTCCAGGACCTGGAAGAGGAAAGGCCATGATACCTGGTCGAATGCTTTTTCAGCATCTAGCAACAACAATAATGCAACCTCTTTTTTTTTTTTCTGACCAGCTGTCCAAATCAGATTTAAGATCTTACGGACAATATCCAATACCTGTCTGCCAGATATAAACCCAGCTTGATCCTGGTGCACCAGCTGCCCTATTATCTTATTCAAGTGTGTAGCCAGAATTTTCCCCAACAACTTGGCATCCAAGCTCAGCAAAGAAATTGGTCTATAGGATGCGCACTCTTGTGGATTTTTCCCCTCCTTGGGTATCAAAGAGATATCTGCCCAGCCCATTGTTTCTGCTAGGGCTCCCCCGTCCCTTGGTAGATTGAATAACCACACCAGATGCTTAACTAATGCCTCTCCAAACATTTTATAAAAGCGAGCTGTCAACCCATCGAGGCCTGGGACCCCTTATCCACCTTCAGCTATTGAATAGCCTGAAGTACCTCTTCTTCCTCAATAGCCCTATTCAGTATAGAAAGGATTAAAGTTTTGCAGGGAACAAAATTTGCTGTAGAATCTCTATGGATTGAAATTCCACTTATGAAGGGGAAGGTGATGGCAGTGGGAGTATACTATCGACCGCCTGGCCAGAATGAACAAATGGATGATGAAATGCTCAAAGAAATCACGGAAGCTAACAAAAGTCACAACAGAGTAGTAATAATGGGTGATTTCAATTACCCCGGTATCGACTGGGTCAGTGTCACGGCAGGACAAGCTAAAGAGGTAAAGTTTCTAGATGGAATAAATGACTGCTTCTTGGAGCAGCTGGTTCATGAACCGACCAGAGGGGAAGCCATACTGGACCTAGTCCTTAGTGGAACGCCAGATCTGGTGCAAGAAATAAGGGTGTTGGGACCACTTGGCAATAGTGATCATAGTATGATCATGTTTGATTTAATTATTGGAGGACAAATAGTAAGGGAATCCACAGTACTACCTTTTAACTTTCAAAAGGTAGACTATGATAGAATGAGGAATATAGTTAGGAGAAAACTAAAAGGAGCGGTTCCAAAGGTTAAAGACTTACAGCAAGCTTGGGCGTTATTTAAAACTACTATCCTCGAAGCCCAGACCAGCTGTATTCCACGCATTAAGAAGAGTGGAAGAAAGTCCAAAAAACTGCCAGCATGGTTTAAAGGTGGGGTCAGAGAGGCTGTTGCTGCCAAAAAAGCAACCTTCAGGAAATGGAAAAAAGAGCCAAATGATGAAAACTGGAAACAGCACAAGCACTGGCAAGTTAAATGCAAAGCATTGATAAGGGAGGCAAAGCGGGAATTTGAGAAGAAACTTGCTACGGAAGCAAAAACACGAAATAAAGACTGAGAGAGAGTCAATTGGACAGATGATAGAGGGGTAAAAGGGGCAGTAAGAGGAGACAAGGCTATAGCAGATAGACTGAATGAATTCTTTGCTTCGGTCTTTACTGAGGAAGATGTAGGGATGTTACCCAAGACTGAAGTGGTATTTAAAGGTGATACTGCAGAGGAATTGAGAGAAATATCGCTACACCGGGAAGATATATTACAACTATTTGATAAACTGAATAGTAGCAAATCACCTGGACCAGATGGTATACATCCCAGAGTGTTGAAAGAACTGAAATATGAGATTGCAGACCTGCTATTGGTAATCTGTGAACTTTCATTAAAATCATCTGTAATACCTGAAGATTAGAGGGTCGCCAACGTAACACCAATTTTTAAAAAGGGTTCCAGGGGTGACCCGGGAAATTACAGACCGGTGAGCCTGACGTCAGTACCAGGGAAAATGGTAGAAACCATCATAAAGAACAAAATTACACAGCATGTAGATAGTCATGGCCTAATGGGAGAGCCAACATGGCTTTAGACGAGGAAGATCTTGTCTTACTAATCTGATATGTTTTTTTGAAGGTGTGCATAAACAGGTAGACAAAGGTGAGTCGGTTGATATAGTGTATCTGGACTTTCAGAAAGCTTTTGACAAGGTCCCCCATCAGAGACTTTTGGCGAAGCTAATAAGTCATGGGATAGGAGGCAGTGTACTATTGTGGATCGGGAACTGGTTAAAAGATAGAAAGCAGAGGGTAGGGCTAAATGGCCAATATTCCCAATGGAAAAAGGTGAATAGTGGAGTACCCCAGGGATCTGTACTGGGTCCGCTTCTTTTTGACATATTCATAAATGACCTGGAAAAGGGAATAACTAGTGAGGTTATCAAATTTGCAGATGACACAAAACTGTTTAAAGCTGTTAAAACCCAAGAGGATTGTGGAAAACTGCAGGAGGATCTGGATAAATTGGAAGACTGGGCATCCAAGTGGCAGATGAAATTTAATGTGGACAAGTGCAAAGTTATGCACCTAGGAAAGAACAACCCACACTATAGTTACACGATGCAAGGCTCCACATTAGAAACCACCACCCAGGAAAAAGATATAGGAGTCATCGTGGATAACATGTTAAAACCCTCCGCCCAGTGTGCAGCGGCAGCCAAGAAAGCAAATAGAATGCTAGGTATCATAAGGAAAGGGATGGAAAATAAAACAAAGGATATTATAATGCCTCTGTATCGCTCCATGGTACGACCGCACCTTGAATATTGTGTGCAATTTTGGTCACCGTATCTCAAAAAGGACATAGCGTTATTAGAAAAAGTACAGAGAAGAGCCACCAAATTGGTGAAGGGGATGGAAGGCTACTCCTATGAAGAGAGGCTAAATAGGTTAGGGCTCTTTAACCTGGAAAAGAGACGGCTGAGGGGAGATATGATAGAGTATAAATTAATGAATGGAGTGGAACGGATAAACGTGGATCAATTGTTTACACTATCAGAATATAGGAAGACTAGGGGACATGTAATGAAGCTACAGGGTAAACTATTTAAGACAAATAAGAGAAAATATTTTTTCACTCAACGTGTAACCAAACTCTGGAATCTGTTACCAGAGGATGTAGTAAGGGCTGTTAGTATAGCTGGGTTTAAAAAAGGTTTGGACAAGTTCCTGGAGGAAAGGTCCATAAACCACTATTAAAAAGGGACCCAGGATATCAATGCTTGACCCAGTACAAGCATTGAGGAACCTGTGTCTTTTGGGGATATTGCTAGGTACGCATGACCTAGATTGGCCACTGTTGGAAACAGGATACTGGGCTTGATGGACCTCGGTCTGACCCAGTATGGCATGTCTTATGTTCTTATGTATATTTTGATCTTTTAACTCTAGGCTCGGCAATGGGACCGACTGTGGATAACTTGAGACACTATCTGTTGGCGGGGAGGTGTTGCAATATATAAAGTCTGGTAAAAGGTCCTGAAGGCTGATCTTATTTCCCCATCCAATTGCAACATTTTCCTTCCTGGGCCTTTAATCTTCAGTACATGCAAGCGTAATTTTTGTTGTTTCAAACGCTGTGCCATGTATCTCCCTGCCTTATTCCCTCCCTCAAAAAAACTCTTGTCGCAACAGTTGCATCTGGTGACTAATGGCTTCAGCCTGCATTGCATTCACCTGCACCCTGACTGCCAACACTTGGCTTTTATATGTCCCCTTCCCATCCAGAGCATCTAGGTCTTCCAGTTGCAATAGGCAGTGGCGGAGCTGCATCTCCTGTCCTTCCCTTTCTCTTCACAGCCATGCCCCCCATCAGTGCCCCCCTCACAACTGCCTTGAACCCATCCCAAACAACCCCCCCATCCCACCTCCCCATTTCCATTCAAACAAAAATAATCCCCTATTTCCTGATCCACCTCTTTTCTCTCATCAACAATGTCTCATTCAGCCTCCAAAATTGAATACCACGCACCTCCCCCCTCATTGACTCTACCCACCACCATCCACAGCTCTCCCCTGCACGGGGATAGAGCCTCCGGCAGAGAGGGCAGCAGCCGAGCATCTCCCGCCCAATCCGGGCGCACCGAGGACGATTTAAAGAGCGCGCCATCGGGCGCGTGTCCTTTCCTGCCCCCACCACCATCCACAGCTCTCCCCTGCACGGGGATAGAGCCTCCGGCAGAGAGGGCAGCAGCCGAGCATCTCCCGCCCAATCCGGGCGCACCGAGGACGATTTAAAGAGCGCGCCATCGGGCGCGTGTCCTTTCCTGCCCCCACCACCATCCACAGCTCTCCCCTGCACGGGGATAGAGCCTCCGGCAGAGAGGGCAGCAGCCGAGCATCTCCCGCCCAATCCGGGCGCACCGAGGACGATTTAAAGAGCGCGCCATCGGGCGCGTGTCCTTTCCTGCCCCCACCACCATCCACAGCTCTCCCCTGCACGGGGATAGAGCCTCCGGCAGAGAGGGCAGCAGCCGAGCATCTCCTGCCCAATCCGGGCGCACCGAGGACGATTTAAAGAGCGCGCCATCGGGCGCGTGTCCTTTCCTGCCCCCACCACCATCCACAGCTCTCCCCTGCACGGGGATAGAGCCTCCGGCAGAGAGGGCAGCGGCCGAGCATCTCCCGCCCAATCCAGGCGCACCGAGGACGATTTAAAGAGCGCGCCATCGGGCGCGTGTCCTTTCTTGCCCCCACCACCATCCACAGCTCTCCCCTGCACGGGGATAGAGCCTCCGGCAGAGAGGGCAGAGGCCGAGCATCTCCCGCCCAATCCGGGCGCACCGAGGACGATTTAAAGAGCGCGCCATCGGGCGCGTGTCCTTTCCTGCCCCCACCACCATCCACAGCTCTCCCCTGCACGGGGATAGAGCCTCCGGCAGAGAGGGCAGCAGCCGAGCATCTCCCGCCCAATCCGGGCGCACCGAGGACGATTTAAAGAGCGCGCCATCGGGCGCGTGTCCTTTCCTGCCCCCACCACCATCCACAGCTCTCCCCTGCACGGGGATAGAGCCTCCGGCAGAGAGGGCAGCAGCCGAGCATCTCCCGCCCAATCCGGGCGCACCGAGGACGATTTAAAGAGCGCGCCATCGGGCGCGTGTCCTTTCCTGCCCCCACCACCATCCACAGCTCTCCCCTGCACGGGGATAGAGCCTCCGGCAGAGAGGGCAGCAGCCGAGCATCTCCCGCCCAATCCGGGCGCACCGAGGACGATTTAAAGAGCGCGCCATCGGGCGCGTGTCCTTTCCTGCCCCCACCACCATCCACAGCTCTCCCCTGCACGGGGATAGAGCCTCCGGCAGAGAGGGCAGCAGCCGAGCATCTCCCGCCCAATCCGGGCGCACCGAGGACGATTTAAAGAGCGCGCCATCGGGCGCGTGTCCTTTCCTGCCCCCACCACCATCCACAGCTCTCCCCTGCACGGGGATAGAGCCTCCGGCAGAGAGGGCAGCAGCCGAGCATCTCCCGCCCAATCCGGGCGCACCGAGCACGATTTAAAGAGCACGCCATTGGGCGCGCCCGCGCCTTACGGGCCCGCGCCAGAGGGCCCTTTGGCGTGGCCCTTAGGCGGAGACCTGGCGGAGGCCTAGAAACTCTCGATTACAGAAACTGGAACATACAACAACAGTCTCTCTCCTGTCGTTTACAATAACGAAACTCTAAACGCATTGCAACTTTCATCTCCTACATTGATTTAAAACGCAAGACACCAGCAGCAACTAGGGTTCAACACGCAGACAGAAGAAATACCCTCACCGACTACCATCCTACACCAACAGACCTGTGATACCAACATACAGTCAACCAGCTGGAGCTCCCTTGAAGTAGAACTACATCCCTTCACAAAGGAAACAGACCATCCATCGATCTCAGCAAGTATAACTCTCCCTAATGATCTAGATATAACAGAGACTTCCAACATACCAAACTATAAAGATATACTGTTGTCAGTAGACCTTTACTGTTATTGATAGACCTCACTGTTGTCAGTAGACCTTACAGTACTATTTACAGCCACATTTACTGTTGTCAGTAACCCACGTAATATTACCTTTAATCTCATATACTATTGTCAATAACTCTTGATATCAGTAACCCAAAGAACATAGTCAGTAGCCTCATATACTGTTTTACTACTGCCAGCAACTATATAACACTGTCAGAAGATCATATCACACTGTTAGTAACACATTTACTGTTGTCAGTAAACTACTAACTCTATTAGTCGCCTCATATACTGTTGCCAGTAGCTTAGTGTAATACTACTAGTAGAAGACTCATATATTGTTGTCACTAACCTATATAGCATTGTTAGTAGCCTCATTTACATCTCCTCAACCGCAAGTATACCTCCTACAACCATCTAAACAGCCTCTCCACACTAAAAACAAAAACTGAACTTTGTAACTAAATAGTTTTAAATCCATTGCATCAGGATAAGAAACAAGGCCAGCAAATAGCTCACTGCACCTTAAACGATATACTATCCCCAGTAGTCTACATTTAGATTGCTGTTAACCAGAGACCATTGTACTGTTACCTATACTCTATTGTTACTGTTGCCAGTATTATATACTAAGAAATACCTCACGGTAACCAGCCATACTACTATATCCAATGCTAACAAAAGTATCAAACAGGCCTCTTCCTACTTGTTACTGTTTAGCTACTTACTTACTATTGTTACCTATTCACTTGATACTGTTTAGTTTTGTAACACTGTACCAGTACCAGATCTAAACTGACACATACAACAAAAATGCTTCTAAAAGTGGCTTATATCTGCATCCTCCTAACAATCATAATTAACCTAACACTAAGTCTTAACATTAAAAACTACCAGACAATTCCAATCATACATACACCAAATCGGAACAACTTCCATATTGGTCATTATTCTCCACACAATCAGACTAAAATAAACTACCACAGACTCATCCAAATAAAACAAATTAATCTACAACATACCACACAGCTTAACCACCATCACAAGTCTACATCTTTATCATGCACCCTTATAAATGCCCGATCATTGAAAAATAAAATCCCTATAATTAATGATCTACTCACTGACTCAAAACCAGATATTCTATGCATAACAGAGACTTGGCTCACAGATACAGATACAGTTCTCCTAAATCAACTGCACAACTCAAACTATGATATCTCCTACTCACATAGAACCAACAAAAAAGGAGGTGGTGTATTGATTATGACAAATAAAAACCTAAAAGCCAAAAAAATACTAGCTAATTCAAACAACAACATGGACACGCTCATAATAAAAATAGATCACCTCAGAATCTGTTTAATTTATAGACCCCCCAACCAAAATGCTGATAGCCTCCAATCATTATTTGAACTCCTCAACTTATCTTCAGAACAGAGTCCTCTAATTGTCCTAGGTGATTTCAACCTTCCCTCACTACCAACGAATGACTCTAACCTCTTTCTTGAAACAATTCAAGATCTCGAATACCATCAAGTAATAAACATACCTACCCACACCAAGGGTGGTACCCTTGATCTAGTACTACTACCTAACTTATGCTTTAAACTGTTTAATCCAGACTCTATAGAATGCTCTCAAATACCGTGGTCTGATCATCACCTTATCAAACTAAATCTCAATTACAATACCATCGACACCATAAAACACAAAAGAAATGACCATACAATTAAATTTAAAAAATTTAACGAAACTGAATTTCTGGATGCCACAATCCCTCTCCTTGATCCTTCTCCAACAACCCTGGATGAAGCAGTTAAAAACTGGCATACTACCATAAACAATGCAGCCCAAATACATCAAACTAATAAAAAATCAACCCACTCAAAAACCAACGGCACCCCATGGTTTAATAGCACTTTAAAACAAATGAAAAGAGAGCTAAGAAAACTAGAACATAAATGGCGCAAAACCAAATCCACTATTGAGAAAGAAATATACTACAACCACCTCAAAAACTATAAAGATGCCATAGATAACTCAAAGAAAAATTACTATGCTACAATCCTATCAAAATCATATAACAGACCAAGAGAACTATTTTCCATAATTACCAACCTAACAACCAACCCTCAAGATTCTAACAAGGAAATCACTGACATCTCTGCACAAACTCTAGCCAATTATTATCAAAATAAATCAAAACACTCACCAATGACCTTAGATCCTATCTACAAACCTCTCCATATGCTAAATGAATGGCCAGAATTTTACCCTTTATCCAAAATATCATTAAAGAATATCATTATCAATCTTAACACCACAACATCCTATCTAGACCCTTGTCCAGTAACCTGGATAAAAAACACACTACCAACACTTCTTTCATTCATACTTCCTATGGTCAATTTATCACTACTCCAAGGTTACCTCCCACCCACCCTTAAACAAGTACAAATCAGACCAATCCTGAAGAATAATACACTTGACAAAACCTCCCCAAAATCTTACCGACCTATCTCAAGTATACCATTCTTAGCAAAAGTCATCGAAAAAACTGTACAAATACAAACACAAGAATTTCTTGACTCATCCTACCCGCTAGATGACCAACAATATGGATTTCGCCCCAAGCATGGAGTTGAAACACTCCTGACTGTTTTTACCGATACACTACTAAGAGGAATAGACAACCACAAAAAGCTTTTATCCTCTTATTTATTGACATATCAGCCACTTTCGATAGTGTTAACCATTCAATAATGCTTAACTACTTAAGACACATAGGAATATACTCTACAGTTCACAAATGGTTCACCTCTTATCTGAGCAATAGAACGCAAAATGTTAGAATAAGCAATCAAACTTCTGAATCATATAAATTTGAAACAGGATTACCACAAGGCTCAGCGCTTTCAGCTCTACTATTTAATATATACATAAAACCAGTTTGCAATATCTTTAAGAAATATGGTGTACTCTATCATCTATATGCAGATGATATTATGATGTACATCCCATTCACTATCCCTAACATACCGTTGCAACTCCTTTCGGATTGTTTTAATGAAATAACATTATGGCTAAATGCCCACAATCTCCTAATAAACCATTCAAAAACTGAAGTGCTAATAGTCACCAAAAACCAAGATTATACCCCACCAACACATATAACACTTCAAAACCAAGAAATTAAAATAAAGAATGAAGTGAGATACTTAGGAGTCATTTTAGACAAACATCTCACTCTAGATACCCATATCAGAAATACCACAAAGAAAATTTACTACAAACTTAAAATACTTAAACAACTTAGACCTCTTGTTTACATACATGATTTTATCAGTATAATCCAAGCCACTATAACCCCCCACTTTGATTTTGCGAACCTTATATTATTAGGTACATCAAAACAAAACATCAAAAGACTGCAACTCGCACAAAACTCAGCAGCTAGGATAATAACAAAAACACACTCTCATCAACATATAACACCAATTCTAGCATCCCTTCACTGGCTTCCAATTCAAAACCGAATAACATATAAAACACTAATAACAGTATTTAAATCACTATTTGATTTGACACCATCTACTTTAAGTAACTTAATTACCAAAGAACATCCAAAACCTACTCAAAGAAAAAATCAACTAAACAAACTTAAAACCCCCATAGATTTCATAAAAACAAATAAATCAACAAACAGAGCGTTCTCACATGCAGCCCCAACAGCCTGGAATTCCCTCCCTGTTGAACTAAGAATATTAACAGAGATTAATGAATTCCGAAAAAAACTGAAAACACACCTCTTTACAATGCACTACAACACTATAGAACAGCCATCAAAAGAATTAGACAAAGGCTAAACAGTTTTATCTACATCTCACTATAACAGAAAAGAAAACCTGCCCTATCTGCATCTGTACTACTCATAATGATTATATCCCACATAACTTGTATATGTATTTAATAATATAATGTTAATGTACATAATGTATATAGTGTTGCACTGTTCAGCGCTATCTGTTCAACATTTCTGTTTACTGTACTTTGGTTATAGTTATATGACGTTATATGTAAAACAAATCCATGATTTGTTGCCTGTTGTTATTTGTGAACCGCAGCTGATCTTAGGAAGCTGCGGTATATAAGAGATTGTTAAATAAATAAATAAATAAATAAATAAAACAAGAGCATGGTCTGACCAGGCAATAGGATCCATCTCTGCCCCCCCCCCCCCGAATTCTCCCACAATTTGTTACCCAAATTGCATCTGTCCTCGAATACGAACTATGCACTGGAGTAAAAGGAAATTTGTTGTTTCCTGTGGTATAGATACTGCCAAGAATCTATCAAGCAATGTTGCCTCACATACTTTTGATATTTAGCTCTGTCCGCCTTCCTACCCTCCCTTTTCCCTGTTGCATCTCTGCCCGGTTCCCATGTTAATTTGTGGTGGGTATTTCAACTAATATCCCCTCGCCCAATTTTGCCACCTCATCATTTAGATCAGCCCAGAAAGTCATCTGCACTCCTGTGGATGCATACATATTTACAATGCAAAATCATTCTATCCCAATTTTTAACCTTAACAGCAAATATCTTCCCCCTTTATCCCTAATCATTGTCTGAACCACTGCTTTCATTTTCAAATTTATCAGCACAGCCACTCCCACCTTTCTTCCGTTCCACTGTATTTGATGCATAAAGTCGCACATTGTACCCTCTGGGCAACACCAAAGCTTCATGGGCTCGTACCAAATGTGTCTCCTGTAATAACACCAATGACACCCTCTGACGAGCTAGCTCCTTATAAGGTGGATCGGGATAGGGAGGTTTTCCAGCCATCTAAGGTAGATGCAGTGGTGGCGATGGTCACAAAGAAGACCACGATCCTGGTGGAGGGTGGTGCAGCCCTCAAGGATGCTCAGGACAGACGTATGGATGCCATGCTGCGGCAGATTTTCGACGTGAATGCCTTGGCACTCCAAGCGGCTATCAGTGGAGCGTGGGTGGCCAGAGCCTGTCTGCGATGGTCGCAGCGGGTTCAAGGAGATGAAGACAGCAATAGTATCGGGGAGGCCGCCAGACTGGAGTCCAGCGCGGCTTATTTGGCAGATACGCATTACGATCTCATCAGAACTTTGTCGAAAAGTATGGCGTCGGCGGTAGCGGCTAGGCGCTATCTTTGGCTTCATAATTGGGCGGCAGATAATTCTTCTAAGTCAAGGCTAAGTAAGCTGCCTTTCAAGGGGCGGCTCCTGTTTGGAGAGGATCTCGAGAAGTTAGTCAAGGACCTCGGCGAGTCTAAGGGTGGTAGGTTACCGGAGGACAAGCCTAAGCAGGGTCGGACAAGCCCGGGGGCAAAGGCCCCTTGAGAGACTTTAGCAGGTATCGCTTTCAGAGGTTTAATTCCCCGCAAAGAGGCAGATTCCCCAGTAGAAACCAGGGCTTCCGAGGGTTTCGGGGGGCGGGGAGAGGATTTGGGGCCTCTTCAGTGTCCTCCTCTTCTAGCCTGCAGAAGCCGCAATGATGCCAGAGGGACCCAGGCGCCCTTAGTTCCCATAGGAGGGCGACTTCAAGAGTTTTATGCCGCCTGGGTCCGGGTTACGTCAGATCAGTGGGTGTTGGAAGTTATTCAAGAAGGGTATGCCTTGGAATTCTGGGTCCCGGTCCGGGACGCCTTAGTGATGTCCCCCTGCAAATCGCCAAGCAAGTGCGAGGCGGTGAAGGGGACAGTACGGAGGCTCCTAGACCTCGGAGCAATAGCGCCGGTGCCGCGAGACCAACTCGACTGCGGTCGATACTCCATTTATTTTGTGGTGCCAAAGGAGGACAGAGGTTGTCGCCCAATTTTGGACCTCAAGGGAGTGAATCGGTGTCTTCGCGTGTCTCGCTTTCACATAGAAACCCTTCGTTCAGTGATAGTAGCGGTTCGGAAGGTCACTAGACCTTTCGGAAGCATACCTGCACATTCCCATCCGATCGGATCATCAGCGCTATCTCCGCTTTGCAGTTCCATTCTGGCAATTTCAATTCCAGGCGTTGCCTTTTGGCCTAGCGACGGCTCCCCGCACATTCACCAAGATCATGGTAGTCGTGCCGGCGGCGTTGCGAAAGGAAGGAATTCTCGTTCATCCTTATTTGGACGATTGGTTAATTTCAGCGAAGACGAGGGCCGAGAGCGACAGAGTTACAGCCAGAGTAGTGTCCTTTCTGGAAAGCCTAGGTTGGGTGGTCAATGTGGGGAAAAGCCACCTACTTCCCTCTCAGAATTTGGAGTACCTGGGGGCTCGTTTCGACACGGAGACGGGTCATGTGTGTGTTCCTCGTCGACGGGCTGCCAGCTTACGCACGTTAGTACGGAGATTCTTGGGCAGCACGGCGCCCTCAGCATGGAGGTACCTTCAACTCTTAGGTACAATGGTGGCGACGATCGAATTGGTGCCGTGGGCGAGAGCGCACATGAGACCTTTGCAGAGGGTGCTGCTCAGGCGCTGGTCGCACCAGCGGGATCCACTGTCACGGAGGCTTCCTTGTCCAGTGGAGACTTGTGTAGCCCTGTGTTGGTGGTTGATTCCCAAGTTGTTGGAGAAGGGGAGACCATTGGAATCGCCCGACTGGGTGCCAGTGACGACGGACGCCAGTCTTCTGGGCCGGGGCGCACATTGCCGGGGCCGGTTCACCCAAGGGCAGTGGAATGCACAGGAGAGGACCTGGGCGATCAACAGACTGGAACTGTGAGCTGTGTCGCTGGCCTTGCAGAGCTTTCAGAGGTTTCTTACGGGGTCGGCGGTTCGAGTGTTCTCCAATGCTACGGCGGTGGCCTCGACGAACTAATCACCTCCTGGAACTCCAATCTGCATGCCATATCACAACCTCCAATTTCCAATAACACAAAGAGGAGAAAAAGAAGCACCGCCCCATGGTTCTCTCCTGAATTGCGAGCCTCTCTGACTCAACTCCGCAGACTGGAACGCCGCTGGTGCAGATCACTTTCCACTGAAGATCAGACCGCCTACCGTACTCACCTCTCCACACACCGTGAAGCAATCACAACCACAATGAAACAATATCACACAGACACCCTAAAGAGATCACTGAATAAACCACGTGACCTCTTCAACCTGGTCAAATCCCTCTCAAAGGAACCTTCTCCCGAACAACACAGTGAGATTCATCCACAGAAATTCGCTGACTACATGCAATCCAAGATAGTGCAAACTAACAAGGTGTCAACAATCCCGTTCCAAGAACCAACGAATGCAACCCCACTAAATAACTTCTCTACACCATCCACTAAATGCATCGAGGACACCATAGCATCTCTCAATACCTCCACTGCACAAACGGACCCATGCCCAGCTTTTTGGATTAAGGAGCTACGTTGTGCGTTCAGCCCCTTCATTGCAAATCTAATGAACCTCTCATTCACAACAGGGTACTTCCCTGCAGCACTCAAGCAGACTTCCATCAGGCCACTTTTGAAAAACCCCAAGCTAGACCCGCAAAAGGTCGAATCTTATAGGCCTATAGCTAGCATTCCCCTCTTAGCCAAGATAATTGAGAAGGAGGCACAACGGCAAATCCAAGATCATATAGACACCACAGCTCCCCTAGATCACTGCCAACATGGGTTCAGAGAATATCATGGGGTCGAGACCCTTCTCACGAACCTATTCAACGACATTATCACAGGCATTAACAACATCCGACAAGGATTTGTACTCGTCTTCTTAGACATCGCTGCGGCGTTCGACTCGGTAAGCCACGAAATTCTCCTCGGACGACTGAAAGAGAAAGGTATCTGCAACAGTGCATTAGAATGGTGCAACTCTTATCTGGATGGTAGATGGCAATATGTGAAGTCCGGTACAGAAGAGTCAAAACGCTTCCATCAAAAGCAAGGTGTGCCTCAAGGTTCCTCATTGTCTTCCCTACTATTTAACATATACATGCAGCCCATCTGCGACATCATAAGATCTTTCAAAGTCAACTGCTTGATATACGCAGATGACATTCTCTTATATATGCCTTTCTCCACAACTCAATTAGACCTGGCACCGTTGGTAGACTGCCTCAATTCGGTCTCAGAGTGGCTCCAATCACAAAACCTTCGCATTCAACATAAAAAAACAGAGGTGCTCTTCATCTCCAAAGACCCCAACTTCACCCCTCCAGCCCACGTCAGTGTCAAGGAAGCTGACCTACAAGCTAAAGAAACAATAAGATACCTTGGAGTTACATTGGACCAACGTCTGGATATGAAACATCACATAAATAACATAGTCAAAGCTGTATACTTCAAAATACGCTCGCTTAGGCATATGCGCTCCATGTTGGACCCTGATGACTTCCGAACCATATACCAAGCACTAATCCTGCCACACTTCGACTTTGCAAATGCCATATTACAAGGTCTCCCTCAATCCACTCTTAGCCCATTACAGATGGCCATGAATGCCGCAGCAAGAGTCCTCTACGGAGCCTCCAGAAGCGACCACGTAACTCCCATTCTTAAACAGCTTCACTGGCTCCCCATCCATGGGAGGATCATCTTTAAAACCCTAGTCCTATCATTCAAGGCAATCAAGGGTATCTCATCCTCCTCACTCACAGATCTGATTCACACTGTACCCCCCAACAGATCCAGAAGAACATCAGCCGTAAACCTACTGACAACCTCGAAGGCGTTGACAAAGTGCAACATGACAACCTCAAACAGAGCCTTCAGTTTCTATGTACCCAAATGCTGGAACGCTCTACCCTCCGACATAAGGGCCATTACTGACCTACTCCAGTTCAGGAAGGCACTCAAATACCACCTCTTCCTTCAATACTACCCTACCAGCAATTGAACCAGAGGAAGTGACCCACTTATGAACACACCATGCCGTTCTTATATTATTAAGACTCTATTCTGTTCTATGTAATTATCTCTTGTATATAGTTTACCCCGGTTCTCCAAGTTTGTACTCCTGTTCGATGTAAACCAAACAGCTTGTTGTTATGGTCTTTATGTTATAATGTAAACCGCGCTGATGCCGAATAGTGCGGTATATAAGAACTTGTAATAAATAATAAATAAATATGTAAATCGTCAGGGCGGAACCAGCAGCGTGTCGCTGGAGGCGGAGGCCGAGGACCTGTGCAGTTGGGCCGAGGAAAATATGGTGGCTCTCTCGGCGGCACATGTGGCAGGAGTGGATAATGTGCAGGCAGACTTTCTGAGCCGTGTGACGGTGGACCCGGGAGAGTGGGTTCTCCACCCGGACGTGTTCGAGATGCTAGCACGTCGCTGGGGCTCGCCAGTCATGGACCTCATGGCAACATTCCAGTCCGTGAAAGTCAGTTGTTTCTACTGCAGAAGAAGAGAGAGAATGTCAGAGGGTCTGGATGCCCTCATCCAGAGGTGGCCAGAAGGGCAGCTTCTATATGTTTTCCCTCCGTGAGCGCTCATAGGCAGTTATCCAGAGCATAGAGGTTTACAGAGGACAGGTAATTCTGATAGCTCTAGATTGGCCTCGCAGGCCCTGGTACGTGGATTTGGTGAGGCTGTTGGTGGAGAGGCCATGGCGTCTCCTGCAGCAAGCGGACCTGTTGTCGCAGGGTCCTCTACTGATGCCCCATCTGGATCGGTTCTCGCTTACGGCTTGGCTATTGAGAGGGCGAGGCTAAAGGCGAGAGGCTATTCTGCAGCAGTTATTAGTACTTTGTTAAAGGCCAGAAAGAGATCTACGTCGCTAGCGTACGTTCGAGTCTGGAGAGTGTTTGAAGCCTGGTATGCCAACAGAGCGGCCATAGCATTAGCGGCTACAGTGCCCCAGATATTGCAATTTTTGCAGGATGGGTTTGACAAAGGGTTGGCGGCTGCTTCGTTAAAGGTGCAGGTCGCAGCCCTGGCTTGTTATAGAGGTAAGATAGGTGGGCGACCACTGGGGGGACAGGGTGACATCAAGCTGTTCCTTCGAGCGTTGTCGCTGTTAAGGCCTCCTGTGAGGCATTTAGTGCCCAAGTGGAGTCTTCCGTTCGTGCTGGAAGCCTTGGAGCATGAGCCCTTTGAGCCTTTGAGTCGAGCGTCGTTGAAGGATCTCACTTTGAAGGTGGTGTTTTTGGTGGCAATTTGTTCGGCGCCGAGGGTCTCCGAGTTACAGGCGTTATCCTGTAGAGAGCCGTACCTGTCGTTCTTTGAGTCAAAGGTAGTGTTGAAGCCAATGCCAGCCTTTTTGCCCAAGGTGGTGTCGTCATTTCATTTGAGTCAAGTCATCTCCTTACCTGTGTTTAGGGGGGAGTCGGGAAATCCGGATTCAAAGGTTCGGAGTACCTTGGATGTCAAGCGGGCGTTGAAGTATCTGAGTCGAACGGTGGCTCTTTGTGATTTTCGCGGGCCTGCGAAGGGGTAAGGCAGCCTCGAAAGCCTCCATTTCTAGATGGATCAAGCAAGCTATTTCTTCCGCATACGTGCTGAGGGGTAAGGCTGTGCCAGAGGGGCTGAGTGCCCATTCCACGAGAGCGCACGCAGCTTCTTGGGCTGAGTCTCGGTTGGTACCGCCTCTGAAAATTTGTAAGGCGGCAACGTGGTCATCGTTGAATACCTTTAAGCATTATCGTCTAGATGTCCAGGCACAGCAGGATGTGTATTTTGGAGCGGCAGTGATTCAGGCTGCCAAGGGGTGTCCCTCCCGTTGATTACTGCTCTGGTACATTCCCAGAGGTCCGGGACTAGACTGGAGATGCGATCAGGAAGGTGAAATTAGACTTACCTCCTAATTGTTGTTCCTGGAGTAGATACAGTCTAGTCCCGTATCCCACACCAGTGCTGTTAACTTGAGAAGGTGGCAGCCTGACGGAGATTCCAGGTGACACAGGTAAGAAACTTTGTCAAATTTGGGAATGAATTGTTAAAGGGAGGGGTGTTTTCAGGAACGTCATTCCTGCAGGCGGAGAGCAGGGGGAAGGTTCTTCGCATGTTTGAAGGTTACATGTTACTGTTTACAGTTTAATTGTTGGAGATTCTCCTTCTATTAGCATTCTATCTTGGGTAGGTCAGCACAGGTAAGGAATGTTTTTAGATTACATGAATACTTACTTGTTGCTCCGGTGAGTCTGCTTTGTCAATAGGTAACTGGGAAGTGGAGGCGGCTCCTGGGAAGATATACTGGTGACATCATGAAAAGAAGGAGGTTCCTCAGTCTCCAAGCTGCTGATTAAGGTAGACAACCCAGAGGTCTGGGACTAGACTGTATCTACTCCAGGAACAACAATTAGCAGGTAAGTCTAATTTCACCTTCTTTGCTGATACTAGGCTCTGCCTATTAAACTAGCAGCTCTCTGCTGGGTTTAAAATTTAATTTGAAAGCTCTCTGCTGGGTTTTTAACTTAAACTGAAAGCTACCTGTTGAATTTTTAACTAAAAGCTCTTTGCTGATACCAGGCCCTGACTGATTTAACAAATACACTGGATTATAATTCACATAGATTACTCAGATTTAATCGAAAGAATTCTTTTATCCCCAAGATTTAGAAAAAGTCCCAGAAGTAAATACTTAAATTGCAAAACTCTCTCCAGAAGTAGCAGTCCTTTTTTTTTTTTTTGTAGTCCTTCAAGACTCTGCTCATCACTACAACAAACTCTTGCACTACTGCAACATCTGTGAGTTGTCGTAAACTTCCCAAAGTCCCATCTCACCCCAATTCAAAGGTTGGAGTTCATCAGTGCCATATTGGATGCTCAACAATCCAGGGCCTGCCTTCCTCTGGACCGCGTGAACAGATTGGTGGACCTGGCCACCAACATGTGCCAGCAGAAGACTGCAATGGCTTGAGCCTTCCTGTGCCTGTTAAACCACATGGCATCTATAGTGCATATAATACCTTATGCAAGACTGCATATGCAACTAATGCAATGGATCCTCATCCCAGTGGACCCAGGCCACTGGGACTCTATGGGATATCATTCAAGTAACACGCTCTCTGGCCAAATCACTCCTCTGGGTGGTGGCAACCCACCAAATCTTCTCATAGGGTCACCTTTTCGGATGCTCCAACCTCAACATGCCCTGACTACAGATGCATCCCAGCTTGGTTGGGAAGCCCATTTAGATTCCATCTACACACAAGGACTGTGGACAGCCTGAAAATTAACTCAACAAATTGAGCACTGAGCAATCACAAATGCCCTCCAAGCTTTCCAGCACACCACCTTTCCAACAGTCCAGATCCTGGTCAGGACAGATAATCAGGTGGCAATGTTTTACGTAAACACACAAGGGGGGACGGGCTGTCTTCCTCTCTGCCAAGAAGCCTGCCACCTATGGAACTTTGCTATTCTCCATCGCATGCACATCTGTGCACTTATATTCCATGAGAGATCAATCACTTAGCGGACAAACGGAGTCGGATCTTAGATCCACACGAGTGGACCCTAGATCCTGACACAATGGCATAGATCTCCCAAACTTGGGGGACCCCAGTCATAGATCTCTTTGCCACTCTACAGAACTCTCAACCTCTGCAGTTCTGCTCCAGGATACCATCCAAATTCAGTCTGGCATCAAATGCCTTCCCGATTCATTGGAGTCGGGGACTGCTTTATGCTTTTCCTCTCACCCCTGTTTCTGAAGACCTTCCTCAAACTCCAAGCAGACAAGGGAACTATGATCCTCATAGCCCACCACTGGCCCGGCCCCGGCAGCCTTGGTTTCCCTTTCTACTTCGACTGACACAGATTACTCTGATCCCATTGAGATCCAACCCGGGTCTTCTGTCCCAGGACAACAGAACAGTCCTGCATCCCAATCTGCAGTTTCTCTGCCTGACCATGTGGATGCTGAGAGCATGATGATTCAACATCTACAACTTTCGACAGCTGTGAAAGATGTCCTCCTTTCTTCCGGAAAGCCCTCCATCAGGCAAACGTACTTTTTCAAATAGCGTAGATACGCTTCATGGTGCTCTCAAAATAACCACACTCCCTTTGAGGCATCAGTGCCAATACTGCTTCAATACTTTTACATCTGTCCTCTTCAGGACTCAAAACAAATTCAGTGCATGTTCACCTCGGTGCAATTTCAGCTTTTCATAAATCTATCAATGGTCAACCCATCTCTACAGTTCCTCTAGTGGCATGTTTCATGAAGGGCCTACACCTCTCCAAGCCACCTCTTTGACCACTCCCAGTAGCGTGGGATCTTAATGTGGTATTGGTTTAGCTTCTCAAATCTCTGTTTGAGCCCTTAGCAACTACCCACCTACGATATTTGTCTTGGAAAGTTATATTCAATTGTATTGCAACCTTTAGTTGTATTGTTGACCACTGTGATTGAAGGATAAAGTGGTATACAAATCTGGTTACATAAATAAATAAAATATTCCTCATCGCCCTGACCTCAGCCAGGTGCGCCAGTGAACTGCAAGCCTTAGTGGCACATCCACCATAGACCAGATTCCATCATGACAAAGTTGTCCTTCGGACACATCCCCCACTTTTTACCAAAGATGGTGTCACTTTTCCACATTAATCAGTCAGTAATCCTTCCGGTCTTCTTCCCAAGATCTCGTGCAGAGGCAACCCTGCACACACTTGACTGCAAAAGGGCTCTGGCCTTCAATCTTCAAAGGATTCAGGATATCTGAAAATCCTCACAATTATTTGTGTCCTTTGACCCCAATCACTTGGGTCTTCCTGTAATGAAACACATGCTCTCCAGATGGATAACAAACTATATCACTGGCATACGCCAAAGCAGGCCTTATCCTCATCGGTCATGTTATTGCTCATAATGTTCGAGCCATGGCAACGCTGGTATCAAACTTATGTATGGTAGCCATTGATGAAATCTGCCAGGCTGCAACATGGACCTCTATCCACACCTTTGCTGCCCACTACTGCTCGGACAAGGACTCCTGCCGGGATGTGGCCTTCAGCTGGGCAGTCCTTCAACATCTCTTTGGAACATAAGGACAAATCCTCCCCATCTACCCCTATATTCTTACCAGATCTCCTTGGTGGGGAAGTCTAGGTTAACCTGACCTTGCCCAACTTTCTGACCCGGTCTTCCGAGATCTTTGAGCTAGGGAGTCCCATATGTGAAGACTACATTCCTGCTTGTTCCTGGAGATAACGTAGTTACTCACCTGTAACAGATGATCTCCAAGAACAGCAGGAATTTAGTCTTCATAATCTACCCTCCTCCCCTTGGAGTTGTAGGGTAGTATTTTTGTTTTTTAACTCCTTTTCAGCTACAAACTCAGCGGAGGAGAGGGGAGTTGGGAGAACAGGAAGTCAGTGGCACAGGCACAGTGGAGCACTCCCAAAGGCTTTCCTATTGGTAGCTGGTGAGCTTCCCACGCCTACTTTGTCGGTATGCGATGTCACCCATTTGAGAAGACTAAATTCCTGCTGTTTCTGGAGATCACCTATTACAGGTGAGTAACTATGCTTTCCCTACTTGTACAATTGGCTGCTCAGGAGAACCATTCCAGAAGGCCCTGTGGAGTCTCTACAAGTCACTATTTGGGTGCTGCAACTGCTACGCTTCATAATCACTTACCCCAAATCCCATTTTAACCCCTCTCAACAATTGATGTTCATCATAGCTCTGCTTGACAAGTCAAGCAAAGGTCGTCTTTCTGCTCGACAGACTATCCAGATTGATAGTGCAGGAGGTTCCAATGGTATAAGCTAATATCCATTGACTCATGTTAAGGCTGTTAAGCCACATGGCCTCAACCGTTCATTGGCATGTCTCCATGTGAGATAAGCTCAATGGACCTTGAGTATGCAGGCCACCAGAAAGTTCAATGACACTTTATCACTCGTTCACTCACGAGTTTCTTGTCTAATGGACTCTCCACAGCAATTTGGCAAAACGTCTACCCTTTCAAATTCCTCCTTATCAAATATTTCTCATGACAGATGCATCCAGACCGGGTTTGAGAGCTCATCTCAGTGGGTACTACATTCAGGGAAATTTGGTCCCTCCAAGAGTCTCCATCAGATCAACTTTTGGAACGGAGAGCAATAGCACTCGCTAAGGCTTTTACAGATCAGTTAGTGAACCACATTGTTCAGATTCAGACTGACAATCAGGTTGCCATGTTTTACATCAACAAGCAGGGTGTAACAGGATCATACCATCTGGGTTGGGAAATGTTCGGACTGTGGATCTATCCTCTCTCAAGTGCTGGAGTTGAGAGCCAATTATCTATCCAAATGAACAAAATTATCTGGCAGAGAAGCTGAGTCGAGTCCTTCAACCTCATGAATAGACCCTAGACAGGGAGCTAGCTTTCTGTATCTTTACTCCTCAGAACGCTTGGGTGCCTCAGTTCACCTCCAGAGTAGGGTCACACAGCAACCTAGCCATGGATGCTTTCCTCCTCTGTTGACCAGGAAGTAGGTCACTGCTTACATCATCAGCACAAGCATAAATAGCTCAACCAGAGCTCTGTGACCCTGTCTTGAAGGACTGGAAAGGGGGGCTGTTACTTCTGGAGAGAAATCTGAAATTGTGAGTATATACTTCTGGGAATTTTTCTGAAAGGAATTTTTTTTCTTTTAAAGCTAATTAATCTGTGAACCCACTATTTTTTTTGTTAAATCAGTCAGGGCCTAGTAGCAACAGTTTAAGATTCAATTTAAAAACACAGAAGAGAACTTTCTGGTTACCTTTCATACCCAGTAGACAGCTGTAGTTTAAATTTCATAGTCACTCAGGGCCTAGCATCAGCAAAGTACTTTTAGTTTCAAATTAAAACACAGAAGAGAGCTTTCTGGTTAAATTTAGAATCCAGCAGAGAGCTTGTAGTTTAAATTTCATAATAGGTTAGAGCCTAGTAGCAGCAAAGAGCTATAATTTAAATCAAATCAGAATATAGTTTTCCTCAGCAGCACAGGACAAGGTACTGTGTAGCAGCCCTTTTTTAATAAGTGTTATATCCCTCCCACCCTCCCCTGGGAAAATCACAGCTTTATAGGTACTTGTACAACTTAAAAGACAGGAGGTGCTCTCAGGTGAAGCTCATTACCCAAATCAGTCATACACCAAGGACCTGAGATTAATTAAGCTTCAGGTGAACAAGGTATATTAAACTTCTTAGGTACAGTTTTAGTGGTATAAATATCCATTGCACCCTTTAGTACATATAGAACTTAAAGATCTAAACACAAACTTAAAACTAAGATGCAG
This sequence comes from Ichthyophis bannanicus, assembly GCA_033557465.1. Lineage (NCBI taxonomy): Eukaryota > Metazoa > Chordata > Amphibia > Gymnophiona > Ichthyophiidae > Ichthyophis > Ichthyophis bannanicus. The sequence goes on along the minus strand of CM066035.1, from coordinate 867,360,266 downwards.
ACAGCAGTCCAGCAGCGGGATGTGGGCTTTCCAGTCTTTTGCATTGAGTGTCACATGTATGATTTTCTCCCAGCTGGTGAGAGGTCTTACGTGTGCACTAGGTGCAAGGAGCTCTCTGCTCTCAGGGAACGAGTCCGTTCTCTAGAGGCTAGAGTAGCAGACTTGGAAAACATAAGACAGACAGAGAGGTACATAGACGAGACCTACAGGGATATAGTCCTGAAGTCCCACCTCCAGTCTGGCAGCATCCCTGTTGCCATGGAGGAGAGAGGTCACGTGACAGGAGAGCATCACCCTGGTGTGGCAGGAAGTGATCCTGTAACTAGGACCTGTCCTCCAGGTGATGTAAACCCCTCTCGCACCGAGGAGGTTTCTCCAGGGCCAAGTGCCCATGCGGGAAGGGTTAGGACAGCAGTTATAGTTGGTGATTCGATCATTAGGCATGTAGATAGCTGGGTGGCTGGTGGACGTGAGGATCGCCTGGTAACATGCCTGCCTGGTGCGAAGGTAGCGGACCTCACACGCCACCTAGATAAGGTCTTAGATAGTGCTGGGGAGGAGTCTGCTGTCTTGGTACATGTTGGTACCAATGACATAGGAAAATGTGGTAGGGAGGTTCTGGAAGCTAAATTTAGGCTTTTAGGTAGGAAGTTGAAATCCAGAACTTCCAGGGTAGCGTTCTCCGAAATGCTTCCCGTTCCACGCGCAGGACCCAATAGGCAGGCAGAGCTCCGGAGTCTCAATGCGTGGATGAGACAATGGTGCAGAGATGAGGGGTTCGGATTTGTTAGGAACTGGGGAACATTCTGGGGAAAGGAGGGGCTCTTCCGAAGGGATGGGCTTCACCTTAACCGGGATGGAACCAGGCTGCTGGCATTAACCTTTAAAAAGGAGATAGAGCAGCTTTTAAACTAGATAATAGGGGAAAGCCGACAGTCGCCCAAGAGCGCATGGTTCGGAAGAATGTATCCTTGAAGGATACTACAAAAAGCAGAGAGGTTCCAAAAAAGAGTAAAGTAGCCCAAATGCCCTCGAGTATGGAGCAGACAGAACTTAAAGATCCCAAATTACCCATGTCTACCAATAGCCAAATTAATATGAATAAAATACAGTCTCTAAAATGCTTGTATGCAAATGCTAGAAGTCTACAAAACAAGATGGGAGAGTTAGAATATATAGCACTAAACGAGAGGTTAGATATGATTGGAATATCAGAGACATGGTGGAAGGAGGACAACCAGTGGGACACTGTGATACCTGGGTACAAACTATATCGAAATGATAGAGCTGATCAAATTGGTGGAGGGGTTGCGCTCTATGTTAGAGAGGGCATTGAGTCAGAAAGGATTAAAGTTTTGCAAGAAACAAAATTTGCTGTAGAATCTCTATGGATTGAAATTCCATGTAAAAAGGGGAAGGCGATGGCAGTGGGGGTGTACTATCGTCCGCCTGGCCAGAATGAACAAATGGATGATGAAATGCTCAAAGAAATCAAGGAAGCTAGCAAAAGTTACAGTGCAGTAATAATAATGGGTGATTTCAATTACCCCGGCATCGACTGGGTCAGTGTCACAACAGGACATGCTAGGGAGATAAAGTTCCTAGATGAAATAAATGACTGCTTCTTGGAGCAGCTGGTTTATGAACCTACCAGAGGGGAAGCAATATTAGACCTAGTCCTTAGTGGAACACCAGATGTAGTGCAAGAGATAAGGGTGTTGGGGCCACTTGGCAATAGTGATCATAGCATGATCGCATTTGATTTAATTAGTGGAGGAGGGATAGTAAGGAAATCCACAGTACTACCCTTTAACTTTCGAAAGGGAGACTATGATAGAATGAGGAAAACAGTTAAGAAAAAACTAAAAGGAGCAGTTGCAAAGGTTAAAGACGTACATCAAGCTTGGGTGTTGTTGAAAAATACTATCTTGGAAGCCCAGACCAGCTGTATTCCACGCTTTAAGAAAAGTGGAAGGAAGTCCAAAAAATTGCCAGCATGGTTTAAAGCTGAGGTCAGAGAGGCTGTTGTTGCCAAAAAAGCATCTTTCAAGAAATGGAAAAAAGAGCCAAATGATGAAACCTGGAAACAGCACAAGCACTGGCAAGTCAAATGCAAGGCATTGATAAGGCAGGCAAAGAGAGAATTTGAGAAGAAGCTTGCTGCGGAAGCAAAAACGCGAAATAAAGACCTTTTCAAGTACATTCGTAGCAAAAAATCCGTGAGAGAGTCAGTTGGTCCATTAGATGATAAAGGGGTTAAAGGAGCACTAAGAGGCGACAAGGCGATAGCGGAGAGACTGAATGAATTCTTTGCTTCGGTCTTTACTGAGGAAGATGTAGGGATGTTACCCACGACTGAAGTGGTATTTAAAGGTGTGGAAGAATTGAAGGAAATATCGATACATCGGGAAGATGTCCTACAACTATTAGATAAACTGAAGAGTAGCAAATCACCTGGGCCGGATGGTATACATCCAAGGGTGTTGAAAGAACTGAAATTTGAGATTGCAGACCTGCTATCAGTAATCTGTGAACTATCATTAAAATCATCTCTAATACCTGAGGATTGGAGGATCGCCAATGTAACACCAATTTTTAAAAAGGGTTCGAGGGGTGATCCGGGAAACTACAGACCGGTGAGCCTGACATCAGTACCGGGAAAAAATGGTAGAAACCATCATAAAGAATAAAATTACTCAGCATATAGATAGTCATGACCTAATGGGAGACAGCCAACATGGCTTTAGACAAGGAAGATCTTGTCTTACTAATCTGTTATGTTTTTTTGAAGGAGTGAATAAACAGGTGGACAAAGGTGAGTCGGTTGATATTGTGTATCTGGACTTTCAGAAAGCCTTTGACAAGGTCCCTCATGAGAGACTTTTGGCAAAACTAAAGAGTCATGGGATAGGAGGCAGTGTACTACTGTGGATCAGGAACTGGTTAAAAGATAGAAAGCAGAGGGTAGGGCTAAATGGCCAATTTTCCCAATGGAGAAAGGTGAATAGTGGTGTACCCCAGGGATCTGTGCTGGGTCCGCTGCTTTTTGACATATTCATAAATGACCTGGAAAGTGGAATAACGAGTGAGGTTATCAAATTTGCTGATGACACAAAACTATTTAAAGTTGTTAAAACCCAGGAGGATTGTGGAAAATTGCAAGAGGATCTTGATAAATTGGAAGACTGGGCATCAAAATGGCAGATGAAATTTAATGTGGAGAAGTGCAAGGTTATGCACCTAGGGAAGAACAACCCAAACTATGGTTACACGATGCAAGGTTCCACATTAGGAACCACCACCCAAGAAAAAGATTTAGGCGTCCTTGTGGATACCATGTTAAAACCCTCGGCCCAGTGTGCAGCGGCGGCCAAGAGAGCAAATAGAATGCTAGGTATGATAAGGAAAGGAATGGAAAATAAAACAAAAGATATTATAATGCCTCTATATCGTTCCATGGTGAGACCGCACCTTGAATATTGTGTGCAATTCTGGTCGCCATATCTTAAAAAGGATATAGCAATTTTAGAAAAGGTTCAGAGAAGAGCCACCAAAATGGTAAAGGGGATGGAAGGCTACTCCTATGAAGAAAGGCTAAAAAGGTTGGGGCTCTTTAACCTGGAAAAGAGACGGCTGAGGGGAGATATGATAGAAGTCTATAAATTAATGAACGGAGTGGAACGGGTAAACGTAGATCGATTGTTTACCTTATCAGAATATAGAAAGACTAGGGGACATGCAATGAAGCTACAGGGTAAACTATTTAAGACTAATAAAAGAAAATATTTTTTCACTCAACGTGTAATCAAACTCTGGAATTTGTTACCGGAGGATGTAGTAAAGGCTGTTAGTGTAGCTGGGTTTAAAAAAGGTTTGGACAAGTTCCTGGAGGAAAGGTCCATAAACCATTATTAAGAAGGGACCCAGGATATCAATGCTTGAACCAATACAAGCATTGTGGAACCTGTGTCCCTTGGGGAAACTGCTAGGTACGTATGACCTAGATTGGCCACTGTTGGAAACAGAATACTGGGCTTGATGGACCTTGGTCTGACCCAGTATGGCATATCTTATGTTCTTATGTTCTTATGGATGGAGGGTCTTCTGTAGCTGTATCCTCCAATACCACTCATTGCCAAATCCCTCCTGAAACTCAAAACTGACAGAGGTATGATTATTTTCATAGCTCTTATTGGCCCCAACAACCAGGTTCCCTCTACTTCTGGAACTTTTCATCAGGGAGCCAATTCATCTGGGCCATGCACCAAATCTAATTTCACAGGAGAATGGACTGATGTTGCATCCGAGCATCAAGGCCCTCACCTTTACTGCTTGGATGTTGAGAGGTTAACTTTTTTTTTCTAAACCTGCTTATTTGTGGTGTTGGTGTCCTCTTGGCTTCCGGAGGGCCTCAACAAGGAAATTTTATGTTTTCAAATGCAGGAGGCTTACTGTCTGGTGTGGGAGCAGTCCGTAGATCCTTTTGCTGTGCCAAAAAAATATTGCTTGAATCCCTTCTACGCAATTCAGTAAGGGTTCACTTCTGTGCAATTGGAACTTACCATTGTGGCATAGAAGGCAAACCCATCTCTGTATAGTCCTTAGTTGTTTGAGTAGAAGCAAGCACTACATGAAACAAACTCCCCCCCCCCCCCCCCCCGAAGCCCCTGCAGTGTATTGGGACCTCATGCAGTTGATGAAAGTTCCTTTTGAGCCGCCCGGTTCCTGTTCTCAATGTTCTTGACCTGGATGGTCTTCTTGTTTGTGCAGTTATTTCATAGCAGAGAAATACTTCATACTAAGTTTCTTTCAAAAGTGGTTGCAGATTTTCATCTTAACCAATCATCCTTTCAACATTTTTCCCAGAGCCCCCATCCAAAGGGGAACCCGCGCTGCACATGTTGGACTCTAAAAGAACCTTAGCTTTCTGCTTGGAGGAAACAAAAGCAGATAGAAAGTTCATCCAGCTTTTTGTTTCTTTTGTCCCCAGTGCTAGAACTGCCATCTCCAGATGCACTTTATTAATTTGGCTCACAGACTGCATCTCTTTCACATATGCTTGGACAGGCCTAAATCGTGAGGATCATATCACCGCTCATAATGTCAGAGCCATGCCAGTGTCAGTGGCCTACTAAGATTTGGTCTCCATGGAAGAGAGATGCAAAGTTGCATTGTGGACTTGTGACCTCTCTTTGGATGGGAACTCCTGTTGCAAGACCAGATTTGGTCAACCGGTACTGCAGAATCTTTTCAGGGAGTAGAAGCCAACTCTACCCCTCCCAGGCCCATTTCTGTCTACCTTTTAGCATCATATCAGGTACTTGCAACCTGGATTTGCCACTTGAAAACAGGATACTGGGTTTAATGGACCTTTGGTCTGACCAGTCTGGCAAATCTTACCTTCAAGTGACGAGGGTTCATTTGATTACTTATTGTCCAGGGTTATTCAGACTGAAGGTAACAAAAAGCTGAGGGCATTGTCTGATATCTGGTGGCCTGTAGAGTAAGGCACTTTTTCAGTCTAGAGTGAAGAGTACCCTTTGTGGCTTAACTGGAATGAGATAGAGGGAAGAAAAGTGGAATGACTAGCTATTGGTTCAATTGAAATTCTGAAATGATCTTGAGGAGGAATTTTGGCTACATAAACCTTGACATTTGCTTTGAAAAAAACAGCACATAAGGAGAGCAGTATACAGATCTTGACTTTTCTTTGGGAGATGATGGCCACTAGGAATATAGTCTTTAAAGATAAATATTTTGTGGATGCTTGCCTCAGCAATTCAAAAGAAGGTTCTAAGAGTTGTCCTAGAACAACATTAAGCTCCCATGAAGGAGGTGGCTCTCAGGTAGCTTTGTGTTCAAGAGGTCCTGAATGAATCATGAGCCTAATGGCTGAAGGAAACTTGTTTTTCTATCAAGCTTCTCATAGTAAGCTGTTACAGCTAACAAATATAGAGAGACAGAATTTCTCTTTAGGCCAGAGGCTGAGAGATGTAAGAGCAAGTCAAATAGGGTTGGAATTGGGCATTGAAAGGAATTATGATTAGTTGTGTTGCAACTGTGCACAAAATGAGACCACTTGTTTTCTTAAGATTTCCTTGTGAAAGGCTTGCTGGAGGCAAAAGGATTCTGCTGAATTTCCTGCAATACCATTAGTTGACTGATTTGAATTTCAAGATCAGTAGTGTGAGTGAAGGCAATTTTGAGATTGGAATTCAAGAGTCAACCTTCCGGCTTAGCAAGGTGTCTAGTATTCCAAGGAAGAGCAGCACATCCATTGCTAGAGCAAGAATCCAAAGAAACCAGACCTGATCTGGCCAATATGCAGGGCTGGTCTGACTACTAGGCAGATTATACCAACACCTAGGGCAACAGCAAGTAGCTGCAGTCAACGAAAACCAGAGTCCTATTAGTAACACAAACTCAAGAGACTCATCAGTGGTTACTTTTACCTGTAGAAAGAAACATCCATTTACCCTTCTAAATGGCTTTTGGAAATCTCTCTCATTTTATTTATATATAATAAACATATATATAAATTTTATTTATTTTTTAAACTAACAAAGTTTAATGTTGAAAAGGCTGTCATGATCAAAATATCTGAAAAAAGGCCAGCCACTTGCAAGTTTTGGCCTGATTACAGAAATGTGCTTGTGCCTGAAATGAACATTTGCGGCCATGTCTGCTTATTTTAGGATAGGAATCTTGTATGCTACAGACATGTCCCTCCTTACTATTTTGCAAGCAGAGATGTGCATCGGCCTGCTGAACATAACACATCCTTGTTTCCTATTAATTTTTTTTTTATGGTCTTAAAAAGTATTGGGTATATCGGTACCTTCTCTATTCCCTCCATGTGTTTTAGTGGCAAAACAAGAGCTTTTCTGATGCATATTTATGCCCTGGAGCAGGAATAAACATGGACACCACCACTTGTAGATTGAGCCATGCTTGCCATTGCTGAAATTGGGTGGTCATGTACCTTTATAGAATGCCCCCATTCGACATGGATGTTCTTGCTCTGGGGCATCTACATATCTGCCTCCATGATTTTCACATCTACATGTCAGTTTTCAGATCATCTAAGTTACAAATAAGGCTTCTAAAATGACCCCCCTGATGTCCAAATAATGTTTTTATAGGATTGTTCTGCAAGGAATGGTCTTGAAATTATTATGATTGAGTTTAATTATCAAATTCTTGGGAGAGAGGGGGAATGCTAGGGTCTAAATATTAATTAAGAGGTGCACAAGGCTAAAGGTATGCCTAGGGTAATTTATATCCTTGTACTGGCCCTTCCAATATGGTACTATGAAGATTGTTTGCTTTATCCTGAAGAATTTTCTGAGATATTAGGAGGGGAGCGTAGAGGAGACCTTGGTCCTTGTTATGGTGACCACATCGTATGCTATGTTGTGGCCCCTCTGGAGCAGAATATCTGACACTTCAAGTTAAACTTGTTTGCACTGAAAGACTGTCAGTGTAACCTCACCAGTTAAATATATTATGAATGACTGAGTGCTCAAGAGACCATTCATGTGGGTCCAGGCACCCTGCTTAGCTGGTTGCTGAATGGGTTGTGTTCACCCTGAAGATATGTGGCTTGAAGGATAGTATTCAATGAAATGGCCAGGTTCCATATTCTGACAGCTGCTGTACAGATTTAGTAGGATCCTAAGCCTCTCATTTGTTGATGTAGCACAAACATGGCAACCTGGTGGTGCAGATAAGAAAAATCTTCCTTGTCACTCACTGAATATGTGGGGGGGAGTAGATAATGGTTCACAAATCTAGTTGACTGCTATGGAGAACTCTTTGGGGGAAAAAAGGGGAATTTGATTTTGCTCAAGCCTTTCTCAAAAGTTCAAGGTGAGGTACATTCAGGTACAGTAGCATTTTCTTGTCCCCAGAGAGCTTACAATCTGTTTGTACCTGAGGCGATGGAGGGTTAAGTGACTTGCCCAAAACTACAGGGAGCAGCACTGGATCTGAACCTGGCTTCTCTGATTCTCAGCCTGCAGCTCTAACTCTTAGTCTATTCCTCCACTCCCTTTTAGTGGGAGAGAAGCGATGATACCTTTTTGCATCATAACTTATTTACAATTAATATACAAGAAATGTTATTTTTTCCTGAATCATGTAAATTGATTGCAGCACCAGTTTTTGTGTTAACATGTTCTATGTACTTGTTGTTCAATTGTAAACTGCTATGATTACCTGATATAGTGGTATAGAAAACACTCAAATAAATGATTCCTCAGAAAAGCATGGCAATCAATAATACCAAACAAAGCGCTAATAACCTTGGAAACCTATTTTACACATCTCCCCTCTCCAACCACCAGGAAAAGCCTGAAGTCATTCAGTCCAAGACAGAGCTACACTCCCTCTTAGGTTCCACTGTAGAAGAGGTGCCAAAGGAGTTAGAGTACAGTGATTGCACTCAAGATACTTCCTCATCCCAAAAATGTCATGAGATCTCCAACCTGTCCTTGATCTCAGGAAGCTCAGCTTATACCTTCAAAAAGAAACGTCCTCACTTCTATGCTACCACTCTTACTGAAATGATTGGCTGGCTTCTGTCTTCCACTTAATTTTTATTGATAATAAACATTCAACACAAAACAATATATGTTAGTCTTTCCCTTTCTTTCATTCCCCAGTCCCTGCCTCCCACCTCCCATCCTTTTTGTACTATACAAACCCTGATAGGCATATTTGTACACTATATAACACAATCTACAGCTAACATGTTACTAGTACTAAGAAGATTAAGCTGTTATCAAGTGCTCCACTTAGGGTTACCAACTTTTTCACCGAGAAAAACCTGACACCTGTGGCTTGCCATGCTCCACCCATTCTCTGCCCCTAGTCCCACCCCTGCCCCGCCCCCAGCCCCACCCACAAAAATTACCGAGGATACGTGTAGGCTAACTTCCTTGGTCAGATAATAATTAAACTGGGAACCCCAAAATCCAAACATGAAATGTACAACACTGGAGAAATAAAACTATAAAGTAATTTCCTCTTGCACTAAACAAAAACGCAAAGATGTTATCAATACACACTTCCCAGACCAGACATATTCCAGTTAATAAATTCAAAATAAAAAGTATTTTTCTACCTTCTGTTTGGGCATTTTATTTTTCAGTTGCAATTGCTCCAGTCACTTTCTTCTGGTTTCTTCGTGTCTTCTGCGAGCTATCCATTTGTCCTTTCTTCTCTTTTAGATGTTTTCGATTCTCTCTCTATTTCTGCTTTAACATACTGATTGTTTCCCTTTTGCTCTTTCCCCCAATTCTTTCCTTATTCCTTTATCATCCATTTAAATTTCACCCTTCCATTCTCAAGCCCCTCACTCTCCCAATACCCAGCCCATCATAGACTTTTCTTCCACACAAAATATTTTTCCCCTCTCCACTCATTCCCCATCTATTCTAGTCCTCCCCCAAAATCAGTTCCCTTATAGTTCTAGACCCACCCAGCATCCACTCCCTTCTAATCCCATTCTCCTATGCCCCACATCAGCCCATTTCCAGTCCTATTCCAGCTCTTCATCAGCCCATTTCCAGTGCTAGCCCTCACATCACAGCCCATTTCCAGTCCTAGCCCCCCCCAATCACAGCCCATTTCCAGTCCATGTCCCCCATAGCAGCCTCTTTCTAGCCCTAACCCCCCCAATCACAGCCTATTTCCAGTCCTAGGCCCCCCCCCATCACATCCCATTTGCAGTCGGAGTCCCCCCGCACCATCACACCCATTTGCAGTCCTACCCCCCCCATCACAGTCCATTTGCAGTCCTAGCCCCCCTAATCACAGCCTATTTCCAGTCCATGTTCCCCCCCCCTCAACCATTGCCCATTTCCATTCCAAGTTCCCCCCCCCCCAATGCCCTTTTCAAGTCCCGGTCCCCCTCCCCATAACACCCCTTTTCCTGTCAATGTCCCCCCCCCCCATAGCCCTTTTCCAGTCCAGGTCCCCCTCCCCATCAAAACCCATTTCCAGTCCATGTCCCCCCCCCCCCACATAGCCCTTTTCCAGTCCAGGTCTCCCTCCCCATCATAGTCCATTTCTTTCCAGTCCAATGCCCCCCATAGCCCTTTTCCAGTCCAGGTCCCCCCCCCCCTAATCACAGCCTATTTCCAGTCCAAGTTCCCCCTCCCTCCGCCATAGCCCATTTCCAGTCCAAGTTCCCCCCGCCAAAGCCCTCTTCCCGTCCCTGTTCCCCCCCCCATAGCCCTCTTCCAGTCCATGTTCCCCCCCCCATAGCCCTTTTCCAGTCCAGGTCCCCCTCCCCATCACAACCCATTTCCAGTCCATGTCCCCCCCCTAAGCCCTTTTCCAGTCCAGGTCCCCCTCCCCATCAAAATCCATTTCCAGTCCATGTCCCCCCCCCCCAATAGCCCTTTTACAGTCCAGGTCCCCTCCCATCACAGCCCATTTCTTTCCAGTCCAAGTCCCCCCCCCCCATAGCCCTTTTCCGGTCCAGGTCCCCCCCCCCCATCCCAACCCATTTCCCGTCAAAGTCCCCCCTCCTAGCCCTTTTCCAGTCCAGGCCCTCTCCCCCCATCACAGCCCAGGCAGTCCTTGGCCTCCCCCAAACCGCGGCTGTCTGAGGCTTTAGAGGGAGCCGGGGAAGCCCGCGCGAGGCCCCGGCTCCCTCTGAACAGCCGCCAGCGTGAAGAGCCTTTACCTTCACGCTGGCGGCTGTTCCTGTGAAGCCGCGAATGCTGGGAAAGATTAAAGGGCAGTGCCGTTAACCTTTCCCACCAATCGCGGCTTCACAGGAGCTGCCGCCAGCGTGAGGGTCAAGGATCTTCACGCTGGCGGCTGTTCAGAGGGAGCCGGGGCCTCGCGCGGGCATCCCCGGCTCCCTCTGAAGCCCTCCGGGGTGGGAGAAAAGCCGGTTTTTTTGCTCTGGCCGCTCCCGATCTTGCGGCCAGAGCAAAAAAAACGGCTTTTCAAGTGCCGGTTTTGCCTCTGCGCCGGCAGCCGGCCTGGCCATGGAAAAACCGGCCAGGCCGTCTGAAAACCGGCCAGTTGGCAACCCTAGCTCCACTGTTATCAAGTGTCCTTTCAATCAAATTCAGTTTTCTAATAAAGTTTAGTTCAGATAAATTCTTGTTGTTCTTGGGGCCTTAATGTCTGCTGTTCAGTAGTCAACTCAGTTTAATTGTCAATCATGTGCTCTGACCTAGTTTATATAGGGGGGCTGTAGGGCTGCTACCCCTGCAATTCTGCACCTGCAGTTCTCCGGCCTGCTCAGCAGCTCAGGCCTGAACCAAGTTGAACAGACTGTAGCAGTGGAGTGTATGCAACCAAATAATACCAGGAGTCACTTCAGGATCCAAGCCACTTTAATGTACACAGGCTCAGACAAGTCAAGCTTCAAAAAGGACTGAGCAAAGCTCTTACAAAAAAACATTCATTTTATACCTTTTCTAATACACACAAACTCTTCTATTGGTCCCAACGCCCCCCTCCCTATATTTATCCAATCAGGGTCCTTGTCTGGGCCTCTTCCCTTATTCCCCCTTCTCAATACAGCTGAACAAAAGGCATATTAAAAGTGTTGGTTACATTTTTTACTTCAAGGACATCTTTAGCCAAAGGAATGTGAAAGTATCTTAATGAGAGCAGAAAGTGTTGAAAGACATTACGCAGACTCTGCAATAAACAGATTTCTCTAACTTGTAATTCTGATCCTTAGCAGCACTACTAAAAAGTAGGGGGTTTAAAATCCAAGCCTAACTTACAGGATCTTACAGGCCCATCATATTTACAGGTCATAGCATACAGCTTATAGGCCATAGCCTATCACACTCCCCCCTTTGATTATTCTCACCCTAATGTTAAAGTGGGTGAGAATCAAATCACACAGCACGCTCAGTGTATGGTGGGGCTTCCTCTTGGGGTAAAGCCTGATAGCGCCAGACAGCTAATATTCCGGCTGCTGTTTTACGTTCAACTGTACTATCAATTATGGAGGTCATCATTCTCAAACAAAGGGGTAGCAAGCATGGAAGAAATAAACACATGAGTATCATTAGTATAATTACAATAACAAAAGTCTTCAGCCCTCCTAATCCAGAGAACATTGATCCAAACCATCCATCAAGCTCCAGTCCATTCCAAGTCTGGACTGGTACATATGCTTGCTTTCGCATCTGATCAGCTATGTCTTCAACAACTTGTCCATTATCATCAATCTGTAAACAGCAATTAGTTAGATTAAACTTACCACACACTCCTCCGTCAGCTGCTAACAAATCTAGTTCTAAGTGATTCTGGTAAATAGCGGTGCACATTTGGGTACTTTGCTTAGCTAAAAGTGTCAGCGCTTTACTTGTTTCATTAGTTATAATTTCAACTACAGCTTGCAAGCGTATAATGCGATTTATCATATAAACGGGTACGGTATCCCCAGGTACCATCTTGCTCCCATTGGGGCCCAACGGCATAAAAACCGCCGTTGCCAGGGCCCAGGAGCAGCAGCGCTTTCGACGGGGGTGTGAGCAGGAGCTCCCCCTTCCTCCCAGAGCTCGCCTCTTTCCATCGGGGCCCAACGGCATAAAAACCGCCGTTGCCAGGGCGGGCCCGCGCCTGAGGGCCTCGCCAGAGGGCCCTTTGGCATGGCCCTTAGGCGTTGGTCCGTGGCATCTGTTCCTGGAGTCCTTGATGAAGTATGGATGCCCTTCCATGTATCAGGGTAATGTGCTGTGCCATGTCCCTCTCTTCCTCTTGTCTGTTTGACTGTCTCTGTCCTCTACTCTGTCCTATCTTATAAATGGCGTTCCTTTCTTGTTTCCCTAAATGATGTAATATTGTAAACCGCTCTATGCCTTCGGGTCTGAGCGGTATATCAAATTCCAATAAACATAATAAACATAAACAATAAACATAATACGAAATTATTCTCTCAGGTGGCCATTCATCACCCTGCCACTTGTCCCATTTACCTATCTGTAAAGTATTTCATTTCTGCCTGTGATTATATACAGGGAAATTCAAACGTTCTCCCTGGGAAATTGGGATAAGGATGAAGGAAGGTCGTATTGTCCCTAATACACATGCTCCTCCCCAGTTATTAGGAAGCTGGGCATATGTTCGAGTACCACAGATCCAATAAAGTCCAGGTGGGGCTTGCCAGGTGTTAGGAGTGATAAGGTTAGTCCATATCTTAGTAAGACTGGGAAAGTTAACTAAGGGACTGGGGGGTTCTGTAACATTTACACCTGACCACCAGAATGTCTGTTTAGTTGTAGTATTATAAAACGTTTGGCTCAGACAGACCTGCTGTCCGACCGGCATAGTAAATTGTGATCCTGTGCAGACAAAGCAAAGACGGCCAACAATAGTTTTGGCCAACACCCATTCACTTGTAGTCTTATTTAAAGCAGTTTGATTATATGGAACAGAGTAGTTCAATTCTTGTGCTTCCCATGGCCATTGGTCACCTATCTTAGTCCCCCCACAGAAATAACAATTGGAGATGTTCAAACTGGAAGCCATGGTTCCCGCTAACTCAATGAACAAATCCTGTGAGGTATTGGGCAGTTCTAACTTTGCTTGCATGACCTTATAGAAAGTGTGATGTTTTCGGAAGGGTGAAGAAATATGGGTTTTGGTGTTTAGTTGAATATAAATACAAGTCCCAGGGTCTGTCCCACCTCCTGCTATACGCAAACCAAATCTATACCCCTGCTTCCATTGACTAGGATCAAGTATAAGGAGCCTTAAAGGGTTACAGGCACCTTTCTTACACTTCTGGGGCTCGAGCAGTGGCAGCCTTTCTAAGCGGCCTCGACGGTTATCCCCACTTTGTCCTGTGGGCCCGCCAGACCAAGTTGCATAGTATACACTTTCCCACTTTGGACAGAAATAATCACTCTCAGTGGCCTTGCTATAAGTAGATGAGGAACGTGCCCCAGTGCATGACCCCCACTTATATGCTCCCTCAGGGCACATATACTTATTATCATAGTAATAGGCTTGTTACCATGACCCACAATGATAATAACCATTTCTATTAATAGCATCACATGCATCAAAATCCAGAAAAACAGGTCATGTGGGATCTGAGAGTTGGCAGGTAGCATTCAAAAGAGCCCCATCCTCATTGTTCCATCGCAGTTCCAAAACATGATAGGAAGGATTCTGGCGGGGGATGAAACAAGTCCTTGTATTCCCTTTTGTGCAGATACTCAATTCTGTCCCATTATACACACATCGACTGACTACACCAGTGCAGGTATAGTAAGAGTGATAAAGTAAAGTTTGAGTTACTTTTATCCCAGTTCGAGTAGTAGTTATGCAGGCTGCACAGGGAGGTAGGGCAAAAGTCATCTCAAGGCACCCCAAGACTGCTGCCAGAATGAAGCAATAATAATGAATCATGATGATCATAGTCTCTGGAAAATTGGTGGAACTGTCGGCTTCCACAAAGTGTGACAGATGTAGAGTTGATTGTAGATCCTCAAGCTTCTGCCGTACGTGAACCTACCAGCTTTGTGGCAGGAGTAGGGCTGTAGATTCCAAAGTATCACAGTCTTTTAAGATGTCTCAGACTCTAGTATAGTCTCTCAATATAACACAGTCTCTTTAGAAGATCGTGATTCCTCAAAATAACACAGTCTCTCAGGATGGTGGTTGTCATCGTAGGGTGAGCCGCAATGGAGTTTCAGGATCATTTATAGAAGTCCAATGACCAAGTTCAGAAGCGGCTGCTGGATTTACTCGGCTGTGATGAATCCAAGGCTCAAATTCTGCAACTTCAACTGCTGTAGGGGTTAACAGTAGGACGACGTATGGACCCTTCCAGTGAGGCGCTAATGGCGTCTTCCTCCACTCCTTGACCCACACTGAGGTTCCAAGCTTGAAAGGATGCAGCGGTTTAGTCAAGTTGATGGGCAGCTGGTCTTGTACTCAAGCATGAAGATTCTGCAAGACAGAACTTAAAGCCAATAGTTCTTGCCTAGTAATTTCAGATCCAATTTGTCTCATATCCCCTCTTATCCCTTGGACAATAGGAGGGGGTCGCCCATACAGGATCTCAAAAGGGGAAACTCCTAAAGACTTAGTAGGGGCTAAGTATATCCTAAGAAGGGCTATAGGAAGAACCTGGGGCTACTACAGGTGAGCTTTTAGGCAAAGTTTAGACAACTGAGATTTCAGGGTTCTATTCATACGTTCTACTTCTCCTAAATTCTGAGGTCTATAGGCAGTACGCATCTGATAATGTCAATATCTCGGGGTCATACTTAATGGACTTGCTTCCTGAGGTTATCCACCCTTATTCTTTGTACAGGGCCCCATGTGCATGTAAAGTTGTGAAAGCATACTTTGAGTCTGTGTAAACATTTATGCAAAGCCCTTTTCCTATTAGTAATGCCCTAGTGAGGGCTATCAGCTCAGCTTTCTGTGCTAAAGTCCCTGGGGCCAGAGCTGAGGATTCGACTACCAGGTCCAGAGTCACCACTGCATCATTTACTCTTCTTAGATCTTGCACTGGGCAGTAGTCACCTGTCCCAGGCTTCTTAACTAAAAGGAGAGGGGTATTCCAGGGCGACTGGCATTCTTTAAGCAGTCCATACTTTAATAGTTTCATCAGATGACAGTGAATGCCTTCGATGCCTGGTCGAGGGAGAGGGTACTGTCACACATGTACTGGCTCTGCTCCTGGTTTGAGGGTGACAAGGACTGGGGCTATGTTCTTCGCTAGGCCCGGTGGATTATCTTCCACCCACACTCCAGGCGGAGCTGAGATATTGGCGGGTACGCAGGAACGAGCTGCCTTGCTTGGAAAGGTATTGTAGAAATGCCATTCTTCTTCCACTTGAAGCCTGGTCTGGCCTAGTCTTCTTTCATGCCATAGCCCTCCACGGCTGCCATTCCCTCAATAGCTTCTTCCTTTTCTTGTTGAAACTGTGCTTGGCTCATCCCTCCACGATGCTGGAATCCCCCCCCCCCCCCCCCCCCCCGTTCTCCAGGTGTTCCCTCCTCCCCTCTGGGAGGCAGGGTCTACTTGCGGGCATTCATTCTTCCAATGTCCTTCTTCTCTACAATAGGCGCATTGATTCACGCCCAGTGAGGGCCGGTCACTCCCATGGCCCCTTCCACGTCCTCTAGCTCTTCTATTAGGAAAACCTCCTCCACGTCGTTCAACTAAAGCGGCAGCAAGAAGATCTGCCTTCTTCTTCATTTTTCGTTCACTTTCTCTTTCTTTCATTATCACGATTCACAAACACTTTCTGGGCAACTTCCATTAACTGTACTGTATTCATGCCTGCAAAGCCATCCATTTTCTGTAGTTTTCACTTGATATCTCCCTGGGAGTGACTTACAAAGGCTGCATTTACCATGCGCAAGTTCTCCGGAGCTGCTGGGTCATAAGGGGTATATAGTCTATAAGCTTCAGACAATTGCTCATGAAAGGCTGCTGGGCTCTCATTCGGACCCTGGATAACTTCTGATACTTTCCCAATGTTCATTGCTTTCTGGCCTCCCTTTCTCAGACCTTGCAACAAAGCTTGGCGGAAACGGGTCAAGGCTGTCGCCCCCCTTTCATCGTTCGGATCCCATTTAGGATCTTCATTTGGGAAAGCTGCGGCGGCTGCTTGCTGGTGATCTATTTCTCCTCCTCCTGCTATGGGATTTTCTGCTAGCCAATGTATGGATGCTTGCACCACTCGTGCTCCTCAGTAATAAAAAGAGTGGACAAAAGCTGGCAGCATTCCGCCCAGGTAGGCTGATGGGTTTGCATAATACTGCTCATTAATTCAGTTAAGTCTTGGGGCTTGTCAGTATAGGATGCATAATGCGTTTTCCAATTTAATAAATCAGTTGTGGAAAAAGGTACATAAATCAAGCTGGTGGGTCCCAGCATCATCTGGCCCCCTTCACCTATCACAGGCGGGCCGGGCACCTGATGTAATGGCTTTAGGCGGCCATCTTTCTTCTGGGCAGTCACATGTCTTAGATCGTACTTCCGGGTGTGGGCCTCAGCAGTGGGTGAACTCGGACCGGCGGACGAATCTCCGCTTTCAAGTTCATCGGTGGACGATGGTCCTCCCGAAGTACTCTGGCTTGACTCGGGACTTTCAGATGGGGGAGGGTGCTCTCCCTCCTGCCGTGAAGGTGACTAGGGAACCCCAGCACCCGGCCCTGCCGCAGATAAAGGCGGGGCTGAGGGGACCAGCCTATATGGATACTGAGACTGGCGACTCAAGGGATCTGGAGACTCTGAGGAAGAATAAACAGGCAGTTCCTCTCCCTCAAACTTTCGGGTTCCCTTGGTAGTTGCCACTAATATTCTGCACTGTTCCTCATGGCAGCGCCTCATCCAGGAGGGCTGCTTCTCACATACACTTAACCAGGAGTCTATATAGGGAAGCTGATCAGGATGAGCTTTCCATACAATCTGATGAACTAAGGAGATAATACTAACGTTAAAAGTGCCCTCCCTGGGCCACGAAGCAGCTAACATGGGCCACTCCCTTTCACATAACATTCCTAATCGGGACGGAGACATTTTGATTCCATAGTCTCCGGTAAATCCCTTACTGAAATTCCTGATCATACACTTTAACAAAGTTTGCTTGGACTCTGCCCCTTCCATCTTAACAAATGTGCGTGCAACAACAAACAATAGGAAAAGGGGGTTCGGGCTGCAGGTAAGGGGTCCGTACAGCCCTGGAAACAAATAGGTAGACAGAACACCAAACGCTTCCTCCTTTTCGCGACCTGGGTGCAGTCGCCTGGCCAGGAAATACGCTACTCAGGAGTCCGCTCTCACTTGGTCTGTATTGCAAGACCTCTCAATCGCACAACACACAGACAAACATGCTAGCAATTCCCAAATTCCCAGGCCTGACTGACTGAACCACGATTAACCAAAAGGGTCGGTGGGTTCCCCCCGCGCATACTCATGCAAGGGTACTTGGACCGCCCTGAGAGGTGATCAAGCTCTCTTTTACCTTATAATTCCCAAACTGACTGACTGAATATCAAAGAAAACTTCTACTCACCGGATCCGGTCAAAACCACTGCCAAACCAGCTCATGGATTGAATCCTGGACTCTCCTCGGGTTTGAAGGTGTTGGCCAGCTGGACCCGGTGATCCGCCGAGGCCAGGCGGAACCCTCTCCGATACAATGAGACCAGCGGCGCCAGAGAATTCCCCCGCATCAGACGGACACGGTTCCAACTGGGCCAAACCTGGAGGCGAGAAGTCGTGGTATATTTACTTGAATACCATCCCCCACTCACACAGTCCCGTCTGGGGTGCCAGAACTATGTAGCAGCGGAGTGTATGCAACCAAATAATACCAGGAGTCACTTCAGGATCCAAGCCACTTTAATGTGCACAGGCTCAGACAAGTCAAGCTTCAAAAAGGACTGAGCAAAGCTCTTACAAAAACATATTCATTTTATACCTTTTCTAACAGTCTAATACACACAAGCTCTTCTATTGGTCCCAACGCCCCCCTCCCTATATTTATCCAATCAGGGACCTTGTCCGGGCCTCTTCCCTTATTCCCCCTTCTCAATACAGCTGAACAAAAGGCATATTAAAAGTGTTAGTTACATTTTTTACTTCAAGGACATCTTTAGCCAAAGGAATGTGAAAGTATCTTAATGAGAGCAGAAAGTGTTGAAAGACATTATGCAGACTCTGCAATAAACAGATTTCTCTAACTTGTAATTCTGATCCTTAGCAGCACTACTAAAAAGTAGGGGGTTTAAAATCCAAGCCTAACTTACAGGATCTTACAGGCCCATCATATTTACAGGTCATAGCATACAGCTTATATGCCATAGCCTATCACAAGACAAGATGGATTCCTCACTACACTTTTGCTGTGTTCCGCTACAGACTTGACTTCCAAGCAACTGCTTGCGCAGCATTTCTATGTGTGCATACAGAAGCCATTGTTCCTGGATAATTCACTGCCCACATGCAAGAACATCTGCTTCTCTGGTCTTATCTATAGCTGGTTCTACTGGCCTTGGACACTTGTACCTATGCCCAGAAAACTACATACTGTTTTCTCAGCATAACATCTTACTATGGATCCTTTGTCTGCAAGAAGATGCCTGTCATCTACCTCCTGATTCGCTGAGAACACCTCGGACTGGCTTGTGCCAACCAATCACTGGAACTATGATGGAGAATAATCACAACGAATAATACAATCTGCGCAGAACTTTTACAGGTTTTTCGCTGTTTGTGCCCTGCTTACCTGTTTTCTGCTACCTGATCTGTCTGCAAGACAGCCACACTATGTGTGGGCAAGGCCGTTCTCCAAAGGACTGAGATAAGACTTCCACAGATACCTTCGGTGCTGTGTTCTACCGCGGCTCGCCTCTGAAAGGGCTGTAGCCTGCGTTATCTAGCTTAGATGCCTCCTTAGACTGGTGCTGCTGCAGAGTCTCTGGACATCAGCCAGCAGAGTGACAGACAAAGCTAAGGTATAGTCTCTCTCCTCCTCCAGATGGGCAAAGGATAGTTAGAAACTTATTCTATAACTTTTCTCAGTGCAGAGTGAATCAGTGACGTCTGGTTACTAATTAGTGATTTATTACTTTGTCCAATTCTGTGTCGTAACAAATCTCTACCTCATATTTCTAATCATATATCTTTACCTATATATATATGTTTGTATATTTTTCTACCTGTCCATAATAAATCTAATATATATATCTACAAACCAGACTTCTTTTGTGGCTCATTGCCAGAATAACTCACAGAACTTCGGGCTGGGTATCAGTAGCCAATTTCCTCTGGACATAACTGATAGCCTAACTAACTTATTCTTGCGCTACTAATAATCCCTACAGGTCCATATCTTCAGGAATGGTGTCAAGTTCTTTTGGCATAGAGCCGTAAGTTGGTACATAAGTTATAAGTGCTCCATCCTAGAATGTACATCCAAGAGTGTAGGTGCCTCCACATTTTTCCATAAGCGGGCTATCGCAAGCCTAGTTGAAGTGCATGCTATTTTACACAGACTGTATGCATCAGAGGTCTCAGCAGTATCCTTAATGTTCAGTAATGCCAAACATGGGCCAATTGCTATTGCCTGCCTGGTTAGTTCGCCCATCCACATACCCACACTTCTCCATAAGGGATGTAACTTCTCGCACTCCCACCACATGTGGATAAACAAGCCAACCGAGCCGCACACTCTCCAACATAATGCAGGACCACCTTTGCATCCTTTGGGGTGTCATATACCAACGATACAGCATTTTATAGTTACGTTCTAATATATTACTCGCCACCACCCCCTTACACAGGCCCTTGTATATAGATTCCCATTGAAGATCATCCCAAGGTCTATTGAGATCTTTCTCCCAGGCTACCTTATGAGACCACATCAAATTATCATCACAGCCCATTGCCTTGTAGATTTTTGAGATTGCTCCTTTTAGTTCCCGGTCCTCAAAGAGGCCATCAATTTCCCCTCCCATCTTGCCTTTCCCTTCCTTTCCAGCCCTCTGGGCGTAGTGAATAGCTTGATTATATCTAAATCTATCACTAGGTGGCAACTGATACTCTCTCTGCAGCTCATCAAAGGGGACCTACTCCCCCTTCCATTAACTGGCCAATGTTCTTTAGCTCTTTTGATGCCCATCTTTTAAAGACTGGGTCCCTGGGGGAACCTTGGGTTATTTAACAAAGGTAAGAATTTAGAGCACCCCTGAGGGCCATACCACCTGATCTGCCATTTCCACCAGATTTGTAAAGTGAGA
This sequence comes from Ichthyophis bannanicus, assembly GCA_033557465.1. Classification (NCBI taxonomy): domain Eukaryota; kingdom Metazoa; phylum Chordata; class Amphibia; order Gymnophiona; family Ichthyophiidae; genus Ichthyophis; species Ichthyophis bannanicus. The sequence continues at coordinate 867,339,512 of CM066035.1, read as the reverse complement.
TTTACAAAGGGATTCACCTGTGCCTTCATATTCTTACCACACTCCCTTGACCATATGAACCCTCCCATATCTGTACATCCCTGACTCAGCTTTTCCAGTTCCACCCAGTCCGCCTGCTCCTGTGACCACCATTCTAAGACTGCGTGGACCCGGGCTGCTTGGTAATATCTCTTCAACAGTGGGACACCCATTTCTCCCTCGTTTTTACCTGTACAAAGAATGTTCTTGGCCACTCGAGGCCTTTTCCCCTTCTAAATGTATTTCATAACTCAGTTTTGCAGTTCTCATAGGAAAGGAGTAGGAATCTTCACTGGTAGATTCATAAATAAATACAGAAGCCTGGGTAGCAAAATCATTTTTATCAGTGCAATCCTTCCCATCCAGGACACCTCTAGTCTGTCCCACCGATCCAGTTCCTTTAAAATGTTACCTTTTACCGGAATATAATTGGCTTGGAACAGTTTTCCCCTTTGCAGAGTAATGTGAACCCCCAGATATTTAATACTATCCTTTACTTCTGCTTCAATCGGTCTACCTGCTCTTTACATACTGTTACATTTAATAGTTCCAATTTGGAGGAGTTAATGCGAAACCCAAAGACTTCCCCATAAACTGCCAGTTCCTGCAAGATAGAGGCTAGGGATCGCTCCGGGTCAGCTACAATAAAGAGGACATCGTCTGTGAACAGGGACATTTTGTGGTGTTGGTCTTGTAGCTTAAGTCCCTGTATAGCTGGTTGGTTCTGGATTCGCTGTGCCATAGGTTCCATGGCCAGGATAAAAAGTAATGGGGATAGGGGGCACCCCTGTCTGGCTCCCCTAAGGAGCGCAAATGAATTAGTGATAGACCCGTTTATTTTTAAGCAAGCCAGTGGCGATTTGTATAGAATCTGAACCCACTTTAGATAGGACCCAGTAATTCCTACTTTCTCTAATGTTTTAAAGAAAAAAGGCCAGCCCACCCTATCGAAAGCCTTCTCAGCATCCACTGCTAACAAAGCTAGGCCTTCCCCTTTACTCTTGACTCTGCCACATTAAGTTCAGGACCCTCCTGATGTTATCAGACGTTTGTCGATCTGGACCTAACCCGGACTGATTTGGGTGAATCAGCCTAGAGAGACTTGGCATGTCTAGTCGCCAGTACCCTGGCAAAAATCTTTAAATCAATGTCAAGCAGCAATAAAGGATGGTACGAGTCACATTCAGTTGTGTCTTTGCCCTCTTTGTGCAAAATACTAATCCCCACCAAGCGAAGCGAGTTAGGCATCTGGGATTCTGCAACAAAGGAATTAAACATCTTCGTAAGCGGGGCCACTAGGGCCCCAGCAAAGATTTTGTAGAAGCGATTGGGGAACCCATCCATACCAGGGACTTTATGAGCTGGAAGGCTCTTAGTCACGTCAAGGATCTCTTGTTCCCGGATCGGGCTAGAGAGTCCTTCCACTGCTTCTTTTGTGAGCCGAGGTAATGTAACCTTGTTAAGGTACTCCTGTATTTTCATCTCATCAGCCAGGAGTTCAGGGATGTACAAATTTTGATAAAATTTAATAAACCTTCTTCAATATCCCTCTCAGACCATAGTACCTCACCTTTTGCATTTTTAATTTTTACTATGAGATTCTTAGCTGATATTTTTTTAAGCTTACGAGAAAGCAGCCGCCCAGCTTTATTGCTGTACTCTAAGCACTGCTGCCTCAACAAACTAAGTTTTTGGTTGATTTCATGAAGCTTAATTTCACTCGGGTCTTTCCTCAAGACCCTTAATTTCATTTTTTGCTCACTATTGGTGGGTTCTCTCTTAAGCTGCTGTTTTACTTCTCTAATGGACAACAACAATTATTGTTGCTTGCGTTCCCTGAGCTGTTTTCTATGTGCCCCTATAACTATAAATTTACCCCTTGATACCGCTTTGAGGCAGTCCCAATTGGTGCCTGGTGAGCAATCACCACGATCATTGAGTGCCAGATAATCACCTATCTCCTCCAGGATCTGTTGGACTACAGACTGGTCCTCCAGGAAGGTTTCATTCAATTTCCACTAGGCCCTATTAAGCTTCTGATTCCCCATCTGGAGGCTACAGGGGCGTGGTCCGACCATGTGCACTCTTGTATATCACTTTCTTAACCTCTGACACTATGGTTTTATCTAAAAGAAGTAAATCTATCTGGGAATACACTTCATGGGCAGGGGAGTAGAATGAAAAGTCCCTCTTGTCTATCATTCAACTCCTTCCAAATATCTACCAGGTCGAGACCACTTATTAACTGCTTTAACCTAAATCTGTGAATTCTAAGAGTTGAGGCAGAATCTTTGGAGGTTGTCAGACGGCTGCCTGGGTGAGAATGTTCACAGTCTTGGCAAGTGCATATATCAATATGATTTGCAAGGGATTGTGGGCAATGCAGTCCATTCACACCAGACACAGCTGCTCACAATAATTAGTTGTGCTTGAGGGTAAAGCCAATAAGATATTTATTTATGGGGTTATTTCTCCCAACACAGATATGCTTGGTAGCACATAAATCAGGATACTTGCTTTCAGTGTTAAACTTGAAAAAACAAAATCAGGAAAACAACATTTGAACTTGTCAGGCAATCAAAGCAAAAGAATAAAGACCTGGTTGGTAACAAACTGGTCTTTTCTGTAGGCTTCAGCTAATATTTTCTTAGCAGTGTATCAAACAACAAACAAAAATCCACAAAGAAGGGAAAAACTGTTCTTTTCAGGTTAACTTCTTATATCTTCCCACATAGATTCAGAAGTGATTCCCTCAGAGCTCACAAGCAATTAGGTAAGGCTCAATTGCTAGCAGTTACCCAGCTGAAACCCCTTAGCTGGCTTGCTTTCTACTGCGTGGCTAAAAATCCTACTCAGGAGCTTTTCTGAGTAGATTAAAGAACAAGTTTGTATTTCTTTGTGATGGTTGCTGTACTTTATAACAGAAAATCACCAAAGGAGTTTAGACAGAGAGCAATCCATGTAAACACATCCTTCATCTGCAATCTCTCCCCCTTCTTCAACAATCATGGGTTCAATATCATGGATTGGCACAGATGAATTTCTCAATGGAGCACTTTCAGGAGAATACTTGTTTCCCTGCTGTCTTTCAAGGTTATAGCTAGGGCATAGATCAGTGTTCATACCTGAGCTTCCATTGCTGTTAGAGTTCCTCTCTATATAGCCTGGCCAGTATGTAGTCCAGTTCTTATATCCAGCCTTCCAATCCAGATCCCTGGACACTGGATCTCTCTTCACATACCTTCTGGCACGGGTCTTAGGGTCCCTTCCACGTGCAGCCGTCTCCCTCACAGGTACCGTCTGGAGATTCCTAGCTCTGCAGCACCATTCCTCTGGCTTTCCCCAGTCCAATGGTGTATGCTGGCCCTTGGAATGCCTCCCAGTATACGTACTGCTCCGGATTCCTCTAGATCTCCCAAAGGCTTTTCTCTTCTTTCTTCCAAAGGGTTTCTTGCCCTCTCTGTCCGTCCGGTTTGGCTTCTGCTTCTGATGATCCTCCAGATGAAACTGAGAATATCCAAGCTGATCATGAAGATGATGATGAGGATCAGGATGAGGATAATTCTCTGTAGAATAAACTCTACCTTTATTCTGCTTAGATGAGTGCTCCACCTTAACACAGCGCAGCTGTGCTTAATCAGGCCCTGCCCTTTGAGATGAGTGCTTAGGGATTACCTCATAGCCCTCCTGATTGAACACATGTTTCCCCACTTCAGCTCCTCTAATGGCTGTTGGAAACCTGGTGCATTCTGGGACTGGTAGTCTTTTATGGGAAAATTCTGTTTTCTTATTTCTACCAGAACTGACAGGTTGCTTGTTCAGAGTCACTTCACCTTTCCTATAGCTCCTTCCTGAGCTATGATAAGCTTCCTTATCACAAGGTATCCACCAAAGGGTTGAGAGCCACATTAAAATCTACCCCCATTATTATTTTGCCTTCAGCTGTGCTTAATAACAAATGATGGACTCTCTGAAAAAACTCTGCTTGGTGGGAATTCAGTGCATTGATACTGGCTAGAGTATACATCAGGGGGACCCACTTGACCTTAATGATCACATAGTGTCCCCCCTTTATTCCTATGTACCTCCAAAATATGACTGGATACTCTATTGGACATAAGACTCCCCACACCCACTTTCTTCTTTTCAATTTTGTTTGAAGCAAAGATTCGCTGGGGATAGTGGGGATTCTTCATTCTGCATTCATCTTTAGGCAGCAGGTGTGTCTCCTGCATAAACACAATATCCCCCTGTAATCGCTTACACTCTTTAAAGAGGAGTTGACGCTTTGTATATGAGTTAAGGCCCTTAATATTGAACATCATAAGATTAACTTCAGCCATGGTTTAGACTTAGGCCACCATGCCCACCAATCCAAGCTCCAGGAGAATCTTCCCTTATCTACCTTCCCCACCCTCCCTCCGCAAAGTTCTCCCACCCCCTCCCCCATCTCTTCCTTCCACCAGGTCCATCAGCAATTGGACCCAAGAAGTGTTAGGCCAGACCCAGACAGCCCGAAAGTTGCTGTAGCCCTGTTCACTCTGTAAAAACACCCAACAATGAGAACCCCCGTTGCACCACTCCATACCTTCAACATAAACAGTTATGATTATACAATAAACTGTTGGCTTTAGCTAGCCAAGTCTTAGCAGTTGCACCTTATAGACTTCTAATAACAAGCCAACACCTTTCCATTTACCCTCAGACCCGATTAGCAGGTCTAACGGGAAACCTCAAGTCTTATTTTGATGCTGTCCCTTTAAAGATCTCTGATGGCACAAATGCTTATCACCACCTGGGGCCCGACGCCACTGAGATTGCGGACCAGTGTTTGCTCTTTCTCGACCAGAGATCTCTGAAACACGAGGAGAGCAGACTGGTATATCCAACCATCCTCTCTGTTGAAGACTCAAAATCACCGCTTCCACAGATATGGCCACCGTTGTTTTCCCCACAAATAATAAACTAAGGCCCACTGGAAAGAGCCACTTATAACGAATATTTTCTTCTCTGAGCTTCTTTGTCACTGCTTAGTATTCCCTACGTTTTTTCATTCTGATGCTAGAAATGTCAGCATAGACTTCCACCTCTGTCCTTCCTTTGGATTTTGCCCAGCTGTGCCATTGAGATCACCAGCTCTTTGGTTCTAAATTTGTGCAGGCATGCGATTGTCACGAGGGCTATTCTCCCTCTGGGGACCCAATGTTCGGTGCGTGTAATCAGTAGTGAAGCACACTCCTTCAAGGGGCACCCCTGCTGCATGGAGCACAGCCCTGCAGAACTCCTCAACTTCAATATGGTAGTTGATAGAGTCCTCTCCTTCTGGTAACCCCTGGCTCCTAATGTTGGATCGACGGGAGCGATTCTCCAGGTCCTTGAGCTTTTGAATAATATCATCTTGTGTGGAACTCAAGGACTTCATTTGTTGCTTGAACAAAGAGCAGTGCCCTTTGTGCTCCTCCATGCGGTTCTCCACTTCTTCAATCTGTGCCCCCAGCGAGGCCACGTCCATTTTTAAATCGTTTATCCATCTGTTTTTCATGTGCTCAATTCATGCTTGGTACTATCGAACCATTCTTTCAAATTGTCACGCAAGCTTTGGATCTCTCTTGGAGTGGCTTTTATGGGGTCAGCGTCACATGCACTGCCAGCCTCACTGTGTCCTGTCGCCATTTTTGCTGTGTGCGTTTTGGGACCCGCTGTGCTTTTGTAAGAGAAGGTTTTTAAATCAATTCCTGGTTTCTTGCCTGCCATCCGTCTACCTCCCTTGTGCTGCCCCAGTGATATAAGATCAATCTTAATCTTAGAGGGTGCAACAGGGATCCATTCAATCCATTGTGGGTATTTATTTGGCTGTCCGTGACGGAGCCCTCTCTTCAGGCATACATTCGGGTGCTGTCATCGCTTCCCTCTCTGATTGGCTGGCTTCTCTCACTCAAGGAAATTCCTACTCATATATTGATCCATCATCAGCACTGTAAGTTTCTATACTTCATATTCCTAATGACGTATTGCCAATATTGAGTGCTCACCTTGAGGGACTACACACTCTGTGAGCAAGTTGAAATGCACTCCCCATCCAAAGGTGGTAGAGTTTTTTTATAAATGCAAGGGATCCCTTCAGGACCTTTCCCAATCCTATATGCGTCGTATACAGGCCCATTCCATTTCTAGCCTTAGCAGTAGGCGCATGCCATCTTGTTGCAACATTATCCTCTTGGTATGTCTATTTGATTCTGCCAGCCCTCTATATAACCTTAGTGCACTTCAGTGTGGTTTTCCTTTTGACTGTGAAGCTGAGTTCTGTGCTGTATATCCAAAGCCCTACTTGTGGCCTAGTCTTTTATTTTGTTTGTATCCTGTGTGGAATCAGTACTTTATTCTTGAAGTGTCTGCTTGTGGTGATTAGGGAACCTGTCAGAGGTTTTACCCACCCCTCTCGCGGAGTATGGAGAGCGAGAGTGAAGCAGCAGTTTGCCACCCAAGCATAGCAAACAGTTAGAGGAAGCTGGTTTACTATCTGAACTTAACAGAGGAGTTTGTTGTACAGAAGATTTGCCTACTGGAAGAGGTACAGTGGGGTGACTACTACAAAAAGGATTAGAGAAATAGGTTTTCAGTTAAGAGGAAGAAAGGGCACTGTAATTTGTTAAGTGCTTAGGAGCCTTACCCCAGGATTCTTCTGCCAGCAGCAGAACTGATAAATATTTAAACTGGGATCACAGGCATAAATATCTCAAGGGGACACTACCTGTGTCATTAAAGCTTGTGCATTTTGTGATACTGGACATTTTGTTTACAGTAAAGAGCTCTGGAGTACCCAATTTGGAGTTAAGAGCCTCTTTAATAGATGTGCCAAGGGCCTTGAAGGGATTCCTTCTCCACACAGAGATCCTGCTCCTTGACAATAAATGTGTTAGCTGAGTGAAAAAGTAGGAGAGAGCCTGGGATAAAACTTTTAAGTGATTTGGGACCTGCATGCTACCCTAGGACAAAGGAAGGTTACATAGAAATGGCACCCAATAGCATAGAGCCTACTGGTGTAGAGGCTACTTTTGAGGAGGAAATGGACTTCTGTGGACCTTTTGAGGCATTTGGAGAATGCAGGCAAAAACGCTCACAATCGTCAAAGATGGCCAACATTCCCACCAGGGAACAAGATGGAGGAGAAATCACACCAAACTGCCAAGAAGATGGGAGTTCTGCATATGATCCTGACATCACAGATGACCTCTTAAACCAATCCAGAAATGCCCTGTTAGCTGTAGGTATGTGATGCTCCTGAAGTATACAAGGTGTGCTCTTGCGAGCACAAGGCAACCTTCTATGCACACGTGGATGCCACATTTCTCAGTTGCCAACCATGATGGTAACTCAGACCAGGAGGTACTACATTCCACCTCCAGTGCCAAGGACTTTACCACTGGTCTGCTGTTACAGTCTGTAGCAGCAGCAGCAACTAAAATTTCATTTATTGGTATTCCCACATCAGGAACTAACCCAGCATCTATTCTGCATCCTCAGAGCTCTAGCCAACAAGGAAAAGAGAACCATTTGTATGGCGAGTGAGGCACATAACCAGCAGTGCCCTGCTTCCTGTCGATAACAATGTGTGTGCTAGCTGGGTGACGGAGTGGGAGAGTCTGGGATGACTTGGCCCCTGCATGACATACCTGCTACCCTAGAGCAAGGCAGGGTTACATAAGAATCAATTAGTAGGTTGGAGTTTGGAAGGGACAATCCATCTCCAGATTGGAGGGAATCTGTCACCAATGCAAGAACCGTTTCTTGGCTTACATTACCCACATCTTCCTGGATATTGACTGTGTTTACATGTACAGTATCTGTATAGTGCTTATGCCTTGTAGCACTATATAAATGATCAGTAGTAGTAAGAGGCCTCTTTTGACATGCAGAAGGTACTGTGGCTGCTGCCATATGCCCCAATATTTTGAGGATGCTGTGCATTGATTGATACTGCCTGAGATGTGCTGAGCTGATATGCAGTGATCATTTGCCTATTTTGTTCTCCAAAACATAGAAACGTGATGGCAGATAAAGACCATACAGCCTATCTAATCTGCGCCTCCATACGAACCACCAAGCTCTACAGTCCTTTTTCCCTTAGAGATCCTCTGTTTGTCCCATGCTTTCTTGAATTCAGATACAGCTTTTGTCTCTATTACTTCCACTGGGAGACTATTTCATACATCTACCACTCTTTCCATAAAGTAATATTTCTGCAAATTACTCCTGAGTATATCTCCTTTCACCTTCATCCTAAGCCCCCCTCCCCTCCCCCCCCATGGTAGAGCTTGCTTTCAGTTGAAAGAGGCTTTCCTTTTATGCATTTATGGCACAGAGGTATTTAAACATATCTATCATATCTCTCCCATCTTTCTCCCAAACTATACATATTGAGATCTTTAAGTCTGTCCCCATATACAGTATGATGAATCCCACTGACCAGTTTGGTGGCCACCCTCTGCATTGACTCCATCCTGTATATATACTTTTGAAGGTGTGGTTTCTAGAATTGCACACATTACTCCAAATGAAGTCTCACCAAAGATTTATAGAGAGGCACTATCACAGGCATGGACAAACTACGGCCCGGCGGACCTTTTAATCCGGCCCGCCAGTATCCCTTCCTAGGACCGGGCTAATAAGCAAAAGGCTCCGAAGACCTCTTAAATCGAGTTGGCAACCCCCTTCCCCCACTCCAAAGTGGGATTCATTTTCTCCGAACATCACAGGGCTGCTTAATCTTTCAAGGGAAGCGGCTCCGTCTGCTCTCCCCTCCCGAGTCCCGGGCAAGTAGCGCACTACTTCGGGGTGGAAGTTCAAGAGCCGGAGTCCTGGGCCCGCGGGTACTCGCTTGCCGCATGTGCGCCTCTTCCTTCCCCGGGAGAAGAGCTGGCAATGGGACGGAGCCAGCTCGCTGCTAATGAGATCCTGTCACCGCCGTGCAAATGAAAGCAGGCCCCTGAGTCCCTGTTCACGGGGACTTGCGTCTGGGAGACACCCCAGCAACCCCCCCTTTACTAACATGGAAGGCCAGACACCTGAGGGAGGGGGTCCCACCTTGAAGGAGCTTTGCACTGCACCAGAAACTTAGCAGATGGTCTTCAGCCCCAGCAGAGGGGGGAAATGGTGCAATGAAAGTCTGAGAAGCGGAGGAAAGGTGCTTGTGGGCTGCCGGAGCTCTCGGGCTGAATGCAGAAGCAGGTGCCCCCCGCCCCAGGCAGGCGCCTTACCTCTTGCTGAGGCCTGCAGGATCCTGCGATGAGGCGGGCGAGAGGCGAGCGATCGGAGCCATGGGCTGGGCTTTTTTTTTTTGTTGCAGCAGCAGCAGCAGATTGCTGGCAAGGACACAGACTGTCCCCCCGCACCTCTCGCACTCAGCCTCCAATGAACTTCTCCCGAGCTATTAATAACATGAGTGAGGAGCCCATGTGGCATCTGCTATATAAGGTAAGGCAGGTGCTATAGGAAGCTAAATATACTTAAGGGCACAAGAGAGGAGCGGAAACTGTGGCACGCAGGAGTGGAAAGCCGGAATCCGATCGCAACATCGCAGGCTCCCGGGGAAGGGCACAACTTCATGTGCTCGGGGGCAATGTGTTGGAAATCTGCTGTCACCGCAGGAACGGACTAAGCCAGGCCTGGTTTTGTCCCGTTATTGTCTGGAAGCATAGAACATGATGCAGACGAGGACCCCCTTGGTGGCATCAGCAAGTTACACCTGGAGATTCTGGGATTCTGTTAAAATGACAAGGTCTTTGGAGACACCCTAGAAATCTCTGGGTGCCACATTAAGATTGGAAGAAAGAAACAGTGGGGCAGCAGTGGTGTCTGAATTAGCCTGCATAGGCCTGAGAGAGAAAGAAACAGCAGGGGTGACTGAACTGATCGCCACAGCGGTTATTTTTATTTATTTACTTTATTTTTATTCAGCTTATGTCTTTCTAGTAGTAGTTCAAGTTATTAGATTCAGGTACAGCATGAAGAATTCTGCCGTCGGTTTTCAGATTTGGAAAAAATTGAAAAGTCACTTCAGCTGGTGGCCTGTCCCTTTTCACAAGACCCAGAAACAGCACCACAGGAAGTGCAATTGGAACTAATCGATCTTCAATCTGATGCAATCTTAAAGGAGAACTTCCACTCTCTTCCACTAAAAGAGTTCTATGCCTCACTTAAAGATGACTGTTTTCCAAACCTCCGGGGGATGGCACAGAAGATTCTGGCCTTGTTTGGCTCGACCTACGTGTGTGAGCAGACGTTCAGCGTCATGAACATCAATAAAGCCCGTCACAGATCCCAGTTAACTGACCAACACCTCAGATCTATTCTGCGAATTGCAACAGCAAAGCTATCTCCTGACTTTGATGCCTTAACAAAAAAGGGAGACCAACAACACTGTTCCCACTAAAATTGAAGGTACTATTTTATGAAAGAAATACATTGCATAAACGTTTTGTAAAATAACTCTTTTTATGCTTTTCTACCTTAAATTAATCTAAACATTTAATGTTACAAATTTAAATTTAATTTATATTAATTCACACATACACACCGTCCATCTACTCTTGGTCCGGCCCCCGGGTCCAATATATGAACCCATTGCGGCCCTCGAGTCAAAAAGTTTGCCCACCCCTGCACTATCATCTCCTTTTTCCTACTGGCCATTCCTCTCCCTGTGCACCCAAGCATCCTTCTGGCTTTCACCGTTGCCTTTTCTACCTGTTTAGCCACCTTAAGATCATCTGCTGTTCTTTCATGGACAGAAGCACTTCACCCCCTATAGTGTACCGCTACTTTAGATTTTTTGCAGCCCAAATGCATGACCCTGCATTTTTTTAGTGTTAAATTTTCAGCTGCCAGATTCTCAACCATACTTCAAGCTTTGCTAAATCCCTGCTCATGTTATCTATCATGTTACCTGTGGGACTGGGGTTGCTAGTCCCACAGGTGCTCCTTGTGGTCTTGGGCAAGCCACTTAACCCTCCATAGCCCATGTTCCCTGTAAAATAGTTATCTCCAAGTTATAATGCCCTGTTCAATGTAATTTCAGTTTGTTCAATGTAAACCGCACTGATGCAGAATAGCGCGGTATATAAGAGAATGTAAATAAATAAATAAATAAATAAATAAAAATCTATGTCATCTCCAGGAACAAGTAGGAATGTAGTCTTCACATATCTGCGACGTCTGTACTGACAGATTCCATGTGGGAATGCTCCCCAGCATCCAAAAGGAAAGCTTTTGGGAGCATCCCACTGTGCCTGCATCGCTGCCTTCCCAATTCTTCCTCCTCGGAAGTTCTTTGTTTTCCGCGAAGCCAGCAGGAAGAAAATCCTGTCACTGCAGAAAATTCCTTTATTTTATTTCTTTTGTTTTTTTGCGGTCACATCTGCCTTCCCGTCGATGCCAGGACAGACTACTGTAGATTCTTTTCTATTCTCTTCTTATTTTCTAATAAGTAAATTCAAAATTTTTCTGGGAACAAGCAGGAAGTCAGTCCTCACATATGGGTGACGTCGGCACTGACGAAGCCCTCGTGGAAGCAGCCCCCCCAGCTTTCAAAGAAAGCCTTTGGGAGATGCCACCATGCATGCATGGTCCCCTTCCCGCCCAAGGGTGCCATCTTGCTCAGTCTCCTTTTTCCGCGGATCTCTTCAGACGTTGTCTGACTTGTCCCCAGAAAAAGTTAATTATTTTGTTCCCCAAGTTTCCAACTCGCCTCCGGTATTGTACCGGTACTCTTCCTGCCTACCAACTTTGGTGCCTCGGTGTCTGACTCGGTTTAATTTCATTATTTTCTTTTTCTGACACCTTTCACACATTTTTTTCTCCCGCTGGCAGCCCAGAGAGTCTTCGACCTCTCAGAGGTACTTTTTTCCCCCATGGCTACCAGTGGTTTTAAGAAGTGTGATCGGTGCTCTAAAATCATGTCTTTGATCGACACTCACGACTGCTGTCGTTGTTGCCTCGGGCCAGACCACGACCCGGCAGCCTGCGGTCTCTGAAAGAGGATGTGCAGGAAGGCCCTCAAGAGCCGCCAGCAGCAACATGATAAATTTTTCCCCGAGTCCCTGATGCCTCCGAAAGCCAAGGCCTCGTCTAGGGCCCCAGCGTCTCGTGCAGAACTCTTCGAACCCGACCCTCATCATGGGTCCTCGGAAAGTAGGTCTCCCTCGAGGGGACCCAAAAAGAAGAAACAACCCTCAAAGGTGGCGTCCTTGGATGGTTCTGACTGGCTGGGAGCTCCCCAGGCCTGGTTCCACAGTCTGAGACGCTTGTCCAAGGCGTCTGAGAAGGAGTGACCTGCGAAGGTCCTCCAGAAGGATCCAGCCTCAGTCTCCAGACACCATTCTCATTGAGGATTCCCCTTTGGGGGATCTGGCGTCAGGCCCGAGTCCCTGGGTGCCTGCACCAAAATCTGCGGAATCTTCTGGTCTGGAGTCCAGAATGGCAGCCCTGGAGCGCAGTTTGTCTGCCTTCATGGGCCAACAGCGTGTGCTGTTGTCTGGCACGTCCGGTTTATCCGCCCCAACCACCAGGCCCTCGACATCCAAGCGATCCTCGGCCGAGGTCACGCTCTGAGCCCGCTCAACGGGACCACGGTCAATCCTGGCAAGTTTACCAGGTGCTGGCCATAGGGCATCGGGGCCCTCAAGGCCCGTGGAACAGCCCTCCTACGAGTCCTCCACGGACTACTCCAAGTGGGAGACGGAGGACAAGGAGTCCCCCGATACCCCTCGCCACCATGACGTCCCTTTGGATTCTCACATCTCGGAACCTCAGCGGTGGTCCCCGCCTGAGGTCATGGGCTTCTTGGACTTTGTCAAGGACATGTCTAAGGCCCTGGCATTCCTGACTGTGTCAGAGAAGGACCCTTGGGCGGATGAATTAGAGATCCTCCAGTATGAGGCCCCTTCGGGGGAATCGCTCACGGTGTCCATCCCTCTCATTCTGTAACAGCTCATGCTCCACATGTGGGAGATACCAGCATCGGTGCCGGTGGTGAGCAGATGGCTCGACTCGATGTATCAGGTCCACTGGAGCCCGGACTTCCAGAAGTCACAACTGCCGCATAACTCCATGGTGGTGAACTTAGCCATGCATCGGCTGAAAAGCCAGAAGACGCACTCCTCAATGACCCCTGTCCTCGGCAGAAAGTACTACCAGGGCTCAATGCTCCTCTGTCGCATCCAGGCCTATCAGCTGTACATGGGCATGTACTTGAGAGATCTGGCGAAGGAACTTGCCGGGTTCTTGGCTGGTCTCTCCACGGAACCTTTGCAGCAGTTGAAGAGCCCGGCCAAGGCCATCCGTGAGTGCTCCAAATCTCTCCAGTATCTCGGCCTACTTCTATGCGGACGATATTTTCCTCCACCACTCTGACGCCGCCTCCCCCATCTCTCCTCTTTATTCTTGCCTAGCTTCTGTTGCTTCTTGGCTTTCCTCTAACTTTCTGCATATCAATCTCTCCAAAACCTCTGCCATCTGGTTCACCTTTGGGAATCTTGCTCCCCCCCCCTTGTTCCCCTCCTCTCCTCCTCTCCAATCTCTCTTGCTTCCTCCCTGCGTTACCTTGGGTTACCCTGGTTTCTTCTCTGTCCTTTAAAGAGCACATCTCCTCAGTGGTAAAACGGTCCTTCTACACTTTGAGACAGCTCCGAGCAGTTCGCCCTTTCCTGTCTGTCCCCTCGATGACCACCCTACTCCTGTCTCTAGTAGTATCACGCCTGGACTATTGCAACGTCTCCCTAGCTGGTCTCCCCCAATCCCAACTACGAAGATTACAGCTTGTTCACCACACCGCCGCCTGTATCTTGACCCATGCATCTTGCTATGACCATAATACCCCCATCATGATCCATTTGCACTGGCTCCCGGTCCCATACAGGATACATTATAAAGTGCTTCTCTTCATCCACAAGTCCATGTATACCGGTACCCCGCTTTACCCGCAGATTTGATCCACCTTCATACACCCCATTGCTCCCTCTGGTCAATCCATGTTAATCGTCTATTTCTCCCTTCCCCATCCGAGGTTCATCTTGAGTCTACACGCTCCTCAGCTTTTTTCTTCTTGGGTCCCCGGCTCTGGAACTCGCTTCCCACTGCCTTCTGTTTAGAACCCTCCTACAAAACATTTAAATCAAGGCTAAAAACTCACCTATTCTGTAATGCATATGACCTCCCTTTTCCTTCCTCTCCCCTATCCCCACCCCCTCGCTGACACTACCTGCTGCCCCTCGCACCTGTATCCCTGGCTGCTGTTATCTGCCTCTATCCTCTTTCTCCTGTCTACCTTGAATTGGCGTTCCTTTCTATTTCCTAGTAGTCTCAGAATTTGTTTGTAAACTGCTCAGATGCTTGTAGTATGAGTGGTATATAAAATTTTCAATAAAGATAAAGATGTCTCGAGTGGTCTATGACAGATTCGAGTCGGCGGCCCAGGTAGCCGTGGTGGGCATTGGTGCATGCCGCCAAGCTTAGCTTCAGTCATCTGACCTCGAGGCAGTGGGTTCAGGACAAATTGGTCGATGTCCCATGCCAAGGAGAGAACCTCTTTGGCAAACCCGTGACCGACAAGGCTGCTGAGCTGGAGACTGAGTTCATGACAAGGACCAGGCTTTCTAAGAAGACCACTGCCCCTCCCCGACAGAAGGGCTTGGGTAAAAAGCCCATTTACCCGAGGAAGGGAGCTGCTTACCGAAACTACCCACCCTATCAGGCCTTCCTGGCCCCCAACAGGGTCAGCAGGCCAAGGGACATGGGCATGACCCGCGTAAGCAGAAGGCTCCAAAATCCCAGGCACCAGCCCCGGCCCAGCCAGGAGGGAGCTTTTGATTCCTTAAGCATAATCTCCCTACCCCAAGGAGATCAGCAGCCCACAGGGGGACGTCTGGCCCTCTATGCTCAGAGATGGGTGGCCATCACCACTGATTCCTGGGCATTAAGAGTAGTCAGGGAGGGTTACCTCCTCCACCTGGCTCAGACACCTCCCCCTTAATTCCTGGGAGAGCCCCTCGGGTCTCCCCTACAGCGGGATCTTCTTCTGAAGGAGTTGGCATGTCTTCTCGAGGACAAGGTGGTGGAACTGGTGCCCCACCACCTCAATGGCAAGGGGGGTTCTACTCTAGATACTTCCTAATCCTAAGGCCCATACTTGACCTGTGCAACCTCAACAAATTCCTGGTGAGGGAGAAGTTCAAGATGCTCTCCCTTGGAACATTGCTGCCGTACCTCCAGCAGGGAGACTGGCTATGCTCCTTAGACCTCAAGGATGCTTATACCTACATCCTAATCCACCCCAACCACAGGCAGCATCTGCGGTTCGTAGTAGGGGGCAGGCATTTTCAAAACAGGGTGCTCCCTTATGGCCTAGCCTCTGCCCCAAGGGTCTTCACCAAATGCCTGGCAGTCGTGGCTGCCTTTCTCTGGCTCCAGGAGATCTTTGTTTTTCCCTACCTGGACTGGCTCATAAGGGGAGGCACAGCCTCAGAGGTGCACAGGCCACTGCATGCATCATCCAGGTTCTGCAACACATGGAGTTCATCATAAACTATCCCAACTCTCACCTCCTCCTGACACAGTGCCTGGAGTTCATCGGGGCAAAGATCGACACACTCCAGTCGAGGGCCTTCTTGCCCAAGGACCGAGCCAATAATCTCTGATCCCTAGCTTGGGACGTACAGCATCATCTTACGGTGCCTGCCCGGCTTCTTCTGCGCCTCCTCGGGCACATGGCCTCCACGGTCCATATCACCCCAGACGCTCACCTCCATATGAGGATGGCGCAGTGGTGTCTCCGGGACCAGTGGTCACAGGCCACCTCCGAGACCAAGTTTCAGTGACCCGCCAGTTGGCAAATTCCGTGGTCTGGTGGCAGTCGCCCCAGCATCTTGAAGCAGGCATGCCTTTTCAGGCCCCAAGCCACTCGACAGTCCTCACCACAGACTCCTCCCTGCTTGGCTGGGCAGCCCACTGCGGAGATCTCCGCACTCAGGACAAATGTTTGCCAGACGAGAGCACCCAGCAGATCAACCTCCTGGAGCTCCAGGCCATACCCCTTGCCCTGAAGGTCTTCTTTCACCATCTGCGTCATCAGCCGGTGCTGGTCCAGGCAGACAACCAGGTGGCGATGTTCTATGTGAACAAACAGGGGGGCACAGGGTCTTGTGCCCCTTGTCAGGAGGCACTGATCCTCTGTTCATACGCAATCCAACAGGGTATCCTCCTGCGGGCAGTGTACCTGCCAGGCCAGGACAACCTGCTGGCCGACAGACTCAGCAGAGTTCTTCAGCCGCACAGTGGCAGCTGGACCCCAGGGTAGTCAGTTGCCCTGCTTCTGCTCCCGGCAGGCCCACCACTCCAGGGTGTCAGCGGACACGTTCCTGGTCTCTCATGGTTGGAAGGCCTCATGTACGCCTCTGCAACAGAGCCTTGCTCATCCTGATAGCTCCTCGGTGGCCCAGGCAGTCGTGGTTCCTGCTGCTTCTGCAGTTGACAGTGGAGGCCCCCATCCCCCCTTGGGAACTACCTTGGGTCCCCTTTCCTGACAGCGTGGCTACTGAGAGGGTTACTCTGGCCCCTCTCAACCTTCCAGTTGAGGTGGAGGACATTCTGCTGGCCTCTTGCAAGGCCTCTACTAGGAAGGCTTATGCCCTCAAATGGCGCAGGTTCTCTGCTTGGTGCGCACAACACGGGGCTGATCCTTTCTCCTGCCTGGTGGCTCTGGTGTTACCTTCTCCACCTCTCTCACTCCGGGCTCAAGTCTAACTCTGTCTGAGTGCACCTGAGTGTTCTGGCGGCGCACCACCATACAGTGGATGGTAAGCCCCTCTTGGTCCAACTGTTGGTGACCCATTTCCTCTGGGGCCTGCTCTAATCAAAACCCACGGTTCGCCCTCCAGCAACCGAATGGGACCTCAATTTTGTGTTGGGGCAGCTCACTCGCCCACACTCCGAGCCTTTGGCCACTTGCCACCTTCACTACCTCTCTTGGAAGGTGGTTTTCCTGGTTGTGCTCACCTCTGCTCACAGAGTTAGCAAGCTCCAAGCCCATGTGGTGGAGGCACCTTATACCAGGTTCTACAAGAACAGAGTGGTGCTTCACATGCACTCCAAATTACTGCCGAAGGTAGTGTCGCCCTTCCATCTTAACCAGGCAGTGGTGTTCCTTCCTTCTTTCCAAGACCTCATTCCAGTCATATGGAAATGGTCCTTCATACCTTGGACTGTTAGAGGGCTTTGTCCTTCTATATCCAGCCTACTTAAGGCCATCGCAAAGCTTCTCCACTTTTCATCTCCTGTGATCCCAGCAGGCTGGGGGAGGCGGTGACTAAGTGTACGCTGTCCACATGGGTGGTGTACTGTATCGCCCTTGCTTATGAGCAGACGAGGCTCCTGCTGGAAGGCTGCATCACGGTGCACCATGTCAGGGCCATGGCAGCTTCAGTCGCAAACCTGCGCTCTGTCCTGATGGTGGACATTTGCCGGACCGCCACCTGGTCTTCAGTCCATACCTTCACAGCTCATTACTGCCTGGAAAGAGAGTCCCAACCGGACAGTGCCTTTTGCCAGGCTGTGCTTTGTAACCTTTTCGGGGTCTAGGCAACTCCTACCCTCTGACCCTTTTGTATTCAGGCTACCGGAGTGCTGGTTTCATTGGACATAGGGGTCCTACTGTGGTCTGTGTACAGGGACTCAATTGCTGCTGCTTGCGGCTTCCCTTGAGGGAGCCCTGTTTTTGCTATGGGCTTTTGGTAGCCTGTAGCTGGGGAGTCCCATATGTGAGGGCTCCACTAAGAAAAAATAGTTGCCACATGAGGATACAAACCCAGTCCAAAATCATGGTGTCAAGGAAGGAATTCTTTATTAGATCTATCTCTTACACCATGATGCCCGACACAGGCCATGTTTTGAAATAACTTCTTCAGGGGAAACTCTGGTGTACTGATCCCTTTGTGCACAATACCAGTGCTACTGCATTTGAAACGGAAGACTTCCTCCGTAACTATTCATAGAAACATAGAAATATGATGACAGACAAAGACCACATGGCCTATCTAGTCTGTCCTTCCATATCAACAACTACAAGAGTCCCCTTTTTACCTTTAGAGATCCTCTGTGTTTGTTCCATGCTTTTTTTAATTCAGTTACTGTCCTCATCTCTACCACCTCCACTGGGAGACTATTCCACGGATCCACTACTCTTTCCGTAAAGAAATATTTCCGCATATCATAAGAACATAAGAACATAAGATATGCCATACTGGGTCAGACCAAGGTCCATCAAGCCCAGTATTCTGTTTCCAACAGTGGCCAATCTAGGTCATATGTACCTAGCAGTTTCCCCAAGAGACACAAGTTCCCCAATGCTTGTACTGGGTCAAGCATTGATATCTTCGGTCACTTCTTAATAATGGTTTATGGACCTTTCCTCCAGGAACTTGTCCAAACCTTTTTTAAACCCAGCTACACTAACAGCCTTTACTACATCCTCCGGTAACAAATTCCAGAGTTTGATTACACGTTGAGTGAAAAAATATTTTCTTTTATTAGTCTTAAATAGTTTACCCTGTAGCTTCATTGCATGTCCCCTAGTCTTTCTATATTCTGATAAGGTAAACAATCGATCTACGTTTACCCGTTCCACTCCGTTCATTAATTTATAGACTTCTATCATATCTCCCCTCAGCCGTCTCTTTTCCAGGTTAAAGAGCCCTAACCTTTTTAGCCTTTCTTCATAGGAGTATCCTTCCATCCCCTTTACCATTTTGGTGGCTCTTCTCTGTACCTTTTCTAAAATCGCTATATCCTTTTTAAGATACGGTGACCAGAATTGCACACAATATTCAAGGTGCGGTCTCACCATGGAACGATATAGAGGCATTATAATATATTTTGTTTTATTTTCCATTCCTTTCCTTATATACCTAGCATTCTATTTGCTCTCTTGGCCGCCGTTGCACACTGGGCCGAGGATTTTAACATGGTATCCACAATGACGCCTAAATCTTTTTCCTGGGTGGTGGTTCCTAATGTGGAACCTTGCATCATGTAACCATAGTTTGGGTTGTTCTTCCCTAGGTGCATAACCTTGCACTTGTCCACATTAAATTTCATCTGCCATTTTGATGCCCAGTCTTCCAATTTATCAAGATCCTCTTGCAATTTTTCACAATCCTCTTGGGTTTTAACAACTTTAAATAGTTTTGTGTCATCTGCAAATTTGATAACCTCACTCGTTATTCCATTTTCTAGGTCATTTATGAATATGTCAAAAAGCAGCGGATCCAGCACAGATCCCTGGGGTATACCACTATTCACCTTTCTCCATTGGGAAAACTGGCCATTTAGCCCTACCCTCTGCTTTCTATCTTTTAACCAGTTCCTGATCCACAATAGTACACTGCCTCCTATCCCATCACTCTTTAGTTTTGCCAAAAGTCTCTGATGAGGGACCTTGTCAAAGGCTTTCTGAAAGTCCAGATACACAATATCAACCGACTCACCTTTGTCCACCTGTCCTGAATCTATCTCCCTTCACCCTCATCCCATGTCCCCTCGTTAGCAGAACTTGCTTTCAATTGAAAGAGGCTCTCTCCCTGAACATTTATGCCACGGAGGTATTTAAACATCTCAATCATATCACCTTCAGTCCGTCCTCATATGCTTTATAATGAAGACCACTAATCATTTTAGTAGCCACCCTCTGCACCGACTCCATCCTGTTCACATCCTTTTGAAGGTGCGGTCTCCAGAATTGCACACTATACTCCAAATGAGGTCGCACCAAAGACTTATACAGAGGCATTATCACCTCCTTTTCTCTGCTAGCCATTCCTCTCTGTATGCACCCAAGCATCCTTTTAGCTTTTGCCATCGCCTTTTCTACCTGTTTAGCTACTTTAAGATCATCAGACACAACCTAGGTCCTGCTCTTCTTTAGTGGACAAAAGTACTTCACCCCTTATACTATATTGCTCCCTTGAATTGCTGCAGCCCAAATGCATGACCTTACATTTTTTAACATTAAATCCCAGCTGCCAAATTCTAGACCATTCTTCAAGCTTAGCTAGATCCCTCCTCATGTTATCCACACCTTCCTGGGTGTCTACTCTATTGCAGATTTTGGTATCATCCGCAAAGAGGCAAAACTTTACCGACAGCCCTTCTGCTATATCACTAACAAAGATGTTAAAAAGAATCGGACCAAGGACAGATCCCTGGGGCACACCACTGGTAACATCCCTCTCCTCAGAGTGAGCTCCATTTACCTTTACTCTTTGTCGCCTCCCACCCAACCAATTTCTAACCCAAGCAGTAGCTTTAGGGTCCATCCCTAGGGTGCTCAGTTTGTTTATAAGTCGCCTGTGAGGAACAGTGTCAAAGGCTTTACTGAAATCTAAATACACCACATCTAGGGCTCTCCCTTGGTCCAACTCCCTGGTCACCCAGTCAAAGAAATCAATCAGATTTGTCTGACAAGACCTGCCTCTGGTGAATCCATGCTGCCTCGGATCCTGTAATCCGCTGGACTCCAGAAACCTCACTATTTTCTCTTTCAGCAGCGTTTCCAATAATTTACTCACCACCGAAGTTAAACTAACCGGCCTGTAGTTTTCAACCACATCTTTATTTCCGCTTTTATTTATTTATTTATTTATTTACATTCTCTTATATACCTCGCTATTCTGCATCAGTGCAGTTTACATTGAACAAACTGAAATTACATTGAACAGGGCATTATAACTTGGAGATAACTATTTTACAGGGAACATGGGCTATGGAAGGTTAAGTGGCTTGCCCAAGACCACAAGGAGCACCTGTGGTGCCTTTTGTGTAAAGGCACCACATGAGCCTCTCTCCAGTCCTTTGGCACCACTCCCGACTCCAACGAGGCATTGAAAAGGTCAGTCAGTGGAGCTGCTAGAACGTCCCCAAGTTCCCTCAGTATTCTAGGGTGTATCCCATCCGGTCCCATCACTTTGTCTACTTTAAGTTGAGCTAGTTTCTCATGAACACAGTCTTCTGAAAATTGTTCAAGATGTCCCTCGCTTCTGTTCCTATTTGTGGGTGTTTTCTGAGGTCCTGCATCTGGTTCTTCATCTGTGAACACAGAACAAAAATATTTGTTAAGCAATTCCACTTTATCCTTATCAGCTTCGACATATTCCTCCCCTTCGTCCACTTTTGCTATTCGTCCACCTTTATATATCGCCACCTATGTATATTTATTTTATTTATTTATTTATTTAGCGTACATTTATATCCCGCTGCTTCCAGTGATCAGCAGCGGTTGTTACACATGGTAAGGTTGGCTGTACCGGCCAGAATTAAGGATATATACAATCTGATTAGGGAGGGGGGGGGGAAGCACAGCAAAAACTCGGGTTACAGGCTTACAGTTGATTGTTGTTGGGGTTCACACAGGGTACTTATATACATATTTACAATTGACAGACTGTTAAAACTTTACAAGTGATCCATATCTACATATTTACACGCGGCCGCGTGTAATTCATGAGGTTAGGTTGTAATGAGATTGGAAGAGGTGCATCTTAAGTTCTTTTCTAAAGTCCTTTAGATCACAGATTTCACGCAGCTCACTTGGCAACCGGTTCCAGAGTGCAGGAGCTATAAATGAGAAGGCTCTGTTACTGGTACAAGCATTAACCTTTGTGAATGACTTCGGGAGGCAGAGGGTGTTGAGATTCACTGCTCTCCTACTTCTGTTGTTGGGTGGATTGGAAATCAAGCTGTTGAGGTGAGAGGGCGCTACCTTATGGATAAGTTTGAAAGTAGTGACTAGCATTTTGTATTGAATGCGGGCAGTGATGGGGAGCCAATGAAGCTCAATTAGGGTGGGTGTAATGTGGTCAGAGAGTCCTTTTTGCATGATGATTCTGGCTGCAACATTTTGTGCCATTTGCAGAATATTTGTAGTTTTCTTTGGCAGTCCTTGCAGTATGGCATTGCAGTAGTCTAGGTGTGGAATGATGAGGGCCTGAGCGACAGATCTGAAGTCATCATGATCGAGGATGCTACGTAATGGCTGCAGGACTCTTAATTTGTGGAAAATGGCCCGATTGGTATTCCGAAGGTGCCTGTTCATATTTAGGTTGCTGTCAAGCATCACTCCTAAATATTTTATCTCTGACTTAATGTTGTAGTTATTGTTGTTCATGGTGACAGTTTTAGGGGGCTCGAATCCCGGTTTCCTGGAGATACACATTGCTTCTGTTTTCTTGTGGTTATCACTTTTTATGGAAATGGCACAATGCTTCTATCTGATCCTGTAATCACTATTGTACTAGGAGAATGCGCCACAGACATTTCTTTAAATTTATAGTGCTGGAAGTCTTAAGGCGTGTGTAGCTTCTAAAGGCTTTTACCACTTGTGTATAGCTGCACTCCAGCGCTGAGCTTGCGAGGCTGAGTCTATTAGATTAACGTGGACATATAACAGCATTGCCAAATGAACAGTTTTCTCATCAAATTAAGCTCATTTTCTTATTTTTGTTACCACGGCTCCCGTTCTCCCGTGACAGTTAAAGAAGGGGAATGTGCTGCAGTGCTGCACTCTTCCACGCATGTGTGTTACTACAGCCTGTGAGTCTGTCACCGCCTCACAGACTGTAGTGTTGTCCCAGGAGCTCGAATATCTGGGAGTTCAGTTCAACACTTGGCTAGGGGCGGTGTTTCTACCGCACCAGCGGGCGCTAGGCCTGAGTCGCCTGCTCTGCAGATTCAGATATGCTCTTGCGCCTTCGGCATGGGAGTATCTTCGCGTGCTAGGCACAATGGCGGCGACTCTGGAGGTGGTACCCTGGGCCAGGTTCCATATGCGGCCGTTACAGCGGGCTCTCCTTCACCGCTGGTCACATCAGAACGACTCGTTGAGCAAGCGTCTTCCCTGTCCCTCGCGGGTCAAGCGGGTTCTGTGGTGGTGGCTACTGCCCGGAATCCTGCAAGCAGGGATGCCCTTGGAGCAACCAGTCTGGCTTCCGTTACTAACAGATGCAAGTCTCACGGGGTGGGGAGCACACTGCGGAGACCTGTTTGCCCAAGGCGTGTGGTCCACCCAACAGCGCAGTTGGTCCATCAACCGGCTGGAGCTGAGGGCGGTGTATCTTGCACTCCATTCCTTCGAGGCGGCAGTGACCAGGCGAGCGGTGAGAGTGCCGTCAGACAACTCCGCGATGGTAGCCTACATCAACAGGCAGGGAGGCACAGGCAGTGTGGCCATGGAAGAGGAGGCAGAGATTCTGTTCTCTTGGGTGGTAAAGCATCTGCCAGCATTGTCGGCGGCGCACATTGTGGGAAAGGACAATGTGACGGCGGATTTCCTCAGCAGGGTGCAAATGGATGCTGGGGAATGGGAGCTGAATCTGCAAGTGTTTGCTCTGATTGTCCGCAGATGGCGACCTTTCAGTCCGCAAAGGCGAATCGCTTCTTCAGCAGAAGGCGAGAAAGGATGTTGGAAGGGATCGACGCCCTGATGCAGCCATGGCCGGCGTTTGGTCTTCTCTTTGTTTTTCCGCCATGGGCGTTGGTAGGTCGTGTGGTGCAGCGGATCAAGGCTCATCGCGGGAGAGTGCTGTTGGTTGCTCCGGACTGGCCCAGACGCCCGTGATATGCGGATCTCGTTTGCCTTCTGGACGGGGATCCTTGGCGGCTTCCAGTGGCAGAGGATCTGCTACTCCAAGGCCCACTTTGAATGCCTCAAGTGAATCGGTTCTTGCTTACGGTTTGGCCATTGAAAGGGCGAGGCTGAAGAAAAAAGGATATTCAGGATCGGTAGTGGCGACCTTGTTGTGGGCTAGGAAGAGGTCAACTTCTTTAGCATACATTCGTGTGTGGTGCATCTTTGAGGATTGGTTTTAAGGCGGCAAGTTTGTGTGGCTACAGCGTCAGTGCCTGTGGTGTTGAGTTTCCTTCAGGATGGCTTTGACAAAGGATTGGAAGCCAGCTTGTTGAGAGTACAGTTGGCAGCTCTAGCCTGCTATAAGGACAAGGTGCATGATGTGCCCTTAGGTTCGCATACAAATGTGTTGCGCTTTCTGAAGGCGGTGTCGAGCCTGAGGCCTTCTCGTCGGGTCATCATTCCCCCGTGGGATCTTAATTTGGTCTTGGGAGCGTTAGTGAAGGAACCTTCTGAGCCATTGAGTAAGGCAACGGTAAAGGATTTGACCTTAAAGACAGTGTTTCTAGTGGCCATTTTTTTGGCAAGGTGCATTTTGGAATTACAGGCGTTGTCTTGCAGAGAACCCTTCCTGTCGTCTTCTAAGGAGAAGGTAGTGCTGCGGCCATCTTTTTTACCTAAGGTCGTCTCTCCATTTCACCTAAATCAGACAGTGTCGCTCCCGGTTCTTTCATCACGGGGGGAGTCCGCGTCCGATCGCAATTTGCGTCTGTTGGACATTAAGCGAGTGCTGCGGCATTATTTGCAAGTTTCCGAGCCTTTTCGCAAATCTGATCGGTGGTTCGTATTGTTTGGAGGATCTCGCAAGGGTGAAGCGGCAGCGAAAGCATCCATTTCTAGATGGATTAGAGAAGCGATTGCCTCAGCGTATCTAGGGCAGGGTCATTCGGTTCCAGCGGGGTTGCGGGCACACTCCACTAGAGCGCAGGCGGCTTCTTGGGCGGAACACAGCCTGGTCCCGCAGGGGCCATCTGTAGAGCAGCTACTTGGTTGTCGCTCCATACCTTCAGTAAACACTATCGTCTGGATGTGCTGGCGGCGAAGGATGCCTCATTCGGTTCAGCGGTTTTGGGAGCCGGTTTAGAGGTTCCCTCCCATTGAACACTGCTCTGTTACATCTAAAAGGTGGAGGACTGAACTGTAGGAACAATAAGGAAATGATAATTACACTTACCTGGTAATTGTAGTTCCTTGAGTGACGACAGTTCAGTCCTCAATCCCGCCCGGGGTGATAGTGTTGCTGGTGGTTTTTCGGTATGTAAACTGGTACAGTTACAGGTAGGTATGGATTTTCCAGAGGGTTGTCTTGTTTCAGTTCGGTTCTGTCTGTTACTCCCTTTCTATTCTTTCTGTCCTTCATCTCTGTAGAGGCCAGGAGGGAACGATACTGGACGAAGTGTTGTTCTGTCAGAAGGATGAGTTTAGCTATGCAGTTAGTTAAAATTTATTTGTTAGCTACTTATCTCTTGCTCCTTTTGAGTATGCTTTGTCAATAGTTCACTAGGGCTGAAGAGCAGACTACATCCAGTGAGGTCATGATTTTGACATGTCCAGTCTCCAAGCTGCAGGGGAAGGTGCACAGCCCAGAGGTGGAGGACTGAACTGTCGTCACTCAAGGAACTACAATTACCAGGTAAGTGTAATTATCATTTTTCCAGAGACAGCAGGAATCAGTCCTCACAACCCTCCCTCCTCCCCTTGGAGTTGTTCTTTTACCATCTTCTGTTTTTGCTGTCTTTTAGCTATGTCATCTGACTGAGCAAGATGGCACCTTTGGGCGGGTGGCATCTCCCAAAGGCTTTCTTTGAAAGCTGGGGGGATGCTTCCGCGAGGCCTTGGTCGGTGCCGACATCACCCAGATGTGAGAACTGATTCCTGCTGTCCCCAGAGAACACCTGTTACAGGTGAGTAATTACGCTTTCTTGAGCGCATCAACGCCATTTTAGGCCTTAAGCCTATTATTTTCTTCTGCATAATGGAAAAACCAGCTAGTGGTTTTAAGAAATATTCTAAGTGTGGCAGTACCATCTCGACTACCGACACCCATGACTGGTGTCTCAAGTACCTTGGGCCCGACCACCAGCCTTCTGAATGTCCTTTATGTAAGAAGATGACAAACAGGGGCTTGCAGAATCGTGCTTCAAACTTGGGCACACTCTTTGTCTCAGATGCATTGTCTTGAGCATCAACATCATCGAGGGCATAGTCTTCCTCTCATGGATCTCAGGTATCAAAACATAAGTCTTTGAAGACACACCGATCTCCCAAGGGTAGATCTCTTTCTAAGAATCAAAATGCCTTGTGCATTGCCATAGAGGTGGATCGGCCAGTCAAACTACCCCGGTGGGAGGACCCTGCCTCCATAGCCATCGAGGGCTCCCAGGATTCTCCTGAGGCCTCCAACTCCAGAGAGCTCCTAATGTCATGCTCTGGGACAGTATCTTGCATGTCTGGTACAGATATCCAAGCATTGGTGGGTTCCATGGATCAACGTATCTTTGCCATCGAGCGCAGCTTGGTGGCCCTACTAGCGCCGTTGGATCTGGTCAAATCCCTACCAACAGTACTGCCGACACCGGCACCGTCCATGGTACCGATGCGGTCTGCATCAGGGTTGGTACCCATCGAACCTCTACCACCACTGCCTGCCCTTGAGTCCATCCCTGGTACCGGTGGCTCTTCCAGGCAACCTCCGTGATCCGATACCGATTTTGATTGGTAACGGGCCTTAGCGGAGCACAGACATTGCTCTCGTCAATACTTTGAATCATCAGATTCAGATTCTTCCAATGAGGAATCGATTGATACTTGAGCGATGCAAAGTATACCGGAGGATTCTTCTCCCTCTCCGGAATGCCGCATGTCCCTTCCCGAGGACATGTCTTTTCAAGAGTTTATTCAAGACCTATCCAGGGGCCTGTTCATTACAATAACATCTGAAAAAGAACCTAGGACTGAGGAATTAGAAATCCTCCAATACCCTTCGGCTCCTAAAGAGGCTGCCACCCTTCCAGTTCACTGTATCCTCCAGGACCTCATGCTCCGGATGTGAAGACACCCCTTACCATCTCTCCCCATACTCGACAACTCAATACCATGTATTAAGTACCGGAGTCTACTGGATTCCAAAAGACTCAGTTGCCTCATCGCTCAATAGTGGTTGAATTTTTAATTTGATACATTGCCGATTCCAAGACTCATTCTTTGAACCCTCCTGGTAGAGAAGCGAGGACTCTCGATGCTTTCGGGTGTCAATGTTTTCAGGCCTCCATGCTTTCAGCCAAGTTAAGTTCATACATACTCTATATGGGTATGTTCCTGAGGGAGGTTACTAGGGATCTTGAATCTATGGGCTCCTCTTCTTCCTGATGATAAGAGAACTGATTATCTCACATTGGTCAAACATGTCCAGAATGTGTCAAAGTTTGTCAGTAGGGCAACTTTTGACTGCTTTGAGTGTACCAGTAGGGCCACCTCAATCTGCATTGGAGCACATAGGATTGTTTGGCTTCAAGCATTAGATCTTGAACAATGGGTTGAAGATAAACTGGGCAATATTCCTTGCACAGGTGAAAACCTTTTTGGCAAGGATTGGCAAGACAAGGCGTCTCAGTTGGAGTTTGAGAATACCACCCTAAACAGGCTTTCTAGAACCACTGCCAACCTGGCTAAGAAGAAAGCAGATGCAAAAAGGACTCTCTTCAATAAGAAGTTTTACCCTTCTTACACCTCTGCTTCGCAGTACCAACCCCAGGCTACTCAAGAGGCAACAGCCTCCTAAGCAGCAAAAGAAGCCACAGACTCCTTAAAAAACAACCAGCTCCGCAGACTCAACCTGTGCCTAGTTTTTGACTTTTTTCTAGAGAACATAGCCACTCTGCCTCTGGAGACCCCCTCCTCCCCCCAACATTGCCGGCACTCTGTCATGCCCACAGGTGGCATCTAATCACATCAGAGCACTGGACCCTGACCATAGTGACGGAAGGGTGCAGACTTCACCTACAGACTCTGCCCCCCTCCACAACAGTGGGGGAATATCCTCCTCAGTCTCCCCTCACTACTCTGTTGCTACAAGAGGTCACCTCTCTGCTGTCAGGAGGTGCCATAGAGGAGGCCCCAACATCCCAACAAGGAGTGGGTTTCTACTCTCTGTATTTTCTCATACCAAAGAAAACTGGGGGATACAGACCCATCCTGGACCTCTGAAACCTAAACAAGCTTCTTGTCCGCGAGAAGTTCAAGATGGTCTCTCTAGCGACCCTCTTACCCTATCTCCAGAATCAGGACTGGCTCTGTTCTCTAGATCTCAAAGAAGCATACACATACATCCTGATTCATCCAGAACACAGGAGATATCTACGCTTCATGTTTCGAGGAAGACATTATCAGTACAGAGTCCTGCCATTCGGACTCTTCTCTGCCCCGAGAGTCTTCACAAAGTGCATGGCAGTCGTGGCTGCATTTCTAAGATCTTTACGGATATTTGTCTTCCCTTACTTAGACGACTGGCTCATAGGGCAGGAACCTCTCAAGAGGTTCCACCTGTCTCTCTCTCTCTCTCGTACTATGCAGGTACTTAACACTTGGGATTTGTGATAAATCTTCCAAAGACCCATATCGCTCCTACTCAAATTCTAGAGTTCATAGGAGCTCTCTTAAAAACTCAACAGGCAAGAGCGTTTCTACCTCAGCCCCGCTGTTCTTGTCTCATCCAGTTGGCATCTCAGGCTCATGTCAAAGATCATCTCACTGCCCAAGAGATGCTACAGTTTCTAGGTCATATGGTCTCAACAGTACATGTAGTGCCACACACATGCCTGCATATGCGTACAGCCCAATGGGCTCTGGCTTCCCAGTGGACACAGACAAGATATAAGGTCTGCCCCTCTGACCACATCACTCCTATGGTGGTGGTCTCTAGAGAATCTCCTTATTGGGTCACCTTTTCAGATGCCTCCACATCAATGTACCAGGACAATGGATGCCTCCAAGCAGGGATGGGGGGCCCATCTAGGGTCCCCCTCCACCCAGGGGCCTCTGGATGGAGGAGTCGTCCAAGCTCCAGATAAATCTCCTGGAACTTCGGGCAATCTTCAACGCCCTTGAGGTCTTTCAGACACATCTAAGCTTCCAAAGGGTCCTGGTCCAAACAATCAGGTAGCCATGTTCTATCTGAACAAACAAGGCGGAACAGGATCTTGGCCCCTTTGCAAAGAGGCTCTCCATCTCTGGTCCTTTGCCATTGCTAATCAGATATATCTCCAAGTGGTATATCTTCCAGGGGAGCAAAATGTCTTGGCAAACAGATTGAGTCGGATCCTCCTTACCCACTAATGGTCTCTCCACACGGAGACAGCATTCTTCATTTTTGAGACCTGGGGGACCCCAGAGATAGACTTGTTTGCCACTCCACAGAATGCCAAACTTCCCCGCTTCTGCACCAGGACTCCCATGTCGAGCAACCAGGAGGTGGATGCTTTTCACCTCCACTGGGGACGAGAGTACCTATATGCTTTTCCTCCCATTCCCCTAATTCCCAAGATGCTTATCAAGCTCCAGGCGAACAGAGGCCTCATGATAGCTGTAGCCCCATGTTAACCATGGTTTCCTTTCCTACTACATCTGTCTCAGACTCAACCCCTATATCTCGGAACTGCTCCAGATATCTCTCAAGAGGAGGGGATGCTGCTCTATCCCAATCCAAAGTCTCTCTACCTCATGGCATGGCTGCTAAAAGCATAGTATTCAGCATCTCAACCTTAGGAAGTAAAGGAGATCCTCTTAGCCTCTAGAAAGCCATCCACCAGTTGTTCATATGTTTTCAAGTGGCATAGATTCTCTGATGTTCTCAGAAGGACCTTAATCCCTTCTCGGCTCCAGTGGAGGCGCTCCTCCATCTATCCTCTTCTGGTCTCAAAACCAACTCGATAAGAGTTCCACCTGAGTGCCATCGCAGCCTATCACCATCTCCTGGATGGACAACCAATTTCCTCACAGCCACGTGTGGCGTGCTTCATGAGAGGTCTCTTGCTCACCAAACCTCTCTTTAGACCACCTCCAGTGGCCTGGGATCTCAATGTCGTTCTAGGGCAACTTCTCAAGCTGCCCTTTGAACCCTTAGCCACTACCTCACTAAAATTTCTGATATGGAAGGTCATCTTCCTCATTGCACGCACTTCAGCTAGGTGCATTAGTGAGCTACAGGCTTTGGTGGTCGACCCACCTTACACACAGTTCCACCATGACAAAGTTGTCCTAAGGACTCACTCACATTTCATGCCGTAGGTGATGTCTCCTTTCCACTTGAATAAGTCAGTCTACCTTCCTTTTTTCCTAGACCACATTTGTCTAGAGCAGAGGCAACCCTCCATATCCTTGATTGCAAACGTGCCTCAGCATTCCCTCTTCAAAGGACAGCTGAGCACTGTAAGGGCTCTCAGTTATTCTTCTCCTTTGATCCCAGTCACTTGGGGTTGCCAGTATCCAAACGTACTCTCTCTAAATGGAAGTTAATGCCACTTCTCATAATGTTCATGCCATGGTTACCTCAATGTCAAATCTACGCTCTGTAGCCATTGATGAAATCTGCAAAGCAGCAACTTGGTTTTCGGTCCATACCTTTGCTGCTCATTACTGTTTAGACAAGGACTCCCGCCAGGATGCCATATTTGGTCAAGCTGTTCCCCAGCATCTCTTTTAGACTTAAGGGCAGCTTCTACCCTCTGTCCTTGAACGATACCAAACATCCATAGAGGATTCATGACCGCCTGAAGCCTGCCCTGAGGCAAACCTACCGGTTCTGAGGTCATTTTCTCTAGCATCTGAAGATTACATTCCTGCTTGTTCCTGGAGATAGTGTAGTTACTCATCTGTAACAGGTGATCTCCAGGAACAGCAGAAATTTAGTCTTCACAACCCACCCTCCTGCCCTAGGAGTTGTAGGTTTTCTTTTCTCTCAGCTACAAAGGCGCAGTGGGATGCTCCCAAAAGCTTTCCTATTGGATGCTGGGGAGCGTTGCCGCATGGGCTCCATTGGTGCTGTCATCCATGTGTGAAGACTCAATTCCTGCTGTCCCCAGAGATCACCTGTTACAGGTGAGTAACGACACTTTCCTGTGTTTTTACTCTATTGCAGATTTTGGTATCATTTGCAAAGAGGCAAGTACTATCTTACTGGATTTTGAGATAGGAACTATGAAGATTATCATCTGCCTTGATTATACATTTTGATTTGTCCTCGTTTTATCAGAAAGCCAAGACTTTGGAGCATGTTGCTATCTGGAAGGACTGTGGAGCAGATTGAAGTGAGGGCACCAAAATCAACTAGCTATTAAGGGTAGGGCGCAGAGGTGAGCATTACCCAATATTGTGTTCTGTCAGTCTCTTCTCAGCACCCAGTGTGTTTACAGAATGTTTAACAGTAGGAACATGAAGTACAGAAACTTACAATGCTGAAAATTAATCAGTATATGGGCATAGACTTCTTTGAGAGAAGTCAGCCAATCATTTCAGTGAAAGGGTAGTAGGATAGAGCTGAGGAAGTTTCTTTTTGTAGGTATTAATTGAGCTCCCTGAAATCTAGGATAGAGTGGAGATCTCATGATGGTTTTCTGTTTTTTTTGGGGGGGGGGGGGGAGATGAGGAAGTATCTTAAGTAGAATCTCTGATCTCTTTCCTCCATTGGTACCTTTTCTATGCCAGAAGCAAAGGGGGATTGTATCACTGTCTTGAGGACTGCCAGCTGCTTCAATAAATGCCTTCAAGCTTGTTCTGGTGATTAGGGAGATGATGAAATAGTCTTCTAAGGTTATTAGCTCTCTCTTTAGTACCCACTTATCTATCGTCATTGCTTGCCATGCAGTTCTGAAGAATCACAGCCTCCCTCCTACTGGAAGGTAGTCAAAGTCTGAGTACATTTTTTAGTGTAGTGCAGTGCAGTGCAGTGGAGGCAGAGGCAGCCTGCAGCTTTTACTCATGCAACATCTGCCATTGTCTGTAGGCTTGGTTCAACTGATATGGAAGAGGCAGTCGATTATATCACTAATAACACTTAGAAGGGCAAAGCAGTTGAAAATATTGGGGACCTGCTTTCTTTAGAGTGGTGATGACCCCTGTGGCTGGAGGCCTGATCTGGGCTTGCATCTATAATCCACTTAAAGTAGTGCAATGGCCTTTAATTTATGTTACTCTGTCTTTAACTTTCTCACCAAAGAGATTATCCCCTACCTGTGGTGTTTAAACCAGGACATTGTGAAGTTCCTCTTTGTTAGTGATATAGCAAAAGAGCTGTCAGGTAAGGTTTGCCTCTGCGGATGATACCAAAATCTGCAATAGAGTAGACACCCAGAAAGGTGTAGATAACATGGGGAGGGATCTAGCTAAGTTTGAAGAATGGTCTAGAATTTGACAGCTGAGATTTAATGTTAAAAAATGCAAGGTCATGCATTTGGGCTGCAGCCATCCAAGGGAGCGATATAGTAAAGGGGGTGAAGTATTTTTGTCCACTAAAGAAGAGCAGGACCTAGGCATGATTGTCTGATGATCTTAAAATAGTTAAACAGGTAGAAAAGGCAACAGCAAAAGCTAGAAGGATGCTTAGGTGCATAGGGAGAGGAATGGCCAGCAGAAGAAAGGTGATAGTGCTTCTGTATAAGTCTTTGGTGTGACCTCATTTGGAGTATTGTGTGCAGTTTTGGAGACCATACCTTCAAAAGGATTTACACAGGCTGGAGTCTGTACAGAGGGTGGCTACTAAAATGGTTGGTGGTCTTCATTATAAAGCATATGAGGACTGAATTAAGGATCTTAATATGTACACTTTAGAGGAAAGACGGGATAGAGGTGATATGATTGAGACGTTTAAATACTTCTGTGGTATAAATGCACAGGAAGAGAGCCTCTTTTGATTGAAAGCAAGTTCTGCTATGAGGGGACATGGGATGAGGGTGAAAGGGGATAGATTCAAGAGTGATATGTGGAAATATTTCTTTACGTAAAGAGTGGTGGATCCGTGGAATAGTCTCCCAGTGGAGGTGGTAGAGATGAAGACAGTATCTGAATTCAAAGAAGCATGGGACAAACACAGAGGATCCCTAAAGGAAAAAAGGGGACTGTTGTAGTGGTTGATATGGAAGGACAGACTAGATAGGCCATGTGGTATTTTTCTGTTGTCATGTTTCTATTGTTGGAATAATGAAACTGTTGTTTTTACAAAGAAATTAATCAAGCATAAGAAAAGCCTGTATAAATTGCTTTCTTCACTTCTCTTTCAGTAGTCCCCTTTCCCTTCTTTCTACCTCTTTTCTACAAATAGATTAAGAAGCACATAGCTCCTGTGCAACTGAGAGATAGTGAAGGTTTCACAACTGAGGTTGACCACTTCCCTAGTTTCTCTCTTCAGCCTTTAACATATATCTTTTCTCTTAAAGCTGACAAGATGTATATCTTTAAATATATCTTTCTTTCTCTTACAACTGACAACCTTTACCATACTGATCTTAACACCCCCTGAAATAAGCAAGCTTGCAAAGCTAAACAGTGCATAGGAATAGCTTGAAATTATAAGGTAGAAAAATATAGAGGAATGAAAGTTAAACACAAGCACACTAATAAATGCAGATTTGCATATGAGAGTACTTAATGTCTGTCCAGCTTTCTCTAACTTAAAATTGTTTTTTTTTTTTTTTAATTGGAAGCTAATGTAACTCACAGAAAAATGAAGTTAGGCTGCTTAGTTTTTTTTCTTATCTAAGATGGGATTTCTTTAATGTGTTCTGTCTGCTGCCAGTAAAAAAAACCCCAATAGTTCACTTGGTAGCTAAATCATTCTTAGTGAAGCTACATCTTTTCTGTTAGTGCTTGGTTTTAAATATGCTTTGCTAAGATTGTGTGGTAAACGTTCACAGTAAAGCATTGTTCTAATTTGCTTTAACTTCTATTTTCAGTCTTGTACTGTAATTTGTGTTAATAAGAAGCTATCAGTGACTAGTAATCTCAAGTTGAATTGATGATGTGTATATACAGCATATAAATGTTTTACATGAATCATTTTAGGTTACATATACAGGTAGTCGTCAACTTACGACCTATGCAACTTACGACTGATTGACTTTATGACTGGTTTTCTGGCCACGTTAGTCCCAAATCGTCCTGAGGTGGAATGCCGGTGTAATCCTGATCGGCGTGTGTGCTACTGGTTCGGGCAGTAAGAAAACCCCCCCGGTGAAGATTTCACCCCGGGGCTCTGCCGGTGCTGCAGACACTCCCCGGATCACAGCGGGTGGCTGGCAATAGCAGATCTCTCCTCCGTACCGTCTAGGAGGAGAGATCTAGCAGTACTGGCTGGCTATGACTCCTCTGCAGGAACACAAAAGCAGGTGGTCAGTGCAGACCCGGCTCCTCGATCGCCTCTCTGATCCTTTTTTTTTTTTTTTTAAGCACAGCTACCTAATAAAAAATAAATCAAAGAAAGTTAAGTAGGCCGACTTACGACTGGTCTGTTGGAACCAAACGCGGTCGTAAGTCAATGACTACCTGTATAGTCAGACTACTTGTGGGGTATATATATAAATGTGTAAAATTAAAGAAGCTAAAAACTGCATTGTAAGAAGTTCTAAAACTTCCTCAGCTGCCCCTCCCTTCCCTAGGAGGGGGCAGAGCTAGCAGTTCTAAAGAAAAGCAAGATAACCCATATAAGGGGTATGTTCAAAGAAAAGGAATAAAAGCAAGGAGCCCCAGAAAGGGGTGCGCCTATGCTCAATGCTGTTATGCATGTTGCTGTGAAGGTACCTGCTGTCTAGACAACATATTGCACAATAAATCTGCTTCACAATATTCCTCTCTGAGTCTCATTGGTCATAGGGAAATTGGCCACAGGTAAAGGTAAAAGGTATTTACAACACTATGAAGACCTAAGCCTCTGAACCATGCTTTTCTGGTTTGCTCCAATTGCTATTGCCATTGTGTGAGATGCAGTGTCATAGACATCATATGTGGCTCAGATAAGATGGAATCCACATTCTATTTTACACATCATTAGAGTCTTTCAATTCTGAACATTGTTGAGCAGCACTTTAATGATAAAATCAGTTTGCTGGAGGAGGGAGTGATAGTATTCCATCATCTGTAGCTGGTTTGCTATAATTTTTGAACTTAGCATAAAGTTGTGGTCAACATTACTGGCACCCTTACATTTGAGGTATATTGTGTACAATATCTTGAGAAATACTACTACTATTAATCATTTATATAGTGCTACACTACATACAAAGCACTGTACAGACACACTTATAAAAAAAAAATGGTGCCTGCACATCAGAGCTTACAATCTAATCAAGACAGACAGAACAATAGTTGAGAATGAGAGTACAATAGGGAAGGGTAAGGAGACAAGAAGAACAAAGGATTAAGAAAGTGGTTTGAAAGATGTGAGCCTTAGCATGGATTTGAAAAGGGGGAAGAGAAATCTGGAGTTGGCAGAGGAAGAGAAAGGCATAGGCTGAGAAGAAAGCCAGAGGAAGGGTGGAGTTCACAAGGAGGGGTGTAGGGAGAAAACGGAGTTACTTACCTGTAACAGGAGTTCTCCGTGGACAGCAGGATAGGTCAGCCACACCTGGTGACATCATCCGACGGCACCATGCGGAAGTACTCTCTAGAGCTCAGATTTCTCTGAGCATGAGTAGGAGGTCCCACCTCCCCGGCCTGCCCCCAGCCAGATCAGTGAGTGATTAGCTATGCCTTACTGGCTAGGGCGCAGGCCGGTGCAGGCCACCCTCATACAGGGGAGGTGGGTGGGTTCGTGTGGCTGACCTATCCTGCTGTCCACGGAGAACTCCTGTTACAGGTAAGTAACTCCGTTTTCTCCTAGGACAAGCAGGATATGTGTCAGCCACACCTGGTACCTCCCAAGCAAGCCAATGCATTGTGAGGTATGAGGGAGGCATGTACAAAAACAGCATGATAGACCTTGTCCTCGCCGTGAGGCAACAGGCATTTATTGTTGAAGGTGCAACACAGCATAATCTAGTGCAGAATGTGCAATTTTAAGTAACAGTATATGCGAACACAGCAAGGTGCATTGTGCAAGTGCAAACAGAGCATACTAAATACCACAACGTGAGTGGAGCAACATTGACCCACCATGCGGTGGTGTACAAAAGTGCAAACATAGCAATGTAAACGTCAACAAGATAACAATAAACTATGCACTAAAAACAGAACTTGGTATCAGTCACCGTGTAGTCTAGAGATATATTCCCTGAGGTCTAGACTACGGAGTCCGTCCAATCCCCTGAGCCGGATGACCGACATTAGTCTCAGCCAGAGGCAGGGTCTTTTGGCTCAGCGGAGCTTGATGGCCTGGTGGCTGTCGACAGGACAGCTCTGCCAAAGGAGCTGTCCGACTCAGCCTGGAGGTCGAGGCAGTAGTGCTTCTGGAAGGTAAACTGTGAGGACCAGGTGGCGGCTTTGCAGATGTCGCTCACCGGAATCTCCTGCAGGTTGGCGAGCGAGGGCGCCAGGGCGCGGAGCTGGTGAGCCCCTGCCCTGCTCGCTGGGAGGGAACCCGCCTTATGAAGGCAATATGCAACGCAGTCCGATATCCAACGGGAGAGCGTGCGCTTGGTGATGGGCCGCCCAGGCCTGTTAGGATCAAATGACACAAAGAGTTAGGTCCCCAGCCTAACAGCGGCTGTTCTGTTGATGTAGATGCGTAGGGCTCTGACACAATCCAGTGAATGAAGCCGTTGCTCCTCCGGAGAGGAGTGTGGAGCTGGGAAGAACGTGGGAAGTTCAGCCGACTGGTTGACATGAAAGGTAGAGACGACCTTGGGATGGGTCCGTAGAGACGCTCTATTATGGAGGAGCTTAGTGTACGGTGGATGTGCCACAAGTGCCTGCAGCTCGCTTATCCTCCTGGCCGAGGTGATTGCGATGAGGAAAAGTGTCTTCCAGGACATGAATTTCCCATCCGCCGTGTGAAGCGGCTCGAAGGGTTCCTGCATCAACTGCTGCAGGACAACATTGAGATCCCATGAAGGTACCGGTTTTTGAACCGGGGGTTGCAGGTTCACAAGGCCTTTCATGAATTGCGCCACAAGGGGCAGTGCCGCGAGGGAACCCCTGGTGGACCCACACCAGTGCTCGTGAAGAGATGCAATCGCTGCGAGGTGGACCTTGATAGATTGTGGTTTTAAGCCCACGCTGAACAGAGTGGAGAGGTACTGCAGGACCTTAGGCACAGGGCAAGAGACTGGGTTGAGACCTTGGTTAGTACACCAAATACTGAATCGCTTCCATTTTAGGCTGTATGCTTTTCTTGTGGAGGGTCTCCTGGCAGCTAAGATGATCTGCTGCACCTCCACGGGTAGTCGGAGGGAGTCGAGATTCATCCTCTCAATCTCCAGGCTGTCAAGGCTAGAGTTTGCAGGTTCGGGTGCAGGGTGCAGCTGTCGTTCTGTGTGAGCAGGTCTGATCACACTGGCAACCGGATCGGCGGCTCCTGAGCTAGCCGAAGCAGAAGGGAGAACCACATTTGGCGTGGCCAGTAGGGGGCGATCAGTATGGCGTGTGCCCTGTCCATGACAATGCGCTGTATCGCTGCTGCAAGCAGTGGAGTTGGGGGAAAAGCGTACACCAGGGCCCACCTCCCCCATTGCAGCGTGAAAGCATCCGAGGCCATTCTCTTTGGTGATGGGTGCTTGGAGCAGAACAACGGGCATTTCGTGTTGACCTCTGTTGCGAAGAGGTCGATCTGGGGTGTTCCCCAACGCCGAAAGAGGTTGGCAGCTACCTCCGTGTGAAGTGTCCATTCGTGAGGTCGAAGCTGTCTGCTCAGCTTGTCCGCTAGGGCGTTTTGATCGCCGGGGAGATAAGTCGCTTGTAGGACGCAGCTGTTGGCCAGGGCTATGTACCACGTCAGGAGGGCTTCTTTGCATAAGGGACGTGACCCCGTGCCCCCTTGCTTGTTGATGTAGAACATAGTCACCTGGTTGTCTGTCTGTACCAGGACGGACTTTCCTGCCAGTTGGGCCTTGAAGGTCTGCACTGCATACCTGACTGCCCGGAGTTCGAGTCGGTTGATGTGTAACGCTCGTTCTGCTCTGGACCAGGCTCCTTGAGTGCTGAGTTGTGAGAGGTGGGCTCCCCATCCTGTGGGAGACGCATCTGTGGTGAGGACTAGTTGATAGCTGCGCGGTTGGAGATCCCGGCCCACTGCGAGGTTGCACGGGTTGGTCCACCAGCGGAGATCTTTCACGACCTTGGCATTGATGGGGACGCGGGTGTTGAGTGGCTGGGAGAGTTGTTTCCAGTGGGACCGGAGATGCCACTGGAGGATGCGCATATGTAGTCTCGCCAGCGGCAGGACCGAGGTCGTTGCTGCCATATGTCCCAATAGGCGTAGGATGGAGCGCGCTGTGGTCCATTTGGACATGGACATCTGCTGGGCTAGGGATGTGATTACCTCTACCCACTGCTCTGGAAGGAACGCTTTCGAGACACAGGTGTCGATTATCGCCCCGATGAATTCTATTCTCTGGGTAGGGTCGAGGCGGGACTTGTCTTTGTTGAGGAGGAAGCCCAGCTGGCATAGTAGATCTGTTGCTGATCGCACGGCCCTCCTGAGCTCGGAGGCCGAGGGTGCCGAGAGCAGCCAGTCGTCCAGGTAGGGAAAGATGGCGATGCCTTGTTTGCGTAGGTGTGCTGCCGCAACCGCTACACACTTTGTGAAAATCCTGGGCGCTGGGGAGAGGCCGAAGGGGAGAACACGATACTGGTAGTGGCCTCCCAGTGCTATGAAGCGCAGGAACTTCCTGTGCGATTTGTGGACTGGAATGTGGGAGTATGCATCCTGCAGGTCCAGGGTCGCCATCCAGTCTCCTGCTTTTAGAAGAGGTAGGATTGCGTTGAGGGAGTACATCCTGAACCTCTCCTTCGTGATGAAGATGTTCAGTTTGCGGAGGTCCAGAATCGGACGGAGACCACCGGACTTCTTGGGAATAAGGAAGTACCGGGAATAGAAGCCAGTGTTGGTCTCCCCAGGGGGCACCCGCTCTATCACACGAGCTGAGAGGAGATGTAGCAGAAGCTCCGACAGTGGTGCTGTTAGGTGCGTTGGAGTCTGGCTGATAGGCTGTGAGCGTTGCCATGGTGGGGAGGAGAAGCGTAGACGGTAGCCTGATTGAATAATCTGAAGGACCCACTTGTCCGTGGTGATCGCCTGCCACGCCTGTATGAACAGGGATAGGCGTCCCCCCACTGGCAGGGTTGCTGGGGCTCCAGGGAGGGCCCCCGGCCGAGGCGAGTTGTCAGAAGGAGGAGGAGTTCTTACCGGACTGTTGGGAGTTTTGCTTTTTCTGTTTGCTGCGCTCCCTCGGCTGCTGCCTCTGAAAGGAGGAGGCAGGGTAGTAGGGTTTTTTGTACGTAGGCGCTTGCCATCTCCGATTAGAGTTGTAAAATCTTCTGGAGGTGGAGAAGGGTTTGCGGTAATAACTCCCTTTCTGTGATGAGGAGTGGCGTTCGAGTCCGTCCGCCGCCAGTGTTTGCAAGGTGGTACAATCCTCTTTAAGGCCATTCACAGTGTCCGCCACCTTGTCGCCGAAGAGCGACTCGCCCGAACAGGGTGCATTCGCGATCTTATCATGGGTGTCTTCCCTGAGGCCGGAAGCTCGCAGCCATGCCCAGCGGCGTGCTGAAATGGCTGTGCCAGCCGTCCTGATGGCGGTGTCGAAGGCGTCAAAGGCCGTGCTCATCAGATGTTTGCTGCATTCAGCTAGGTCCTGTAATGTAGCCGAGGCTGTCAGTTGAGCATCCTTGAGTAGGGCCGCGAGATGACTTTTGAGTTCGGCTAGGAGAGCATCCTGAAATAGGATGTGTTGGAACTGGTGCGCTGCCACTTTGGCACTGAGCATCGCTCCTTGGTAGGCTTTTCTCCCCACTTCGTCGAGGAGCTTGGGGTCACGGCCAGGTGGGTGATTAGCCTGTGTGCGCGAGGATTTTACCTTCTTTAGTGCAGACGATACCACAATAGACTGGTGCGGGAGTTGAGGTTTACTGAATCCCGGAGCCAGGTGGAGGAGGTATTTGTTGTCCAACTTCCTGGAGCAGGCATGGCCGGAGGCCGGTGACTGCCATAGTGTGGACTGTTTGTCCTGCAGCTTTCGGTGGAGCGGTAGGGCTAGAGCCGGTCTAGGGTCACTAAGGTACTTCATGACCTCTGGATCCTTTTCGCCAGCCATGTCCTCCGCTAGAAGGCCGAGCTTGTTCATCACTTTCCTCAGGAATTTGGGATAGGTGAGGTCCTCCGGTGGCAATGGACGCAGAGTTTCTTCAGCGTCTTCCGGTGTAGTCTTGGAGATGGGAGAGTCCGGGGCCTCCCCCTCCTCATCGCTCTCCCCAGAGGTCAAGACCTGTTCTGGTGAGGGGGACCGTGTTCTGGGAGGCGTACGGGAGGGTGCCTGTGGGATGATGGACCTCACAGGGCTGGGCTGTGCTACTGGTAATACTTCTCTGGAGGCGGATCTTTCCAAGGGCTGGACTGGAGGCGCTGTTTGGTCCACCAGGCGTGCCAGCAGCTGTAGGATAGCAGCAGACGTGCTTTTCTCAGAAGAGCGGCTGCTCCTGTGCCTCCAGGAAGAGAGCGAGCTGGATCGGGAGTGATGCCTGCTTCTTTTATGGTGATGGGAGGCGCTGCCACAAGAGCTTCCCCTGCTAGAGCTGGACCTCTGGTTTCTGCAGTCTCTGCGGTGATGTGATCTTTCCCTCCTCTCGAGGTGTTTTCTCTTGCTGCTGTGCTTGCCGCTTTTTGCATGCTTGTCATCGTGCCATTTTTCTCTGCCGCGCCGATGGCCTCGTTCAGCGCTGGGGCTGCTGCAGGCTCGGGGATGCTCCGTGCGAAGAGGGGATTCCCTGCCCCGAGGGGGAGAAGTGGCGTCGGCGTGTCTGGAGGCGGAGTCAGAGGCGGCACCAGGGAGCACAACGTGGACGGCGCCATCTTGGAGAGAGCAGGAAGGACCGCATGGGGGACCGCATGGCCTGGAAGCTACCCCGGCGGATTCAGCTGTAGGAGAGCTTACCGGAATCACCGTGGGGTACGCGGTCGCATCAGTCCGTTGTCCGGGAGATGCGGTAGCGTCATGTGCAGACTGGCCGGGGATGGAGGCTCTGCAGAGCACATCCTGTGCCGCTGCTCCCTGAAGGTCCTGAGACATGCTGGGAACTGCCGGAGGGGCTACAGCTGCAACCGCAGGCTCCAAGGAGGATAGAAAATCCTTGAGTGAATGCCCCCTGAACTCCCTCGCTCTAGAAGACATCCGAGCACAGCTTGGACAATCTTGGACGTTGTGGCCTGCCCCGAGGCATCGGAGGCAGGACTGGTGAGTGTCAGCAGCATTCATTTTTCTTTTGCATTAAAGACACTTTTTAAAACCCGGTTTGGGCATTATGTAGGTACAGAGCTAGCAATTCCATCTTGAGGCAGAGGCGGAAAGAGAAAGACTGATCTGGCTGGGGGCGGGCCGGGGAGGTGGGACCTCCTACTCATGCTCAGAGAAATCTGAGCTCTAGAGAGCACTTCCGCATGGCGCCGTCGGATGACGTCACCAGGTGTGGCTGACACATATCCTGCTTGTCCTAGGAGAAAGGAAAGGTAGTGAGGGGCAACAGAATGAATGCATTTATAGGTCAGAAGGAGAAGTTTATATTGGATATGGAAACGGATGGGAAGCCAATGAAGTAATTTAAGGAGAGAGGTTATATGAGTATAATGGGACTGACAGAAGATTTAGCCACACAGCAGAGTTTTGAACAGACTGAAGGGGAGAAAGATGACTCAGAGGGAGACCAGCAAGGAGGAGGTTGCAATAATCTAAGCCAGAGGTGACTAAAGAGTGGATAAGTGTTTTAGTAGTGTATTCAGACAGGAAAGGGCAAACTTTGTTAATGCAATAGCAAAAACCTGTAGTTTCTTTCTCTATCTGTTGGATATGTGTGGAGAAGGAGAGGGAGGAGTTGAAGATGACCCCAAGGTGATGGGCTGAGGAAACAGGAAGCAGAAGAGTATTATCAAGAGAGATAGAGAAAGGAGGAGGGGGGGAAGAGGGTTTAGGGGGAAAATAGGAACTTCAGTTTTGGCCATATTCAGTTTCAAACAACGGTGAGACATCCAGGCAGCGATGTCAGATAGGCAGGCAGATATACAGGCTTGGAGTGTAGGAGAAATATCAGATGTAGATATAGATTTGAGAATCATCAGCATAAAAATGATATTGAAAACCATGGGAGGAGATGAGAGCACCAAGGGACTGGCTATAGAGACAGAAAAGGAGAGAGCCTAGAACAGAAGTAACTAAGCTTTTTCTGCCCATACAACTGTCAAGGACCTCCCGGGACATGGTGAGAAGAGGAAAATAAATCCAAGACGTCTTCAAAGATTAGTGCAAACATTTGGAAAAACACCATGTACAACATCCAAAGAGCTTAAGCCTGACCTGGAACAATCTCGAGTGGTGATTTCAACCTGCATGATATGCCATGTACTAAACAAAGAAGGACTTCATAGACAAAGGCCAAGGAGGACCCCACTGCTCAAAGACAGACATAAAAAGGCACACCTGATCTGCCCAAACCCACCTTGAGAAACCACAATCCTTCTGGGAAAATGTTCTGTGGACAGATGAAACCAAACGAGTTCTTTGACAATGCCGACCAAAGAAATGAAGCTTATAAGGAAAAAAACATTCTTCCTACAGTTAAATATGGTGAAGGTTCCATAATGTTGGGCTGTTTTGCTGCCTCAGGAACTGGAGGCCTGGAACGTATTAAAGAAATCATGCAGTCGGAGGCCTAACAAAGTTTGGAGCAAAATGTGCTACCTAGTGTCAGAAAGCTAGGTCTGGGTCAAAGGTCTTGGGTCCTCCAGCAGGACAATGACCCAAAACACACATCCAAGGATACAAAAGAATGATTAAAAAGGAAAACGTGGACTATTTTAAACTGGCCAGCAATGAGTCCTGATCTCAATCCCTTTGGAAAGAGATGAAATTTGCCATCGGTAAAAGGAATCCTGAAAACATTCATGAACTGGAACAAATCACAATTGAAGAATGGGAGAAACTACCAGCAGACAGATGTAAGAAACTTATAGATGGCTACAATAAATGTTTGGAGACTGTCATCACTGCCAAGGGTTGTGCAAACAAATATTAGTGAAGGGTGCCATTAATCCTGTCCAGGTCATATTTTGTTGTTTTTATCTGAAATTACTTTGTCCAAATTGCACAGACATTTTGTTTGTATACCTTTGAGCATATCATTAAAATATTATGATGACATACAGTTGGAATATTTCCAATTACTCACTTGTAACAGGTGTTGTCCAGGGACAGCAGGAATCATTCCTTACATATGGGTGACGTTGGTGCCGATGGAGCCCACACGGAGCATTTCCCCAGCTTAACTATGCTTTCTCCAGGAACAAGCAGGAAGTCAGTCCTCACATATGGGACTCCCTAGCTCCAGGCTGCTGAGGACCAAACTATGACAGCACCAACGGTGACCAATTTGATAGCCATGAGTTGCAGAAAGTGAGTCCCCACTGAGAGACGCTGCAAGACCCTAGCATCCAGCGACACTATCACTCCAGTAGCGTGAACATAGAAGGGTTGGAGGGCAGAAGTTGCCTATACACTGAGAATATTACGGAGTACTGCCTGGCGAACGGCACTGTCCCTGCAGGACTCACTCTCCAGGCAGTAGTGAGCTGCGAACGTATGAATTGAAGACCATGTAGCGACCTTGCAGATCTCTGTCACCGGCACTGAGCAGAGGTCGACCACCAATGTGGCCATCGCCCTCACTCGATGCGCTGTGATCAAGTGCACGAGGGAGAGGCCAGCTCACTCATAGACTAGGGCAATACAGTCTGACACAGAAGTGGACAGCGTTTGCTTAGTCATGGGGAGCCCCAGTCTACTAGGGACATGAGACACGAAAAGCTGAGGAGCTTTGCGATGGGCCTGAGTCCATTGTAAGTAGAAGGTCGGGGCCAGTTTGCAATCCAGTGTATGAAGTACTAGTTCCTCCCTGCCGGCATGAGGCTGCGGGAAGAAGGTGGGGAGGACAATCTCTTAGTTGAGATGGAAAGGAGATATCACCTTCGGGAATTATTTGGGGTGTGTGCAGAGCACTACCCTGTTCTTATAGAACCTTGTATATGTAGATCTACCACCAAGGCCTGGAGTTCGCTCACCAAAAAGGCCACTTTCCAAGACAGGTACCATAGGTGGCAAGTGATTAGGGACTTGAATGGCGATTTGATGAGCTGGGAGAGCACCATATTGAGGTCCCACTCCACCACCAGAGGGCAGAGAGGGGGCTTGGATAACAGGAGGCTCCGTAGGAATCTGGAGACCAGGGGCTGGCTTGAGAGGGGTTTTCCCTCAATAGTGTGGTGGTGAGCAGCTATGGTGCTCAGATGTACCCTCAGAGAGTTAGATTTCAGCCCGGTGTGTGACAGGTGCAGTAGGTACTGGAGTACTAGTTGTACATAGTGGTAGAAGGGGTTCTCCTCCCTTTCTGCACACCAGGCGAAGAACCTTCTCCACTTAAAGGCATAAGCCTGTCTGGTGGAGGGTTTTCGGGAGGCCAGTAGGATCTCCTGAACTTCTCCTGGAAGATTGAAAGGGGCCAATGCTACCCTTTCAGCAGCCACGCTGTTAGCATTACTGACCCCAGATTGGGGTGCAGAAGAAAGCCCTCCTCCTGGGACAAGAGGTCCAGGGCTTGGCCCAGTGGGACTGGGAGTCCCATCGACAGGAAAAGCAACAGAGGGAACCAAGGCTGTCCCCCACCTGGGGGCAATCAGTATAACTGATGCCCTCTCCCTCTGAACC
Organism: Ichthyophis bannanicus; assembly: GCA_033557465.1. Lineage (NCBI taxonomy): Eukaryota > Metazoa > Chordata > Amphibia > Gymnophiona > Ichthyophiidae > Ichthyophis > Ichthyophis bannanicus. Next base: position 867,294,881 of record CM066035.1, on the reverse strand, counting down.
TTGAAGAGGGTTCTGGCGACCAGGGGAGTCAGTGGGAATGCACAGAATAGGCCATTTGACCAGAAGATCAGGAAGGCATCTGCTGCCACTCTCTCCGGGTGAGCTGACGCGAGCAGAAGTGGGGCAGCTGTGTGTTGTCTGGGGAGGCAAATAGTCCATAATGGGCCTGCCCTAGAGATAGAAGAGCTGCTCTGTCACCCTGGGGTTCAAGCGCCACTCGTGTGGATGAAGGACTCTGCTCAACCTGTCCGCTAGGCAGTTGTCCCTCACGGGAGGTACACTGCTTGCAAGAGCATTCTGTTTCATGCTTCGAAGGAGAGGAGGGCCACCGCCCCCTGCTTGTTAATATAAAATATGACGACCTAGTTGTCCATCTGGATCAGTACGGACCGGTGTCACAGGTGATGGCAGAACACTCGTAGGGCCAAAAACACTGCCCTGAGCTCCAGGAGATTGATCTGTAAGAGTGACTCCTCCTGAGACCAGCTGCCCTGTGTGTGGCGGTCCCCACAATGTGCCCCCCCAAACCAGGAGGGCTGTGTCTGTGGCCAGGGTCCTCTGAGGTGTGGGTGCCTGGAAGGTCATTCCCGCCTGGAGGTGGTGCAGGTTTTGCCACCAGTTGAGGGACTCTGCCAGTCAGTGGGTAACCCTGACCCTGTCCCACAGCCTGCCTATGGCTTGAGTCCACTGAGAGCGGAGGCACCACTGGGCTGTCCACATGTGCAAGCGGTCTGAGGGTATGATGTGGAGCATCAAGGCCATATGGCCCAGCAGGCGGAGGAGGAGATGAGCTGGCACTAACCAGTGGGTGGTGTTCCTCTCCTGCCAATTGCCTAAGGCATTCTGCCCTCTCTCTTGGGAGAATGGCCTTGATCTGTAATGTGTCCAACTGAGCACTTATGAACTCCAGGCTTTGGGCTGGAAAGAGGTGGGATTTGGGGTAGCTGATGATGAACCCCAGGTGCTGCAGAAGGAGGGTTGCACGCTCTGCAGCCTGACTGATCTCTGAGGCTGTACCACCCTTGATTAGCTAGTCGTCTAGGTAGGGGAAAACAAAATCCCCTTGTAGGTGCAGGTGGGCGGCTACCACCGCCAGGCATTTGGTAAAGACCCTTGGCGAGGAGGCCAGGCCAAAGGGTAGCACCCTATACTGATAGTGCCCTCCTCCCACCACGAATTGTAGGTACTGCCTGTGGGAGGGGTGGATCAGGATGTGTACACACACATCCTTTAGGTCCAAGGGGCAAAGCAGTGTTCCAAGGGAGAGCAACTTTAACTTCTCCCTCATCAGAAACTTGTTTAAGTTTCTCAGGTCTAGTATGGGCCTGAGGCCCCCAGTTCTCTTTCGGACAAGGAAGTATCTGGAGTTAGAAGCCTTTTCCCCATAGGTGCCTGGGTACACGCTGTACTGCGATGTCCCTAAACAGACCTGTGAGTTCTGAGAGCAGAAGGGTCTGGTGAAGGAGAGGTTGCACCAGCTCTCCTGGGAAGAACCTAGGTGGTGCCTGCTGTAGATTGAGGAGGTATCCCTCCCTTACCACCTGCAGTACCCACTGGTTTGAGGTGACATTGCCCCACCTGTGGGTGAAGAGTGCCAGGCAGCCCCCTGTGGGCTGGTGAAGGTCTCCCAGGGGAGAGAAGGCTCTGCCCTAGGAGTCAAAAGCTCCCCCCGACTTGGGTAGGAGTCGGGACATGGGGCTTCTGTGCCTTTGGCTTCTGAGCTCCATGGCCTTGTCTTTTAGGGTGAGAACCCTGCTGCTGGCCTGAGAAGGGCTGGTAGTGATGATTCTGTTGAAAGGGCCCATTTTTCCTCAGGAATAGGGATCTTTTCCCCTGATGGTTTCTTTGGGGAAAAGATAAGGTCTTTTTAGAGAGCCTCCTGGCGCGTCAATACGTCAGCCTCAATCTCGGCCGTCTTGTCAGTCATAGGCTTGCCAAATAGGTTCTCCCCGGTGCAGGGGACATTCATCAGTTTGTCTTGGACCCATTTCTCAAGGTCAGAAAACTGTAGCCAGGCTTGGCACCAGGCACCAACACCAGCCACTGTTACTCGAGCCACTGACTCAAAGCCATCATAGGCCACCTGGGGGAGGAACTTAGAGCAGTCCTTGATCCTGGAGGTCATATTGGAACCGTTGGAGGGGTTCCCCAGCGAGCCCCGCTGACAACCCAAACAATTCATGAGTTAAGGCCTTTGGGTACATACCTATGTACAATTCATTGGCTTGGATCCATCAACCCAGCATCAAGCCCTGGTAATGCTTGCGCTCGAGGGCTCTAGTGTCCCTTCCAGGGGGGAAAAGAGGCATGGGTCTTCTGACAAGTTTCTGCATGGTCAACTTGATGACAATGGAGCTATGTGGGAGCTGGGGTTTGTGGAACCTTGGGCCCTTCCGGATGCGATACATGGTGTCGAGGTGCCGGCTCACCACTGGCACCGACACCAACACAGGCATCTCCCACATTCTGAGCAGTAGCCGCTCGAGGATCAGCTGCATGGGCACCGTGAGAGTTGCCTTGGGTGGAAACTCGTACTGGAAAATCTCCAGTTCTTCAGTACATGGATCTTCCTCCGCCTTGGTTTGTACTGAGGGTGCTTGGGCCATATCCTGACAGTTGTGGAAGGCCACGGCCTCTGGAGGAGAATGGTGCCGGCGGAGATGGGTCAGAGGGAATATCTCTGTGCCGTCTGGTTTCCAGGGATGCCTCATTGTCTGTTTCCCACTCGGAGTCGAGATGTGACGAGTCCAAGGCCCTGAGACTCATTATGTTGGGGCTGGTGGCCTCCATCATTCATTGGTTGATTCAAGTCATGTGAGTACTGACAATTGATCACAGGTGCATCTAATTTTACTGCACTGGGAATGTGGTTTGTCTGTCCAAACTGATTTGAATTGTTTATAAGGTTGCCAATAATTGTCCTGGCAATGTCCCAGTTTTTATTCTTTTTGTGTGTCAAATATGTGTGTATATATAGTCCAAAGCCATTTCACTGGCCACTTTTTTTTTTTTAAGGCGATAATGGACATTAAGGGGTTGAACTGCAAGGGTGCCAATAATGTTGACCACAACTGTAGAATTTTGAAACAGTGTAGGAAACAAAATATCTAAAATCTTTGGATCTTTTCCTGATGAGGTGTTTGGTATGCACTCTAGTCCCATTTGCTTTTTTTAGGGCAGCTTTCACCATTGCTGCTTGCTGTGACAGCTGAGTCTTCACATGTGCTGGAGTACAGTGCACCTTGTATTTTAGGTCCAGATGCTTTGACTGAGGTTTATAGAGACTGAGTTTTGCCATATTCATTTGGAGGTCTGGGAACATTTTGTGGATGGGCAGAGTTACTGGCTCTTTTGGGGACGAGATAAAACGTAGTATATAGCTGAAATCCTGTTTGTTTTCTGGAATAGCCAATGACATAAGAGAGCACATTTGTGAGATTCTATAGGAATTTGGGGTAGGAAAAGTCATCTCACTGCCCCCTTGAAGTGTCTTATTTTAATTTGAAACTGGGCTATTGCTTGCTATTCCATCTGGTTTCAGCAAGCCAAATGCTGAGATGCTGACCTTGGACTCTGAAGAGAGTGACCTAGATCATTTTGTGGAGATTTCCATCCATATTCTGAGTCTGCAGGGAAATCTTGGATTAATAGGAATGGATAGATCACGCATTGGCATCTGTGACTGAGTGTGAAGTAGCAAAGCTGGCCGAGTAAGGCTGTACTATCTTGCAGACTGTTATGTAAAATGTTCAGTAGGCCATTCAGTTGGCAGGCATTATTTATTTAATTCAGCTTACAGACCACAATTCCAGTTAAAACTGATCAATGTGGTGTACATAGAAACATCCACACACAGACATAAGTGAAGTTGTCTGTTTCCTTGTTTATTTATCAAACACCCCCCCCCCAATCAACCTAAACCAAATAGGTGCTAGTCTGTGTCCTGAGAAGTCTTGTATTTAGTGAGAAGCCTAAAAGGGGGCTCATCTGCTCTTTTCTTTGTAGCTACTGGTATTTTGAATTACTTGGGGTAGTTTTGTGCATACTATGGCAGTCGTGAATCTCACTTCTAAGCCAGGGTATGTGGAGTATGATCTTAGTCTCTCAAATTTACTGCTAATGCTCAGCGTAATACATGCATCGTGCCAAAGACAGCCTCCTGATGGAGTTCGTAAGACGTAACATGTATGGGTACTTTGTCAAGATGTACTTGGAAGTTCTTCTTTATCAAGCCTGTGGCTCCAAGTACAATGGGAAATATTTCCGTATCTTTCTGCTGTATTTTCTTGGTCTCTGACTGCATTTCTTGGTACTTCAGGATCTTCTGCCTCTCCACTTGATTCACAGAATAATCACTTGGTACTGACATTTCTCTTATCAATGCTGTTCTGGTATTCTTCTCCTTTACCACTATGTCAGGTTTCCTGGCATCCAGTTTCTTACTCATCAGAATGGGAATGTCCCAGGTGATCATAACCTCTTCATTCTCTTAGGGTCATGATCCCAGTGCTTTTCAGGGACAGTGATGTTGTAGTGTTTCCAGTGGCAGAAGCGTGCTACTTTGTTGTACCTTTCTATATAGAAATTTTCCACCATCAGAACTTCACAGCCTGCTATTAGGTGAGTCACTGTTTCCAGCTCTTTCTTACAGAATTGGCATGTCTGTTGTACCAATTTTTTCAATACTCGCCATAAACCACCTCATCTGTAATCTGCTGTCTTGGGCTGCAACTATCAATTTTTCATCCTTTGGTTTCAGTTCACCTCTCCTCAACCATTCATGAGTCTGTTCTTGATCGATGTCACAGCCCTCAGCAAGGGAGATGTTTTCAGTTTTGCTCAATTTTCCTCTGAAAAGGGAGCCTAAGCACACTTGTCAAGGCCAAAAGTAATCAGAAACGTTTTTTACCAGACGAAGTTGCTCTGCTAATTGTTGGTTGCTGGAACTTTAGAGCTTCACATCATCTATAAATAGCAGATGGGAAGTTGATTCTGAGTTGGTACCATCTTTAGAATTCAGGCTAAATCCATATCCCAAACCTCTGAGGGATGTGCAGTGCTTCTAATTTTCTTATGGCTCCTCTGGTCTGCTTCAAGAGTGGCAGCACTAGAGGGGTCAGAGAGGGTCTTATCATATCTGACTTGGGAATCTGTCCATTGCATTAGGTTTTGGAGGATGGTCCTAATCTTGGCTGGATAGACTAGAATGACTGGTAGAAGTGGATGGTTCCCTTAGAAGATTTCATGTCTGAGACTGAAGGGGACCTGTGGTGCTCTGGGGCAGTCCAGAGGGTCTGTGATCCTTAGCAGTCCTGAAGTGGTCCCTGTGGAGAACTAAAAAGGCACCCTTTTGGGGTTTGGAAGGTGGTTTAGAACATTTTACTGTGTAATATTTTACTTCTGGGAGAGGACATATCTGCCTCTGAATCATCATATTTTCCCACCTTCTGCTCCTTTTCTTTTTGACAATTTAGGGTTGGCTTTTTTTCTTCAATGAGCGCCACATCCAGCAATTGCTGATATGGGTAGCCCCCATGTATGCATGCTCAGGAAGGCTCAAAAAGCTTTCATGAGATAGGGAAGGACATTTCTGGGTCAGCAGCAACATCACTATCTTGCATGGCTGCATCTGCCTGCAGGTGCTGAAGAAAGGATCACACTATCGTTGTGCTACATTCAGTACTGCAGAATACATTCTTGCCGGAAAAGATCTAAGAAAATTCTTAAAGCATGTATGAAAATGAAAGGTTGTGGTATTTCTATGATTCTGTGGTGCAGACCTAGGGCAGGAAATAGCAATTAGAAATCTCTGCATGAGTGTGATTTAAACATACAGCTAGCAACCACCAATATCTACAGGAAAAAATGTGAACAGCTTTGACTACGTAGTTTAAAAACCCCCTCCAAAAACAGAGACTAAGTAAAATAACTGATGGCATAAAAAAAGACTTCCAAAGCCCACTTTCCCTCAGAGCTTTCACTCACACATCCATCCCCAAATATACTCCACCATATCCAATGCCGCATTCTACAACTCCCTCTTGGAAAACATTCCTAAAGCCATGCTTCTACATGCTTTCCTTATATGCATTTGGTTTAAGATTTTACACATTTTATTTTTATAAAAGTGTTTTTACTTCTCTTACAGCCTTTTCCATTTTTTTCTTTATTAAAAGAAAATAAATAATCAATCTTTTTCCTCAAGTCCATTCTTTCTGACAAAAATATTCATTACTGAAACAGTTGTATGAAGTTTTCAGAAGGTTCAGTATTCTCATTTACTTAATTTTAAAATGGTAGGTGTTGGGTAATGAGAAGTGCTTTCAAAAGCTGAGAAACTTACCCCACTCAGGAATATATATTTTTTAAAAAGGGGCTCCAAATGCTTTTGACTGCAGTCTACATTCTGCCAAAACACTTGTTGCTAGTCTTGGTGTTTTAATATTCAGGTATTTACATTGAAAACAACATTAACAAAGAATATCTCAACCATAGTATAAGCAAGCCAGAGTCATAGCTGCAGTCTGTTTCTTCACTTTTGCCAGTGCTGAGATTGTGATCCTTCTCAAGTTTTGCTCTTGACTTTTAATTACAACAGTTTTTCCCCCATTGGGAATAGAGAACTCCTCTGACTCTTGCTGCTAGATTGCAGGTACTTTGGCAATGATCCAGTCCTTGCTCCGTTTTTAAATCATAAATGTTATGATGGAGAAAGTTAATTTACCAACATGTAATATAGGTTTCATATCACATTTCAGAATATGGGATGGGCAACATCACCATACAATCCTTCCTACCAGCCTATTCATGAGATAGCATAAACAGATGTTTATCAGCTGCTGAAGGCAGGTAAAATGGCTGCAAACAAGAATGTACTACTGGCTAAGTGAGAGGAAAAAGTTCAATACAAAACATAGTAGAAAAAGTTATTTTAAATACCTTGATAGGAATCAAGACATCATGAATTTCAAAACTCACATAAGAGACTTGTTGACATGAAATAAATTTCTCTATAAGAAATATGTACAATAATACTTTAAATAATAAGCTACCAAGTGCATCATAAAGCAAATTTTCCACTGTGAAAAACACAAGACATTGAATTAGTACAAGTTTAAACTTATAAGGTTGCACCAACTATCAATGCTTTAACCCATAAAAGGAATGTTTACAGGATGAAAAAGATAAGGATTTATTCACATTTTTACAAAGTAGAAAGAAGCTATCTTTCTTGGCTCAAAAATAATCTGCAAAAACATCTTGCAAATGTGTCTAGCTGTCTGAGGCACTCATAAAGCTAGTAGCATTAGCTATATTGTCCCGTGGTACAAGACCCATTGCCTGAAGATCTACAGTAGCTGTTGTGGCTCTAGCAAGTTTCTTGTTTGGGCTCGCAAGGCTTGGCTGGTATTCATTTCCATTCACTGTCACCTAGGCCAGAAAACAAACATGTCATTTAGTCTGTTAATATATCGCAATACATAAGAACATTTATGCGGTTTAACAATTTTACATTCACAATACTATACATGAAACAAAAGACATTAAAATAAAATCAAAACCTAAAATGGTATAATACAACCAATAAAGCAACCCCTTTTCTGATCATCCAATTCAAATAAAAATCATAAGTACTCAATACAGATGATCATACATCATCTTCCCTTACTATGTTAGAGACCTTAATAAAATGAAATTTATGCAGTTTGAAGACCTGCAGACCACGTAAATGACACAAAGTGGGATATTCAGCAGCACCTACCTGGGTTGTGCTGCAGAATATCCCCACATAGCCCAGTAAAACACCCCAACACTAACTGCTTAGTGTCGGTGCATTTTGGGGGGCAGCACTATAGATGCTGGTCAGTAACCGATTAACGTAAACTGTCTAAAGTTAGGAAGAAAAAAAAAAGTCCTAACTTTAGCCAGTTTAGCTATCTAGCCAGCAGCTGAATATCGCAATCCTGCAAAGCCGGATATGGCCCTGACACTGAATATATCCAGGGGTAATTTAAAGTGGCAACGGACAGTAGTTTTAACTGTGCTGGGACCACCACTGAATATGCCCCCCCAAAGATATTAAATCTTGTTCTTGACGTAACCATAAAGGTAAAGTGTTCCATATTCTTGAGGCTATCATAGAAAATACTCTCTTCCTTGTACAGGTTTGTCGTCCTTCCTGAAGTGATGGAATATACAAGTCTTGTGTATTTGATCATAACGTCTATTGGACTGAATGTTTATTTATCATATCAACCAATTCATTTTCCAACCCTTGCCTTGACGTCCTATATACCAAAGTGTCTAGATGAAACTTTTTTTTATTTTGCATTCTGATATTAGTTGAATGATAATGGGAAGAGCCCTGCTACAACACTAATTAGATGTACCTTTATGTGGCTCGCCTTGAGCTTGGATTGGGACATGCAAGTAGTCATATCTAAATCAATGTCAGTACAGTATACTTATACACCTTATCTGCAGCTTACTAGCACAGAAGCTTATGCTTACAAGGTGATAGCAGTGATGCTTTTATCTCAGTACTGTAAATGTTAACACTTATTGTACTCTAGAATGTGAAGCTGCCTGGAACTGGACCCATTTGGTCACAAAACCATATACAGCCTCGAAAGCCATCAGGCCACAGGCGGTGGACTATGGCATTTTCTTCAGTTCTTTGTTTATATTCAAAAAGCTTAGTATGTATGAAGAGTGGTATAGAAAATTTTAAATAAACAATCATCAATCAGGTGCCTGGGTTATTAGAATCGGCTTTTTCACCACCCTTCTGCCACTGTTTCTAAGAGAAAAATGATGAAAGAGTCTGTTCAACCTTCTGAAACATGGTTTAATTTGTGCCAGAATGGCATTTCAGCACTTCATGAGGAGGCGAAAGTAATTGTAATCCCATCATCACACTCTCTGCTGCCACAGCCGTATTAATGCTTAACACAGCCGCGGGAGCATTTTCCTTTGCTCTCGCAGCTGTGCTATACTGAAGCAGCCCGGCAGCAGCATTTTTAGTAAAATAAAATAAGCACTTCCTGCTTTACTAAAAGTTCCGCAGCCGTGCTGCTTCAGTATAGCACAGCTGCAGGAGCAAAGGAAAATGCTCCCATGGATGTGTTAACTGAAGCATGAAACAGGCAGGGAGAGATAAAAAGGAGGTAGCTGGCTGAGAGTAATGTGGGGAGAGATGGTGGCTGTTTGACAGATCTTAGGGGGGGTGGGAGGCTGGGATTAGGGAGCAGATGAGGAAGAGAGAGATTGAAAATGGGCTGGAGCACTGAAAATAAGCTGATGGTGGTGGAGAGGACTGGGACTGGAAGAGGGCCAGTGCTGGGTGTAGGGCTGTGACTGGAAAGGGGTGATACTGGGATTGGGGGAGAACTAGAACTTGACCGATATGGGGCTAGGGGGACTGAGACTGGATATGGGCTGATACTGGGGCTGTGGGGGGACAGGGACTGGAAATGGACTGATACTGGGGCTGGGGAGGCAGGACTGGGGCTGGGAATGGAAATAGGCTTATGTTGGAGGGGGAACGGGGACTGGGACTGGGACTGGAAGGGTGCTAATTTTAGAGCTGGGCAGCCTGGAACTGAAAGGCGACTAGTACTGACAAATGCTGGGTCAGGGTGGGAAAAAGGAGATGCTGGGGGATTGAGAAGGGAAAGGAGGACAGATATTTTGGAGGCTGGGGAAGTAAACTAATAACCAGGGAAAGGTTGAGAGAGCGGGATATAAAGATCGGATGCTGGGGTAAGGAGGAAGAAAGGAAAGGTTAAATAAGTATTGGAGAAGGAGGTAGATGAGTGGGCACTAGGAACACGGGGATGTGAGCGAGCAGGGACTTAGCTTAGGCAGGGCCGTACCGAGCGTGAATCGCGCCCTGTGCGACTTGCACATCGGGCACGCGTCCCTCCCCCCCGCACCTCCATCTAGCCACTTTCTGGATGGCGGCAGGAGAGAAGAGGCGTGCCCAATGTGCAAGTTGCCGGCGCTCTAAGCAGATCTGTCCCTCCCTGCTCTGACGTCGCATCAGAGGAGGGAGGGACCAGACCTGCTTAGCATGCCGCGAGAAGGCTTAAGGGGTGCATTTCAGCTGTCTGCTGTTGCCTGCCACCGCTTAGAGAAGAAAATGTGGCGGCAGCAGGCAACAGCAGACAGTTGAAATGCACCCATTAAGCCTTTGCGCACTGTGCAGCTGCACCGCTCGCACAGGGCTAGGTACAGTCCTGAGGTTAGGTGAGGAATCTAAGACTGGGTAAGAAAACAGAAGAAAGACTAACATAGGCTGGGTACTGGACATGTAAATGTATATATATATATATTTTTTTTTTTTACATTTATTGACTGCCAAGTGCTATAGCATTCTAGGCAATTTACAAAAAGGCATAAAATACATAAGAGTACCAATCATCCCTCTCCCCCCACCAAATTACCCTTCCCACTCCACCAAGCAACACATAATGCTACCAATCTGCCATGACTGCTAGAAAATCATGACTGCCTGCCATCTAAATGGGAAACAGAAAATTTTTTAGTGCCTTCTTAAACGCCATCTGGGCCATCTCCTTCCACAAAACCTCCAGTAACGCAGTCCAGAGGGCCGGAGCCTGCCACCGCTACAAGCGGACATGAGAAAACCCAAGCAGAGCCAACAACTGTGCTTGTGAGGACCGAAGGGCCCTCTTGGACTGATACCAAGATGCTGTCCCTTGTAGACAGCATGGTCCCAACTCTCTTATCACCTTGAAAATGAGGATCAACAGTTTAAAGACACACCTCTGTTGGATCAGGAGCCAGTATCCTTGTCACAAAACCTCCAATACTGAATCTCACCTGCCCAACCCCCACACCAGCCGAACTGCATAATTCTGGACCTGATAACATAGGCTGATAGCCCAGCATACAGCGCATTACAGTAGGTCCAGGTCAGACAACACAAAGGTCTGGACTGCAAGGTGCCAGGCCTCCTTATCCAAAAAAGAACACAGCTGCCTGACCAACCATAGGTTGATAAATAGGGACTCAGAGCTTGGATGGGATTGTGAGTGAGAAGGGACTGGGTACTATAGAAAAGTGGGGACTTGAGGTTGCCTGGGGGGATAGTGGAGACTAAGAAATTGACCAGAGGTTAGAAGGACAATGGGTGCAAGGTGACTGGGGTATAAATAGGGCTGTGAAACCAAGTGCAGAAATATGGGGAGGGGCAAAGTTTGAAGGGCCTTTGAGGGTTTGGAGGATTGAGGGTGGAGGAGATGCGAGGCCAAGGCCAGCAGCTCAGGGGTGGGAAAGGGAGCCAGAATGTGACTGGAGAAAGAAAAAATTCAAGAGAAAATTCAGATAAAATTAACACTTTTTCCAGGGAAAGCAGGCAGATGTCCGATGGGCGCCACAGAATAAAGGAGACTGAGGGGCAGGAAGGGGACCATGCATGTGTGATGCATCTCCCAAAGGCTTTCTTTGAAAGCTGGGGAGAAGCTTCCACGCGGGCTCTGTTGGCGCCAACATCGCCCATATGTGAAGACTGACTTCCTGCTTGTTCCCGGAGAAATATCAGGTAATCTGACTTTAGTATTTTATTTTATTTATTTTATTTATTTATTTATTTAGACAGTTTTGTATACCGCCTTATCCTTCAATCAAAGCGGTCACAACACAATTGGGGGATACATTTAACACGCGGGGATATGAGACACATACACTAATACTTACAGGGAACATGGGCAATGGAGGGTTAAGTGGCTTGCCCAAGACCACAAGGAGCATCTGTGGGACTAGAAACCCCAGTCCTTCCGGCCCAAGGTTGCTGTCCTCTAGTGGGATTTGAACCCCTGACCTTCCGGCCTGAAGTACCGTGCCCCAACCACTAGGCTACTCCTCCATGGAATCAATGGAATTGCTTCTAAAACAGAGGACAGTATAGTGCAGCGATGGCGAACCTATGGCACGCGTGCCAGCTGTGGCACGCGAAGGCCTTGCAGCTGGCACGCGTGAAGGTCCGCAAAAAAAGAAAAAGCGGGCTCTGGCTGCTGCCGCGGACGCGGCAGCATGCAGTGTCCCGCGGGGCCCCCTCCGCCCGCTAAGCCCCTCTGCAAGGGCTTTCAGATTCGCGAGGGAGACAGCGTCTCCCTCGCGTCTCTGTTAAGCCCGTAGGGGTTAATGGGAAATTTCCCATCAGCCCCTTTAGACGCGAGGGACTGATGGGAAATTTCCCATTAGCCCCTGCGGGCTTAACAAGAGACGCGAGGGAGACGCTGTCTCCCTCGCGAATCTGAAAGCCCTTGCAGAGGGGCTTAGCGGGCGGAGGGGCCCCGCGGGACACTGCATGCTGCTGCGTCCGCGGCAGCAGCCAGAGCCCTCTTTTTCTTTTTTTAAATTTGCCGGGGGGGGGGGGGGGGTGTTAGGACTGCTAATGGGCTGGGGGGGGGGGTTTGGACTGCTAATGGGCTGGGGGGGGGGGTTAGGACTGCTAATGGGCTAGGGGGGGGTTAGGACTGCTAATGGGCTAGGGGGGTTAGGACTGCTAATGGGCTGGGAGGGGGGTTTGGACTGCTAATGGGCTAGGAGGGGGGGGGGTTAGGACTGCTAATGGGCTAGGAGGGGGGGGGGTTAGGACTGCTAATGGGCTAGGGGGGGGGGTTAGGACTGCTAATGGGCTGGGGGGGGTTTGGACTGCTAATGGGCTAGGAGGGGGTTTGGACTGCTAATGGGCTAGGAGGGGGGGGTTAGGACTGCTAATGGGCTGGGCTAGGAGGGGGGTTTAGGACTGCTAATGGGCTAGGAGGGGGGGGGGTTAGGACTGCTAATGGGCTAGGGGGGTTAGGACTGCTAATGGGCTGTGGGCTGATGGGGGCTGTCTGGAAATGGGGTGATGGGGGGTTAGGACTGCTAATGGGCAGGGGGGGGGTTAGGACTGCTAATGGGCTGGGGGGTTTGGACTGCTAATGGGCTGGGGGGGTTAGGACTGCTAATGGGCTAGGAGGGGGGTTAGGACTGCTAATGGGCTAGGGGGGTTAGGCCTGCTTATGGGCTGTGGGCTGTTGGGGGCTGTCTGGAAATGGGGTGATGGGGGGTTAGGACTGCTAATGGGCTATAGAGGGGGGGTTAGGACTGCTAATGGGCTAGGGGGGGTTAGGACTGCTAATGGGCTGGGGGGTTAGGACTGCTAATGGGCTAGGGGGGGGTTAGGACTGCTAATGGGCTGGGGGGGGTTAGGACTGCTAATGGGCTAGGAGGGGGGGTTAGGACTGCTAATGGGCTGGGGGGGTTAGGACTGCTAATGGGCTAGGAGGGGGGTTAGGACTGCTAATGGGCTAGGGGGGGTTAGGACTGCTAATGGGCTAGGAGGGGGGGTTAGGATTGCTAATGGGCTAGGGGGGGTTTAGGACTCATAATGGGCTGTGGGCTGATGGGGGCTGTCTGGAAATGGGGTGATGGGGGTTAGGACTGGTAATGGGCTATGGGGGGGGTTAGGACTGCTAATGGGCTAGAGAGGGGGGGTTAGGACTGCTAATGGGCTAGGGGGGGGGGTTAGGACTGCTAATGGACTGATGGGGAGGGGTTAGGACTTGAGGTGGGCTGTTGGGTGGGGTTAGTAATGGAAATGGGATGATTGGGGGTTAACACTGTAGGTGGACTGATGGGGTTAGGAATGGTAATGGGCTATGGGGGGGTTTAGGACTGATAATGGGCTATGGGGGGCTGGGACAAGAAATGGGCTGATGGGGAGGGGTTAGGACTTGAGGTGGGCTGATGGGGTTAGGACTGGTAATGGACTGTGGGCTGATGGGGGGGTTAGGACTGGCAATGGGCTATGGGGGGCTGACTGGAAGTGGGGGGTTAGGACTGGTAATGGGTTATAGGGGGGGGGCTTAAACTGAAAATGGGGTGATGGGGGGTTAGGACTGGAAGTGGGTTGATGAGGGGGGGATAGGACTGGTATTGGGTTGGGGGGCTGCTAGGACTGGAAATGGGCTGATGCAGGGACTAGAAGGGAATGGATGCTGGGTGAGGCTGGAACTAGAAGGGAGCTGGTGTTGGGGGAGGATTAGAATGGGATGGGGCTGGGAGAGTAAAATGGAGAGGGGAAAAATATTTTGTGTGGGAGGGATAAAAAATCTACAATTGGCCGGGTATTGGGAGAGTAAGTGGGGATTGAGGATGGAGGGGTAAATTTTGAGTAGATGAAATAGGAATGAGGAAAGAGCCAAAGGAGAAAGATTAGTATGTTAAAGCAGATGTAGAGAGAGAATGGAAAAAAAAACAAGAAGACAGAAGAAAGGACAAATGGACAGCAGATGGAGAGTTAGCAGAAGACACGAAGAACCAGAAGAAAGTGGCTGGAACAATTGCAACTGAAAAAAAATGCACAAAAGGTAGAAAAATATCTCTTTATTTTGAATTTATTAACTGGAATATGTCAGCTCTGGGAAATGTGCATCATTAATTTTTGCGCTTTGTTTAGTACAAGAGGAAATTAATATATAGTTTTATTTCTACAGTGTTGTTGTATATTCCAAGTTTGGCTTTTGGGGTTCCCAGTTTAATTATTGTCTTCCTGTTTCTAAATTGTGATTCCTTGTTTGGTGATGGTCTGTTCTGCATGTGTAACTGAGCTGAGGTATTCTGTTTATATAATTCCTATTTGACATTGCCACTTGTTCTTTCCCCAGTAGGTCATGTATTGTTGTTCTCTGAGATGTATTGGTTTAATATTTGCAGTGTTGCCTTTTGATAGGTAGAGTATGGTGCTTTGTGAGTCCTGGTAGTGCTGTTAGGATACGGCGGGTTTGCTATGGGTTCTAAATGGGCAGCGTTTGTAGTAGTTCCTAATGTGCCTGGCGGTTGGTACTGGATTATAGTAATGTAGAAACCTTTTAGTCTTTCTTTATCCATATACTCATTAAGAGGCATGTTTACTAAAAGTTAGTGTATGGTAACATTATGCAAATATTTATGCAAATGAAGCACCTTATGCAAATGGGGCTTTAATTGACGTGCTGGCACTTTGAGGAAATTCTTTGGTTTTGTGCGGCAGTTTGGGCACTCGGGCTCAAAAAGGTTAGCCATCACTGGTATAGTGTATATGATGGATTACAAGATCCAAGGCAGTATGGTTTTGCCAGAAGTAGGTCTTGTAAGACAAATCTAATCATTTCTTTGACTGGGCAACTAGAAAGTTAGATAAAGTGAGAGCACTACATGTGGTATGCTTTGATTTCAGCAGGGCCTATGATATGATTCCACATAAGCAATTTATAAACAATCTGAGATATGGGCCCTAAAGTGACTGACTAGATTAAAAACAGGTTCAATAGGAGCAGTGAACAGAGTTCTTTTTAGAAAAGGATGGTTACCAGTGAGGTGATTCAAGATCGATCCATGATTTGGTTCAACATTTTTGTAAGCAATATTGCCAAATTTTATTGGAAAAGGTTTGCCTTTTTGCAAATGACACCAAAATCCATTAAAATAGTCAATGGCTTCATCATAAAGCATGGGGGATGGGGGTGTCTACATGTGTGCGCTGAAAATCTGTGTTAAAAATTTAAAGGAGATATTTTTACATTTGCATTTTTTTGCCTTATTTTGAATGTAATAAAGTAATTAGATGCATAGCACACAACAGTAAAATTTGTGCACTAAATCCAAGTGAGGAATTGTGTTAAAGTGAAAATAATGTTAACTATGAAGTTAAACTTAACTTCTACATCTAACCACTGAATTTAAAATGGAAAAGGAGTTAACTAGCACCTCTAATCATTGAACTGGAGGCTCTCTGGTCCATCCTGAAGGTCCCAGGATCCCCAAGACAGAGAGACTCCGCCCTGAGACCAGAAAGCCTCATATATACCCCTACACTGATACTCCCAGTACCCATTCTTTTATCCCCTCCCCCTCCATCTACTAATATCGCTAGAGTGGATAGATGGAGGATGAAAGGGAGTTGTGGGTCACAGGCCACCTAGGTTTAGGGGTCCTTGGGTCAGACAGCCCCAAGTCTATGGATCCCATAATTGGGAATCCCATCTCCAGAGGTCCCTAACTTGGAAATCTCAAGTACTTTGGTGACCAATTTAAAAAAAATTACTTCTGACTTCTCACTGAAGTCAACTAGAAATGAGATTTCTCTGTGGACAAGCAGGATAATGTCCTCATATGCGAGTGACATCATCAATGGAGCCCTGTGCGGGAACCGATTCACAGTTTCTTCTAGAGGTTTTTGGAGCTGGCTCTGCATACATCGGTGCCCACATAAAACACAACCACATTTGCAGACTACCAAGGAAAACATGAAAAGAGCGAGGTGTGAAACAAAATCGTTAGTGACCCCAACACGGCCGCGTTTCAGTAAATGGTTCCATCAGGGGGTACCTCAAAAAAACAAATTGTAAAATCGAAACATAAGACAAACATTTTTAAAATAAATAATAAAAACTACCAACATACAAAACAAACTCATTGGATGCACTCATAGAACGTATTTCTCCCTATTGTAAATCTTGTACAGCATTAATTGTTACTCCCTATTTTAAATCTTCCCCCTTAACTCCCAAGTTCGATTACCTGTTCAATGTAATTTCTAAAAGTTGCAATGTTCTATGTATACTGCTTTGAATGTAAGAAAGGCAATATATAAAACTTGTTAAATAAATATTACGAAATATCATAAAATGTACAGAATAAAATCAAAGTTTAAAAGCTAAACAAATAAGCCACTTGAACAGTAAAACAATAAAAATATGCATTAGTTTCCTGATTGTGCCTGATGGGAGGAGGGCAGGGGAGGCTGAGGATTGCAGCAGTGCCACACCCATGAGGGCAGGCCTTGCGGTTTGGAGTGATCATGTCTGGGAGCAGTGTTGATCCTCTTTGCTTTTTTTTGTGCTTTCAAGGCTTGCTGATGCTGCAGAGGCAGCAGGTTTTCTTTCTTTCTTTCTTCTTTTTTTTGACGAAGTCCAGTGGTTGATGTTGCGCCCGATGGAGGAGGGGAGAGCCATGGCTGATTGCAGCGCAGTCAGAAGTAAAACTGACAGTATGTGAGACAAGCAGGTGGGAAGGCCCAAACATGCTCAGAGAGGTCCAGAGACTCCTCTGAGCTATAGGAGAGCCTGAGCAATTCAGCTCCATTGTGGATGTCACCAGTGCAGTGTGGCTGCATACCCCTGCTGTCTATGGAGAGCTCCCATTACAGGTAAGCAACTACGTTATATGAGTGCCTAACAAACAAGTAATCTACGACAGTTATTTAAAAACTATCTCATGGAGCGTGTAACAATTCTACTGGATGCAGTGTCCCTCTTGGGTAAGATTTTTTATCTTCCATTTCATAAGACAGAGGTGGAAGCCTTGGGAATATCTGGGGAAAGTGGTGTGCAAGCTCCAGCGGCCAAAATGGATATGGTAGCAATGCTTGAACTTTCTGTGGAGGAAGTTCAGGACCGAGCTATCCTGCTAGTGACCTTTGTTTTTCTGTGACACAGATGCTTTGTTCTTAAGACTTTGTCTTTGGTGTTTTCCTGACCTATGTGAGGAGACACAGAGAAGGTGCAAGTCTTTTCTTCAGCTCTAGCAGAAAGTGATTCAAAGGGAGGAGAGTTCTTTTTGAAATTTCCTGCAAATTGTTTGATTAAAATAGCTAATGTTAGATACATGTTTTATGAACCTGAACAGCTGAAAGATTTTCTTTTGTAAAGTGTTTCTGTCAAGTAAGATGGTCTTCTAAGCTTCTTTAGTTACTCTTCTGGTTATGATAAAACTTGGTTTATAAAGTCTGATTATACTGACAATATTTATTCTGTGTACTTCCCTTTTATTTTTGATTCTTGGCAACTTCCCTTCCTGTTTGTGGGCTTGTAAAAGGGTGGTAATAATTTTAGGCTATTTTTCTTTATGTATTTAATTATCGTAAGAGATTTTGTTTCTTTTGTGGTCCACCCTAATTTCTGTGCAAGCATTTTGCATTATGTTCTTGTAAATTAAAAACAATTTGTAATAAAGAAAAAGAAAGAAGAACAGTGATATGCTTAAGACCCTCTCCAGACTCTGACCTGGTCTCCTCAACATCTAGGTGGTTTACTGGCAGAGGACAAAGGAGGAGGTCTTATTACTCTCATAGGAGTAGGTTCCTCCAGCCTCCAGTTCCACCTCTCCGCTTGATCCCTGCCCAGTCTCCAAGATCAAGATATCAAGAACAGACTTCTCACAAACTCTACAAAAAATATTTAGCACCTCTCTCTCTGCTGAAGGCTACATGCTCACCTCCCTCAAAATAGCCTCTATCAGACCAATCAACAGTCCCCAGCTCTTTCAGACCAATTTCCAGCCTTCCTTTCATCTCCAAAGTAATCAAAAAAGTTGCACTATGGCAGCTCCAAGACCACGTCGACACCCATGCACCATTAAACCTCCCAACGGCACAGCTTCAGCCCGCTTCAGTGTGGAAACCCTCCTCCCGACTCTTTTAGACACCTTAGTCAGAGGCACCAACAAAGCTGAACAAGGCTTCATCATGATTTTATTTATTTATTTATTTGCAAATCTTTTATATACTGTCATTTCCTAAGATCAGTGGCGGTTTACATCAGAACAACATGAAATACATAGAACATTGCAGTGATAACTAGGTACATTGAACAGTAGTCAGAACTATATACAGGTAGTATAAACTGAGTTTAGAACTATTTACATGTTATAACAATATTTATTTACATATATACATATTAAAGGTTCATTGTATGTTCTGTTTTGGGAGTAGTATTGAGAATATTAGAGCAGGTATCTACCTTGGTAATCTATGGAGGATGGGAGGCCTTGTCCAATTCATTGCCTATGTTAGAGTAATATTGTGAGAACAGGTATGTTTTTAGGTCTTTTCAAAAAAGTTTTAGATCTTTTATTTCCCTTAATTGATCAGGGAGATTATTCCATAATGAAGGTGCTACGAATGAGAAGGCACTGTTGCTTGTTATGTGTTTTGTTTTTCTTATTGAGTCAGGAACTAAGATAGTATTAAGATTCCTTCTACGTTTTATTCTGTTTTCTATAGGACTGTGAATCAGCATAGATAGGTAAGATGGGGCAATCTGGTTAATCAATTTGAATGTGATCAATATGATTTTGTATTGAATTCTACTTGGTATAGGTAGCCAATGCAGAAAATAGAGTATCGGGGTAATGTGATCGGTCAGTTTGGCTTTGGAAATTATCCTCGCTGTGACATTTTGAGCCATTTGTAGAATTTTTAGGCTCTTTTTCGGTACACCTACTAGTATTCCATTACAGTAGTCAAAATGGGGAGTTATTAGTGCCTGTGTGATAGTTCTAAAGTCATCCTTTTCTAATAGAGGCCTTAGTTGTTGAATTGAGCGGTTTGTAATAAATTGTTTTAGTTGTTTTCTTAATGTGATTAGTGAAATTAAGGGCCTTGTCTAGGGTGACTCCTAAGTATTTAATCTCTTCCTTTATGGGTAGGGTATAGTTCAGAATTTTGATGTCTGTTGGTGGTTTGTAACTTATGTTTCTTGAAGTGATTAGTATATCTGTTTTCTTGAAATTAATTTTCAGATTATTTGAACGCAGCCATTTTTCAGCTTCTATGAGGCAGCTTGTTAGAATATCATAGTTTGGATCATGTATATCGAATGCAGAGTACAACATAATGTCGTCAGCATATATATGGTATTTCATCTTCCATTTTTGAAAAATGGTACAAATTGGTTGGAGATAAAGGTTGAAAAGAAGGGAAGATAAAGCAGAGCCCTGAGGTATTCCTTGTTCTTGAGGAAAAGTGGGTGATGAAGTCTGGTTAACTTTTACAAATTGTGTGCGGTCAGATATGTAGGATTTAAACCAGTCTAGTGTAATTTTCCTTAATCCTATTTGTCTGAGTCTTGATATGATTATGTTGTGATTTAGACTGTCAAAGGCTGCGGATATATCAAGGAATACCAGTAGAAATGCTTGTTTTGTGTTATCATGATATATTAGCTCTTAAAGATTGTGGTAGGCCATTCCAGATTGTGGATGCAAAGAGGGTGAAGGCTCGGTTACATGATTGTTGAGAGCTTTTTCTTTTGATGGCTGGTATGGCGAGTAGGTTTTGCTGGTTGCTACGCCTTGATATTTCTAGACATCACTGCAGCATTCGACTCCATAACCCGCAGCATCCTACTATCCAGACTACAAGAGATCTGCCTCTGCAAAACAACCCTATCATGGTTCAAATTATTCCTATATAACCGACAGCAACAAGTCAGAGTAGGTACCTAGATTTTCAAAAACATTCACACAGACAAAAGGGGTACCTTAAGGTTAAGCTCTCTCCGCCATACTCTTCAATCTTTACATCCAAGCCATCTGCACCTTAATCAGAAGCCACCACATCCTCTTTCACATCTATGCAGACAATATAATGATATACACCCCTCCATCACCACAAGACCCAATTACAAAAGCATATCATCATTCTTCAAAGCCCTCACTCACTGACTTGCAGAACTGAACATATCAGTGAACTATAACAAATCTGAAGTCCTCCACATCACAACAGATACAACCTTTACACCCCCCCCCCCCCCCGGCAAAACTCACAATCAACAGAGCAATATTGAACACCAAAACAGAAGTTAAATACCTAGGCATCACACTCAACCAGAACCTGACTATGCGACTACACATAAAAAAACCTCACCAACTCAGCATACCACAAACTAAAGAACATATAGAACCTACGACTGCTCCTAGACACGAGTGACTTCAGAACGGTGTGCCAAGCCATTATCACCCCACAACTGGATTATTGCAATATCCCGTACCAAGGACTACTAAAGCAAACACTATATCTGCTACAAATGGCACAAAATACTGCTGCCAGAATAATAACCAGCACATTCAGATAAGACCATATCACACCCACACTAAAAAGTCTCCATTGGCTACCAGTAGCTTAAAGAATAAAGTACAAAACAATCATTACTATCTCCAAATCATTACAAAATCAATCAGCACCCAGTCTTTAAACGCTAATAAACAAAGCTCCAAACACAAGGTCAAGGCGTAGCAACCAGCAAAACCTACTCGCCATACCAGCCATCAAAAGAAAAAGCTCTCAACAATCATGTAACCGAGCCTTCACCCTCTTTGCATCCACAATCTGGAATGGCCTACCACAATCTTTAAGAGCTGCCGAAACTGTACCCGATCTATGAAAAAAACTCAAGACACACCTCTTAACCAAACTTCTTTGGATATGACAAAATACAATGCCTTGTGAAAGTATTCATCCCCTTGGCGTTTGTCCTGTTTTGTCACATTACAACCTGGAATTAAAATGGAGTTTTGGGGGTTAGCACTATGTGATTTACACAACATGCCTACTACTTTGAAGGTGCAAAATATCCTTTATTGTGACACAAACAGTAATTAAGACACAAAAAACAAAACAGAAATCAGGAATGTGCATAGGTATTCCTTCCCCCCAAAGTCAATACTTTGTAGAGCCACCATTTGCTGCAATTACAGCTGCAAGTCTCTTAGCACATCTAGCCAATGGGATTTTCACCCATTCCTCAAGGCAAAACTGTTCCAACTTCTTCAAGTTAGATGGGTTATGTTGGTATCTAGCAATCTTCATGCCATAGATTCTCAATTGGATTGAGGTCTGGACTTTGACTAGGCCATTCTAAGACATTTAAATGTTTCCCTTTAAACCACTCCAGTGTAGCTTTAGCAGTATGTTTAGGGTCATTGTCCTGCTGGAAGGTGAACGTTCATCCAAGTTTCAAATCTCTGGCAGACTGAAATAGGTTTTCCTCAAGAACTGCCTTGTATTTAGTGCCATCCATTGTTTCTTCAATCCTGACCAGTTTTCCTGTCCCTGCCGATGAAAAACATCCCCACAGCATGATGCTGCTATCATCATGTTTCACTGTTGGAATGGTATTCACGGGGTGCGCCACACATAGCATTTCCCATGATGGCCAAAATGTTCTGGTCATTTGACCAGAGAACCTTCTTCCATGTGTTGGAGGATCTGCAACATGCTGTTGTGCAAACATGTTTTCTTATTTCTTTCTTTAAGCAATGTTTTTTTTCTGGCCACTCTTCCATAAAGTCCCATTCTGTGGAGTGTACAGCTTAAAGTAGTCCTATGGACTGATACTCCCATCTCCGCTGTGGATCTTTGCAGTTCCTTCAGTGTTATCCTTGGTGTCTGTGGCATCTCCAATTAATGCCCTCCTTGCCCAGTCTGTAAGTTTTGGTGGGCAGCCTTCTCTTGTCGGGTTTGTAGTGGTCTGTCTTAATTCCTTTTTTCTTTTTAAAGTCGTTCCACTTAGATTTCTTGGACTCAGGTTCATTCTTCAGATCACTCTCCTGGAACTTCCTCTTCTTTTGAGAAGTAACCTTCTGTTTGTGCTTAGCAACAAACTGCTTCACGATAGCTTTCCCACTGGTTTTCTCATTCTTCTTCCCTTTCTCAAATTTCCAGGACCTGAATTTTGGTTTGTCCTTTTCACCATCTCTGGTCTGGAATTTTTTGGGAGCACCAGAATCTGCAGTAACTTTTCTAGATTTGCCTTTTCCATGTGATTCCTTTCCACCTTTTCTTTTGAACTGTTTTTTGTTCTTAGCTTCCATGGTACCAAACACAGACACTCTTCTTTCTCCCTGGTCGAGTCCTACTGCTCCTCTTCTAGTGACCTTTGGAACAGATAGCTTCTGAGTGGCTCCTATTCTGCCCCCAGACAGCTACAGTTCCTCCAAAACCATGCGGCTCGCACAGAAGCTGAATCCTCGCAGTTTCTGTGCTCTCATGAGCACAGTAACGGCGTAAAAAACACAGAAACTATCGGAGTGCTAGATAACTGAATTCATCCTACCACAAATAAATACTTAGGCATTAAATACATATATGCTTTTATGGAGTTTTTTCATAGTTCATTCATCTTGTGTAACAACAAAACGGCACAGGTTCCATCAAGTTCTGGCTCACTACACCCAATCAGGACAGCCACAGTGAGACCGCCCTTGTGCTTCCTGTAGCCAATCAGAAGAACTACAGCGAGCAGCACAACCCTATGTTGCTGGTTCTCTGGTGGCTGTTCAACAATCCGGAAGTGTTCAGATTCTTTCCTGCTTGGTTCTATCATGGTCTGTAGTGGTGCCATATTCTTTCCATTTTGTTATAATGGATTTAATGATGCTCCATGGGATAGTCTGAATTTGTGATTTTTTAATTGTTTTTTATAACCCAGCTTTGTCTCTGACCTGTTTGGAGTGCTCCTTGGTCTTCATGTTGCGTGCTTAGTGGTGTTGCAGAGTCAGGGGCCTTTCAGAACAAGTATATTTATACAGGCATCATGTGACAGATCAGGTGACACTGACTGCATACAGGTGGACCCTAATCAACTAATTATCACTGGTCAACAAATTTTTACAAAAGTCATGTTACTGAAATAAAAATAGTCATTTATCAATTTTTATATGCTGAACACGAATATGACAGTGAAATTGCAAAGTTGGCTCTAGTTTTTTTGTAATCTACAAGAATTAATGTTTATATCACGAAATGCATGTCAATAGTAAATATAATAGGCCTTCAGTTAATACCTGTAAAAAACCAAGTCATAGACTACTTCTTAGATTTTTTCGCCTGTCTCTTGTACAGCTGTTTGGGAGCTTCTCTGGGGCATGTCCAGCAGTAGTCAGCCAACATTGTAATGGACCATTTTCCCTGGTATCTTTGCTCCATCGTTGCGATGTCCTGGTGAAAACGTTCGCCCTGTTCATCACTAACCATACCACAGTTGTCAGGAAAGAAATCAAGATGGGAATCAAGGAAATGGATCTTTAGAGAAATATTGCAGCCAAGTTTCTGATATTGCATCAGCATGTCTTTTACAAGTTCCTTGTAGTTTTCTGCCCTAACATTCCCAAGAAAGTTTGTTGACACTAGGCGAAAAGCATGCCATGCTTCTTTTGCATCACCCTGCAGCAAGTTGTTGAACCAGTCATCTTTGAAGAGCTCTCGAATCTGTGGACCCACAAAAACTCCCTCTTTAACTTTTGCTTCGCTGAGTCGAGGGAATATTTCATGCAGGTATCGGAAAGTTGGCGAAGTGCGGTCCATGGCTTTCACAAAGTTTTTCATCAAACCTAGTTTGATGTGAAGGGGTGGTAGCAGGATTTTGTGAGCCTCAACCAGAGCTAGGTGCTGGATATTCTTCTCTCCAACTGTTACATTTTGTCTGCGATTCCATTCCTTCCATAAGTAGTGCCAATCCCTTGCTCAGCTATCCCACTCACATAAGAAACACATGTATTTTATATATCCCTGCTGCAGTCCCATTAAAAGGGCAACTGCCTTCAAGTCACCACAGAGGTGCCAGCTGTACTTGTTATAGTTAATGGAAGTCAGTAGATGCTTTAAGTTATCGTATGTCTCTTTCATGTGTTTATGTTTATTATGTTTATTAATCATTTGATATACCGCTTAGGCCAGAAGGCATTAAAGCGGTTTACAATAATATCATTTGAGGAAATAGGAAAAGAACGCCATTATAAGATAGGACAGAATAGAAGACAGAAACAGGTAAACAGATAAGAGGAGGAGAAGAATAGAGACAGAAAGTTACCACGAATGCAGGCATCACGATCCAGTCCAGGATATCAATATGAATCGCCACGGTCCAACGCCTAAGGGCCACGCCAAAGGGCCCTCTGGCGAGGCCCTCAGGCGCGGGCCCGCAAGGCGCGGGCGCGCCCGCTGCAGCGGCGGTTTTACAGTCGTTGGAACAGGCTGATTGGTTGGGCTGAGGAGGAAGGAAGGGGGAGCCCCCGCTCTCACCCCCATCAGGATCACTGACTCTCCTTCGCGCCCGCTGCAGCGGCGGTTTTACAGCCGTTGGAACAGGCTGATTGGTTGGGCTGAGGAGGAAGAAAGGGGGAGCCCGCACTCTCACCCCTATCGGGATCGCTGACTCTCCTTCGCGCCCGCTGCAGCGGCGGTTTTACAGCCGTTGGAACAGGCTGATTGGTTGGGCTGAGGAGGAAGAAAGGGGGAGCCCCCACTCTCACCCCCATCGGGATCGCTGACTCTCCTTCGCGCCCGCTGCAGCGGCGGTTTTACAGCCGTTGGAACAGGCTGATTGGTTGGGCTGAGGAGGAAGAAAGGGGGAGCCCCCGCTCTCACCCCCATCGGGATCGCTGACTCTCCTTCGCGCCCGCTGCAGCGGCGGTTTTACAGCCGTTGGAACAGGCTGATTGGTTGGGCTGAGGAGGAAGAAAGGGGGAGCCCCTGCTCTCACCCCCATCGGGATCGCTGACTCTCCTTCGCGCCCGCTGCAGCGGTGGTTTTACAGCCGTTGGAACAGGCTGATTGGTTGGGCTGAGGAGGAAGGAAGGGGGAGCCCCCGCTCTCACCCCCATCGGGATCGCTGACTCTCCTTCGCGCCCGCTGCAGCGGCGGTTTTACAGCCATTGGAACAGGCTGATTGGTTGGGCTGAGGAGGAAGGAAGGGGGAGCCCCCGCTCTCACCCCCATCGGGATCGCTGACTCTCCTTCGCGCCCGCTGCAGCGGCGGTTTTACAGCCGTTGGAACAGGCTGATTGGTTGGGCTGAGGAGGAAGGAAGGGGGAGCCCCCGCTCTCACCCCCATCGGGATCGCTGACTCTCCTTCGTGCCCGCTGCAGTGGCGGTTTTGCAGCCGTTGGAACAGGCTGATTGGTTGGGCTGAGGAGGAAGGAAGGGGGAGCCCCCGCTCTCACCCCCATCGGGATCGCTGACTCTCCTTCGCGCCCGCTGCAGCGGCGGTTTTACAGCCGTTGGAACAGGCTGATTGGTTGGGCTGAGGAGGAAGGAAGGGGGAGCCCACGCTCTCCACCCCCATTGGGATCGCTGACTCGCCCGCTACAGCGGCGGTTTTACAGCCGTTGGAACAGGCTGATTGGTTGGGCTGAGGAGGAAGGAAGGGGGAGCCCCCACTCTCACCCTCATTGGGATCGCTGACTCTCCTTCGCGATGTAAGACGGTTTCCATTGTTCAAAAGCGCAGCCTTCAGACTCAGTTTCGAAGAGTCTATAAATAGTCTCCAGTCTTGTGGGTCATGAGTGTTTTGTTTTGTTTTTATTGAAAGGCAGCAATTAGACACAAAAGATAGCAAGAGACTCATAAGCTATACGCATAACACAATAGCAGAAGGTAACAATGCCAAAATTGCAAGCATCAAATACTAATCCAGCAAAACGCCCCCGTTTTTTTTTTCTTGCCCTCCCCCACCCCCCGACTCACCATCTATCAACACATAGCTCTCCCAGAACACTCTACCTAACCCCCCTCCCTTCAATCCCCCTCCCTCCCCCCAACTCCTCCCTATCTTCCCCCCCTCCCCCCCCACGAACCTCCGAGCCAGCTGAGAGAGAAGGGAGCGGACCAGCCAACCAGCCCACATGAGGCAAAGGGGGAACTCTGGGGGTCCATCTCACAGGAAAGCACAAGGCCAGCCCCCCCACGGGATACACAGGACCCTCGAGCAATCATGAACCATATTGTAGGACAAAGGCTTCCCACACTTGCTCAAAACGTGACAACCGCAACTTGCCGGCTGCCACCCCACGTTCCATGGTATATGTATCCCACATCCGCTCCAACCAGGTGGAGAGGGACGGCGACAGGACCTGCTTCCACGCGGTAGCCACAACTAGCCGAGCCGCATTCAAACCATGTTGAATCAAGGCCAGTTGAGGACTTCGTGCGCCAGGCACATTTACACCAAAAAGAAAAATGCCCGGATCCCAAGGAATGGTCAACCCAACTAATTGTTTCAAGCGGTATTGAATCCCTCTCCAAAAAGTTCGGACGCGAGGACAAGACCACCAGACATGCACCAAAGTACCTTTCTGTCCACATCTCCGCCAGCACAGATCCGAAACCCCTGGGTACACTCGAGCGATTCGCTCAGGCGTCATATACCATCTGTACAATAGCTTTTAGTTAGTTTCGCGGATATTAATCGCCATCGAACCTTTCCACAGCCTGCCCTCTACCTGTTCCCATTGCTGCTCAGAGTAACGAAGACTCAAGTCAGAATTCCATTGCTCTCTATATTTGCCTAAGCTCGGTTGCTGCGCCTGCAAATGGGCATACAAGGCAGCTATAAGACCTTTCGTGGTAGTGCACTCTTCGCAAAGACGCTCTATATCCGACAAATCGCGGGCCACTTGAGACCGAACGTTTTGAGCCTGAACCCAGTGGGCCACTTACGTATATTGAAAAACATGACAGTCGGGAAGGTCAAATTCCTCCTGAAGCATACTAAAGGAGCGCAACTTACCCTCATCGAACAATTGACCAGCACGACTAAGTCCCTGGTGCCCCCACATCCGAAAAACCGGGGGTCATGAGTGATTTTTAAGGCATTCATGAGGCTTTCAATATCGGAACAGAATACCAGATTACTTTCCTTTCTGAAGAAAGGCTCCAACTGCTGGTGGCGCTTTCGATAAGAGTAATGTTGACATCTTCTTCTAGAAGATTCCATTGTTGGAGTCTTGATCCTAGCAATTCTGCCTTGTTCTTGGATAAGTCCAAATCACGAACCAGGTCATTTAGTTCTTCCTGTGTTATTCTGTGTGGAGTTGATAATGCATCCCAGTGAAAATCTGGGTCACTGCATGCTGACGGACCAGGAGAAGAACAGGTTGGCTCACCCTTGTCCTCATCAGATGAATCAAGAGAATATTCTGATGGAGGTTCTGGACTAGGAAGTCCCTCACCATGTGGAACTGGTCTCAATGCAGAAGGAATGTTTGGGTAGACTATGCTCGACTTCTTTTGCTTCGTTATTCCTCTGGAAAGTGGAGGAATCAAGCAGAAGTAACAGTCATTTATGTGGTTGCTTGGCTCTCTCCACACCATGGGGACTGCAAACGGCATTGATGGTCTTTTGCAATTCAACCACTGTGAAAGCTGTGTTGTACATGTAGCGCAGCATATATGCGAGGCCCAAGGCTTGTCTTGGTCACCAATCTTGCATCCGAAGTAAAGATGATATGCCTTCTTCAGTTGAGAAGTGATACTTTTCTTCTGGTTGGCAAATGTCACTTCCCCACAAATATAGCAGAAATTGTCAACGGTATTAACGCACTTTCATGGCATTACTATTCTGTATTGTACCTAAATGGCTAAAATTATATGATTAATAAAAGTTACATGTAACAGTAGCTTAAACTGTCTCGCACACAGTCTGAAATATTTTAAATGCTCAACCTTTCCGACTGCGTATAGTACACTGCTGACGTCAGATGGCTTCAGCAGCCGTCTGGCAGCAGTATTGCATTGCATCAGAAAATGATGCAATCAGCTCTGGATGATGTGTGCATGCTGGTATTATGCAATGGTATGCAATATTACATCATTCAAGGCTTATTTGGGATGTTGTTGATGTCCTATTGGATAAATTTACACAGTGAAACATAAAAATTGAACTACATGCAATATCTTCAAAACGAGAGCTAATAAATTTTTTTTAATGTTATGTTCGTGTTCAGCTCACCAAGATACTACAGATTAGGGCCTTTTAAAGTCAGTAACGATTTCAATGTTGACCAGTGTTATGTGACTTCTGAGGTTAATTGGTTGGACCAGATCTTATTTAGAGGTTTCATAGCAAAACGGATGAATACATATGCACTCACAACTTTTCAGTTTTTACTCATTTTTTTTATATATACAAGGTATTTTATTGTCATTCCACTTCATGAATTTGGACTATGTTGTTAGGTCCATTACCTAACAACATCCAAATGAACCTCCATTTTCATTCCAGGTTGTAATGCAACAAAACAGGACAAAACCAGAGGGGATGAATACTTTCACAAGGTACTGTAGGTTAACCTCCATTCCCCTGCCTATTACCACTTACACCTCCCCACTCCGTCACCACTTCAACATCGCTCACCTAGGTTAAGCCACCCCAAACCCCTAACAACTTGACCATAACTTGGATGCCACAACCATCATGTTTAACCTCAATTATAGTTCCCCCCCCAACTCAGTTCTATGTAATGTTTCCATTTCCCGAAACCCAGTTCTTTGTAAAACAGCCTTCCCTGCTGGTTTTGTTCCATGCAAACCATTTTGACTAAAAGAGAAAGAGGTACATAAACCTTGTTAACTAAATAAATAGCACAAAATAAAAGGTTAGACATAAGTAGCATCTCAGAGACCTGGTGGAAGGAGGATAACCAGTGAGAAAATGTGATACCTGCGTACAAAGTATATTGCAATGATAGGTTAGATCAAATTGATAGAAGGGGGGCACTATATGTTAAAGAGGGCATTGAGTCAAATAAGATAAAAGTTTGCAGGAAACAAAATACACTGTATAACCTCTATGGATAGAAATTTCATGTAAAAAAGGGAAGGAAATGGCAGTGGGGATATACTATTGTCTGCCTGGCCAGAATGAACAGATGGATGATGAAATGCTAACAGAAATTAGGGAAGCTAACAAAATTTACAACACAGTAATAATGGGTGATTTCAATTACTCCAGTATCGAATGGGTCAGTTTTGCATCAGGACATGCTAGGGAGTTAAAGTTTCTAGATGAAATAAATGACTACTTCATGGAGCAGCTGGTTCAGGACGCGACACGAGGGGAAGCTATTCTAGACCTAGTCCTTAGTGGAACACAAAATATGGTGCGAGAAGTAATGGTGTTGGGGCCACTTGGCAAAAGAGATCATAACCTGATCACATTTGATTTAATAAATGGAGGGAGGACAGCAAGGAAATCCACTATGCTAGCATTTAACTTTCAAAAATGAGACTACGCTAAAATGAAGAAAACAGTCAAGAAAAAACTAAAAGGAGCAACTGCAAAGGTTAAGAGTTTACATCATGCCTGGGAATTGTTTAAAAAGACTGGGGGGGAGGGGGAAAGCATATTCAAAGTAGTCTAACCAGTTATCAGATGTGCTAACTGGTTAACCCGCAATCAGCGGAATATTCAGCAGCATTAAACCATTTTGTGCCGCTGAATATCTCCTGCTACCCAATTTGTACATCATGATGCAAATGCTTAACATTGGGGCGCTCAGGGGGCAGCACCAGAGTTAACCAGGCAATGGCAATATTCAGCTGCTGAATGGTTAACTTAAACCAGCTAAAGTTAGGTGAAATAAAAGCAGGTCTAACTTTAGCCAGTTTAGCTAGCCAGCCTGCGGATGAATACTGCTGCTGACAGACAGCTAAAACATTATCAGGGCATACTGGATATTCAATGCCAGAGGCCGGATATGGCCCTGGCAGTAAATGTTGTTAAGTGCCATTGAGTCAGTGTTGACTCCTGGTGACCTTCTAGAAAGTTGACCTAAGCTTTGTTTGGTCTTCAGCTAAGCGGCTCATTGTTGATAGAGTGGTATCCATAGCTGTTGTTATTGTATCGATCCATCTCATTGCCGGCCTTCCTCTTTTACGGTGACCTTCTACCATGCCAAGCATTATGTCTTCCTCCAATGATCACTCTCTTCGCATGATATGTCCAAAGTATGAAAGTCGAAGTCTTGTCATCTGAGTTTCTAAGGAAAGCTTAAGATTTATCTCCTCTAATACTGACTGGTTTGTTCTTCGGGCAGTCCACGGTATACACAGTATTCGTCACCAACACCATAATTCAAAGGCATCAATTTTCTTCTTGTCTATCTTTTTCACTGTCCAACTTTGCATCCATATGACTTTATTGAAAACACTATGGCCTGGACAAGTTGAATCTTTGTATGGAGAGAGACATCTATGCTCTTGAGGATCTTGTATAGGTCCTTCATTGCCATTCTACCAAGAGCAACACGATGTCAGATTTCTTGACTGCTAGTCCTTTCTTTATTGATTGTTGATTCAAGTAAGTGAAAACTGTCAACAATTTCAATTTCTTTTCCATCAATGATGAACTTATTGATTTTGCCAGTTGTCAGAATCTTTGTCTTCATAATGTTAAAGTGCAGATCCATTTTAAGACTATATACTTTGATCTTGAGAAGCAAATGTTTCAAATTGTCTTCACTTTCAGCCAGTAAAGTGGTATCATCAGCATAGTGAAGGTTGTTGATGAGTCTTCCACCAATCTTCACATCTCGGTTGTCTTCGTACAGTCCCTGCTTCTCTGATGATTTGTTCTGCATATAAATTAAATAGGGGGAAAGTATGCAGCCTTGTCGTACACCTTTGCTGATTTTAAACCATTCTGTTTCTCCTAGATCTGTTCAAACTATTGCTTCTTGATCAATCTAAAGATTGTGCAAGAGAACGATCAGGTGTTCTGGTATACCCATGTTTCTTAATGTGGCCCAGAGTTTCTCATGGTTTACACAGTCAAAAGCCTTCTTGTAGTCAATAAAACACATATGGATATCCTTTTGGTATTCTTTTGTCTTTTCAAGGATCCATCTCACATCCGCGATAACGTCTCTCGTTCCTCACCCTTTCCTGAACCCTGCTTGCACTTCAGGCAGTTCTCATTCCAGGTATGGTTGTAGACTCTGCTGAATGATTTGAGTAGAATCTTGCTGGCATGTGCGATCAGAGTGATTGTGTGATAATTTCCAGTCAGTCAGGTCACCTTTCTTCAGTATTGGTATAAATACAGATCTTTTCCAGTAAGTTGGCCATGAATTTGTCTTCCAAATTTCCTGGAAGAGCTTTGTAAGTATGGTAACAGCTTCATTCGATTGCTGTAATACTTCAATGGGAATGCCATCAAGGCCCTGTGCTTTGTTCTTTGATAAGGCTTTCAATGCTGCTTAGATGACTTCTTTCATCACCAATGGTTCCTGATCATAAGGTACAGGTTGAAATGGCTGTTGGTCCACTTGATCTTTATGGTATAATAACTCTGTATATTCTTTCCACCTTTTCTTGATCTTAGAAACATAGAAACAGAGAAAAAAGATGACAGAAAAAGACCACATGGCCTATCTAGTCTGTCCTTCCATATCAACTACAACAATCCCCTTTTTTCCTTTAGAGATCCTCTGTGTTTTTCACATGCTTTTTTAAATTCAGATACTGTCCTCATCTCTACCACTTCCACTGGGAGACTATTCCTGGATCCACCACTCTTTCTGTAAAGAAATATTTCCGCATATCACTCCTAAATCTATCCCCTTTCACCCTCATCCCATGTCCCCTCATAGCAGAACTTGTTTGAATCGAAAGAGGCTCTCCCCCTGTGCATTTATCCCATGGAGGTATTTAAACCTCTCAATCATATCACCTCTATTTTGCCTTTCCTCTAAGGTGTACATATTAAGATCCTTAAGTCTGTCCTCATATGCTTTTTAATGAAGACCACTAACCATTTTAGTAACCACCCTCTGTACTGACTCCATCTTCTCAGCATCATTCAACGTGGATTCTTGAGCATCTTGTAGCATTCCAATTCGAGGATGGAATTTTTTCTTTCACTCTTGTAGCTTTAGAAGAGCTGATCTTGTTCTTCCTCTTATAGCTTCTGATTCTATTTCCTTGCATGGGTCATTGTAGTACTTCTCCTTGTCTTGTTTTGCTGCACGTTGGAAATCTGAGTTCTGTGATTGCCTCTCTTTCTCCTCTGACTTTAACTTCTCTGCGTTTCTGGACAATTTTCAGAGTTTCTTCAGTCATCCATTTTGGCTGTTTTTGCTTTTTCACCTTATGTAGAGACTTACTGCTTTCTTTCAATACAACCTTCTTGATGTCATCCCATAACTCTTCTGGAACTCTATCATTTGTATCTAAAGCAGCAAATCGATTTTTCAGGCAGTTTTTAAATTCCGGTGGTATATTCTCAAGGTCATATTTTGCTATATTCATGAGTGGTTTGCTCTTTTTCAACTCTAGCTTGAGTTTGCATACTAGTAGTTGGTGATCTGTACCACAGTCAGCTCCAGATTTTGTCTTTGTTGATGTTATCAAGCTTTTCCATTGTTGTCTTCCACAGATATAATCAATTTGATTTCTGTACAATCCATTGGGTGAAGTCCACGTGTACAGTCGGTGCTTGTTTTGCTGGAAGAAGGTGTTTGAGATGAATAGATCATTTGCAGTAAATATCCGGGTATAAAACAAAGCGGTGACAGTGAGCTGCTTTAAGTATGCTGGCTACCGCTGTTGAATATTGGTCTTGCTATCTTGAAAGCACAAATCAGATGCATTTCGCCTGATCTCCAGTCTCCCATTTCTCGCCAAGATCATTGAGAAAACAGTACACAATACCAGCTCCAGAACCACATTGATTCCAACTCTCCCCTCAACCCACAACAATATGGCTTCAGACCCACCATGGCACAGACACTCTAATCACGAACCTAATGGATAAGCTTTTACTAGGTATCCAAAAACCTCATCAAAGCTTTGTTCTCACTTTTTTGGACGTAACAGCTGCCTTTGACTCTGTTTCCCATACAGCTCTCCTCCACCGCCTTCAAACTATTAGTCTGTGCAACAAAATTCTCAAATGGTTCTCCTCTTACTTAACCCAATGCAGACAACAAGTAAGAGTTGATGGCAAGACAGCAACTTCAACTGAACTCACCCAAGGTGTTCCCCAAAGCTCTACTCTGTCAGCGCTTCTATTTAATATATTTATGCAACCTCTATGTGACATAATCAGATCACATGTTTTATTCCATATCTATGCAGATAACATCATGCTATATGTACCATTCTCCACCCTCCATCCTGATTACTCTACACTAAAAAAATGCTTTACAACACTATCAAACTGGCTGTTCTCCCACAACCTTCTCATAAACTATCAAAAGACAGAAGTCCTCCATGTTACTAAAGACACAAACTTCACACTTCCAACACACATCGACAGTCCAGGGACTCATTTTCAAGTCAAACCCCCAATATGTTACCTAGGAATTACTTTGGACCAAGGCCTAATCTTCCAACAACACATTAATACTACCATAAAACTGATGTACCAGAAAATGAAGACAGTACGAGGTCTCCAAGCACTCCTGGATCACCATGATTACCGCACAGTATTTCAGGCTATGGTCATGCTACTCCTGGATTACTGTATTATCATCCTTCATGGGCTACCAACATATATTATACGCTCTCTACAGATGGCACAGAACACCGCCGCCAGAGTGCTTGCAGGAGCATCCAAGCAGGACCATATAACACTTATATTTAAAGATCTCCACTGGTTCCCCATTAAAGCCTGCTCTAAATACAAAGCCTTAATCATCACCTTCAAGGCTTACCACCAGCTATCCTCTGAAATTCTACATTCACTCCTCCTGAAAGCATCTGCCAATAGGCCAGGAAGAGCCAGCATGCAAGCCACACTTACCATTCTGCAAATACACAAGAAATGTACACAGCCACTTTGAACAGAGCATTCTCTCTTTTTGCACCTAAGCCTCCCAGACAACATCTGATAAACAAATAACCTTGAAGACTTCCACAAAAGATAAAGACACTTATTTTCTGAACACTTTGATAATACACCTTCCTAGTAAGCTGCGTAAACAATTAGAAACCTATAACCTTCTCCTTACCCATCCTTTTCTGTCCCCCTTGCCCTATCTCTCCTCCCCTTCCACCTCCTAGCATATAGTTCCCATTGCACTGTTGATACATCTCCCACAGGACATTGTATAAAGGTTCGCCCCATTACCTCTAACCTCACCAGTTCATATACTTGGTTTTGTGTTATGTTCAGTTTATTTACATTCTCTTATATACCGCGCTATTCTGCATCAGTGCGGTTTACATTGAACAAACTGAAATTACATTGAACAGGGTATTATAACTTGGAGATAACTATTTTACAGGGAACATGGGCTATGGAGGGTTAAGTGGCTTGCCCAAGACCACAAGGAGCACCTGTGGGACTAGAAACCCCAGTCCTTCCGGCCCAAGGTTGCTGTCCTCTAGTGGGATTTGAACCCCTGACCTTCCGGCCTGAAGTACCTTGCCCCAACCACTAGGCTACTCCTCCACTCCAGTTATTGCAAATGTTATATGTATGTTACTGTTCAACATGTTCCAGTTAAATAAATAAATTTCATGTTTTAAGAAAGATGGAAGAAAGGCCAAACAACTGCTGGCATAGTTTAAAGGTGAGGTCAGTAAGGCAAAAAAACCCCATCTTTCACAAAGTAGAAAAAGGAGCCAAATAAGGAAAACACGAAATACCATAGACACTGTCAAGTTAGATGCAAGGCATTGATAAGGCAGGCAAAGAGAGATTTGAAAATAAACTTGCTATGGAAGAACTCATAATAAAAACCTTTTCAAGTACATTCATAGTGAAAAACTGTCAGAGTCTCAGTTGGACCATTAAATGTTAGAGGAGTATAAAAAGGGCACTAAGGGAGGACAAGGTCCTAACGGAGAGACTGAATGAATTCATTGCTTCAGTCTTTACTAAAGATGATGTACGGAAGTTACCCCTGCCAGAAATTATATCTAAAGGTGATGTATCGCCATATAAATTATTAATAATAGTAGTAGTAATTTATTTGTACTTAGCTTATGCCTTTCCAGTAGCAATTCAAGGCAAGTTACATTCAGGTACTATAGGTATTTCCCTGTCCCTGGAGGGCTTACAATCTAAGTTTGTACCTGAGGAAGTGGTGGGTTAAGTGGCTTGCTCAAGGCCACAAGGAGCATCAGTGGGATTTGAACTCTGGTCTTTATGGTTTCAGGCTGCTGCCCTAACCACAAGGCTGCTCCTCCACTCTGTACTGAAGGAATACAAACAAATCTCAATAAACCTGGAAGATGTAATACAGCAATGTGATAAACTAAAGAGTAGCAGATCACTTGGACTGGATGGTATACATCACATGTTGCTGAAAGAAATACAAAATGAAACTGCAGACGTACTATTAGTAATCTGTAAATTATCATTAAAATTGTCTATAGTACCTGAAGACTGGAGAGTGGCCAATGTAGCACCAATTTTTAAAAAGGATTCCAGGGGCAATCCAGGAAAATACAGACCAGTGAGTCTGACATTGGTGCCAGGCAAAAGGGTAGAAACTATTATGAAGAACAAAATTACCGAACAGATAGTCATGGTTTAATGGGACAAAGCCAACATGGATTTGGCCAAGGAAAGTTTCATCTCACTAATCTGCTATATTTTTTTGAACGTGTGAATAAACAGAAAGATAAAGGTGAGCCAGTTGATATAATTTATCTGGATTTTCAGAAAACCACTGACAATGTCCCTGATAAAAACATACCTGATCACTGAATATTTCAGTACAATGCTGAGTACACAGCCTTAACACTCACATGCTTATGTCAATCACCTCTCCCATGGTATCGTATACTATCCAAACTGAGTACTCTATAGTACAAGTGTAAATAGTTGTTCTTGGAATGTTACACAATTCAACTTTGTGATGTATACAGTATAAATGTGGAACCTTGTATCATGTAACCATAGTTTGGATTGTTCTTCCCTAGGTGCATAACTTTGCAGTATAAATGTGGAACCTTGCATCGTGTAACCATAGTTTGGGTTGTTCTTCCCTAGATGCATAACTTTGCACTTGTCCACATTCAATTTCATCTGCCATTTTGATGCCCAGTCTTCCAATTTATCAAGATCCTCTTGCAGATTTCCACAATCCTCTTGGGTTTTAACAACTTTAAATAGTTTTGTCTCATCTGCAAATTTGATAACTTCACTCGTTATTCCCTTTTCCAGGTCATTTATGAATATGTCAAAAAGCAGTGGACCCAGCACACATCCCTAGGGTACACCACTATTCACCTTTCTCCATTGGGAACATTGGCCATTTAGCCCTATCCTCTGCTTTCTATCTTTTAACCAGTTCATGATCCACAATAGTACACTGCCTCCTATCCCATGACTCTTTAGTTTTCCCAAAAGTCTCTGATGAGGGACCTTGTCAAAGGCTTTCTGAAAGTCCAAATCCATTATATCAACCGACTCACCTTTGTCTACCTGTTTATTCACACCTTCAAAAAAACATAACAGATTAGTAAGACAAGATCTTCCTTGTCTAAAGCCATGTTGGCTGTCTCCCATTAAGCCATGACTATCTACAAGTTCAGCAATTTTGTTCTTTATGATGGTTTCTACCATTTTTCCCAGTACTGACGTCATGCTCACCAGTCTGTAGTTTCCTGGATCACCCCTGGAACCCTTTTTAAAAATTGGTGTTACGTTCGCCATCCTCCAATCTTCAGGTATTACAGATGATTTTAATGATAGTTCACAGGTTACTAATAGCAGGTCTGCAATCTCATATTTCAGTTCTTTCAACACCCTTGGATGTATATCATCCGGCCCAGGTGATTTGCTACTCTTCAGTTTATCTAATAGTTGTAATACATCTTCCCGATTTATCGATATTTCCTTCAATTCTTCTGCACCTTTAAATACCACTTCAGTGTAACATCCCTACATCTTCCTCAGTGAAGACCGAAGCAAAGAATTCATTCAGTCTCTCCGTTATCCTCTTGTCGCCTCTTAGTGCCCCTTTAACCCCTCTATCATCAAATGGACCAACTGACTCTCTCATAAGTTTTTTGCTATGAATGTACTTGAAAAAGTCTTTATTATGCGTTTTTGCTCATGCTCTTCAGCGCCCCAGGAGAGGGAGGCTCGGACATTGGAATATTTTGAGAGAAATTTTTTTCAGAACACTATGCTTATGTCCCACATAGCATCCTATCAGTTTTTTATGGGCAGTTTTTTGCGGAGCTTTATGTGAAGTATACAGGAATTTGCAGACTCCCCCAGAGAAAGCTGTGCAGCTTCAGTTCCTAGTGAGTCATAAGAACATAAGATATGCCATACTGGGTCAGACCAAAAGGCCCATCATCCCAGTATCCTGTTTCCAATAGTGGCCAATCCAGGTCACCAGTACCTGTCAGGTTCCCAAAAGGTAGACAGATTCTATGCCCCCCCTGT
Source organism: Ichthyophis bannanicus (assembly GCA_033557465.1). Taxonomy (NCBI): domain Eukaryota; kingdom Metazoa; phylum Chordata; class Amphibia; order Gymnophiona; family Ichthyophiidae; genus Ichthyophis; species Ichthyophis bannanicus. Next base: position 867,256,920 of record CM066035.1, on the reverse strand, counting down.
CACAATCTAAGACACTTCTGTAAAATGTCAACTGTCTAGTATTATTACTTTCTGTGCAGATCAACTATGTTATCCCCCCTGGTGACGGCCCCCTCCCTTTCTCTGTCACCTTGATTATTGTCCCGTCCCCCCCGCTATTTTGTTAAACCGATTTGACCCGGTGAAAAGCGGGATATAAATGCAGCTAAATAAATAAAAATAAATAAATATGCTGCTTATCCCAGGGGTAGGCAGTGGATTTCCCCAGTCCACCTCAATCATGGTTAATGAACTTTCTCCTCCAGAAAGTAGTCCAATCCTCTTTGAAACCCAGTTACACTAACAACTTTTACTACATCTTTCATCAATAAATTCCAGAGTTTATGCATTGAATTAAAATATATTTCCTCTGATTAGTCTTAAATGTGCTATGTTATAATTTGATTCCATGTCCCCTAGTCTTTCCACTTTTTGAGGGAGTGAACAACAAATCTACATTTACCTGTTCTTCCACTTATTTTATAGACCTCTATCTTATCTCTCCTCAGTCGTCTTTTTTCCAAGCTGAACAGCCCTAACTTCTTAAACCTTTCCTTGTAGGGGTCTCTTTCAGTCCCTTTTATCATTTTGGTTGCTCTTCTCTGTACCTTTTCTAATTCTGCAATATCCTTTTTTAGATATGGCGATTAGAACTACACACAATATTCAAGATGCTGTCGCACCATGAGTGATACAGAGGCATTATAATAACCTTAATTTTATTCTCCATTCCTTTCCTTATTATTCCTAGCATTCTATTTCCTTTATTGGTCACAGATGCACACTGGGCAGAGGGTTTCAATGTATTGTCCACAATGAGGTCTAGATTCTTTTCCTGGCTGTTGATTCCTAATGTGGAACTTTACACTATGTAATGCAGTTTGGGTTGTTCTTCCCTAAGTGCATAACTTTGGACTTGTCCACATTAAAATTCATCTGTCATTTGAATGCCAAAGCTCCCAGTTGTCAAGGTCCTCTTGCAATTTTTCACAATCCTGTGATTTAACAATTTTGAATAATTTTGTGTCATTGTGTCATCTACAAATTTGATTACTTCACTCATTATTTCAGGGTAATTTATGAATATGTTAAAAAGCAATGGGCCCAGCATAGATAGAAACATAGAAACATGATGACAGAAAAAGACCACATGGCCTATCTATTCTGTCCTTCCATATCAACAACTACAACAGTCCACTTTTTACCTTTAGAGATCCTCTGTGTTGGTCCCATGCTTTTTTGAATTCAGTTACTGTCCTCATCTCTACCACCTCCACTGGGAGACTATTCCATGGATCCACTACTCTTTCCGTAAAGAAATATTTCCGCATATCACTCCTGAATCTATCTCCCTTCACCCTCATCCCATGTCCCCTCGTACTAGAACTTGCTTTCAATTGAAAGAGGCTCTCTCCCTGAACATTTATGCCACGGAGGTATTTAAACATCTCAATCATATCACCTCTATCCCGCCTTTCCTCTAAGGTGTACATATTAAGATCCTTAGGTCTGTCCTCATATGCTTTATAATGAAGCCCACTAATCATTTTAGTAGCCACCCTCTGCACCGACTCCATCCTGTTCACATCCTTTTGAAGGTGCGGTCTCCAGAATTGCACACTATACTCCAAATGAGGTCGCACCAAAGACTTATACAGAGGCATTATCACCTCCTTTTTTCTGCTAGCCATTGTTTATTGTTTATTTCATATTTAATATACCGCCTCCCATAACATCGAGGCGGTTTACAATGTAAAATCAATAGTTAAAACAATGTAAAATCAATAATTAAAACAGAAAAGAAGAAATTACAATACATAATAAAGAGAGGAAAGTAGAGACAGAATAGGTATCCAGATTCCAGACAGAGATACAGAGAAAGAGAAATTTAGGGAGGAAAGGCTAAAGAGAAAAGATGAGTTTTTAGAAGAGAGCGGAATTTAGGATAGGATTCTTCTGTACGGAGGTTGGTGGGGAGGGAGTTCCAGAGAGAGGGTGCTAAATAGTAGAATGCTGATTTCCTGGTAGATTGCAGATGAGCTTTGGAGGGTGCTGGGAGATGAAGACGGTTAATGTGTATGGACCGAAGACTGCGTGAGGGGGTATGATAAGTCAGTAATTCCGAAAGGTAAGCAGGTGTTGATTGATAGATGGCTTTATGAGTTAAGGTGAGAACTTTGAAAGATATCCGGTAGTCAATTGGCAGCCAGTGGAGGTGATGTAGCAGAGGGGTGACATGGTCACGAGGGGAAGCGTGGAGAATCCTCTCCGTATGCACCCAAGCATCTTTCTAGCTTTTGCCATCGCCTTTTCTACCTGTTTAGCTACTTTAAGATCATCAGACACAACCACGCCCAGGTCCCGCTCTTCTTTAGTAGACAAAAGTACTTCACCTCCTATACTGTACTGCTCCCTTGGATTGCTGCAGCCCAAATGCATGACCTTACATTTTTTAACATTAAATCGCAGCTGCCAAATTCTAGACCATTCTTCAAGCTTAGCTAGATCCCTCCTCATGTTATCTACACCTTCCTGGGTGTCTACTCTATTGCAGATTTTGGTATCATCTGCAAAGAGGCAAACCTTACCCGACAGCCCTTCTGCTATATCACTAACAAAGATGTTAAAAAGAATCGGACCAAGGACAGATTCCTGGGGCACACCACTGGTAACATCCTTCTCCTCAGAGTGAGCTCCATTTACTTGTACTCTTTGTCACCTCCCACCCAACCAATTTCTAACCCAAGCAGTAACTTTAGGGTCCATCCCTAGGGTGCTCAGTTTGTTTATAAGTCGCCTGTGAGGAACAGTGTCAAAGGCTTTATTGAAATCTAAATACACCACATCTAGAGCTCTCCCTCGGTCCAACTCCCTGGTCACCCAGTCAAAGAAATCAATCAGATTTGTCTGACAAGACCTGCCTCTGGTGAATCCATGCTGCCTCGGATCCTGTAATCCGCTGGACTCCAGAAACCTCACTATTTTCTCTTTCAGCAGCGTTTCCAATAATTTACTCACCACCGAAGTTAAACTAAACGGCCTGTAGTTTTCAACCACATCCTTACTTCCGCTTTTGTGTAAAGGCACCACATGAGCCTCTCTCCAGTCCTTTGGCACCACTCCCAACTCCAACGAGGCATTGAAAAGGTCAGTCAGTGGAGTTGCTAGGACGTCCCCAAGTTCCCTCAGTATTCTAGGGTGTATCCCATCCGGTCCCATCGCTTTGTCTACTTTAAGTTGAGCTAGTTTCTCATGAACACAGTCTTCTGAAAATTGTTCAAGATGTCCCTCGCTTCTGTTCCTATTTGTGGGTGTTTTCTGAGGTCCTGCTCCTGGTTCTTCATCTGTGAACACAGAACAAAAATATTTGTTAAGCAATTCCGCTTTATCCTTATCAGCTTCGACATATTCCCCCCCTGCACCCTTGAGTCTGACAATACCACTTTTGCCCTTCCTCTTCTCACTAATATATCTGAAAAATGTCTTATCCCCCCATTTTATTGCATTGGCTATTTCCTCCTCCTTTTGAATCTTTGCCTTCTTGACTACTTTGCTAGCTTCTCTAAGTTTTTCCAAATACAGATGCCTGTCTTCCTCTCTCTGTGATCTCTTGTATTTCATGAAGGCCTCCCTCTTTTTCTTCACTTTTTCAGCTACTTCCTTAGAAAACCATAGCGATCTCCTTTTCCTTTTGCCTTTATTTACCATTTTAACAAAAAGGTTGGTTGCCCTTAAAATATCCCCTTTCAGTTTTGCCCACTGTTTTTCTACATCCCCCAGCTGTTCCCATCCCACTAACGACTCCCTGAGGTATTGACCCATCTTCGCAAAGTTAGTCTTCCTAAAGTCTAAGATCCTCACCTAGGAATGGATTCTAACAGCCCTAGTCCTAATACTGAACCACACCATCTGGTGATCAATGGATGCAAAATGATCTCCCACTACAACATCAGAAACACTTTCACCATTGGTAAGCACCAAGTCCAGTATGGTCCCTTCACGTATGGGGTCTGTTACCAATTGCCTGAATAGTTCTCCCTGTAGAGAATCCAGGATCTCCTTACTCCTAGATGATACTGCAGCAGGAATGTGCCAATCAACATCTGGCATATTGAAATTTCCTATCAGTAGCACTTCCCCTTTCCTAGCAATGCTGCGTATGTCTTCAATTAACTCTCTGTCCACCTCTTCCTCTTGTGAGGGAGGTCTGTATATCACACCAATGCAAATAGATTTCTCTTTCCCTCTTTCTAGTTTAACCCACAATGCCTCCTCTCTCCCTTTTAAGCTCTGTAATTCCAAAGCTTTAATTGTAGTTTTTACATATAGTGCCACTCCTCCTCCCTTTCTTCCTACCCTGTCGTTTCTGAATAAAGTATAGCCAGGTATAGTTACATCCCAGTCATGGTTTTCTGTGAACCATGTTTCTGTCACTGCCACTAAATCCAAGTCAGCCACTCCCACCAAAGCTTCAACATCAGGGATCTTATTTCCCATGCTACGGGCATTTATACACACTGCTTTCCATATGTTACCCATGTTACCCATTTCCATAAAGGTATTTAATGTATCACCTACCTGGGGGCTTTCACTTACCTGGGGGCTTTCTTCACCTATCCCCAACGAATCTAGTTTAAAGCCCTCTTCAGTAGATTAGCCAGTCTACTACTGAAGATGCGTTGACCTTTCTTGGACAGATGGATGCCATCTCTGCTCTGCAACCCTTGGAACAGCATCACATGGTCTAGGAAACCAAAACGCTCTCGATGACACCATCCACGCAGCCATGCATTCATCTCCAGGATGTGAGCCTCTCTGCCTTGGCCTTTACCCTCAACAGGGAGGATTGAAGAGAACACCACCTGTGCACCTAACTGCTTCACCCTCTGTCCCAGAGCCATGAAGTCACTTTTGATACGTTCCGAGGTATACCTGGCAGTATCATTTGTTCCAACATGGATTAGCAACATTGGGTAATAGTCAGTGGGCTTGATGAGTCTCGGCAAACTCTCCGTAACATCTTGGATTTTGGCACCAGGCAGACAGCATACCTCTCTGAACATCAAGTCTGGTCGGCAGATGGACGCCTCAGTACCCCTCAGAAGAGAGTCTCCAACCACCACTACCCTTCGTTTCCTTCTGGTCACTGATTCTGCAACTTTGGGTACTTGAACTCTGGTTCTTCCCTTTCCAGGGATGCTTTCACCTCCTCCACTTCCAGGGCTGCATAATGGTTCTTCAATTCAAGGGCTGGAGAAGTTGGATTGGTGATTTTGCAGGTCCTGGTGACTTGTGTCCAACCATCGACATTCTGTTGGCACCCATCTTCTCCTGTGCTGGAGAGCTTGATTGCTGCAAGAAACATCTCATCAATGTACTTCTCACTGTCTTGAATGCTCCTCAGCCTCGCCACCTCCTCTCTGAGTTCCTCCACTTGTTTCCTCAGAGCTTCAGCATGCAGGCACCCTGCACATGGAACTGGTCCTTCAACTGGCATTAGGACCTCTGTCTGGACCGAGGCAGAAGCTGTAACGGGGGCAACAGCTTTAGCAATATGATTTTTCCCAGCCATTATTCTGTTCGTGGAGCTTAGGTATCTGTTAAAGCAAAAGAGAGAGATCTACCAAGTACCAGCCGGTTTCCCAGCTGTCCTTTCAGAGAAAAAGCAGTTAAATCTCTTTAATTATATTCAAAATGTGCTGGTCCAATTCTCTGTGATTTGTTAAAGGAGGAGGTGCCCTATAAAGCAAGACTGCTCACTAGGGGTGGGTGGGAGTCGGGGTGGGTAGGGAGGGAACTAACACCTGTTTAAGTGTTAGCAGTTTCTAAACCTGAGGAGGTTACTAGAGTTCAGCAACCTATTGTGCTCAAGGAAAGTTCCCCTAAAGCACCAAAAAGAGAGTAACCTTGCTTTAAAAAATATATACAAAAAACCCTTTTAAGAGCTCCCAGTCAGAGAGCTAGCAATGTAATATAATAAAAACAAACAAACCCTCAAATCCTTACTGTTTGTTGATCTGTAGAGCCCTAGTTAGGAAAGCCTCAACAGGGCAAGGCACTGGAGCCTTTTATGCAGGCCTCAGCTGCACTCAGGAAATCAAGCCCACTAACACCTGATTAGGTGTTAGCAGTTTCTAAACCTGAGGAGGTTACTAGAGTTCAGCAACCTATTGTGCTCAAGGAAAGTTCCCCTAAAGCACCAAAAAGAGAGTAACCTTGCTTTAAAAAATATATACAAAAAACCCTTTTAAGAGCTCCCAGTCAGAGAGCTAGCAATGTAATATAATAAAAACAAACAAACCCTCAAATCCTTACTGTTTGTTGATCTGTAGAGCCCTAGTTAGGAAAGCCTCAACAGGGCAAGGCACTGGAGCCTTTTATGCAGGCCTCAGCTGCACTCAGGAAATCAAGCCCACTAACACCTGATTAGGTGTTAGCAGTTTCTAAACCTGAGGAGGTTACTAGAGTTCAGCAACCTATTGTGCTCAAGGAAAGTTCCCCTAAAGCACCAAAAAGAAAGTAACCTTGCTTTAAAAAAAATATACAAAAAACCCTTTTAAGAGCTCCCAGTCCGAGAGCTAGCAATGTAATATAATAAAAACAAACAAACCCTCAAATCCTTACTGTTTCTTGATCTGTAGAGCCCTGGTAAGGAAAGCCTCCAGGCTAGATCTAGGGGTATTCCACCATTCACCTTTCTCCACTGAGAAAATTGGCCATTTAGTCATACTCTCTGTTTTCTATTTTTTAATCAGTTCCCAATCCACAAAGATACACTGATTCCTATCCCACGGCTTTTTAATTTTCTCAAAAGTCTCGCATTCATTTATTTATTTTAATATTTCTTAATATACCGCCTTTCAGTGTTATCAAGGCGGTTTACATTGAACATAACGATTTTACATCAGGAAAAAGATTTAGGCGTCATTGTGGATAACATGTTAAATCCCTCAGCCCAGTGTGCAGTGGCAGCCAAGAGAGCAAACAGAATGCTAGGTATCATAAGGAAGGAATGGAAAATAAAACAAAGGATATTATAATGCCTCTATATCGTTCCATAGTGAGACCGCACCTTGAATATTGTGTGCAATTCTGGTCGCCGTATCTTAAAAAGGATATAGGGTTATTAGAAAAGGTTCAGAGAAGAGCCACCAAAATGGTAAAGGGGATGGAAGGATATCCCTATGAAGAAAGGCTAAAAAGGTTAGGGCTCTTTAACTTGGAAAAGAGACGGCTGAGGGGAGATATGATATAAGTCTATAAATTAATGAACGGAGTGGAACGGGTAAACATAAATCAATTGTTTACGTTATCAGAATATAGAAAGACTAGGGGACATGCAATGAAGCTACAGGGTAAACTATTTAAGACTAATAAAAGAAAATATTTTTTCACTCAACGTACAATCAAAATCTGGAATTTGTTACCGGAGGATGTAGTAAAGGCTGTTAGTGTAGCTGGGTATAAAAAAAGGTTTGGACAAGTTCCTGGAGGAAAGGTCCATAAATCATTATTAAGAAGGGACCCAGGATATCAATGCTTGACCCAATACAAGCATTGTGGAACCTGTGTCTTTTGGGAAAACTGCTAGGTACGTATGACCTAGATTGGCCACTGTTGGAAACAGGATACTGGGCTTGATGGACCTTGGTCTGACCCAGTATGGCATATCTTATGTTCTTATGTCTTGGAACTTTAAGCCCTCTTGACAGTGGATTAGACCACAATGGAATGGTGTGGTAGCTGTAACTTTCTGAATGCAGAAGCCTTCTTGATTCTACATACAGTCGACCTCCTGGCTAACAGTTATTACAGAGAGGGGGTTTTCCACATTCTGATCTGTACCCTCTGAAGGATTCTGTGAACAGGCACAATTAAAGCTTCCTAAGGGGAATCACAAAACTGGAGGAATTCCAACTCTACTGCTCTGGGTTTCTCCTCTGTTTCCAACTGAAATGGTATGGACTCATATAAAATCATGAAAGGAGAGTTCCTCCAGATAGGATTTATATCTCTCATGAGGCGACATGAGATCTACCTCTCTTCTGAGAGATATTCCAAGTCACAGTCACATTCCTAGGAGCGCTCATATCCTGACTCAGAAAGGTACTCAAATGATGTTCAAAGCCTCTGTCTGGGCCAACCTCCACTCCTCATGAGGTGTTGATCTCCTTCGGGAGTGTTGATGCACCAATCTTCCCTGATGTCTTGGGGAGTGATCACCCCCCATGCACTGGAAATGGACACTGCCCAGGCAGTGATTAGAGTCAAGGCCCTTGGAGGTCCCGATAACAGTAACTGTTGAGGTCTTCATAACAATATCCCGATCTGCAACAAATCACAGACTGCCTCACTGAAGCAACAGAACGGCTCAACATCCTAAATCTAATGATCAACTTCAGAAAACGTGAAGCCCTCTATATTACCAGAAATCAAAGTTTAACCCCTCCATCCATTATCAGAATTCACAATACAGATATCTCAGTGAAGAACGAAGTAAAATACCTTGCGGTAATCCTAAACCAGACACTCAACATGTCCGCACACATAAAACAAACAACAAAAAATCTACAAACTCAAAATGATATAACTATGACCGCTACTAACCCCTCCATGATTTTAGATCAGTCCTCCAAGCTATCATCACACCCCACTTTGACTTCTGTAAACAGCATACTCCAAGGACTATCTAAACAAACTCTAAGACAGCTTCAAATGGCACAACATGTGGCAGCGCGAATTGCATAGAACACAAACATTTCAGAACACATCACCCCCATATTATACAATTTACACTGGCTCCCAATCCAGAGCCGTATACACTACAAAATACTAGTAACCACTTTCAACCTTCTCAGAGACACAGCTCCATCACACCTCTCCACTCTAACCATCAAGGAAGTAGATACCTGAGCAAAACGAGGAAGCAACAAAAACAAACTAACCACTCCTTCAGACTACCGAAAATCCATGAAAGCAACAAATAAGAGAGCTTTCTCTCACCTCGCTCCCACTCTCTGGAACACACTCCCAGATGAGCTAAGAGAAATTAATGATGTCCCCACATTCCGTAAAAAATTAAAAACCCACCTTTTCATACAATATTTTGGAAACCCACATGAGCCCACTAATGCTGACTTCACATAGCGTTGAAACAGTTCTATAGGGGTGATATCTGGGTGGTGGTTTCATTAGATCTCTCTGCAGCATTTGATCTTGTTGATCATTCTCTTCTTCTTTCTCGCCTTTGGAATGCTGGTCTTCGTGGTTCTGTCTATCGTTGGTTCTATTCTTTTCTCTCTTCCCGCTCTTTCTCCGTGTCACTCCGTAATTCAGAGTCTTCCTCTGATCCTGTCCCTCTTCCCTGCGGTGTCCCCCAAGGCTCTGTTTTGGCCCCCTTACTCTTTAATCTCTTCCTTGTCCCTCTTACCCTTCAAATTCAGCAACTTGGTCTATCAGCCTTTTATTATGCTGACGACATCATTATTATTCACCATACTACCCCTCTACAGCCTGATCTTGGACCTTTGAATTCTGGTCTCTCCATGATAGTGCGCTGGTTGTCCTCTAACTGCCTTCACCTGAATCTAGCTAAGACCTCTTCCACGTGGTTTACTTTTGGGAGTCCTTGTCCCTCTGTCACCCCTGTGCTTGGTAATTCCCCTATTCCTATGGTTACTTCCTTTCTGTATTTGGGGGTGATCCTTGACTCTAACCTAATCTTCAGGGACCATATTTCATATCTAGTCCAGAAGTCTTAATTTTTTCTCCACCAGATACGATCCATCCGGCCATTCCTCTCTCCTTCTGCTTTGACTACCCTCACCTTGTCTACTATTATCACGTCTTGATTTTTGCAACTCGGCCCTTGCAGGTATCACCCACACACAGCTTCACAGGCTACAACTTATTCAAAATACCGCAGCCAGGATAGTAACTTACTCATCACGCAGAGATCATGTTACGCCCTTACTTTTTCACCTACATTGGCTCCCCATCGAACACCGCATACACTATAAGATTCTTACACTAGTAAATCAGGTCACCAACACCCATCCGCAATACCTATCCGATCTCCTCCAGTTCTATATTCCTACACGCAATCTCCAATCACTACATATAAACCGTCTTCACCTTTCCTCCCCCTCACTTGCAGTCCACTTGCCACGCAGCTTTCTTTTTTCTCGGACCCGCTCTCCGGAATTCTCTGCCCACACCTCTCTGCCTAGAACAAAACTACTCCACTTTCTAAACTGCACTAAAAACACACCTATTTGCAATTGCTTATAATCTTTCAGACCCAGACTGCTCCCAATTTTCAAGACATTCCCTGAGATCTTAGTCTGGCATATGTGACCTGGTAATATCTCTGTTTATGTCTCTCTATTCTATGTCTTGTCCAACTGTCTGTTATCTTTCTTTCCTGTTACCATTGTATTTCTTTTCCTCTTCTGGCCTTAGGCCTACTCTAAGATGGTTAACTCTTCAGTGTAAACCGCTTTGATTTAATAAATAGGCGGTATATCAAGTGAAATAAAAATGAAAATGAAATGAAAATGAAAATAATAAAGGACTCACCTCCTCAATTCCAAACTTCATCCCCCTTTACTTGAAGAACATGCACTCAAACTATTAATTACTATATGCCATCCCCTGATTCATAATATCAAACCTATGGGTACAATATACTGTACATAGCTCGCAGCTTAATCTAGCTTTAATCTAAGTTATATACAATTCTTAATGTATATAGTTCAACTGTTTTATGTAATTGATTCTGTACTGTTTATGGTACATTTCAAACATTGTTTAATGAAAACTGCATTTGATCTATTGGAAAAAGCAGTATAGAAATGTTAATAAATAAAATAAAATAAATAAACAGTAACTATGCACAGATGGTGAGACTTGAGAATTGGCTTGATATCTCAAGGTGCCGGCCTTGATGCAATTGAAGCAGCAGCCTTACACCTGGCAGAGAAGACATCCATCCTTTCCTCAAAGCTTCTCATGGAACACTACTGGAAGGATGCCATGGACAAGGGTGGAGGGGTCACAGCAGTATCGGTCGTCTGAAGACTCTGTCAGGCGGTATCGGCAGGCTGGCCTCAGTCTCATGGAGACTAGTGCAGCCCTTCAGGGGCCAAGGAGGATGAGTAGTCCTTACATCAGGGTTGCTTCAAGGATATTTGCTCAATTGATACCTTGATGCTCTGAATATCATGCTCCAATGAGCTACAATACCGATGCATCTCATCCTCTGCCTAATGCCTACTGTCTTTAGTCCGGTCCTTATGTCCATGAAGTTGAGGATGAATCCTTCCTCTTGTTTGGACAGGACTCTGTGGATGACCAATCTTGGGACACCCTATTGATTCTTGACTCTGAGTGAGCCCGATGACTCCTAGATGTTGATACACCTCCAGCATCTGGTGCAGCCCCTGAGGCTATAGAGACCAATGCCACTGATGGACTGGTTTTTATCTATGCCAAAAATCTTTTTGAGTTGTTCTTCATGACATATGATCCCTCTTTTTGTCATATATGAACCACAAGAGATGAGAGGGTTCATGGTCAGGCCCCACACTGCAGGCACCAATTCTGAGTGTCTGTATAGATATGATTCTGTTGCACTGGAAGCACTTTCTAAAATCGCCAAAGTGTGTCTGGAACATATTGTCTGGAAAAATAGCCACAGTGAAATAAAACGGGCTCCACCGAAAAGAGAAGACTGAAGAGATGAGGCATAGTCACAGTAAGCAGGATCAGATATGCAGGCATGATGGAGCCACTCCAAAAGCTGGGAGAGATTTCCCATGCGGGGCTCTGTTATCAATGTCAACCATATTTGTGCACTTATCTTCCATATCGTCCCTCCAGTCCAGGCATCCATACACTCGGGGTTCTCTAAGGACCCCTTGGAGGGACCTTCAGATCTCTGGGGAGACTCCTCGGTGGCGTAGCTTGAGGAAGGGGAGATCCCCTGGGAGAGAACCCCAACATTGTCAGAGTATTCCGGCGGGAGGAGTTGGTGGCGCTAATTGTCCAGTCGCTAATGGCTCTAAATATCCTGCAGAATTCCCTTGCCAGTGACGAGGTTTGGAGGATCCGCTGCTCCAGGGTATCAGGACCTCCTCAACTACGTTTTCGGTGCATAGGGCCATCAGGCAGATGAGAGAGGCCGAGTGGGAGGTACCAGAGGCTGGCTTACGGGGAGGCTGGGCAATGGCTTGGTTATATCCAATTCCAGCGGGAGAGAAGGAGCTGTTTAAATTTCCAAAGGTGGATGCCTTGGTTTTGACTGTTACTAAGAAGACAACCATCCCCATAGAGGGGAGGGTAGCTCTGAAGAATGCTCAAGATCAGAAGCTTGAGGCTCTTTTGAAGCAATCCTTTGAGATCAATGCCTTGGCGCTGCAGGCTTCGATTTGCGGGGTCTACATGGCACGGGTGTGCTTACGATGGGCTCAAGGCTTACCAGACTCAGATCTGGAGACTCAGCAGCAGGTGCCTGAGGCCGCAAAATTGGAATCTAGTTCAGCTTACGTAGTCAATGACTTTTACGATCTGGTACGAGCGTCAGCTAAGAGCATGGCATTGGTCATTTATTTATTTATTTAACAGTTCGTTTATACCACTTTATCATTCCAATCAAAGCAGTTCACATTGTAACAAACTTAATAATGTACATTAAACAGGGACATTGACAACCTGGAATTTTCTGAGGCAATGGAGGGTTCAGTAACTTGCCCAAGGCCACAAGGAGTACTAGTGGGAATTGAACCCTGGTCTCTTGGTTCCCAAGCCAGTGCTCTAACCATTAGACTACTCCTTCACTCATAGTGGTGCAGCGTTTTTTGTAGCTGCACAATTGGTCGGCGGATGTGTTGTCCAAAACGCGCCTGAGTAAACTTCCTTTCAAGGGTAAGCTGCTCTTCGGGGAAGTATTAGAGAAAATGGTCAAGGATTTGGGAGAACCAAGGGAGTTCGGCTCCCAGAGAACAAGCCCAAGAGTGGAAAGTCAACAGCCCTGGCGAGGAGGCAACCTGGGATTTCCGACAATTTTGGACTATCCGCTTCACTCCTTACCAGGGGGGTTGCTATCCCACCATGGGTCAGTCCTTTTGGGGCAACAGAGGGACCGGTTAAGGCTATTATTCAGGAGCCTCAGCAGGTTCCAAGAAGATGCAATGAAGTGAGGGGGGCCCAGGCAGATGTGCTCCCAGTAGGCGGTTGGCTACAACACTTTTACTCCATCTGGGTCTGGATTACCACCGACCAGTAGGTCCTGGAGGTAATTCAAAAGGGCTACGCCATGGAATTGGCATGGCCTATCCCAGACGTATTCATGCAGTCCTCTTGTAAGGCTCTGGTCAAGGTGGTTAAGAGACTCTCCAGAGATTGGTGCAACTCAAAGCAGTGGTGGAGGTTTCTTCAGACCAATTAGGACAAGGTTAATACTCCATTTATTTTGTAGTGCCCAAAACAGAGGGTTCCTTTCGCCCCATTTTAAATCTCAAGCACATCAACAGATCCTTGCAGGTGACGCACTTTCACATGGAAACCCTGCGCTTGGTAATACCGGCGGTGAGAAAGGGAGAGTTCCTCATGGCACTCAACCTTATGGAGGCATATCAACACATTCCCATTTGTCTGGATCACCAGCGGTTCCTGCAATTTGCAGCCTCGATGGGTCATTTCCAATTTCGGGCATTGCCCTTTGGTCTGGCCTCAGCTCCATGCACCTTTACAAAGATGATGGTGGCCATGGCAGTGGCACTTCATTGAGAGGGGATTCTGGTGCACCCTTACCTGGACAACTGGTTGATCGGGGCAAAGTCATTACAGGAAAGCAGCGAGATCAAGCAGCTCATGGAAAACTTTCTTCAGCAGCTCGGCTGGGTGGTCAACTTTGATAAGAGCAACTTGGTTCCATCTCAAGATCTGGTATATCTGGGTGCATGGTTCCAGATGGGCAAGGGTCTGGTGTCACTTTCTTTGGATCGGGCTCAGAGGTTACAAGACCAGGTACGACAGTTTCTCCGGATGGCGGCACCGTCAACATGGCACTATCTGCAGCTACTCGGCTCCATGGCAGCGACGCTGAAGCTGGTTCCATGGTCCAAGGCTCACATGAGACCATTGCAAAAGACTCTTCTATCTCGCTAGTTGCCGCAGAGGCACCCACTCTTGAGGCGGTTGCCTTGTCCTCTGGAAACAAGGCTGTCCTTGAAGTAGTTGATGGTATCGGAGAATTTACTAGTGGGGATGCCGCTGGAGTCTCCCGATTGGATGGTGGTGACTACAGATGCCAGCCGCTCTGGGGGGTGCATTGTGAGTCACAGGTAGCCCAGGGCAGCGATCTCAATGGGAGTTCATGTGGTCCATCAATTGCCTGGAGATGTGGGCAGTATTTATGGCCCTGCGATTCTTTCGACTCCTCATTCACAAAAGGCCATGAGGGTCCTCTCCGACAATGTCACGACTATGGCTTACATCAATTGTCAAGAAGCATGGCCCTGGTGGATGAAGTAGGTCCTCTGCTAATCTGGGTGGAAGTGAATCTCCTGGCACTCTCGGTGGCATATGTGACCAGGAAGGAGAACATGCAGGCTGACTTCAGTTGGATCCAGGACAGTGTGTCCTGGATGCTGTGGTGTTCTGCAGGGTGGTGCGCCACTGGGGGGAGCCGATCATGGATCTGATGGCTTCTGCCAGCAATGCAAAGGCAAATTGTTTCTTCAGTTGGCGAAGAGAGCAGATGTCCGAGGAGCTGGATGCTCTGGCGCAGTGGTGGCCAATGGAAGGTTGTCTGTATGTGTTCCCTCTTTGGGTGCTGTTAGGGTGCCTTCTCCAAAGGATAGAGGCCCACAACAGGTGGGTGGGTCTTGATTGCACCAGATTGGCCTCAGCGACTGTATGCGCATCTGATTTGATTAACAATAGCTGTTCCATGGCGCCTCCTGGCAAAGGCCAACCTTCTCTCACAGCGTCCCATTCTCAAGTCTCAAGTGGATTAATTCTCACTTAGAGCCTGGTTCTTGAGAGGGCTCATTTAAGGTAGAAAGGATATTCAGCCCAGGTCATTGCCATCTTGTTGACGGCTCACAAGTGTCCGACTTCTTTGTCATACGTTCGTGTCTGGAGAATTTTTGAGGATTAGTGTACCAGCCACGGGTGCTGGACATTGTCAGCTTCCGTGACGGTCATGTTGGTGTTTCTACAGGTAGGATTGGAAAAGGGACTTGCACTGAAGTCATTGTGGGTCCAGGTGGCCACCCTCACATGTTATTAGGGGAGCGTGCAGGGGGTCTCTCTGGCCTCCCATCCAGATGTGGCCTGGTTCCTCTGGGCTGTCAATCAGGTTCATCCACACGTTCAGCTATTGGTGCTGGCATGGGATCTTAACCTAGTCTTGTTGGCACTTACAGGACCGCCCTTTGAGCCTCTGGGGGAGGCTATGTTGAGGGACCTCACCTTGAAAACGGTGTTTCTGGTGGCGATTTGTTCGGCATGAAGAATTGTGGAGTTCCAAGCCTTATCATGCCGGGAGCCCTTCTTATGGATCACTAAGGAGAAGGTGGTGCTACATCAGGTTCCCTCCTTTCTGCCTAAGGTGGTTTCGGCTTTCCACCTGAATCAGTTAGTGTCTCTTCCAACGTTTTCCTCTTGGACTCTGCGGAGGGGCATCAGTTGCATCTTTTGGATGTGCAATGGGTTCTGCAGTGTTATTTGAAGCAGATTAAGTCCTTTTGTAAATTGGAACATCTCTTCATTCTTTTTGGTGAGCTGCACAAGGGGGAAATGGCATCTAAGGCCTCTGTAGCACAGTAGTTGAAAGAGGCAATTTTCTCAGCATAGTTGGTGAAGCGCAGAACACCCCAAGTGGGTTGCATGTGCACTAGACCAGAGCGCAGGCTGCTTCATGGGCAGAGTTTAGTCCATTGGATATATGTAAAGCAGTGACTTGGTCATCACTCCATACGTTTGTACGCCACTACAGCTTGGAAGTGCAAGCCAAGAATGATGCCCGTTTTTGGGCTAGTGTTTTACAGGCCGGGCTCATGGGTTCTGCCCCAGTTTGATTACTGCTATGGTACATACCACACATCTGTACTGGACTGGAGGGATGATATGGAAGGAGAAATTAGACCTTACCTGCTAATTTACTTTTCTTGAGTCCCTCCAGTACAGTCCAGGATCCGCCCATTTAAAGTCTTCGGAGCCCAGTTCTGGAAGAGTTGGGTTATGTCCACTTTCTCACTCTTTTGGTGGTTGGTGGTCATTTGCTGTTCAGGGGTCTCTTGGGTAGGGAGCCCAGACAGGCTTGATCTGTACAGTATTAGTTCTAGCAAGAGGTACTTGGTTTGTTTACCTTTCTTTTAAGCTGTTTATCATGGTTGCCTTGTTTGGGCTCTGTAAGTACAAATAGAAAAAACAAAACAAAGCAACATAGTAGTTAAGGTAAAAAATAAAAAAAAGGATGATACATCTGTATTGATAATGTTGATTAATCTTTCTCGTTTTGGAGTCTGCTTTGTCATTAGAATACTGGTCTTGGGATTGGTGCACAGAGCCCTTATAGTGAGACATCACCAAAACCTGACATGATTAGTCTCCAGCTGCTGGTAAGGAGAAATAACTGGACTACACTGGAGGGACTCATGGAAAGCAAATTAGCAGGTAAAATCTAATTTCTCCTTGCTTGTCCATGGAGAAGAATAAATTAGACCTTACCTGCTAATTCATGTTCCTTGAGTTACTCCAGTCCAGTCTTGGCACATTTGGGTATTCACACCCTACCGCAGCTTAGAGACTGAGCATGTCATGATTTTCATGACCTCCCCCTATATAGACAGCTGGCTCCTGTCCCAGCCTCTAGTATCCTATTGACAAAGCAAACTCACGGAAACAACCATTACAACTATATAAGAACATAGGATATGCCATACTGGGTCAGATCAAGGTCCATCAAGCCAAGTATTCTGTTTCCAACAGTGGTCAATCTAGGTCATATGTACCTAGCAGTTTCCCCAAGAGACACAAGTTCCACAATGCTTGTACTGGGTCAAGCATTGATAACTTCGGTCACTTCTTAATAATGGTTTATGGACCTTTCCTCCAGGAACTTGTCCAAACCTTTTTTAAACCCAGCTACACTAACAGCCTTTACTACATCCTCCGGTAACAAATTCCAGAGTTTGATTACACGTTGAGTGAAAAAATATTTTCTTTTATTAGTCTTAAATAGTTTACCCTGTAGCTTCATTGCATGTCCCCTAGTCTTTCTATATTCTGATAAGGTAAACAATCGATCTACGTTTACCCGTTCCACTCCGTTCATTAATTTATAGACTTCTATCATATCTCCCCTCAGCCGTCTCTTTTCCAGGTTAAAGAGCCCTAACCTTTTTAGCCTTTATTCATAGGAGTATCCTTCCATCCCCTTTACCATTTTGGTGGCTCTTCTCTGTACCTTTTCTAAAATCGCTATATCCTTTTTAAGGGATGAACCTCTGCTGACCACCGGCACAGAAGCACTCTCTGTAACAGCCGCATGTGCGGCTGTGCCCAAGGGACCATCTCAATCAACGTTGCCATAGAACCCAACACTTGTAGGTAATGCCATGATGTGGGCTTTTACATCCACAGAAATTGCCGGATCTGCTCCTGCAGCTTATGAACTCTGGCTATCAGTACGGACTCACTTCCGACGTCTGTCTGAAACCACGTGTCGAGATATTCCAGGTCCCAAGATGGCATAATCTGATTCTTGGCGAAGTTGACTACCCATCCCAGGCTCTGGAGGAACACAATGACCAGTTCCATCACCTTCACGTTCTCCTCGCAGGTCTTTGCCCTTATAAGCCAATCGTCTAGGTACAGGTGGACCAGGATACCCTCCTGCCTGAGTGCAGCTGCCACCACCCACCACAATGACTCTGGTGAAAGTCTGAGGCGCAGTTGCCAGGCCGAAGGGCAATGCCCAGAACTGGAAGTGCCCCCCCCTCCGGTACTGCAAATCAGAGAAACTGCTGATACCTCCTGTGAGGTTGAGAGAAGTCAAGAACTCTTCCCTTCTCACTGCCACTAGCACGGACCGCAAAGTTTCCATGTGAAAGTGAGGTACCTGCAGGGTCTGATTTACATACTTAGGGTCTAGAATGTGCTGGAAAGTACCTTCTTTTTTGGAACCACAAAATAGATGGAGTATCAACCACATCCTCTTTGGCTTTGGGGCACTTCTACTACCGCCTGCAGATCATACAATCTATGCAGAGTTTCCTCCACCGCCTCTCTCTTTACTAGTGCCTTGCAGGGAGAATTGACAAAGGCATCCCGGAGAGGACAAGTGAATTCCAGTAGCCTCTAACACCCATCAGTTGGTTGTGGTTTGGGTTTGGACATTGTAAAACTTCCGTAGCTGACTCCCTACAGGAATTAAATCTACCTGACCTGCACTTGGTTCATTGTGATTTCTTGGGAACCAAGGAGGCAGAAGAGTAAAAGCCTCTTCCTGAGCCTTGGAAGCCCCAAAAGGATGGCTCCCTCGACAGAAACTGACCTCTCTGATAGGGTGCAAACCTCTATGACCAAAACCTCCGAAAATCTCTCGTCTGACCTCTTCCTAGGGTCGACGACCGCCCCACTTTCTGCTTCTCCTCTGGCAACCATCCTCCTTTGGTTTTGCCCAGTTCCTTTACTAGCTTCTCCAGCTCTTCCCCAAAGAGCAGTTTACCCCAGAATGGGAGCTTGCTAAGCCTGGATTTGGAGGACACATCTGTTGACCAACTGTAGAGCCACAAATACCGCCTCACTGTTACCACCAAGGCCATAACCTTAGTCAAGCACCTAATGAGGTCATAAAAGATATTTGCAAAATACGCTGCTCCAGACTTTGCTACCTCTGGAGGTCATGTCTGTACTGCTCTGGGATCCCAGAAGATCCCTTGTGCCCAACAGAGACAGGCCCTGGCCACAAAGGCTCCACATACTAAGGCCTGCAATGACAGCGCATTAATGTCGTCTTCTTCTTCAGCGCATTAATGTCAAATGCCTGCATATCCTTGAGGGCCGAACTACCTTCCACTGGGATTGTAATCTTTTTGGTCACTGCCAAGACCGCCACATCCACTTTAGGAGCGCGCAATAGTTCTCTGTCCTTCTCTGGAAGGGGGTGGAGCCGTGATGAAGTTCAGGTCCCTTGAAGCACTCCTGCGGGCACATCGCATTCCTCCTGAATCATGCATCGCATGACTTGATGCAACAGGAACACTTTCTGTGTTGACATGACCGCCAGGAACAGCGGTCCTGCCTCCGTGCACACATTCAATATTTTTGCAGACTGTGTTATTAATGCCGCTAATTTCTCTCTGTGGAAAACCCAGATGATGCGAGAATCCTCTGCCTGCGGAATTTCGCCTTCTTCCAACTCTTGTCCAGAGCTTCCTCCTCGTCCTGATCCTCTGCCCCTAGCGGAGTTTATTTCCAGAGGTCTTCCTCCATTTGCCACTTACTAGGACCCGGTTCACTCTCCGTCCCCTCAAGCGACAAGGCCACGTCGGAGGACCACTTTGCCCCACACCAAGGAGTCGGCAGTTCCTCCCCCACACTTTGCTTCAAACAAAATGCCTTGTGTAGCAGCAGGACAAACTCTGGCACGAAGACCCTCTGCTCATCCCTGGGGGCCCTCACCTTAGGTACCTTCTTTGCCTTGCCCTTCAGGCCCTTGGCGGGAAGAGGTTCCCCAACCTTCCACATTCCTCACTGGCGGTGCCACTGTTATGGTGACTATAGAAGGCCCAGCCACTTCAGGGTCTTCCATGTCCCTAGGGGACCTCTCCGGCCTGTCCTCTCATAGGCCCGCCTCCATCAACTTGGATTCTGCATCACATCCCCTGCAGAACCCAGCTGGGGATACTGAACCCCTGCGGGACCCACTGGCCACGCAAGTAGGCTTTGTAGGCGTCTCCAAACTCTTCAACCTTATCTCCTCTCTGTCCTTGTAGAATGGCTTTAAAACAGAAAAAAATAAAAACAGTAAAATGCTCCGAGGAAGGAAGCCCTGCTACTTTTAGCCCCCTCCCCCCCTTGCTTACTGCTGCTCCTAATCTGATTGCAGTTTCCTGTGCTTAACAAAATGGCTGCTGCTACCACGCGGCTCCTCTGACATAAGGCCTGCTGCCTTACAATGCCACAATTACAGAGCTTACCAGTGCCGGAGCAGCTGCTCCCAATGCTCAGCTGGCCTCAGGCTTCGGAGTTGGGCACCACAAAGAGGCGGCAGATAATCTGGTATCCTGCAGCGTGACGACTCCTCACCATTTGAAACCGCGTCTCTAGAGTCATCGCAATGCGCTTCTGGCTCTTTAGCAGCGAGCACTGCTCTGACGTGCTTGTCTGTGGCTCTCCTTTACTGCACAAAACTGGTTCAGCAACAAACACCTCCCCCACAGTGGAGCTATGCGGGTCTGGCGGATCATCTCTCTGCCTTCCTCTTTATTTGAAATTAAAAATACTGGCACAGACCAATGCTGCAACAGCTGCTGACAGGTTCCTCCAGCCCCACTGTCAGTGCTGTTCAGGTGATCCTTGCAGTGCTCAAAACTCTCTCCCAAATTTAAAATATTCTTTCCCAATTAAAAAAACAGCGTTCCTTCAGTGAGTCCTAGCAAAGGGATTCACATCTCACCAGCTGCTTGGAGACTGAGGCTGGGGGAGAAGCCAGCTGTCTGTATGGGGGAAGGTCATGAAAATCATTACATGCTCAGTCTCCAAGCTGCTGGTGGGGCAGGAATACCCAAAGGCCTGGACTGGAGGAATGAAATGGAACTAACTGATTTCACATTTGTTTGCATGCTCTATTTTCTCTTGGATTATCTTAAAGCAATTAAAATCTCTCCCTCTTGTTTCAGAGAGAACTTTTTTCAGTACAGTGGAATTGCATGTCAAAAACACAATAACATCATTTGTATCCCTGAAAACTATTCCAGGAGAAACAGAAGACAGATTTATTGCAAACATCCCTGAAAATAACATATCAAGATATTCAACTGCGAAGACCAAATAGAGCTGTAAGTTCTTCTACCAAAGTAAAATCATCGAAAACACTGTCCAACTACAACTCCAGGACCACATTGACGAACATGCCCCGCTCGACATTCACCAACATGGCTTCCGCCCTAATCATGGAGTTGAAACCTTACTGCTCTATCTGTTCAATGACATCATCCACACCATAGACAATTACAATCAAGGAACATTATTGATTTTTATAGATATATCAGCGGCCTTCGACACAGTGGACCACAGTATCCTACTAACCAGACTCCAAAGCATTGGCATTACTGGCACTGTCCTAAATTGGTTTAAATCTTATTTAACTGATAGGCAGTTCAAGGTAAAAATTAATAATGTCACCTCTCTACCCACTAAGATTAAACAAGGTGTTCCCCAAGGTTCTGCGCTTTCGTCTCTTCTTTTCAACATTTGTATCCAACCAATATGCAACATCATGGTTGCCCATCAAATAGATTATACTATTTATGCTGATGACATAATGATTTACACGACAGTCAACCTGAACAGCCCCGATTATAACAAGATTACGAACTGCCTCGACAACATGTCTGCCTGGCTTACTCTCAACAACCTGGCCATGAACCATAACAAAACAGAAGCTCTTATCATTACTCGAAACACTGACTTCAGCCCCCCACCTTTTATTAAATTTAAAAATACAACAATACCGTTAAAGGACGAAGTAAGATACCTCGGAGTAACCCTTGATAAGCGACTCAACCTTCAATCTCATATCAGAAGAACTGTTAAAAGCGCTTACTATAGAATGAAAATTATTAGACGCCTGAAGCCCCTTCTCTCCCAACAACATTTCCGCTCAGTCTGTCAAGCTCTAATAACTCCAATTCTTGACTTCTGTAACCCTATTTACAACGGAATCCCGAAACACTCCCTCAAGCCACTTCAGATGGCTCAGAACACAGCTGCCAGAATAATCGCCGGCTCTTCTACTCAAGCCCACATCACCCCAATTCTTAAAGAACTCCACTGGCTCCCAATAAGCCTCCGTATCAGATACAAGTTGGTCATCAATATATTCAAAATCAGACATAAGACTTCAGCAATCAGTCTCCAAGCCCTCTTATTCCCTAACACCAGCAAAAGACCTAGAAGGAAAACCACAGCTGACACCCTCGGCACCCCAAGTAGCTATACTAAAGTCTGTAAACTCACCTCACAAAGAGCTCTTTCCTTATCGGCCCCTCAAATATGGAACTCTCTCCCCCCCGACCTACGATCTATTGAGGAACTGAAGGAATTCAGAAAACAACTAAAGTTCGTTCTTTTCATTGAGCACTACGGCTATGACACTTAACCAACTCATATTAATTGTAACCTCTCTACATTGAGTTTTTTGTAATAGTTCACCATGTTATGTATCCCACCTTTCACTTCCCATGCCTATGTTTAGCTTTTGTATGTCTTTGTAACCGCTTTGATTTAAGGAAAAGGCGATATAAAAAACCTGTTAAATAAATAAATAAAGTTGAGAAGGAAAACTTGATGCTTTCAAATATTTAGAAAAACAATTTTTGATTCATCATGGAAGCATTGAACCTTTTTGATACCTCTGTGCGGAAGACAAAACAACTAGAAGAGTATGGTGTCAGTGAAATAACATTGGTTCAGCATTTCCAGAAACACCCTTTTTTACCACCAAACATGTATAATCTAATTTTTAATAAATGCATTGTAATACAGCTGCCTCAGTAAGCTCTACAGAGATTTTTGCATAATTACAATTTTTTTCAATTTAGTTTCTGCAATAAACAGGATCTCTACACAATCACAATCACTGAAGATCCCTTCAATTTAATCATCAAGCCATTTAAACGTCCATTGACGATTCAAATTTATTTTTCACAAAATACATTAAGCTAAATCTTCTTTCTCAGCACATACTAGAAAACAGGCAGCATAGGTGCAATGGACAACAATTTCCCTAATCTCTCTTTATTGCAATGCAATGTGTGCCTTTTGAGTCAATGCTGACTCCTAGCGACCCAGAAGCTCCTGGGTCTTCTTGGCAGTATGACCCGAAGTAGATTGCCAGGCCTTTCTTTATTAGTCGGTGCTAAATTCAGGAGATCTCACTTTCCCCTGCCATGGATCTGGAATTCATATCACTCATTATGGACAGTTTGTATACATCCATTAGTTCTTACCTTGAAAAGGAAATGTCTGCGATGATCAGGACCTCTGTCATGCACTAGCACAAACTCGGGTGGGGACCATTTCCTTTTATTACAGATCTCCATCAGTGCAGATATTGGGTGTTTACCTTCATAAAACCAAAACATTCAAACTCTTAATTCACTGCCTCATCAATCAATTAGAGATCTATGTAATGTTCCTAAGAGGGGCTTACCTGATAGATCTTTCATTACTGTCAAATTGCCAGATTTCTTTTGGGTTTTTTCACCTTCTGCAACCAGACCTGAAGGGTACATGAAGAAGGGTTATATCTTAGCTCTTCTAGCAATATGCTTTACAATGAGATGCACAACCTGCCTGTAATTACACACATCTAACCCATTTTGTTAATAGCTTTACTATTTTCATTGCAAGAAAGGGTTTACAACACTAATATCATGTCCTAAATACAATCATCTTCAAATCCCCACACTCAAAATCTACCACACAATAACCCTACTCAGTATCACAGATTAACACTCCATTAGCAACAATGAAGGTCCCACCAGGCTCTGCCAATGTCTTTTATGACCTTTAGCCAAGTCAGTAATATAATCATGCCACCTATTACCAAATCCAACTACACCAATAAAACAATAGAGAACAGGAAAAAAACCCCTTTAAAATTAACTCAGAGCAAGAAACTGAAAAGTGAAGTTGCTTACCTGTAACAAGGGCTCTCCGTAGACAGCAGAGGAATGCAGTCACACTTGATGGTGATGTCTACGGAGAATCCCTGTTACAGTAGTTAACTTCACTTTCTCCATTGACACGCAGGGGAAATGCAGGCACACTTGATGGTGATTCCAGAGCATCGGGTTGGCCAATCAGTCTATAAAATCCAGCAGAGGCAACCCATAACAGATAGGGTGGTGGAAAACTACAGAAACTGATTAAAGTGCAAACAAGTTCTGTAGGACAGATTAACCTACTGCACTGTTTCTGGATGAAGAGCAGTCAAAGCAATAGTGTCTGGCAAAGATATGAATATATCATCCAAGGAAAAGGACGGAGGTGGCCACTATAGTCATAATGGCTTGTAGCTAATACAGGGTTATTCTTCCTGGGGATGGATGATCCGCAGCAGCATAAAAGAAAGTGATGTAGTCAGAGATCCAAGTGGCTAGTGCCCTCTTGGCTGTTGAGAGGCCAGGATTATTTAGATTGTAGGTCATGAATAGTTGCAACATTTGCTGTAGGATTTGAGTGGCACAGAGCTCATATAGCAGTGCTCTTCTACAGTCGAGGGAATGCAGATTAGCTTCTGCAGGGCGGGAGTGAGACTTCAGGAAGAAGGTGGGAAGTACACTGGATTGACTAATGTGGAAAACGAAACCATTTTAGGGAGGAACTTGGGATGAGTCCTGAGAACTACCCTAGTAGAAAAGAACTGAGTGTAGGGAAAACAGCAAACAAGGGCTTAGAGTTCATTAATGCAGTGAGTGGAAATGATGGCCGTGAGGAATACAGTCTTCCAAGACAGTTGAATATTGGGTTAGACTTCTCTGATGTAGCTATATTGGTGAAACCATCAGCTGAGGTTAGGAAGAACTCATACATTCTTTAAAATTAGTCTGGGTCATAAAATAAAATAACTATAAGTATGCATAAAGGTAGAGAAGGTGTATATGAAGAATAATATGGCTATATGGGCCAATGTTTTTGTACGTTAAAGGACTTGAAAGAATTCTTTCTTAAAAAATTTTTAAAAAGTGTCACACTCATCAATGAAGACATTAAAGTTCTTCAAAATATACGTGGACATAAGATCAGTTTAAAAGGTTTATAGAATTTTGAATACCACAATTGGTGTTTTTTGTATCATTAATTTTTTGTGGCGAACATCAGATCATGAAAGCGTAAGGAAGGGTTATTATAAAGTAATTCTCCTGAATACATGGCCACATATGTTCAAAAGACATCTCTTATATAAATACTGACTGATGTAAAAGTACACATAAAAGTGCATACTTTGCCAGTGGGCATGCACATGGGCAGAGTTTGGGTAGAGAGTGGGTGGGGCATGCAAGTACACGCATAGATTATAAAATGAGGAAATTTCACTTACCATTAATTTCCTTTCCTGGAATCCTGCTAGACCAGGCCACACAAGCAGGTTATATTCTCCTACCAGCAGATGTTGGAGACAGAGAAGTTAACAAAGGCTTCAGTGAGCGTGCCCTGGCACTAACCACAGGACCCCTAGGGGTTGCCTTCAGTAAATCCTTGGCAAAGCAGAAACCCGCATTGTTCCATGCAACAAGGCAACTCACCCAGAACTATTTCACATGTGCTGGAGCTCACAACTATGTGCATGTGCCTGAGGGCAGAATGCCTTACTCATGTAGGTTAGGAATGAGCCTGCAGGCTAACCCACTTGGCTCTGCTTAGCAACGGTGGTCCACAGAGCGAGTACTGGACTGGTGTAGCAGGATTCCAGGAAAGGAAATTAACGGTAAGTGAAATTTCTCCTTCCAATTCATTCTGCTAGACCAGTCCACACAAGCAGGAAGTACTCAAACTACTGCACCGTAGGGTAGGAAGAAACAGCTGCTGCAGCCACCACCTTTGCTCCAAACTGCGCCGCATCATGGACGTGGAGATCGAGGCAATAATGACGGATAAATGTAGACAGGTAGGACCAGGTAGCTGCCCGACAAATGTCTTGAGGCACAACCCGAGAGCGTTCCGCCCAAGAGGCTGCTTGAGCCCAGATGGAATGAGCTCAAAGACCAACTGTTACAGGTCGACCATGCAAAATAGTGCGCTTGATCCATCGGCCAATCATGGATGGCCGTCAAAGGGAAGGAAGGCAGCAAAATGGTCTGGTTGAGATGGAAGGGTGTTAAGACGTTTGGTAAGAAGGATGGGACTGTGCGAAGCGAAACCCCTCCAGGATAGAAGGTCAGGTATGAGTCCTGACATGAAAGGGCTTGGAGTTCCGAGACTCTCTGGGCCGAAGTAATGGCGACTAGGAATGCTGTCTTGAAGGACAAATAGATCAAAACCCAACCTCAGAACATTGACCTTCAAATTTTAAATATATAATTTTTGTCGGAGCTGACCGTAGGAAGGTCGGATAGAAAGCCGACCCACACCAAGCGGGCAACCACTTTTTATTATGTTAAGGTTCTTCACCACAAGTAAAATTTCAAATTTTCAAAATAATAAGCTGAAAACTTATCTTAGATAGAAACGCTGATTTTTGGATAAGTCTCAACACGATGCGCGCGTTTCGGGCACTATCACCCTGTATCAAGTGTAACATCCAAAATTCACAAGTTCAGCAATCATCCTTAGTAACGCTGTCGTTGCAGCACAGGTCATATCTTTTAAATAATGGCAGAACAAACGCCATTTTAAAGAGAGAACCAACCAATCAGATCGGGCAAACCCCCACATGACAGGGAACCCCTGATCTGATTGGTAATAACTTGAGTGACGACAACATCCATTCAGAGCAAGCTCTGCCATTCGATTTCTCTATTAAGACCTCCCGGCTCCATTGAATCAAGATAGAATATCCAGCGTTGTTCCAAAAATTGAAGTTTATCTTCCCTTGACCCTCCACGGGGATTATCAGGAGCTTGATCCAATATAGTCCAATTAAGGTGGTCAAAAGTATGGCAAAAGTCAATACAATGAGAGACCAACGGAGCAGAAAGTACTGCATGACGAAGACGTGATGCATGTTCGCTCAGACGGCGTTTTATAGGATGTATTGTTCTCCCAACATAAACAAGGGAGCATGGACACTGAATTAAATACACTACAAAAGTAGAATCACATGTCGTATCCCAACGACGTTGGTATACTCGATGAGTTTTCGGATGTTGCCAATCTATACCTGTAAGTGTTGTATCACAAAAAACACATTGCTGACATGCAGTATGGCCAATAATAGGGGGGTGATATTTTAAACGATCTTCTTGCATAGATGTTTTTACCAAAATGTTACCTAGATTGCGACCCCTAGAAAAAGCAATCTGTAAAGGCACACTAAAACAATCATGTAATTGAAGAATTGGCCAATGTGTTTTAAGAATCCGTAGCACATCCATACTTCGGGCTGTATATGGCAGTATCCCCGTTATCTTAGATTCATCTGTAGATCTTGAAGAAGTATATGCAGGGTTCAAAGGGCGGATTCTTAAGGCTGGAAAGCACTAGGGGAAGGTCCCAAGAGGGAATGACCCAATGTAGAGGACGACACAAGACCCGTACCCCACAGAGGAAGTGACCGACATCTGCGTGGGAAGCTAAGGAACAGCCCAAGATGGGTCCCCGAAAGCAAGCGAGGGCAGCCACTTGCACCTGTAAGGAGTTGAGGGCCAGCCCTTTCTCAAAGCCTTCTTGCAGAAAAGCAAGCAAATCTGGGATTTGCACACACCATGGTGAAACAGATCGTTGAGCACACCAGGTCTCAAAGAGATGCCAAACCCGAGCATACGCCAGGGAGGTGGAAGGACAACACGCCCTGAGTCGAGTACTCACTACCTGTCGCAAATAGCCCTTACGCTTTAGGCGGCACCTTTCAAGAGCCAGACCGTAAGCAAGAACTGGGCCCTGGCGCAACAGCCCTTTGCGGATGCCCAGAAGTAGAGGCGCCGCTATCAGAAGACACACAAAGTTGGCGTACCACGGGCTCCGCGGTCAATCAGGTGCTATCAGAATGACCATTCCCCTGTGGAACTCTATGCGGCAGAGAACCCTTCTGATCATGATCCAAGGGGGAAAGACGTACAGGAAGGTTGACTCCGGCAAGAGGAGAACCAGTGCATCCAGACATGCATCAGAAAGAGTCGCAGCTGCTGTGAGAACTTTTGCAATGGTTGTACGTCAGGTAGACCCGTCCTTGTCGGGTGTTAAACCTGGCACCCAGGAAGTCGAGGTACTGTTAGAGACGCAGGAAGCTTTTGGCATTATTGACTACCCAGCTGAGGGATTCAAGGAAGCTGACAACATGGAAGATGAAGTCTAAGGTCTCCTCATGAGATTTCACATGGATGAGACAGTCATCCAAGTAGGAGTGTACACGAATTCCATGCTTCTGAAGAGCTGCTGCGACCACTACCATGATCTTGGAGAAGGTGCGAGGCGCTGTCGCTAACCCAAAGGACAGTGCTCGAAACTGATAGTGATGGCCCATAATGGCAAAACGGAGGCGGAGGAACCATTGCAGATAGGAATGTGAAAGTAGGCCTCCGTGAGATCCAGGGAGGTAAGAAAGTCTCCTGGGCGCACCGCCTGGATTATGGATCGGAGTGTCTCCTTGCAAAAATGGGAAACTCTTAAGGAGCGACTTGACCTCAAGTCCAGAATGGGCTTCCAAGAACCATCTTTCTTTGGGACCACAAAATAGATAGAAGAGCAGCCCTGCCCTTTTTCCGGTTCAGGTACCGGAGAGATGGTTTGAAGATGCAAGAGGTGTTGAAGAGTGGCCTGTACGGCTAACCGCTTGGTGGCGGAGCTGTAAGGGAAGATGATGAAGGCATCTGTAATGGGTCTTGTACACTTGAGCGCATAGCCGAAGCATACAATATTGAGCACCCACTGGTCGGTGGTGATCCTGGCACACTCCCAGTAATAAAGGGACAGCCAACCTCCGACTGGGGAGTGTCCTGAAGTGGGCTGGGAGGTCGTCAGCAGGAGGAGCGGGTGGCTCTGGAGAAAGAGGTGGAGGAGAAGGAATCCTTGTTCCGGCAGAAACTGCAAAAGGGCAGCAATCTAGGGCCAGCTCTGGCCAAGGTCACAGACGAGGAGGTTTTCCCCAGGCGATATCTCTGAGAATCTCAAAAACGCGAGCGTGGAGCAAAAGACACTGTGGAGCCAGAGCGATGAAAGGACATTTTAGGCTTGTCCTCAGGTAGATGCTGCAGCTTCATCTCCCCCAAGCCCTTAACATGTTTCTCAAGATCCTCACCAAAAAAAAGCTTGCCCCTAAAGAGGAACCGTGCAAGACGAGCTTTAGAGGAGGTCTCAGTCGACCAATGCCGGAGCCACATCCAATGGCGGCCCATTGTGACAGCTGCCACAGAGCAAGCCGCCAAATGCAGGTGGTCATAAAAGGCATCCAAAAAAGAGGCTGCCACTGATGCTAAACATGCCGCAGCAGGATCTTCCGGCAACAGCTGAATCCAGCACTGGAGCGCACGTGCCACCAGATCACTGCAAGAGACGGCCTGTAGGGCTAGGGAAGAAGCTGAAAAGGTTGTCTTCAATAGAGCTTCAACCTTGCGATCCTGTTGATCATGCAGAGCAGCGCTCCCCTCCACTGGGATGGTCGTATGCTTAGTCACGGCTGTGATGATGGCATCCACCTTTGAGTAGCAAAGCCATTTATCCATGTCAGCTGGAGACCAGCTATAGTACCGGCCCAAGCGCTGGGCTGTATGCAAGGATGCGTTTGAGGAATCCCACTCCAGGGAAAGCATTTGATGAAGCTCCAATGGGAAAGGAAAAGCCCTAGAGGCACACCACTCACTGAATAAACACTAATCACCGAAGGAAGTCCAGGGAAGTGGGGTCCGGGGTGGGGGAGGAGGATTTCACAACTCACTGTGAAGCCTGCTGCCATGGAAGAGCCAGTAAGAACATCTGTAAGGCACTGAAGTGGTTCCCTGCTTTAACGTTGCTTTTTATTTTTGTGCCCAAACGTGGAAGACAGACCTAGGAATGCTAAAGGCTCCCTTGCTGGACTGGCAATGTTCAACTGATCCTCCTGACCAGGAGTCTACATCTCCCCCCTCCCACCGTAGCCACAGGCCACTCCACTGATCCTCCTGATCAGAAGCAGGACCCTAGAGAAGTGTGGGAAACTCCAGGGGAAACACCTCTTGTATGCCCTGGAGACGTCCACCGAAAGGAAGCTTGCTAATATTATTGACAGAAAAAAACTGTCAGGAGCAAGGAAAAAGACAACCACATCTGCTGGAGACAGAGAAATACTGAAGGCGACCCCTAGGGGTCCTATGGTTAGTGCCAGAGCATGCTCACTGAAGCCTTTGGTAACTTCTCTATCTCCAACATCTACTGGTAGGGGGACATAATCTGCTTGTGTGGATTTATTTTTTGTTTATTTATTTTGGCGTTTCTTCAATACCGCCCCTTCCTGAGATAAGGGGCGGTTTACAATTAAACAACATTATTACATAGAACAAGGTTTTAACAGTCAGCAAGTTCAACAAATATCTTTATATACATACAACAGTGAACTTGAACTATTTACAAAGGGTGAGGTACATCAACTTCATAATATATTGGGTGATATATATGAAGAGGATTGATTTTGGGATTGTTCGATGGAGGAAGTGGTGTCTCTTATATTATCCCCATAGTGCTGAGTGAAGAGGAAAGCTTTTAGCTCCTTCCTAAATGTGTTTAGGTCTTTGATGGTGCGAGGGGTGGCTGGGAGGTCATTCCATAGTAAAGGCGCCGCAAGGGAAAAGGCATGGTTGCTTGTAGATTGTTTAGACTTTCTAAATGTAGGGGGAATCACAAGCATGTTTTGTAAGTGTTCTCTTCTAGATCTCGTATTTGTAGCATGAGTGATTAGAGCTGAGAGGAATGATGGAGCAAGGTTATTTGTAAGTTTGAAGATAGACATGATCATTTTATATTTTATTCTGCTCGTAATAGGTAACCAGTGGACGTCTCCTGGATTGGTCTAGCAGGATGAATTGGAAACTATAATTTACAAGCACACTTGAAAAATACAGGCATGGGCATTTACAGCAGCTCTAGGGTTGTCTGTGTCTGCAATGTTGGTGTGCATTAGGCTACCTACGCTGGTATTTTCTTATGATACCTACTTGTCTTTATAAAAAAAGGCTTGACAAAGGCGCCTTAAAATGCACTTTAACTAGATGCCCCCCTTATAAAATTGCCTTCTAAGAAGGTAATTTTAGAAAGCGTGCCTAGATGAAGGCACTTATTTCGTGTCTATTTCATCAAGGCAAGTAAGCGTGTGCTTGCCTTTATATAACAGGGCTTAAGTGTGAGGATGCATGTGCTCATTTAAGCTGTGAACACTTATGCCAGACCTATGGCTGGGGTAGATAACGCCTACGCTTTTTCAAGAATGTGTGTAAAGAGTAGTTACTCACCTGTAACAGGTGTTCTCCAGGAGCAGCAGGAATCAGTCCTCACATATGGGTGACGTTGGCGCCGACGGAGCCCCCGTGCGGAGCATTTCCCCAGCTTTCAAAGAAAGCCTTTGGGAATTGCAGTGCGCATGCGCGGTCCCCTTCCCGCCCAAGGGTGCCATCTTGCTCAGTCTGATGACATAGCTAAAAGACAGCAAAATAGCAAAAATAAATCATATGACTGCAACTCCAAGGGGAGGAGGGAGGGTAGTGAGGACTGATTCCTGCTGCTCCTGGAGAACACCTGTTACAGGTGAGTAACTACTCTTTCTCCAGGACCAAGCAGGAAGTCAGTCCTCACATATGGGACTCCACAGCTTAAGGCTACCGGAGACCTCAAGCGGAAAAAATGAACTCCCTCTAGCTCGTCAGTACGTAAGGAAGGAATCTTCTCTGAGAACGCCCCCGACCGGCAGCCCAACACCAGGGCCGGAGGGTAGGAGTTGCCTAAACCCCAAAGAGATTATGGAGTACTGCCTGTCCGAAAGCACTGTCCCTGCGGGACTCCCTCTCAAGGCAGTAATGGGCCGCAAAAGTCTGGCTTGAAGACCAAGTAGCGTCCCGGCAGATGTCTGCCAACGGAACGGAGCGGAGATGAGCCACTGACGCAGCCTTCGCCCTGACACGATGAGCCGTGACTTGACCCTCCAACGAGAGGCCGGCTGCCCCATAAGCCCAGGCGATACAGTCAGCGACCCATATGGACAAAGTACGCTTAGAAACAGGTAACCCAAATTTATTGGGGTCAAAAGAAACGAAGAGCTGAACAGCCCTTCGATGCTCCCGCGTACGGTCAAGGTAGAAGGACAACGCCCTCCTACAGTCCAGGGTATGCAGGACCATCTCAGCCCGGTTGGCATGCGGCCTGGGAAAGAAGGTCGGAAGAACCACCTCCTGATTGAGGTGAAAAGGGGAGACAACCTTAGGGAGAAACTTCGGGTGAGTCCGTAAGACTACCCTATTCCTGTAGAACCTAGTGTAAGGGTGATCAGACACTAGTGCCTGAAGTTCACTCACTCGCCTAGCAGAGGTAAGAGCTACCAGAAACAAGGTTTTCCAGGAGAGAAAACGGAGAGAGCAGGTAGCCATAGGTTCAAATGTCGGACAAGTAAGCCGCTGTAAGACCACATTCAGATCCCACTCAGGGGCTGGTGGACGCAAAGGAGGCTTAAGCAGGAGGAGGCCTCTGAGAAAACGAGCCACCAAAGGGTGGTTGGAAAGAGGCCTCCCGTCCACCGGCGAGTGGTGCGCTGAGAGAGCACTGAGGTGAACCCTGACAGAGTTGGACTTAAGGCCTAGATTGGAGAGGTAAAGCAAATACTGCAATACTACCGCCACCAAGCACGAGAAGGGATTCTCGCTGTGCTGAGCACACCGTGCGGAAAATCTACGCCACTTAAGAGCGTAGGATTTCCTGGTGGATTGCCGCCTAGAGGCTAAGATGACATCTTCCACCTCTCTAGGCAGTAGTAGGGGAGCCAGGACTACCCTTTCAGCAGCCAGGCCATCAGATGAAGGGATTGGAGGTTGGGGTGCAAGAGAGACCCCTGGTCCTGAGATAGGAGATCGTGTTGAATCCCCAGAGGAAGGGGAGTGTCCACCGGCAGTTGCAGCAGGAGTGGGAACCACGGCTGCCTCGTCCACCTGGGGGCTATCAGAATCATTGAGGCCCCGTCCTTGAGGACCTTGAACAGCGTTCGGGACACTAGTGGCGTGGGAGGAAATGCATACAGTAGGCCTTGGGACCACGGAATCAGAAAGGCATCCGCTGCTACTCTGAGAGGATGCGGTTGTCTGGAACAGAATCTCGGGAGTTGTCGGTTCAGAGGACTGACGAAAAGATCCATGGTGGGGAGGCCCCACCTGAGAAAGATCTGCTGAACCACCAACGGGTTCAATCTCCACTCGTGTGGTTGCAGGATCCTGCTCAGTCTGTCCACCAGGTAATTTTCTTGACCTGGGAGGTAGACAGCCTTGAGGAGGATTCCGTGATTGACTGCCCAAGAGCACAGTC
This sequence comes from Ichthyophis bannanicus, assembly GCA_033557465.1. Taxonomy (NCBI): domain Eukaryota; kingdom Metazoa; phylum Chordata; class Amphibia; order Gymnophiona; family Ichthyophiidae; genus Ichthyophis; species Ichthyophis bannanicus. The sequence continues at coordinate 867,223,470 of CM066035.1, read as the reverse complement.
GTTGTGCCTCCTGACAGAGAAGGAAGGAGCCCGTGCCTCCTTGTTTGTTCACGTAGAACATGGCAACTTGATTGTCCGTCTGGACCAGTACAGACTGGTGAGATGTGAGGTGGGAGGCGGCTCTCAGAGCTAGGCGTATTGCCCGTAGCTCCAGGAAGTTTATCTGCTGAGCAGCCTCCCAAGGGGTCCAGAGACCCTGAGTACATGCCCCTTGGCAATGTGCTCCCCAACCCAGAAGAGAAGCATCTGTCGTCAGCACTTGAGAATGCGGAGGGGATTAAAAACCCACTCCGAGTACCAGATTCGGAAGATGAAGCCACCATTGTAGAGAGGAGACGAGCAGGGTGGATATTCTCACCGAGTCTGCAAGGCTCCCTGTGGCTTGATGCCACTGAGTTCGAAGGCTCCACTGAGCAGGCCGCATGTGCAGGCGGGCATTGGGGGTTACATGAACCGTGGAAGTCATATGGCCGAGAAGTCTCAGGAATTGCCTGGCGGAGACCAGGGAATTGCTGTGAAACTGCCTGGCTACATCCATCAACCTGTGGGCCCTGTCCACTGGCAGAAAAGCCTTCGCCTGAAGAGTGTCTAGCCTTGCTCCTATGAATTCTAAGTTCTGGGACGGGAGCAAAGTGGACTTTGCGAAGTTTATGACAAACCCCATGTGCTGAAGCAGAGCCACAGTGCGAAGGGTGGCTTGACTGGCCTCCTGGGAAGACTGGCCCCTTATGAGCCAGTCGTCCAGGTATGGAAACACAAAAAGACCTTGAAGCCTCAGGTAGGCCGCCACCACCGCCAGGCACTTGGTGAACACCCTGGGAGCGGAGGTTAGGCCAAAGGGTAGTACTCTGTACTGGTAGTGGTTTCCCCCCACAACAAATCTGAGATATTGTCTGTGGTCTGGATGAATAAGGATGTGAGTATAAGCATCCTTTAGATCTAAGGAGCATAGCCAATCTCCCTGCTGGAGGTAGGGCAGCAGGATCCCAAGGGTAAGCATCTTGAACTTTTCCCTCTCCAGGAACTTGTTGAGGTTGCGCAAGTCTAGGATGGGTCTGAGGCCTCCTGTTCTTTTTGGTACCAGAAAGTACCTGGAATAAAAGCCGTGACCTATCAGGTGGTGGGGCACCGGTTCCACAGCCTGGTCCTTTAGCAGACTTGCTAACTCCTGAAGGAGTAGTTCCCTGTGCAGAGGGAATCTTGGAGGTTCCCCTGGAAAATAGGAGGGAGGTACCTGGTGAAAATGGAGAAAATAGCCCTTGTGGACTATATGGAGCACCCAGGTATCTGATGTGACGGCTGACCACCTGTGGGCAAAGTGGGCCAGCCAGCCTCCTGTGCTGATGTGAGCCAGCTGAGGAGAAGAGGCTATGCCTTCTGAGTCAAAAACCCCCACCCTGCTGAGCAGGGGCCGGTGTTGGTAGCTTGGGGGCCTTCTGCCTACGGGGCCCATGACCCTGCCCCTTGGCCTGCTGACCCTGTTGGGGAGCTGCAGAGGCCTGATAATGAGGGTATTGTTTATAGGCAGATGACTTCCTCGGGTAAAAGGTCTTTTTTCCCGAGCTCTTCTTTTCCTGAGAAGGGGCAGAGGTTTTTCTGGACAGCCTAGTCCGGGTCAGAGTCTCGGTCTCGAGTTCTGCAGCCTTCTCAACCATGGGCTTGCCAAAGAGGTTTTCACCTCGGCAGGGGACATCGACCAACTTGTCCTGCACCCATGGTTTGAGGTCGGATGACTGTAGCCAAGCCTGTCAGCGGGCACCGATGCCGGCCCCGGCTACTCGGGACGAAGCCTCGAAGCCATCGTAGGCTGCTCGGGAGATAAACTTCGAGCACTCTCGAATACCAGTGGACAAGGCTTGGAACCACTGCAAAGGTTCCTCGGAGAGACCAGCAGAGAACCCGGCAATCTCCTTTGCCAGGTCTCAGAGATAGATGCCCATGTAGAGCTGGTATGTTTGGACACGGCAAGCAAGCATAGAGCCCTGGAAGCACTTCTTACCGAGGGCATCCAGGTTCTGGGCCTCCCGGCCGGGAGGCACCGAAGAGTGCATCTTCTGACTTTTCAGTTGATGCATGGCCGATTCCACAACCATGGAGTGGTGCGGTAACTGTGCCTTTTGGAACCCAGGGCTCTTGCGGACTCGATAGATGGAATCGACCCGCTTGCTTAACACCGGCGTCGAGGCCGGGGTCTCCCACATGCGGAAGAGCAGCCGCTCCAGCATCGGAGGAACCGGTACAGTAAAGGCCTCCTTCGGGGGAGAGTCATACTGGAGGGCCTCGAGCTCCTCGGCTTGAGGCTCCTCCTCGGGATCCCTGGGGAAGGCCAAGGCCTTGGCCATATCCCGCACGAAGTCCGAGAACCTGGTATCCTCCGATGGGGATCGTCTCCGAGGTTCGGACTCCGGCGAGTCCGATGGGACACACCGAGTCCGATAAGTGTCGGGTGACTCTTCGTCCTCCGTCTCCCAGCCTGACTCCTCGGAGGAGGAATCGAGCGGCTCCGGTGGGGCGGGCACCGATGCCATCCGCCCCAACGCCGAGGGTACCGGTGTCGACGACCTCGATCCTGAACGGGAGGCCAAGGGAGACTGTGGAAGGAGCCACCGTTGCTCCCATGGCTATTCCATAGGTTTGCAAATAGAATTGTTGTTGATATAGGAAGAAATTGTGGTTGAGCACTAGGTCCAACAAATCCAAAAAAAATCGTTTAGGGATTCGATGTGGAAGTGGAATAGGATGATGTAACAGTCCAGACATAACTTCTCTCTGATCAATGTTGGTGTATAAAGCCTGGACATCCAGGGTGACAAGAAACGAACATTTTGATAAATCAGTGCAGACTGACAGTTGACGAAGAAGATCCCCTGTATCCTTTATATAAGAGGGCACAGTTGCTGCTACTGGTTGTAAAAAAAGATCGCAAAATTGAGATAACGGTTCTAAAATTGAGCACGACAAGATACAACCACAATTTCTTCCTATATCAACAACAATTCTATTTGCAAACCTATGGAATAGCCATGGGAGCAACGGTGGCTCCTTCCATAGCCACAATTTACATGGCTTGGTTTGAAGAATCATATATTTATTCACACCCATTATTTTCCTGGGTTTCACACTGGAAGAGATTTTTGGATGACATTTTTTTCATTTGGACGGGTAGTAGAAGCGATTTGGATATTTTTCTGAATTCTTTAAACTCATTTAAACCCAACATACAATTTACAGCCCAAGTGGAAAACAATAGAATTCAATTTTTGGATATGATGATTGAATATACTCCAGGGTTTTTTTTAACTTCCCTCTATCGAAAGCCAGTTCAGCGTAACACACTCCTGCATTTTGACAGCTATCATCCTCCGGCTTTGAAAAGGGGCTTACCCTATGGACAATTTCTGCGTCTTCGGAGAAATTGTACTTCATTGATACAGTTTAAGATTCATGCTAAAGAATTGTGCTCCCGCTTGTTATCTAGGGGATACCCTTCTAAGGTCATTCATAGGGTTTACAAAAGGGCCCGATTTACTCATAGAGATTGGCTTTTGGAACCTAAGATCTCTTCTCCCTCGGTGGATAAAATCACGGGTATTTTTCCCTTTATGCGGGGCACTTCCTCTGTTGTTAATCTACTTCATAGGTTTTGGCCTGTTCTAGCCATTCATTCGTGTTTTCGTAAGCCGCTTCAAATTGCCTACGCTCGTAAATCTAATTTACGTGATATTTTGATGAAGACCATTGCACCTCAAGATAGACCATTTTTGAGACATGAGAATGCTGGACATTTTCCATGTGGAACCTGTTCTTTTTGTTCTAACACCATCTCTGGTTTGACGTGGATAGACAACCGGACAAATAAAAGTTACTACACCCGATGGCGTACAGACTGCACTACTGATTATGTAGTCTACTTAATTATATGTCCCTGTCAACTACCATATGTCGGTAGGACTTCAAGATCTTGTAAGCTGCGTTTGGGTGAACATGCCTCTCGTCTACGTACACAGCAGCTAGCTGCACCATTGGTTCAACATTGCTTAGATCGATCGCACACATTTGAAGATCTTTTTTGGCGGATCTTGGATCATGTACCCCCTAATCCTTGGGGAGGTGATAGGGTTCAATCCCTGCAGAATTTGGAGCAAAAATGGATTTTTCGGCTACATTCTGTACAACCTGAAGGATTAAACCAGCAATTGGACTGGCATACTATTTTTTGACTTCTCAGATAAAGAGCAGTTACCTGATTGGTGGTCTCTTCTCTCTGTTCTGATTGGTTCCTTTATACACCACACCTGAGAAACGCGCTCGGCTAAATGACAGCGCCTGGGTTATAAAAACCAGTTGTTTTAGCATTGTTTAAGGCTTATGCTTCTGCTAACAGCGGTTTGACCTGAAGCAGGGGGTTTATGGATATACCCCCGAAACGTGGCACGTCGAAGAATCGGACCTGCTGTATATAGCCTATGCTGTTAACGCTAAGTACCAGCCATTTTTTGAAGAGCTGTTTTAAATGTTTAACAAAACGATTAAAAAGGACGGGCCACAGCGGTAGAGGGTGATTTCCCTTTCTACTTGGCTGGCCATTCCAACAAAATGATTTCAAAGATATTTTCTGGTTTCTTTCACTGAGTTTTGGGGGTTTTAGGTTCAATTTATACTCAGGGTGAAGGTGTTTTGGTTTTTACTTCAGTCAAATGGCATAGCTAAAAACAGCACACAAAAATGAAAAACTGAACTATGTACAACTGCAACTCCCAGGGGAGGAGGGAGGGTTGTGAGGACTGATTCCTGCTGCTCCTGGAGAACACCTGTTACAGGTGAGTAACTACTCTTTCTCCAGGACCGAGCAGGAAGAGTCCTCACATATGGGTGACTCCCAAGCTCTGGGCTACCAAGGAACCCAGGCGGAACAAGAGAACTCCCTCTAGTCCCAGCATCAAAGAAAGGCTTTTCACTGACAGAACCTCCACCGGTAGCCCAACGGAGGGCAGGAGTTGCCTAAACCTCAAAGAGATCCCGGAGCACTGCCTGGCCAAAAGCACTGTCCCTATGGGACTCCCTCTCCAGACAGTAATGGGTCGCAAAAGTCTGGCTTGAAGACCAAGTTGCAGCCCTGCAGATGTCTACCAACGGTACAGAGCGGAGATGAGCCACTGAGGCAGCCATTGCCTTGATACAATGGGCCGTGACCCGACCCTGCAAAGGAAGGTCAGCCTCCCTGTAAGCCCAGGTGATACAGTCAGCCACCCAGGTGGACAAGGTACGCTTGGACACAGCTAACCCCAAATTATTAGGGTCAAAAGAGATGAAGAGCTGAGTAGCCCGTCTATGTCCCTGCGTATGGTCAAGGTAGAAGGATAAGGCCCTCCTACAGTCCAGGGTATGCAGAACTGCTTCAGCCTGGCTTGCATGAGGCCTAGGGAAGAATGTTGGAAGAACCACCTCCTGGTTGAGGTGGAAAAAGGAGACAACCCTGGGGAGGAACTTTGGATGAGTCCTGAGGACTACCCTGTTCCTATAAAATCTGATGTAAGGCCTGTCACAGACCAGGGCCTGAAGCTCACTCACTCGCCTAGCCGAGGTAAGGGCTATCAGGAAAAGTGTCTTCCAGGACAGAAAGCGTAGTGGACAAGTAGCCATTGGCTCAAAAGGTGGGCGAGTCAGTTGCTGCAAGACCACATTTAACTCCCACTCAGGGGCAGGAGGACGGATTGGAGGCTTGAGTAAGAGCAAGCCTCTGAGAAACCGGGACACCAAGGGGTGAACTGACAGAGAATGTCCTTCCACCAGAGAGTGGTGAGCTACTAGAGCTGAGAGGTGGACCCGAACAGAATTGGACTTAAGTCCCTGATTGGATAAGTGCAGTAAGTACTGAAGCACTACTGGTACAGTACAGGAGAAGGGATCCTCTGTACGTAACTGACACCACACGGAAAACCTTTTCCATTTAAGAGCATAGGTTTTCCTAGTGGACTGTTTCCTGGAGGCGAGGACAACCTCCTCAACCTCCTGAGGTAGGCCCCAGGGAGCCAAAACTACCCTTGCAGCCTCCATGCCATCAAATTGAGAGCTTTGAGATTGGGGAGCAGAAGGGTACCCTAATCCTGAGAGAGAAGGTCGGGTTGCAACCCCAGAGGCAGAGGGGGATCCACTGCCAACTGAAGCAGAAGTGGAAACCAAGGCTGTCTGGGCCACCTGGGAGCCACCAGCAGGACTGAGGCCTTGTCCTGAAGAATCTTGAACAGAGTTCGGGCCACCAAAGGCGTGGGAGGAAACGCATACAGGAGGCCCTGAGACCAGGGAATCAGAAAAGCATCTGCTGCTATCCACAGAGGATGCGGTTGCCTGGAGCAGAACTTTGACAGCTGCTTGTTCAGAGGACTGGCAAACAGGTCTATGGATGGAAGTCCCCATTTCAGGAAAATCTTTTGAACTACCAAAGGATGGAAATTTTGTTTATTAACACATGCAACAGAAAAACAAACAAAAAGCAAAGACAATCACCCCAACCAAGTCCCACACCCCCCCAAAACCCCCACCCCCCCCGACATAGCACAAAACAGGTATCACAAAACCCCCGTGACCCGCCTCCCCAAACCCACCACCAAACCCAGTAATCAACACACGTGCCCTCCTCCCAACAACAACCCCCAAAAAGTCCTTGTCAATGTCCGTGTCCCCTCCCCCCCCTCAGTCCAATGTCCATGCCCGACCCAACCTCCCCCTGCAAGAACACCCCAGCATAGTCCACACATTGCATCTTGCAATCCCTGAACCCCTGCCCCGCACAACACCCCCACCAGTCCAAATGTCCAAATGTCCAGTCTGTCTGACTCTCAGACTCCCTCTCCCCACCCATCCATAAACAAAGCCCCCTATCCCCCTCCCTCCCCCTTCAGACCCATCCCAGCCAAACAAACACCTCAAAATCAAACCTCCCCACCCCCTCCCCCCAAACCAAATGAAAACATAAGGGCCCCCTTAGCCCATCCCCAACACAATCCCATCAAAACAAATCATAAGTAATCATACAAATCAAATAGCTAAATACAAAAGAAATACATAACCCTTGTACTACCCTGCACTCCAGACAACGGAGCGGGATGCCCAGAACACAAAAAGAACAAACAAACACGGAAAACAAAAATATTGGAACGGCCACCCTCTAAGGAGAAAGGGAAAGCGGACAACCGGTCAAAACCCCTTATGGAGCCCCAGCTCACCCCCCCCCCCCTCCCCTCCCGGGAGGAAAACACCCCAAAATCATAATGAGAAGGAAAACCCCAGGGAAGGGAAAACTAACCCCTCCTATCACACCCCTCCCCCCAGGGAACAACAAAACAAACCTCACAGTCCTACAGGGACGAGAACCCCAGGGAACCCCCCCCCCTCACGGGGGGCGAAGGGTGAGGTGACGCCACAGACGCTCCCAACGATGAGCCTCCACCACCCTCCTTTCACGTTGTGCCATGCTGGACACTTCCTCCAGAATGTCCCGCACCACCTCGTCGAGGGGCAGGACCAACCCCCGGGTCGAGACATGACAGCGCGCTTGCCACAGGTGGTAGCGCACTACGGCCGTGACGAGGTAGAGGGTCCCGGAGTCCTGCCTTAGAGGAAAGGACCAGGCCCCGTACACCCACTCCGCATACGTGAGGAGTGAAAGGTCGCGCAGGTGAAGAGCAGCGGACACCAACCGGCAGGCCTCCACATTGAAGGGACACTGCCGGAGGAAATGGTCCATGGTCTCCGTCTGCCCCTCACACCCGGCCCTCGGACAGACCCGCTCGGCCTGTGACCTGTACTTGAGGTTGTCCCTCACGTACAAACGCCCGTGGAAAGACAACCAGGCCACATCCCGAACCTTCTTCGGTAGCCGAGGGGAGTTCAACAGCCGAAGGCCCCGCTGCATCACATCCGCCGGACAGTCCCGCAGGGCCCACCGTGGTTGATAGTGAGAGGTGAGAACCATCCGGTATAAGCCTTTCCGCCCCAAGGACTGGGCGAGCGGGTCGGTCACCCCCCACCGCCGAATGAGCCCCACCATCACAAATACGTACGATGGGGCCTGTTCCCCTCTCCGGCACACACGTGGGACCGAGGACGCCCCCTCCCACTGCTCCCAGAAGCGGGAGAACCATTCCCGATAGGAGGCCACCCACCAGACCCCACCCCCTTCCCGCATCCTACCCAAGTGGAACGCCATAGACAAGACTGACAGGAAAACAAGGGGGTGCAACATACCCAAACCTCCCTCTGCCCGATCCAGGCAAACGATGTTGCGCTGGACGGGGTTCAGGCGGTTACCCCACAGGAAACAGAAAAAGACAGCACAGACAGACGCCTGACGGGACAACGGAAGGACGAAGACCGTGGCCACGTGCAGAAAGAGAGGAAGCAGAAACGTCCCGAGGAGTTTGATCTTCTCCTCGTACGTACACCTCCACCCCCTCCACCGCAGCACCCTACACCGTGCAGTCTCGAGACAACGGTCCCAATTGGCCTCCGCACAATCCTCCGACCAGAAGACGAGGTCCAAAACGCGGACCTCCCCCACGGGAGGAGGAAAGGGGGCGCAGGAAGGCGGGGAGGCCTCCGAGGGGCCCAACCACAGCGTCTGGCACTTGCTGTGGTTGACAACAGAGTGGGCTACCTCCGAGTACTCCTCCACGGCCTCCCGCAGGGCCTCTACCCCTTCAGTGCCGTCCACGTAAACTGAGATGTCGTCAGCGTAGGCAATGACGGACACCGGGGGCGCACCAGGCGCCTCCAGGCCCCGCAACCCACCTGAGGACAATCTCCGGAGGAAGGGGTCGAGGGAGAAAACATACAGCAGGGGGCTCAAAGGGCACCCCTGCCGCACCCCCGAGGCGACACCAAACGGCCGTCCGAGCCACCCGTTAATAAACGGGAAGCTCACCCCCCCTCGGTACAGCGCCTGCACGACGAAGAGGAAACCTGCGGGGAGGCCGAAGTGCTGGAGCACCACCCACAGGTACCGGTGACTGACTCGATCGAAGGCCTTGGACTGATCCAAGGAGACCAACCAGTGGTCCCGTTGGAGCGACCGGCCTCTCTCCACCACCTCCCGGACTGTGGCGACAGCGTCCAGAACCCCTCTCCCCCGAACGGAACAAAACTGGGAAGGGGACAGCAAATCGCCCGACACCTCCACCAGTCGGTTGGCCAAACACTTGGCCAGGATCTTCCGGTCTGCGTTCAGAAGAGAGAGCGGCCGCCAGAAGTCCAAGGAGCTATCGTCCTTCCCCTTGGAGAGCAGCAGCAGGACAGACTCGCGAAATGACCGCGGGAGATACCCCGTGTCCATGATCTCCTGAAATAGTGAGGTCAGGAAGGGGGCCAGCTGGGCAATGAACGTGCGATAGAACTCCACAGGGAGCCCATCGCGCCCAGGCACCTTCCCCAACGGCATGGCACGAATCGCCCTCTCCACCTCCACCTGCTGAATCGGAGCAGCAAGTGCATCAACCTGTGCCTGAACCACAGCCGAATACACCGGGGGAAGGCCCAAGTACTCTCGGATATGGGTGAGGTCCACGGGGCGATCCCCAAACAGGTCCGAGAAGTATTCCCCCACCATCCGCAAAAGGTCCTCCTGGGAGGTATGAATGGTACCGTCCTCGCCCCGCAGGGCCATGACCTCCCGACGCTGAACCCTCTCCCTGCAAGTCCGGAAAGGGTCTGGAGTGGCGCCCCCACCGGCCGCCCCCTCGAAGCATAGGGAGGCATGGCGATCGTAAAGCAGGCCACGGAGCTGGACGCGCACCTCTTCAACCTCCTCCCGCGCTGCCCCTCGGGATACCAAACGATCCAGCGACCTCCGGAGGACAGTGTAGGTGAGGTAGCGGGATCGAGCCATGGAGGTACCCCGGGAACGGAAGAGTTGTCGGGCACGCGTCTTCACCTCATCCCACCAGGCGCCACGGGAAGGAAAAACACTCAGCAGGGTCTCCTGGTCTGCGAGAAAGGCCAAGAACTCCTGGACCACCTCTGATGTTGCCAACAACTGCACATTCAGTCGCCACAGGCCAGGACCCCTGCTAAGCTCCTCGTGGTTAGCCAGGAAGGACACGGAGAGGACTCGGTGGTCCGAAAAGTCAACCGCCTGCAACTGCGGAGGGGAACACTCCACCCGGGCACTCACATATATCCGATCGATACGACTCCTGCAGGTCCCATGGTAGTAGGTGAAACCCGGCAACCTTGGAAAGGCCCGGTGGAAAACATCCACCAGGTCAGCCGTCCGGGTCATCTCGGCCAAAAAGAGGCCCTCGTAACTAGGTGGGCAACGCTCCCCCCCTCGGTCCTGCAAAAAGGTGGTGGTGTTGAAGTCCCCTGCGAGGACCACCAAACGGGAGGTGTGTAAGTAGGGGCGGATGACCCCAAACAGGGTCTTCCGCGCCAACTTAGACTGGGGGCCGTAGACCACCACGAAACGAAACCTATGAGGCCCACAGTAGCCGTCTAAGAGCAGACACCGGCCCTGCTCCAGTTCCCACACGTACTGCACCTGAAATCGGTTAGACGTGAACAAAACCGCCACTCCTGCGTAGGGCTGTGCCGCAAGTGACCAGTACGAAGGGCCCCACCTCCACTCTCGCTTCGCCCGATGAAGGCTAGCGAGCGAGGTGAGCCTGGTCTCCTGCAAGAAGATGACATCCAGCCCACACGTAGAAAGAAAATCATAGGCCGTAGCCCGCGCCTGGTCTGAGAAAATGCTGGCCACGTTGATGGTGGCGCACGAGAACGCAGGAGTGCACGCCATGCCTATTTCGAGTGCAGTGACCCTTTCCTCCTCTTCTCACCAACCCCGGGATCCCCAGAATCCCGCTTGCAGGACAAGCCCGCGAGCTCGAACAACTCCTCCTGGTCCACGTCGACCACCTCGAGGATCTCCTCCTCCTCCCGCTCGACCCTGTCACCCCAGGAGGTACTGGCGCCCCCGGGACCACCAGGCAAAGCTGTCGCGAGGGCAGGCCCAGCCCCCACCGGAGGAGGAGGTACAAACGGGTCAGGGGTCGGAGGAATGACCTCCTCCGTGGGGTCCACCACCTGTGCAGCCCCCCCTTCCCTGGACAACGACTGAGACAATACGACAGTGCCCACCCCCGCGGGGGAGGCCAGGGCGGCCGGGTCAGCAGGGGGCTCCTGCGAAGGCCCCGAACCCAACTGCGGGGGTACAAACCCATCCTCCCTCACCCGTCGGGCGCCAGTATCCCCCTTGATTGGAGGACCCTGACTGCGGCGCGCCTTCGGCATCTTTGAAGGTCGCCGCAGAGGAAGAGGAGCCGCCCCCGCCGCTAACCGCTCCGAGCGCCGCACAGGAAGCCCTGCCTCCACAGGCAAGCCCTCATCCACCTCAGCCGCATCAGCAGCCAAAAAGACGAAACGGTTGATGTCCAAAACGGGCTCTGCATCCAGCAACGGGAATGTCTCCCGTTTCTTCCTTTTGGGCTTGCCACCCTTGGAAGGGACCGTAGTCCATTCCTCAGGTGGCACCACCCGCAACCTACTATCCTGTCGTGAGACATTAACCTCCACCACATCAACCCTCTCCTCCTTCCTACCCGAATCCCCTCCCCCTGGTGGCTCCCTCGGCTCGATGGACTCCTCCACCCTAGGGCCCTCGGACTCCTCCTGAGGGAGAGGGGCTTCCACGACCTCCTCCCGCACAGGAACCCGAGGTGGAGTGACGACATCCCCCCCCGGTCCATTGTGTGATGCGGAGGGGCAGCGAGCGAAGGGGTGGCCCAACTCCCCGCAAAGGTTACACCGAATAAGCAAACACCCGGCCGAGGCGTGACCCCGTCCACCACAACGGGTGCAGACCTGCTCGGGACATTTCATGCTAAAATGGCGGAATGAGCCACAGCGGTGACACTCACGGGGTTGCCCGGGGTAATAGCACAAGATGCGATCCCGACCGAGGAAACCGGCCGAGGGCACATGCTGCACCACGTTTCCCACCTCACGCAAACGAATCCTACCCTTCCACGACCCGTCCCACACCCCTAGGGGCCCAGCGCCCTTAACCAGGGGTGCGAGGAGCACCGCATGGCGCGACAACCAAAACTGGATGTCCTGCCCTGGGAGCGACTCATTCCGGGATAGGATGGTCACAGGTACCGTCCCTTGGCGAGAGATAGGCACAACACGAAAGTCGGCCCACCCTCCCTGCCCCCTCTGCTGCTGGTATCGGTCCCAGAAAATCTCCAGCCCCCGTCTCAACATGAAACTAACATCATATTCAATGGTGTTGTTCATGTGGATGAAGGCATAGAGATCTCCCGGGAGAAACCCCAGCCCAAGGACCATCCTCAAGACCTGTTCCCTGGCTGGAGGGGACCCCTCCCCAGCCCACCGGATCTGCGCCACGTTGCGTCGTCTAACCTCACCCCCTACCCCTCGGAAACCTCCCCCACCTCCTCCCCCTCCTACGGGATCATTCCCCTGGGAACCCCCCCTCCCCCCAGCCCCACCCGATGTCCCAGGAGTGGTGCCCGACCCCCTTAGAGCCTCCGCAAAGGTACGGGGGGGGAAGCCGACCGCCCAGCTCCCAACCCCTGTCCTCCTTGATCTTCCCCTGCTGCCACCTGCGGGGGATCCCGCTGCTGGTCTGCGGGATCCACAACCTCCGCACATGGGGTGACCTGAGGACTGGGCAAAGTCAGCTCCGCCAATACTGAATCAGGGATGCTCTCCCTTCCGGATCCCTGGGTGCCACCGAAAACCCCCGGATCACCCCCCGCCGCCACCTCCAGCTGCCGGAAGGCAGCAAAGGCCCCGGGAGGGCCCGTCGGGGTTTCCAAAGCTAATTGCAGGGCATCACGAACCTGGTTCTCAGTGACACCCAGGGGACCGGAAAGCCCCCCCAAACCTCCGTCCCTCGTTCCCGACCCAGCGCAAGGCTCCTGGGTCTCGGCCACCACTACCGGGGACGAACCCCGCTCATCTCCCTTCCCGGGATCCAGGGGGACCATCTCCACCCCTGACCCCACTGAGGACAAACCCTTCCCCCGAGCAGGGCCAGCCACTACCTCCTTCCCCATTATATGACCAGTCAGCCGCTCCCCCCTTCCCTCCGCCAAACCCTCTCCTGACCCACCTTCCGCCACCCCCTGTACAGCTACCGACAACAAGGCAGGACCTACCCGAGACAGCAGGGCAGATCCCCCACCCAGAACATCCCCCAAACTGTCATCCCCCTGCCCCTTGTCCCTCCCAGGTCCTACCTTATCGTCGGAGCCAGACGTGGCACAGGGGTCCTGAACCATGCGGCCGGCAGCCAAGGCTCCAGCAGGAAGGGCAGACGCCCCCCCGCGAGCCAGGCCCCCTTTAGCCACACTAGCTGAAAAAGCAGGCGCCTGCTCATCCCGCTCCGCTGACGTAGAAAACTGGAAATCCTTCTTTCCCTTCTTCCCTTGACTCCCCCCAGGGGCTGCAGCAAAGGAAAAGCAGCCCCCACCCTGCTCCTTCCCCTTCCCAGTACCCTTCCGGCTCCAAACCGCCACTGCAGGGTACACAGAGCGGCCGTCATCCAGCCGTTTGGAAGCCGGAAGGGCAGCCGCCCAAGAGGGGCCCTGACCCCCACCCTTTCCCCCACCAAAGTCTGGTACCGAAGCCCAATCTGCTGCTGCAGACCAGGAAGACCGATCCACACCGGAAACAGCTGCTGCCGACCTCCGGAGATGAGAAGGAGAACCCAGAGAAGTAACAGCTGTTCCCCGAATGACAGGCTGCTGTATCGCTGACCGGCAAGGCAGGACAGACTCTTCCTGAGAGCTCCGGTGATACTGTGTCTTCAGGGCAGCAGCAGACTCGTCGCCATCCTCACACTTCCGGGCTACCCCGGAAGTGACAGAGGTGTGCGGAGGGCGGCCATCCCGCAGCTGTGCACTGCCCCGGGTAATCCCGACGACGTCCTCCTCCTGCAGGGGAAGCCCTTCAGCGTCAAGAACGCTGGCACGGGAACTCCGGCGGCCATTTTGAAAACGGCGATCAGCCACCCCGGACCCAGGAATCATCGGAGGAGGCACAGGGACAATCCCAGGATCTTGCTGCATACTACTACTCCGTCCCTCCTTCATCCCTTCTCCCCGATCCACCGGAGGAACACTAAACACGGAGTCCCGCGAAGCTCGTCTGGTCATCGCCCCTCCCCCAAACTTCCCGGGGGCATCGATCAGCAGGGAGCAATCTGGGGGAGCACTCGAAACCTTCACCATATCCACAGAGGCTACATCCGGTGATCCAGACACCATATTCGCCCTGTTGTTTGAGGTAAACGATGTCCCGGTACTTGCCCTTCAAGGCCCGCTTCAACCCCTTTTTATAGGTGGAATAGGCCACCCATTCCTCCCCGGGAATGAGGGCCTGCAGGCTCTCCAGGTGGGAGAGCTGGGCTTGCATCTGGCCGCCTCCTCCTGGAGACCCCGAATTCGCCGCACTGCTGCCACGATTGCATCTGGGGCCCGAACTGGCTGCTGGAAGGAAGGCAAGCCCGACCCACCGTCCTCATCCTCACTGGAGGAGGTGGAGGCCTCCTCCAGGACCCGAGGCGGATGGGGGAACCTACCTCCTCCAGCACTATACTGTTCAGCTCTCCAGGGTCTCCCCAGGGCCTCTCCCTTCTGCCACCCAGCCTCCACACCCTGCCTGGGGAGGAGACAGGAGCCTCCTCCCTGGGGTAGCGGGCCCAAACCTCCATACCTGTGGGTCCCTCCTCCCTGACCAGGCACAGTCCTACCTGGGGGGGTCCCCCACCCGGGGCACCGGTTGTTCCATACTGCTGGTTCCCCCATCCAGGTTCAGTGAAGGAGGCCCACCAGGCTTGGCAGGCCTCTGGGCCTGGGCCTCTCCTGCTGGAGGTGGCCCAGGGCCCGACATCCAACCACAGGTAGGAAACAGGACCTCCTCCCTAGCAGGAGCTCTGCAGAACAGGTCCTCTCACCACGACAGCCAAACAGGAAGTGGGCGGAGCTGCCACTCGTGGGGCTGCAGAATCCTGCTCAACCTGTCCGCCAGGTAGTTCTCCTGGCCAGGTAGATACACTGCCTTGAGGAGCATATTGTGTCTGAGAGCAAACAAGCAAAGGTCCTGTGCCTCCTGACAAAGGAGCCTGGACCCAGTTCCACACTGCTTGTTCACATAAAACATGGCTACCTGGTTGTCTGTTTGAACTAGGACAGACTGATGAGCCAGGGTTTGAGAAAAAAAGTCTTGAGGGCTAACCGAATAGCCCTGAGTTCCAGGAGATTGATTTGCTGTGTGGCTTCCCAAGGAGACCACAGACCCTGGATGCACTTGCCTAGACAATGAGCCCAACAGCCATGCAGGGAGGCATCCGTGGTCAACACCACTGTGAACCCAGGACTCTGAAAAGATACCCCTTGTAGCAGATTGGGTGGGTGCAGCCACCAGCTGAGGGAGTTCAGAAATTGTCTGGACACCCTTATCCTGTCTCTGAGGCTGCCTGTGACCTGTGACCACTGAGTCCAAAGGCACCACTCTGCAGGCCTCATATGGAGCCTGGCATTGGGGGTCACATGTACTGTCGAAGCCATGTGGCCTAGAAGCCTCAGGCAGAGTCTGGCGGAGACCAATGAACTGCTGAGAAACTGGTTTGCTAAGTTGATCAGTCTTCTGGCAAGAATGCCTTTGCAAGCAGAGAGTCCAACCTCGCCCCTATGAACTCCAAGTTCTGGGAGGGCAGCAAAGTGGACTTTGTGAAGTTTATGACGAACCCCAAGCTTTGAAGAAGAGCAACAGCTCTGAGAGTAGCCTGTCGGGCCTCCTGGCACATCTGACCTCTTATGAGCCAGTCGTCCAGATATGGGAAGACAAAGACTCCCTGATTTCGCAGGTAGGCCGCCACCACTGCCAGGCACTTGGTAAAGACCCTGGGAGCGGAGGTGAGGCCAAAAGGCAGTACTCTGTACTGATAATGGTTTCCTCCCACAATGAACCTGAGGTACTTTCTGTGGTCTGGATGAATGAGGATGTGAGTATACGCATCCTTTAGATCTAAGGAGCATAGCCAATCTCCCTGCTGGAGGTAGGGCAGAAGTGTTCCAAGAGTAAGCATCTTGAACTTTTCCTTCTCCAGGAACTTGTTGAGGTTGTGGAGATCTAGAATAGGTCGAAGGCCACCGGTTCTTTTGGGTACCAGGAAATACCTGGAGTAGAACCCTCAACCGTGCAAGTGGGGAGGCACAGGCTCCACCGCCCTGTCCACCAACAGACCTTGGAGCTCCTGAAGGAGATGATCTGTGTGCAGGGGAGGCCTTGGAGGCTCCCCTGGGAAGTATGGAGGAGGCAGTTGTTGGAAGGGTAGTGCATAGCCCCTGTGGACTATGCTTAACACCCAACTGTCTCCAGTGATAAGTGGCCACTGGTGGGCAAACAGGGCGAGGCGACCTCCTGTGCAGGGTTGGGAGAGCAGGGACGGAGAGGCTATGCCTAAGGAGTCAAAAACCCCCACCCTGCTGAGTGGGAGCAGGGGCCGGAGGCTTGGGGGTCCTCTGCCTATGGGGCCCATTACCCTGCCCCTTGGCTTGCTGACCCTGAGGGGCAGCTTGGGCAACCTGATAGTGTGGGTACTGTTTGTAGGCAGTGCCCTTCCTTGGGTAAAAGGGCTTTTTACCCGAGCCCTTCTTCTTGTGAGAAGGGGCAGAAGTCTTTCTAGACAGCCTTGTCCTTGTGAGGTGCTCGGTCTCGAGCTGTGCGGCCTTCTCGGTCATGGGCTTGCCAAAAAGGTTTTCACCTCGGCAAGGGACATCAACCAACTTGTCCTGAACCCATGGCTCGAGGTCCGATGACTGCAGCAATGCCTGGCGTCGAGCCGCGATGCCGGCTGCCGCAACACGGGCCGAGGCCTCGAAGCCATCGTAGGCAGCGCGGGACATAAACTTGGAGCATTCCCGGATCCCCGAGGACAAGGACTTGAACCTCTGCAAGGGTTCCCCGAAGAAACCAGCAGAGAACCCGGCCAGCTCCTTGGCCAGGTCTCGCAAGTACATGCCCATGTTCAGCTGGTAAGACTGGACACGGCAAGCAAGCATCGAGCCCTGGAAGCACTTTCTACAGACGCCATCGAGGTTTCGGGCCTCCCTGCCAGGGGGCACTGCGGAGTGCATCTTCTGACTTTTCAGGCGATGCATGGTCGATTCCACTACCATGGAATGGTGTGGTAGCTGCGCCTTTTGAAAGCCAGGACTCTTCCGGAGTCGATAGATCGAATCGACCCGCTTGCTTAAAACCGGCGCCGAGGCCGGTGCCTCCCACATCCGGAAGAGGAGCCGTTCCAGCATCGGAGGAACTGGAACAGTAAAGGTCTCCTTCGGAGGAGAGTTGTACTGCAGGGCCTCGAGTTTCTCGGCTCGAGGCTCCTCCTCGGGGTCCGCAGGGATAGCCAACGCGGTGGCCATATCCCGGACGAACTCCGAGAACCGGGTATCCTCCGGAGGGGATCTACTCCGGGGTTCAGACTGCGGTGAGTCCGATGGGACGCACCGAGTCCTGAAGGTGTCAGGGGACTCCTCGTCCTCCGTCTCCCAGGCGGACTCGTCCGATGAGGAATCGGGGTCCGACCTCGCGGGGCCTGTGAGCACCCGCCCCGACGCCGAAGGCACCGGCGTCGATGCCCTCGGTCCCGAACAGGAGGTCGAGGGAGACCGCGACCGAGGTCGACCTCGAGCCTTCATGGTCTCAAGTATCGGCTCGGTCTCCGGGGTCGACTTCGATGTCGATGTCCCGGTGGTCGGGGCAGATGCACCAGACAGGCTGGCCATCAGTGCCCACTGCTGTTCCATGAAGGCAGACAGTCTGCTCTCCAAGGCTGTCAACCTGAGACCCAGCTCAGAAGACTCAACAGCCCCCGACTCGGGCCCCGGCGGCGGCTCTCTGGGAGGAGAGTCCACGAGGACTACAGGACTTACGTGTCCAGCAGACTCCGGCTCCACTCGAGGAACTTTGGAAGGCTTCTCCTGTTCCACGGGCCCGGGGCGACGGTCGGGGGTCTGAGACCTAGCCCTCGAGGAGCCAGGGACTTCTTCCGACGACGCCCTCGCGAGCCTCTTCTTCCTCTTGCGTTCCCCGTCGGGGGACCCCCTGTCCGAGGAGCCACGACAGTGCTTGGGATCTGACTCTCGAGATGTCGAGGCCTCAGATGAGGTCTGGGCCCGGCCGGAGGCCGAGTCAGAAAAAAGCCTTTCCTTTTGGTGCTGACGACTTCGCAGTGCCTTGGAAGACATTTTCCCACATGGTCCACACGTCTTAGGGTTGTGATCAGAACCGAGGCACCGAAGGCAGCAGTCGTGTGTGTCGGTGAGACACATCAGCTTCTTGCACCGATCACACTTTTTAAAGCCACTGGAAGCCATCGTGGAAAAAAAAGAGTCCCCGCGAGGTCAAAGGACCGGCCTTCCAGGGAAAAAGAAAAAAAGGGCGCGAACGCCAGCCACGAAGGGCAAAAACCGAAAAAAGAAGATCGGGCTCGATACCGGTGTACCGAACCCGGTGGGAGGGGAACCGGCGTCGAACTGGAGAAGAAAAATAGCGAAGGATCGCCAAAAAATCAAACTATTTTCCGGGATGACTAGAACACACGTCCGGTGGGCTTCACGGAAAAAGTGAGACTGAAGCAAGATGGCACCTTTAGGCGGGAAGGGAACCGTGCATGCGTGCCTGCATTCCCCAAAGGCTTTCATGGAAAGCTGGGGAAATGCTCCGCAAGGTCTCCATCGACGTCGATGTCACCCATATGTGAGGACTTACTTCCTGCTTGGTCCTGGAGAAAGATGTCTTACACATTGGAACATGGAACGTACGAAGCATGAACCAAGGGAAGTTGGAGGTGGTCAAGAATGAAATGGAACGTGTACAACTTGATCTGTTGGGTGTCAGCGAACTGAAATGGACTGGCATGGGGCACTTTGCATCAGATGATCACATGGTCTACTATGCTGGAAATAAAAGACAAAGAAGAAATGGTGTTGCATTTATAATAAAGAAGAAACTTGTGACTTCCGGTGATGCGGTGAGCCGGAGCAGTCGCACGCTGCTCGAGCTCTGGGCCCCCTCGCCCCCCCGATGAAAAAAAAGTTGTAACAGGGGCTAACTTCGGGGCTCTTCACCCCCCCCGGGCTCTCCCGACTGGACCGCTGCGAGGAATGGTGCCCCGGTGCTCCCCTATCACCCCCACCCGACGAAATATGGAGGCGGCCTAGACCCGGGCAGCAGACACCGCGCCGTGGGAGAAGCCGCGCTGAGAGGTGAGCCGGCCGATTGAGGATTTCAGCGGCAGTTGGTGTGGGGTCCCGCGGCAGCGGCGGCTCTCCGGCTGGAGCACTTCGCCTCTCCCCGCCTCCCCCCTGCATGTCTATAGTGCGGGCCTTGAGAGGGGGGCTGATGCGGCAGCTACTGGGGGGGGCCGAGAACTGTTGATGGGCCTCGGTCTGGGCCACCGTCTGCTTTGCCAGCCCTCCCGGGAGATCTCTGAGGGCCGAACAGCCTGGAAAGTGCCTCATATTCAGCACATGGATGACTGAGACCGGTGCCCTGCCTTTGGCACGCGGGGGCCTGTGACCTGCGCCCTATCTTAACCCTATGGGAGCCTGGGCCGTACCCCCTGCTTCCGGCGTATTGGAGCCTTCGACCGGCGCCCTGCCGCCGGCACGTGGAAGCCTGTGACCTGCACCCAGCGCCCTACATCCGGTGCACCGGAGTCCGAGACCTGTACCTTGCGGCTAACGGATAGGGGCTTGAGACCTGCGCCCTTCCACCGGCATTCAGAAGCCTGGGACCAGTGCCCTACCCTTGGCTCTCGGGGGGCTGAGACCTGCCCCTGCCCTCGGCCCACAAGAACTGAAGACTCCTGAGACACGTGCCCTGCCCCTGGCGCGCGGCGGCCCGAGACCTGCACCCCACCTCCAGTGCACGGGAGCCTGAGAAGAATTGGCGGCGCCTGGGACTTGAGACGGGGCCTGTACAGCACACCTTGGAGGAAGGCAACCAAGGCCTTCGTCGCCTGACAGTGAGTAAAGGGGACGGGGGTTGGGACCCCCCCTTTCAGTGCAGATCACCGCAGCGGCTTTAGCGATGGCGGCAAAGGGAGGCCGCCGGGTGGAGAAGGAGAAGACCCCCCTGCCGCCAAGGGGGGGGGAGCAATCCTCGCCGCTGAAGGGGGAGGCTAAGGCCACGGTGGGAATGGTGGATGAAATCTCCATGGCCGTGGCAGGGGCGCTGTCTGCGCAGTTCGAAGACCTGCGGGGCCGCATGGACCTAATCCAAACCTCGGTGGGGGCCCTGGGCGGCCGACTGCAGGAGGCGGAGCACCGGATAGAGAGATCGGAGGAGCATGTGTTGGAGCTACAGCAGGAGATGGCCCGGGTGAAAAAGTTACTCCAGGGGCAGGAAGCCAAGCTAGATGACCTTGAAAACAGGTCCTGCCATAACAATCTGAGATTTCTTGGGATCCCGGATGCCATAGAGGATCGGGACTTACAATCCTACGTAGAAGACCTGGTGAAACAAATCCTGGCGACCGACCCCGAAGGCACCCTAGTGCAAATAGAGAGGGTGCACCGGGTCGGGCCTAGAAGAACCAGTGACGGCCGACCCAGGGTGGTCTTAGCACGGTTCCTGAGATTCCCACAGAAAGAAGCGGTCTTGCGTGCTGCGCGAAAGAGAGGGACCATTCAAAAGGACAATGTCCGGCTACGTATTGTCCAGGATTACTCAGCGGCCCTGGGACAGCGACGACGAGAGTATGGTCCCCTGTGCCAGACCCTTATAGATAACAATATCAAATTTATGGTGCAGTATCCCGCCCGGTTGATCTTCACTCATGGTGGGACCCGCCAGTCTTTTGAGTCCGCTACAGCAGCAACGCCCTACGTGGAGGAGATACGGCGGAGGGCTGCTGTGGCGGCCGAGTCCTGAAGGCTGGAGGAGAGGACCGTTGCTGTGAAGAACAAGCCAGGAGTTTTCCACTTTGGACTGTAAAGAGATGGTGATGGTAACTAGGTTGAGGGAGGGGGGGTAAGGGGTCTGCTTAACTTACCTTTAAGTAGGGATGTTGGCTGTTTCCTTTGGATGCGGGAGGCGGGCGGGGGGAGGCCTGAGTAGTTGGGGATGTATGGCGGGGGGGGGGAGTGGGGAGGGGGAATGAGCCTGGAGGGGGGGGGAAGCACCGGGGGGGACCCCGGACGGCCCGTAGCAGAGCCGGTACAATGGAGGGGTGGGGGGGTACCTCACGCATCTAGGAATACTTGGAGGAGATGAGGAGGATGGTAGTAGAAATAAGGAATTGGAGTGGTGAGGAGAGGGGGAGGGATAGGAGGGGGGCTAGGGGGGAAGGGGGGGGGTGGGAGAAAGGGGGAGGGGGAGGAGAAAGAGAGCTATATCTTAGAGGACCAGTTGAGGAGGAGAAGGTACAAGGATCATATTGGGAGGGAAATGGGGGAGGACCTCAGGCTGGGGGGGGGGGGTGTCTTCCCTATATTCTGTATGGTACATAACAGACACAGTTGGGCCAAGTCTAGTAATACATGCCGCTTAAGATCATCTCTTGGAATGTGTGTGGCCTGGGCAGCCCGATTAAACGGGCTAAAATTTTGCAGGCCCTGGCAAGGCAGGGGGCGGACATCGCTATGCTCCAGGAGACCCACCAGACTGCCGAAGAGCACCGTAAACTCTGCCGGGAGTGGGTGGGACAGGTCTGGGGGGCCCCGGCCCTTGGTAAGAAGGGAGGGGTAGCGCTTTTGATACAGAAACGTATAAGGATGGAGGTGGTGAAGGACTTGGTCGATCCGTCGGGCAGATTCGTACTGGTGCAGGGAGTCCTTGAGGGGAGGCCAGTAATTCTCGGCAATGTGTATTGTCCCAATGTGCTAGATCTGTCCCTCTATGCGCGCCTTGCCTCTAAAACTGAGACGTTGCCGGAGATCCCCGTTATTTTGGGGGGGGACTTCAATGGGGTCATGGATGTTGACCTCGACACCTCCAAAGGGGGGGAGCAAAGAGACAGGATAGCGACGGTTCGGGCATTACAACGTTTATGCTCCAGGCTAGGGCTGGTGGACCCGTGGCGACTACTACACCCGGCCGAGCAGGATTACACGCATCACTCCCGGGCTCATGGCACTAGCGCACGTATAGATTATCTGTTGCTGTCTGCCGGGCTGTTTGCCAACATCGGGGATGCCCAGATAGGACCCGTAGAGATATCCGATCATGCCTTTGTTTGGCTGGAGGTCTTTTGGAGTGGGAGTACTCCTCGAGCCTTTCAATGGCGTTTTCCACTGGAACTCTATCGAGATGCGCAATTTCGTTCCTTTATTCGGAGGCGGTGGCAGGAATTTGAAGCTGATCATAGGGGTCATCAGGATGACCCAGAGTTGTTCTGGGAAACGGCGAAGGTCGTACTGCGGGGAGATATAATTGGGTTCCTTGCCAGGAAAAAAAGATTGAGGGCCGAACGTATTATGGGCTTAGAGAGATTGGTGACGAAGCTGAGGTGCCGATGGGCCCAAACTCCCACTGCAGGGCTTAAAAAGCAGTTGTGGGACTCTCAAACAGAATTAAACGAACTTTTACACCAGCGGGCTAAGAAGTCAGTATTATACTATCGCTATCAATTGTACCGCTATGGGGACAAGCCCGGGAAGTTATTGGCTCGGTGCCTTCGTGGGCCCAGGGGCTCCAAACTGGTACCAGCCTTGCGAGATGATTTGGGGACCTTACATAGGGAGAGCCCGGCGATAGTGCGTATTTTTCGCTCCTTTTTTCAGAAACTCTATGCTGCGGAGGCGACCTCCCTCACGCAGATGGCGGATTATGTGAGGGGACTGGACCTGCCCCGCCTATCAATAGAGCAAAGAGCACAGTTGGACCGGCCGATTACGGTGGCTGAGCTGCAAGGGGCTATATCAAAAGCCAGTTGCTACAAATCCCCTGGATCCGATGGCCTGGGTGCCGAATTTTATAAAATTCTTAACGAACAGATTTCCCCAACGTTGGCCGCTGTACATAACCGGAGAGCACAGCAGGGTTACTTTCGGTGGGGGGCTAACCATGCTCATATTGTCCTTATCCCCAAACCGGCAAAGGACCCTCTTTCTGCGGCCTCGTATCGTCCTATCTCTCTACTTAATTTCGACCTCAAATTAATGGCTAAGATCTTGGCGGATCGCCTGGTGGACTTTTTGGGGCAGCTGGTCCACGAGTCACAAGTCGGTTTCGTTAAGGGGCGATATGCGGTCCGTAACTTACGCAAGATCATCGCGTCCTTAGAGTGGGTCCAGCATAGACATCTGTCCTCTCTATTGGTTAGTTTCGATGCAGAAAAAGCCTTCGACAGGGTGGACTGGCAATATTTGAGATTTATCCTCCCACAATATGGTATAGGGCCGCTGTTTTGTAACATGGTCGAGAGTTTGTATGCCAATCCGACTGCAGCGATACTTTGTAATGGGGTATTATCAGAGAACTTCCCGCTGCAGAGGGGGACTCGCCAGGGCTGCCCCCTCTCTCCTCTCCTTTTTGTTCTTTCGCTGGATCCTCTCCTGCGGCGAGTGGCGGGTATGCGAACCATTCAGAGAGTAGGTATTGGTAATCAAGAATTTAAGATTTCAGCCTTTGCCAATGATTTATTGGTGCACTTGCTTTCCCCTGGGGACTCCCTGCCTCTTCTTTTGAAGGAGTTTCGAGCCTTTGGGCAGTTTGCGGGGTTTAGTATTAATAGGGATAAATCTGAAGCCCTGGATGTATCTGGCCGACTCCGGAGCAGCTGGTCGGGTGAGTTCCCCCTTCGCTGGGCTGAGCGCCAGTTCATATACCTGGGGATTGTACTGTCCTGTCGGCCGGGTCAACTGTATGGGAGTAACTTGCGACGGATGTTGAACAAGGTGAGAACTCAGTTGCAGGCCTGGTTGCCTCTCCCCCTGTCCCTTATGGGGAGAATCGCGGCGGTTAAATTGGTCCCTCTGCCGCGGATATTATACTGGCTACAGACCCTCCCTGTTTGGATCCTCCGGCGGGATATTCGGCGTTTTGAGGCGGAGTTTCGGGGCCTTCTCTGGGGGGGGTCGAGAGCTCGTATCCCCTATCGTCGACTAGTGGGGAGGGTGCGGGCTCCCAGATCTTGGTGCCTATGCACTGGCTTGCCAGGCACGTCACCTGGGGGACTGGCTAGGTGACACCGATCTTTATACCCCTAGGGCCCTTGAGGAGGCATATGTGGCACCCCACTCCCTAAGAGCCCTTTTGCATTTGGAGGTACGTAGGTGGCCCCCGCATTTGGCGGACAGCGTGTTATTGGCCCCGGTTTGTAAGACGTGGCGGCAATTGAATGCCTACTGGGGTCGTCATTGGCAGGTGTCGAGCTGGCTACCCATTCGGGGCAACGCCAATTTCACCCCGGGCACCGAAACCGCCGCGTTCCGTCTATGGGGGGAGAGAGGTATACATACTTTGGGCCATGTGGTGGACTTGACGGGCAAACCTAAGCCCTTCCTCGCATTAACCCGCGAGTATGAGTTGGGGCCCCTGCAGTTTTTTGCGTACATGCAAGTGGCCCACTACGTGGCTTCCCTTTCAAGGATGGAATTATGTAGCGACCGTTCGGCCCAGATAATAGCATTCTTTGGTTTCACTGAAGCCGAAAGGCTGTCTATTCGGACCTTTCACCTCAGGTTGGAGCAGTTTCGACCGCAGCCGGACTACCGCGGTGTGGAACGGGCTTGGGGGGCGGAAATGGGTCGGGGAGATCCCCCCTGACACGATTCTGGTGGCCCTTTGGAGAGTGGCGAGCTTGGCGGATGGCGCCCGCTGGCGGGAAATCCAGCTTAAGTGCTTGACTCAGGTTCACTTCTCCCCGCGGCAGGCCTTTCGCTGCCACTTGACTACGGATGGTAGCTGCCCGCGGTGTGCAGAGCCTATGGCGACACTGTACCATATGTGATGGGGATGCCGACGGATACGCCCCTATTGGCAGAGAATCGCCTTATTTATGGCCGACCTCCTTGGACAACCTGTTGACTGGAACGCTGCCTTGATCGTTCTAGACCTCATGGGCCTTACCACTCCGAAGGGGAAATGGAGCCGCTGGCTGGTGCGGAAGGCATGTCTGGTGGGTAAAGGGCCAATTCTACGTGGATGGAGGGACGGCCACCCTCCCTCCTTTTGGGAGTGGCGGAAATCCTTCCATCAACTCATGCTCCTGGAGTGTAGGGCTGCTCGAGGCCATGTTAAGCGATGGGCCACTTTCTGGCTACTGTGGGAGCCCTATATTCAAAATATGAGTCCTCGGACTCGTAATGTAATCCTGCAACTAGGCTGCTGATGGACTTACTTGTATGGGGATACTAATTGCTGCTTCGTAATGGTGTACATACTGGTCCTGTTGGTAATGCTTGGGGGTGGTGGGGGGGAGGGGTTTCTCAGGGGGAGACTGGGTGGGGGAGGGGGGATGGGGCAGTCTTTCAAAAACCCTGTAACCATCCATGTGTTCCGCCCCCTGGGGATCAGAGCCCACCCTAGGGAGCGACTGTTATCAGTTGTGTACTTGCTGTTTATGTTTGATGGTTATAAATAAAGTTTTGAAAAAAAAAAGAAGAAACTTGCAAAAACTGTAATGAAATACAATGCAGTCAGCGAACGCTTAATCTCTATTCATCTACGAGGATTGCCTATCAACACAACTATAATTCAAGTATATGCCCCAACAACAGCTGCAGAAGAGAATGAAATTGAAGAGTTCTATGAACAAGTACAAGCTGAAACTGACAGAACATGCAAACAGGATATCCTAATAGTCATGGGTGACTGGAACGCAAAAGTTGGCAACAAAGAAGAAGGCAAAGTAGTTGGAAAATATGGACTTGGCAACAGAAATGAAGCTGGAGAAAGACTGATAGAATTCTGCAAGACCAATGATCTATTCATCTCAAACACCTTCTTCCAGCAACACAAGCGGCGACTGTACACATGGACTTCACCCAATGGATTGTATAAAAATCAAATTGACTACATCTGTGGAAGTCAACGATTGGAAAGCACTTCAACATCAACAAAGACAAAACCTGGAGCTGACTGTGGTACAGATCATCAACTACTAGTATGCAAACTCAAGCTAAAGTTAAAAAAGAGCAAACCACTCATGAATGCAGCAAAATATGACCTTGAGAAAATACCGCTGTAATTTAAAGACTGCCTGCAAAATCGATTTGCTGCTTTAGATACAAATGACAGAGCTCTGGAAGAGTTATGAAATGACATCAAGAAGGTTGTGTTGGAAGAAAGCGAGAAGTCTCTACAAAAGGTGAAAAAGCAAAAACGGCCAAAATGGATGACGGAAGAAACTCTGAAAATTGCCCAGAAACACAGAGAAGCTAAAGCCAGAGGAGAAAGAAAGACAATCGCAGAACTCAGAGATTTCCAACGTGCAGCAAGACAGGACAAGGAAACATAACATAAGAACATAAGATATGTCATACTGGGTCAGACCAAGGTCCATCAAGCCCAGTATCCTGTTTCCAATAGTGGCCAATCTAGGTCATACGTACCTAGCAGTTTCCCCAAAAGACACAGGTTCTGCAATGCTTGTACTAGGTCAAGCATTGATATTCTGGGTCCCGTCCTAATAATGGTTTATGGACCTTTCCTCCAGGAACTTGTCCAAACCTTTTTTAAACCCAGCTACACTAACAGCCTTTACTATATCCTCCGGTAACAAATTCCAGAGTTTGATTACACGTTGAGTGAAAAAATATTTTCTTTTATTAGTCTTAAATAGTTTATACCCTGTAGCTTCATTGCATGTCCCCTAGTCTTCCTATATTCTGATAACGTAAACAGTCGATCTACGTTTACCCGTTCCACTCCGTTCATTAATTTATAGACTTCTATCATATCTCCTCTCAGCCGTCTCTTTTCCAGGTTAAAGAGCCCTAACCTTTTTAGCCTTTCTTCATAGGAGTATCCTTCCATCCCCTTTACCATTTTGGTGGCTCTTCTCTGAACCTTTTCTAATAACGCTATATCCTTTTTAAGATACGGCGACCAGAATTGCACACAATATTCAAGGTGCAGTCTCACCATGGAACGGTATAGAGGCATTATAATATCTTTTGTTTTATTTTCCATTCCTTTCCTTATGATACCTAGCATTCTATTTGCTCTCTTGGCTGCCGCTGCACACTGGGCCGAGGGTTTTAACATGTTATCCACAATGACGCCTAAATCTTTTTCCTGGGTGGTGGTTCCTAATGTGGAACCTTGCATCGTGTAACCATAGTTTGGGTTGTTCTTCCCTAGGTGCATAACTTTGCACTTGTCCACATTAAATTTCATCTGCCATTTTGATGCCCAGTCTTCCAATTTATCAAGATCCTCTTGCAATTTTCCACAATCCTCTTGGGTTTTAACAACTTTAAATAGTTTTGTGTCATCTGCAAATTTGATAACCTCACTCGTTATTCCACTTTCCAGGTCATTTATGAATATGTCAAAAAGCAGCGGACCCAGCACAGATCCCTGGGGTACACCACTATTCACCTTTCTGCATTGGGAAAATTGGCCATTTAGCCCAACCCTCTGCTTTCTATCTTTTAACCAGTTCCTGAACCACAGTAGTACACTGCCTCCTATCCCATGACTCTTTAGTTTTGCCAAAAGTCTCTGATGAGGGACCTTGTCAAAGGCTTTCTGAAAGTCCAGATACACTATATCAACCGACTCACCTTGTCCACCTGTTTAGTCACACTTTCAAAAAAAACATAACAGATTAGTAAGACAAGATCTTCCTTGTCTAAAGCCATGTTGGCTGTCTCCCATTAGGCCATGACCATCTACATACTGAGTAATTTTATTCTTTATGATGGTTTCTACCATTTTTCCCGGTACTGACATGAGGCTCACCGGTCTGTAGTTTCCCGGATCACCCCTCGAACCCTTTTTAAAAATTGGTGTTACATTGGCGATCCGCCAATCTTCAGGTATTAGAGATGATTTTAATGATAGTTCACAGATTACTAATAGCAGATCTGCAATCTCATATTTCAGTTCTTTCAACACCCTTGGATGTATACCATCCGGCCCAGGTGATTTGCTTCTCTTCAGTTTATCTAATAGTTGTAATACATCAATTCTTCCGCACCTTTAAATACCACTTCAGTCATGGGTAACATCCCTACATCTTCCTCAGTAAAGACCGAAGCAAAGAATTCATTCAGTCTCTCTGCTATCGCCTTGTCGCCTCTTAGTGCCCCTTTAACTCCTCTATCATCTAATGGTCCAACTGACTCTCACAGGTTTTTTGCTACGAATGTACTTGAAAAAATCTTTATTTCGCGTTTTTGCTTCCGCAGCAAGCTTCTTCTCAAATTCTCTCTTTGCCTTCTTTATCAATGCCTTGCATTTGACCTGCCAGTGCTTGTGCTGTTTCCAGGTTTCATTGTTTGGCTCTTTTTTCCATTTCCTGAAAGATGCTTTCTTGGCAACAACAGCCTCTCTGACCTCACCTTTAAACCATGCTGGCAGTTTTTTGGACTTCCTTCCACTTTTCTTAAAGCGTGGAATACAGCTGGTCTGGGCTTCCAAGATAGTATTTTTCAACAACACCCAAGCTTGATGTAAGTCCTTCATGTAAGTCCTACAAGCTTGATGTAAGCTTGATGAAAAGTACTACAATGACACTTGCAAGGAAATAGAAGCAGAAACGATTAGAGGAAGAACAAGATCGGCTTTCCTAAAGCTATGAGAGTTAAAGAAAAAGTTCCAGCCTCGAATTGGAATGTTACAATATGCTCAAGGTTCTATGTTGAATGATGCTGAGAGGATCAAGAAAAGGTGGAAGGAATATACAGAGTTTTTATATGATAAAGATCAAGTGGACCAACAGCCGTTTCAACCTGTACCTTATGATCAGGAACCATTGGTGATGAAAGAAGAAGTTGAAGCAGCATTGAAAGCCTTCTCAAAGAACAAAGCACCAGGCATTGATAGCATTCCCAAAGAAGTATTGCAACAATCTGATGCAGCTGTTACCGTACTCACAAGGCTCTGCCAAGAAATATGGAAGACAACATCATGGCCAACTGACTGGAAAAGATCTGTGTTTATACCAATACTAAAGAAAGGTGATCCAACTGACTGTGGAAATTATCGCACAATTGCTCTGATACCACATGCCAGCAAGATTCTACTGAAGATTATTCAAAAGAGACTACAACCATACCTGGAACAAGAACTACCTGAAGTGCAAGCAGGGTTCAGGAAAGGGCGAGGAACGAGAGACATCATTGCGGATGTGAGATGGATCCTTGAAAAGACTAAAGAATACCAAAAGGATATCTATTTGTGCTTTATCGACTATAGCAAGGCTTTTGACTGTGTAAACCATGAGAAACTCTGGGCCACATTAAGGAGCATGGGTATACCAGAACACCTGATCTTTCTCTTGCGCAATCTGTACTTTGATCAAGAAGCAACAGTTCGAACGGAACAAGGAGAAACAGAATGGTTTAAAATAAGCAAAGGTGTAAGACAAGGCTGCATACTTTTCCCCTACCTGTTTAATTTATATGCAGAACAAATCAGAGAAGCAGGATTGTATGAAGACAACAGAGGTGTGAAGATCCAGTGGAAGACTCATCAACAACCTTCGCTATGCTGATGATACCACATTACTGGCTGAAAGTGAAGATGATCTGAAACATTTGCTTCTCACCAATCAAAGAACATAGTCTCAAAATGGGCCTGCACTTTAATGTAAAGAAGACAAAGATCATGACAACTGGCATAATCAACAGGTTCATCGTTGAAGGAGAAGAAATTGAAATCGTGAACAACTTTAACCTACTTGGATCAACTATCAATAAAGAAGCAACAAGCAGTCAAGAAATCAGACGACGCATTGCTCTTGGCAGAATGGCTATGAAAGACCTAGATAAGATTCTCAAGAGCAGAGATGTCTCTCTCCATACAAAGATTCGACTTGTTCAAGCCATGGTATTTTCAGTAACATCATATGGATGTGAAAGCTGGACAGTGAAAAAGACAGATAGGAAGAAAATTGATGCCTTTGAATTATGGTGCTGGCGGCAAATACTGTGTATACCATGGACTGCCTGAAGAACAAACCAGTCGGTACTAGAGGAGATCAAACCTAAGCTTTCTTTAGAAGCTCAGATGACAAGACTTCGACTTTCATACTTTGGACACAATGAGATGGATCGATACAATAACAGCAGCTACGGGTACCAGTCTGTCAACAATGAGCCGCCTGACTGAAGACCGAACACAATTTAGGATAGATATCCAGAGGGTCGCCATGAGTCGACTCCGACTCGACGGCACTTAACAACAACATAGTATTTTATAATTTGTGCACAATTTTGCATTCTGGCCGAGTTCTGCCCTTGTACATGCCTATAGTGAAAGTACACACAATTGGTCAACGTGCATACTTTCAGAACAGCAGCCACACATACATGACTGAAATATCCAGATATACGCACGTGAACATGAGCAGGTCTAGGCAATGTACTCTATATAGGGCCAAAAAATCCATTACTCACACTAAGAGACAGGTTTACTAAAGGCTAAAGCACATTAATGAAGTTAACCACTCATAAAAATAAAAGGGCTCTGGGCACTTAACGCACATTAATTTCATGAACACATGTTAAATCCTTTAGAAAACACACCCCTAAGGAACTAACCTTTCTTATCCAGTTATCGGTACAAGATAAATCACCTAAATTTCTAACTAGCTGAAAGAATTTTAGACCAATACTCACCCTTTCTGTCTCTCTTAAAATCGATCAGTATGGGCTCCACATTTCCTTCATTATTACGGCCCAGGCCCTCTCCTTCTTTCCAGCCCATTTTTCTCATTAGTTGGGCTCCCATTCCTCCAGTTACAGGAGCTGCTTTTAGAAATTGATCCTGTGAAGAAAAAGGAAAGAAAAAATCCATTCCTAACATTAGGACAGTGTTGAATGTACAAAGCGCCAACATGGCCGTTCCTTAACCTAGCTCAGTCACAGTGTTAATCTATTCACGTTGGGTTCATATAAGAAACTTAATATGCTAAATTCATAAGATAATCTAAAATCTTTTGGTGTTTTAAAAGGATAATACAAATCTAAAGATTACTTAATTGAAATATAATGCATAGACAAATAGGGCTGTGATATTTAACATAATTTGTAATAAAATTCAGGCAAATTTAGAATGTGTAAAAATACTTTTTGGATAAAGCGTAAGCTAGTCAAGATATTTATTCTTCAGCTTTTGGTGTTTCTTCAAACCATGAATAACTTAAGTGGCATGTAAAGCAACCTGCAATCAGGCACTTTCAAACAAAACAAGCTTCTCAAATTTTAAAGAGACATACAGCAACTTTATCAAATTAAAATAATGACAGCGCATTTCCATGTTAAAAAAAACTCCTTAAAATGTTTACGTACCTAGGCCTCTGTGGCTGCAGAGTTGGCTGGCACTGACCGCGGCAAGAAGGCAGCTACAAGGATTTGACCCTGCAACAAGTTTCCATATAGAGGGGTGAAAGTTCACAGGTTATTCTGTGAACTATCACCTCTCTTACCCACACCTGCTGACCCAAGTAGTGTTAAGTAAGGTCTGTCACAGCTTAGCAAAAACTGCATCCTGAAAATGAACATCTCTGCACAATGCCACAGCCTTTCAGTAATACACATGTAGTCAATCACAGCATAACACAGCACAACATCTAACAACATTAACAGCACACCATCACACTTCTTTTGTGTATTTGAGATACTGAATGATGTCCTGGATATGGGACAATTTCCTTCTTAATACTTTGGGCTTCTAAAACCAAAGACACAGAAGTTCCAGGGGTTCCTTGTGTTTTGTTTATAAACACAGCATGTACAATTAGCAGGAATTCTTAAAATACACATAATGAACTAGGTTAGCAGCACAGATTTCATGCATGTTATATGCTCAGCGTAACATGAAGGTGCTCCAAAGAAGATACGTCTAGGATAGAGACAATTTCTTTAGCTTTCCTGTTCAGAGATTTATTTTTTTTTTATTTATTGGGCAGACCATGCCCGTTGTGTCTATAGATAGAAAAATTAGTCACTTCTAGATACTAGCAATCTTGGTCTATCCACCTAAAGCAGCTTTTACTTACTTCTGGCTTTCTCCTCCCCTCTTTTTTCCAGGCACCTTTCATTAGAAAAGGGCAATCATGCAGAGAAAAGTACAAACCCCAGCCAAAGTCCCCCAGGCCTCCGATGCCTCTTTTGTACCTGCTTTATAATGACAGAATTTTTTTAAACATCATGATGTGTTTCATTATCTCCAACATGTAGTCAGTTCACAAACGACAGACCAATTCCTTGGGCCTTCAGCTTTCCACTTAGCAAGTCTTGAGAAAAGATAAAAATGCTGTATTAAGTACCATCACAAGGTCAATTTTCCATCTCGCTATTTGCTCTATAAGGAAGAAACATTTTCTATGCATTGTGTCTTCCCTACATTCAAGCTAGAATTAAGCATGCAGTGAATTTGGCACATTATATATACCAAAAGTGAAGTGCCTGTCTGGCTAGACTGCAATAATGTATTAATGGTGGGGCGGGGGGGAGGGATTTTTTATTCAAATGCTGCAGTGGTGCTGGGGGGAAGTTTCCAGGAAAGCAGAGTATTAGAAAAAAACCTAAATTCCTTTCTCTTCCCAGACACAAATACATAGAAGAAAAAAAACATATAGGACTGCTCTTTTCTAAGGAGGGAAAATTAAAGGTGTGGGATATTTATTCTTTTGCACTATTTTCTGAAATATACCCTGTGAAATCCAACAAAATTTATAAACTAATATTAGAACAAACTTTATTTATTATTTTATTTACAACTACTTATACCACTATTCGATTATCACCACCGCGGTGTACAGTCCAGATAACAGAACTGAAAAAAAAAAAATATACAAAGCAAGACAAGACAACACAACACGCACAAGGAAAAGAAAGGGAGGGTACAACAATTCCACCAAAATTTAGCACTGGACACCTATTTAACTTTTGCTGCTGTCTAAATAAATAAGGCTTTGAAGCTTGGTCTCCAACACGGGAACACATTATATTGATATTATCATTTACTTCCAACCATCATATCACTTCAGTGACACAAGTGAATGTATTGCGCATTAGCAGCATCATGTGGTGACTGAATCAAATGGTCCCTCGAGCCATTCCCCTCTCCTTCCCCACCCTAAGAAAGTCCCATAACCACCAGAGATAGAAAGGAAATTCTTTGACACAAGCACATTTTATTCTAGCTGCATAAATGGTGTCACCACCAAGATCCAAAAAAACAGTGGGGGGACATTAAACGCATGAAAGATCTCACAATGAAATGTCAGCTCAATCTATTTAAGAATTTTGATTGTTAATGTGTTAAATGCAGCTGCGCCCATAGGAAAAAATGGCTATGGTGGCACTTAATTTGCATTCCCCTTTAGTAAATGTGCCCTTTATGCTCTAATGGCATGAAAATAATATCCTTGAACATTAAGAGAATGTCCATGAAAGAGTGAAATATTGATTTTTCCTTAGCAGCCCACGATTTTAATAGAGTCCAACAGAAGGTATTTCTGAACCCTGAAAGTATTTAAGAACCCTGTTCAGCAACCCATCCTTGGTTGGGGGGTCTGGGAAGAGGGGAAGACATCCACACAGCTACGGACCCCTGCAATAGCACTTCAGGCAGAAAGGACTGATAAGAACATCTCAGGGTCTGTATCTTGTCTGAAGAGATCGGAGTACAGTCTAGCATTTGTGAACTGATTACATCCATGAAGATAAAGTGAAACAGAAACCATTTCTGAGAAAAATACCAAGAAATATTTTAACAGTGGGATAACATGATGGCCTATAATTTGGTTCCTGTTAGGGAAGCAGGGGAACAAACAGCAAATCCTCACACATAGAGGCAGAGAAACACTATGTATGTGAAACATGCTAAATCAGCTTGTACTGCTCACTAACAGGAGGTAAATCTGCTTTAATACTTCAATTGTACATGTTTGACAGCAAGGAACTCTCTTGTCTACTGCATCTATATGGCTAGTGTTAATCACTCACTATGGGCTCGATATTCAGCGGCAATGGCTAGTGCTGCTAAACTGGCTAGCCATCACTACTGAACTAAAGACCTGGATATTCAATGCTGGGGCCATATCTGGCCACTGGCATGGAATATCTGGGTTGGACGGATAGCAGAGAAGTTAACCGGACAGCAGTGATATCCAGCCACTGCCCAGTTAGCTTCTGTGATGAAAATGAGGCTTAACTTTTGCTGCTTAGCAGTAACCAGGCAGCGGTTCAATATCACCACTGCCTGGTTATTGCTGGGTGCCACCTCCGGGTGCCAGCTAGCATCGGGCATTCAGCAGCACCACCCAGGGATATTCAGCAGTACCAACCATGTTAACGGCGCTCAATATCCCGGTGACTGCGATTAACGTGCAGGTCTGCTAACCACGTTAATCACATTGAATATCCCATGCTTTTAATGCACAGCACTCTAGCAAAAATACTAAAAATGTAAAAAAAATATACTAAGACAACTATTTTTGGATTTTACTTTGTTTTTGACCCAGCCATGTCTTCCTGCTTCTGGACTTCCTGTGCAAACGAACAAGGGCGAGGATCTGGAACCATCAGCCTTCATTCATATTACAGCTACCCAGGAATTTTTTCCTATATTATATATGACCTCCTAACTTATCCTAAGTCCAATCATTGGTTATGGAGTCATGCAGTAGGGCTCCTTCCAGAGCCCTGCAATCATGGGCCCTAATTTCGGCCACTAAGTGCTGCCATTGAATGATACCTATGATTCCCCCCTAGGGGCTCTGAATGCCATATCTGAGGCATTCCCCAGCCCTGGTCAAGCCAAGGACTAAAAAGCTTGATCCCAGATCTCTGCAGGACAGTGCACATGACTATCAAAGAACCACCAGGTCAGCCCCTCTACATTCTTTCTAAACCCAAGACAGACTGCATTTAATTTTATGTTATGGACCAGTAAAATCCATGGATAATTCACCAATCTGCAAATCATTCCAGTTACAAACTGATACAATCCACTCAATCCTGCTCAATTTAATTTCCAAGCTTTCTCCAAAACAATGATTTGAAATGGAGAGGGTAGTATAATGATGCCAAATCCAGGACTGGGAACTTTCTATTTTATGTAGTGGCACATGGAAAGAACCTTTGAATTCTAAAGAACTATTTAATTTGTAATTAAAGAAATCTTTATCCTACCCTTATTTGCAGTAAACTGTTCAAATCCCCCTTTATTCAGCAACAGAATATAGAATATTAGTGATGGCCAATCAGCAACCAAATTCAGTGGGCATTAATTAAGTCTAGAAGCTTGCTGAATATTACAACTAATGTAGCCATTTAAAAATACATTAAACGTTAGAACTAACTGTAATATTTTCCTAATTCCATCTCTTAGTAGTGATGATGCCTTTAACAGAAGACATTATTAAAATAATAATCCTTACCTTCAGCTTGGAAAGATAGTTACTCATCTGTAGCAGGTGTTCTCCGTAGACAGTAGGAATTAGTCTTCGCGAATGGGTGATGTCCCCTATGGAGCCCCTGTGCAGGAATGGTTCCCAGCTTCTACTGGAAGCTTCTGGGAGGTTCCATTACATCTGCGCATCTCCTTCCCACCTGCCACGGCGGTGCCATCTTGAATCAGTCTGATAACATAGCTGTAGCAGAAGACAACTCCTCGGGGAGGTGGGAGGGTTGTGGACTAATTCCTGCTGTCCATGGAGAACACCTGCTACAGGGTGAGTAACTACCTTTTCTCCATGGACAATCAGGAATGAGTCCTCGGGTATGAGACTCCCAAGTTACAGGCTACCGAAAACATAGAAGCCCAACCAGGGCAAAACTCAACTACGATATGGTGGGCCATACAACTCAAACTTCCAACTATGTACGAAATAAGTGATTCTTCTCTTTTTTTTTTTTTTTGTAGCCTGAACAGAATAGAATGGGAGGATGGAGTTGGATTCTAATCCCCAAACAGATTCCAGAGTACAGATTGGCCAAAGCTGCTGTCGTGTCGGGAATCTGGGTCTGGGCAGTAGTGAGATGTAAATGTATGGACTGAAGACCATGTTGCAGCCCTCCAGATCTCTTCCATGGAGACAGAGTGTAAGTTGGATGCCGAAAAAGCCATAGTTCTGACTGTGAATAGTGACATGACTATCAAGGCTCAAGTCTTCCTGGGCATAAGCGAAAGAAATGAAGTCTGCCAGTCAAATAGAAAGAGAGCATTTGCAGTCCCTAACTTGCTGGGGTCAAAAGAAACAAAAAGCTGGATGGACTTTTATGGGCTTTTGTCTGCTCCAAGTAGAAGGCTAAGGTTCACTTGGAGTTTAACATGTGCAAAGCAGCTTCCCCTTTGTGGGCATGAGGTCTCTGGAAAAATGTTGGAAGAACAATTGACTGATTAAGGTGGAAATCCCATACTATTTTTTGAAGGAATTCATTATGAGTATGGAGGATCACTCTATTATGGTGGAATTTGCTGTAAGGCAGATGAACTACTAGGGCCTGAAGCTTGCTCACTCTGCATGTTGAAGTGACTGCCACGAAAACCAATATCTTCCAGGTCAAGAACTTCAGAAGACAGGAATTGAGCGGCTCAAAAGGAGCTTTCATCAGCTGCGCAAGAACCATATTGAGGCCCCAAGACACTGAGGGAAGCTTGTAGGGAGGCTTCAAGAAAAGTAACACCTGCATTAAGCAAACAATTAAAGGCTGTACCAAGATGGACTTTTCTTCCACACCTTGATGGTAAGCTCCAATTGCACTGAGGTGGACCGTGATGGAATTGGACTTAGGTCCAGACTCAGGAAGGTGTAGAAGATATTCAAACAGTTTTTGTGTGCTACAGACGAAAGGATCTAGGGTCTGGCCCTCACACCAGACAGCAAACCTCTTCCATTTGCAAGAATAAGACTTTCTGGTAGAGGTCCTCCTGGAGGCCAAAAGGACTCGGTTACACAGTCCAGCATGTTGAGCTCCAACAACATTAGTCTCTCAACATCCATGCTATGAGGGCTAAGGACTGGATTTTGGGGTGCAACATCGTCCTGCCATCCTGCAATATCTGATGCATGGCTGAGCCGTAACGGCTCCTGACAGGAGAGCTGTAGCAGGAGGGGAAACCAAGGCTGTCTGGGCCAGTAGGAAGCAATGAAAATCATTGTGCCACAGTCTGTTTTGAGCTTCAGGAGAGTCTTTGCAATGAGAGGAATTGGAAGATATGCACACAGCAGACCTTCCCCCCAATGCAGGAGGAAAGCAGCCAATTCTAGTCTGCAGTGTGATCTTACTCTGAAACAGAACTGATCCACTTGGGCATTCTGCGGGGTGGCGAAGAGATCTATTGAGGGGGTGTGCCACTCTCAAAAGATGTGAGACACATCTTCTCTGTTCAGCATCTACTTGTCTGTCTGTCAGTATTTTGCTCGCCTGGCAGATACGTGGCTCTCAAGTCCATTCCATGCACGATGGCAAACTTCCACAACTTGACTGTTTCCCAACACAGGAGGTACCAACCCATTCTTCCCTGCTTGTTGATGTAGAACATGACGACATGATTGTTGGTCTGAATCAGAACAATTTGGTTGGCCAGTCAATCTTGAATAGAGCATTTGCCACTGCTCTTAGTTCCAAAATGTTGATCTGATGGAAACTTTCTTGGATGGACCAATCGCCCTGGGTGTGCACCTTGAATGCATCTGTCGTCAGACTCTTTGGAGTGGAGCAATTTGGAAAGGAAGACCTTTGAGCAAATTGTGGACTGTCCACTATTGCAATGACTGAAAGAGAGGGGCGGGACATACAGACGATCCCCAAGTTGACCCATGGCCTGGGTCCAATGAGTCCTCAGAGCACTGAGCTTGCCTCATATGGAAGCGTGTCAAGGGTGTGACATGCATTGTAGAGGTCATGTGACCTAGTACGGTCAACATCTTGCAAGTTGACACCTGCTAACTCAGTTGAGTCTCCCACACCGGTGCTGTCAGTCTGTGCAGATGGTCGTGTGGAAGAAAGGCTCTCACCTGAGTCATGTTGAGCAGGGCTTCAATGAATTCCAACTGCTGGGCGGGTTAAGTTGGGACTTTGGGGAACTTATAAGGAACCTTAGTAGTTCCAACACCCGAATGGTCAAGCGTGTTGATTCTTGAACTCCTTCCGGAGTGGTATTCTTGATCAGTCAATCATCCAGATAGGGGAAGACAAACAGTCCCAGTGTCAAGAGGTAAGCGGCTACTACCATGAGGCATTTTGTGAAGAAGTGAGGTGCTGAGGCCAGGGCAAACAGCAACACTTGGTACTGGAAGTATTGTCCCTCCCAGGATGAATTTGAGATAATTCCTGTGAGCAGGATGTATCTATATGTAGGTATACGCATCCTTCAGATCCAGGGAGCATAGCCAATCTCAGAGTGCCTAGAGAAATCATTCTGAACTTTTCTCTTACCAAGTACATATTCAGATCTCTTAGGTCTAAGTTGAGACGGTATCCACCCGTTTTCTTGGGGATCAGGAAATACATGGAATAAAACCCCTGCCCTCTTTTTGCTCTAGTGGCCTGAGCTTGATTGCTAGATCTGACAAGAAGGCGGCGATGTCTTTCTGAAGCAGTTCCTGATGCAGAGGGTCAAGATGATGCACCCTCGGGGTGCAATTTGGTGGTAGTTGTAGTTTGTAACCACTTTGAATGATCTGTAGAATCCATGAGTCTGAGGTTATGAGGGACCACCTTTGTGCAAACAGAGTGAGCCTTACCCCAACTGGAGGGTTTGCTATTGCGGTTATTAGAAGAGTAGCTATGCTCCAAAGGGACCAGTTAAAACCCCACCCCAGGTTTTGACTAAGGAGCTGGCTGGGACCTCTTGATGCTGCTGCTGGCGAGGAGCTTGTTTGGGTTGGGAGGTCTGGGGCCTAGAAAAGTACTGGTGCCTATGACAGTAATAAGTCTTTTTCTGTCCTCCCGCCCTTGGTACCTCCCTTACTCAAACAACTCTAAGGCTATGTATAACACAGCACATAAAATATAAGGCTGTCCTCACGACCTTCAAGATCCTCAACAACTATTCTGTACCACACTTGCAGTCGCTACTACAAATCATACCTGATAACAGAAAGAGAAGAACTGGCTCTCAGAACATGCTACATACAAAAACCAGCATCACCAGCATGAAGACAGCCTTCTCCCTCTATGCTCCACAACTATGGAACTCCATACCTGAGAAACCTGACCACAATGGGCACAACAACATTCAGGAGAGCCCTAAAAACGCACATATTCAGAGACTTCCTCTCCAACAACCTCACCCAGCCACAAGCTCAACTACACAACCCCCCTCCCAATCCAAGTTTACACCCCTCCCTACTCTCACCTCCCCTGACCACCATTACGTCTAAAATGACCCCCCTAAACTGTATAAATAGTTAAAGGTTACCTCCAAGTTAACTTCCCTGTTTAATGTAAAATGTTCTGTTACAATGTAAACCACTTTGACCATAGGATAAAGCGGTATAGAAACACCATTAAATAAATAAATAGTTGCTTTTCTTTGAAACCAGTCTTCTCATCAACCTGTCCCCCCCAAAGAGATTCTCTCCATGGCATGGCACAGCAGTACTCCTGCAATCCTGTTCTGTACCAACTGTTCCAGTTCTGAGGACTGGAGCCAGGCAAGTCTCCAGGTGCCAGTACCTATAGCAGAAGCTCTTGATGCCATTTCCAAGATGTCATAGGTCACCCGGACCATGAACTTTGAGCAGTTCTTGCCGTGAGCCACTAGGGAATGATACTGTTCCATTTTCTCTGGAGGGAGAGAGAGACAGCTGTCGCCCATGATGTTCTTCAAGAACATGTCCACATAGAGCTGGTAAAAGGCCACATGGGCTACTAGCATGAAACTCTGAAAATACCTTCTCCCTAAAGAGTCCAATGTCTCAGCCTCCCTCCATGGGGGTGCCAAGGAATGAGTCTTGGTACTCTTAGACCTCTTTGGGGTGGATTTAACCACCAAGGAATGGTGAGGAAGCTGAAGTTTCTAAAATCCAGGAGCTTACTGAACTCAATATATGAAATCAAGCCTTCTACTCGAGAGGCACAGAGGGAGTTCTCCCACATTCTCATCTGTACTCTCTGCAGGATGCAGTGTACAGGCACAGTCACTGCTTCCTTAGGGGCCGAGGCGTACTGCAGGATCTCCAACTCTTCTGCCCTGTGCTCATCTTTAATCTCCAAATAAAATGATCTGGCCTTTGCCATATCCCACACAAAATCCTGGAAGGTCATGTCCTCAGGAGGGGATTTGCGTCACTCATGAGGTAGAGAAGGGTCTGACGGGAGCTCAGAAGACCTGCCCTCTGACAGGTCTTTGTTCCACATTTGACACCCAGTCTTCTGATTCAGACTCAGAGAGGAAGTCAAAGTATTTCTGAGTCTCTGCCTGGATCTCTCTCCTGGTTTGAGGGGATTGAGAGCTCTTTCAGAAGCGATGATGCACTGATGCTATTCTCAACTTTGAGGGTGCAATGGACCCCGAGAC
Organism: Ichthyophis bannanicus; assembly: GCA_033557465.1. Lineage (NCBI taxonomy): Eukaryota > Metazoa > Chordata > Amphibia > Gymnophiona > Ichthyophiidae > Ichthyophis > Ichthyophis bannanicus. Next base: position 867,182,784 of record CM066035.1, on the reverse strand, counting down.
ACTAGAGAGGGATATCGGCTGGGCAGGTACCAGAGTCAGGACCCTTCGATGTCCCGATGTCAATGCATCTCCCTCAGGCCAACCGTGTGTCTCGAGGATTGGCTGCACAATGGCCGATATTGATGCTGCCGACATAGAGGCCCCAGCATTCTGCACCCCAAGACCACCACGATGCGCTCCTCGCTGTTTGCAGAAGGGGCTTCTCCATGGCTGCCAATTCTGAAAGTGACTTACAGGGGTATCGGTGGCTTGGTCTTGGCTTCTGGTAGGCTATTGATGCCCCTCCGATGTTTTGGAGGATGAGCTCTCCTCCCTTAAGGGCAGCATTGAGGGGCACTCTCGTGGATCTTCATCGCTTTTGATGCCCGACCTTAATAGGCTCTGATGCCGATTCACCAGTCTTCACTCTGTACTTGGTTTGATCACCCCTTGGCATCGACAAAGATAAAGCCAAATCCTTCCTCATCTTCAGGTGGAAATCAATCGATGGCCGATGCTCTGGGGCACTACAGGTGCTTGGCTCAGAGTGGGCTCGAGAGCTCCTCGATATTGATGCACTGCCAGTGTCTGATGCAGCCTTTGAAGCCATGGAGACCTGTGCTGTTGATGCCAATGATACTGGATCGGACTTCTGAGCGCCAAAAAGTGATTTGTGCTGCTTCTCTCAACCTTTGAGGCCTCTTCTTGTCATCTGCAAACACAAATTACAAGAAGAGGGCTGATGATCAGGTCCCAGGCACTGGATGTGTGTATCCATGGTGGATATGATCCTAGTGCACTGGGTACAATTTTTAAACCTGCTGGCAGGTTTCTGGGACATATCATCTGGGAAAATAACCACAGCAAAATCAAATGGCTCAATTTTGAAGCAAGGCCCGACCAGAGCACAGGTGCCTAAGGGGCAGAGTTGCTGTGGAAAAAGAACTAAAAATAAACGATCGAGGGAGACAAAAACCTTAAAAAGGAAAAGAGAACCGCAACAGCAGGTGAAGGGCAAAAACACAAGCGCAGAAACCTCAGAAGGGGCAAAAGAAGTTTACCAAGCAGAGAACGTTTCAGGAACACGTTCGTGGGGCTCCATGGAAAACGAAAGACTGACCCCTAGATGGCACCGCCATGGCGACAGTCGGGAAGGAGCCTCCCAAAAGGTTCCAGTAGAAGTTGGGGAGAGTTTCCATGCAAGGGCTTCATCAGGAGCGTCACCCATACATGAGGACTCATTCCTGCTTGTCCACAGAGAACATGTAATTATCAACATGAACATTAATATTCCGATAATGCCTACTGCCATAGGCACCACTGCTTAAAAAATGTATCTGAATATCTAACTTCCTATATACAACACACCTATGCTCCTATCCATGGCTTAACATTTTGTAATCTAATCTGATATTGCTGCCCATTTCCAATATTCATATCACTTGGACCATATGAATGGTGCTAAGTTCTAAAATGCTCAGAGCTAATCTACATAGTTGGTTCATAGATTTGTTGATACCTTATAAAATTTGTAATTTTTTTGCACATCTAGCAGACTAGTAAGTTTCTGCTAATTCGAGAGGCACTCAGGCAGATGGTCACATCTGGTTGATGATTGTCTACCTTTCTAATCCAGGCCTGGGGACCGCTGTTGGTCAGCTCCTCTGAAGACAGAACCTGTGCACCGGTGCTTCCTGTGAACTGCCCTGGCAGGGAGCTGGACTGGGCCCAGGCATCAATCTAAAAGGCAAAACAAAACGTTAATACAGGTAGCTAGTGGCTAGTCACGCCTACAAAAAAAAAAAGAAAAATCAATCAACATTTATGGCTTCCCAAGTTTATGTTCTCAAAAAAAAAAAACCTCAGCAGTTCAAGTAGGAAAATATTTCAAGGAGTGTTTTTGCTTGCTTAGGTTTCTTTTTACCTGTTCAGGGCTGAGCGATGTACAAATATCACACTGGATACGGCCAGTCTTTTATACTATTGTCACATCAAGCTGCTAGTGAAGCCATTTAGCTGGGTGCAAAGGAGCATATTTTTTAGTTCCCAAGAATTTCGGTTCCCAGAGCTGTTTGCCACGTTATGATGGCAGTTTCTGAAACGGGTCACATTGCTGCAATGTCTGTGGCTACTCTTTATCAATAGTCTTTGCACCAATTTTTAAAGGTAATGCAAGCACACACCGTCACTTGAAAACTAAGGAAAATGTTCCCCCAGAAACCTGAGCCTACTTTTTCTATGGGTTCTTTTTCTAACTAAAACAATACACATTTTGGAAATACAAAACATGCACTGTAGCAGACTTCCCCTGGGAATGCCTTCGCTGAATGTGGATGAAAGTGTGCACACTCTTCATTACTTTTGCCTGCATACAGGGTTAGATATTTTCAATTAATTATTTACATAGGTAAACGGCTCTCAACCCCGTCCTCGAGACACATCCTGCCAGTTGGGTTTGCAAGATAGTCACAATGAACATTCATGAGATGGGGCCTCATACAGTGAAGGCAATGGATGCAAATCTACCTCATGCATATTCATGATGGACATTCTGAAAACCAGATTGGTTAGGGATGTTCAGAGGACTAAGCTGAGAACCTCTGATATCTAAAGAGGTGTTTAAAATGCCTACTATAGAGATAACACTTACTTAAAAGCAGATATAATGGTGACTGTTATCATTAAGTGGCTTTCTGATTTTTTCCTGACATAACTATCCTCAGTGTTTTGTTCTGTCTACTCTTTATACACTGTCTACCATTTCTGCTATGGCTCTATCCATGCTGCTGGAAGATTCTGTGTGATAAGAGTTACTCGCAATGGCACCCCAGTCAGGGAACCTTTCGGTGTCCTTTGAAATGTGACTTGTAACTTAAGAGAAAACTTTCCAACAAGTACAGAATGACAGACCTAACATAGAAAACGTCTAGGAAGTCTACCAGATAACAGGAACTAATGGTTCCTGACATGACAAAGTGAGAAAGCAAGAATAAAGAAGAGTTGATTTATTAGATTAAAACCAAGAACCTAAACCACCATAAACCCCTGAAAGACCACAAACAGAAAAGAACTACATGGGAGATATTTCTATTAGTTTTAAGCAGAAAACTAAACTCTTACATGCTCAACCTAACTGCGGCAGCTTTTAAATTTAGTGAATTCAAATCCAGGGGTTCCACATCTACCTCATTATTCCATTGTAGTGCAGTGATGTGACAGGACTCCAGACAGGAGGGATGACAGGAGTATGTACTGTGAGTGGCCCCTGCTGAAACAAGTGGTACCGGAGAGTAGAGCCAGAAAAGTGGCTTCCCTTTGAGCCACTGGCTAGTCGGGGCATCTGCATAAATCAAGCACCTTCAATTTGGAGAGATGAGTGATAAAAATGTCTAAAAGGGAATCGGACTGGATTTAGCTCATGCCTTTCTCAGATTTCAAGGCAACTTACATTCAAGCAAATAGTTATCTTCCTGTCCCCAAAGGGCTTACAATCTAAGTTTGCACATGAGACAATGAAGAGTTAAGCGACTTGCCCAAGATCACAAGGAGCAGGAGTGAAATTTGAACCGAACTTCCCTGGTTTTTAGCCATTGTTCTAACCATTAGACTATTTCCTCCACTCCACATTAAAAAAGAATGAATTTTCAGATTGACTGGGAAGGAACATGATGACCTGATTTAGGTTGTAAGAGTTCACCATTTCTGAGCACTGTTCTATAGAAGGAAGTCCCAACACACCTGCTCCTGTGCACGATTTAAAAGGCACAAGGCCACCATGTCAAACGGATTTCCTGTGAGCCTCTTCTGAGCTGCAGCTCGCTTGGTCATTGCGGCAGAGATGTCCACAGACTAAAAAGAAAGAGAAAAACCTCATTTCTCAGTTCACAAAGAACATTGTTCAGGCAGGAGTACACTGTTCAAGCCCTATGATCTGACTATTGCCCCGATAGATTAACACTTCATATGATCTCTGTGTGATCTGAAAAACTATCCATAATTTAAAATTAAGTTATCCTTTTCAGGACATAGTTAAACAACTGCTTTGGAGCAGAGCTCAGATACAGCAAAATAAAATGCTTGCACCTAGGGCTGGGAGTGCCGACAGACACAGGGGGCCCATGTGAACCACACAGCTGCACTCAGTGACCAGTCTGCTGCCTTAGAAGCAGGGAGGTGTTGTAATTCTCATATTTGGAAGGATAAAGGGAGATAATAGGCAGAACAGTAGACATTGTTCATGAGACCTGTTTGATGAGAACTCCTGTGAGAGAAGATCGGTGTGAACTGAAAGATGGCTATTAAGATTTTTCTCCCCTCCCCTAAAAGTAGCAGATTTCATACACTTAGAATTAATTTTTGAAATAATTTGATTCCTATAAATAGCTTCAAAGGACGAATTTAGCCTTGGACTAAATAACTTGATGGTCCGAAATAATATTTCATCATCTGAAGGAGTTAAATATAATTCCTTTTACAAACCTGAAACAGGGATCTAAAAAGATGGATGGAGATGGGAAGGAGGGGTTTGGCTTTCATAGTATCTGCAACAAATTTTCATTAGGGTTATTTATATGCACTAACTCAAGTTTAGGTATTTTGGTTATTCTGAAACCAGAAAGGTTTGCAACCCCTGAGAAGAAACGGTTTGAAACCCCTGATACTTCAACCTGTGTTTAATAGCTAGGGCCTTGTGTGCCTGAATAGGGCAACTAGTAATAGGGAAAATTAGAAGTAATGTTTCTTCGGACACGTTTACAATAATAGAAATGATACAGTCTTGGTCACACAAGCACCAGAAGCCAAAGGACAGCAACAAATCTCCAAAAGAAATGGAGCAATCGTTTCAAGAGAGAGCAGACAATATGATGTTATCTTCCAGTTTGCTTTACAGTACAATATTATATATGACATCTTATGTACATCTCTGCAAATGCTTTACAACTGCATCATGTTAATATATATACAATAAAATATACAAGCAATCCACCTGAACAGATGAGGCCAGGATTAGTACTCCAAGGGAAAGGAGAAGAGGGGAAGCTGGAAAGAAGATTTCAGAGGGTCAGTGAAGGGAGACACTCAGGTCATGTCAGACAGTGCCACCAGCTCTATCTACATTCTGTGGAGGTAATTTTCAGGCAGCAAGAACGGGGGCAAATGTTGGGATTTTAATCATTTGTGTGTGTAAATGTCCTTTTAAAAAATACTGATTAACGAGGACGCACATGAATTGTTTGCATGGTGTACACTCGCACTGTGGACATACACATGGGTGGAGCGTGAGCAGTGTAAGCAAATTATAGACTACTACAATTTATGCAAAAAGTAGGTGATTTACACCAGATCTAGGGCTTGTGTAAATGATCACAACTAATTTACATTAGTATTTTAAAGTCAAGCATGCATGTAGTACTTGACTTTATAAAACAGGCACATGAAAACACGTGTAAACTAGGCACAACTTTATAAAATTACCCTCTGTATGCTGTGTCAGAGGGAGTCCAGGGGTTAAAAGGACAAACTTTCTGCAGCCTTCTGGTTCCAACTGGCATTATTAGAAGGCCTCCCTACACCATCAAGTGTGCCAGGGATTCTACCCTTCTCTTACCTCATGTAGGGGTCTGGAGCAGAAAGATTCAGATATTCTATCATTAGTTATCCAGTACAGGGAGGTTTGTTTGCATGTTTTATATCTATCATGCACCAATTGTGTTTGTTGCTCCCAGTCGTCAGCTGACTTTCAAGAACAACGTTTTTAATGCCCTAAATTTTCCAACAGTAGAACGGTAATTTTATAAAGGCATTTTTGCACACACACATCAGTATATGTGCATAAAATGCCTCGTACAAAATTACTACAAGCATAGAAACCCACACAATGACAAGAACATGCGCACTTGTAAGTGAATTTGGTATAGGCATGTTTGTGTTGGGGTTTAGGCAGAGTGTGAGTGAAGTCACAATTTACATACATATTTTAGAAAATACACGCATACACTACACTTGCTCTCTAGCTGCTGTAATTATGTGTGGGTTCATTACAGCCATGATTTCTGCAGGATTTGTGCTAATATTTTATACATATATATAGGTATCTTTAGAAAATAGGCTGTATATAGGCACATACATGCTCTCTCCAACTACACAACCTTCGATAAACATGTTCATCCTTTCAGAGGGTAAGTCTATTTAATTTTGATAGTTACTATGAATGGTGTTGCTTAGAAATGTTGCTTACCTGTAACAGGTGTTTTCCATAGACAGCAGGATAAGACACACAAGTGAGTGATGCCAATTGATGATGCTGGAACAGAGCTGCTCTGATCTCCCACCTGCATGACCCTTCCCATGCGCAATTATCTCCTCAGCTCCAGTTGGTTACAAAGCTCAATGAAATGCAATTCTCAGGGAGATAGGAGGGATTGTGTGCCTTATCAATTCTGTCTTATCAATTCTGCTGTCTATGGAAAATATCTATTACAGGTAAGCAACATTGCTTTTTCCTTCGATAAGCAGGATAGAGTCAGGCATATGAGTGGATGATTCCCAAGTTTTGGGCTGATCATGCTGTATTAATTTTATAGAGCAGCCCACAAAGTCAGATTCAAGAGTTGCTAGGTGATACAACTGGTTAATACAATTGGACTAAAGCGCTGACCCTTTCTACGGGTCAGCCCAAAATAATATATGCAGAAAAAGCATCAAGTGAAATGTTGTTTGTAGCAAAATAGAAGATAAAAGCCCCCCTGCTGCTGCAGTAGCTCTAGTATGATCTAGAGTTGAGAGGAATATCCCCATTGTTTGTAGAAAAAATTGGATACAAGGGACAAAACGTATTGCTAAAGCCTTGTCACATTTTGTGTACCAGGGTAACTAGGGTGAAAAGAGAAAAAGCTAATAACATTTTCTAAAGAAGTAATTTCTCTCCATAAAGTAGGCCAGATACTGTTTGCAATGAAGACCAAAAAGAAGTTTGTTTAAAAAACAAACAAACCCAAAGGATTAAATACAACTTCCAAGAGTATGGAGGGAAAAAGCATTCTACCTTTCCCTTTCACCCTTCCTCCTTTTTTTTTTTTAAATAACCTGCTTAGGTAGAAGGGTAAGCAAAGACCCTTTTTGAAGATTGGAGGATTGCCAATGTAACACCAATTTTTAAAAAGGGTTCCAGGGGTGATCCGGGAAACTACAGACCGGTGAGCCTGACATCAGTACCGGGAAAAATGGTAGAAACCATCATAAAGAATAAAATTACTCAGCATGTAGATAGTGTCGCGTACCGCCCCTAGTGGCCAGTGGTCATAGGGGTAGGTTGGACACAAAGATATTTTTATATGAGAGGAGGTTCCTTTAAGAGCCAGGTGTAGCCTGGTCTTAGTAGTTCAGCTCCTATTAAGAAGTAAATTGTGAATGCAGAGTAGAGGGATAACATAGGCTTTTATTTCCCTTTACGCAAAAGATTCAGGTGGGTCACAACATAGAGGAAAATGTCCTTTTACTTCAGGAATGAAACAAACTCATGGTAAAGAAAAACTGTTATGCTTCACAGTTGTAACAAGGATTAATTAAGGCTTCCTAGAGTAACTCAACCGTTTCAATACTCTTCTTCCTTTTAGCATACAAGTATCACTCTGGAGACAGCATATATTATTTACAAGTCTAGCAGTGATTCTATACTGCTTGTAACGCATAGAGAACAGTCCATCTCCTCTTGAGACAAAAGACTAGGCTCCACAAATTCCACTTGCATCGGCTCTGAGTCAGTTTTATCCCCTTCTGTATTTGGGGTTTCTCTGGCTATTGGAACTGGCCAGTCGCTATTCTTACTCTCTGGGTGTTTGTAGAGTTCTTCTAAGGTTCGCCAGTGAGCGTGGCCTTTGTGCTTTTACCATCTGGGTTATACAAAGTAGGTTTACTTTCTTGTAAAATGAGCATTGCTTTTAAAAGGGCACTTATGATATGAGCTTTTTCTCTTAAAAACAGAGTCAGCATACCTTGGCTTCCAACAGTATGTAGAACAGGAACTTTTTCCTTCCAGTAGTTCTCCATAGATACAATCCTCGTGCCAGTCTTTTCCCTAAAAGCTCTTGTTACCTTTCAGTCTGGTCACTGGTTCCTCCAGTAAGCGCAGGCCTCTTTCCAAGCCTAACCTCTGGCTTCTTCCTTCAGCACTGCTCTGCTTCCCAAAATGACTGTTCCTTTGCTCAGCATTGCTTTCCCATTCACTCCTAGGGCTTAGCTAAATGCTCCTGGTGCTTCCTTCTTCTTGGCCCTTGCTCGTGGTGCATTTCTCTCGCACGGCTTTGCTCCTGGTGCTTCTCTCCGGTCCACCTCTACCTCCACCTCTTTTCCAGTCTCCAGCCTCTTGCTTATAAAGCTCTCCTGTGTTTGAGCTTTCTGGGCTGCTTGTCAGGTGGTGTCGATTAGCTAGGTGTGTCCAGTCAGCCTCTGTGAGAGCACGCCTGCTCCCTCTAGCTGCTCTGTGTGGGAATTGCATCCCGTGCACATCTTTTATATTATGAAAAACAGCTTTTTTTCTTGCATCTTTGCTTCCATCAGCTCCTGCTGCATGACAATAGTCATGACCTAATGGGAGACAGCCAACATGGCTTTAGACAAGGAAGATCTTGTCTTACTAATCTGTTGTGTTTTTTTGAAGGTGTGAATAAAACAGGTGGACAAAGGTGAGTTGGTTGATATAGTGTATCTGGACTTTCAGAAAGCCTTTGACAAGGTCCCTCATCAGAGTCTTTTGGCAAAACTAAAGAGTCATGGGATAGGAGGCAGTGTACTATTGTGGATTAGGAACTGGTTAAAAGATAGAAAGCAGAGGGTAGGGCTAAATGGCCAATTTTCCCAATGGAGAAAGGTGAATAGTGGTGTACCCCAGGGATCTGTGCTGGGTCTGCTGCTTTTTGACATATTCATAAATGACCTGGAAAGTGGAATAACGAGTGAGGTCATCAAATTTGCAGATGACACAAAACTATTTAAAGTTGTTAAAACCCAAGAGGATTGTGGAAAATTGCAAGAGGATCTTGATAAATTAGAAGACTGGGCATCAAAATGGCAGATGAAATTTAATGTGGACAAGTGCAAAGTTATGCACCTAGGGATGAACAACCCAAACTATGGTTACACAATGCAAGGTTCCGCATTAGGAACCACCACCCAGGAAAAAGATTTAGGCGTCATTGTGGATAACATGTTAAAACCCTCGGCCCAGTGTGCAGCGGTGGCCAAGAAAGCAAATAGAATGCTAGGTATCATAAGGAAAGGAATGGAAAATAAAACAAAAGATATTATAATGCCTCTATATCGTTCCATGGTGAGACCGCACCTTGAATATTGTGTGCAATTCTGGTCGCCGTATCTTAAAAAGGATATAGCGTTATTAGAAAAGGTTCAGAGAAGAGCCACCAAAATGGTAAAGGGGATGGAAGGATACTCCTATGAAGAAAGGCTAAAAAGGTTAGGGCTCTTTAACCTGGAAAAGAGATGGCTGAGGGGAGATATGATAGAAGTCTATAAATTAATGGAGTGGAACGGGTAAACGTAGATCGATTGTTTACATTATCAGAATATAGAAAGACCAGGGGACATGCAATGAAGCTACAGGGTAAATTATTTAAGACTAATAAAAGAAAATATTTTTTCACTCAACGTGTAATCAAACTCTGCAATTTGTTACCGAAGGATGTAGTAAAGGATGTTAGTGTAGCTGGGTTTAAAAAAGGTTTTGACAAGTTCCTGGAGGAAAGGTCCATAAACCATTATTAAAGAGGACCCAAGCCCCAATACAAACATTATGCCCCAATACAAACATTATGGAACCTGTGTGTCTTTTTGGGAAACTGCTGGGTACTTGTGACCTGGATTGGCCACTGTTGGAAACAGGATACTGGGCTTGATGGACCTTGGTCTGACCCAGTATGGCATTCCTTATGTCCTTATGTTCCAAAGCCCTGTGAAGCAGATTGCAAAGTTAAAAAGTGCGCTATATATAAGAAGGAAGGGGCTGAAAGGCCAATATTCAAACGCCATGGCGTTTTAAATATCAGCAAGATATTCAGCAGCAATATCCAGGTAAGTGTTGATGCTAAATATTGGGGCTGAGTGGTGCTGACACTTTTCCGGTTAGTGGTATTTTCAGTCAGTACTTATCTGGATTGCAACTTAGGACAGCTTTTCATGTGGTCCAAGTTGATCAGATCAGTGCCAACTGAAAATCCTGCTGACTGGATAAAGTTGGTACTTATCCAGACACTGCCTTTGCTTTGCTCCTGCACTAACCAATAGTACCAGGATGATCTGTGGAGATATCCAGCAGCACTATCTGGATAGTGCCACTGAAAATCGTGATCAATACCCTTAGCTGGCTGGCCTCCCATTGGCAGACTGGCTAAGGGTTCTAAATATCGGCTGTACCAGATGGATATCCTCCACATATTGCTAGTCAGATAACATGCCGCAATCTACTTCCATTGTAGAGGTTGGAAGAGGAAGACAATATAAGTAACAAATAGGTCTGTAGACCACAATGGGAGGACACGTGGTGAGGTTGTGGCCATTATCAAAAATAGGCAGTGAGAATTTCTTCTATGTGAAAAAAATGTGTTGATTTTTTTTCAGATTCCTCTCCACCATTAAACAGTCTAGGGCAGGTTGGAGCAAAAGGAAGTAGAGATTACATGTGCCTCTTATTCCAAGAGGGTTTGAGAGTTGAAGAGGAGATGGGGAAGATGGCTGTCAAGTTATAAGATGAAAAATCACTTCAAAGAAATATTTCTATATGTGTGCTTTTATAGCTTGTGTTTACAATACATGTGTATCTCTCCATTCTTTTTTATATATATAACATTGACTGAGAGGGGGAATAGACCTCAGACTGTGTCCTTATCATTTCTAGTTATATGTTATCCCTGTCACAGGGCTTTAACTTGGCTATTGGGACTGTTCTTCATAGGGAGGAGTGGCCTAGTGGTTGGGGCAAGGTACTACAGGCCGGAAGGTCGGTGGTTCAAATCCCACTAGAGGACAGCAACCTTGGGCCGGAAGGACTGGGGTTTCTAGTCCCGCAGGTGCTCCTTGTGGTCTTGAGCAAGCCACTTAACCCTCCATTGCCCATGTTCCCTGTAAGTAATAGTGTATGTGTCTCATATCCCCTCGTGTTAAATGTATCCCCCAACCGCTTTGACCCGGTGAAAAGCGGGATATAAATGCAGCTAAATAAAAAAATAATAACCCCCCCCCCCTCATTAATGCCAATGGAGTGGAGGAGTAGCCTAGTGGTTAGAGCAACTGCCTAGTACCGAGAAGATCAAGGGTTCAATCCCCACTGACACGCCTTGTGACTTTGGGCAAGTCACTTTACCCTCCATTGCCTCGGAATTAAAGGCTGGCAATCTACTTCCGGTGATACATTGCCAAGAAAACCCAGAGGTAGCTGGGTCGCTATGAGTCAACACTGACTTGATGGCACAAAAAAAAAAAAATGCCAATGTTTTCTTATACTATGACCAAGTTTGCATGTAGCTGTTTAAGCATTTACACAATTGTTGAAACAGCTGTGACTTAATCAACAAATTACACTTAACACATCAACTTATCTGATAATGACAGTGTTGATGATCTGACATACTCTAAGAATGTAACTCATTCAATGGACTGGCATACACGATGAGGACTACATTTCGCTGCTGCATCAGGAGTCACAGAAAAGCACTGGAAGCTCACTGGAGTGACATAAAAGCAATTCTAAATGTTGAAAAACCTATCATATTATGACACTCCACACTATCACTCCTTAGGGGAGTCCAATGCTATGATCTACTAATGGTGTTTAAAAAGATGTCGAGCAAAAGTACTAAATGCAGCACAGCACAGCGCACTACACTATCAAACACTGGGAACATTCTAAGGTCTTTGTCCCTTCTCAGTAAATTTTATGGGGGAGCCCAGCGATGAATATCCAGGTTGCCTGGATTGTGATTTTGCATTTGGTCAGCGGCGATATTCAGCAGCTGCCCAGTTAACCCTAACCAGCTAAAGTTAGGAAAGCCATTCAGCTTAGCATCAGGGCATTTAGCGGCCCAAACTGGGATATTCAGTGGCACTAACCAGGTAAGTGCCGCTGAATAACCCATACACGGTTTGCAGGTCTGCAAACCACCTAAATACCCCCTTCCCCTATATAGATATAAAAAAGAAAAAGTGTAAAGAGATACACATGTATTGTGGACACAAGCTATAAAAATATTTTTCACAGTGATTTTTCATCATATAATCTTGTACATCATTTGGTATCTCTCTTTTCTTATGGTGATGTCCTGTTAAGTTATCCATTCTGGGAATTAGCATGGCTTGTAAGGAGAAAGCATCACCAAACTTTAGAAAGAACCACCGGGGTGCAAGGCCCGAAAGGAATTATTAAAACCAAAATAGGTTGAAGGAATCTGTTTGAAAGAAGGGTAGAATGCTGGTATTGCCAGAGCAAATGGGGTGAGGACTGAATCAATACTAGACTGGAGTAGCAAAGGAGAAGAAGCCCAGGACTGCTTTCCGGCCAAAGATTTATCTTATGCCTCTGTTATTTTTAAAATAGGAAATATGAAAGAGTTGGAATTAAGGAACACTGATAAGGACAAAACATTCTGCTGGGATGACTGGCCAATTAAGTCTGCAGATGGAGGATATATATATATAGTATCCTGGTAGGTTAACCTATCAGGATTTCCTAACTAGTAGCTGTTTTCCAGGAAAAAGATAGACAGCATTTACCCATTTACCCTCTTGCTCCATCAGCAGAAAAAAAGGTTGGACTATAACTAATTATAAAATAACCAAGGAGTCATGAAGTACATTAACGAAGACCTGTAGAAGACACAAGATAAGAAAAAGGAGGGTTGTTTTATATATCAAACATTGGCTGTGAATGATGAATGTCAAAATAGCTTATCCAGTTCCAGTACAAGGCATGTGATATTAAAAGTAGGTAATGTCATCACTTTAGAAATAGGTACCCCTATTGTCATGTTAGACATCAGAGTGCATTATTTTTAAAAGAATATGGTTTATTAAAATTTGCTATATCACTCTTTGCAAGGCATCAGAGCAAAATATCTTTGAAACAGGGAGGAAAGAGAAGACAAAAGATAATGAATAGTAGATGGTAAATTTAGAATAATCCAATGGAGAAAAATAAAGGGAGGGAACTTCAGCATAGGCCATTGGGTGGCTGTGACCAGAAAGTGTACGATCATGATCCTGTTGGGTGTATATTGATCATTAAAAGCCAACTCAAAGTAGTACGTTTTGAGATTCTCCTTGAATTTTTTAAACAAGGATGCAGGAGCTAAGAAAAAGAAAGCAGACTAAAGGGAAAACTCGGAGTGGGCAACAAATTTAAAAGGGAATACAATTATGGTTATGTGAATGAAGAGATCTGGCAGGTAAGGGATGAGGTGGTCAGACAAAAAGAGGGAGCCCTGTGTAAAATGGTTTATGAGCTAGAATAAGCATTTTAAATTTGATTTGCTATGTAATTGGAAGCCAGTGATGATCTTTAAGGAGCAGAGTAACAGTCATATTTGTGAGAGAATGTAATGAGCTTAAAAGCTGTATTTTGCATCAGTTGAAGACTATTGAGAGAAGATAACAGAAGCCTGTTGTAGAAGGAATTACAATAGTGAGTGTAACAGATCATTAAAGCTAAAACTAAAGTTAAAAGCACTGGTGTATCCAGGAAAGACCAGATGGCCCTAAGAGTTAAAAACAAAACAAAAAAAACTCTGTTTCTGACCAAGTAATTGTAGCTGCAAATGAGAGCCAAGTCTCCATGTGGACATCCAAGATTTTATTGAAGATGCAAGGGGGGAGGGGAGCACATAACCAGCTAAGGTTGGGGCTATGTTTGGATTCAATGCACGACCTGGGATCCACATTACCTTGGATTTTGATGGCTTTTGTTTATGAAGGTTATTGTCAAGCTAGGAGAAAACAGCAGATAAACAGTTATTTAGAGGCTGAATATGAGGGGATGACAAATCCAAAAAGGTAATCAGTTGGATGTCATCTGTAAAGAAATGTCCATTTATACCTAGATCTTGAACCAGGCATACCAGGGGGCTTAAGAACAGATTAAAGAGAATGGGATAAAGTACTGAACCCTGTAGGACCTCACACTTCCTAGAAAGCAGTGTGCATTAATGTCCATAGCATGGGAAATAAGATTCAAGATACTGAGGCTTTAATGGAAGAGGCTAACTGGCATTTATGAAGACATGGTTCCAGAGCACCATGATGGGATGCAATTATATCAGGCTATAGGTTATTCAGGAAGGACAGGGCAGGAAGAAGGGGAAAGAGGAATGGCACGATATGTAAAAAATAATATTAAAGCTATAGAATTACAGGGCTTACAAGGGGAGGAGGAGGCACTATGGGTTAAAATGGAAAAAGGGAATGGAGCATCCATTTGAATTGGTGTGATATACTGACCTTCAAGGGGCAGAAGATCTGGACAGATATTTAACTGAAGATATTTGCAGTACTGCTATGAAAGAAGTACTGCTGATAGGTGATTTCAATATGCTGGATATTGATTGGCACATCTCTGCTGTGGCGTTAACTAGAAGTAAGGAGATCCTGGATTCTATAGGGAGAACTATTTTGGCAGCTGATAACAGAACTCAAATGAAAGGGGGCCGTTATGGACCTAATGCTTACCAATGTGGAGTGTGTTTGCATTTTTGATGTTATAAGTGGGTGATCATCTTGCATCCAGTGATTACCAGATGGTGTGGTTCAGTATTAGGACTAGAGCTGATAAAGTTCATTCAAAGGTTGATGGGAGCAGCTGGGGGATGTAGAAAAGCAGTGGATGAAATGGATAGGAGATATTTTAAGCGCAACAAACCTTTCCTATCCACACACACAAGTTTATCATACTGCATTATTAAATACCCTCATGTTAAATGTTACCTTCAATTGTACTGTCTAAATGCTGATAAGTAACTGTACTGTCTAAATGTTTACATGTACCGTAATGTTAAATGTAACCCTCCAATTGTGATGTGACGTGACCACCTTGATTGAAGAATAAGGTGTCATAGAAATCTGTCTAAATAAATAAATAAAATAAAGTAAAAAAAGGTAAAAGGAAAAGAAGTAGCTGAAAAGGTGAAGAAAAAGAGGGTGGTCTCATAAAATAAAAGATCACAGAAAGAGGAAGATAAGCATCTATATTTGTAAAAGCTAAGAGAAGCTAGGAAAGGAATCAGGAAAGCAAAGAAACAAAAGGAAGAAAAAATAGCCAAGGTGGCAAAATGAAGGGACAAAACATTTTTCAGATACGATAGTGAGAGGAGGATGTGCAAAGGTGGTACTGTCCAACCCAAGGGTGAAGGGGAGGACTATACAGAAGTTGATGAGGATAAAGCAGAATTGCCTAAAGTTACTGCTTGGGTTAGAAATTGACTGAGTGGGAGGCGACAAAGGGTACAGATAAATAGAGTTTACTCTAAGGAGGAGGTTACCATGGTGTGCCCTAGGGATCTGCCGTTGGTCCGATTCTTTTTAACATCTTTGTTAGTGATATTGCGTTAGTGCTGTCAGGTAAGGTTTGCCTCTTTACAGATGATACCAAAATCTGCAATAGATGTAGATAAAATGAGGAGGGGTTTAGCTAAGCTTGAAGAATGGTCTAGAATTTGGCAGCTGAGATTTAATGTTAAAAAATGCAAAGTCATTTGGGCTGCAGCAATATAGTATAGAAGATGAAGTACTTCTGTCCACAAAAGAAGAGCAGGACCTAGGTATGATTGTGTCTGATGATCTTAAAGTAGCTAAACAGGTAGAAAAGGCAATGGCAAAAGCTAAAAGGATGCGTGGGTGCATAGGGAGAGGAGTGGCCAGCAGAAGAAAGGAGGTGATAGTGCCTCTGTATAAGTCCTTGGTGCGACCTCATTTGGAGCATTGTGTGCAATTCTGGAGATCACACCTTCAAAAGGATACAGGATGGAGATGGTGCAGAAGGTGGCTACTAAAATGGTTAGTGGTCTTTGTTATAAAGCATATGAGGACAGACAAGGATATTAATATGTATACTTTAGAGGAAAGGCGGGATAGAGGTGATATGATTGAGACATTTAAATACCTCCATGGCATAAATGCACAGAAAGAGAGCCTCTTTCAATTGAAAGCATGCTCTGCTACCAGGGGACAGACTCAGGAATAACATGCAGAAATATTTCTTTACGAAAAGAGTGGTAGATGCATGGAATAGTCTCCCGGTAGAGGTGGTAGAGATGAGGACAGTATCTGAATTCAAAAAAGCATGGGACAAACAGAGGATCTCTAAAGGAAAAAAAGGGGACTATTGTAGTGGTTGATATGGAAGGGCAGACTAGTTAGGCCATGTGGTCTTTTTCTGCTGTCATATTTCTATGTTTCAAATATTTTTGTTCTGTGTTCAAAGATGAACAGCTAGGAGCAGAACTTCAAACACCCACAAATAGGAACAGAAGTGAAGGGAATCTTGAAGGACATTCAGAAGACTGTGTTCGTGAGAAGCTAGCTAAACTAAAAATAGACAAAGCAATGGGGCCGGATGGGATACATCGAAGACTACTGAAGGAACTTAGGGACGTTCTAGCAGCTTCACTGTCTGACCTTTTCAATACTTTTTTAGAGTCTGGAGCGGTCCCAGAGGACTGAGAAAGGCACATGTGGTCCCTTTACAAAAAAGTGGAAGTAAGGATGAGGTTGAGAACTACAGGATCGTTAGTCTGACCTCTGTGGTGAGTAAGTTAATAGAAGCCGCTAAAACAGAGAATAGTGAGGTTTCTGTATTGCAGGATTGAGGCAGCATGATTTTACTAGACGCAGGTCTTGTCAAACTGATTTAATTTATTTCTTTGTGCTGGGCAACCAGAGAGTTGGACTGAAGAAGAGCCCTAGATGTGGTGTCTTATATTTCAGTAAAGCCTTTGACACTGTTCCGCACAGGCGACTTATAAATAAATTGAACGCCCTAGGAATGGATCCTAAAGTGACTAACTGGGTTAGAAATTGGTTGAGTGGGAGGCAACAAAGGGTACAGGTAAATGGAACTCTCTCTGAGGAGGAGGATGTTACCATTGATGTGCCACAGGGATCTGTCCTGGGCTTGATTCTTTTAACATTTTTGTTAGGGACGTTGTGGATGGGCTGTCAGGTAAAATTTGCCTCTTTGCAGATGATACAAAAATCTGCAATGGAGTAAACACACAGGAAGGAGTAGATAACATGAAGAGGGATCTATCAAAGCTTGAAGAATGGTCAAAAATTTGGCAGCTGAGATTTAATGCAAAAGAATGCAGGGACATGTATCTGGGCTGCAAAAATCCATGGAAGCGGGGTACAGTATAGGGGGTGAAATACCTCTGTGCACGAAAGAGTGGGACCTAGGTGTGATTGTTTCTGATTATCTTAAGGTGGCTAAACAGGTAGAAAAGGCAACGGTGAAAACCATAAGGATGCTTGAGTGCACAGGGAGACGAATAGCCGGGAGCAAGGAGGTGATACTGCCTCTGTATAAATCTTTGGTGAGACCTCATTTGGAGTATTGTGTGCAATCTGGGGACCACACCTTCAAAAGGATATTAAAAGGATGGAGTCAGTGCAGAAGGTGGCCCACCAAAATGGTCAGTGGGGTTCATCATAAGGTACTGTATATGAGGTCAGACTTAAAGATCTCAATATGTATACTCTGGAGGAAAGGCGGGAGAGGGTGATTTGATAAGAGATATTTAAATGCCTCCATGGCATAAATGAACAGGGGAAGAGCATCTTTCAACTTAAAGAGAGCTCTGCAACGAGGGAGCATAGGATGAAGGTGAAAGGGCATAGACTCGGGCGTAATATGTAGAAACATTTCTTTATGGAAAGAGTGGTAGATATACGGAATAGTCTCCCAGTGGAAGTAGCAGAGATGAAGACTGTATCTAAATTCAAGAAAGCATGAGACAAACACAGAAGATCTCTAAAGAAAAAAAATGGAATATAGTAGTTGGTATGGAAAGGCAGACTAGTCTTGATCTGCCATCATGTTTCTATGATGGATGGATGAAGGTGAGGGAATTTGATGTAATAGAAAACAAAGCAATGAAGAGCTCAAGTGCAATTGGTCTTAGACTCCTCTCCCCTGTGACACAGACTTCCTGGTTGTGCCGAGGTGGACTGGCTCCATTTTCAGAGTGCAGGGGGTCAGCATATTCCCTCCATGCTGTGCTCTTATGTTGTATTGCCACGGTCACTGCTAGTCCCGGGGAAATGTGGCAGCAACAGTAATGTCAGTGATGTCAGGGTCATAAGATCAGAGGCTGGGGCACTTTGCTGCCCTCCAAAAGTTGTCACTCTAGGTGATTGCCTATTTTGCCAATTTTTATTTTTAGGGATTTATATTCCGCTGTATTGATCCAGGCAGATCACAATGTTAGCATTGGCCATGTATGAATGCAAAAGTTCATAGGATGGTGATGACTTGCAATCTATATTATACCCGCTTACTTATCCATGAATTTGGTGTATGCACCTCGCTAATTATCCAGATTACCTACATAGTACATGCGTAAGGGCTTCGCATATATACAGCCAATGACTTACTGACGAACAAGAAAAAATGTCCCGCAAGTTAGCTTGTTCAGAATTCAATATGGTTCTTCTTTTATAAAGCATAATAAGGGTAAATACCTGAAATTCTATGTTTGCTGAAATTACCTGAACAAATATACATATACCTCTTATAACGTTTAGTGTAAAGTATCAAATACATAGCAATTATTTTTATTTATTTTTGAGAGAAAAGCTGAAATGAGCCATTTGGAATGGGATTCGTTCTATAAATAAGAAATCTGAACTGATAACTGCAACTAAAGAAAGATATGTAGTAAAAATAGAAGTGGTATCTTTCGGATTGCATGGCAAATAAGTGTGGGAAAAAAGTATTTCAGGTCCTTATCCTCACAAGATTTTCTCTGTTTTCTGTTTCTGAAATGAAAGTGCAATGTAAAGTATAAAGCTTGTACTATGAGCTTAATAATAAATAAATAAAATATATAAATAAATAAAATAATCTTACCAGAATGTTTAAAAATAAGGTAGAAAGACTAAGGGACACACAATGAAGCTACAGTGTAGCACATTTAAGACTAATTGGAGAAAATATTTTTTCACACAACATGTAATCATATTCTGGAATTTGTTGCCACAGCATGTGGTAAAAGCTGCTACTGTAGCTGGGTTTAAAAGAGGTTTGGACAATTTCCTGGAGGAAAAGTCCATAAACCATTATTAAAGTGGACTGGGGAAATCCATTACTTACCCCTGGGATAAGCAGCATGGAATCTGTCTACCTCCTGAGAACCTGAAAGGTACTTAAGACCTGGACTGGCCACTGCTGGAAAAAGGATATTGAGCTTGATGGACCTTTGATCTAACCCAGTATGGTATATCTTATGTTAAGCACATTCCAATGGAATAATGAAGTACGGAACAATGAACATTTCTGCAAAGAAACAACAGATATACAAAAAAAAGGTCCAAATATCGTGATTCATAACTTACAATATCGTGATCCATAATTATACAGAAATAAAAAGAAAACCTTTACTGATTTACTGAGTACAGAGAGCAAGGAGTCCTCATAAAAACTCACAGACATGCCCAGTGTCCACTAAAAAACATCTGTCCTGTAAAACCTTCATTTACACTGGATTGTTATTACTGAGAATATGGTACCAGTAAGGTTCCCAAAGCATAGATGTGTTGAAGCGTTGAGAGAGACTGAATGGGCACCATTCGAGGAAACTGATACTGCGCACTATGTGCAAGACAATGGGGCAGAGAAGAGTCTGTGAAGGCATTCTTGTGTAAATAAACAAGATGCACAGAGCACAAGATGGGAAGACCTCTCCTGAAGACTGTGTAGTTGCAAGCCCTTGAAAAGGACAGCCAACTCACAAGTGTCTACACATCCCTGATTGGGAACCACATCCATGTCTTGCTACTCAGTGTCTGGATCTCTTGGGCCACTGAACAAGACAGCAGTATCAGAGTCAAACTGTGCAAAGATAAAATGCTCATTGTTCAATTATCTCAGCACAAGCTGGGTTAACAACTGAATCAATGCATTATCAAGAAAGTCTTTTATCCTGTCTCGATGATGACGGGGTTCAGCTGCTTGTTCATCTTGAGCAGCGATGACCATGACTGTGCAGACAACACAAGATTCCTGGTTGGTGGCCAGCTCCCAGGCAAGTAGGGAACATGGGATAAAGGTCCTCTGAGGAACCTGCGAGAACATCATGGACAGGATGAAATTCTGACAAAGTCAACAAAACAATGGTCCTGAGTGAGAAACCCCCCCCCAGAAGAAAAATAGTAAAATAACAAAACCTTTATTGGAATACTAAAAACAAAAACTTTAAATAGGAAAAAAAATCATTGGGAGAGCTTTGTTATATGTCTGTTCGGCAGAGCAGAATGAAGCAAAACTGAAGAGCTGAGGAGACTACTACACATAGAACGACAGTGCATGCTCAGAGTGAAATTTTGAGCTGTGGGAGAGCAGTTCTGTCCTGGCACTGTCTGATGACATCATCCCCTATATTCCTGACTTAATCCTGCTTGTCGACAGAAAATACATTATCTGCACTGATCAAGATGTGTTAATCTTGGAAAAGCAGAATATAAGCTTTCAAATGGGTAATTATTACATATTAGAAGAGGCTGGCGTTTCTCAGCAATCTGCTCTAGCATGTCTATTAAGTGCTCCAGAGTACTTCGGCTCTCTCTAGAGTTTGGCATAGCCCATTCTTTCCTTTCGCACTATGCACCAAGAGCATGAGAGTGCTTACCTTTCTTTTTATTTCTGCCTGAATTTATTTGTAACAGTTCACCGTGTACTGCAAATCTCTATGTATTCATTGCATTTTAGCTGGGTACACTTACAGACAGCTAAGATGTTCCAGGCTTCTGCAGGCCATCTGTAAGTGCTTACTGTAGACTGTATTGGCTTGCATGGGCACTTCCTTGGGAACTTCTGAGCAGTCTGTACTGTACAAAAGTACTTTTGCCAGGTCACAAGTCTACTGAACTGATTACATGACCTGGGGTAATATGTAGATTTTAAAAATGAGAGGGTACTAAAGACAGAACAGTAAATAGGCAAAATGGGAGGAGGAAAGTTTTGAGGAAAAGGAGAGCAACAACTGCAGTTTTCAGAGATCAATTTCAGTTTTATTCTGAATACAAATCTGAAAGTAATAAGAAAGTACAACTGGTACTGTGCATGGGGAACTCTCAAACTGAATTAATGAAATTAGTTCATAGACATTCGTTTGGATTTTGTACATTATCAAAAAGTTAAAATACAGTATGTGAAGTACATTTGAAGTCACTGAAAGCAGAATGATGCTAAAAGATGAAATGATGTTTGGGGCGCTAGACAGAAAACATAGTAACATAATAAATGATAGAAGATAAAGACCAAAATGGCCTATCCAGTCTGCCCATCAAGCTGCTTTGCAGGTTACCCCATGCCACTCTATTTAGACTTGTGCCTGCCACTCTGTACAGGTTGCCCCTCCCCCCTTGTCTTTTTGGAAGCACAGTATAATCGTTTTCTAGTTGCTTTGGGCTGAACTGTTGTTCCATGCAGGTTATCCCAGTGCTTTGTCACAATCCTCTTGCCATTGAGTGATCCTTTCAATTTATCCTATGCCTATTAGAATTCTGTTACCATTTTTGTCTTCACCACCTACTTCGGGAGTCCATTCCATGCAACCACTACACTTTTCTGTGCAAAAATATTTCCTGATGCTGTTCTTAGGCTACCTCCTTGGAGCTTCATATCATGAACCCTAGTTCTGTTACTTTTTCCTTTGAAAAAGGTTAGATTGGGCATTAATAAGATTTACCCTATATAGTGGATACAGTAATGTCAAACCATTTTGAATTATTAGGACATCCTGATTTAGGGGGAGGGGGGGCACTTTCTCTACCTTCCAGATCTCCCTCTAAACAGGTCTTAACTGCACCAATAGTTAGCAAAAAATATAATCTGGCCCTTGAAAACCATATTGCACATTTCTAGGAAACAATATATGAAGGGAAATTGCATGTGTGTTCATGAAGAGTCTGCAGTTTCTTAGCTGCTATCCTTACTACCATGGAAATGACATACAAAGCCAGCAGTCCCACTCACTCTCATGCCTTGGAAAAGAGTTTTGGCAAAACAGGCCTTTTGAATTAATAAAAATACGTATTTCTGTTTGGGATCTTTAGATGGGACCATGAAGATTGTTGTAGGCGATCTGATTGTTACATATGAAGTTAGAGGTGTATAAATACTCAGCTCTTTTCAGATAGGAAAGGGAAGAGCTGTAGGACCATAAATTATAGTATATCATCTTCCTCCTAAGAGGTCCTGTTGCTAATATATAAAAGCTTGGGGCTTAGAAATGAGACACTCAATTTTTTTTAAAGAAATAACAATATTCCCACATCTTTTTTTTGTTTACTATTTATCATTTGTGTTGCCAAAAAATCTCTGTTACTTGTTTTCCTCGAGACAAGATAGTCCAGCGCTGCCAGCACAATGTCAGAGCAGGGCAGGAACACGCTAAGCACTTTTATTACAGCATGATGCACCTTGAAAAGATTCAACCCCACTGAAAGCAAGAAAACGCAGCGCAATTAATGCCACAGTCCAAGTGAGCCAATGCATGCTTTCAAATGCCACAGAATTAACTAGAAAACTGTTTCCCCTCTGGCCTGCATTACAAAGAACTTTCCAATGACTTGCAGTGGTTTTTTTTCGTCCTTTAGAAAGTGAGCAACTGCTGTTACGGCATGAAGTGAGCAGCTAAGTCTCAGTGGCTGAACAGCTGTTCAGCTCTCATTATATTCTCAGCAAACGTACAATCCACCACTTTGCTGAATGGTACTGTGCATTGGAAATCTGAATTATTTCGGCTCATCAGGGGCTTCCACAGGAGATGGTTTTCTTAAGCTCGTTCTGTAGTTGTGAAACATTGGTCCTTAAGTGTTCGTTAGTGACCGTTTTGTAACCAGTCAGAATTCAGGATCTGGCAGCTTTTGGTCTTGTCAGGCCATTAAGAAAGGGGCTTCAGCCAATGTGAATGCTGGGCTTTTGGCAACAGCTTTTTAATTACGGTTAATCCACTTTCCTCAAACAAGTCTAGAACTGTAAAACAAAAAAATGCCAAAATGGCAGAATTTATATACAGGTTGCAAATTCTCCACCTCAAGTATATCACAGTTATTTAATAATAAGAACTTGGGGAGGGGGGAAGAGATAGGGAGATAATGGTGAAAGTCTACTTAGAATGTCACAATCATGCAGTGTTCATATATGTTTGAAAGGATTAAAGCAATGGTTCTCAACTCCAGCCCAAAGCCATTCTAAACAAGATCAGATTTTCAGGAGATACCAGCACCCTTTGCAGTAAAATTAGAAGGAAAGCAAAGTTGCTTACCTGAAATAGGTGTTGTTCGAGGACAGCAGGCTATCAATCCTCACATATGGGTAGTCATCCAACAGAGACCAAGTTGGAAAAATATTAAAGCTCTCAGTGCTTTCTGGAGCTTCCTGCGTCTGTATTGTATAATAGCTTTACATGGACTGGAGGAGGCCCCTCGGAAAAGCCAACATCCAGGGGAGGTAAGGGGGGGTTTTGTGGGTACTGATATCCTGCTGTCCTCGAAGACCACTGGCCACATATAAGTAACTTTGCCTTTTCTGAGGACAAGCAGAATAGGAGGCCTCACACATGGGAATCCCTAGTTACAGGTTGCCTTTAACAAAAAAAAAAAAAAGAGGGGGGGGGGACCAGACTGCTAATGGATAAAAATAACCACCATGATTTTTGTTGGCAACAAGCCTTTTTAGAATTTTTTTTAAACAAAGGCAACCTGAAAATATGAATGGGACCTAGGGGAAATGGACCTGGATTCCAAACATAACAACATAAGATTAGTTATACTAGGTCAGACCAAAGGTCCATCAAGCCCAGTATCCTGATTCTAACAGTGGCCCAATGAAGGTCACAAGGATTTGGCAGGATTTCAAAAGGTCGACAGATTCCATGCTGCGTATCCCATGGATAAGCAGTGTATTTCCCCCAGTCCCCTTTAATAATAATTTATGGACTTTGCCTCCAGGAACTTGTCCAAACCCTTTACTACATCCTCCAACAATGAATTCCAGAGCTTAATTATGCATTGTGTGAAAAAATATCTTCTCTGATTAGTCTTAAATGTACTACTTAGTAGCTTAATTGCATGCTTCCTAGTCTCTCTAATTTTTGAAGGAGTAAACAATCAATTCACCTTTACCCGTTCTACTCCACTCATTATTTTATAGACCTCTATTATAGCTCCCCCTCCAACTGTCTCTTCTCTAAGCTGAAGTGCCTTAAGCTTTTAAACCTTTCCTCAGAGGGGTATCATCCCAGCCCCTTTATCATTTTGGCTGCCCTTCTCTGTATCCTTTCTAATCTGCTATGTCTTTTTTTTATATGTGGCAACCAGAATTGCATACAATACCCAAGGTGTGGTTACACCATGGAGCAATACAGAGGCATTACGATATTCTTTGTTTTATCCTCCATTCCTTTCCTTACAATTCCTAGTATTCTATTAGCTTTATTGGCTGCAGCCACACACTGAGCAGATGATTTCAACCTATTATCCATGATGATGCCTACATCACTTTCCTAGGAGGTGACTGCTAATATGAAACCTTGCATCCTGTAGTTATTGTTTGGGATTTTGAAGGACAGACTGACCAAACCTACCACTACATCAGGCATCCTCCAAACAGTAATGTAATGTGAATGTGTGGACAGAAGTCCATACAGCCTTGCATATCCCCCTCCATTAAGGTTGCCCTCAGGTGGGTCACAGATGCCACAATAGCTCTGCTATTATGAACCTTGACATGCCCTTCCAGAGTCAAGCCTACGCCATAAGTGAAAAAGACGCAATATACTATCCAGTTAGACAATGCACACTTGACTATGATAGTCTCAGGTTTAAGGTCAAAAGAAACAAAAATGTATGTGGATTTTCTAAGAATTCAGTCTGCCCCAAATACAAGGCTAACACTCATTTCCAATCCAAAGAATGCAAAGCATGCTCACCTTTGTGGACCTATGAACTGAGGAAAAATAGTGGAAGCACAACAGACTAGTTAAGGTGGAATTCCAACACCTTTGGCCTGAACCGCTCTACTGTCATAAATCACATATAGTATGGTAAGTCACTAAGGTGTGGAGCTTGCTGATTCTGCATGCCAAAATGACTGCCATCAAAAATAAGACCTTCCAGGTCAGATCTTTCACTTGTATGAGTCTAGTAGCTCAAAAGGAGCTTTCATTAGGTGGGTTAGAACCATACTGAGGTCCCAAGATAGAGTGGCAGGCTTCATGGAACACCTCAATAGAAGCAAATCCTGCATAAAGCAAACAACTAAAGACTGTAAAAATACAGATTTACCTTCTACATAATGGTGATGCGTGCCAATTGCACAAAGGTGTACCCCCAACAGAGCTGGACAGGAAAAGAAGTCTAGGGCCTTTCCATCATACCAGACAGCAAGTAAAACATAAGAATCCTTGAGAAACCAGAAGGCTTTGAGACACATTCAGGCAGATTCATAAACTGAAAGTTAGCCTCTCAACATCCAGACTGCAAAGGCTAGGGACCTCATGCTGAGGTGTAACCAGATTTCCCCATTCTGTATGATGTGGCTAGAGTATGACTCCAGACAGATTAGTTCCCTGACTGATAACTCTGCTAAGAACGAGAACCAAACCCATCTCGGACAATAAGGAGCTATGAGTATCATAGTTTTCCAGTCTTTCTGAGTTTTGTAAGAATCTTTAGGGTGAATTTTTAAAAGTCCTTACCTGAATAACCACAGACATTATCATAATAAGAGCACTGAGAGAGACACTCAGACTCAGCAGCATTATTCAGATAGTGCTGCTGGATATCTCCACGGACTGACCTACTACCATCCCAAGGGGGCCAGAGCATTCCGCAGGCAGAGCCAGTCACCATCAGGATACTTGCTACCATTATCAGGAGAGTGGCAATTTTCAGCTATCATCTATATAAGTTATGCAGATAGCTTGGGCTGCCAAAAAAGATAGCTGAAGTTGCTATCTGGATAACTTATCTGGATAGTGACTGAAAACTGCCATTATCCAGACAGTAGCCGCACAGTCTGGCCATTCGGCAGCAACCACTATCCACATACTGCTGCTGAATATCCGGAAGATATTTAAATGCCACGGTTGACTAAAATGATATTTAAATACCAGGAGCAATAAATATTGGCACCTTACTAACTAAAGGAATTAAAGGATAAGTGTACAGGAGGCTCTCTCCCCAAGCTAGGGAAAAGGCATCTAAGGCTGGTTTGCCTAAGGCCCCCCCAAACCTAAACAGAACTGAGGAACCTTCCTGTTCAGAAACATCACAAACAAATATCTTGTATGCTGCCCCTCTGTGTCCAGGCTGTATGGTTGTTGGACTTGACCATCTACCAGGATGATGTTTTATCCTACTAGTTATGTCATCCATGTGAGATGGTCTAAGTTCCACATGCTGACAGTCTCCCAAAACAGGAGGTACAATCCTGTTCCACCCTGCTGGACTAGGATGGTTTTCTGGACAACTGATCTCTGAAAACCCTTTGTGCATTCCAGATTTTTCTTAGTTCTAGGAAATTTATGTAATGAAGTTTTTCCTGAACATATCAGAGGCCCTTCAGCCCAGTTTGGATGAATCTGTGGTTAAAACTATTTGAAAGGAAATGCCTTCCGGTTAGATTTGACTGGATCAGCCATTAGAACCTATTAACCAGAAAAACCCCATAGAGAGGGATATTCAGAGATTGCTGGGGTGGTCTGTGAATGGGAGCAGTGGCTAGGCCAGCACTTTTCCAGTTAGTGGTGATTTTTAGTCCATTAACTGGATGCATGGCAGCGTAAAGTTAAGTCATGACAAAGACTGTCCTAACTTATGTGAGTAGCAATGGAAGTCGGCACTGAACCCAAATATTTAGCGTAGGAGCGCGGCGCATAAACAATTCATGGAGTTGAAATATTGACCCCAGAAATTATATCCATTAGGTATTAAACTTAGAACCCATGCATCTGTGTTTATACTGGGCCAACGGTTTATGTAAAACCTTTACTTTCCCCCAAAAGAAAGGTTCTCCAGAACAAATGCTGGTATACTATGTCTGACTCTACTCAGTCAAAACCCTATCCCAGGTTTTGGCTGAGGAACTGGCTGCAGCCTTCTGCTGCTTGGGGCAAAAGTGAGGTCTCTGATGAGGTTGAGGGGGCAGGGGTAGAAGTGTCTTTTTGGTGCCTACTCGGGTACCATCTGGATGAAGAGGATGGCAAGTCAAAAGCGTA
The DNA here is from genome assembly GCA_033557465.1 of Ichthyophis bannanicus. Classification (NCBI taxonomy): domain Eukaryota; kingdom Metazoa; phylum Chordata; class Amphibia; order Gymnophiona; family Ichthyophiidae; genus Ichthyophis; species Ichthyophis bannanicus. Next base: position 867,155,311 of record CM066035.1, on the reverse strand, counting down.
GCACAGTGGCATTTTATCTGATACACTGTCTCTTTGACCTTACCTCCAAAGAGATTATCTCCCTTGTTAGCAAGCTTTTCAAGCACATCATATCTGAAGTCCAAAGCCTGCAGCCATGAGAATCTGTGGGCACTGAGACCTATGGAAGAAGCTCTCAATGCAGACTTTAAAATATTGCAAGTCAATCTGACCATTTATTTTCTGCACACCTTTCCTATGCCTACTTGTTTCTACAGATGTGCCTTGAGAAAGAGAATCTGACAGACCACCTACTTTGCTCAGAATCTTTCATATGAAGAGCTGGTAAACCTTTCTCCCAAGAAGATTCAAGGTAGATAAGAACATATCGCCACAGTGGGTCAGATCAAGGTCCATCAAACCCAGTATCCTTACAACAGTGGCCAATCCAAATCATAAGTACTCAGCAAGACCCCTGAAGAAAGTCACAGCATGATGGCTGAAATGTCGGTTCCACTTACAAAGACGCAGTTATGACACGGAAAACTGCAAAGATCATGATAATAGTTGAGGAAGCCTAAGAGAACAATATCCCAAAAAGTATTTAGATTCTATGCTGATTACACTCAAGGGATAATGTACTACTCAGTATCCCCTAGTCTTTGCACTCTATGATAATAAATAACCGATTCACATTAACTCATTCCACTCTACCTATGATTTTAAAGATCTTTATCATATCCTCACGCAGACATCTCTTCTCCAAGCTGAAGAGCCCTAACACCTCTGTCTTTCCCCCATAGGGAGCTCTTCCATCCCCTCTATCATTCTGACTGCCCTTCTCTGTACCTTTTCTAATTCTGTTCTATCTTTTTTGAAATGTAGCAATCAGAACTGCACACAATAAGCTAATTTTTTCACCTGCTCAGCAACACAAAGGCATTATGTTATTCTCTGTTTTAATCCATTCCTTTCCTAACAATTCCTAATATTATATTTGTTGTTTCTTAATCACTGCACACTGAGCTGAGGAATTCAATGTATTGTTCACAATGACACCTACATCATTTTCCTGGGTGATAATTCTTAATATGGAACCTACCATCATGTAGGATGAGTTATTCTTCCATTTGTGCATCACTTAGCACTTGTCCACATTAAATTTCATCTGCCATTTTGATGCCCAGTCTACCAAGGTCCTCCTGCAATTTCTCATAATCTGTTTGTGATTTAACAACTTCAAAAATTTTGGGATATCTGCTAATGTGATCATCTTGTTCTCATTTCCAGATCAGTTATAAATATGTTAAAAGCACTGGTCCCAGTATAGATCCATTGGGACACTCCATTGTTTTCTGGTTTTTTAACCAGATCCCAATCCACAAAGGACACTGTCTCCTATCCCATGACTTTTTAATTACCTTAAAAGTCTCATGACAAACTTTCCCAAATGATTTCTGAACATTCAGATACAGTATCAGCTGACTTGCTTTTACCTACAAGTCTGATGCCTTAATAAAATGTAGCAGATTGGTAAAGTAAGACATCTCCTGCCTAATTTCATTTTGGCTGCGTCCCTTTGAACTACTGCTTTTTCTACTGTCAATAATTTTTCTCTTCATAACAGTCTTTATCATTTCGCCCAGCACTGTCATGAAGCTTCTAGTCTGTAGTTTTCTGGTTCATCCCTGGAGCACTTTTGACAAATTTGCATTATGTTGGCCACCCTCCAATCTTTGGGTACCACAAACAATTTTAATGATAAGTTACAAATTACTAATGGTAGCTCTGCAAGTTCATTTTTGAGTTCTTTCAGTACTCTGAGGCGTATTCCATCTAGGCCAGATAATTTGCTACTCTTTAGTTTGACAATTTGTTCTATTACTTCTTCCAGATTAGCTAAAGATATATTTCAGTTCCACCAAATCCACCGTTAAATACCATTTCTGGCATGGGTATCTCCCTTAAATCTTCCTCAGTAAATGCCAAAGCAAAGCATTCATTTAGTCTCTTCACTATGTCCTTGTTCTCCCTGAGCATCCCTTTTTACCTCGATTGTCTAATGGGCCCACTCACTCTTTATAGGCTTCTTGTTTCAATATAACTGAAAAGTTTGTATTATGAGTGTTTGCCTTTACAGCTGGCTTCTTTTTACATTGTTTTTGCCTTCCTTATCAATATTTGATCTAAGTTGCCAGTGCTTATGCCATTTCCTAGTTCCTTCATCTGGATCCATTCTCCATTTTTTGAAATGTTATTTTGGCTATAATAGCCTCTCTTACCGCACCTTTTAACCATGGATGTAGTAGTTTTGCCTTTTTTAATACATGGAATTCATCTGGTCTGGACTTCCAAAATAGTAATTTTAAACAATGTCCATACCTTATGTAAACTAATATCTTTGCAGTGTCTCATTTTAGGGTTTTTTAAAACTATTTTCTTCATTATATCATAGTCTCTCTTTTGAAAATTAAATGCTTAGGACAAAAGATTTCATTAATGTCCTTCCTCCAGTTAGCGAGTCAAATTTAATCATATTATGATCATCGATGCCAAGTGTCTTCAACAGTTACCTTTTGCACCAAATTCTGTGTTTCACTAAGGATTAAGCCTAAAAAAGATCCCTGCTTTTGTTAGTTCCTGTCCCAACTGCTCCATGAAGCAGTTATTTATTTCATCTAGAAACATTGCTTCCTTGGCATGTCCTAATATGACATTTATGCAGTCAATAAAGGGGTAATTAAAATTGTTCTTTATTATGTTGCTTAATTAGTTAGATTCTCTAATTTCTGTTGGCACGTCTTTGTCTGTTGATTATTTCTGGCTAGGTAGTACAGTATATACCCACTGCAATTCTCTTCCCCTTCACACATGGGACTTCTATCTATAACGATTTCATGATACATTTTATTTTCTGAAGAACTTTTATTCTTTTTTATATAATCTCTTCTTTAATTCAGAGGACCCATCTCTCCATCAATTTGATCCACCCTATCATTGTGATGTGATTTGTTTTCTGATATCACAGTATCCCATTGGTTATCCTCCTTCCAAAAGGTATCAGATGCCTATGATATCCACCTCTTCATTCAGTACTATATATTCTCTCTCCACAATCTCATATTTCAGACTTCTAGCATTTGCTTACAGATATTTCAAAGTATGTTATATTTGTTTGGATTTACAACTTGCTTAGCAGTTGACAGGGATAATGTGTAATCTTTTAACTGTATCTGCTCTTTGCTTAAAGGCACCCGGGCTACTTTCGCCTTTACTGCAACCTCTTTTATTGCGCTGGCCTAACCTCTCTGTTTTGTTAGTATCCTTCAAAGATACATCATTCCAAACCATGTGCTCCTGAACAACTATCAGCTTTCCCCCATGATCTGATTTAAAAGCTGCTCTCTCTTCTTTTTAAATGTATGGGCATCCTTCCTAGGGGATATGGAGGAGCGAGTCTTCATCCACTCAGCCTCCCTTTAGCATGGTGTCATCAACTGGTGTGTTAACTGCTGCTTCTCAAATCTGGGAGCCTTATGGATTCCGTACAAGGAGTCGTCCTTCTTGTTAACAGCTGGTACAAAGAAAGGCGTCTTCTACATTCTCATCTGTACATCCTGAAGGATGTTTCAAACAGTCACTATTACAGCTTGCTTGGTGGGGAGTGGAAGGAGAATTTGTGTAATGAAAATAGAGATGTCCAGCATCTGGCATCTCTGCCTTGGGCTCCCTAAAAAATTGGTGAAGACTTTCTCCTTTCCTGTAGAGGAGAGGGGTCTGAGAGGAAAACAGTTAGTACCTTCAGATCAGAGTAGTTTTCAGATTTTTAAACATACCCCAGGACTACTCTGACTCTGTAGTAGCAAAAATGCTTTGTAGGAGAGGTCTAAGTGAAAATATAGCTATCAAAAGCCTGGAATCTGAAGCAAATGGTGCCTTGGTGATGCTTCCTCCTCCAGTGTACTGGAAATGAACAGCAGAGCAGCCGGTACTGATGCTGATACTCTTTAGTGTCTCTGCATTAATAACCTTCCTCCATGGATGCCAGGATCTACTGAATCTCTTTCGGCATAAGTGTTGATGCACCAGTTCTCCCTAGATGGCAATTAGGCATCTTCTTGACCTTCCTGTCCAGCTCCTTCTCACATAAGTATTGACATCTACCTGGGTCATTTGAGGTATACTAGTGGCTGCTGAAAACCATCAGATGTACAGAATAAAGCAGTTCTCTCTGTGGCAAGGTGGAGGGATGATGGCTGGTTTAATCTCACTGCTCCTGGCATTGTAAATCAAAGAGAACTGATAATTCATTGCCTTGGCTCACTACCTGGCATCACAATCCCTTATACCGATGCAACAGAGGCCTTTGCATGCATCAGGTAGGACTTCAATGCTCTGTCCTGATGGCCTCTGTTAAAGTTTGATGCTGAGGGGACTGATGTTTCTTTGATGTCAAGGTATCCCTAAGCATACATCTCCACGATCCTCGAGTGTCAATGCCTCTGATGCACTAGGACCAGACTTAGTCAAAACCAAGAGCTTGGCCTTTTGATATACAATGGCCATGAAGATCTCTAGGTGTCATCTTTTATCAGGTGCTGCAGTTAGGAATACTGTGTAGGACTAAGGCACGCCAGATACAATTAATGAATGTTGGTGGCCAACGTCATCCTGCTGTTGGGAGTCTTCTGTTTCTGGGAAACCAGTAGAAAAATGGACAATGTAAAATATAATGGCTTTGATAGTGAAAATTGATAGTGGTATCGATGCAGGCTGGGCTTAAGGAAACTGTTTAAAAAAAAAGTTTTTCTAAGGGGGAGAGGAACAAAACCAAGATGGTACAAACACACACAAACCCCCCCCCCAAAGAAATATGATGCAGACACAGGAAGCTTTGCACATGCACTTGCATTGCTTTAGAAAGCTCCAAGAGCTTTCTTTACATTTTCTGATCCAAATTCCATAAGACAATGTCACCTATGTGTGAGGTCTGCTATCCTGCTTGTCCTCAAAGAAAATCTTGTCACCTTAAAAACCAAGTCTGTTAGAGGCCTCAGGTTCTGAGCTGAGAATTCACTAGATTATATTCTGTCTCTTCCCTGTAACATCCTCCTTCCTTTCAAGAGATGAAGGGAAAGGAGGTCCACAGTGTATTTTAAAACCAATACTCTGTTCAAAGGCATATTTAAAACATCTCACAAAATATCAGTGTCCCACCAGTAGGTTTATTTAGATTCTGCTGGAGGGGAATACAAGGTCCTATGCACGCCTGACCCAGTGCATTATGGGGCAAAATGAAAAGGAAAAAATCATCCTCATAATGCACCAGAGCTAGTGCTTTGGATACAAAACACCAGATTCAGGACATTTTGTATTTTAATTAGCCAGTTGTATTTTCTCAGACTAATGTAGCTAAGGATTTTATTTTTAGCTACCCAGGAAATTTACATTTTGTAGTAGTGCTGAGGTGAAATTTTACTTACCTGATAATTTCATTTCATAAAATCCTGCTAGACTAATCCAGACAAGTGGGTTATGCCTCCTTGCCAGCAGATGATGGCGATAGAGAAAGACTAGAAGCTTCCCGTGACATTATCACTGGTATTAGGGGATCCGTGAAGTTAGGGGCACTCTTCAGTATTCACCCCCCTTATGGAAAACCAACAAATCAGAAACATAAAAGCATACCAAAGGGTCCCTCCTACCCTGGAAGGACTAAGGTCAGACTCGTTTGACAGAAAAGAACTGCCCATATAAAATCTCTGAGAGAACGAACACAACCATGCAGCAAACCTGAAATGTCAAAAACACTGGAAGCAGCAGCGAACTTACCTAGGGTGGGTCCTGGACTGGTCTTAGCAAAAATCCAGGAAAGGAAATTACCAGGTAATTAAAATTTCACCTTCTAGTTCATACTGCTAGATCAGTCCAAGTAAGTGGGAAGTACCAAAGCTATGACTATTGGGCAGGAGGAAGAAATGGCTTCTTTAGGAATGTCTGCCCTAAAGGTCGCCTCTGCTCTGACCTGCACATCCAACCGACAATGCCTCACAAAGGTATCCAAGGAAGACCAACCAGTCGCCCTACAAATGTCACATTCCAAGAGGATAACTGTGCCCAAGTGGAACGGGCATGTAACCCTAAGGGCACTGGTCTGCCCTTCATGAGACAGGCAGAGGCAATAGCTTGGAGGCAGTCTCTCCTTTGTGCAGACCTCCAAAGAAGACAAACAGTCTGTTTGTCTTATAGAAGGTATTAAACACCTTTATACAGCAGAGCAAGACTCTGCAAATGTTGACCAGGTGCAAGTCCTTGTCTCTCACCTGACACTGGTCAGAAGAAAAGCTCAGAAGAGAAACCACCTGGTTAACATGAAAGACCGAGACCCTCCTACCCTGAAAGATTTATTTCTTAAGACAGTTTTCTTGATGGTGATTTGTTCAGCCTGGCATATTTCGGAGCTGCAGGTTTTGTCCTGTCGGGATTTGTACATGTTCTTCTCTCTGGAGGTAGTGACCCTTTGTCCAATCCCTTCTTTTCTGCCAAAGGCTCATAGAGAGGGCCCATAAATGCCTAGAGCACCAACTCCAGATCCCAGGGGGGCGCAAATACCAAACTCCCTGAAGAAACATAGGGGTGAGATGCTAAGATGAGACTAGCCACCAGCTCTCAAAAACAAGCCAATGCCATGCCTGCACTCTCAGAGTGCCAAATGAGAGGCTGGCCAGAAGAAATATCAAAAGACATGGTAGGTCAGCATAAACAGCCGTCACCCTACGCTCCGTATGCTATGATTTAAAGAGGCCTGGACGTAGGCTAGACAGGTAGAACTGTGCAGAGCTTTTAGTAGAGTGGAAATCACCACCAAAGAATCCCCCTTGTGCTTCAGGAGGCACCTCTCAAAAGGCCAAGCCATAAGTGAGAACAGAGCTGGTCATTCATAAGGTCATTCAGAACTCTGCTGCGTGACTAATTTTTCTCCAGCCTTGATATACTCGTATAACCCCTCTTCTCAAGTCACTTCATTGGCTTCTCTTCCGATTCCGTATCCAATTCAAACTCCTCCTTCTGACCTTTAAATGCATTCATTCTTCTGCTCCTCACTACCTTTCCTCTCTCCCTATACCCCTCCTCGTGAACTCCGCTCTTTTACTGGCTTGCTCCTCTCTTTGCCCTTTTCTTCCACTGCTAACTCCAGACTTCAGTCTTTTCACCTTGCTGCTCCTTATGCCTGGAACAGACTTCCTGAGTCTATATGTCAGGCTTCATCTCTGCCCCTTTTCAAATCCATGCTAAAGGCTCACCTCTTTGAGGCTGCTTTTGGATCCTGATCCCCTATTTCCCTGTGTCTCCTTACCCTTCCCTATTCTATCCTTATTCCTATCTTTTGTCTTGTCTGTCTTGATTAGATTGTAAGCTCTGATGAGTAGAGACTGTCTCTATCTGTGTTTGTACAGCACTGTGTATGCCTTGTAGCACTTTATAAATGTTTAATAGTAGTAGTAGTAGATGGATCGTGGCACAGAAAGCCCTCCCCTGAGAAAGAGGAAGAGGCCGCCCTGCCAGTAACTGCACCAAGTCTGCACACCAGGGTCTTTGAGGCCAGTCTGGCACTACCAGGATCACCAAACCCAGATGATCCTCTATCCTCAACACTGAACCGAGCAAAGGCCATGGCAGAAACGTATAGGTGAGACTCCTGAGGCCATGGCTGAACCAGAGTATCTATACCATAGAAGCCAAACTCCTTGTTCTAGCAGAACAAAGACGATACCTTGGCATACACACCTGATGCTATCAAGTGCGTAACTGGACACCCCAAATGCTTCACCTGCGGATCCAATTTTCACTCCCCTGAGTTGAGGGTATGACAGCTGAGGAACTCAGCTTTGGTAAATTCAACACCCACAATATGCTGCGCAGTGATCACCACCAAATGGCATTCCAACTAAGGGAACAAATGGCTCTTGCTCTTGGTACCTCTCAGCCAGCTGATATACGCCATCGCTGTTGCATTTTCTAAGAACACCATGACCCCGCGCCCCTGCACTAAGGGCCTGAAGTATAAATTGGCTTAAATAAAATAAATAAGCGGAGCAAGGCTAGCCAAATGACCAGGGTTTCCAGCCTGTTGACTGGCCAAGCTGTTTTGCGGGGAGACCCCTATGCAGACTGGTTCAGCAGTGAGCCCCTCCCCAGTCAGTCAGGCTAGTATATGTCGTCAGAATCACCCACTGTGGAATCTCCAGATGTATATCCTGGGACAAGTTCAAGAGGTTGGACCACCAACACAGACTCTTCACCAATGATGGCAGCAAGGGGAGAGATACTGTATCTTTGTAATTCTACAATAGCAGAGACCAGAACAGTGCCTCAGGAGCAGGATGCATGTGTACCCTTGTCCAAGGAATGAGTACCAACATGGCCGCAATTGACCCCAGAAAGCCTAGTTACTCACCTTTGACAGGTGTTCTCCGGGGACAGCAGGAATCAGTCCTCACATATGGGTGACGTCGGCACCGACGGAGCCTATGCAGTAGTTTCTCCCCATCTTTCAAAGAAAGCCTTTGGAAGATGCACCATGCATACGTGGTCGTCTTCTCACCCAAGGGTGCCATCTTGCCTCAATAGGATGACATAGCTCAAAGGCAAAAAATGACACAAAAAGCAATTCCACAGGGAGGAGGGAGGGTTGTGAGGACCAATTCCAGATGTCCCCGGAGAACACCTGTTACAGGTGAGCAACTACGCTTTCTCTGGGAACAAGGAGGAAGTCAGCTCTCACATATGGGACTCCTTAACTGCAGGTTACCGAGAGACCTGTAAAAGTCACAGGTGACCAGAAAAGGGTGAGCTGTGAGCAGCAGCAATGAGTCCTGAGAAAACAGACTCCCGAGCCACCCAAGTGTTCAGCGAGAAACCAGTACTCGGCAGCTAGAACACCCAAGGGCCAGAGGGGCCTATACCCCAAATAGATGACGGAGTACTGCTTGGCCAAAGGCACTGTCCCTATGGTACTCCCTCTCTAGGCAGTAATGAGCTGCGAAGGTATGGACTGAGGACCAGGTGGCGACAGGCAGTTTTCTGACAGAGGAACAAAACGCAGGTTTGCTAGGGATGCTCCCAAAGCCTTGATGTGGTGGGCTGTGACCTGGCACTCCAGTGAGAGACCTACCTGCTCATAGGCGAGGGCAATGCAGTCCGCTACCCAATTGGACAGAGTACACTTGATCACCACTGACCAACAGCTGACTGGGGTCAGAGAAGACGAAAAGCTGTGAGGCTTTATGGTGGCCCTGGGTATGTTGGAGGTAGAAGGACAGGGCTCTCTTACAGTCCAGAGTATGAAGGACCGTCTCCGTCCTGCTGCTGGCATGAGGCCACGGAAAGGTGGTGGGGAGCAACATCTCCTGAATAAGGTGAAAAGGGGACACTACCTTGGGAAGAAACTTGGGGTGCGTGTGGAGCATGACCCTGTTCTTATAGAACCTCGTGTAGGGTGGATCCGCCACCAATGCCTAGAGCACGCTGTGAGCCAACATGAATGCCACCAAGAACACGACTTTCCAGGAAAGTACAGTAGGTGGCAAGTAGTCAGGGGCTCAAATGGTGGGCTAGTAAATTGCCACAGCACCACGTTGAGGTCCCACTCCGCCACCGGCAGGCGGACAGGAGGCCTGGACAAGAGACCCCGCAAGAAGCGGGTCACAAAAGGTTGGACAGAGAGGGACTTGCCTTGTAGATAGTCATGGCCTAATGGGAGACAGCCAACATGGCTTTAGACAAGGAATATCTTGTCTTACTAATCTGATAAGTTTTTTGAAGGTGTGAATAAACAGGTAGACAAAGGTGAGTCGGTTGATATAGTGTATCTGGACTTTCAGAAAGCCTTTGACAAGGTCCCTCATCAGAGACTTTTGGCAAAACTAAAAAGTCATGGGATAGGAGGCAGTGTACTATTGTGGATCGGGAACTGGTTAAAAGATAGAAAGCAGAGGGAAGGGCTAAATGGCCAATTTTCCCAATGGAAAAAGGTGAATAGTGGAGTACCCCAGGGATCTGTACTGGGTCCGCTACTTTTTGACATATTCATAAATGACCTGGAAAAGGGAATAACTAGTGAGGTTATCAAATTTGCAGATGACACAAAACTATTTAAAGTTGTTAAAACCTATGAGGATTGTGGAAAACTGCAGGAGGATCTGGATAAATTGGAAGACTGGGCATCCAAATGGCAGATGAAATTTAATGTGGACAAGTGCAAAGTTATGCACCTAGAAAAGAACAACCCACACTATGGTTACACAATGCAAGGTTCCACATTGGGAACCACCACCCAGGAAAAGGATTTAGGAGTCATCATGGATAACATGTTAAAACCCTCCATCCAGTATGCAGCGGCAGCCAAGAAAGCAAACAGAATGCTAGGTATCATAAGGAAAGGAATGGAAAATAAAACAAAGGCTATTATAATGCCTCTGTATCGTTCCATGGTACGACCGCACCTTGAATATTGTGTGCAATTCTGGTCGCCGTATCTTAAAAAGGATATAGCGTTATTAGAAAAGGTTCAGAGAAGAGCCACCAAAATGGTAAAGGGGATGGAAGGCTACTCCTATGAAGAGAGGCTACAAAGGTTAGGGCTCTTCAACCTAGAAAAGAGACGGCTGAGGGGAGATATGATAGAGGTCTATAAATTAATGAATGGAGTGGAACGGGTAAACGTAGATTGATTGTTTATGCTATCAGAATATAGAAAGACTAGGTGACATGTAATGAAGCTACAGGGTAAACTATTTAAGACAAACAAGAGAAAATATTTTTTCACTCAACGTGTAATCAAACTCTGGAATTTGTTACGAGAGGATGTAGTAAAGGCTGTTAGTGTAGCTGGGTTTAAAAAAGGTTTGGACAGGTTCCTGGAGGAAAGGTCCATAAACCATTATTAAAAAGGGACCCAGGATATCAATGCTTGACCCAATACAAGCATTGTGGAAACTGTCTCTTGGGGATACTGCTAGGTACGTATGACCTAGACTGGCCACTGTTGGAAACAGGATATTGGGCTTGATGGACCTTGGTCTGACCCAGTATGGCATATCTTATGTTCTTATAAGGTAGTGGTGTGCCACGAGTGCACTCAGGTGGATCCCGACAAAGTTGGACTTCAGTTATGCCTGAGACAGGTAAAGCAAATATTGCAGCACAAACTGCACAGAGAAAGAGAACGGGTTGACCCATCACTCCACACACTACACTGAGAATCTGCATCATTTGAAGGTGTAAACCCGTCTCTGGAGATCCTACAGGAGGCCAAGAGGACCTTCTCCACCTCCCCTGAAAGGGGCCAAGGCTACCTTTTCAGTAGCCAGGCCGTGTCAGAGACCTCAAGTTGGGTTGTAGGAGGGAGTCCTCCTCCTGTGACAGCAGCCTCAGGGCACTCCCCAGAGGGACCGGTGGCATCGTGGATAAGCAAAGGAGCAATGGGAACCACGGTTGCCCGGGCCACTGAGGGGCTACTAGTATCAGCGATGCCTTATTGTGTTGAACCTTGAACAAGGTCTTGCCAATCAACGACGTTGGCAGGATGGCGTAGAGAAGGCCTTCCATCCATGGGATGAGAAATGCATCCACAGTTACCTGGGATGGGTGTGGCTGCCTGGAGCAGAAGCGGGGCAGCTGGGTGTTAGCTGGACTTGCGAAAAGGTCCATCCGTGGAATCCACCAGAGCTGGAAGAGCTGATAGGCCACTCTGGGGTCTAGCCGCCATTCATGCGGCTGGAAGACCCTGCTCAGCCTGTCCTCCAGGGCCCTGTCCTGGCAGAAAAACTACTTGCAGGAGAATCTCATGGCAGTCTGCATACAAGCAGAGAGCTACTGCCTCTTGGCAGAGGGTGTACAACCCCGTGCCCCCCTGCTTGTTGACACAGAACATCGCCACTCGATTGTCTGTCTGGGTCAGCACTGATTGCTGTTGCAGATGGTGACAGAAGGTTCAGAGGGCCAGGGATATGGCCCAAAGCTCCAAGAGGTTGATCTGCTGCAGACTGTGACCAACAGCCATGAGTGCAGAGGTTGTCGCAGTGGGTACCCAGCCTAAGAGAGAGATGTCTGTGGTGAAGACCCTCTGGAGGTGCGGGGGCCTGGAAGAGCATCCTGGTCTGAAGGTGCCGCGGGGGCTTGCTACCAAGTGAGGGAGTTGGCCAGTTGGCGGGTCACCATCACCCTGTCCCGCAGCCGGCCTGTGGCCTGGGTCCACTGGGAGCAGAGGCCCCATTGAACTGCCCTCATGTGGAGGCAGATGTCTGGGGTAACATGAACTGTGGATGCAATGTGACCCAACAGGAGTAACAGAAGGCGGGCGGATACCAACGCTGCATGGCAGCGACCCGTGCCCTGAAGCGATCGGCCCTGTCCTGAGGAAGAAAGGCTTTGGCCTGAACAGTGTCCAGCCTTGCCCCTATAAACTCCAGATACTGTATTGGGAGGAGATAGGACATTGGGTGGTTTATCACGAGCCCAAGTGCTGCAGGATGAGGATGGTGCACGCAGTTACGTGTTGCACCTCGGTAGCTGTGCAGCCTCTTATGAGCCAGTCATCCAGGAAAGGGAAAACAAAGGCTCCCTGGAGACGAAGGTAGTCTGTGACTACTGTTAGGCACTTGGTAAATACTCTTAGTGCAGAGGCCAGTCCAAAGGGTGGCACCCTTTACTGGTAGTGGCTGCCTCCCACCACAAAACTGAGGTACCTGTGGTTTGGATGGAGAAGTATGTGTATGTATGCATCCTTTAAGTCCAAGGAGCATAATCAGTCTCCCGGCTGGAGATATGGCAGCAGGGTTCCAAGGGAGAGCATTTTGAACTTCTCCTTCACCAGGAACCTGTTTAGATTCTGTAGGTCCAGAATGGGCTGGAAGCCTCCAGTCCTCCTGGGTACGAGGAAGTACCGGGAGTAGAATCCTTTGCCCCTGAGGTGTGTGGGCACTGGTTCCACCGCCCTGTCCTCGACAAGCCTGCGAGTTCTTGTAGTAGTAAGGTCTGGTGGAGGAGAATACTGGAGAGCTCTCCCAGAAAGAATGCAGTGGGTGCCTGTGCCAGGTGGAGGTGGTAACCCTCCCTCACCACCTGCAGTGCCAAGGAGTTGGTGGTGATGGATGGCCACTGGTGGGCATAGAGAACCAGACACCCCCATGTGGGCTGCTGGGCTTCTGGGGGGAGAGAGGCTATGCCCAAAGCATCAAAAACTCCCGCCAGGCTGAGCTGGTGCCTGGGGTTTGGGAACTTTAGGCTTACGAGGGCCATACCCTTGTCCCTTGGCCTGCTGCACTTGTTGGGGAGCTGGGAAGGCCTGGTACTGAGGATAGATTCCATAAGCCTCTCTCTTCTTCAGGTAGAAGGACGTTTTACCAGAAGGCTTCCGTCGAGAAGGGTCAGCGTTCTTGGAGAGCCTAGTCCTCGTCAGGAACTTGGACTCCAACTCCACAGCCTTATCAGTCCTTGGGTTTGCAGAAGAGATTTTCTTTCGACCAGCTTGTCCTGAACCCATTGCTCCAGGTTGGAGGACTGTAGCCAAGCCTGGCGTCAGGCACTAATGCCCACCGCAGCTACTCTAGCCGCTGACTCAAAGCCGTCATAGGCTAACAGAGTCATAAACTTGGAGCACTCTGACACTCAAAGCCAGGGTCTGGAACCACTGTAGGAGTTCCTTGGAGAGACCAGCCAAGAACCCAGTGAGTTCCTTCGCCAGGTCCTTGAAGTACATGCCCATGTACAGCTGGGTATGCCTGGATTCAGCCAATGAACACTTCCTGCCCAGGGCATCTAAAGTGCGGGCCTCTCTATCCAAGGGCACAGAGTGAATCTTTTTACTCTTGAGGCGACACATGGCTAACTCCACCACCATGGAGTTGTGTGGCAGCTGTGCTTTTTGGAAGTCAGGGCTCCGGCGGACCCAGTACATCAAGTCCAGCTGTCTGCTCACTATGGGCACCAACGCGGGGGTCTCCCACATGTGGAGGAGCAGCCATTCCAAGATAGGAGGCACTCACAGTGCCCGTTCCCCCTTCAGAGGGGCCTCATACTGGAGGATCTCAAGTTCCTTGGTCCGAGGGTCCTTCTCAGACTCAGTATCAAAGGCTAGTGCCTTGACCATGTCCCACACAAAGTCAAGGAAAGCTGTATCCTCGGATGGGGATCGGTGCCGGGTCTCGGGGGGGGGGGGGGGGGGAGAGAAGGGTCAGAAAGCACATCCCGGTGATGACGGGTGTCCAGGGATTACTTGTCCTCGGTCTCCCAGTCCAACTCATATTCAGTGGAGGTGTCGAGGGCAGTCTGGGCTCCAGAGTCAGGCCCTGCGCCTGATGGCCCCTGCTCCCTGGAGGCCCTGCGGTAGGAGCCATGGGCACTCATCGGGGATTACTTTGGTCCTGAGGAACAGGACCGGTGTTGAGAATTATCTTGAGGCTGGTGGAGCTCAAGGATTGGCTTGATGTCCGGGGAAATCCTTGAGGTCAAGGGCCTGGTACTAGGGAGTGATGGCCCGGAAGAGCTAGGCATCAGAGCCTGCTGCTGGGCCATGAAGGCAGTCAAACTGTGCTCCAAAGCAGTCATCCTGGTCTCGAGGCCAGATGGCTCCACAGCCTTCGTCACAGGCACTGAGGGACTTGGGCCCGGCGCTGACTCTGTTAAGGGGGAATCCATGACCAGGATGGCCTCAAGGGTCCAGGGGCAGTTACCGGATGCTGACGATTCCCATCAGGGTATTTTGGTCGGCCGCTCCTTCCCCTTGGACTCCCGACAGGGGCTATGGGTCCAGGGCCTGTGGGATGCCTACTTTCTCAAACTTGTCAGCCGATGTGGTCTTCAAGGGTTTCCGGTTCTTCTTGGGCTCTTCCTCTGGGGTATTCCAGCTGGAGGACTCGCGGCCTTGGAGCTCTGAGGCAGCACGGTCTCCCCGGGGTTCTGGAGGGGGCCCTTGAACGTGGTGTCTCCAGACTCTGGTGCAGAGTCCATCTTGTAAACGTAGGACTCCTGCTGCTGCTGAAGGCTCTTGATGGCCTTGGTGGTCATCTTCTTGCAGATACCACAGTCCAAGGGTTCATGGTCCTGGTCCAACCTGAGACAGCAGTCATGTGGATCGGTGTGTGACATGGCATGGGCACATCGGTGACAGTGTTTAAAACCAGTGGCAGAGGCCATGGCGGGGAAAACGGCTCCTTGCAGTCGAAAGCCTCAGCCAGGGAAAAAGGGTGCGAAGCCGTTTGAGAGAAACTTGAAAATAAACAAAAACGGTCCCAAGACGCGATGCCGAGGCAAGCGAGCTCAAGGGCGAAAAAAGGAACCAGTACACGACCAGAGAAAAGAAAAATTCAAAGAGAAAAACTAACAATTTTTCCGGGGAAAACAGACATATCCGGTGGGCTCCACAGAAAAAAGGAGACTGAGGAAAGGCACCCTTGGGCAAGAAGGGGACCACGCATGCGTGGTGCATCTCCCAAAGGCTTTCTTTGAAATCTGGGGAGAAGCTACCGCGCAGGCTCCGTGCTGATGTCACCCATATGTGAGCACTGACTTCCTGCTTGTTCCTGGAGAACTGCAAATAATCCCAGACCTTGGGCACCTCCTAGCACCAGAACACTTTGAGCTGGCCCAAGAACTTGGCCTGTCTCTTCACAGACAGGAAAATCCTGCCCAGATGGGTAACGAAGCATGCCCCGAGGTACTCAATGGACTGGGTAGGCACAAGATGACTCTTGGGATTGGTTCACCACCCAGTCCAAGCTCCTTAGGAGTTGCAGCACCCAGACTGTTTCAACTCAACAGTTCTGATCTGACTTGGCACAGATATGCCAGTCGTCCAGGTAAAAATAAACCCAGATCTCGTTGTGGCACAGTACCGCTGACCATTTGGCTATAGGATCAGCTAGGCCCTTGCATACCTTGTCTGACTTTACACCTGTAACAGATTTTACTTTAATCTTGACATTAGAATCTACCTGAAAGACTATGTGTCCTTCGGTTCTAATCCCATCCAAATGGGTGCTAGAACACTCTTTGGACCTGCTTCCAATTGTGTATAACATAATAAACAATAGTCTTGCATCTGAACAAGTTCCAGATAGTTGGAAGAAAGCCATAATTAAACCTGTCATAAAGGATCATCAGGGTGATTTCATGGACCCAAACTATAGGCCCATTTCCAACTTGACTTTCCTGTCAAAGGTTACAGAGTCTACAAGCAGCCCATGGACAACATTGAACACACACACTCATTGCATCCATGACAATTTGGGTTTCATCCACTGCACAGCACAGAAACAATTCTTACTGTGGTTCTGTATGAGATTTACAGGTCTCGCGACCAAAGGCTAATAGTTATTGCCATCTCTCTGGGTTTATCATCCACTTTCGTCCTGTCTACATCTCCTCATTAATCACCCTATATGCACTCTTCGTTCTCTACATGGTTTCAGACTACATATCCCGCCACCATCCACAGTCAAATATAAATCTACTCGTCAATCTGCGTTCTTTATTTTAGCCTCTTCCTTCTGGAACAGTTTGCCCACCTCCATTCACAAAGAGCCTAGTTTCAAATGTTTTAAGGAAGTGCTCAAAATACACCTGTTTGAATCTGCCTTTTGATTCCTTTCAGGCAGTCACTTTTCAATTTTGAGGTACCTCTGAGCTACTACATGGCAGAACCTAACCCTAACTTTTCCCCACCCTTCCTCTCTGCTTTGACCTTGCATTCCGTCTCCCTCTAAACAGTCTTTCCCTGTTTTTTCCCTCTCTCTTATCAGCAAAGTTGGTGTTCCCTTCCACGCTTCTAATTTTAGTTTTTCAATATAAACTGCAACCCAGCATGTTCTAGGCTGTCCAATGCCTGCATCCACTGTCACAACTGAGGCAAAGGAGGATAAGAAGCCACCAACTGGAGCACCCAGCCGCAGTAGACCCAAAGACAATCTGTTGCCTCGTCTACATCCCCCCTCCCCCACTGCCACAAAGATTGGAGCCACTGGGGTAGGACAACTGAAGACTCACTGGCAGGCCTCTCCCTCCCTCTCATCAGATGAGCTGACTAATCAAGGTCTGCCTGGTTGGAAGAATAACCAAAACCTCCAATCAGGCTGTGCCCTAACCCTGTGATACTACCGATGAAGGACCTCACAGGTGCTGGGGGGGAGGACAAGGCGGGGGGCGGGGAGAGCACAAGACTAGAAAAGTGACAAGACGAGAGGAAGAAAAGGAGCAAAGAGCTGGACTTCTGTCCCCTCAGAATCCCTTACAACACTCGTCAAAGCTCAATTGGTCAGGGACACTGATAGGGCAGGTTCACCCTGGGAGCTCTGGCTCAATCAAGAAGATGCCCTGCAGGATGGCTACAGAGAAAAAAGTTACTCCTCTGAGGGTTCAGGAGTATATAGCAGAAAGAAAATCCAGCTGCACTGCAGCAACCACCATCTTTTGGAGATGGAGAAATACTGAAGGGTACCCTTAGCTGCAGCGATATAATACCAGTGATGTTGTCACTGAAGTTTCCAATCTTACTCTACCTACACCATCTGCTGGCAGGGAAGCATAACTCATTTGTCTAGACTAGTTTAGCAGGGTGAACTGGAATGGGCTATATTCTGTAATACTTCTGAACTTATCAAGTGCTTGAATTCTTTGTCGATTGTAATCTCTTTTAACACAAAGATGTTAATACACAAAAGCTGTCCAGATCAGAAAGATCTCTTCTTCAGATGTGGTTTGGAAAGCTCCTGGACAGTAACATCTCTGAGCTATCACAAGCCACAAAGAATCCAGAACAAACAAAATGAACAAACTGCTTTTTGCAAGGATATGTTTTCATAGATGACGAAATTGTTCTTTTTATTTGGCCAAACCCTCACAGTTCGCAGGAGAGACTTCTTTGCTAGAATATGCATATCTAGATTGCTAGGGAAGAGCAGAGTAAGACTTGAATCTCTATTATCGTATCATACAGCCAAGCTCTTTGCCTTGACACACTGGCGCTTCCTTACTTTTGGCATCTTATGCTCTTCGGGTTTGTTGCAGCAATATGCGCTGTTGTTAGCACAGGCAATAATGCAGTGTTTGCAAACAATTTTCTGCACTAGTGTGGGCACAGAATATAGGAAAGGATCTAATGTGGTCAAAATGAATGTACAAATGGCTATACCAACAGCCGTGCATAGCGCATTTAAATCCATTTAAATGGAACATAATGAAGCGATTAGCGATGCAGCGCAGATGCAGAGAAATGCACAGAAGACAAGACAACTGAGCTCAATGCTGGGTTTATAAAATGCGAGATCTGAGGAAACTTTAAGGGTAGTTCATAGATCTGTAATCAGTACTGGTGAGGAATTTATGCCTGTTTCTTCAGCGTTCAGCCACCACAACTTTTTTCTGGCTTTGCTGAAGATAGTGCTGCAAAAAAACGTTAGGGGAAGTGTGCTGGAACAATGTTACGCACATGTGCTCAATTGCTATCTGGCACATAAACAGCATTACTATTCTGTGCTCTCCTTGTTTAGTGCAGACTGTTTGCACACACAGCTTATCTGCATGCTGTTTACTTATAGCATTGCTGAGCAAAACCTCTGCACTAAACATGTATTAGGTAACCCTGCACTAGAGCTTTAGTGCTGGGCCCTAGCACAGGGTTTCTGCATCAAGCCCTTTGAGGGCTAAACTTGCTGTTTCCTCCCAACCCTTTATTAGGTCTGTCCACAAATCAAAACTAACCTCTAGAGTTCCATAGATATAGAATATTTCTTTTAACTTTTGAAGATGTACTTTCATTGCAATTTTTTTTTATTTGCCATTTGAAGTTTTGAAGGATCATATCCTAGTTTTCTTTTGCCTGCTCAGATCTCATTAACAGCTTTTCTTTCCTGTTTTCAAGCCTAGTTTTGAATCCAGTGACCTACTAACTTGCCCAATCGGAATGCAAATTAAAGCATGCAGGCATCTTTATACTAGCAAGCAAGGGATCAGAAAAGACCTTCAGCATGCCCAGAACAGTACAAACCTCTAGAGATAGCCCAGCAGAGATCAGAGAATAGCATACACATGATAATCTGGGAGAGCCTAGCACAGGATTTCCCAAACCTGTCCTGGACACCTAAAAGCCACAATACATAGAATGAGAAAAATCTGTATGCATTAGATAGCCTACATATGCAGATTTATCTCATGTATAGTTCCTGCAGATCTCCTGAAAACCCAGCTGGCCATGGGGTCCCCAGGACAGGTTGAGGAAGCCCTGGCCTTGCAGAAGATTAGCAAGAGAGCAGTGCAAAAAATTACAGGACCCTGACAAAAGTTTCTTTATATCAAATGGTCCTTTTACTAATGGAAGTGTTTGGAGCAGATCAAGTTATTACCATAAAGCTATACTGAAATAAGAACAAGTGGCTGAGAAAGCTCTAATTTTTATGACAGATTTTGAAAACTGTAATTTGCTACCAGAGAAGGTAGAACAGAGAATGCTTCTGTCTGGTGAAGGTGACATTTTACTTACCAGATAATGTCCTTTCTTTGAGTCCTGGAAACCAGACAAGCGAGTTGTGTGGAGACAAAGAACCAATGAAAAGCGCAGGTTTCAATGACATCACTCCCATGTATCTATCTGCCTCAGCCATGTCTCTTCAGTATTCATCCCAAAGCATGAGAAAACATGGCAAGCCTCACACATAAGAACATAAGATATGCCATACTGGGTCAGGCCAAGGTCCATCAAGCCCAGTATCCAACAGTGGCCAATCCAGGTCACAAGTACCTAGCAGTTTCCGAAAAAGACACAGGTTCCACAATGCTTGTATTGG
Source organism: Ichthyophis bannanicus (assembly GCA_033557465.1). NCBI lineage: Eukaryota > Metazoa > Chordata > Amphibia > Gymnophiona > Ichthyophiidae > Ichthyophis > Ichthyophis bannanicus. The sequence goes on along the minus strand of CM066035.1, from coordinate 867,135,512 downwards.
GGCAAAAAGTGGATTTCTCGGATACTCTTTAATAATGGTTTATGGACCCTTCCTCCAGGAACTTGTCCAAACCTTTTTTAAACCCAGCTATACTAACAGCTTTTACTACATCCTCCGGTAACAAATTCCAGAGTTTGATTACGTGTGGAGTGAAAAAAATATTTTCTCTTATTAGTCTCTTATTAGCTTCATTGCATGTGCCTTAGTCTTTCTACTTTTTGATGGTGTAAACAATCGATCTATGTTTATCCGTTCCATTCCATTCATTAATTTATAGACCTCTATCATATTTCCCCTCAGCCGGGGCAACGAGTAACCAAACAGTAGAGAACTATCTACAGGAAAGACTAAACAGAAGGCTATCCATAGAAGATGGACCTGCAGAGCCAAGTACATAAATCATAGTGCACACAAAGGTACAGACGCAGAAGAACAGAACAAAACAGTTCCATGGGTCTAGCAGGACTCAAGGAAAGGCATTATCTGTTAAGTATAATGTCACCTTCCATATTGTCCTGTTAGACCAGTCCAGACAAGTGGGATGTATCAAAGCTACGCCTCCCCTGGGTGGGAAAAAGACACAGCAGCTCGCAAAACTTTACAGCCAAAGTTGTGTCTGCCTGAGCATGGACATGTGAGCGAAAATGCTTGACAAAAGTGGAAAGTGATGCCCACATTGCCACCTGACAATTGATTGCAGTGGCTACCAAGCTCCACTCCACTTATGAGGAAGCTTGCGCTTGGGTAAATGAGCACGCAAACCCTCCAGAACCAGCTGGTCCTGCAACAGATATGCCGAGGAAATGGCCTCCTTAATCCAGCATCCCAATGAAGACTTAGCTGCCGCATCACCTTGGGTGGGCCAGCAAACAGCACAAAATGATGGTCTGACTTATGAAAAGAATGCGAAACCTCCAAGAACCAAAGCAGCACCCTCTGGTCATCCACATGACAAACATTCATTCTCCCGACACTGCTCCTTAGAGAAGGAGATACAAAATTAAAAAAAACAAACCAATCCCCAAACCACCTCCTTAGAGAAGGAGGGCAGGCAAACCACCTGGTTCACATGAAAGTAAATAAAAACAAGAGGAAAAGGAAACCTATTTGGTTCTCCAAAGAAGTGGCTGCACAAATAAAGCGTAGTTACTCACCTGTAACAGGTGATCTCCAGGAACAGCAGGAATTTAGTCTTCACATATGGGTATCGTCGGTACCGACAGAGCCCGCGCGGGAATGCTCCCCAGAGTCCAATAGGAATGCTTTTGGGAACATCCCACAGCGCATGCGTGCTGCCTTTGTACCTCTCTCACTTCAGTTGAGTTTATAGCTGAGACCAAAGGAGAGAAGTAGAGAAAGAGAGAGATAGAGACAATTCCTAGGGGAGGTGGGTGGGTTTTGAAGACTAAATTAGAGGGAGGAGTGGTCTAGTGGTTAGGACAAGGTACTTCAGGCCGGGGGTTCAAGTCCCACCTGGGGACAGCAATCTCAGGCCGGAGGGACTGGGATTTCTAGTCCTGTAGGCACTCCTTGTGGTCTTGGGCAAGCCACTTAACCCTCCATTGCCCATGTTCCCTGTAAGTATTAGCGTATGTGTCTCATATCCCCTCGTGTTAAATGTATCCCCCAATTGACCTGGTGAAAAGCGGGATATAAATACAGCTAAATAAATAAATAAAATAAAAATTCCTGCTGTCCCGGAGATCACCTGTTACAGGTGAGTAACTACGCTATCTCCAGGAACAAGCAGGAATGTAGTCTTCACATATAGGGACTCCCCAAATGAAAGATGCCAAGGGGTGACCCCAGCTAGCTGTGAACCCAGTTGAGATGGGTCATGCTTCCTCCCATGGACCTTAGGCATCCAAACTGTGGATCTGGGTAGGAGTTGTATTAAGTATGGAAGAGATGTTGTAGAACAGCCTGGCCAAACGAGGCATCCTGACGGGAGTCCTTGTCTAAGCAATAGTGGGCTGTGAAGGTATGTACCAAAGTCCAAGTGGTTGCTTTGCAGATGTCATCAATAGAGGCAGAACGAAGAAGGTTAGCCGTTGAGGCTGCCATTGCTCTCACATTGTAAGCCGTGACATGGCCTTCGAGAGAAAGTCCCTTACTCTGATATGTAAACCGCACTGATACAGAATAGCGCAGTATATAAGAGAATGTAAATAAATAAATAAAAATAAATAAATGTACAGGATATGCAATCTTCAATCCAATTTGACAGAGTTCTTTTAGAAATTGGAAGTCACAAATGACTAGAGTCAAAAGCCACAAAAAGCTGAGAAGATTTTCTATGTGACTTAGTTCTTTGGAGATAAAAAGCCAAGGCTCTTTTACAATCCAATGTGTGAAGATTCCTTTCCACACTGGAGGCATGAGGCCTAGGGAGTGGAGGAGTGGCCTAGTGGTTGGGGCAAGGTACTTCAGGCCGGAAGGTCGGGGGTTCAAATCCCACTAGAGGACAGCAACCTTGGGCCGGAAGGACTGGGGTTTCTAGTCCCACAGGTGCTCCTTGTGGTCTTGGGCAAGCCACTTAACCCTCCATAGCCCATGTTCCCTGTAAAATAGTTATCTCCAAGTTATAATGCCCTGTTCAATGTAATTTCAGTTTGTTCAATGTAAACCGCACTGATTCAGAATAGCGCGGTATATAAGAGAATGTAAATAAATAAATAAATAAATAATATAGGAAGATAAACCGACTGGTTTAAATGAAAAGGCAATACCACCTTTGGCAGAAAGTGAGGATGAGTCCTGAGGACTACTTTATCATGGTGAAACCTTGTATAAGGAGGGTCAGCTACTAACGCCTGTAGTTCATTAATGCATCTTGCAGAAGTGATGGCAATTAGGAAAATAACTTTCCATGAAAGAAACTTTAGGTCTGATGTGGCTAAAGGTTCAAAGGGCGGTTTCATAAGCTGACCAAGAACAAGATTTAGATCCCATGCCACTGGTGGTGGTTTGATGGGAGGTTTTGTTAAAAGTAGGCCTCTCATAAACCTTGATATGAGTAGATGAGAGGAAATAGGTTGTCCATCGAAAGGTTTATGAAAAGCAGCAATAGCACTAAGATGGACCCTAACTGAATTGGGGTCTTCAGTCCAGTAGTTGATAATTGTAGAAGATACTCTAGTAGCAACTCTACAGGTAGTAAAAGGGGGTTAAGTCCCTTTTGTGAACACCAGATAGAGAACCTTTTCCACTTGAAAGCGTCGGAACGTCTTGTGGAAGGTTTTCTGGAAGGCAGGAGGATATCCTTTACTTGTTGAGAAAGGTTAACATCCTGTAATTCTAGGCTTTCAGTAACCAGGCCCTGAGATATAGGGACTGGGGAGTGGGATACAGTAAAGATCCGTCCTCCTGCGACAGGAGATCTGGAGCATTCCCCAACTCCAGAGGAGTGGTTTGAGAGAGACGCAGAAGAAGAGGATACCACGTTTGCTGTGGCCAATGTGGAGCTATGAGTATCATATGACCTCTGTCTCTCTCTGAAGTTTGAATAAAGTCTTGGGAATGAGGGGAATTGGTGGGAAGGCATAGAGGAAGTCCTGTCCCCAGTGGAGTAGGAAAGCATCTCTTGCCTGACAGTTTTGAGATGGAATTCTGGAACAGAATCGGGGAAGTTTGGCATTCTGTGGACTTGCAAAGAGGTCTATATCTGGTGTTCCCCAGATTCGAAACACTCGAGCAAGCTGGTATGAGTGGAGGGAACACTCGTGTGACAGCAGTATTTGACTGAGTTTGTTTTCCCACAAGTTCTGAATGCCCGGAAGGTATACCGCAAACAGGTGAATTTGTATCTCTGGTGAGGGCCCATAGTCGCAAAGCTTCGTTGCATAGCGACAGAGAGCCTGTTCTGCCTTGCTTGTTCACATAGAACATAGCTACTTGATTGTCAGTTTGGGCCAGAACTGTTTTGTTGCTGAGATGGCCCTGAAAGACTTGAATAGCATTGAAAATGGCTCTCAGCTCTAGGAGGTTTATGTGAAGGGAAACCGCCTGTGAGGTCCAAAGACCCTGAGTGGAGAGATCGTGCAAGTGGGCCCCCCAACCCATCTTGGACGAATCTGTCGTCAGAGTGGTTTGGCATAGAGGCTGCTGGAAAGGAGAGAATACAAGGAGGATTTCCCGTGATTGCCACCATTGCAGGGACAAAATCAGACATGTGGTAGTTCTGATTTTGTCTGTTAGTCAACCACTGAGAAGAAAGAGTCCACTGGGTTGCTCGCATCTGCAGGCGAGCATAGGGAACCACATGGACAGTGGATGCCATGTGTCCCAGCAGTTGAAGCATCTCCCAAGCAGCAAGGAATACCTTCATAGATGCTTGAGATGCTAGTTGTATTATAAAGTAGACAGTTTGGCTGGGGCAGGAAAGCCTTTGAATGCCGTATGTCTAGACGAGCCCCTATGAATTCTAGAGATTGAGAGGGGGTGAGATGAGATTTTGGGAGGTTTATGACCAACCCCAAGTATTGAAGAATTGTCATTGCTCAAGAGAGAGCAAAGCTGGCCTCTGGAGCTGTCGATGCTCGAATGAGCCAATCGTTTAAGTAAGGGAAGACGAATATTCCCAGAGTCCTCATAAATGCTACTACCACCGCCATGCATTTTGTGAAGACTCTCGGAGCAGAGGAAAAGTCCGAAAGGAAGAACTCTGTACTGGAAGTGTCTTCCTTGAATCAAGAATCGAAGGAACTTCCTGTGATCTGAGTGGATGAGAATATGCGTGTACGCATCTTTTAGATCTAGAGAACATAGCCAATCTTGACTTTGAAGGTATGGCAAAAGTGTTCCGAGGGAGATCATCTTGAACTTTTCTCGGAACAAATACTTGTTTAATTCTCTGAGGTCTAGTATAGGCCTGTGTCCCCCTGTCTTTTGGAATAAGAAAATAGGGGGAGTAGAATCCTGTCCCCTGTTGGGATATGGGAACTACTTCGATTGCTCCTTGAGCCAGAAGTGACGTGACCTCCTGCCACATGAGGTCGGTGGCAGGGCCCTGAGAATTGAACTGTCTCAGAATTGTAGGTGGGGGCAAGTTGAGGAAATGAAGCTTGTATCCCAATCTTACAATGGACAGAGTCCAATTTTCTGATGTTATTTGTTGCCATTTTTTGACAAAATGGCATAGTCTGCCTGGAATGGTCAAGGGTTCTGGACCTTTTAGGGGCAGAATGACTAAGTTCTCTAGATGGAAGTCAAAGACCCTGAGGGGGCTGGGTCTGTTGAGCCGGTTGAGCTTTTTGAGCTTGTGGCTTTCTCTGCTGTCTGTTCTGTTGTCCCTTTTGGGAAACATGAAGTGGACAGTGAGTTTGATGGGTGTAAGATTGGTAAGACTTCTTTTTCTTACTGAAAAAAGGTTTCTTGAATGTTTTCTTTTTTTGCTAGGTTGGCTGTAGTCTTTGGACAATCTGTTCAAAGTAGTATTGTCAGATTCAAGCTGATTAGCCTTGTTTTGCCAGTCCTTACCAAAGAGATTTTCTCCTGTGCAAGGAATGTTTCCCAGTTTTTCTTGCACCCATTGTTCCAAGTCTGATGCTTGAAGCCAAGCAATACGACGTGATCCTATGGATATAGCAGAGGTTCTGCTAAGACATTCAAAACAGTCAAAAGTAGCACGGTTCATAAATTTAGAGACATTCTGGGCATGTTTGACCAGAATAAGGTAGTCTGCTCTTTTTTCCTCTGAGACAGAAGGACTAATGAGCTCCAAGTCTTTTGTGACTTCTTCCCGGAACATTCCCATATAAAGAATGTAGGAACTGATCCTGGCTCCCAGCATAGAGGATTGCAAACATTGACGGCCAAAGGCATCGAGTGTCCTGGATTCACGGCCTGGAGGATTAGAAGAGTGTGTGTTTTTGCACTCTTGATTCTTCGCATGGCTGATTCCACTACCATTGAATGGTGTGGTAACTGAGTTTTTTTAAAACCAGGACAACTTGGCACTCGATACATAGTGTCCAGGCGTCAGGAATGTGAAGATATCGTTAAAGGAGTCTCAACATCAGATCATGTAAGATCTTGTGAATGGAAAGCATAGCTGCTTCCTTGGGAGCCATAAGGTATTGTAGAATTCTTAATTCCTCTGCCCTAGGTTCTTTTTCTGGAATTAGTGATTGCTAGTCCTTTTGCTAAATCACGAATGAAGTCCTGGAAGGACATATCTTCTGGAGGAGACATCCTGCATTGAGGAGAGGGAGTTGAATCTTCTAACGGATTCACTCTGGTACCGGTAGAATCATCAGAATCGGAAGACTCAAGCATCAGGTGCTTCTGTGACGTATGGTGTCGGTACCGAAGTGTCTTGGTTTCTGATCCCCGATACCGGACATCGGCATGGGGGGGAAGCAGTCCTGTCGAAGCAGGTGTTGTCGTTACCGGTACCAATGTCGGTACCGATACCTGTGGAACCATCTGTTGTGGTCTTAGCGGTACCGAGGCTGCTAAGAGGGCTGCTAGACTTCATTCGATAGCGAGGATTCTGTGATCCATCGCTCCTGCCGATGCCTGTGTGCTTGTACCGGTGTATGCGGCCACGACCCCAGAGCATGGCACCAGTAGTTCCGCAGAGGTCGAGGCCTCTGGAACATCCTGGAGCCCCGTTAATGCTTTGGAACTCGAAGACTCCCGCCGGGGCTGTATTGTCAGTGAAGTGTCCTCGAGGGAAATGCCCGAGGCATCTCGATACTTCGAAGGAGAATTTCCCTTTGAGGACCGGCTAGTTTTAGTTTTGGTTACCTGAGATCCATGGGAGGAAGATGAAACCCTAGAAGACGTCGACACAACTGACATTGTGTTGGAGGCAAAAAGGGTACCGAGTTTTGCAGCTCTATTCTGCCAGCCCCTCTTGGTCATCCTCGTGCAGGAGAGACACTCCGTTGGACAATGTTCAGGACCCAAACATTTTAGACACCAATCATGTGTGTCGGTGACGGAGATGGTACTGCCACATTTTAAGCATTTTTTGAAACCACAGGCTGGTTTCTCCATGCTTGAAGAAAAAAATGGGCCTGGTGTCCAAAATGGTGCCTAGCACCCGAACTAGGGAAAAACCATGAAGAAAAATATGTTTTGTTTTGTTTTTTTAAAGAAAGAGGAAGAAGAGAACCGGCGGTACCGGTAGGCGTCGAATGAAGGCAGATGCGACCACAAAAAATAAGAAATAAAGGTAGATTTTCTGCGGTGACAGGGTACCGTGTCCTGTTGGCTCCGCGGAAAACGAAGAACTGAAGTGAGAGAGGTACAGAGGTGGGAAGGCAGCACGCATGTGCTGTGGGATGCTCCCAAAAGCTTTCCTATTGGATGCTGGGAAGCGTTCCCGCACGGGCTCCGTCAGTACTGATGATACCCATATGTGAAGACTACATTCCTGCTTATTCCTGGAGATAGGCAAAAAACCACAGCTTTCACAAAATTCAGAAGCTCGCAAACAGAGGAACACAGAAAAGAATACAAGATCAAACGGAGGACAGGAGTTGCCTAAACCCCGAACAATTCCAGAGGGTGGCCTGGCCGAAGGCACTATCCCGTCAGGACTCCCTCTCCAGGCAGTAATGAGCTGCAAAAGTGTGGACCAGAGGACCAGGTGGCGGCCCGGCAGATATCTGCCATAGGAACAGAGGTAGGCTCACAATGGAGTTTGCCATAGCCCTAACATTGTGTGCTGTGATCCAGTGCTCTAATGGCAGTCCAGCCTGGTTGTGGGCGAAGGTGATGCAGTCTGCCACCCAGATGGACAGAGTCTGCTTGGTGACAGCCCCCCCCCCCCAGACAAATGAGGTCATAAGTAATGAAAAACTGAGAGGCTTTGTGGTGGTCCTAGGTGCGCTGCAGATAGAAGGACAGGGCACTTTTGCAGTCCAGAATGTGGAGAACGGTGGATGCCTTGTTGTCATGGGGCCGAGGAAAGAAGGTGGGAAGTACCACCTCCTGGTTGAGGTGGAAATCAGGTAGGAATTTCGGGTGGGTACGGAGTACGACTCTGTTCTTGTAGAACCTGGTATAGGGTGGCTCGGCCACCGAGGCCTGAAGCTCACTCACTCTGTGGGCCGAGGTAAGTATCACCAGGAAGTACACCTTCCAGGACAGGTAGTGCAGATGGCAGGTAGCCAAGGGTTCGAAGGGTGGCTTGGTAAGCTGCACTAGGATCACATTGAGATCCCATTTCGCCGGGGGTGGACGGATGGGAGGCTTAGAGAGCAGTAAGCCCTGCATGAATCGAGTAACCAGGGACTACACAGAAAGAGGCTTGCCCTCTATGGAGTGATGGTTTGCAGAGAGGGCACTCAGGTGCACCTGGATAGACTTAAGCCCGGATTGCGAGAGGTGGAGCAAGTCTTGCAGCACCTTATGCACTGGACAGGAGAACGGGTTTTCCCGGTGCTCCATGCACCATAAGGAGAATCTGCGCCACTTGAAGGCGTAGGCCCATCTCGTGGAGTCCTTGCAAGAGGCCAGAAGGATTTCCTCTACCTCGCTGGGGAGGTTGAGGGGTGCTAAAGCGACCCGTTCAGGAACCATGCTGTGAGAGACAAGGATTCCAGGTTGGGGTGGAGGATTAAGCCCTCAAAGGTCCCAGGGAGCTCCCGAGAGGGACTGGAGGCTCTGTTGAGAGACAGAGCAGTAGGGGAGGCCAAGGCGGTTTGGGCTACCTCGAAGCCACCAAAATCACGAAAGCATGGTCTCACTGGACCTTGAAGAGGGTCTGTGCCACCAGTGGTGTGGGAGGGAAGGCGTAGCGTAGACTCCCTGACCACGAGATGAGGAAGGCATCTGCCGCTATCCGGTCTGGGTGCAGGCAGTAGAAACATGGTAGCTGAGCTTTGACTGGGCTGGCAAAGAGGTCGAGGCTCAGGGTGCCCCACAATCTGAACAGCCGCTGTGCCACCCCTGGGTCCAATTGCCACTTGTGTGGCTGGAGGAGCCTGCTCAGTCTGTCCCACCAGGGTGTTGACCTGGCCTGGGAGGTATGTTGCCCGGAGGAGCATATCCTGTCTGGTTGCATATGAGCAGAGAGCTACTGCCTCCTGGCATAGGTGATGAGCCTGTGCCCCCTTGCTTGTTCAAGGTAGAACATCATGATCTGATTGTCCACCTGGATGAGCACTGACTGATGCTGCAGGCAGTGCTGGAAAGTTTTTAACTCCAGGAAGACAGCCCTGAGCTCCAGCAGGTTGATCTGCTGCTGGCTTTCCTCGGGTGACCACATCCCCTGGGTGCGCAGCTCCTTGCAGGGGGCACCCCAGCCCCGTAGAGAGGCATATGTCGTGAGGACCTTCTGGGTGCTCGGGAGTTGGAAGGGCATGCACTGGTGCAGATTCTGAGTAGCCTGCCACCAACTGAATGACTCCGCCAGCTGACAGGACACCAAGACTCTGTCCTGGAGCCGGCCAGTGGCCTGGGTCCACTGTGAGCGGAGGCACCACTGAGCTGCCCGCATGTGAAGGCAGACGTTGGGTACCAAAAGTACCATAGAGGCCATGTGGCCGAGAAGGCAAAGCATGGACTACGCTGAGACCATGTGGCAGCACTATACCTTGGCTGCTAGGGCTGTGAGGCATTCTGCCCTGTCCAGGGGGAGAAAAACCGTCTTGTATTGGAGTGAGTTGGGATTTTGGGTGATTTATCATGAATCCCAGGTGTTATAGGACCTTGATGGTACGGCCTGTGGCCTGCAGCGTCTCTGAGGCTGTGTGCCCTCTTACTAGCCAGTCGTCTAGGTACAGGAAGATGAAGGCCCCTTGGAAGATAGGCGGCCACCACTGCTAGTCATTTGGTGAAGACCCTTGGTGCAGAGGCTAGGCCGAAGGGAAGTACCCTATACTGGTAGTAGTCGCCCTCGACCATGATTCTTAGGTACTGCCTGTGACTGGGATGGATGAGGATGTGGGTATAGGCATCCTTCAGGTCCAAGGAGCATAGACGATCTCCCTGCTGGAGGTAGGGCAGCAATATTCCCAGGGAGAGCATCTTGAATTTCTCCCACACCAGGAATCTGTTCAGGTTTCTCAGGTCCAGGGTGGGCTGTAGCCCCCCTGTTCTTTGTGGACCAGAAAATACCTTGAGTAAAACCCCTGTCCTTTCAGGTGGTGTGGTACAGGCTCCACGGCCCTGTCCCTGAGAAGGCCTGCGAGTTCATGCATTAGCAGAGCCTGGTGCAGGGGAGTCTGAGGAGTCTCCCCAGGGAAGAAGGGTGGAGGGTAGCTGGTCCAGGTGGAGGAGGTAACCTTCCGTGACCACCTGAAGTGCCCATAAGTAGGTGGTGATGGAGGCCCACCTGTGGGCAAAATGGACCAGGTGCCCAACTGTTGGGAGCTGACCCTCTAGTGGAAGAAAGGCTATGTTGGGGGCATCAAAACCCCAATCCAGGTTGGGCTGGGGCTGGGGCTTTGGACCCCTGGGCTTGTGCGGGCCCTAGCCTGCTCTCTTGCCTTGCCCCTGCTGAGGGTTCTAGGTGGCCAGGTATGTAGGGTAACCTTGATAAGGTTGGCCCTTCCTGAGGAAAGGAGGCTTCTTTCCTTGAGGCTTCTTCCTCGGGAGGGTGGAGGTGTCCCTTGAGAGCCGAGCCACCTTGTCCTCCATTAGTTTACCAAAGAGTTGCTCCCCAAGGCAAGGGACATCGAAGAGCTTCTCTTGTATCCATTGCTCGAGATCCGATGATTGGAGTCAGGTCTGGCGTCGAGGGCTGATGCCGGTGGCAGCAACCCTCACGCTGGATTCAAAGCAGTCGTAAGCAGTTTGGGACAGATACTTGGAGCACTCTCCGAAAGACTTCGTAAGAGTCTGGAAGCACCGGAGGTGATCTCCATCAAGGCCAGCTGTGAAGCCTCCTTGGCCAGGTCTCAGAGGAACATGCCGATGTAAAGTTGGTAAGTTTGTATACAGCACGCCAACATCGACCGTTAGTAGCACTTCCGCCAGAGGGCGTCGAGGATGCAGGACTCCCTGCCCAGGGGCACCTATGATTGCGTCTTCGGGCTCTTCTGCAGGCGCAGGGCAGACTCAACCACCATGGAGGTGTGGGGGAGTTGTGCCTTATGGAAGCCTAGCCCTTGGCACCGATGCCAGGGTTTGCCACATCCTGATAAGAAGATGGCTGAGAATGGAGGGGACGGGGACCGTCAGGGCCTCCTTCGGTGATGCCTTGTACTGGAGGATGTCAAGCTCCTCCATATGGGGGTCTTCCTCCAACTCGGTAGTGAGGGAAAACACCTGAGCCATGTCCTTGATGAACTTGAGGAATGAAGTGTCCTTGGGCGGGGATCGGTGCCTCACAGCTGGTGGAGACAGGTCCAAGGGAAGGTCTCGGTGGGCCTGAGTCTCCGGAGATGTCTCAATATCAGACTCCCAATCAGAGGAGTCTGAGGAAGACTCGAGATGCGATGGCTCCAAGGGTGTCATCGGCACCTGTCTTCAGTGTACCAAGGCCAGAGTGCCAGTGTACCAAGGCCGGAGTCTGAGGACCTTACCCCCGAGGATAGGGAGCGAGAACACAACCCTTGCCAAGGATCCGCCTGAGGTGTCTGGTTCTCGGGGATCGCTTTGGCAGCCCAAGGAGTCCTTGACATCAAGGTCCCTGCAGTCTTGGGGTGAGCACCGGTGGGGCCAGGCATTGACGCCTGCTGGGAGGCGATGAACGCAGAAATGCTGCTCTCCAGTGCCAGCATACGAGCTTCCCACTCGGGGGTGGCAACCATTGACACAGACGCCTGGGTGACCAGGTCGGGTGTCGAGGAGAGGGGTCCTCAACGGCACAGTACTCAGGTGACAGGGGTCAGTTGCTGGAGGCCTTGACCTCAGTCCTGGGTACCCTTCAGGGGCATTCCCGCTCTGACTCCTCGGAGGCCCGTTGGGGGCTGAGGGACCATGTACGGGATTTCCCGTGCTTGTTTGCTTCCCAGGACGAGGCCCTTGAGATCTTCTTTTCCTTCTTATGCTCTCGCTCTGGGGACCCTTGCTTGGAATGCCTGCGAGCCCACTCTGGAACCGTGGGGGCCTTCCGCGACTCTGAGGATCCATGCGGGACTTTTGAGATTGAGGCTACCGTGGTCGGGTCTGCCTTTTGGAAGATGTTGTCCTGCTTAAGCCGGTGGCTCTGGATGGCCTTTGCAGACATCTTCTTACACAGGGAGCATTCCTCCGGGTCATGGTCGGCGCTCAGACACTGGAGGCAACAGTCATGAGTGTCGGTGAGGGACATGTTACTGGAACACCGATCACATTTCTTAAAACTGGTAGCCATTGGGGCAAAAAGGGCCCCAGCGAGGTTGAAGACCCTCGACACGGCCAGCGGTTGGAAAAAGGCACGAACGTGCTGATGGAAAAGAACCTAAGAAAAAAAAGGTCCCAAGACCTGATGCTAAGGAAGTGTGGCTCAGAGGCAGGAGAGGAATCGGAACAAGCTGGAGTAGGTATAAAATGTATGAGAAAAATCAACTTTTTTCCAGGGGGAGAAGATGAACGTCTGTAGGGCTCTGCAGAAAAAGAGAGACTAAGTAAGAAGGCACCCTTGGGCGGGAAGGAGACCATGCATGCATGCTGGCATCTCCTAAAGGCTTTCTTTGAAATCTGGGGAGATGTTTCGTGCAGGGCTCTGTCGGTGTTGACGTTGCCCATATGTGAGGGCTGACTTCCTGCCTGTTCTCAGAGAAAATCAGTTTCCACAGTATCCACCCAGCAATAAGCACAGCTGACAAACTAGATGGTTCTTCGTTGCCCAGGCAAACAGAAGAGCCATCTCCAGGGCTACCCTTGGCATTATCGATTGACATAAGCCACCAACATGGCATTGCCCGAGAACACTCAAACCACCCAGCCCTCGACTAGGGGGGGCCTGAAAAGCAGATGGCCTTCATCTCAAGGCAGTTGATGGACCACACCGCCCCCCAACGGTTCCAATGGCCCTGGGCATTCGGCCTTGGCAATGGCCTTCCCAGCCCAAGAGACTGGCATCAGTCGCTAGAAGGATCCATAAGCAACTGTCCAGTGGCACGCCCTTCCTTAGAAGACTGCCATCACCGCAGGCTGGCTATCACCATCATTAGGAGCAGGAGCCTGAGCTTGAACCACTGAGAACTTGGGGACTACAGAGTCAGTAAGGATCGTTGGAGCGACTGCGTATGAGTACATGCCCATGGCACCATCTCAATTGTTGCTGCCATCAATCTGAGCTGAAAATCAACCCGGACTTTGGGAGCCTGCTGCAAACAGAACAATGCTAAGCAATCCAACAGCCTTTGACTTTCTCCTCTGGCAAGACGACTCTGCACACGTGGGAATGCAACAACTGGCTCTTTCCCCAACTGATCATCCAGCCGAGGCTTATCAGAAAGGACACCACTTGGGGAGCTACTTGTGATACCTCTGAAAGAGAATGGGCTCAGATGAGCCAGTAGTCCAGATATAGGTGCACATATATCTCTTGGTGCCATAGTGCCGCAGCCACTATCACCTTGACCTTGGAGAATGTCCTTGGGGAAGTGGAGAGTCCCAATGGGAGGGAGAGGAACTGAAGGTGAGAGCCAAGCATGGCAAAACACTGATACTTTGCTGATCCCCCAGATCGGGTTATGAAAATATGCCTCGGCCCAATCTAGAGATGCCAGGAACTCTCTTCGGCACACCACTTGAATCATGGATTGCAGTTTCAATCCAGAAGCGCAAGACATGCAAGCACTCATTGACACAGTTGAGATTCAGAATGAGCCGAAATGTTCCTTCCATGTCGGCACCACGAAACAGATGGAATACCTGCCCTTGCCCTAATCATGTGGGGGAACAGGCACCACTGCCTTCAGGAGAGGCAACTTGTCCAAGATGATCCGCAAAGCAGCCCTGCAATTCGCAGACCCACAAGAAAAGATGATGCAAGTGGTCAGGATCAACTCTCTGCATTCTAGGACACAGCCGTACTGAAAGGGGACTAGCACCTAGTGATCCTTGGTGATCTGGACCCATTCCTGAAAAAAAAAAAAAAAAAAAAAAAGAGGTGAAGCCTGCCCCAACCAGAGGAACCAGTGAATGGGTCCCCAAACCTTCATTGTGCAGCCTGGAAGGGTCTTCTGCTGGATGGGACTGGGTCCCTGGGCCCAAGTACTTCTTGACAGGACCAAAAACAAGCCCAAAATCCATCAGGAGAGGAGAAGAAAGGCTTTCCAGGCAGGTAGCGACGGGAATTCTGAGACCCCCGTGAGTTCAAGCATTGTGCCTTGAGGAGTGGGGAGAGACTGACAGAAAAGGGGCTCCTACCTACTTCACAAGCCCCTTCGACCTGTCCTCCGAAAGTTGGAAAGATTTCATCTTGCCCATGTCGTTCACCAACTTCTCCAAATCAGACCCAACAGAAGCGTCCCTCTAGGGCCAGATTGGCAAACGGGCTTTGGAAAGATTTCATTGCCCCATGTCAGAGCCAAGGCAACGCCAAGTCACCATCAACAGGGCACAATCCCTGGCCACTAGATGTACCAGGGCGTACATGGCATCAGAAAGGAAGGCCATAGCAGACTCCAAAAGAGGGGTAGAATCATCCGGCAGAAGAGACAGAATCCACTGGAGCAGGGCTCGAGATGTCAGGCCTGCACATACCACTAACTAAAGAACAGCAGCTGCTACAGCAAACTGGTTCTTCAACACGAATCCACCTTTCCGTCCAGAATATCCTTTAAGGCCGATACACCTTCCACAAGATTAGTGGCCATCTGGTAACCACCATGACCTGCGCATGCACCTTGAAATATCAAACCACACAATGCACTCCTTCTCTGGGAGAGCATGCATCCTCTTATACACCCTCAGCCCCTTAGGTGAGGAGTCAGGGGCATCCCACTCGGACCGGAACAGGCCCTTGAGCACCTCTAGGAATGTGAAGACAGTAGTAAATTTATGCACCACTTGCAGGAGTAGATGCATCTTCAGATCCTGTTCTGTGCCTGGAGCATCCACCAAGCTCAAGGTGGATTAGATCCTGGGAATCAACACCTCCAGTTCCAGCTCCAGCTCCCAGAACAGGCAGATAACATCAGCCTCCTCACAATCCTCTGAAGGCGAGAGTACTTATTCATCCACATCAGACATCTGAATCCAAGCCACAGACCAAATATTGGACAGATCCCAGTTGATTCTCATCTCCATGGGGTGACTTTCACTGTGGACGCTTAGCCATAGGCAATCAAACAGGGCTTCCACTCTCAGCCTACTCCTCACGAGACTGTGTCCGGGGGCACCTAGAGGCCTTAGGGCCTGAATTTCCATGCCAGAATGACCAGGCCTGTTCTAAAAAGCAAAAGAATTCTAGGGTGGACAATTTAGATTCCAGCAGTTCTCCTCTCGGAAATGACTCCCCAACACTAGGGGAATAAGCCACCGCAGATACCCTCAAAGACAGGGAGTGGCCCACTGTATGTTTGCCAGAAACCCCGGCCGGCTGGACATCCTTACCCACTCTCAGCCTATTCCTCACGAGACTGCACCTGGGGGCACCCAAAGGCCGCAGGGTCTGAATTTCCATGCCAGAATGACCAGGCCTGCTGTAAAAAGCAAAATAATTCTGGGGAAGATAATCCGTATTCCAGCAGGTCTCCTCTCAGAAATGACCCTCCAATACCAGGAGACATAGCTGCTAGAGATCCCCTCAAGGACAGGGAGTGGCTCACTGCACAGTCACCAGAAACCCTGGCCGGCTGGACATCCTTGCCCACATCACCATCTTCAACCTCCTGCCCTAAGGCAGGCAAGACCAGAATAATTATATCCCTTGGCTGGAAGAGGGGGAATAATCCTCCAGGGACAACTCTGAAATTGCCATGCAAGAAGAGCAGAGTCCAGAAGCCGGAGATGAAGTGGCTCACTTGCCAAAGGCCAAACAATGTTTCCTGGAAGAAGACAGAGAGTTAACGCAAGTATCACAACATTGCGCGCTAAGGCTGCAGCGGCCCAAAAGGTGTGCGTTTATAGTGCTTACATAGCAATGTGTGTTACGGTTGCTTGGATAGGAACACGTGTTGGAGCCACTCAGGCGGACCACATGCACAAACTACACGACCACCAGGTGCACAATAGTAAAAGATGCTACTAACGCATGCAGAAAACGCTGGGAAACCCCCACACTGTGCCAATGGTCGCCAGCGGTCCACTCCAAATTGTGCCCCAGATGGATGGAATCGGGAGCCCCAATAAGGACAATGACGAGATCAAGCCTTGGTATTTACCTCCTGAGAGCTCCAAACAGAGAGAATCTGTGTTGGGCTCAGCTCTACTCCCCTGAAACTCTCTGCTTTGCAGGCATTGTGTTTAAGGTGGCTGGCAGGCAGATTCCTCTGAGAGCCTTCTGCAATCTTTGGGAGGGAGTAGGGGGTACAAAGGAGTAGGGAGGGGGCTTTGAGGTTTTGTGAACTCTTCTAGATCCTTCCAATTTCTGACTGTTCAAAAGGCCCTTAACAGGATAAGAGCGTGGAGCTGAACCAATTTTCCCTCCTCCTATGGTTACAGAAAAGACCGCAGTCTACAGCCTCTCAGCTCATGCTCAAGTGAGAGAGTCAACCTCAAAGTAGTTGTTCACGAGCCTTTAAATCAATTGTTTCCTCTTAATTATTCAGATTTACTTCAGAGTGTAGAAAATCCATCCACCATTTGCTGGAGACAAAGAAATACTGAAGAGATCTCTGGTTGCTGAGGCAGATAGAGGCATGAGAGTGATGTCATTGAAAACTGGGCTTTTCATTGGTTCTTTGCTCCACTAATCTGCTGGTAGGGGAACACAACCCACTTGTCTGGACTGGTCTAGTAGGCCGAAATGAAAACATTGTCTGGTACCCTAGTCAGTATTATTCCTTAAGTGTAAATTCATCTTTCATTTTCACTATGGCAGGGCTGGTCTACTACACATGCCAGTGCCTGACTTTAAAAGGAAAATCACTGGACAGAGGATATGGATAGAATGGACTTAAAAGCACACTTCTGAGCTTCAACAGAAACATGACCACACAATGGACTTCAATATTATAAAACAACTGGGGCTAAAATTCTTAAATGCCTACTGTACCTGAATATAACTCGACTTGATCTTCTACTGGAAAGATGTGAGCTAAATACTAATACTAATAAAAGAAATTACTGACAAAATGCAATTTTCCTCTTTTTTAAACTGAAAAATAAATGTAGTGAATGTTTAAATTTGCCAATTTCTTCTATTGGAATAAAATGAATATAAAAGTAGCAAATCTGAATATTTTACTGCTAAAAAGTATTTTTCCCCTATTCTCTTTCTCCTGAGGTTCCCCTCCCACATCTTTACTCCTCCAATCACCTTCCTTTCTAAAGTCCAGCCATCGCAGTGACAGCCCTCAGTGAGGGGCCACAGACCACAGCTTCCGCCAGAACCCAAAACATATATATTCTAAATTCCACTTGCATATGCTAAAGATGCACCATGGCCAGGACCCTTAGGGTACTACTGCCAATCCAAAGAGTCCTGGCAAGATCTTAAAAATAAACTGAGCATGATATAACAGTAATGGCATATAGAAAGGCTCATGCTTACTATGCTTACCGGTGGAGGGAGTGTGGTGGTAAAAACATCATCTTTGCTTTCCTCTGAAGACTTCTCCACAGGGACCCACTCCCCATAGACAGTGTCTACTTCCTTTTTCCTATGCTGGGAGCCCGATGAAACTGGGAATTCTTTTGTTAACGTGACTTGATTTTTTGGTGCTGGCTTTATCGTTGGATTCTTATCAGAAGGAAAACATTTTTAAAGTCAGGAATTTTTGCACACAGTACCTCTCCACAGAAAAGAGACAATGAGACTGATTTATTACACTGCCAAGCTGTGGATTTTGATGTAAAAACTAATAATTTTTTTACAAGGATAATATCAGAGATCACTAAGATGTTTGTTTTAGGCATAAACTGCTTTAAATATCTGCTCCAACTGATCAGGCTGCTAGAAACATTGACAGTACAACTATATGTTGATCAAATCAAAGAGACATTATTGCATATTTTTGAAAGATAAAGCATAGTTACTCACCTGTAACAGGTGATCTCCGGGAACAGCAGGAATTTAGTCTTCACATATGGGTATCGTCGGTACCGACGGGGCCTGTACGGGAACGCTCCCCAGCATCCAATTAGAAAGCCTTTGGGAGCATCCCACAGCGCCTGCGTGCTGCCTTCCCGCCGTTCCCAACTGTCTCTCTCCAGTTGCGTTTAAAGCTGAGACAAAGAGAGAGAAAGGGAAAGAAAAGAGAGAGAGAGATACAGCTCCTAGGGGAGGTGGATGGGTTGTGAAGACTAAATTCCTGCTGTTCCCAGAGATCACCTGTTACAGGTGAGTAACTATACTATTCTCCAGGAACAAGCAGGAATGTAGTCTTCACATATGGGGACTCCCTAGCTGCAGATGCCAGGGAGAAACCCCAGAAGTTGTGTGCCCTTGTGAGAGGGCTCCACTTCCCCCCATGGATCTCTGGCATACTACCAGGGATGGTGGGTAGGAGTTGATTAAGTATAGAACAGGTGTTGAAGAACAGCCTGACCAAACAAGGCATCCCGGCGGGAGTCCTTGTCTAAGCAGTAATGGGCTGTGAAGGTATGAACCGAGGCCCAAGTAACTGCTCGACAGATGTCGTTGATAGACACAGAGTGAAGATGAGCCATAGAGGCTGCCATGGCCCTCACACTGTGAGCTGTGACATGACCTTCCAATGGAAGGTTTTTACTCTCATAGGCAAAAGAAATACACTGTGCAATCCAGCTGGACAGTGTTCTTTTGGAGACTGGAAGTCCCAAATGACTAGGATCAAAAGCAACAAAAAGTTGAGAGGACTTTCTATGTTGCTGCGTCCTTTGTAAGTAAAAGGCCAAAGCTCTTTTACAACCAAAGTATGAAGATTCCTTTCTGTAAAAGAGGCATGAGGCCTTGGGAAAAAACAGGAAGGTAAACTGCTTGGTTTAGATGAAAAGGTGAAACCACCTTTGGCATAAAGTGAGGATGAGTCCTAAGAACTACCTTATCATGATGGAACCTTGTATAAGGAGGAACAGCCACCAATGTTTGCAATTCACTGATGCGACGTGCTGATGTGATTGCAATAAGAAAAATAACCTTCCAGGAAAGGAATTTCAAAGAGGTAGTAGCCAATGGTTCAGAAGGCAGCTTCATGAGCTGGCCAAGAACCAGATTTAGATCCTATGCCACTGGTGGTGGCTTAACAGGAGGCTTAGTTAGAAGAAGTCCTCTCATAAATCTCGCTATGATCGGATGAGAGGAGATAGGTTGCCCATTTAAAGGTTTGAGGGAAGCTGCAATAGCACTCAAATGAACTCTCACTGAATTGATCTTAAGCCCTGCATTGGACAAATGAAGGAGATATTCCAGTAATGATTCCAGAGGTATTTGAAGAGGGTTGAGACCCTTCTGCGAACACCATATGGTAAACCTTTTCCACTTGAAAGCATAAGAGTGTCTTGTGGATGGTTTCCTGGAAGCATAAAGGATACCCTTTACTTGCTGATAAAGGTTAAGACCATGAAGTTCTAGGCTTTCAGCAACCAGGCCCTGAGATGTAGAGACTGGGGGTTGGAATGCCACAGCATCCCGTCCTCTTGGGATAGGAGATCTGGAGCAGATCCTAACTCCAGAGATGGAGCTTGAGAGAGATGTAAAAGCAGAGGGTACCACACTTGTCGTAGCCATGAGAATCATATGGCCTCTGTCTCTCTGAAGCTTGAATAAAGTTCTGGGAATTAGTGGAATGGGTGGGAAGGCATACAGAAAGTCCCGACCCCAATGGAGGAGGAAGGCATCCCTGGCCTGACAACCTTGGGCCGGAATTCTGGAACAGAACCGGGGAAGTTTGGCATTCAGTGGACTTGCAAAGAGGTCTATGTCCGGGGTTCCCCAAAATTGGAAAATTTTGACCACCTGGTCTGCATGGAGAGACCATTCGTGTGGAAGCAGAACTCGACTGAGTCTATATGCCCAAGAGTTTTGAATGCCTGGAAGATACACTGCAAGGAGATGAATCTGATGCTCTCTGGCGAGGGCCCAAAGTCGCAAAGCTTCGTTGCAGAGCGACAGAGAGTCTGTTCCGCCCTGCTTGTTCACATAGAACATGGCTACCTGGTTGTACGTTTGAATTAGGACAGTTTTGTAGCTGAGCTGGGTGTGAAACACTCGAAGAGCAAGAAAGATTGCTCTGAGCTCTAGAAGACTGATGTGTAGATCGGTCTCCTGTGGAGTCCAGTTACCCTGGGTAGAGAGGCCTTGCAAATGGGCTCCCCAACCCACCTGTGAGGCATCTGTTGTTAGAGTTACTTGGGGAGGGGGTTGCTGAAAAGGGGACCCCACCAACAGGTTCTGGGGTGACTGCCACCATTGTAGAGACAACATGAGACGATCCGAGGTTGCTATATTGTCTGACAGGCAACCTGACGCCTGAGTCCATTGAGTGGATAGAGTCCACTGGGCTGCCCTCATATGGAGGCTGGCATAAGGGACCACATGCACGATGGATGCCATGTGGCCTAGCAATTGTAACATTTCCCGAGCAGTGAGGTGAGACTTTAGCATTGCTTGGAAAGCTAACTGCACCATGCGAAGGCAGCGGGACTGTGGAAGATAGGCCCTTGTCTGTCTGGTATCCAGCAGGGCTCCTATAAACTCTAGAGACTGAGTGGGAGCTAGGTTGGGTTTTGGGAAGTTTACGACAAGTCCCAAATACTGGAGGATACGCATTGTGCGAGATAGGGAAATCCTGGCCTCTGGCTCTGATGGGGCTTGGATGAGCCAATCGTCCAAGTAAGGGAAGACAAATATTCTTAAGGTGCGGAGAAATGCTGCAACCACAGCCATGCATTTTGTGAACACCCTTGGGGCCAAGGCCAAGCCAAAAGGAAGAACTCTGAATTGGTAGTGCTTCCCTTGAAATAGAAAGCGAAGAAATCTTCGGCGAGTTGGATGGATGAGAACATGAGTGTACGCATCCTTGAGATCTAGAGAACAAAGCCAGTCCTGACTCTGAAGATATGGCAGTAGAGTTCCTAGAGAAATCATTTTGAATTTCTCTTTGAACAGGTATTTGTTCAATTCTCTGAGGTCTAAAATGGGTCTGTGTCCTCCTGTTTTCTTTGGAATAAGGAAAAAGGGGGAATAGAACTCTGCACCCTGTTGATGAACAGATACTTCTTCTATTGCCCCTTGGGCAAGAAGCAGACTGACCTCGTGATCTAACTGAGAGTTGAGAGAGGTCTGAGAATTGAACTGTCTTACCATTGTAGGAGGAGGCATGCTGAGGAAGTGAAGCTTGTATCCCTCTCTCACAATGGACAGAGTCCAACTTTCTGCTGTTACCTGCCCCCATCTGGGGGCAAAATAACACAACCTTCCTGGAATGGTGGAAGGCTCTGGCCCATTCAGGGCCAAGAAGACAAAGTTCTCTAGATGGAAGTCAAAGCCCCTGTGGAGGCTGAGTCTGCTGAGCCGGTTGAGGCTTAGCAGCCTTTGTTTTTCTTTGTTTAGGCTGCTGCTGACTCCTTTGGGCAGACTGACCTGAACGATGCCCTTGTTGGGTATAGGAGGGGTAGAACTTCTTTCTAGTGAATAATGTTTTTTTGTAGGACTTTTTCCTTGCAGGATCAGCTGTAGATTTTGATAATCTATCCAAGGTGAGATTATCAGCATCTAGCTCATTAGCTTTATCTTGCCAATTTTTGCCAAAGAGATTCTCTCCAGTGCAAGGAATATTCCCCAATTTGTTCTGTACCCAAAGTTCCAAGTCAGATGCCTGGAGCCAGGCAATCCTACATGCGCCTATGGAAATAGCAGAAGTTCTGCTTATGCACTCAAAACAATCAAAAGCTGCACGATTTACGAATTTGGAAACATCTTGAACATGTCTGATAAGAGCAAGATAATCTTGTCTCTTATCATCAGAAAGGAGAGGGCTCATAAGCTCTAGATCTCCTGTAACTTCCTTAAGGAACATTCCCCATATATAAAATGTAGGAACTAATCCTGGCAGAAAGCATAGAGGCCTGGAAGGTTTGATGCCCAATGGCATCAAAAGGTCTACATTCACGTCCCGGAGGATTAGATGCATGTCTTTTTGCACTCCTGATCCTCCTCATAGCTGACTCCACCACCATGGAATGGTGGGGCAGCTGAGTTTTTTGAAATCCAGGACAGGGAGGAACTCGATACATGGTATCGAGCCTACGAGAATGAGGAGAAGTGGTGAGAGGTGTTTTCCACATCCTTGGCATGAGATCATGCAAGATCTCATGAATAGGCAAAGTAGCTTCCTCTTTGGGAGCTTAAGGATACTGTAAAATCTCCAATTCCTTCGCCCTAAGCTCTGTTTCAGGAGCCACTGTGATGGAAAGACCTTGAGCCACATCTTGGATAAAATCCTGGAAGGCTATACCCTCAGGAGGAGACATCCTACGTTTAGGAGAGGAAGCATCCTCAGGAAGAAGTACTCTGGTATCGACAGAGCTGTCAGAGTCTTCAGACTCGTCGGAGGATTCAAAGTATCTCCTGTTCGGGTAATCATGCATCGCACGATACCGGTACCAATCAAAGTCGGTATCGACAGGGTCCGGAACCGACTTGTCAGTACTAGAGGGCATAGCCTGCGTCGGCACTGGTAGTCCACTTGCCGACGTCAATGCCTCCGGTACCGATGTCGGTATCGGTACTGCTTGAACCGTCTGAAGCAGTTTCAGGGGCATCGATGCCGAGAGAAGAGCCGCCAGACTGCGTTCAATAGCCAAAAATCTCTGGTCTATCGACGCCGCCGATGCCTGGGTATTGGTACTGGGCGAAATGGCCGGTACCCTAGAGCATGGCACCAGTAGTTCTGCGAGGTTGGGGCCTCAAGAATATCCTGGAGCCCCGATGGTGCTTTGGAAGCCGAAGCCTCCCGCCGGGGCAATTTTGCCGGTGTAAGTCCCTCAAGGGCAACACCAGAGGCATCTCGATACTTGGAAGGAGATCTACCCTTTGAGGACCGGCTAGACTTATGTTTAGTTACCTGAGATCCATGGGAGGAAGACGAAGCCCTGGAAGATGTTGATGCCACAGATGCTGCATCGGAGGGAAAAATGGTGCTAAGTTTAGCAGCTCGGTTTTGCCGACTCCTCTTTGACATCATCCCACAGGCAACACACTCGGAGATAGAGTAGTCAGGATCTAAACATTTGAGGCACCACTCATGGGTGTCGGTGACGGAGATGGTACTGCCACACTTGGAACACTTTTTAAACCCAGAGGCGGTTTTTTCCATTGCAGAGGAAAGTTGGGCCTAGTGCCCAAAATGGCACGTGGCACCAGAGGAGAAAAAAGCTGGAAGACTCCAGGAAAATGTTTTTTTTTTTTTTTTTTTTTACAAGTAAAAGAAAGAAAGAACCGGCAGTACCGGTGTAGCGTCGAAGGAAGGCAGATGCGACCACAAAAAAGAAGAATAAAAGGGATATTTTCTGCGGTGACAGGAAGTGCGACCTGCCAGCTCCGCAGAAAACAAAGAACTGGAGAGACACAGTTGGAAAAGGCGGGAAAGGCAGCACGCAGGCGCTGTGGGATGCTCCCAAAGGCTTTCTAATTGGACGCTGGGGAGCGTTCCCGCGCAGGCTCCGTCGGTACCGATGATACCTTATGTGAAGACTACATGCCTGCTTGTTCCTGGAGATAACTGAGTTGCATACCTGTAACGAGTGTTCTCTGTGGTCATCTGAAAAGACCAATGCAGAGGAGTCCTTTCAGTCTTCCATCTACGCTGAGCAAACTTTAAAAGGGGAAGGCCATGTCTGGCTCATTATCCTATTGTCTAAAGAAATTACCTGCTGCAGGTAAGCAGTTCAAGATTTCTGTCAACAAGCAGAAAGATAAGTCCCACAAATGGGTAA
The DNA here is from genome assembly GCA_033557465.1 of Ichthyophis bannanicus. Taxonomy (NCBI): domain Eukaryota; kingdom Metazoa; phylum Chordata; class Amphibia; order Gymnophiona; family Ichthyophiidae; genus Ichthyophis; species Ichthyophis bannanicus. Next base: position 867,111,599 of record CM066035.1, on the reverse strand, counting down.
TCCTCTGTAAGAATTGCCCCCAACAAAAAGATTAAAGTAACCAACCACAAACAAGTGGGACGCCTTTTTTTGCAAGATTAATCTCTCTTTCATTTTTTAAGAAGCCAACCTAAATTAAAAAATGATTGAGGAGGGGGTGGAGTGGAATTCTAATCCTCAAAGAGACTTGGAGGACAGATTGGCCAAACTTACAACTGCATCAGGAATCATCTGTAAATGTGTGTGCCAAAGTCCACTTCACAACCTTGTAGATCTCCCCAAAAGAAACAGATCTTAGATGGGCAATCAATGCTGCCATGGTTCTCACACTATGGGCTTTGACGTGTTCATCCTTTGTTAGACTTGCTTGGGCGTAACAGAAGGGATAATGCAATCTGCTATCCAATTAGAAACAAAGAGCTGTGTGGACTTTCTAAGTGCTTTATCTCTCTCCAGTTAGAAGTCAAAGCCTCCCTTGCAATCCACACTGTGTAAGACTTGTCCACTATTGTGTGTATATTGTCTAGAAAAATGTGCTGTGTGCAAGTCTGATACCACCTTAGGCAGAGCTTAATATAAAATTTTGTTTGGGATGGATTAAAGAATTTATCAGCCCTATACTGATAAGAACTAGCAAATTACTATAAAAGGGTTCCCGACTGGGAAGTTTTTGGGAGCTTTTAAGGGTTTTATTTATGTCAATGTTGAATTGTTATTTATTCAAATGTATTTTTGTTATTTTTACTACAATGTAATTAAGGTTACTATATAACATCGTAAGCCATTCTGATTTTTATTAGACAAATGGCATAGAAGGTGAAATTTTAAATTACCCATTAATTCCTTTCCTTGAGTCTTGCTAGATCAATCCAACAAGTGAGTTATATTCCCCTGCCGGCACATTGAGCCAGACCCCTCCCCCTCAGTACCTCCAGTGTTGGAAGGCAGGAGCATAGCTCACATGCTCCTGCCTCTATGCTACCATTTTTGCAAATGGCAGCACTTGATGCTGCATGGTGTATCCTGGGATGCACCAAGCAGGGTCAGTCTGCCAAATAAGGCAATATTTCAGGGAGACTCGCTGTTGCCACTCCTGTTCTGTATGGTGCTTAATTTACTCAGTACTCTCATCAACCCTTTGTAATACAGATTCAGCTTTAATTCTAAAGAAAGTAACAACCCAGAAAGCATAGTTACTCACCTGTAAAAGGTGATCTCTGGGAACAGCATGAATCAGTCTTCACATTTGGATGACGGTACTGACAGAGCCCCGTGTGGGAACACTCCCCAGCATCCAATAGGAATGCTTTTGGGAGCATCCCTCCACGAATGTGTGCCTGCCTTCCCACCTTCCCAGCAATTCTCCTCAGTTAGGTACAGAGCTTAGAGAAAAACCAGAGGAAAAAACCCACCTAAAACCACCTTCTACAACTCTCAGGAGAGGTGGGAGGGTCGTGAAGACTGATTCCTGCTGTTCCCAGAGATCACCTGTTACAGGTGAGTAATTATGCTATCTTCAGGATCAAACAGGAATGTAATCTTCACATATGGGACTCACCAGCTACCAGCTACTGTGAAGGATGGGGAGAAAACACCAAACCACAACCAGGGTAGAGTAGGGATCCAACAGACCCAACCGCTTGAGCACACTCTCGGTTGAGGTAGCCGGCAGAACAGAGGGCCGGTGGGAAGGAGGTGTAGTTAAGTCCTGAAAAGGTGCCGTAGAACAGCTTGGCCAAAGAGAGCGTCCCTACTGGAATCCTTGTTGAAACAGTAATGAACAACGAAAGTATGAACAAAAGACCATGTGGCAGCTCGGCAAATCTCTGAGATGGAAACAAAGCATAGATTAGTGACTGTGGCGGCCATAGCTCGGACATTATGAGCCATGATATGACCCTCCAGGGAAAGTCCATCTTTTGCATAAGCAAAGGAAATGCAGTTTGCAATCCAGTTAGAAAGGGTACACTTTGTAACTGGTAGGACCAAGTGACTAGAGTCAAATGATAAAAAACGTTGTGAGGATCGTCAATGAGTCTTAGAGATATTGAATTCAATGGGGTCGCGGCTCCGATATCGTACGGAAGCCACTACCACTGTTTAGTAAACATACCCTTAGTTCATTCCAAATAATAGGCCAAAGTTCTCTTGCAATCTAAGGTATGCAGTGTAGCTTCTGTCCGTGAAGAAAGAGGTCGTGGAAAGAAGGTCAGAAGGGAGACCGACTAGTTAAGGTGGAATGGGGAAACCACCTTTGGAAGGAACTTGGGATGGGTTGGGAGTACAATCCTATCATGGTGGAAGCGAGTGTAAGGATCATAATCCATTACAGCTTGCAACTCACTGACTCAATGAGCTAATGAGAGAGCAATTAAGAAACCTTCCAGGTAAGGAACTTCAAAGAAGTTGTAATGAGGGGCTCAAAGGGTGGTTTGAGCAGTTCAGTGAGCACAACATTGAGGTCCCAGACTACTGCAGGTAGCCGGATTGGTGGCTTTGTTAAGAGAAGGCCTCGCATGAAGCAGGCCACTAGAGGATAAACTGAGACAGGATGACCTGAGATTGAACGGTGAGAGGCCAAAATAGCACTAAGGTGGACTCGCACAGAGTTGGACTTTAGACCTATCTTGCAAAGATGGAGAAAATATTGAAGTAGAGGCTCCAATGGACAAGTAAATCGGTTGAGAGCTCTCTGGGAATACCAGAGGGAGAATCTACGCCATTTAAAAGCATCCATCCATCTAGTGGAGTCTTTTCTAGATGACAGTAAAAACTTCCTTAACTTCCTCTGGAAGGTTGAGATGAGATAAGGCTAGGCTTTCAGCAGCCACGCCGTCAACTGTAACGCTCTTAAGATTGGGGTGGAGGAGCATTCCCTGATCCTGGGATAGGAGATTGGGAGCACAGCCGAGTGAGAGGTTGGCCTTGTGCTAGTTGAAGGAGCAGAGGAAACCAGGGTTGACGTGGCCAGAATGGGGTGATGAGGATCATTAGTCCCCTGTCCAGTTGCAATATGAAGAGAGTTTTCGGAATCAATGGAATGGGTGGGAATGTGTAAAGAAGAACATGTCCCTAATGAAGGAGAAACGCATCTGAGACCTGGCTCTGTGAAGATAGAATCCTAGAGCAGAATCGAGGAAGCCGAGCATTGACTGGAGTTGCAAAGAGGTCAATAATGGGAGCTCCCCATAAGCGAAAGATGTGCTGCACTATGTTGCAATGGAGTGTCCACTTGTGTGAGTGAAGGACTCTGCTTAATTTGTCTGCTAATACATTTTGCTGTCCTGGAAGAAAGAATGCTCGAAGAAGCATCTGATGCAACATCGCAAAAATCCAGACACGAATGGTCTCCCTGCAAAGGTAGCGAGATCCGGTTCCTCCTTGCTTGTTGAGGTAATACATGGCTACCTGGTTGTCAGTCTGAATGAGGACTGATTATCCAATCAGCTGAGGAAAGAACACATGAAGGGCACTGGCAATTGTCCTGAGTTCTAAGAGGTTGATGTGGTAAGTAGTTTCTCTGGTGGACCAGAGGCCTTGCGTGGTTCGACCATCTAGATGAGTATTCCAGCCCTGCTTGGAGGCATCTGTCGTCAGAGTACACAGTGGAACAGACATTTGAAAAGGTGACCCGACAAGAAGATTTTGAGCTGTGCATCACCATTTTAGGGAGGCTATTAACTGAGGTGTGATGGTGATCTTGTCCGTGAGACGACATGTGGATTGTTTCTACTGATCTGAAAGAGTCCACTGTACCGTCCGCATGTGAAGGCGAGCATATGGCACAACATGGACTGTGGAGTCCATGTGTCCTAAGAGATGGAGAATGCCTCTCATGCTGAGACTTGTCCGGCTTTGGCAGGGAGTTGACAACTCGATGAGACAGTGGAGCTGATCTCTGGGGAGGAAAGCTCGAGACTGCGATGAACTCTAGTGTTTGTATTGGAGCGAGATGGAACTTTGGGTAGCTGACACAAAGCCCAGATGCTAAAGTACTGAGATGGTGAGTTGGAGCGATACGGTAACTGTGTGAGGGGTATCGCCCTTTATCAGCCAATCGTCTAAGACGGTGCCCAGAGTGCAGAGGTAGGCTGCCACGACTGTTAGGCACTTTGTGAAAGTGGGCTGATGGAAAACCAAAGGGGAGAACTCGGTATTGATAATGGTGTCCCTGGAAGAGGAGGTATTTTCTGTGAGAGGGATGAATTAGGATGCGAGTGTAGGCATCTTTGAGATCTAGAGAGCAGAGCCAGTCTTTTCCTTGAAGGTAAGGAAGTAGGGTCCCTAGCAAGACCACCTTGAACTTCTCCCTTATGAGAAATTTGTTGAGATTGCGGGGATCCAGGATAGGCCAAAAGCCCCGTTTTCTTGGGAATGAAGAAATAATGGAAGTAGAACCCCAGGCCATGTTGAGGGAATGGGACTTCCTCTAGTACTAGAGTTGCTATCTCCTGCGGAAGGAAAGTGGAGTGCAGGCGTTCCATGGGGGACTCCCTTATGAAGTAAGAGGGGGGCAGGTCTTGGAAATTGAGCTGATATCCCACGCTCACAACCTTTAAGGTCCAAGGTTCCAATGTAACAAGGGGCCATCTGTGGGCAAAGTGGATTGATCTACTCGCTATGTGGGTGGGTAACTGTATCTTTACGTCAAGTTTCATCTCTCTCCCTCTTCAAATCCATGCTAGAGGCTTACATCTTTGAGGCCGCTTTTGGATCCTAATCTCTTGTTCCCCTTGTGTCTCCTCTCCCTATTGAACCCCTTATTTCTCTTATACTGTGCTGTCTGTCTTAACTAGATTGTAAGCTCTACAAGCAGGGATTGCCTTCTTTATGTGTTTGTACAGTGCTGTGAATGCCTTGTAGTGCTATATAAATGATTAATAGTAGTAGTAGTGGAATCCTTTGAGGGGAGAATGGCTATGCCCTCCTGGAAGTAGTCAAAAAACAGTTGTGGGTTGTTGCTATGGAGATGGCTGAGGTTTAGCAGCTTTAGGCTTTCTGGACTGACATGGGCCCTGCTGTCTTTGCTGTGGTTGCTGAGGTTGATAGGAAGAATAAGTAGGGTAAGAAGGATAATACTTTTTCTTCCTGGGATAGAAAGCCTTCTTGGCAGGAGCTTTCTTTTTAGCTGGATCAGCTGTTTTCCCGAGATAAGGCATTTCATGGTGAGATCATCCGTCTCTATCTCTCACCTGCCTTCTCCCGCTATCCCTTACCAAACAGGTTGTTGAAGGAATATTGGCCAGCTTACCTTGAACCCATTGTTTTATTCAACGTTACTGTTTACAATTAGTTCTTACATTCATTTCCTTTAATTCTCAATGTTTGTGGGAGAATTATTAGGATGATGCCATTTTTTTATATGTACTATATGCCACATTTATTTTGTCAATATTTGTGCCACTGTTAATGTTATTTTATCTTTGGATCTCAGCATATTAAAAGTTAATATGATTTTGACAGAGTTCACCACTGATTTATATGCTTTTATACAGCTTGTTTAAACTTGCGATTTACAGAAAGGACTAATTGGTGATGGAATAATGTTGTGTTTAGATGTTTTGACCTTAATGTGTTGGTTAAAACATACAGCTATCCTTGGTAGTCTGTTTAATTATGATGATTAATATTACAATTTCATTATATTTGAAGGATTTACTGGTTTTCTCATGATTGGTGTCATCATTGGAAGGTTCCTCCTTAAATTCAATAACATTACTTGTCTTTCACCTCTTAATGGCGCCAAATCACTTAGTTTAAAGCTCAGCGTTCTCTGAAGCAGCTTTTCTTTACCTTAATGCCATATATGAAGGATGCATAGCTGAGCGCTGCAAAGGCAAGCATTTTTTAAAATTACATTCATTGGGGTAGCACCTTATGCTGGTAATTGACTTGAGGTTTTTAATTTGTGAAGATCTCTGTTTTGGCCCCTCTTATAGTGTCCTTAGAAGCATATGTATATAATACTGATACCTGAAGGTTTTATCTCTTTGGTAACCCCTTCACTGGCACTTTTTATTTGTTCATTCATACACAATACCAATACCTGCAGGCTTTATTTTTTAGACAAGTCCTTCATGGGTACTCTTCATTTATCCATTCATTCATATCCTACTAAAAATCGCCTTTACACTATAGATTGCTTCCTGATGACATACGAGTGATGTTAAGTATTCATCGTTTTAAGAAAGAGTGAGTATATACATTTTTAGTATGGCATATTTGCAGAGGCGGCTCAAGGCAATCTGCTGCCTGAGGCGAGAGATGAGATGGTGCCCCCCCCTCTTCTGAGCCGGGGGGAGAGGCTTTCTCAAAACTGCAGTCAGGAGCTGAACCAAATCAAAAAGTAAATTAGATAATGTGGAGGAAATAAAAAGATGTTCGCACACCACAGAACTAAAAGATAGCGAGAACCACTGCACAGTTTAGAACATCAAATTAAATAACATTTTTATTTTGTTATAAACTGTGTTATGGTTGTTGATTTTTCTTTTTAAACATATATTTTGCATTCACAGAACCACCCCCCCCTCAACAGAGCAGAACTAGGACATCCACCCAAAAAACTCAATATCTAATTTAAAAAAATATATCAGATTCTGGCCATCTCACTAAAACATTCTCCAGTACCAAGCATATTGTGAACTAATACAAAACTCTACAAAAGTCATTGATGATCTACAAGGCCAAATCAACCATATCATACCAGCATAAACTTCCAAAACTCATACAACAAGGGGCCTACCAAGATAATAGCAGCACTATAAATACTGTAGCAGGCCCTAGAACATCCATACACCTATTGAAAAGCTAAACAAGTCAAATTACTACAGTACAGGTCCCTTCGTATAAACTCCATGTTAACAGAACGCCTGGCCCTGTCAGTCACATACTCAGAACACAGACCCTCACCAAGTACAGAATAAGTGAGGATAACCTGAAGTGAAAATAAAAATATGTAGATAAAAATTAAACTGAAAGCCCAAGACTACGGACTCTGCATGCAATGCAATACCAGAGAAATAAGAGAATCATTTCCCTGTACTGTGTAAAATATAAAAATAGTGCAAATTCCAATCACTCATTTGAAAATAAAATTATTTTTTTCTACCTTTGTTGTCTGACCATTTTATAATCTGATCATGCTGGTCTCGATCTGAGACTTCTGTTTTCTTCTGTCTTCTCTTGGCTCTCTTTCTATAGTCTCTACTACATCTGCCATTTTTTTTTCTCTCCTTTTGTTTTCTTCACTTCCTTCCATCTTGGATATTTATTTTTTTCTTTCCAACTTTCTTCCATTTATTTCTCTCTCTCTGACCACCCAGATTTCACTACTCCTTACTATCCAGTTCTCAATCTCACTTTTTTTTATGCTGTTTACCTACCGCTTTTCAACCTTCACCCCTAGTCCTTCCATTCCCCAGCTCTTCTTCCTCTGTATGTTGTCCAGCATTTGTCCTCCTGTCTCCCTCCCCCATTGTCCAGCATGTCTCCCTACTTCCCCCATCCAACATTTGTCTCCCGGTTTTTCCCCTCCAGCATTGGCTTCTTGCCCCCTCCTCTGTTGTCCAGCATTTGTCCCCCTGTCTCCCTCCCATTGTCCAGCATTTGTCCTCCTGTCCCCCCCCCCCATGTGTTGTCCAGCATTTGTCCTCCTGTCTCCCCCCCACTGTCCAACACTTGTCCTCCTGTCTCCCCCCCCATTGTCCAGCATTTGTCCTCTTGTCTCCCCCTTGTTGCACACTATTTGTCTCCCTGCTTCCCCTTCTCCAGCATTTGTTTTCCTGACCCGCTTCCCTGTTGTCCAGCATTTGTCCCCCTATCTCCCTCCTTTGTCCAGCATTTATCCCTGTCTCTCCCCTTTGTCCAGCATTTGCCCCCCCCGTCTCCCCTCTGTCAAGCATTTAGCTCCCTGTCTCTCCCCTTTGTCCAGCATTTGCCCCGTCTCTCTCCTTTGTCCAGCACTTGTCCCCATGTCTCTCCCCTCTGTCCAGCATTTGCCCCCGTCTCTCCCGTTTGTCTAGCACTTGTCCCCCTGTCTCCACCCTTTGTCCAGTATGTCCCCTTTCTCCCCCATTTGTCCAGCAATTGTCCCCCATCAACCCCCTTTGTCCAGCATTTGCCCCCCATCTCTACCTTTTGTCTAGCACTTCTCCCCCCGTCTCTCCCCTTTGTCCAGCATTTGTCCCCGTCTCTCCCCTTTGTCCAGCATTTGCCCCCATCTCTTCCCTTTGTCTAGCACTTGTCCCCCTGTCTCCCCCCTTTGTCCAGAATTTGCCCCCTGTCTCCCCTCCCTCCACCTGCACCTCTCTTCCTGCAAACGATCATCTGGCAGAGGCACTCTGGCTGTTTTTATTTTAGATTTTGCCGCCTCTGGCCTCCCGCCCTTTTTTTCCTTAAGAATGCTTGCAGCGAGAAAAAAAAGCAGCAGGAAGGCCGAGGCAGGCCAGAGGCTGCAAAATTTAAAATTAAAACAGAGCCAGAGTGCTGCCAGCATCTGAGTGCTGCCATCGCTGCAGGTGGCCTCATGGTAGAACCGCCCCTGCATATATTTTGACAATATGTTATGCATCACACCTATGGTTCCTCCTCGTCCAGACACTAGCATTGGCGACTGAAGATATATTTTAATTACTCTGCATGACTTATTTCCATGTCTATGATTCCTCCTCGTCCAGAAGCTGGTACTAGTGACTGTAGATATATCGTAACTACTCTGCAAAATCTCTAATGTTGCTACAGTCTCTTTTTTATTTTGATCACTGATGGATTTGTATTAGATATGCTTCCTTATGATATAATATGTGTTTGCCCATGCTTTCGCTATAGATTGTAACCGTAGCCAGGTATACTCTCTTTGATTTATTTGATTGTTTTTAATACTAATTTATTTGTTATTTATTACATATTCTTATTGTATATTTAAATGTTTTATATTTTACTCTTTTTGAGGCTTTTAACCCCCTGAAAAAGACAGTAGGCGTGTGTTGTGCTGAAATGCAGTTTTGCCACTTCTTCTCAGACTCCAGAGCAACAAGGGTGTTCTGCTCCAGCCCATTCCTTCCAGGCAACTGACAGGGAAGAGGAGGGGAGAGGGTAAGCCTAGAGCAGAGCACACCACAGTCACTCTACTCCCTCATCCAGTCCCTCTTCTCCTATTGTTCCTGCTAGTGGCTTGCTCACTCCCTCCTTGGCTTCACAGTTCCACTATTTTTTTGTCTACAAATTAAGCCCCGCTGACACTGCCATACAATGTTCAGTGCTGTGACCCTTTGAGACCAACTTCAATGCAAGAAATCCTTCTCCATCAATGAAGAGAAGAACAGTGCCACCTATCACTCAGCGCCAACAATTAATGGCATGGCTCCTTGGTGCCGATACCTATGGTGCCAACTAGGTGCTGGACTTCAAAGATGTGCCAAAGATGTTCAGAAGTTTTAATCTTTGGAATCAGTTGGCCCTCGGTGATATCTTGGTGCAGATGCTACAACTAGAGACATCACTGTCTTGCCCAAGACAACAGATGCAAGCTTTATGCTACTCTGTAAATGACATCTTTCTATGCATTTCAGGTACCTTTTGCAACCCCTAGCCTGGTTCATGTTGAGGAAAACTGACCAAAAATGGAAGTAAGGATGAGGTTGAGAACTACAGGCTGGTTAGTCTGACCTCTGTGGTGAATAAAATTAAGAGAAATACTGCTGGAACAGAGGATAATGAGGTTTCTGGAATCCAATGGATTGCAGGATCTGAGGCAGCATGGGTTTACTAGACTAAGGTCTTCTCAGACAAATCTGATTGATTTCTTTGATTGGGTGACCAGAAAGTTGGACTGAGGGAGAGCCCTACATGTGGTGTACTTGGATTTCAGTAAAGTCTTTGACACCGTTCCGCACGGGTGACTTAATAAACTGAGCACCCTAGGAATAAACCCTAAAGCGACTGACTGGGTAAGAAACTGGTTGAGTGTGAGGTGACAAAGTGTACAGGTATATGGAGCTTACTCTGAGGAGAAGGATGTTACCAGTGGTGTGCCATAGGGATCTGTCCTTGGTCCGATTCTTTTTAACATCTTTCCTAGTGATATTACAGAAGGGCTGTCGGATAAGGTTTGCCTCTTTGCGGATGATATCAAAATTTGCAATAGACACTCAGGAAGGAGTAGATAACCCAAGCAGGATCTAGCTAAGTTTGAAAAATGGTCAAGAATTTAGAATCTGATATTTAACGCTAAAAAATGCAGAGTCATGCATTTGGACTGCAAAAATCGAAGAGAGTGGTACAATATAGCACAGTTACTTACCTGTAACAGGTGATCTCTGGGAACAACAGGAATAAGTCTTCACATATGGGTACGTCGGTACCGATGGAGCCTGCGTGGGAACGCTCCCCAGCTTCCCAAAAAGGAAAGCTTTTGGGAGCATCCCACAGCGCCTGCGCGCTGCCTTCCCGCCTTTCCTAACCGCCTCTCCTCAGTTCGAGTTTTAAAGCTGACACAAAAGAGAGAGAGAGGAAAGGAAAGACAGATAGAGAGATACAACTCCTAGGGGAGGTGGGAGGGTTGTGAAGACTTATTCCTGCTGTTCCCAGAGATCACCTGTTACAGGTAAGTAACTGTGCTATCTCCAGGAACAAGCAGGAATGAGTCTTCACATATGGGGACTCCCTAGCTAAGATGCCTGGGAGATCCCCAAGGATATGAGAACCTGGGAAGGGTTCTACCTCCTCCTATGGATCTCAGGCATCTATCCAGGGAAGGAGGGTAGGAGTTGATTAAGAATGGAACAGGTGTTTGAGAACAGCCTGACCAAACAAGGCATCCCGGCGGGAGTCCTTGTCCAAGCAGTAATGGGCTGTGAAGTCATGAACCGAGGCCCAGGTGGCTGCTCGACAGATCTGGTCGATGGACACAGAATTCAGATGAGCCATAGAGGCGGCCATGGCCCTTACATTATGAGCTGTGACATGGCTCTCCAGAGAAAGGTTCTTACTCTGGTAGGCGAAAGAAATACACTGAGCAATCCAATTGGACAGTGTCCTCTTAGAGACTGGAAGTCCCAAATGAGAGGGATCAAAAGCAACAAAGAGCTGGGAAGACTTCCTATGTTGCTGTATCCTTTGTAAGTAAAAGGCAAGAGCTCTTTTACAATCCAGAGTATGAAGATTCTTCTCTGCACTTGATGCATGAGGAGCTGGAAAAAAGACAGGTAAATATACCTCTTGATTAAGATGAAAAGGTGAAACCACTTTAGGCATAAAGTGTGGATTGGTCCTAAGGACTACCTTATCATGATGGAACCTTGTATAAGGTGGATTAGCCACTAAGGCCTGCAGCTCACTGATGCAGCGAGCTGAGGTGACTGCAATGAGGAAAATAACCTTCCAGGAAAGAAATTTCAAGGAGGTGGTGGCTAAGGGTTCAAAAGGAGGCTTTATAAGCTGACCAAGAACCAGATTTAAATCCCATGCCACCGGAGGAGGCCTAATGGGAGGTTTAGTCAAAGTTAGGCCTCTCATGAATCTTGCAATAAGAGGATGAGAGGAAATAGGTTGTCCATTGATAGGCTTAAGGGATGCTGCAATAGCACTCAAATGGACCCTTACTGAATTCGTCTTAAGGCCTGCATTGGAAAGATGCAGGAGGTATTCCAATAGAGAATTCAAAGGTAGTGCTAGAGGGTCGAGACCCCTTTCAGCACACCAAATGGAAAATCTTTTCCATTTAAAAGCATAGGAACGCCTAGTGGAAGGTTTTCTGGAAGCATGGAGGATATCCTTCACTTGTTGAGAAAGATTCCAGCCTTGAAGGTCTAGGCCTTCAGTAACCAAGCTCTGAGGTGAAGCGACTTGGGGTTTGGGTGCCACAAAGTCCCCTCCTCCTGGGACAGAAGGTCTGGAGCAGCTCCCAAGTCCAGGGAGGGGGCTTGGGAGAGATGCAGAAGTAGAGGGTACCACACTTGGCGTGGCCAGCGTGGAGCTATGAGGATCATAGATCCTTGATCCCTCTGGAGTTTGAACAGAGTCTTGGGAATCAAGGGAATGGGTGGAAAGGCATACAGGAAGCCCTGACCCCAGTGAAGGAGGAAGGCATCCTTGGCCTGAACTCCCTGACACGGAATTCTGGAACAGAACCGTGGAAGTTTGGCATTCCACGGACTTGCAAAGAGGTCTATGTCCGGGGTTCCCCATTCTTGGAAGATTCTGAGTACCTGATCCATGTGCAGGGACCATTCGTGTGGGAGCAGAACTCGACTGAGTCTGTCTGCCCAAGAGTTTTGGATTCCTGGGAGGTATACTGCCAGGAGATGGATTTGATGCTCTCTGGCGAAGGCCCACAATCTTAAAGCTTCGCTGCAAAGCGACAGAGAGCCAGTTCCTCCTTGCTTGTTTATGTAAAACATGGCTACTTGATTGTCCGTATGAATGAGGACTGTCTTGTAGCTGAGCAGGGTATGAAAGACCTTGAGAGCTAGAAAGACTGCTTGAAGCTCCAAGTGGTTGTTGATATGAAGAAAGGTCTCCTGTGGGGACCAAGTGCCTTGAGTGGAGAGGTCTTGTAGATGAGCTCCCCAACCTGTTTGGGAGGCATCTGTTGTGAGGGTTGCTTGGGGCAACAACTGTTGGAAGGGGGACCCCAGCAACAGATTTTGAGTGGACATCCACCATTGGAGAAACCAAAAGAGACGTTTGGAGGTTGCTATTTGGTCTGAGAGAGCTCCTGATGCTTGAGTCCACTGGGTGGACAAAGTCCACTGGGCTGCTCTCATGTGTAGGCGAGCATAGGGTACCACATGCACTGTGGAAGCCATGTGGCCTAGCAGTTGTAGCATCTCCCGGGCAGTTAAGTGGCTCTTTGACTGAATCTGGGAGGCTAACTGCACTAAACGTTGGCAACGGGCCTGAGGAAGGTAGGCCCGTGCAGTGGTAGTATCCAACCAGGCCCCTATGAATTCTAGGGACTGAGTAGGGGTGAGCTGAGACTTTGGGAGGTTTACCACAAGTCCCAGATTCTGCAGAATGCGTCTTGTGCGGTCCAGGGAAATCTGGGCCTCTGACTGAGATGGAGCTTGGATGAGCCAGTCATCCAGGTATGGGAATACAAATATTCCCAGAGTGCTTAGAAATGCAGCTACTGTTGCCATGTATTTGGTGAACACTCTTGGAGCAGAGGCCAGACCAAAAGGAAGCACCCTGTTTTGATAATGTTTTCCTTGGAAAAGAAAATGGAGGAATCTTCTGTGAGATGGATGGATGAAGACATGTGTGTACGCATCCTTGAGATCTAGAGAACAAAGCCAATCCTGACTTTGAAGGTATGGAAGGAGAGTGCCCAGAGAAAGCATCTTGAACTTCTCCTTGCATAGAAATTTGTTCAATTCCCTGAGATCTAATATGGGTCTGTATCCCCCTGTCTTCTTTGGAATGAGAAAATAGGGGGAGTAAAACCCTGACCCTTGTTGAAGGGGAACTTCTTCTATTGCCCCTTGGGCAAGAAGAGTAGCCACCTCTTGACCTAGAAGGTCGAGAAGAGATGTGGGAGAATTGAAGTGTCTCACCATGGTGTGGGGAGGAAGATCTGAGAAATGAAGTTTGTAGCCCTCTCTTATGATGGAGAGGGTCCACTGCTCTGATGTAATCTGCTTCCATCTGGGAGCAAAATGAGCTAACCTTCCTGGAATGGTGAGAGGTTCTGGCTGTTTTAAAGCCAGAAAGGCTAAGTTCTCTAGCATCAAGTCAAAAACCCTGAGGAGGTTGGGTCTGCTGAGTTGCAGCAGCCCCTGTAGTCTTAGGCCTGGCCTGTTTAGGTTGCTGACGCTTAGTAGCAAAGCGACCTGTAGAGGATTGTTGGCCAGAAGCAGAAGGGAATCTGCTCTTTTTGAAAAAATACTTCTTGAAGGGTTTTTTCTTGGCAGGAATGGAGGTTGACTTTGAAAGTCTATCCAGAGCAGAATTTTCTGCATCCATTTGAGTGGCTTTTATTTGCCATTCTTTGCCAAACAGGTTTTCACCTGTACAGGGAAGATTTCCTAAGCCATCTTGGACCCAGGGTTCTAAATCAGAAGCTTGGAGCCAAGCAATTCTGCGAGCAGCTATGGCAATGCCAGAAGCTCTGCTGGCACCTTCAAAGGAGTCAAAGGCTGCCCGGTTGGAAAACTTTGAAATGTCTTGAGTATGCTTAAGCCAAATGAGGAATTCATCCCTTTTATCCTCTGGCAGAAAAGGGAGGAAAGTGTGCAGCTTATCTGCAACCTCCTTTAGAAACATACCCATGTAAAGACTATAGGAGTTGATTCTGGCAATGAGCATACTGGCTTGGAAGATTTTTCTACCAAAAGCATCCAAGGTCCTGCATTCTCTTCCTGGAGTAGAAGAGTGTCTCTTTGTACTCTTTATCCTCTTCATAGCTGACTGCACCACAATGGAATGGTGAGGAAGCTGTGTTTTATGAAAACCAGGACAGGGAGGGACACGATACATAGTGTCCAATCTGCGAGAATGAGGAGAGATAGTGAGAGGAGTCTCCCATAAATCAATCATGTGTTCATAAAGAATCTCATGAATTGGTAAGGTGACTGCCTCTTTAGGAGCCTTAGAATAACCCAAAATATCTAATTTTTTTGCTCTAGGCTCTGATTCAGAGGTTACTGAAATTGAAAGTCCTTTAGCTACTTCTCTTATGAAGTCTTGAAAGGACAAGTCCTCTGGAGGAGACATTCTTCTTTTTGGAGAAGGCGGCTCTTCAGGAAGGGCTATGGATACTTCAGCAGACTCCTCTGATGTATCAGAATCACCAGAGGAATCAAAGTACCGTCTGTCAGGGTGCTCTTCTAACGCTCGGTACGTGTATCGAGCAGTATCGACATCGGGCGTCATCGGTACCGGATCGGTACCGATGAGCAGCCCTGGACAAGGAACCGCTGCAGTCGGTATCCTGGTCGATGCCGATGCAGTCGGTACCGGTATCGGCGCTGGTGCCGGTACCCGAGTCGATACCAACAACGGAGTTTGTTGTGGTATCAACGGCGTCGCAGCTTGAATGAAGGCACTGATATAGCCTGCTGCATGGACAGAACATTGTGATCCATCGACGCCATGAATGCCTGGAACTCGGTACCGGAAGGTTGTGCCGGTACCCCAGAGCATTCTAACAGGTGATCGGTCGAGGCCGTGCCATCGATGTCAACCTGTAACCCCATAGGTGGAGCTTTGGAAGCCGGAGCTTCCCGCCGGGATTGTTTTGCCGGTGCAGGATCCTCGAGGGCAAGCCCGGAGGCATCTCGATGCTCAGAGGGAGATCTACCCTTCGAGGACCGGCTGGATTTATGTTTGGTTACCTGAGATCCATTGGGGGAAGAAGCAGCCCTGGAAGATGTCGATGCCACCGAAGCTGCATCAGCGGGAAACAGCACATGGAGCTTAGCTGCTCGGTTCTGTAAACCCCGTTTAGACATCAAAGAGCAGGACGGACAATCCGAAATGGAGTGTTCAGGACCCAAACATTTAAGACACCATTCATGGGTGTCCGTAACAGAAATAGTACCGCTGCACTTAGTGCATTTCTTAAACCCGGAGGCTGGTTTTTCCATGAGGAAAATTTCTTGTGAGGCCTAAGGCCCAAAGAGAAAAAATACACTAAGTGAGGGAAAAATATATAGTTTTTTTTTTTTTTTTAAAGAAAAGAAAGAAAAGACCGGCGGTACCGGTCCGGAGTCGGGGGAGGCAGACACGCGACCAAAGAAATAAAATAAAACAAAGAACTTCTTCAGCGGTGACAGGGCTCGACCTGCTGGCTCCGCGGCAAAGAAGAACTGAGGAGAGGCGGTTAGGAAAGGCGGGAAGGCAGCGCGCAGGCGCTGTGGGATGCTCCCAAATGCTTTCCTTTTTGGGAAGCTGGGGAGCATTCCCGTGCAGGCTCCGTCGGTACCGATGTATCCATATGGGAAGACTCATTCCTGCTTGTTCCTGGAGATAGGCAGTAACATACTTCTGTCCAAAAAAGAGAAGCGAGACCTGAGCATGATTGTTTCTGATAATCTTAAAGATGCTAAACAGGTAGAAAAGGCAACGGCAAAAGCCAGAAGGATGCTTGGGTGCATAGGGAGAGGAATGGCCAAGCAGGAAAAAGGAGGTGATAGTGCCTTTGTATAAGTCTTTGGTGAGACCTCATTTGGAATATTGTGTGCAATGCTGGAGACCACATCTACAAAAGGATATACAGTAAACAGGATGGAAGTGCAGAGGGTGGCTACCAAAATGGTCAGTTGTCTTCATTATAAACCATATGTAGACACTTAAAGATCTCAATATGTATACTTCAGAGGAAAGGCAGGGGAGAGGAGATATGATGGAAATGTTTAAATACCTCTGTGGCATAAATGCACAGGAGGAGAGCCTCTTTCAATTGAAAGAAAGCTCTGCAACAAGGGGACACAGGATGAAGGTGAAAGGAGATAGGCACAGGAGTACTATGCGGAAATATTTCTTTATGGAAAGAGTGGCATGGAATATAGTAGTTGATATGAAAGGGCAGACTAGATAGAAACATGATGGCAGAAAAAGACCATATGGCCTGTTTACTCAATCAAAATTAAAACAGATACAGGATTCCAGCCAGCCCCCCAACAAACTAGGATGACATGACCTGCTGATCCTTTACAAGCAATCCAGGAGGGTTGAACACGAGAAGACAAATATCCAAAGGAGATATTGCCCGATTAAAAGGTGAAGAACAAGGAATTTCTGCAACGTTTTGAAAGAAACTTGACCTCCAATTATGAAACATACCCAAGAGCCAAACAGAGAGAGAACAGCAAAGCTCACTGCAAGAGGTAATAGAAGATATGGAGGCCACCAAGCACCAATCCAGCACCACCAGGAATACTTGGTCAAGATGAGATGCTATGCTCTGCAGTACTCAGCCTAGTAACAGCCATTGGGGAAAGTCATACTGAAGCCCCAACTGTGGCACTACTGCAGAAAGGCATCCAGTCCTGCTGACTCCATTCCTTGCGGCAACAGAAAAATCGCAGAACCTTGGTGTCATTAAATCCATAATGAGTGTGTCGCAAGGAAAAGTGCAGGCCCAGCACAACATTTTTTACTTAATTTTTTTTTATTAAAGATTCCCTTATAAAGATACAATACAGCATCCCGGTTCACCTTCTCGGTCACATTCATAATTATCTTAAGAAGCCCAATCCTCCCTCCCCTCCTCCATTCCCCCTCCCTCTACCCACCCTTGCATTCACACATCCCAAACCAAATCACCTCCTTTTTCAATGTTTACACCACCAGGACCAAAACCCTTTTCGTATTGCCTCCACATTCTCACACTTCCCATGCCATACAGCTGTAAGTCTCTGCAATTCATAATAATTATGCAGCCTGTAATAAAAGTCTTTCATTGAAGGCATTCCACTCCACCTCCAGTTAGCTGCAATCTCACTCCTTGCAGCCACTACAGCATATTTCAGAAATTCCCAATATTTTGTCTGTATATCACTCATATAATTTATGCAACAAAAAAACTACAGGATTCTTATCCAAGGGAAAGCCCGCCACTTCTTCCATCACAGAAATACATCTCTCCTAATATGCCCTAACCTCTGAGCACCCCCACCACACATGGTAGAAAGTATGCCCCCCCAAACCCTCCAACACTGATCTTCCCCAGCCCCAAATCATACTCAATCACTGAGGGGTCAAGTGCCAGTGATATAATAGTTTTAAATGATTTTCAACAATATTTGTGGCCACTGAAATCTTTCAGATATTTTGAAATATTTTCTTCTTCTCCTTAGGATCCAATGTCTCCCCTAGATCCTGCTCCAATTGTTTCAAATGGCATTTGAGCTCCTCTGAGTTCATATCCAGCGCTTGATAGAGTTTGGATATTATCTCCTTATCCCCCCATCACCCCTGATATATGGTTTCCATGAAGGTCTTCCTTACACCCAAATCCCTCCATGCCTCCCCCCATCTTCATATAATGTCATAACTGGAAATACCCAAACCTATCCATCCAGTCTAGTCCAAACAGTTCCCACAGCACCTCAAAGGTGATAATCTCCCCCTCCTCCTGACCCAGGCTATAGTTAGCTCCTTCTCTCCCCATCCTTTAAATACCCGCATACATAGCCCAGTCGTATTGCACCTAATTGGCGCCAAACCCCACTCTCCACCAGACGGCCAATCAGGGCCTTGCAGCACCAGCCAGCACCTTTAAAGAGAAGCGCCTCCTGGCGCACAATGAACTTTGCCTCCAGCTCCCTCCTGAGCCCCAATCGAGAGCGGGAGGCGCCAAACCTTCCCGCTCTACACCAGAAGGCCAATCAGGGCCTTGCAGCACCAGCCAGCACCTTTAAAGAGCGTGCCTCCCAGCATGCCTGTGCCCAAGGGCCTCGCCAGAGGGCCCTTTGGCGTGGTCCTTAGGCGGGGCACTTAGTCTAAAAGAAATAATAAAAAAAACAAACACCACACCTATAAAACCCACTACGCAGTTGAACAAGGAATCTCTAGGCCCGGTCTACACCTCACCAGCAACTGCACTCATTACCAGCGCATAAAGGACCACAGCAGCCGACGTGTCAAGTAATTCACAAGCAATTTAATTCCTCCGGTTCCTCACAACCTTGGAACCCCGATCAAGAGAAGTAGCAGCAGATCTGAATCACACCAGCTCCCCCCACTCTCGAGCTACAAGAACGTTTCTGCAACAATGAGCAAGCAAAGTCTGCTGTCGGATAGGTATGCCTCTTAACTTCTAATTTCTTATCGTTTGCTGTACATAACTACCAGGGTCCCTCTCCCTCTAAAAATTGGAAGGTCAATCCTACAAGTCCAACAGTGTTTCATTACAAAGATACACCAATTTCAGCAGATATGCATCCTGTATTTTCATTAATATTCATTGGCCTTCTTATTTCTCTAACATTATTTACTACATCTCAGGCCCTTTACCCATCTGGCTACCCAATACGTGTCATTCACACATTCCACCGACCTACCGCTGAAGTGAAAAGCTTTAATCCATTCTTTAACAGAGCTGAGCGCAAGCAACGTCTATTCCAGATTAACCTCAATGAAGTGGGTCACACTAATGCTAATCCCAACAATACTACTCCCAGTTTAAAATGCTCTATCATCAACCCACGCTCTATCAGGAATAAAATACCTCTGATAATTGACAACTGATAATAACAGACATTTTATTCATAATTGAATCATAACTAACGACAAACGACACAGTATTGATCAATCAACTAAAACCAATAGAGTACGACATATTCAATCACCAAAGAATAAATAAAAGAGGAGGAGGAGTAACCATATTAGCAAGGAAAAATTTGCATCTAACAAAAGGCATAAGTGAAATCGCTCAAAACATGGACTTTCTCCTAGTGGAAATCACGAGCATGCTCTTATGCCTAATTTACAATCCTCATCATCAAAAGGTGAGGATCTGGCTAACATCACCGACTACCTGTGCAGCAAAATCACTTCTAATAGATTCACAATTGTTTTAGGCGACCTAAACCTGCCCTCAGCCTCAACACATATAGCACAAGGGTTTATGGAGACTATGGATGCCCTGGGCTTCAAGCAAATAGTTCAAGACTCCACTCATATTAAAGAAATACCCTGGACCTCATTTTTATCCAGCAAGGGTGGTCAAGCGCTATCTTGGTCCCAAAGGTACAGATCCAACAAATTCCTTGGTCTCACCACCACACCTATTCAATTCAGTATCCTGTCCCTTCCCAGCAGAGCAAATACTAATCCAATCTTCTATCAGCGTAGAAAGTTCCGCCAATTTGACAAGGATCAATTCTTAAAAGAAGTCTTACCACAGCTTCAAATGGACACTAAGAATACCGATTTACTCATAAGCAGATGGAACTCGACGATCATCCAATCAGCCACCTTCTCTAACATCCCCACAACTCCTAAGCCCTAAGCAAGGAAAAGTGCAGTATGGTACACTAAAGATGTTAGATTATTAAAAAAACAGCTAAGAAAGTTAGAAAGGAAATGGAAAAAATCTAAACGTGAAACCAAGTAACCTTCTTCAGCAAATTGGAAGAATACAAATCATTAACAACAAGCGAAATTACCATACCAAGCTAATATCAGCACTGAACAAGACAAGGGAAATGTTTGATATAGTTAAATCTCTAACAACCAACCCAAAGGAAGATAACTCCACGCTCGCCCAGATGCATATGCCATGGCCAACTACTACAAAGAAATGGTGGGCACGATAGCATTATCATAGTAACATAGTAAATGACGGCAGATAAAGACCAGTATGGTCCATCTAGTCTGCCCAGCAATATGATAGGTGTAGGTGCACCCCTTCCCATGTCTTTTAGGGAGTAGCTGCACCCCTACCCGTGTCTTTGCTTAGTGGTGCACCCACCAGGAGCAGGTGCACCCCTCCCCATGTCTGCACCCCTCCCCATATCTTTATTTGTTTGTTTAGGGGTGAACACACCGCTCCTCCCCCCATTGCTCCATGTAGGACACCCCTATTTGTTGAGAAATTAGATGGTTCGTTTTATTTTGATTTAATCTTGTTGCTGTAAAGTGATCCACAGTGTCTGTCCCAGGCCACTCTGAATTCCGTCACTGTGTTTGTCCTCATCACCTCCATCGGGAGGGCATTCCAAGCATCCACCACCCTTTCAGTAAAAAAATATTTCCTGACACTGCCTTTCAATTTACCACCTAGCAGCTTCATGTTATGCCCTCTAGTTTTACAGCTTCCCCATCTCTGGAAGAGGTTGGTTTGTTCATTATTTCTCTTTAAGTATTTAAAGGTCTGAATCACATCTCCCCTATCCCTCCTCTCCTCAAAAGTGTACATATTTAGGTCTTCAAGTCTCTCCTCATAAGGCTTCTGACGCAGGCTCCAAATCATTTTGGTCACCTTCCTCTGAACAGCTTCCATTCTTTTTATATCCTTTGCAAGATACGGTCACCAAAACTGAACACAGTATTCCAAGTGAGGCCTCACCAGAGACTTATTACAGTGGTACTAGTACCCCTTCCTTTCTGCTGGTAATTCCTCTTTGAATGTAGCCCAACATCCTCCTGGCTTTTGCCACCGCCTTGTCGCACTGTTTTGCCACCTTGAGATCTACAGAAATCATCACACCGAGGTCTTTCTTCTGCTCCGTGCACACCAACCTCTCGCCCCCTATTGTGTACATTTCCCTTGGATTCTGCTACCCAAGTGCATGACACTGCACTTCTTCACATTAAATCTTAATTGCCAAGCATCACACCATTCCTCCAGCTTTTGCAGATCCCTCCTCATGTTAAGCACTCCCTCGGGAGAGTCCACTCTGTTGCAAATTTTCGTGTCATCTGCACAAAGACAGACCTTTCCATTCAGTCCTTCAGCAATTTCACTCACAAATACATTGAACAGTGCCAGGCCTAGGACCGAACCCTGAGGCACCCCGCTAATCAACTTTCTTTCATCCGAGTGAGCTCCATTTATCATCACCTTCTGTCATCTGTCAGTCAACCAATTTCTGATCCAGTTTACCACCTTGGGACCCATCCCCAAACTACTGAGTTTATTGATAAGCCTCCTATAAGGGACAGTATCAAAGGCTTTGCTGAAATCCAGGTAGATGACATCCATCGCGTGTCCTTGATCCAGTTCTCTGGTCACCCAGTCAAAGAGCTCAATGAGATTTGTCTGGCAAGATCATCCCTCGGTAAAGCACAGTTAACAGGTGATCTCTGGGAACAGCAGGAATAAGTCTTCACATATGGGTACGTCGGTACCGACGGAGTCTGCGCGGGAACGCTTCCCAGCGTCCAATCAAAGAGCTTTTGGAAGCATCCCACCACGCCTGCGTGCTGCCTTCCCGCCTTTCCCAACTGCCTCTCCTCAGTTAAGTTTTAAAGCTGAGACAAAGAGAGAGAGAGAGGAAAGGAAAGATAGATAGAGATACAACTCCTGGGGAGGTGGGTGGGTTGTGAAGACTTATTCCTGCTGTTCCCAGAGATCACCTGTTACAGGTAAGTAACTGTGCTATCTCCAGGAACAAGCAGGAATGAGTCTTCACATATGGGGACTCCCAAGCTGAGATGCCTGGAGTCCCAGCATGTTATAGGTTGGAACATGCTATCCCCCACAACACCAGGCATCCTGAGGATGGAGGGTAGGAGTTGAAGAGAGAAAGGTGCTGTGGAACAGTTAACCTAGCATAGGATTACAGACAAGGAGTCCATGTGTGGATGATAATTGTCATCAATGATATTGCAAAAAAAAAATATTGCAATATGGACCTCCCCTAACAGGACTTCAGAGAAGTATGGAGGTTCATGGGATCTACACTGGGGAACCCGGTAGAGGAACCTCGAGAAGGACCTCACTGTAAGTGGAGGTAGTAAACCTGTAGGAAAAGCAATGGAGGTCAGAATCCTGAAAGGTAACAGGTAACCCCAGTAGGAAAAACTGGGGTAGTACAAAAACAGTGGGCCTTCAGCGGAAGGCTTTATGATAAAAGCCGAACTCTTTTGGCAGCAGAGTGGCTCATTCTTAGGAACAAAAAGAGAAAGGCTAACCGATTTGGACAAACAGGCCCAGTCCTTGTGGGGAGAAAGGGTATGGGAACCCCTTCTATCCCAAAAGAAAGGACAACGCCGGAGGCGTTAGAGCCTGTGATTAGCTGAATATCCGCAATGTCTCTCCTAACTGAGGTCAGCTGGGAGAGATATTGGAACATGGAGAGCTTCAGAGGTACCTAACCTTAAGGTTATGGTAGGTGTTAACTACTACCAAAGTGGTTGTGAGTGTAGGACCCCAAAACATGCTGGATAGCATAAGTATGGGTAAAGCCCATCTGTCAGAATCATATAGCTAAATGAGCCTCGACAGTCAGGTAGATAAGCAGAATACATATCTACCGATAGTAAAATATCTCGACAGATACATACATATATACATACATATATATATATATAACATATAGATATATGATAATATATCTATAGTGAGATATGAAGGGCATAAAATACACATAAATGATGGACATAGACATCTGTAAGATGTGTGCTATAGGTATGAATATATAGGCCTCTATATGGAAGTCTGCAAAGAAGCAGACAGAGATATGCCTACAAAAAGGTATTCACATAGGAAAATGTGGAGAGGAAAGATTCATCTAATAACAAGAAGGTAGAACCTACTTGAGAAGATATATAGAGAATCAATTCCCACTGGTTATGGCTACAGGGATGCTAGGGAGTAGAATAACCAGGATGGTTACGTGAAAAGCAGAGGATGATATCAGTCTGCAGCCAGCAAGTCCCGAGTATTCTAGAACTCTAGCATGGTAAGTGAACAGAAGACGCATAGGAATGAGATACCATGCTGACCTGCTTAAGGGCAAAAAGGTATCATGCGTTCTTACCATGAGGACGAGCTGGAAGGAGAAAACATATTCCCTGTTGGAAATACTATGGACCAAAGCAGGGAATTAGCAACTACTTAAGCTTTCATGTAAGAGGAGGCCTATGTCCTTTATATTAAAAAGGAGAACTTTTCTAGTCATGGGAGACATGACTGAAAAAGCCTTTTTCAACAATCTAGTATAGCTGTTGGAGAAAAAGCCCCCCATGCTCTCTAGCAAGGGCCCATAGTGGAGAGCTTCTCTGTAGAATTGCAGAGAGCATGATGCAGGAGAATGAGGAGATAGAACTGGCTGCAGGAGAGCCAGTACCTATGTCAACTATGCTGCCAAACCCAGGGGAATGGAGATGGCAGAAAGAGAAGACAATCCAACAAGCTTGTAGTGAAAAGATTTCCAAGACAGACGACAGCACTGACTTGGAGCCACTACTAAGACCAGACAGAATGTTAGTGGAGGACAAATCTGGTTGCTGGTGGACAAGAACCAGTGGTCTAAACATTAAGGCTCCTGCATTGGCAGCTGCTTGTCAGACAGCAGAAGAATGGTACTGTTTAAAAACAGAAAGAACAGACAAAACAAGAGTAGAAAACTCTGGATGTGTCTGATGAACTGCTTCAAAGCAAGATTGAAAAAGAGGAGTCAACTCAGAGAAGAGAACTCCGCACTGGAAAAGTAAGAAAACTAGAGAGGCTGAAGAAAAAGCCCTCCAGTGAAGCAATACCGCTCTTACAGAGGAAAAACCTGGTAAGAGGGTAAAGAGAATGGAGCTGAAGAAAACTTACAAAGTAGTAAGTTTATAGAAAGGAAAAAAAGACATGCTGGCACAGGAAACTATCGTTTGATAGTGGACAGACCTCTTTCCCTAGCAGGAAAAAGAGGAGAACCCTGTGACCTAGAAGCATGAACATCCTGACAGCTCATAGAACATAGAAAGAATGGATGTCTTTCGGGAAGAGATCCATGTTTAGGATTTAGAATGACAGCAGTGGATTGCCTCTATTGAGAAGAAGCAACTGCAGATTCTAATCCCAAGAGTCACAAGCATCTGATGGATTGATCAGAAACCCTGTGGTTGCTGGGTTTGCTGAGCCTGGTGAGAGGTTGAACTCTGCAGACCAGGACGATGCTTCCCCTGTTTGGGAACATCTGTATGAAGGGCAGATGATGCATAAAACCTTCTTCTCCTATGGGAAGAAAGTTTGGCAGGACATTTCCTACCTACTGGGACAGAAGGTGGTGCAGAACAGCCCCTAGGAACAGGTAAGTCAGTGGAGAACTGAGTAACCTGACGTAAAGACTCCTTGTTGAAAAGATTGTCTCCAGTGCAAGAAGTATGTCCCAGTCTGTGCTGTGCCCATTTGTCCAAGTCTGAAGCTTGGAGCCAGGCTCTACGTCGTGCCCCTATAGTTATAGCAGACGTCCTGCTAACAGACTCAAAAGAGTCTAGGGAAGCACGAGTAAGAAACCAAGAGATATTCTGGAGATGCTTGAGCAGTGAAGAATAGTCTGCACTCTTGGACTCTGAAAGGGAAGGAGTCAAAAGATGTAATTGCTTTGTGACCTCCTCAAGAGATAGACTCATATAGAAAATATATGAGAGAATTCTTGCAGAAAGCATAGATGTCTGGAAGGTTTGACATCCAAAGACATCAAGTGTCTTAGACTCACGACCTGGCGGATAAGAAGAGTGTTTTTTCTTGCTCTTTACCCACCTCATTGCTGATTCCACAACTATGGAATGATGAGGAAGTTGAGTCTTTTGAAACCCTGGAGAGGGGGGGGGGCACCTGATATAAGAGATCAGTTGCTCTGGAAGGTGGGGGTACCCTTAAAGGTGTTTCCCACATTCCTAGAAGGAGATCCTGCAAGGAATGATGCAAAGGAAGCATTATGTTCTCCTTTGCTTTGGTAGAAAGAGAGCCCTGTGCAGGATCATGCCCTGGGATAGGAATGGCAAGAGATCTTGCTATATCCAGGAGGAAACTCTGAAAAGAGGGTTCCCCAACAGGAATTTCCCTTGGACAGGTTAGATCTGAAGAACTATCCTGAGCACCGACAGAGCTATCCAGATATATAGGAATAGAAGATCCTGCACAGTGCAGTGTGGAATGCTTAAAGGATGGTCGCCGGTACTGGCTGTCAGGAGCAGCGACCGTCATTACCACATTGTCCATGCCAGGTATCGACTCCAAGCTTGGCATAGAAGGGAGCGATCCTGTTGAAAAAAGCATGGTAGGAGTTGGCCACGATGCTACTGTGGATACCGGTACCGATGCCAATACCAGTACCGATGTCGGAGTCGAGCCCGACAAAGACATCGGAGCAGTCATCAGTGACAGTTCAATCGGTACCGAGGTAACCGAAAACCTCCGGGTGCTATCCTCGGTACCGAGCCACCGGTATCGATCGGTGTCGGTACCAAAGTGTATTGGTACCGAGTCTTCCAGACTAGAGAGCGATTCTAAACTCGGCATCGATAAGCGAAGCATGGAAGGCACTGACCGTAAGGGTGATGAGGACATCGGTACCGACTTCGGTACCGTGTCTCATACCGGTGAATGAAGGTCAGCTAGTGGCAACTCAATCGGCCTCGGGGGAACCGAGAGTTGTGGATCCGAATCATCGGAACCAAGCCTTCGGTACCGCCGAGAGCCGGTACCAAGGCGAATCGGTACCCAGTCCTCCAAACTGGAGATCGATTCCAGACTCGGCATCGAAGGAAGCGAGGCTATCGATGTCGGTGGTAGTATCAGTGCTGGTACCGATAATGAAAGGTCAGTCTGGAGTGTATCCACCGGTCCCGAAAGCACCGAGGACGCCAGATGACCATCCCTGGCGAGGAGTGTTTCATCCAACACCAGTGCCGATGTCGGGGTATCGGTACCGCTCGAAGCGGATATCACCACCGGACACGGCTCAGGTATGTTCTGTGAGGGGTGAACCCCAGGAACAACCTGAAACCCCTGAAAGGCTTTTGAGACCGAAGACTCCCGCCGGGGTTTTGAAGCCAGTAGGCCCTCGAGGGCAAGGCCGGAGCCGTCTACATGCTGTGCATGAGACCTACCACTCGAGGGCTGGCTAGTCTTAAAAGACTGTTTGTGGGTTACCTGATCCTGTGTAGAAGAAGAAGGGGACGGTGCCCCGAAGCTGGAGGGAAACCGTGCATCGAGGAAACCTCGATATTGAAGACCTCTTCTCACCAAACTGTTGTCAGGACCCAAGCAGGTTAGACACCGACTTCGAGGGTCTAAAAATAAAGTTGTACCGCCACAGTTTGAACATTTCTTGGAGAAAGTGGCTGGCGGTTCAGTGAAGGAAAAAGAAGAGGCCTAAAAGGCCTAAGACACCATGGGACACTATGAAGAAAAAATATTCCTTGAAAAAGGAAGATTTTAGAAGAAAAGACCGGCGGTACCGGTGGCATCGGGAAGACAGCCGCGACCACAAGAAAACTAAAGAAACAACAAGAATTTTCTGCGGTGACAGGACGACGTCCTGCTGGCTCCGCGGAAAAACGAAAACTGAGGAGAGGCAGTTGGGAAAGGCGGGAAGGCAGCACGCAGGCGTGGTGGGATGCTTCCAAAAGCTCTTTGATTGGACGCTGGGAAGCATTCCCGCGCAGACTCCGTCGGTACCGACGTACCCATATGTGAAGACTCATTCCTGCTTGTTCCTGGAGATAACCATGTTGCCTCGGATCCTGTAACCCGCTGGTTTTGAGAAAGCTCACTATTCGCTCTTTCAGGAGCGTCTCCATTACTTTTCCCGCCACCGAGGTAAGGCTCACGGGCCTGTAGTTTGACACTTCTTCCCTGTCACCACTTTTGTGTAGAGGTACAACGTCAGCCATTCTCCAGGCCTGAGGAACCTCTCCTGTTTCCAAGGATCTGTTGAAAACATCCTTTTTTTTTAAAGATTTTAACAATCTTTATTTCAAAACGAAAAGGAATTACAATCAAGTGCACATCAAGGGGAGAGGAAAGAGGCAAGAAACAGGAAATAACATCATTAAAAGGAAAAGAAAAAAAAAACCAGAACACATACTGGTCCCATGATACCATAATACCACTACTAACCTTAAGAAAGGAAGTAAATAACAATTCTTTCTAACCATTTTCTTTACCAAGCAGAAATAGAGTCAATTGATCAGATTCCAAAAATACATACTTTGTCTGCTCATATATCAAAATACACTTACACGGATATTTTAAAAAGAAAGAGGCCCCAATTGCCAAGGCGCGAGCTCTTAATGCTAAGAAGGCTTTGCGCCGCATTTGAGTAAGTCTACACACATCAGGAAAAACCTGAACTGTAGAACCACAAAACAATTGATTCTTTTTAGGAAAATATGAATGCAACACCAAATTCTTATCAGATAAAGAAATAAAGGAAACAATTAATGTAGCACGTTTAGTAATCTCATCAATTGATGATTCCAAAAAAGCAGAAACATCTAATGAATGAGATACTGACACCTTCTCTGCGCCTTTGGCAATAGGGGAAGAGGTTTCTGTTGAGGCTAATATAGGAACATAATAAACATTAGAAAATTTTATAGAATTCACATCATCAATTAATAGAACCTCCTTAAAAACTTATATAACAAAATAGAAGGAGACAAATAATGAGTTTGTGGAAAATTTAAAAATCTCAAATTTTTTGCACGTATAGCATTCTCAAGGGACTTTGATGATGTGTAGTAAGATTATCCCTAATCGAAGAAGATGCAACAGCCTGCATAACAGAAACCTGCCTCTCTAATTTATTCAAGGTAACATTGTGTTTAGCAATAGCCTCTTCATGGGCACCCAACTTCTGTACAACATCCTTTGAAAATTGGGAAACCTGGGAAAGAGAGGCACGCAGGGACATTTCCATGCGAGCCACTACCTCCCAAACATCAGCTGGGGAAACAACAGATGAAACAGTAGTAGGGAAGTCCAAAACAGACGGAAGAGAAGACATTTTACGGTTATCTTCCTTCCCAATTAATAAGGAATTATCCAAAACTGCTAACGAGGGCTCCACTCCCCGGTTATCACCATTGGGAGAAACCACCCTCACAGTCATAACTTCCTGACTGGGTAGGGTAAAACCCTGCGCAATAGGAGACAAATCGGAAGAAGTACTCACAGACCCGTGGGTCAAGTCCGGAGGCTCATGCTCTACCTGAGCTTTCTGGAGATGAATATCCATCGGGCCCACAGTCTTAGGGGCCTTTTGAGTGCTCATTGTAGAAAAGGCCTTCTTCCGTCGCTTACCCATGAGCCAACGAGTTCCCCTATTCCTCCTTGTTGCTCCGAAGGGGCTCCAAAGGGGCGTGACCTGCCCCTTTGGTCACGCCCCTTCAGGCACGCGACCACGGGTGCGCGTCTGCGGTGGACCGAAGAATTTTTAAGGGCCCGGGGGAGTGGGGCGGGGCAACACCGCTCCTCCTCCGTTGCTCAAGGGCACCAGCTCCAGCTGCCTCCTCTCACTCCCAGCTGGCCGCGGTGGACCAAAGAATTTTAAAGGGCCTGGGGGGGCGGGGCAACACCGCTCCTCCTCCGCGGCTCAAGGGCACCAGCTCCAGCTGCCTCCTCTCACTCCCGCGAAAACATCCTTTAACGGCCCTGCAAGAATCTCTCTGAGCTCTTTCAGTATCCTGGGATGTATCAGATCACCAATTCAAAACTAGCGCCGTGCCCATAAATCAGGCTTGGAAAAGTTTTACTCTCCATCTCCGAAAGACAGCTAGACAATATAATCAAATCTCTAAACACATCAACCTCAGCTCTTGACCCCTGCCCAGCCACATGGATACGATTGTCTCGCGACCGTCTTGCTCCTCTCATGCTAAATCTAATCAATTCCTCCTTAGAACAAGGCTATATTCCAGAAGATTTAAAAAGAGCCTCTATCCATCCCTTCTTTAAAGGCAAGGATCTGGACAAATCAAAACCAAGCTCCTACAGGCCTATTTCAAGTCTGCCATTTCTGACAAAAATCCTAGAAAGGGCAGCTCAGCTCCAGCTACAAAATCACTTAGACTGCTTTGCCCAACTTGATCAGGATCAACACGGGTTTAGAATTGGTCACAGAGTGGAAACCCGCCTAATGGCATTAACAGATAAACTTCTAAAAATAATTGAAAAGCCTAATATTTGATTCATCCTAATTTTCCTTGACTAAACAGCGGCATATGACTCCACAATACATGAATCTCTCATACTTAGATTGCACGAAATCGGCCTTAAAGACAAAGTTCTGTTATGGTTTAAGTCCTACCTTTCAAACCGAACCATTCAAGTAAAAATGGGCAATAACATGTCAAACCCATTCTACCAAAAGAAAGACATTCCCCAAGGTTTTGCGTTAAAAACGCTTCTTTTTAACCTATACACTCAACCTATTTGCAGCATAATCAAGAGTCATGGCATTTATTATAACCTGTACACAGACGATATTATGTTATACACACAAATCAACACCAAACAAACTTAGAAAAGATAGAGGAATGTTTAAATAACATTATTACATGGTTGGCAGAACACAACCTTCAAATAAATTTGAAACCCCCCCAGAAATTCTATTCATTACAAAAGACAACTCCTTCACTCTACCAGAATCTATTACGATTAAAGAAGCAAGCATCCAAGTTAAAAAAGAGTTGAGAAACTTGGGCATCACGCTAGATCATCATCTTAATTTCGCCAAGCATGTGAGCAACCTAACAAAAGCCATCTACTCTAAGCAAAAGATGCTTCAACATTTAAGACCTCTCCTCTCCACAAGTGACTTCAGAATAGCAGTCCAGACAATAATCTTCGAGGAAGATTCAGCATAGTTACTCACCTGTAACAGGTGTTCTCCAAGGACAGAAGGAATCAGTCCTCACATATGGGTGATGTCGGTGCCGACGGAGCCCTTGTGTGGAGCAATTCCCCAGCTTTCAAGGAAAGCCATTGGGATTGCATCACGCATGTGCGGTCCCCTTCCCGCCCAAGGGTGCCATCTTGCTCAGTCTAATGACATAGCTAAAAAGACGGCAAAAAGAATAAAATCAATAATAGGACTGCAACTCCAGGGGAGGAGAGAGGGTCGTGAGGACTGATTCCTGCTGTCCCTGGAGAACACCTGTTACAGGCGAGCAACTACGCTTTCTCCAGGAACAAGCAGGAAGTCAGTCCTCACATATGGGACTCCCTAGCTATAGGCTACCGAGAACCCATAGCTGAAAAATGGCTCCCTCTAGAGCAGGGGTCTCAAACTCCAGTCCTGGAGAGCCGCAAACCAGTCAGGTTTTCAGGGTATCCCTAATGAATATGCATGAGATATATTTGCATACAATGGGGCAGTGCATGCAAATATATCTCATGCATATTCATTAGGGATACCCTAAAAACCTGACTGGTTTGCGGCTCTCCAGGACTGGAGTTTGAGACCCCTGCTCTAGAAGAGCTTCAGCAGCTGCAATAGGAATTCAGCCGAGAACGCAACACCCCCCGGTAGCCTGACACCAAAGGGTCGGAGGGTTGGAATTGCCTAAACCTCAAATAGGTTACAGAGTACCGCCTGGCCGAAAGCACTGTCCCGTCGGGACTCTCTATCCAGGCAGTAATGGGCCGCAAAAGTCTGGCTTGAAGACCAAGTTGCGGCCCGGCAGATGTCTGCCAGCGGAACAGAGCGGAAGTAAGCCACTGATGCGGCCTTAGCCCTGACACGGTGGGCCGTGACTCGACCCTGCAATGGGAGGTCGGCCGCCCTGTACGCCCAGGCAATGCAGTCTGCCACCCAGGTAGACAGCGTGCGCTTGGAGACAGGTAACCCCAGCTTACTGGGGCCATAAGAGACGAAGAGCTGAGTAGCCCTTCGATGTCCCCTCGTACGCTCCAGGTAGAAGGACAACGCCCTCTTAGAATCCAGGATATGCAGGACTGCCTCTGCCCAGCTGGAATGCGGCCTGGGAAAGAAGGTTGGAAGAATCACCTCTTGGTTGAGGTGGAAAGAAGAGACCACTTTTGGAAGGAACCTAGTATGAGTGCGGAGGATAGAGTAGTTACTCACCTGTAACAGGTGTTCTCCAGGAGCAGCAGGAATCAGTCCTCACTTATGGGTGACATCGGCACCGACGGAGCCCTCGCGGAGCAATTTTCCCCAGCTTTCGCAGAAAGCCTTTGGGAATTGCAGCGCGCATGCGCGGTCCCCTTCCCGCCCAGGGATGCCATCTTGCTCAGTCTGATGACATAGCGGAAAGACAGCAAAAAAGTTAGCAAAGCTATGCAATAAAAATGACTGCAACTCCAAGGGGAGGAGGGAGGGTAGTGAGGACTGATTCCTGCTGCTCCTGGAGAACACCTGTTACAGGTGAGTAACTACTCTTTCTCCAGGACCAAGCAGGAAGTCAGTCCTCACTTATGGGACTCCCAAGCTTAAGGCTACCGGAGACCTCAAAGCCTAAAGAGCTCCCCCAAGCTCAACAGTACAGAGGGAGGAATCTTCTCTGAATACGAATCCGGCCGGTAGCCCAACACTAGGGCCGGAGGGTAGGAGTTGCCTAAACCTCAAAGAGATTGTGGAGGACTGCCTGACCGAAAGCACTGTCCCTGCGGGACTCCCTCTCCAGGCAGTAATGAGCCGCAAAGGTCTGGCTTGTAGACCAAGTAGCGGCCCGGCAGATGTCTGCCAATGGAACAGAGCGAAGATGAGCCACGGACGCAGCCTTCGCCCAGACACGATGAGCCGTGACGTGACTCTCCAAGGAGAGGCCGGCTGCCCCGTAAGCCCAGGCGATACAGTCGGCCACCCAGATGGACAGGGTACGTTTAGAGACAGGTACCCCCAACCGATTGGGGTCAAAAGCCACGAAAAGCTGGACAGCTTTTCTATGCTCTCGTGTACGATCAAGGTAGAAGGACAAGGCTCTTCGACAGTCCAGGGTATGCAAAACAGACTCAGCTCGGCTGGTATGCGGCCTGGGAAAGAAGGTCGGAAGAACCACCTCCTGGTTGATGTGAAAGTGGGAGACCACCTTTGGAAGAAACGTAGGGTGGGTCCTCAGGACTACCCTATTCCTGTAGAACCTAGTGTACGGGGGCTCCGACACTAGGGCTTGTAGCTCACTTACGCGCCTTGCAGAAGTAAGGGCTACCAAGAAGAGAGTTTTCCAGGAGAGGAAACGAAGAGGGCAGGTAGCCATGGGTTCAAAAGGCGGACAGGTAAGCCTTTGCAGAACCACATTGAGGTCCCAGTCAGGGGCTGGAGGGCGCAGCGGAGGATTGAGCAGAAGGAGGCCTCTAAGAAAACGCGCCACCAAGGGGTGCGAGGAGAGAGGCTGGCCTTCCACCGGTGAATGGTGCGCGGAGAGAGCACTGAGGTGGACTCTGACAGAGTTGGATTTGAGGCCTAGATCGGAGAGGTGAAGCAAATACTGCAGTACCACCGATACTAAACAGGCGAAGGGGTCCTCAGATCGCTGAGCACACCAGACCGAGAAGCAACGCCATTTGAGGGCGTAAGACTTCCGGGTGGAAGGACGCCGAGACGCTAGGACGACGGCTTCCACCTCCGGGGGTAGCAGAAGTGGAGCTAGGACTACCCTTTCAGCAGCCAGGCCATCAAGTGCAGGGCCCGGAGGTTGGGGTGCAGAAGAGTACCCTGATCCTGGGTCAGGAGATCGGGCCGAAACCCCAGAGGAAGAGGGGTGTCCACTGCTAGCTGTAGAAGCAGAGGGAACCATGGTTGTCTCGGCCACCGGGGCGCTACCAGGATCACGGAGGCCCTGTCCTGGACAACTTTGAACAATGTCCGGGACACAAGTGGTGTGGGAGGGAAGGCATACAGCAGACCCCTGGACCACGAGATGAGGAAAGCATCCGGCGCTACTCTGAGCGGATGCGGGTGCCGGGAGCAGAACCTGGGAAGCTGCCGGTTCAGGGGACTGGCAAAGAGATCCACGGTGGGAGAGCCCCACCGGCGGAAGAGCTGTTGGACCACTGCGGGGTTCAACCTCCATTCGTGCGGCTGCAGAATCCGGCTCAGTTTGTCCGCCAGGCAATTGTCCTGCCCTGGCAGGTAAACCGCCTTGAGGAGGATGTCGTGACCGACTGCCCAGGAGCACAGTCTCCGAGCCTCCTGGAATAGAAGGAGGGAGCCCGTGCCTCCCTGTTTGTTCACGTAGAACATTGCAACCTGACTGTCCATCTGCACCAGTACGGACTGACAAACCGTGAGGTGAGAGAAGGCCCGCAGAGCTAGGCGGATCGCCCGGAGCTCCAGGAAGTTTATCTGCTGGGCGGCTTCCCAAGGTGTCCAGAGGCCTTGAGTGCATGTCCCTTGACAATGCGCCCCCCATCCCAGGAGAGAGGCATCTGTCGTGAGCACCCGGGACGGTGGGGGAGACTGAAAGGTCATACCGAGCACCAGGTTGGGCAGGTGAAGCCACCATTGCAGGGAGGAGACCAGACGGACGGAAATCTGTATCAGGTCCGACAGCCTCCCTGTGGCCTGATGCCATTGAGTGCGAAGGCTCCACTGAGCAGGTCTCATATGTAGACGGGCATTCGGGGTGACATGGACCGTGGAGGCCATGTGCCCGAGCAGCTGCAGGAACTGTCTGGCAGAGACCGGCGACATGCTGTTGAACCTGCCAGCTAGGGCTATGAGGCAAAAATAATTTCTAATTACTCCGATCTGATGGAGATATAACACAATTAATCTCTAGCTTCCCAAATATTTGGGAAGCTAGAGATTAATTGTGTTATATCTCCATCAGATCGGAGTAATTAGAAATTATTTTTGCCTAACGGTATCATTACTCTGGAATACATAGACCATTTTTTTGATTGTTGAACACAAAAAAAGCTAGGGCTATGAGCCTGTTGGCCCGTTCCAGAGGCAAGAAGGCACGAGCCTGCAAGGTGTCCAGCCGTGCCCCTATGAACTCGAGATCCTGAGAGGGGAGCAAAGCGGACTTTTCGAAGTTTATGACGAAGCCCAAGTGCTGAAGCAGAGCCACTGTGCGTTGAGTGGCCCGAGTAACCTCTGGAGCAGACAATGCCCGGATGAGCCAGTCGTCCAGTTATGGAAAGACGAAGAGGCCTTGACGCCTCAGGAAGGCTGCCACCACTGCCAGGCACTTCGTGAACACCCTGGGAGCGGAGGACAGTCCAAAGGGCAGTACGCGGTACTTATAATGATTCCCTGCCACCACAAATCTTAGATATTGCCGGTGGTCCGGATGAATAAGGATGTGTGTATAAGCATCCTTTAGATCCAAGGACAATAGCCCTTGGAGTGGAGGAGTGGCCTAGTGGTTGGGGCAAGGTACTTCGGGCCGGAAGGTCGGGGGTTCAAATCCCACTGGAGGACAGCAACCTTGGGCCGGAAGGACTGGGGTTTCTAGTCCCACAGGTGCTCCTTGTGGTCTTGGGCAAGCCACTTAACCCTCCATAGCCCATGTTCCCTGCAAAATAGTTCTCTGTGTGCTGTGCTTTCCTGTCTAATCAATGTGTTTATACCTCAAAAATTTCCTGTCATGATTTGAGAATTTCCAATCTGTAATCAAACCGCTGCTGATCGCTGGAAGTAGCGGTATACAAATGTACACTAAATAAATAAATAAATCTCCCTGCTGGAGTTAGGGCAGTAGGATTCCAAGGATAAGCATCTTGAACTTTTCCCACTGCAGGAACTTGAGGTTGCGTAGGTCCAGAATGGGTCTGAGGCCTCCTGTTCTCTTTGGAATCAGGAAGTATCTCGAGTAAAACCCGTGACCCCACAGGTGTTGGGGCACTGGCTCCACAGCCCGTTCTTGAAGCAGACCTTGCAGCTCCTGAAGGAGTAAGTCCCTGTGCAGAGGGGGTCTGGGAGGCTCCCCTGGAAAGTAGGGGGGAGGCACCTGGTGAAAATGTAGGAGATAGCCCCTTCGAACCACCTGCAGCACCCAGGAATCAGATGTTATGGCTGACCACCTGTGGGCAAAGTGGGTCAGCCGGCCCCCGTGCTGGGCGAAGGCCCTTGAGGGGGAGAGGCTATGCGGGCATAGTCAAAAACCCCCACCCTGCTGGGCTGGGGCCTGCGTAGCGGGCTTGGGGGCTTTTTGCCTCCGGGATCCGTTACCCTGCCCCTTAGGCTGCTGCCCCTGACGGGGGGTTGCTGAGGCCTGATATTGTGGGTGGTGTTGCTTATAAGCAAACACCTTCCTCGGGTAAAAAGGCTTTTTCCCTGAGTCCTTCTTCTTCTGTGAAGGGGCAGAGGTCTTTCTGGAAAGGCGAGCCCTGGTGAGGGTCTCCGACTCGAGCTCCGCCGCCTTTTCGGCCATGGGTTTGCCGAAGAGGTTTTCACCTCTGCAAGGAACATCGACCAACTTGTCCTGCACCCACGGCTCGAGGTCGGACGACTGAAGCCACGCCTGGCGGCGAGCCCCGATGCCGGCTCCGGCCACCCGAGCCGATGCTTCGAAGCCATCATAGGCCGCTCGAGAAATGAACTTAGAACACTCTCGAATCCCTGTGGACAAGGCCTGGAATCGCTGCAAAGGTTCCTCGGAGAGACCGGCCGAGAACTCCGCAATTTCTTTCGCCAGGTCTCGAAGATACATACCCATATACAGCTGATATGTCTGGACTCGACAAGCAAGCATAGAGCCCTGGAAGCACTTTCTACCGAGGGCATCCAGGTTCCGGGCCTCCTTACCCGGAGGCACCGAGGAGTGCATCTTTTGACTCTTAAGCCAATGCATGGCCGATTCCACCACCATAGAATGGTGTGGTAGTTGCGCCTTCTGGAACCCGGGGCTCTTGCGGACTCGATACATGGAATCGACTTGCTTGCTCAACACCGGCGTCGAGGCCGGGCTCTCCCACATGCGGAAGAGAAGTTGCTCCAGCATCGGGGGAACCGGTACAGTAAAGGCCTCCTTCGGGGGGGAGTCATATTGAAGGGCCTCGAGCTCTTCGGCTCGAGGTTCCTCCTCCGGATCCGCGGGGAAGGCCAAAGCCCTGGCCATATCCCTCACGAAATCTGAGAACCGGGTATCCTCCGGGGGGGACTGCCTCCGAGGCTCCGACTCGAGCGAGTCGGAGGGGACGCACCGAGTCTGAAAGGAACCGGGTGACTCGTCCTCCTCCGTGTCCCAGCCCGATTCCACCGAGGAGGAATCAAGCTCCGTGCGGGCGGGGGCCGGAGACCTCCGCCCCGACGCCGGCTTCGAGGACCTCGATCCCGAACGGGAAGCCGAGGGAGACCTAGGTCGAGGATCGACTCGAGCTCGTATGGACTCGAGGATCGACTCGGCCTCCGGGGTCGACTTGGGTGTCGACGTCCTGGTGGTCGGGGCAGATGCACTGGCGAGGCTGGTGATCAATGCCCGCTGCTGGTCCATGAAGGCAGCGATACTGCGCTCCAAGGTCGTCAGTTTGAGACCAAGCTCAGAAGACCCAGCAGCCACCGACTCGGGCCCCGACGGCGTCGGGTCCGTCGTCGGTTCTCCCGGGGGAGAGTCCAGGACGACTATAGCACTCACATGTCCAGACGACTCCATCTCGACGAGGAAGCTTCACCGGCCTCTCCGAGGACCCGGGGCATCCGACGGGGCTGAGCG
Source organism: Ichthyophis bannanicus (assembly GCA_033557465.1). Taxonomy (NCBI): domain Eukaryota; kingdom Metazoa; phylum Chordata; class Amphibia; order Gymnophiona; family Ichthyophiidae; genus Ichthyophis; species Ichthyophis bannanicus. The sequence continues at coordinate 867,074,606 of CM066035.1, read as the reverse complement.
ACCTGGCCCTCGAGGGACCAGGTGCGTCCTCCGACACCACCCTCGCGGGCCTCTCCTCCCGACGGTGCTCCCGGCCGGGGGACCCTCGCTCAGAAGAACTCCGACGATGCTCGGAGCCGGAGCCACGAGACGTCGAGGCCTCTGACGAGGTCCGGGCCCAACCGGACGCGGAGTCAGAGGAGATTCTATCCCTTTGCGACTGCCGACTCCTTAGCGCCTTCGAGGACATCTTGCTGCACGGACTGCAACTCATAGGGTTATGTTCGGGCCCAAGGCAGCGGAGGCAGCAGTCATGCGTGTCAGTGAGAGACATGAGTTTGACACAACGATCACACTTTTTAAACCCGCTGGCAGCCATCGGGGGAAAAAGGGCCCCTGCAAGGTCGAAAGACCGCGCTGCCAGGGAAGAAGGAGAAACAGGCGGGAACGCCAGTTGGAGAGAAAAAAAGAAAATAAAAACTGTGAACGGGCCTCTTAGGCGAGGCCCGGCGGGAAGAGGACACACGAACCGAGAAAATAACAGAATAAACTAAAGAAATCAACTTTTTCAGCGGCGACAACAAACGACGTCTGTAGGGCTCCGCGGAAAAAAGGAGACTGAGCAAGATGGCATTCCTGGGCGGGAAGGGGACCGCGCATGCGCGCTGCAATTCCCAAAGTCTTTCTGCGAAAGCTGGGGAAAATTGCTCCGCGAGGGCTCCGTCGGCACCGACGTCACCCATAAGTGAGGACTGACTTCCTGCTTGGTCCTGGAGAACACCCTATTCCTATAAAACCGTGTGTATGGTTTATCAGTTACGAGAGCTTGCATCTCACTCACACGTTTGACTGATGTGAGTGCCACCAGGAAGAGCACCATCCAGGAGAGGAAGCGCAGATGGCAAGAGGACATCAGCTCAAAAGGTGGGCGAGTAAGCTGCTGCAAGACTACTTTCAAATCCCACTCAGTTGCCGGAGGACGAACTGGGAGTTTCAGCAGAAGCAGACCTCTGAGGAATCTGGACACCAGGGGGTGAGCTGAAAGAGGGTGCCCCTCCACTGGCGAGTGGTTTGCTGACAAAGCACTCAGGTGGACCCTGACAGACCTAATTCTGAGAGGTGAAGCAGGTACTGCAGCACCACTGGTACAAGGCAAGAGAAAGGGTTTTCATTGTGCTGGTTATACCACACCTCAAACCTACGCCACTTGAAGGCATAGGACTTCCTAGTGGACTGCCTCCTTGAGGCCAGTAACACTTCTTCTACATTCTGAGGTAGGAGGAGAGGAGCCAGTGCTACCCTTTCAGCAGCCATTCCATCAGGTTGAGGGACCTGAGTTTGGGGTGCAAGAGAGCCCTGCTCCTGGGACAGGAGGTCGGGCTGCGTCCCCAGTGGGAGTGGGGTTTCCACTGCCAGCTGGAGGAGAAGCGGAAACCAAGGCTGTCTTGGCTATCTGGGGGCTACCAGAATGACAGAGGCCTTGTCCCGAAGGATTTTGAAGAGTCCGGGCTACCAGAGGCGTGAGCAGAAACGCATACATGAGGCCCCCTGACCAGGAGATCAGAAAAGCATCTGCAGTTACCCTCAGAGGATGTGGCTGTCTGGAGCAAAATCTGGGCAACTGGTGATTTTGCGGACTGGCAAAGAGATCTATTGACAAATGTCCCCAGCGGTGAAAAATCCGTTGGGCCACCACCAGATCCAGTTGCCATTTGTGGGGTTGAAGAATCCTGCTTAGTTTGTCTGCTAGGCAGTTCTCCTGACTGCACTTCACAAAACAAAATATGGTCACTTCCCAGAGTGAATTATTCTGTCAATTTTTTAGTATCACACTCTGATTATATCTTCGAGATGTAATGTTATTCACACATTGCAAAACATATCCATCCAAAATTATTCATCAGAAGTTATTATCTTACTTATAAGCAACAGGTCTCAGACTTATCCGGGTGACTTAACATTCAGACTTCAACATGTTTACTGAATATACACCCTAATTGCATCAATGACCTTGCAACGTTGCTTAATCGAAATAACTTTTAACTCCTTAGATAATCCAAAACAGTGCATAACTTTCAACGCAAGTCCCCAACGCCAAACCTCAGCGCTTTTTCTGCGTTTCACTGTTCTTCAGTTTCATCAGGGGGTTCTTTTTTTTGAAAGCACTAATAACAAAAATGAAGGACATGTGAGTTAATAACATTCTCTCCAAACACATGTATCACTGAACTGAATTCATACTTTGTCTACAGAAACATCTACTGCCAAAACTTTTTTTTTTTTTTTTACCTCCGTTGAACAAATCATCTCACTGAAGGTTTTTGTGTTTCTCCAAGAGCCTGCCGGCTTCCCAAAAAACGCTGCGCATGCAGGCTAATTATTTATACATTTTCCATTACGTGGAGTTTAGGCACCTCCCTTCATTCAACTATGCATCTCTCATTTAGGAAACTGATGTTTTGTATCTTTCATCATGTGCACACATTCCACTCTATTTGAGCATTTAAACCGTCTGGTATAACTGATTGCAAATTATATATCCACTGCTGTTCACGGATCAGAAGAGTTTGTTCTTTCGATTTTCCATTATAGCCTGAAACAATCTGATCAATACAGAAACAGTGCAACTCTTCGAACTTATGGTCAAATTCCAAACAGTGATCAACAATAGGTGCCTCTCTTTTCCTACAAATTAATCTGCTTTTATGCTCATTCATTCTTACTTTAAAAGCCCGAATCATTTTACCTACATATATTAGTTGGCATGGGCATTGGATGCAGTAAATTACAAAACTAGAGACACAAGACGTCTGGCCTTTGAGATAATAAGTTACACCGTGGTATTGAAACTCCGTCAATTCACTGGTAATATCACATATTCTGCATTCACCACATCTCTTATGGCCACCCTAAACAGGTGGTGGATAAAGCATTTCAAAGAGTGTTGTTCAACAATCGGGATTTACTGTTACATCCACAGAAAAAAGCTGCTGTGGGCTGATGAATCCAGTCAAAATATCAACTTGGTTACTAAATATTCTCCATAGAGTCCTCAAATTAAACAGATTATAAAAAGACATACTAATGTTTTAAGTAGTATTCCAGGATTAGAAGAAAAAGTGGTCCGTTGTGTTTGGCAGCGCTATAAAAATTTAAAAGAAAAATTGAGTCCGGCAGTGCTGCGACCTCTGTCAGTACAGCAAGCGGTTAATATGAATGGCCATAAGAGATGTGGTGAATGCAGAATATGTGATATTACCCTTGAACTGACGGAATTTCAATACCACGGTGTAACTTATTATCTCAAAGGCCAGACGTCTTGTGTGTCTAGTTTTGTAATTTACTGCATTCAATGCCCATGCCAACTTAATATATGTAGGTAAAATGATTCGGGCTTTTAAAGTAAGAATGAATGAGCATAAAAGCAGATTCAATTGTAGGAAAAGAAAGGCACCTATTGTTGATCACTGTTTGGAATTTGACAATAAGTTCGAAGAGTTACACTGTTTCTGTATTGATCAGATTGTTTCAGGCTATAATGGAAAATCGAAAGAACAAACTCTTCTGATCCGTGAACAGCGGTGGATATAAAATTTGCGATCAGTTATACCAGACAGTTTAAATGCTCAAATAGAGTGGAATGTGTGCACATGATGAAAGATACAGAACATCGGTTTCCTAAATGAGAGATGCATAGTTGAATGAAGGGAGTTGCCTAAACTCCACATAATGGAGAATGTATAAATAATTAGCCTGCATGAGCGGCGTTTTTTGGGAAGCCGGCAGGCTCGTAGGAGAAACACAAAAACCTTCAGTGAGATGATTTGTTCAACGGAGGTAAAACATTTTTTGGCAGTAGATGTTTCTATAGACAAAGTATGAATTCAGTTCAATTGATTTAACGATAAGGCGGTATACTAAATCCTTCTAAATAAATAAATAAAATGATACATGTGTTTGGAGAGAATGTGATTAACTCACATGTCCTTCATTTTTGTTATTAGTGCTTTCAAAAAAAAGAACCCCCTGATGAAACTGAAGAACAGTGAAACGCAGAAAAAACGCTGAAGTTTGGCGTTGGGGACTTGCGTTGAAAGTTAAGCACTATTTTGGATTATCTAAGGACTTAAAAGTTATTTCGATTAAGCAACATTGCAAGGTCATTGATGTAATTAGGGTGCATATTCAGAAAACTTGTTGAAGTCTGAATGTTAAGTCACCCGGATAAGTCTGAGACCTCTTGCTTATAAGTAAGATAATAACTCCCGATGAATAATTTTGGATGGATAAGTTTTGCAATGCGTGAATAACATTACATCTCGAAGATATTATCAGAGTGTGATACTGAAAAATTGACAGAAGAGTTCTCCTGACCAGGTAGGTACACTGCTTTGAGAGATATACCTTGCCTGATGGCAAATGAGCAGAGGTCCAGTGTCTCCTGACATAGGATATGAGACCCCGTATCTCCCTGCTTGTTCACGTACAACACTGCTACCTAATTGTCCATCTGTATCAATACAGACTGATGTGAGAGGACATGACAAAAGGTTTGAAGAGCTAGGCGAATCGCCCGCAGCTCTAAGAGGTTGATTTGGTATGCAGACTCCTGAGGAGACCACAACCCCTGCATGCATGATCCCTGGCAATGGGCTCCCCAGCCCAGCAAGGAGGCATCTGTTGTTAGTACTCTTGTGTGCGAGGGAGTCTGAAAAGGCACTCCCTCAAGCAGGTTGGGTGGCTGACGCCACCACTGCAACAATTTCACCAGTCGTTTGGATACTGTTATTCTGTCTCTGAGGCTGCCGGTGGCTTGTATCCACTGATCTCTGAGGCACCACTGAGCTGTTCTCATGTGGAGACGGGCATTTGGGGTCACATGTACTGTGGAGACCATGTAGCCCAGGAGGCATAAGAAGTGTCTCGCTGAGACCTGAGCCTGAACTGTTGTGCCACTGCTAGCAGCCTTTGTGCCCTGTCCTCCGGCAGGTAAGCCTTCGCCTGTAGGGTGTCCAGTCTCGCTCCTAAGAACTCTAAGTTTTGAGTGGGGAGCAGAGTAGACTTTGCATGCTTTATGACAAAGCCTAGATGCTGCTATATGTTGATATTGTGAGAAGTGGCCTGTTGGGCCTCCTGAGGCTACTGGCCCCCGATGAGCCAGTCATCCAGGTAAGGGAAGACAAAAATTCCTTGACTTCTGAGGAAGGCCGCCACTACAGCCAGGCATTTTGTAAACACTCTGGGAGCAGAGGCTAGGCCAAAGGGTAGAACTCTGTATTGGAAATGTTTTCCTCCACTACAAATCTCAGATATTGTCTGTGGTCTCGATGTATGAGGATGTGTATATAGGCATCCTTCAGGTCTAAGGAGCATAGCCAATCTCCCTGGTGGAGGTAAGGCAGCAACATTCCAAGGGAAAGCATCTTGAACTTTTTCCTCACCAGGAACTTGTTTAGATTTCTCAGGTCGAGGATGGGTCTGAGGCGTCCTGTTCTCTTTGGTAAGAGAAAATACCTGTAGTAGAAGCCCTTGCCCTGCAGGTAGTGAGGCACTGGTTCCACCGCCTGATCCTCTAGAAGACCTGCCAACTCCTGCAAGAAAAGGTCTCTGTGAAGAGGGGGTCTGAGAGGCTCTCCTGGAAATAAGGAGGGTGGTATCTGGCTGAAGTGAAGCAAATAGCCCCTTTGGACTATTTGCAGGACCCAGATATCCGAGGTGATGACTCGCCACGTGGGCGTACAGGGTTAGCCTGCCTCCTGTGCAAGGCCTTACCACTGGTGGAAGAGACTATGCCTTGGGAGTCAAAAACCCCCTCCTGGCTGGGTAGGAGCCGGGGCCTGGGGGTCTTCTGCTTATGCGAGCCATGTCCCTGTCCCTTGGCCTGCTGCCCCTGTTGGGGAGCTAGGGTGGACTGGTAAGTGGGGTAGTTGCAGTAAGCAGTACCCTTCCTAGAGAAAAATGGCTTTTTACCTGAGCCCTTCTTCTTAGAAGGGGCAGAATTCTTCTTTGAGAGTCCTGTCCGGGTCAAGTACTCAGATTCGAGCTCAGCAGCCTTCTCAGTCATGGGTTTGCCAAAGAGGTTGTCACCTCGGCAAGGGACATTGACCAACTTGTCCTGAACCCATGGCTCCAGATCCAACGACATTAGCCAGGCCTGGTGGCGTGCACTGATGCCGGCCGCGGCTACTCGGGCCGAAGCCTTGAAGCCGTCATAGGCTGCTCGAGATATGAACTTCTAGCACTCCCGAATCCCGGTGGACAAGGCAATGAAGCGCTGCAAGGGTGCCTCGGAGAGGCCAGCTGAGAACCCGGAAATCTCCTTTGCCAGGTCCCTCAAGTACATGCCCATGTACAGCTGGTAGGTTTGGACATGGCATGACAGCATCGAGCCCTGGAAGCATTTTCTGCCGAGGGCATCCAGGTTCTGGGTCTCCCGGCCAGGAGGCACCAAGGAGTGTGTTTTTTGGCTCTTGAGCCTGTGCAAGGCCGATTCCACAACCATGGAGATGTGCGGCAGCTTGTGCCTTTTGGAACCCAGGGCTCTTGCAGACTCGATAGATGGAATCGACCCGCTTGCTGAGCACCGGCATCAAGGCTGGCGACTCCCACATGCGGAGCATCAGCCGTTCCAGCATCAGAGGAGCTGGCAGAGTAAGGGCTTCCCTCGGGGGAAAGTCATACTGGAGGGCCTCGAGCTCTTCAGCTCGAGGCTCCTCCTCAGTATCTGACGGGAATGCGAAAGCCTTGGCCATGTCCTTGACGAAGCCCGAGAACTGGGTATCCTCCGGAGGGGACCTTCTCTGAGGCTCCGAACCCGGTGAGTCCGATGGGACATACCAGGTCCGATGAACATAAGAAATGCCATACTGGGTCAGACCAAGGTCCATCAAGCCCAGTATTCTGTTTCCATCAGTGGCCAATCTAGGTCATATGTACCTAGCAGTTTCCCCAAGAGACACAAGTTCCACAATGCTTGTACTGGGTCAAGCATTGATATCTTCGGTCACTTCTTATAATGGTTTATGGACCTTTCCTCCAGGAACTTGTCCAAACCTTTTTTAAACCCAGCTACACTAACACCCTTTACTACATCCTCCGGTAACAAATTCCAGAGTTTGATTACACGTTGAGTGAAAAAATATTTTCTTTTATTAGTCTTAAATAGTTTACCCTGTAGCTTCATTGCATGTCCCCTAGTCTTTCTATATTCTGATAACGTAAACAATCGATCTACGTTTACCCGTTCCACTCCGTTCATTAATTTATAGACTACTATCATATCTCCCCTCAGCCGTCTCTTTTCCAGGTTAAAGAGCCCCAACCTTTTTAGCCTTTCTTCATAGGAGTATCCTTCCATCCCCTTTACCATTTTGGTGGCTCTTCTCTGAACCTTTTCTAAAATCGCTATATCCTTTTTAAGATACGGCGACCAGAATTGCACACAATATTCAAGGTGCGGTCTCACCATGGAACGATATAGAGGCATTATAATATCTTTTGTTTTATTTTCCATTCCTTTCCTTATCATACCTAGCATTCTATTTGCTCTCTTGGCCGCCGCTGCACACTGGGCCGAGGGTTTTAACAGGGTATCCACAATGACGCCTAAATCTTTTTCCTGGGTGGTGTTTCCTAATGTGGAACCTTGCATCGTGTAACCATAGTTTGGGTTGTTCTTCCCTAGGTGCATAACCTTGCACTTGTCCACATTAAATTTCATCTGCCATTTTGATGCCCAGTCTTCCAATTTATCAAGATCCTCTTGCAATTTTTCACAATCCTCTTGGGTTTTAACAACTTTAAATAGTTTTGTGTCATCTGCAAACTTGATAACCTCACTCGTTATTCCACTTTCCAGGTCATTTATGAATATGTCAAAAAGCAGCGGACCCAGCACAGATCCCTGGGGTAACACCACTATTCACCTTTCTCCATTGGGAAAATTGGCCATTTAGCCCTACCCTCTGCTTTCTATCTTTTAACCAGTTCCTGATCCACAATAGTACACTGCTTCCTATCCCATGACTCTTTAGTTTTGCCAAAAGTCTCTGATGAGGGACCTTGTCAAAGGCTTTCTGAAAGTCCAGATACACAATATCAACCGGTTCACCTTTGTCCACCTGTTTATTCACTCCTTCAAAAACATAACAGATTAGTAAGACAAGATCTTCCTTGTCTAAAGCCATGTTGGCTGTCTCCCATTAGGTTGTGACTATCTACATGCTGAGTAATTTTATTCTTTATGATGGTTTCTATCATTTTTCCTAGTACTGACGTCAGGCTCACCGGTCTGTAGTTTCCCGGATCACCCCTGGAACCCTTTTTAAAAATTGGTGTTACATTGGCGATCCTCCAATCTTCAGGTATTAGAGATGATTTTAATGATAGTTCACAGATTACTGATAGCAGGTCTGCAATCTCATATTTCAGTTCTTTCAACACCCTTGGATGTATACCATCCGGCCCAGGTGATTTGCTACTCTTCAGTTTATCTAATAGTTGTAAGATATCTTCCCGATGTATCGATATTTCCTTCAATTCTTCCGCACCTTTAAATACCACTTCAGTCATGGGTAACATCCCTACATCTTCCTCAGTAAAGACCGAAGCAAAGAATTCATGCAGTCTCTCCGCTATCGCCTTGTCGCCTCTTAGTGCTCCTTTAACCCCTTTATCATCTAATGGACTAACTGACTCTCTCACAGGTTTTTTGCTACGAATGTACTTGAAAAGGTCTTTATTTCGCGTTTTTGCTTCCGCAGCAAGCTTCTTCTCAAATTCTCTCTTTGCCTGCCTTATCAATGCCTTGCATTTGACTTGCCAGTGCTTGTGCTGTTTCCAGGTTTCGTCGTTTGGCTCTTTTTTCCATTTCCTGAAAGATGCTTTTTTGGCAACAACAGCCTCTCTGACCTCACCTTTAAACCATGCTGGCAGTTTTTTGGACTTCCTTCCACTTTTCTTAAAGCGTGGAATACAGCTGGTCTGGGCTTCCAAGATAGTATTTTTCAACAACACCCAAGCTTGATGTACGTCTTTAACCTTTGCAACTGCTCCTTTTAGTTTTTTCTTAACTGTTTTCCTCATTTTATCATAGTCTCCCTTTCGAAAGTTAAAAGGTAGTACTGTGGATTTCCTTACTACCCCTCCTCCACTAATTAAATCAAAGGCGATCATGCTATGATCACTATTGCCAAGTGGCCCCAACACTCTTATCTCTTTCACTAGATCTGGTGTTCCACTAAGGACTAGGTCTAATATGGCTTCCCCTCTGGTCGGTTCATGAAGCAGCTGCTCCAAGAAGCAGTCATTTATTTCATCTAGGAACTTTATCTCCCTAGCATGTCCTGACGTGACACTGAACCAGTCGATACCGGGGTAATTGAAATCACCCATTATTATTACTGCGCTGTAACTTTTGTTAGCTTCCTTGATTTCTTTGAGCATTTCATCAACCATTTGGTCATTCTGGCCAGGTGCTCGATAGTATACCCCCACTGCCATTGCCTTCCCCCTTTTATATGGAATTTCAATCCATATAGATTCTACAGCAGATTTTGTTTCCTGCAAAACTTTAATCCTTTCTGAGTCAATGCCCTCTCTAACAGAGTGCAACCCCTCCACCAATTTGATCAGCTCTATCATTACGATATAGTTTGTACCCAGGTATCACAGTGTCCCACTGGTTGTCCTCCTTCCACCATGTCTCTGATATTCCAATCATATCTAGCCTTTCATTTAGTGCTATATATTCTAACTCTCCCATCTTATTCTTTAGACTTCTAGCATTTGCATACAAGCATTTTAGAGAATGTATTTTATTCATGTTAATTTGGCTATTGTTAGACATGGGTAAATTGGGATCTTTAAGCTCTGTCTGCTCCATACTTGAGGGCATTTGGGCTAATTTACTCTTTTGTGGAACCTCTCTGCTTTTGGTAGTATCCTTCAAGGATACATTCTTCCGAACCATCCGCTCTTGGGCGACTGTCGGCTTTCCCCTAATATCTAGTTTAAAAGCTGCTCTATCTCCTTTTTAAAGGTTAATGCCAGCAGCCTGGTTCCATCCCGGTTAAGGTGAAGCCCATCCCTTCGGAAGAGCCCCTCCTTTCCCCAGAATGTTCACCAGTTCCTAACAAATCCAAAACCCTCATCTCTGCACCATTGTCTCATCCACGCATTGAGACTCCGGAGCTCTGCCTGCCTTTTGGCTCCTGCGCATGGAACAGGAAGCATTTCGGAGAATGCTACCATGGAAGTTCTGGATTTCAACTTCCTACCTAAAAGCCTAAATTTTGCCTCCAAAACCTCCCTACCACATTTTCCTATGTCATTGGTACCGACATGTACCAAGACAGCAGACTCCTCCCCAGCACTATTTAAGACCTTATCTAGGTGGCGCGTGAGGTCCGCTACCTTCGCACCAGGCAGGCATGTTACCAGGCAATCCTTATGTCCACGATGATGAGTGTCTGGGGACTCTTCATCTTCCATGCCGATCCCTCTGAGGAGGAATCGAGCGGCTCTGGCCGTGAGGGCTTCAGCCCCTACCGCCCCGACACCAAGAGCACCGGCGTCAACGACCTCGGCTGAGGATCAACTCCAGTCCGAAGAGTCTCGAGGATTGGCTCGGCCTCCGGGGTCGACTTGGACATCGAGGTCCTGGTGGTCGGGGCAGATGGACCGGTGAGACTGGCTATCAGCACCCGCTGCTGCTCCATGAAGGCAGACATGCTGCGCTCCAGGGCCGTCATCCTGAGACTGAGCTCAGAAGACTCCGCAGCCTCCAGCTCGGACCCGGACGCCGGCTCCCCTGGAGGGGAATGCACGAGGACACCAGCGCTTACCTTCCTCTGTGTCTCCTGCTCCGTGCGAGGTATCTTTGCAAGCTGCTTCGACTCAGAGGACCTGGGGCAGCGGTCAGGACTCCGCGACCTGGCCTTCGAGGACCCAGGGCAATCGGAGGCATCCAACGACGCTGCCCTCATGGGTTTCTTCTTCCTCTGGTGTTCCCGGGAGAGAGACCCCCGGCTCAGGAGACCCCCCGATGGTGCTCGGGTTCAGACAGTACTTGAGACGTCGAGGCTTCTGATGAGGTCCAGATCATGGGGGATACGGACTCTGAGAAAATCCTTTCACGCTGCTGCTGCCTACTTCAAAGTGCCTTAGAGGACATCTTCCCACATTGGCTAAAGACCTTCGGGTCATGGTCGGGCCCGAGGCATCGGAGACAGCAGTCATGTGTATCGGTGAAGGACATTAACTTCTTACACCGATCACACTTTTTAAACCCGCTGGCAGCCATCGGGGTACAAGGGCTCCTGCAAGGTTGAAGGATCAGGCTGCCAGTGAAAAATAAAAAAGAGCACGAATGCTAGTCACTAAGGACAAAAACGCAAAAAATTGACCGGACTCGATACCGGCGTACCGAACCATAGGCAGGAAGGGGAACCGGCATCGAACCGGTCGAAGAGAGAAATTCTTCTGAAGTTTTGACACACTTTTTCCACAAGGAATTAGGGACGTCTGATGGGCTCCGCGGAAAAAAGGAGACTGAGCAAGATGGTACTCTTGTGCGGGAAGGGGACCGTGCATGCGCGATGCAATCCCAAAGGCTTTTCTTGAAAGCAGGGGAATTGCTCCGCACGAGGGCTCCGTCGGTGCCGATGTCACCCATATGTGAGGAATGACTTTCTGCTTCTTCCTGGAGAAGCGGTGTTCCTCGGGTCTTGGCACCGCATGCCCCGAAACCGGTAGGCTCGCTGGTGACGACCTCGGCCGAGAGTCCACCCAGGCCCACATGGCCTCGAGGATCGACTCGGCCTCCAGGGATGTCTTCGATGTGGAATGCCTGGTAGTCGGGGCGGAGGAACCGGACGTGCCAGACATCAGAGCCCACTGCTAGTCTAAGGAGGACATCAGAGTCCGTCGCTACTCCAGTCCCGGTGGCTCCGCAGCCCTCTGTGCGGGCAGCGAGGCACTCGGGACAGACGCTGGCTCCCCCGGGGGAGAATCCTCGACGAGGACAGTGTGTACTTGCCTAGGCCGATCAGCATCCGGATCTTTTCGAGGAATCTTGGCTGGCTGCTCCCTCTCCGACATCTCGAGCGGATGCTCAGGGCTCCATGACCAGGCCCGGGAGGATCCCGGCCGATCGGAGCCATCCAGAGACACTGCCTTCGAGGGCTTCTTCTTTCTTTTCAGTTCCCTCGAGGGAGACCCCTTCTCCGAGGACCCACGACAACGCTTGGGTTTGGAATGCTCCTCCTGAGGTGTCGAGGCCTCAGAAGAGGTCCTGGCTCTCGGAGGCATAGGAGAGTCGTGAAAGATTTTGTCATCCTGCTGCTGGCGGCTCCTCAAGGCCTTAGAAGACATTTTCTTACACAGGCCACAGACCGCCGGGTCATGGTCCAGGCCAAGGCACCGGAGGCAGAAGTCATGCGTGTCAGTTAGGGACATAATCTTACCACACCGATCACACTTCTTAAACCCGTTGGCAACTATGGGGGGGAAAAGAACCCCAGCAAGGTCGAAGACCCTGCAGGCTGCCAGCGAAGAAAAAAGGGCACGAAGACACCCTAAAGAAAAATAAAACTTAAGTAAAATGGAATCGATCAGATACCGAGGCTGGGGCGGGAAAGGTACCTGCGCAAGACCGGAGACAAAATGCTTGAAAAAAATAAACTTTTTCCGGGACAAAAACAGATGACATCTGGTGGGCTCCACAGAATAAAAGGAGACTGAGCAAGATGGCATTCTTGGGCAGGAAGGGGACCATGCATGCGTGGTAGCAATCCCAAAGGCTTTTTTTGAAAGCTGGGGATTTGCTCCATGTGGGCTCCGTCGGCGCCATTGTCACCCATATGTGAGGACTGACTTCCTACTGCTTGTTCCTGGAGAAATAGCAGTTTACATAAAACAACTGAATTTCATTCAACAAGGTAGTGATGACATATAACTAACAAACAATCAGAGATATATACATGATTCGAATACCAGAAAACTATTTACAATTAGTCTGTTCTTGATGACTCATGTGCTTTCAATATTATGCATTTTTGAAGAGGTAATCAGAGCAATGTAATGTATTGTGGGGTTGAGAGTAAGTAGAGAAATTGTGGAGTGTAAGGTGCTTGATTCTTCTCAAGATTATGTCAGGTCAATTAGTTGGAGTGATCTCTATTTGTCCAAAATGTTCTATAAATAAGAAAGCTTTGAGATGTGTGTGGAAGTTGGAAAGGTCAGTTATATTTCTAAGTCCCTGTGGTAATGAGTTCCAGAGCATTGGAGAGAGATATTCGAACGCCCTGTTACTTGTGCATTGTTTTGTCGTTCTGTAATCCGGGGGGGGGGGGGGGGGGAGAACAGGAGGGTGTTATTCATTGCGCCTCTTCGGTGTCGATCATTGGGGCCATTTTCAATGTGATAGTAGTTAGATATGCGTGCATGCACTATCTGTCAAAATTTTTAAGAACATCTGTAACCAAGAAAAAAGTCTTCCTTTTTGACTTCTCCAACTACTCCACAGAGAATGTAATCTACGCTATCACCTGTCCATGTACCCTATTATACATTGGCAAGACTAGAAGTGCCATCCAAAAACCAAGCGGAGAAGAAGAACCAGGCCACACTGGAAAAAAACTTAAAAAGCCTTTATTGAGGACCTAACTTTAAAAGGTTTCGGCACTAGGCCTTCCTCAGGGGTCTAAAACATAGATAAAACCAAAAGCAAATTATATAACAGTACATAAATATAAACCAGGAAGACTATCAATTAATAACACATCGGGAAAAAATAAAAGATAAAAATACAGGTACATTACAGGTAGGAGGCGGTCTCAGGAGAACGGCAGGAGTGCTACTAAAGCTCTTTCCCATTCTATAACATAAAACATTCACATCTGTTTAAATGATAAAATAAAAAACAATTTAACCAGAACAAGAAAATGAAAAATAAAAACAAAATTTCATATAAAAAAAACTATGAAATAATATATGAAATAGAGCAAAAAAAATACAATGCATATCATCCTAGGAGGGAGGGGGATTATGGAGGGGGAGAAGGGGGAAGGGGATAAGGAAAAGAGGGGAGGGTGGAAATGGGGGGGGGAGGGAGGGAGAGAGGAGAGGAGAGGAGAGGGGAAAGAAGGGAAGGGGAGGGAGAGAAGAGGAAGGAGGAAAAGGGGAGGGGAAGAGGAAAGGAAAAAGGGGCAGGGAGAGGAAAGAGGGGAAGGGAGAGGAAGGGGGGAAGGGGAGAGGAAAGAAAGGGAGAGGGGAAGAAAAAGGAAAAGGGAGGGGGAAGGGGGAGAAGGGGGGAAGGGAAGGAAGGGGGAGGGGGAGAGAGAAGGCAGAAGGAGCGGGAAGGAAGAGAAAATGGAGAAGGGGGAGAGGGAAAGGGAGAGGAAGAAGGGGAAAGGAATAGGGAGGGAGAGAGGCGAGAAGTGGAGGGGAGGAGTAGAAAAAGGGAAGGGGAGGGGGGAAACTAATATTAGCAATACATGAAATAAATTGATGACAAAATAAAGTGTGCGCCGAAAAGGAAGTCTATCGCTGATTACAAGGTGCGAATGAATAAACCACTGTAAACTTGCAAAGGTGAGAAAGTGACAATATATAGATTCCTTGAATTACACATATGAGGGTACTGTCATACATAACGAATAATGCCATGTGCCGGACCAGCTGTTCACAAAAAAAAGGGGGGTGCAGATCGGAGGTCATTGACTATCAGACAATGCTGCGAGGTAAAATAGTGGAAACATAAACCATATAGTGCTTACATTCAAAGATGAATACTACTACATAAAAAGCATTGCTTAAAATATCAGAAGGAACCTATTACTGAATGATACTCTATCTCATAAATCGATGTACATTAAAATACACAGGGGATCATAAACCACAAATAGAATAAACTTTGTAGAACAGAGAGTACTGTGTGTCAAACTAGCTGTATACAGAAAAGCAAAAATGAGTCAACAGAGAGGAGATACCAAACTTATAGCAAATTGAGTCATTAAAATAAAAGCAAGAAAAAGATATGAACAGACTTTAAAAATAAAGACTCTGAAGCAGATCAAAACGAAGGAGGGTAGCTGTGACTGTGCTAGAAACAGGAAAAACGCCACGGGCAGTGACTTTTTTTTTTTAAAGAAAGAGGAGAAAGAGCTCCATCTACTGGTTAAAAGTGACAAAGACAGAGTTGGCTATCAGATTAAATGAGCTTTGTAAGGATAGTTGAAAGAGCCTGAAAAGCGTCGTCTTGCCTGCAAGATGGATAAGAGGGAAAGCAAAAGCTTGTTTCCTGGTGGGCTCCATTTCCCAGCAGTTGCGGCAGTCGAAGTTGGAGGTATTTGGCATAAGAACATAAGATACGCCATACTGGGTCAGACCAAGGTCCATCAAGCCCAGTATTCTGTTTCCAACAGTGGCCAATCTAGGTCATATGTACCTAGCAGTTTCCCCAATGCTTGTACTGGGTCAAGCATTGATATCCTGGGTCCCTTCTTAATAATGGTTTATGGACCTTTCCACCAGGAACTTGTCCAAACCTTTTTTAAACCCATCTACACTAACAGCCTTTGCTACATCCTCCGGTAACAAATTCCAGAGTTTGATTACACGTTGAGTGAAAAAATATTTTCTTTTATTAGTCTTAAATAGTTTACCCTGTAGCTTCATTGCATGTCCCCTAGTCTTTCTATATTCTGATAACGTTTCGATCTACGTTTACCCGTTAACACTTATTAAAAGACGGCTGCTACACAGTACCCTGTCTTGTGCTGCTGAGATAAGCTATATTTTGATTTGATTTAAATTATAGCTCTTTGCTGCTGCTAGGCTCTAACTTATGAAATTTAAACTACAAGCTCTCTGCTGGGTTCCAAATGCAACCAGAGAGTTCTCTTCTATGTTTTAAATTTAAACTGCTGCTACTAGGCCCTGACTGATTTAACAAAAAATAGTGGGTTCTCAGATTAATTAGCTTTAATACAAAGAATTCCTTTCAGAAAATTCCCAGAAGTATATACTCACAATTGCAGATCTCTCTCCAGAAGTAACAGTCGCCTTTTCTAGTCCTTCAAGACTGAGGATCACAGAGCTCTGGTTGAGCTATTTATGCCAGTGCTGCTGAGGTAAGCTGTGACCAACTCCCTGGATGATTAACAGTCCTTGCTTGGATAGAAGGAGTCTTTCAAAATGGCCTTTTGAACTGCCACCTGGTGTTAACACCTATTGAAAAAGTTTCACAGGTCTCTTGCCCCCTAGGTAGAAGGCCTCTTTGTAAAGGTCTCTAGAAGACTTTATTTGTTGCTCAAAGAGTACTGACCCTGTTTTGCCTTTTGTGCTAAGCTATATTCTGATTTGATTTAAATTATAGCTCTTTGCTGCTGCTAGGCTCTAACTTATTATGAAATTTAAACTACAAGCTCTCTGATGGGTTCTAAATTTAACCAGAAAGCTCTCTTCTGTGTTTTAAATTTAAACTAAAAGTACTTTGCTGATGCTAGGCCCTGAGTGACTATTACATTTAAACTACAAGCTCTCTGGTGGGTTCCAAATTTAAGCAGAAAGCTCTCTTCTGTGTTTTAGATTTAAACTAAAAGTACTTTGCTGATGCTAGGCCCTGAGTGACTATTAAATTTAAACTACAAGCTCTCTGCTGGGTATGAAATGTAACCAGAAAGTTCTCTTCTGTGTTTTAAATTTAAACTTAAACTGCTGCTACTAGGCCCTGACTGATTTAACAGAAAATAGTGGGTTCACAGATTAATTAGTTTTAATACAAAGAATTCCTTTCAGAAAATTCCCAGAAGTATATACTCACAATTGCAGATCTCTCTCCAGAAGTAACAGTCCCCTTTTCTAGTCCTTCAACTTGCTCTGATCCCTCTACTGGCTTCCTCCCAGGGCCAGCCCGGCAGGCAGATGATGGGCAGCAACGAGGAAGGGGCTTCATTAAGCCCGGTGTTGAGAATGTCACCCCTGAGCCCCAGTAGTTGTGGAGCCATGGAATTGTCAGAGGACCTGCTGTCTGATGTGGCGACAGGGGTCTCCTTGCCAGAAGACTTTCCAGTGGCTAAGTCTTCCCCCCCCCTTGCAGATGGGTTGGCTGGAGTTTCCACGGAGGGACACCAGCAGACCGGGGATATCGTTGGGTAGGTGAGGTCGAAGGCGTCTTACTGAGCTGTTTCTGGAGGTTCAGAGACCGACTTCGATAATGTTGGAATCATTTTGGGACGCGATTCAAGGACAACTCCTCCATGCAAAGGTTTTCGTCTGGACTGGTGGGTGACTATTACTTTATCAGTCTGTGGTATTGCAAGCTCATGAATTGGATCAATATTCTGGCAAGTGGGATCAGTTTGAGACCACAGTGACTAAAATGCAAACTTTGGAGGAGGCCTTGGTGAAGGACCAAAATATTCTTGGCAGATGTTTGGAATACTTGGAGAACCAGGTTCGCTGGAACAACTTACACCTACTGAACTTTCCCAGGTCACCTATCATATCGACTCTGGATATGGTAAAGTAGTACATGATTAAGGTTCTGGGAATGGACTCTGGGCTCTCTCCCCCCTCGTTAGGGCTCAATACCTGGTTCGGGGGGGGGGGGGGGGGTTTGATCCTCCTGGAGAGCAGGGAGTCTCTGGAGGGTTAGACCTTACAGAATTTTTAGAGTCCTCTCTGGAGATAGTTATGCAGAGAGCTACCTTAACACTTACCTTTGCATTGGAGTTTGACCACAATGCTGTGTTTAAACTTTATTTCCGCTCTATGAATAAGTTGTTTCATGGCTCTAAAATTTGTATTTTTCCTGATTTGTCTAGATTTACCCAGAAGCAGCGCTAGGAGTTTCTGGCTTTGAGACCCAGGGCTTTGGCTCTGGGCCTTGGCTTCATGTTGCGATTTCCCTGTATTTATATGATTGTGAGTGATTCAAAAAATGTCGTATTTTATGAGCCTAGGCAGCTAAAAGATTTTGTAGTGGCAAGAGAAAAGATAGGGGCTCAAGTCCCGCGTTCCTCTGAAACCGCTGTAAGTCCGCTGGATGAGGTTAGCTGAGAGGGGTGCCCTCATGTTTTCTACTTGCCTTTTGTATTAGGTATAATGTTTATTTCTTTCTTTATTGGATCCTTTTCTTCTTTGTGTGGGCTAAATTATGTTAATTGTGTCCAACATTTTTTTTGGTTAAGCTTCCTTGTATCACTATTGTTTCTTTTCACTTTTGTTTGTACTGAAGTGTTTGTTGAAAGATTTATAAATGAAAATTAAAAAAAAAAAAAAAAAGAGAAGAGACAGTTACCGGACAAACCATTTGTTTCACAATGGATGGAGAAGACTTATCAGATCTCAGCCCTGAAGTTTTTTGTACTTAAAGTGGTCAAACTCAGTTGGAGAGGGGGAGAAATTGATGAAGTATTGCTACGTCTGGAGCACAATATTTTTCAGCTGAAGACTATGGTGCACATGGCCTTAACATAGATATGGATTATTCCATTTTCTTGTAATTCTTTGGTTGTCTTAGACCCATTTTTATCTCTAACATTTACAAAAAAACTTTTTATTTTCTTTTACTTTTTAATTATTTATTGATTTTATGACAGTTTCCTCTAAGGTTTTTTCCTATTCCCTTACAGCGTTTTCCTTTTCCCTTCTCTGCCCCCTCCCCTCCTTTTTTCCCTCCCTCTCTCTCCCCTACCCCTCCCCTTCTTCCTTTTTCTCCTTCCCTTATTTCCCCTCTCCTTCCTTTCCTCCCCTTTTCCTCTTCCCCTCCTTCCTCCCTCCTCTTCCATCCCCTTCCCCCCCCCCATCATACCTCTCTTCCGTCCCTCTTCCCCCCCCCTTCTTGTTTTAGTTGTTTTAGATTTTTAGCATTTTATTCCAATTTTAGGACCTCTTTTTGCTTTTACTGGTCCTGTTTTTAATCCTTTTTATGATATGTTTTATTGCCTTTCAGATTTTGATTCACCATTTTATTTACATTTCCTCGATGCTCCTTTTAAGATAAGAATGAAATTGTAGTACACAATTCCCAATATGTTCCTTAATTCAAGTCCTACAAAGCACTTTTACTGATGGTATTTGGTCCTCAGTGATCTTTTTAATGGGTTTTCCTGTGCTACACACTCTGGTTGTTCATGCTACAATACATCCTAGTCACTCCACTATCCATCAGCACATACAAATTCCCTCTGATCACATAGATAACAGGACCCCCACAGTGACGTAAGAAACAAGATGCCGAAACTAGACCAGAGTCCAAAATGAGCCCCAGCAGCACGACTGAATATAATGCAAAAGCATTTACCATCACATCCGATGCAAAGTAACCAACAACAGAGCATATCAAACAACGGAGATAATGCCCTTTGGCAGAAATAGGCAATCCAAGACTCTAACATATGCATGACCCTAGCCAATGCCTATGCTTAGAAGAACCTATCTCTGAACCTATCTGTCCCTGCCTTTTAGAAACAGATTGTGCATTTAAATACAGATTATGTTAGATCCAGCCTCATTGACATGCGAGCGCACGACTACAATAATAGTCCAAACACTCCATAAGCTGCCTGCTTTAGTTTCTGCCTGTTGTAACTGCACACCTATACACCTGCACGCTACAAGCCTGCCTGATTTACTCATACCTGTGATACTTGCTATATAGAGCTTGACTTGCCTGTTGTAATCACATACCTATATAACAGTATGCTATAAGATTGCCTGATTTTACTCATGTCGGTGATACCTGCCATATAGAGCCTGGTTTGCCTGTTGTATCCGCACACCTATATAACTATATGCTACAAGATTGCCTGTTTACTCATGTCTGTGGTATTTGTTATGTAGAGATTGGTTTGCCTATGGTAACTGCACACTATTTACCTATATAACCACTAGTCGGTAGAAACTGCATACTGTGTACCTGCCTGTGATAGCCCAATCTTCCTGCCCTGCCCGTGACATCCTGTGATAGCCCAACCTTCCTGCCCATCCAACAGCCTTCCCAATCTAGACACGGACCTCACACAACAGGGTAGATACCTAGAATGTCCCCCTCAAGCATTGCCATAGTTGCTCTCTATCTCCTATCCGGATGGCTCAGTAGTGTAACAGCCTTATCACCCAACCAAAATTACATACCAATTCTTCAGAACCATAAGAGGAGATGGTCAAGTGTGTCCTACCACAAATCGGAGGAACTTCCCCGCACGCTCCACCCCCACCTATTACATGTCGCAATTCAACACAATAAGAAATTAAAGCAAGAAGATAACTCCCATCCTCAAAACCTAAGATGCACTCTCATAAATGCCCGCTCAATACGCAAAAAATGGCCAGTGATCTCCGACGCAATATCTCTCCATGACCTTGACATACTCTTGATTACAGAGACATGGCTCTCCAGTGATAATGTCCTCCTTAACCAGCTCTTACCTACCAATTTCTCAATGCACACATGCCATAGAAACGACCAAGGAGGAGGAGTACTCGCCATCACCAAATCGGACCTCCGTTTCCGCCTGATCAGCGCAAACAGCACAACACACCTCGAGACAATCACTGAAGCCAACAAGCACTGCTCTATCAACCACCTATACAGAGCCCCATCAATGGACCCGGATGTCCTCTCAACAATAATCGACCTTGCCTCCAATACACAGAGCCCTTGCACACCAAGCTGGGTTCTGGGAGATTTCAACCTACCTTCCCTGCAAGATACTCAAGGGTCAGCCTTCCTCGAAGCCCTCAGGGAATTAGGATATAGGCAACCGGTAAAGGAACCTACCCATGCGAAAGGTGGCATATTAGACCTGATATTTGCTCCACAGACAACTATCAATTCAGTCAATGCCCCCAGGTTGGCCATCACCGCTGTACCCTGGTCTGACCACAAGCTGATCGTTTTCCAAATACCCCTGCCCAGCAACAATCAGAATGAAGCCAGAAGGATGAGCAACACCACCAAGGCACCCCCACGAAGGTTCCAGGCCTTCGACAGGGATGGGATTATAAGTAAAACCTGCCCACTCCTTGCCTCGACAGCCCTCAATCCTGATGAACTGGTCTCCGACTGGAACAAAAGCCTCTGTACTACTGCTCTGCGTCCACCGTCCAACAAGCCTCTGAGGAAATGGGCCACCGCAGCCTGGTACTCCACTGAACTACGATCCTCACTCACCCTCCTAAGGAAACTGAAAAGACGCTGGCGTCGATCGCACTCCACAGATGACCAAACGGCATATAACTCTCACCTTGCACGACACCGCGAAGCAGTAACTGAGAGCATGAGATGATTCCACAGAGACACCCTAAAACGATCACTGAACAAACTGCACGATTTGTTCAACCTCGTCAAGAACCTAAGGAACCAGCCCCCGAACAACCAAGTGAAATCCACCCTCAAGAATTTGCGGATTACCTACAATCAAAGCTATGCCAGACCAACAAATCTCCTGCACCCGCCGTCACACTCGAGCAAACCTGTCCAACACCCATGACCATCTTCTCCACGCCATCCAAGAAACACATCGAAGACACTATCGCTGCGATTAACACTACCACTGCACAAACTGACCCCTGCCCTGCTTTCTGGATAGAAGACCTTAGCCCTTTTATAGCCAGGCTAATGGACCGATCCTTCGCTACAGGTGCGTTCCCCCAATCCCTCAAACACACGTCCATCAGACCGCTGCTAAAAAACAGCAAACTCAACCCCCAGAAGGTGGAATCATACAGACCGATATCGAGCATACCACTACTAGCCAAAATAATTGAAAAAGAAGCCCAGAGAAATTCAAGAACACATCGAAACCGCCGTGCTGCTGGACCCCTGCCAGCACGGTTTTAGAGAGTCTCATGTTGTTGAAACGCTCCTCACCACCCTCCTCAGTAACATAACTGCGGGAATTGATAACATCTGTCAAGGGTTTGTCCTCATTTTAATGGACATAGCAGCTACATTTGACTCAGTAAGCCACGAGCTGCTCCTGGGGCGTGTCAAGGAGAAGGGTATCTGTGATACAGCGCTAGAGTGGTGCAAGTCATACCTCTCGGACAGATGGCAGCACGTACCATCAGGGGCTTCAACATCGGAACCATTCCACCAGAAGCAAGGCGTCCAACAAGGATCGCCCTCTCTGCCCTGATGTTCAACATCTACATGCAGCCCATCTGTAACCTCATTCGGCCCTACAGAGTACTACTTTACATGATGCAGATGATGTACTACTTTACATGCCCTTCTCGACAGAGAACCCTGACCTCAGTCCACTGACAGACTGCTTTAATGCAGTATCCGACTGGCTCCAAACTCAAAACCTCAGGATTCAGCACAAGAAAACAGAGGTACTGTTCATCACGAGGAATCAAAACTTCATCACACCGCCCTATCTAAAGGTTTAGGAAGCTGAACTACAGACCAAACCCACGATCCGGTACCTCGGAGTCACCTTAGACCAGCGCCTGGACATGAAGGCGCACATAAGCAACGTAGTGAGAGCAGTATACCATAAGATCCGTACCCTCAGACATCTACGCTTCCTGTTGGACCCTGATGACTTCCGGACAATATATCAAGCGCTGATCATACCACATTTTGATTACGCCAATTCAATCCTGCATGGACTTCCCCAATCCACCTTGAACCCACTACAGCTCGCGATGAACACCGCAGCGAGAGTCCTGCATGGTGCGTTCAGGAAAGACCACATCACCACCGTCCTGAAACATCTCCACTGGCTCCCTATACATGGTAGACTCACATTCAAAACCTTGATGCTTGCTTTTAAAGCCATCAATGGGCTCTCCTCCGCATCACTAACAGAGCTTATCAAGATCACTCCACCCAACAGGTCCAGAAGATCAGCAGCGGTCAATACACTTGTAGTCCCGAAAGCAATAACCCAATGCACCCAGGCAACAGCAAACAGGGCCTTCAAATTCTGCGCACCAAGATGCTGAACACCCTACCACCCAACATCAGGGCAATCCCTGACCTAGCCCAGTTTAGAAAGGCATTGAAGCACTACCTCTTCCTTATTTACTGCCCGGTAGAGAGTGCTACAATAACCCCACCCACTATCTAGTCCGGTCCGCTCAATTGATTCTTACCCTACAAGACACCCTTGACTACGACTAGCGAGACGACTTCACATGATGCCTAGATGTAAATAGTTACCCCAGGTTATCCAAGTTTTTAGTACCTGTTCCATGTAAGCACAGATCAGTCAATGCAATGTGCAAGTGTATGTTTTATGTAAACCGCACTGATGTTGAATAGCGCAGTATAAAAGAAACTGGAAATAAATAAATAAATAAATAGATCTCTGATTTCAATATGCAAGATTTAATGCTTACTTTCTACCCACCCACTTAAAAAAAAAATTTCAGTACTCCTGCTGTTATGCATGCTTTTAACCCCTTTTTAACCTTTTTGTATATTTATATTAGATATTATCAATACTATTAACATTTGTTTTTATCTTTACATATAAAATAGTTGTATTAAAAATAACAATCTTGTTACACGATACATTAACTGAACGATCTTCCTGTCCCGAGTCATCCAACATTCTTTTCACAATTTGGTTTGACAATCTTTACTTACATTTTACATATTTTCACTTTCTTCTTAACCATTTTTATGTTTGAAACAATTTTATAAGTGCCAGTATGTCGGCACCCTGTTTGTTTACTCGGTTCCCATGGTTACCTCCTGTTGGGGCCAAGAATAGCTTTTAAACACCAGACCAGTGTACTAGGTTTTGTTTTTTTTTGTTTTTTTTTAACACTTCGAACTGCCTGGTTCCCGACTCTTACTTCAAATACAATGGCATTGGGATTTTAACTAGTGGAGATCACTTCTTATTTCAGGTATGGAATTCTGAAGCAATACAATCTTTTTTTTGCGATTCAGCTGGCGTTATTTTTGTTGGTTCGCATATCATCGGTCCTTGATAGGCAATTTGCTGTTTTTTCTGGACCGCTACTTTGTGTTGAACAATACCACAAATTGATCATATGATAGATCAGGGGTCTCAAACTCAAATTGCTTTGAGGGCCAAATGAGGACTTGTAGAGTAACCCGGGGGCCGCACAAGACGCAGGCCTCATTTGCATAAGGGCATCATTTGCATAAGGGATCATTTGCATAAATATTTGCATAATGTTACCATACACTAACTTTGAGTAAACATGCCTCTTAATGAGTGTATGGATAAAGAAAGACTAAAAGATTTCTACATTACTATAAACCAGTGCCAACCGCCAGGCACATTAGGAACTACTAGAAACACTGCTCATTTAGAACCCATAGCAAACCTGCCATGTCCTAACAGCACTACCAGGACTCACAAAGCACCATACCCTAACTATCAAAAGGCAACACTGCAAATATTAAATCAACACATTTCAGAGAATAACAATACATGACCTACTCGGGAAAGAGAACAAGTGGCAATGTCAAATAGGAATTACATAAACAGAATACCTCAGCTCAGTTACACATGCAGAACATACACCATCACCAAACAAGGAATCACAATTTAGAAACAGGAAGACAATTAAACTGGGAACCCCAAAAGCCAAACTTAGAATGTACAACACTGTAGAAATAAAACTATACATTGATTTCCTCTTGTATTAAATAAAGTGCAGACGTTAAAGATGCACATTTCCAAGAGCTGACATATTTCAGTTAATAAATTCAAAATAAAGAGATATTTTTCTACCTTTTGTGCATTTTTTTTCAGTTGCAATTGTTCCAGCCACTTTCTTCTGGTTGCTTTGTGTCTTCTGCTAACTCTCCATCGTCTGCTGTCCATTTGTCCTTTCTTCTTTCCCAGTTTTTTTCCATTCTCTCAACATCTGCTTTAACATACTAATCATTCTCCTTTTGCTCTTTCCTCATTCCTATTTCATCCACTCAAATTTTACCCCTCCATCCTCAATCCCCACTTACTCTCCCAATACCCGGCCAATTGTAGATTTTTCTTCCCTCCCACACAAAATATATTTCCCCTCTCCATTTCACTCTCCCAGCCCCATCCCATTCTAATCGTCCCCCAACATCAACTCCCTTCTAGCTCCTGCCCCACCCAGCATCCGCTCCCTTCTAGTCCCCGCATCATCAGCCCATTTCCAGTCCTAGCTCCCTCCCCTCACAGCCCATTTCCTTTCCAAGCCCCCCTCCCCATCAGCCCATTTCCATTCCAAGCCCCCTTCCACTCAGCCCATTACCATTCCAAGACCCTGTCCCCATCAGCTATTTGCAGTTCAAGCTCCCCCTTCTACTCGGCCCATTTCCAGTCATAGCACCCCCCCCCCCAGTCCATTACCAGTTCTAGCCCCACCCCCCCATAGCCCATTATCGGTCCTAAGCCCCCCAACAGCCCACTTCCAGGCCTAACCCTTCCATCGCCCCATCTTCATTCTTAGCCCCCCAATCAGACCACCTCCAGTCCTAACCCCCATCTGTCCATTACCAGTACTATCACCCCATTTCCAGTCCTACCCCCCCAGCAGCCCACATCAATCCTGCTCCCCCCCCAGCAGCCCACATCAATCCTGCTCCCCCCCCAGCAGCCCACATCAATCCTGCTCCCCCCCCCAGCAGCAGCCCACATCAATCCTGCTCTCCCCCCCAGCAGCAGCCCACATCAATCCTGCAACCCCCCCCAGCAGCAGCCCACATCAATCCTGCTCCCCCCCCGCAGCCCACATCAATCCTGCTCCCCCCCCCAGCAGCAGCCCACATCAATCCTGCTCCCCCCCCCCCGGGGAAACAAACTTTAGAAAACAGCTAGCTGCTGCTCCTGCCGCTGCCGCGGCGGTAGCAGCAATACCGCATGTCCCGCGGCCCCCCCCTTGCCTGTCAGTTCTTCTCTGCTTCGGCTTTCAGAGCCGCGAAGGGAGAGCTTCTCCCTCGTGACTCTGTTAAGCCCGCTGGGGCTTATGGGAAATTTCCCATCTGCCCCGGCGAGCTTAACAGAGTCGCGAGGGAGCAGCTCTCCCTTTGCGGCTCTGAAAGCCGAAGCAGAAAAGAACTGACAGGCAAGCAGGAAGGGATCGGGGGCCGCGGGACATGCGCGCAGAAGCCGGGTTGTGTATCGCGGGCCGCACAAAGGTCTCTCGCGGGCCGCATGCGGCCCGCGTGTTTGAGACCCCTGTGATAGATAGTTGAACAGACACATAAAACAAATTGTTGGTACATTATTTGCTATCTTATCTACAATTACTAGTTCGGGTGATACTCCACATATGCAAACAAACAATTAGTCGTTAGGTCTTACTGCTAAACTGCTGGCTTTCACAATATTTTTTACTAGGATGATTCACTGCACTTCAGGGTCACAGATATATAAATGATCAAATCTTTATTATCCCGTCTGAGCAAGCCATCTATGAGTGCTCTGATAAACAGCAGTGGTATTGAACCCTTTATACTGTAAGACCCATACTGCACAACTTTCCCGTGCTGCTGATGTGTAAGTCTGGGGTCATGCCTCCATTTTCTTCCTCGTGAATAATATGTATCTCATTTGCCATGACAATTATTTATTTATTTATCTATACATCAATCCATACAGTTTTATATACCACCTTATTCTTCAATCAATTAGTTAAGATGATTGACATAAGACTGAAACGATTACTGCATTGACAATGTATTTAATGAACTTATTGTTATTTTTGCAGTATTACCATACATTATATTTATAGTTATCCCACTTTTATGCATTATGTTCTGATGCAGCCTATTTTTAATGACTTTTCATTACATATGATTTTATCCTTTCCTCGTGAATATTTTATTTCTTTAGTTATTTATTTATTGAATTACTTTATTGCTTAAGGTTAAGCTACTCCCTATGTCCAATTACCCATTCATTTATTACAGATGTTCTCTATCATGTTCATATATAGTTTTATCATATATTATAATTTTAATTATCCCATTTTCATGATACAGCCTGTTTTTATGTCTTTTTACTGCATATGGTTTTATCTTTTCCTCATGAACATTTTGTCTATTTATTTATTTATTTATTAAATTAAATTAATTTATTGTTCAATGTTAAGCTACTCCCCATGTCTGACGATCCTTTCTTTTATGACAGATGTTCTCCACCATAGTTTGTTTTGGTGACGTTTAATGTATTTACTCTTTTAATTCACTCTTTATGTATTATATTTGATATGATTTTTAATTTGTTATATATGTTTTATTTATAGTTTTAACCCCTCATAAAGCTTTTGCCGAAACATGGCCATGTTGGATTAGGTATTCTTTGTGTTCTACAACAGACTTTAAATTCTTACACATCGCTCTGGACTTGTGTGTTTGACATCTGTGAGTGTGCAGTACTTTGTTGGTAGGACCAAAACAGAAAACTGCCTGTCCGGCACTGATTAGATTTTTCTTCAAGCTCCCTAGCCAGGGTGAGGCTAATCCTCTTAGCCCATACACACAACAACAAAAAATCCTGCCCTGCTGCAGAGAGGCACAGCCCTGGAGGTGCATGAATTTTCCCTCTGTCACGTGGCTAGAGGAAATCCCTAAGCTACCACCAAAAGAGGTATAGTGTGGCATGTGGTGGTAAGGAGCTCTTAAAATTTTATGAAACAAAAGTTCAGAGCCAAACAAAACTTCTTTTATTGTCCTTCAACTTTACAGCAGATTCACCAGCCTGTTGACTTCACAGACTGCATCTCAGCGCCCTTCCCCTGACCCACAAATTAAAGTCAGCATTCACTTCAGCCCAAATCCCAGGCAGTCACTTGGGCTTCAGTGTTTGTAAATATGGTTCCCAGTTTCTGAATTGCTATCTTACAGCCAGACTCTTTTCCAAGTCCTGCGTGGAAGGAGCTATCTGTCTCCATGGGCCTCTCTTCTCCCTCTGAGTCACGCCCTCCCAGCCCTGAATTTTGAGCTTTAGACTCTTTTAAGGTGGCCTGCTGATAATACCTTTGGATAGGGATGGGTGAAGCGTAGTTGCTCATCTGTAACAAGTGATCTCTGGGACCAGCAGGAATTTAGTCTTCACATATGGATGACGTTGGTACAGATGGAGCCCGCGCAGGAACACTCCCCAGCGTCCAAATGGAAAGCTTTTGGAGCACTCCGCTGCGACTGCCTTCCCAACTCTCTCTCTTCAGTTGCGTTTGTAGCTGAGAAAAGAGAGTAAATGAAACCCTATAACTCCTAGGGAAGAAGGGCGGGTTGTTCCCAGACATCACCTGTTACAGGTGAGTAACTACACTATCTCCAGAAACAAGCAGGAATGTAGTCTTCACATATGGGACTCCCTAGCTTCTAGATGCCAGATGAAGTAACCTGAGAACCGGTAGAGGTTTGCCTCGGAGTAGGCATGATGAAGTCATGGATCCCACATGGATTTTTGATATCTTCAAAGTCTGGGACAGAGGGTAGGAGTTGCATCTAAGTCTGAAAGAGGTGCTGGAGTATAGCCTGACCAAACATGGCATCCTGGCAGGAGTCCTTGTCCAGACAATAATGGGCAGCAAAGGTATGGACGGAAGACCAGGTTGCTGCTTTGCAAATTTCGTCAATGGCCAAAGAGCAGAGGTTTGCCATCGAATGTTGTGAGCAGTGACATGTCCTTCCAGGGAGAGTCCTGCTTTGTCACAGGCAAATGAAATGCTGTCCACTCTCCATATGGAGAGCATACACTTAGAGACAGGTAATCCCAGGTGACTAGGGTCAAATGAGATAAATAACTGCGAGGCTTTACGATGATCTTGAGTCCTTTGGAGATAGAAAGCCAAGGCACGTTTGCGGTCAAGAGTGTGCAGAGTTGATTCCACTCGAGACACATGTGGTTTACAAAGGAAAATTGGAAGATAAATTGACTGGTTTAAATGGAAGGGAGACACCACCTTTGGCATAAAGTGTGGGTGAGTCCAAATTACTACTTTGTCATGATGGAAGCTGGTACAGGATTGATCCACTACCAGTGCCTGAAGCTCACTAATGTGTATAGCTGAAATGAGGGCAATTAGGAAGATTACCTTCCAAGAGAGGAACTTAAGTGAAGTTGGGCTAATAGTTCAAAGGGTGGCTTGAAAACCTGTGTTAAAATGATATGGAGGTCCCAAGCTACCGGATGTGGCTTAATGTGTGGTGACCTCTCATGAAAAACGCGCTACTAGTGGTTGGGTGGAGATGGGCTGTCCATCGAGTAGATGGTGAGAGGCTGCAGTGGCACTGAGGTGGACTCTCACAGAGTTTGTATACAGACCTGTCAAGGACAGGTGGAGGAGATACTGGAGAAGTGACTCCACTGGAGCAGAAAATGGATTGAGATCCTTCTGGGAACACCAGGCAGAGAATCTACGCCACTTAAAAGCGTATAAACGTCTGGTGGAGGGCTTTCTAGAAGCCAAAAGAATCTCCTTAACCTCTTGAATAAGGTCAAAGCCTTGTAAAGGTATGCTCTCAGCAGCCAAGCTTTGAGGTGGAGAAACTGTGGATTGGGATGGAGTAGTGAGCCGTCATCCTGGGAGATCAGGCGCAGATCCCAATCGCAGAGGATGAGTATGTCAGACATAGTAGGAGTGGAAACCACAGTTGCTGTGGCCGGTGAGGTGCTAGGAGTATCATGGGGCCCTTGTCTGACTGAAGCTTGAAAAGAGTCTTGGGAATGAGGGGTAAAGGAGGGAAAGCATAAAGCAGACCCTGACTCCAGTGTAGGTGGAAGGCATACATTTGTTGGTTGGTGGATGTCGGAGTTCTTGTGCAAAAGCAAGGAAGCTTTGCATTTTGGGGCGTCGCAAACAGATCTATGTCTGGGGTTCCTCAGATCTGGAAGATGTAGAATGTTGTGTCTGGATGGAGAGACCATTTGTGGGGAAGAAGGATGCGACTCAGTCTGTCTGCCAAGACAATGAATTCCCCCCAGAAGGTACACCGCTTGGAAGTGTATTTGATGAGCAATGGCAAAGGACCACAGGTTTAACACCTCCTTGCAGAGGGCCCAAGGACCTGTTCCTCCCTATTTGTTCACACAGAACTTGGCAACCTGATTGTCCATCCTAACTAGGACTTTTTGTGCTCTGAGGTGGTGTTGAAACACTGGGAAGGCATTCAAAAAAGCACGAAGTTCCAGGAGATTGATTTGGAGTTGTGACTCTTTCGTTGTCCAAAATCCCTGTTTAGTCAGGTTGTCCAGATGGGCTCCCCAACCCAGTTTGGAGGCATCTGTCGCCAGGGTGCATGGACGTGGAGGCATTTGAAAAGGTGACCCTAAGAGCAGGTTTTCTGGAGACCACCACCACTGAAGGGATGTGGTTAGATGGGCAGTGATTTGGATCCTGTCCCAGAGATGGCCCAATGTCTGCTTCCAATAGAGGCAAGAGTCCACGGGGCTGTCCGCATATGTAATCGAGCATATGGAACGACATGTATTGTACAGGCCATGTGCCCAAGGAACTGCTTCATTTCTCGAGCAGTCAGATGTTCTCGTAGGAGTGTCTGGGACGCAGATGACATAATGATATACACACCAATCAAACTGGACAACCCGAACTACTCCAACATAGCCAACTGCTTCCAACAAATAGCAGCCTGGCTACAGGAAAACAACCTAGCAATAAATTACAACAAAACGGAAGCGCTATTCATCACAAGAGACCAGAAATTCTCACCATCAGCCACCATCTTTTATTTATTTATTTAATTTATTTATTTAACAATTTCTTCTATACTGCCCCTTCCAGAGATCAAGGGCTGTTTACATAGAACAGTTAGAAAAATTTTGCATACTTCTGTATACTTTACATGGAACAGAGTTTTGAACTATAAACAGGTAATATTACATGGAACATAACAGAACTAATTACAAGTGACTATTTACAAGGAGCAGTAAAACATTGGGTGGAATGGATAAGTACTGTAAGGTTTTCTTGTGTTAGTCGTTTGTCCTATCTTGAGTACTGTGGATGTGTTTCTGTGATTGTTGGGGGGAGGTTCTCTGTTGGTAGGGGATTTCAAAATGGTTCGTGAAGAGGTAGGTTTTATTTTTTGAATTGATGAAGGTCTTTCGTCAGGCGAAGAGTTAGTGGGAGTTCGTTCCAAAGAATGGGGGCGGCGAAGGAGAAGGCCCTATCACTTGTGGTTGGTTTTGTTTTTCTGAAGGTTGTTTTTATGTTGAGAGAATGGGCTGCGTTTTGTCTGTGCGTTCTAGTTTCTGATGGGGGGTGTAGTAGGATGGACAGGTGTGAGGGGGAGATGTTATTGAGGAGTTTGAAGGTAGTTAGTAGGATTTTATATTTTATTCGGCTACTTATAGGGAGCCAATGCAAGTCTAACAGTATTGGGGTCACGTGGTCAGTTAGTTTAGCTTTTGAGATCATCTTGGCGCATATGTTTTGGGCTCTTTGTAGTAGGTAGATGCTCTTTAGCGGGAGACCATCAACCTGAATGACACCATCATACCAGTAAGACAGGAAATAAAATACCTGGGTGTAACGCTAGACAAGGACCTTAACCTCCAGTCCCACATTACAAAAACAACAAAGAGCGCTTACATCAAAATGAGGACAGTCAGTAGGCTCAAACCCATCCTCGCCCCTGAACATTTCTGAATGGTCTGTCAAGTCATAATCACTCCCACTCTAGACTATTGTAATCACATCTACCAAGGACTACCAAAAAAGACAATAAAACCACTACAGCTAGCACAAAACACAGCCGCACAACTCATAACAAACTGCACAAACAACAACATCATCACTTCAATACTATACCACCTACACTGGCTCCCAATCAGCTCACGAGTCCAATTCAAAGTACTACTACACACATTTAAAATAATACACAACCTCTCAGCAGACAGCTTACAACCACTCATAAAAACAGACAAGAGACCAAGAAGAAAAGCAACCTTAGACACCATCAGAACTCCAAAGGAATTTGCTAGAACAAAGCAGACCACTTCAAGGAGAGCACTCTCCCTGGCAGCACCCGCTATATGGAACTCCTTGACAGATCAACTAATGTCAACCAAGAATCTCAAAGACTTCAAAAAACTCCTTAAGACTGCCCTATTCACAGAACATTTCAAGGACCTCATATTAATGGATCCTATTCATCACGTTCAAGACAATACAAGATCTTGATCCCAGCGCAACTTGCAAACAGCCACATTATTGTATATATGTATATGGATCATTATGTAAATAGTTCACCAAAAAATCTAACACACTGCACCACACACTACTCTTCTCAGTTCTCCCACTGCATGCTACAGACCACACATTATTATGATTGTTTGATTGTTTGAAGTGCCAAAACCGCCTTGATTTAATGATAAGGCGGTATACTAAATCCTTCTAAATAAATAAAATAAATAGTTCAATTTGACAGGCACAACAGAGCTAGGGCAAAAATGCCCTGGACTGCTGAGTGTCTAATAGGGCTCTGATGAACTCTAGTTTTTGAGTTGGGATTTTGGAAAGTTTCTAAGTAGATGCCAAAGACATTCCTGAGAAGCGCTTTTTGAGCTTTCAACTACTGGCTCTTGTTACAATGTCCTGACTGCCACTGGAATTTATATGCAATTGCATCTTAATTGGCTGACTGCTGAAACTTGGCCAAGTCGGGTCTGTACTTTTGAAGGTTTTACAAAATAAAAGGTTTCTTTGTTTTAAAGAGGTGTGACCGTGTCCTCCCTGCGCTGTTCTAGTGACTTCTGAAGTTTATCACAAATCCCAAGTGTTATAGCACTGTGATGGTACAATGCAAGGAAAGCAGTACCTCTTGGGAGGTGTCTGTTTTTATGAGCCAGACATCTAATTAAGGGAAGATGAATTCCCCAGAGATCTTAAATATGTGGCTATGAGCGCCATGCACTTTGTGAAGACTCTTGAGGCAGATGAGAGTCCGAAGAGAAGGACTCTGTATTGATAATGCTTTCCTTGAAAGGTGAAGCGTAGATATTTCCTGTGTCCTGGATGGATGAGGATATGTGTGTATGCTTCTTTTAGATCTAGAGAACAGAGCCAGTCCTGACTCTGGAGGCAGGGAAAGAGTAGTTACTCACCTGTATCAGGTGTTCTCCAGGAGCAGCAGGAATCAGTCCTCACATATGGGTGACGTCGGCGCAGACGGAGCCCTTGTGTGGAGCATTTCCCCAGCTTTCAAGGAAAGCCTTTGGGAATTCAGCGCGCATGCGCGGTCCCCTTCCCGCCCAAGGGTGCCATCTTGCTCAGTCAGATGACATAGCTAAAAGACAGCAAAAAATCAAAATGAAGTATATGACTGCAACGCCAGGAGAGGAGGGAGGGTCGTGAGGACCAATTCCTGCTGCTCCTGGAGAACACCTGTTACAGGTGAGTAACTACTCTTTCTCCAGGACCAAGCAGGAAGTCAGTCCTCACATATGGGACTCCCCAGCTCTAGGCTACCGGGAACCCTAAGCTGAAAAATGGCTCCCTCTCAAGAGCCTCAGCATACGTGATAAGAATATCTTCTGAGAACGCCCCCGTATGGTAGCCCAACATAAGGGCTGGAGGGTAGGAGTTGCCTAAACCTCAAAGAGATTACGGAGTACCGCCTGTCCGAAAGCACTGTCCCTTCGGGACTCTCTCTCCAGGCAGTAATGGGCTGCAAAAGTCTGGCTTGAAGACCAAGTTGCGGCCCGGCAGATGTCTGCTAACGGAACAGAGCAGAGATGAGCTACTGACGCAGCTTTCACCCTGACACGGTGGGCCGTAACTCAACATTGCAAGGGGAGGTCGGCTGCCTTGTACGCCGAGGCAATACAATCTGCTACCCAAGTGGATAACGTACGCTTGGAGACAGGTAACCCCATCTTATTAGGGTCAAAGGAGACGAAGAGCTGAGTAGCCCTTCGATGTCCCCGTGTATGTTCTATGTAAAAAGACAAGGCCCTCTTACAGTCCAGGGTATGCAGGACTGTTTCAGCCCGGCTAGAATGCGGCCTGGGAAAGAAGGTTGGAAGAACCACCTCCTGGTTGAGGTGGAAAGAGGAGACCACTTTTGGAAGGAACTTGGGATGGGTCCGTAGGACCACCCTGTTCCTATAGAACCGTGTGTACGTCCTATCAGAAACCAGAGCTTGTAGTTCACTCACACGTCTGGCTGAGGTAAGAGCCACCAGGAAGAGCGCTTTCCAAGAGAGGAAGCGCATATGGCAAGTAGCCATCGGCTCAAACGGTGAGCGAGTAAGTTGCTGCAAGACCACGTTCAAATTCCACTCAGCTGCCGGTGGACGAACCAGAGGCTTGAGCAGAAGCAGGCCTCTGAGAAATCTGGACAGCAAAGTGTGAGTCAATAGAGACTGTCCTTCCACCGGTGCGTAGTGGGCAGATAGGGTACTGAGGTGGACCCAAACAGAGTTAGACTTAAGGGCTAGGTCTGACAGGTGAAGTAGATACTGCAGTACTACTGGCACAAGGCAAGAGAAAGGATCTTCATTGCGCTGAGCACACCACACCGTAAACCTACGGCACTTGAGGGCATAGGATTTTCTGGTGGACTGCCTCCTTGAGGCCAAGACCATCTCCTCAACCTCCTTAGGTAGACATAAGGGAGCTAGCACTATCCTTTCAGCAACCAAGCCATCAGATTGAGGGACCTGAGATTGGGGTGCAGAAGGGAACCCTGATCTTGAGAGAGGAGATCGTGTTGCAACCCCAGAGGGAATGGAGTTTCCACCGCCAATTGCAGCAGAAGTGGAAACCATGGCTGCCTCGGCCATCTGGGAGCTACCAGAATCACCGAGGCCTTGTCCTGGAGAATCTTGAACAGAGTTCGGACCACCAGGGGCGTGGGAGAAAACACATACAGGAAGCCCGTAGACCAAGAGATCAGAAAAGCATCCGCTGCTATCCGCAGGGGATGTGGCTGTCTGGAGCAAAACCTGGGCAGCTGACGATTCTGTGGACTAGCAAAGAGATCGATGGATGGAAGTCCCTAGCGCAGTAAGATCTGCTGGACCACCAATGGATTCAACTGCCAATCGTGAGGCTGGAGAATCCTGCTTAGCTTGTCTGTTAGGAAATTCTCCTGGCCAGGTAGGTAAACTGCTTTGAGAAACATGCCTTGATTGACTGCAAAGGAACACAGGGCCAGTGCCTCCCGACATAGGAGCCTCAATCCCGTGCCCCCTTGTTTGTTCACGTAGAACACTGCCACTTGATTGTCCGTCTGAAACTAGGACAGACTGGTGATAGGACATGAGAAAATGTTTGTAGAGCTAAGCGGATTGCTCGCAGCTCCAAAAGATTGATTTGCTGCGTGGCCTCCCGAGGAGACCACCGGCCTTGAGTGCACATGCCCTGGAAATGTTCACCCCAGCCTATTAAGGAAGCATCGGTCGTCAGCACCCTTGTGTGTGTTGGAGCCTGAAAAGGTACCCCCCTGAGAAGGTTTGGGACATGTAGCCACCACTGTAACGAGTCCAAAAGTGGTTTGGACACCTCTACTCTGTCTCAGAGGTCGCCTGTGGCACTGTTCCCTCTAAGCTGTGCGCATGTGCGCGCGCACACACCTCGCCGAGTGAGCGCACATACTTTACAACAGAGCGCACAAAAATTACGGCTCTGATTCTGATAGAAAACAACACAGACGTCTTAAAATTTAAAAGTTATGATTGTAATTACTAGAAATTTCCTGCTTCATTTAGTAATCGTCTATTTTCATTTAATTAGATTAAAATCAATGTGGTGTACATACTGTATTCTGACGTGTAGTCAAATTTTAAAGTATATAACTCTGAGTGTCGTTATGTGGCGCACAAAAATTTAACCTTCCTTCAAAAGCTGCACACAGCTGATATTTTATGCGCACACAACCTACAGAAAATTAGAGGGAACATTGGCCTGTGGCCTGCGTCCACCGAGCTCTGAGCCACTATTGAGCAGGCCGCATGTGCAGGCGGGCATTGGGAGTCACATGCACCATGGATGCCATGTGGCCCATGAGCCGCAGGTAGTGCCTGGCAAACACATGAGAACTGCTGTGGAACTGGTTGGCCAAGTCCATCAGTCTGTGAGCCCTGTCCTCAGGCAAATAGGCTCTTGCCTGAAGGGTGTCTAGTCTTGCCCCTATAAACTCTAGGTTCTGAGAGGGGAGCAAAGTGGACTTTGCGTAATTTATGACAAAGCCCAGATGCTGAAGAAGAGAGACAGTGTGAAGAGTGGCTTGTTGGGCCTCCTGGGGAGACTGGCCCCTGATGAGCCAGTCGTCCAGGTATGGGAAGACGAAAATTCCCTGATTCCTGAGATAAGCCGCCACTACCGCCAGGCATTTGGTGAAAACCCTGGGGGCAGAGGTTAGGCCAAAGGGAAGTACCCTGTACTGAAAATGGTTTCCTCCCACCACAAATCTGAGATATTGTCTGTGGTCTGGATGAATGAGGATGTGAGTATAAGCATCCTTTAGGTCTAAGGAGCATAGCCAGTCTCCCTGCTGGAGGTAAGGCAGCAGTATCCCAAGCATCTTGAACTTTTCCCTCTCCAGAAACTTGTTTAGGTTTCGCAAGTCTAGGATAGGCCAGAGGCCTCCTGACCTTTTTAGTATCAGGAAGTACCTGGAGTAGAAGCCTTGCCCTTCCAGGTGGTGAGGCACCGGTTCCACCGCCTGTTCCTTTAGAAGACTTGCTAACTCCTGAAGGAGGAGGTTCCTGTGTAGAAGGGAGTCTGGGAGGCTCCCTTGGAAAATAGGAGGGAGGTAGCTGGTGGAAGTGGAGCATGTAGCCCTGCTGGACTATGCTCAATACCCAGGTATCCCCTGTGATGGCTGGCCACCTGTAGCAATACAGGGTCAGCCGATCCCCTGTGCTGAGTGGAGCCAGTGGAGCCACCGGCGGTGGAGAGGCTATGCTGTAGGAGTCAAAACCCCGCTCCCTGCTGTGCAGGAGCCGGAGCTGGCGGCTTGGGGGTCTTCTGCCTATGGGGCCCATGCCCCTGCCTCTTGGCCTGCTGGCCCTGTTGGGGAGCTGGAGAGGCCTGATATTGAGGGTAGGATTTGTAGGCAGCACGCTTCCTTGGGAAAAAGGGCTTCTTTCCCGAGCCCTTCTTTTTTTGAGAAGGGGCAGAAGTCTTCCTGGACAGCCTTGTCCTGGTGAGAGTCTCAGTCTCTATTTCTGCAGCCATTTCAGTCATGGGCTTACTGAAAAGGTTTTCACCTCAGCAGGGGACATCAACCAACTTGTCCTGCACCCATGACTCCAGGTCTGATGACTGTACCCAGGCCTGACGGCGTGCACCGATGCTGGCCGCGGCCACGCTGGCTGCGGCCACCCGGGCCGAAGCCTCGAAGCCATCATAGGCTGCTCGAAAGATAAACTTCGAACACTCTCGGATCCCTGTTGACAAAGCCTTGAACCTCTGCAAAGGTTCCTCAGTGAGGTCAGCTGAGAACCTGGCAATCTTCTTTGCCAGGTCTCGTAGGTACATGCCCATGTACAGCTGGTAGGTCTGGACACGGCAAGATAGCATACAGCCCTGGAAGCACTTTCTACCGAGGGCATCCAGGTTCTGGGCCTCCCGGCTGGGGGGCACCGAGGAGCGCATCTTCTGACTCTTCAGGCGGTGCATGACCAATTCCACAACCATGGAGTTGTGCGGTAGCTGCGTTTTTTGGAATCCAGGGCTCTTACGGACACGATAAATGGAATCAACCCGTTTGCTAAGAACCAGTGCCGAGGCCGGTGCCTCCCACATACGGAAGAGCAGCCGTTCCAGCATCGGAGGAACCGGTACAGTAAAGGCTTCCTTCGAAGGAAAGTCATACTGGAGGGCATCGAGCTCTTCGGCTCGAAGCTCCTCCTCAGCATCCGTGGGGAAAGACAGAGCTCTGGCCATGTCCCTCATAACGTCCGAGATCCGGGTATCCTCCGGGGGGGGGGGGGGGGGAGGGCCTTCTCCGAGGCTCGGACGCCAGTGAGTCCAAAGGGACACACCGGGTCTGGAAGGTGTCCAGGGACTCCTCGTCCTCCGTCTCCCACGCCGACTCCTCCGAAGAGAAATCGAGCGGCTCCGGCTGTGTGGGCCTCTGTGCCCCACGCCCCAACGCCGAGGGTATCGGCGGCGTCGACGACCTCGGCCCCGCATGGGAGGTCGAGGGGTCCTTGACCGAGGATGGACTCGAGACTTTATTGACTTGAGGATTGGCTCGGTCTCCAGAGTCAACGTAGATGTCGAGGTCCCGGTGCTCGGGGAAGATGCACCAAGCTGCTCTCCAAGGCCGTCAGCCTGAGTCCAAGCTCAGGAGACTCAGCAGCCCCCCACTTGGGCCCGATGGCGTCGGGCCTGACGTCGGTTCTCCCGGAGGAGAGTCCACGAGGACAACAGCACTTACGTGACTTGGGGACTCTGGCTTCACGCAAGGTAACCTGGATGGCCTCTCTGACTCCGAGAGCCCAGGGCGGCAGTCAGGGCTACGCGACCTGGCCCTCGAGGACCCAGGAGCCTCCACCGATGCCGCCCTCACGAGCTTCTTCTTCCTTTTGTGCTCCCGGGCGGGAGACTCCCTCTCAGAGGAACCCCAACGGCGCTCAGTGGTCAGACTCCCGCAATGTCGAGGCCTCTGACGAAGTCCGGGCCCGGCTGGACGCAGACTCTGAGAAAGCACAGTTACTTACCTGTAACAGGTGATCTCTGGGAACAGCAGGAATATGTCTTCACATATGGGTATCGTCGGTACCGACGGAGCCTGCGCGGGAACGCTCCCCAGTGTCCAGTAAGAAAGCTTTTGGGAGCATCCCACAGCGCCTGCGCGCTGCCTTCCCGCCTTTCCCAACCGCCTCTCTCCAGTTTGAGTTTTAAAGCTGAGACAAAGAGAGAGAGAGAGAGGAAAGGAAAGATAGATAGAGAGATACAACTCCTAGGGGAGGTGGGTGGGTTGTGAAGACTTATTCCTGCTGTTCCCAGAGATCACCTGTTACAGATAAGTAACTGTGCTATCTCCAGGAACAAGCAGGAACAAGCAGGAATGAGTCTTCACATATGGGGACTCCCTAGCTGCAGATGCCAGGGGAAGACCCCAGGTTGTGTGTCCTTGAAAAGGACTCTACCTCCCCCCATGGATCTCTGGAATCCGACCAGGGTAGGTGGGTAGGAGTTGATTAGGAATGGAACAGGTGTTTGAGAACAGCCTGACCAAACAAGGCATCCCGGCGGGATTCCTTGTCCAAACAGTAATGGGCTGTGAAGATATGAACCGAGGCCCAGGTGGCCGCTCGACAGATTTGGTCGATGGACACAGAGTTTAGATGAGCCATTGAGGCTGCCATGGCTCTCACATTGTGAGCTGTGACATGGCCCTCCAGAGAAAGGTTCCTACTCTGGTAGGCGAAAGAAATACACTGAGCAATCCAGTTGGACAGTGTTCTCTTAGAAACTGGAAGTCCTAAATGAGAACGATCAAAAGCAACAAAGAGTTGAGAAGACTTTCTATGTTGCTGTGTTCTTTGTAAGTAAAAAGCAAGAGCTCTCTTACAATCCAAGGTATGAAGATTCCTCTCTGCACGATGCATGAGGTCCTGGAAAAAAAGACAGGTAAATATACCCTTGGTTTAGATGAAAAGGCGAGACCACTTTGGGCATAAAGTGTGGATTGGTCCTCAGGACTACCTTATCATGATGGAACCTTGTATAAGGTGGATTAGCCACCAAAGCTTGCAATTTACTGATGCGGATTGCTGAGGTGACTGCAATGAGAAAGATAACCTTCCAAGAAAGAAATTTCAAGGAGGTGGTGGCTAAAGGTTCAAAGGGTGGCTTCATAAGCTGGCCAAGAACTAAGTTTAAGTCCCATGCCACTGGAGGTGGTCTAATGGGAGGTTTAATTAGAAGAAGGCCTCTCATGAATCTTGTTATAAGAGGATGAGAGGAAATAGGCTGTCTATTGAGAGGCTTGAGGGACGCTGCAGTAGCACTCAAATGGACTCTTACTGAATTCGTTTTAAGACCTGCATGGGATAAATGCAGGAGATACTCTAGTAAAGAATTCAAAGGTATTGCAAGAGGGTTAAGACCCTTCTCTGAACACCAAATGGTAAATCTTTTCCATTTGAAAGCATAGGAACGTCTAGTAGAAGGCTTTCTAGAGGCATGAATAATATCTCTGACTTGCTGAGAGAGATGAAAACCTTGAAGGTCTAGGCCTTCAGCAACCAAGCCCTGAGATGAAGAGACTGGGGGTTTGGGTGCCACAACGTTCCCTCCTCCTGGGATAGAAGGTCTGGTGCAGAGCCCAAGTCCAGGGAAGGAGCTTGAGAGAGATGCAGAAGTAGAGGATACCACACTTAGTGTGGCCAATGTGGTGCTATGAGGATCATGGTTCCTCGATCTCTCTGAAGCTTGAATAGTGTTTTGGGAATTAGGGGAATGGGTGGAAAGGCATAAAGGAAGTCTTGACCCCAGTGAAGGAGGAAGGCATCCTTGGCCTGAACTCCCTGACACATAATTCTGGAACAGAACCGGGGAAGTTTGGCATTCTACAGACTTGCAAAGAGGTCTATGTCCGGGGTTCCCCAAATTCGAAAAATCCTGGCTAACTGGTCCATGTGGAGGGACCACTCGTGTGGAAGCAGAACTCGACTGAGTCTGTCTGCCTTACTGCCAAAAGATGAATGTGATGCTCTCTGGCGAAGGCCCACAGTTGCAAAGCTTCGTTGCAAAGCGACAGAGAGCCAGTCCCGCCCTGCTTGTTTACATAGAACATGGCTACTTGGTTGTCCGTATGGATGAGGACTGTCCTGTAGCTGAGCAGGGAATGGAACACTCTGAGAGCTAAGAATATTGCTCTGAGTTCCAAGAGATTGATATGCAGAGAAGTCTCCCTGGGTGGAGAGATTCTGCAGATGAGCTCCCCAACCCACTGGAGAAGCATCTGTTGTAAGAGTTGCTTGGGGTAGTGACTGCTGAAAAGGGGACCCCAGCAACAGATTTGGAGAGGACTTCCACCACTGGAGAGACCAAAAAAGGCGACTGGAGTTTGCTATTTTGTCTGACAGGCAACCTGATGCCTGAGTCCATTTGGTGGACAAAGTCCATTGAGCTGCCCTCATGTGAGGGCGAGCATATGGAATCACGTGCACGGTAGATGCCATGTGGCCTAAGAGTTGTAACATCTCTCGAGCAGTTAAATGGGACTTTAACTGTATCTGGGAGGCTAACTGCACAAGCGTAGGCAACGGGCCTGAGGAAGATAGGCCCTTGCAGTTGTGGTATCCAGCAAGGCCCCTATAAACTCCAGAGACTGAGTAGGGGTGAGATTTGATTTTGGGATGTTTATTACCAGTCCCAAATACTGGAGAACACGCATTGTGCAGATTAGACAATTCTGGGCCTCTGACTGGGATGGAGCTCGAATGAGCCAGTCGTCCAGGTAAGGGAAGACAAATATTCCTAGAGTGTGTAGAAATGCAGCTACTACTGCCATGCATTTCGTGAACACCCTTGGTGCAGAGGCCAGACCGAACGGAAGCACCCTGTATTGGTAGTGCTTTCCCTGAAAAAGGAACCGAAGGAACCTTCTGTGTGTTGGATGGATGAGGACATGGGTGTACGCATCCTTGAGATCTAGAGAACAAAGCCAGTCCTGACTCTGAAGA
Organism: Ichthyophis bannanicus; assembly: GCA_033557465.1. NCBI lineage: Eukaryota > Metazoa > Chordata > Amphibia > Gymnophiona > Ichthyophiidae > Ichthyophis > Ichthyophis bannanicus. The sequence continues at coordinate 867,033,021 of CM066035.1, read as the reverse complement.
TATGGAAGCAGAGCACCGAGAGAAATCATCTTGAATTTCTCTTTGAATAGAAACTTGTTCAATTCTCTGAGATCTAATATGGGTCTGTAGCCCCCTGTTTTCTTTGGGATAAGAAAATAAGGAGAGTAGAACCCTGAGCCCTGTTGAAGAAGAGGTACTTCTTCTATTGCCCCTTGGGCAAGAAGGGTGGCAATCTCCTGACCCAGAAGGTTGAGGAGAGATGTTGGAGAATTGAACTTTTTCACCATGGTGTGAGGAGGAAGGCTTAAGAAATGAAGCTTGTACCCTTCCCTTATGATGGAGAGGGTCCATTGCTCTGCTGTGATTTGTTCCCATCTGGGAGCAAAGTAAGCCAACCTTCCTGGAATGGTGAGGGGCTCTGGTTCTTCCAGAGCTAGAAAGGCTAAGTTCTCTAGTTACAAGTCAAATGCCCTGAGGAGGCTGAGGCTGCTGGGCCGTGGAAGGCCTAGCAGCCTTTGACTTGGCCTGTTTAGGTGGTTGCTGACGTTTTGCAGCAAAACAACCTGCAGAAGATGCCTGCTGACCATAAGCAGGATAATATCTTCCCTTTTTAGAAAAAGATGTCTTTTTGAACAATCTTTTCTTAGCAGGAGCAGAGATGGACTTTGAAAGTCGATCCAAAACGGAGTTCTCAGCATCCATCTGAGTGGCCTTTGCTTGCCAATCCTTGCCAAAAAGGTTTTCACCTGTACAAGGAAGATTTCCTAATTCATCTTGGACCCAGAGTTCCAAATCAGAAGCTTGTAGCCAAGCAATTTTCCGTGCACCTATGGCAATAGCCGAGGCTCTGCTTACACACTCAAAAGAGTCAAAGGCTGCACGGTTGGAAAATTTGGAAACATCCTGGGCATGTTTGAGCCAAGTGAGAAACTCCTGTCTTTTATCTTTTTTTTTTTTTTATTAAGCTTTTTAGTGAAATTTACACCAAATCAGAAAGGTAAATCAGATACAAAACAAAATCCCTAAAGTACAAGGAAACATGATACAATGATATAGTCCACATCAAGCGATGCAGGCAAAAAACTGAATTTAAGAAACAGAGCATTAGAAAACCAGGCTTTAAGCCTACACTAATTGGAGGAACCTTCCATCAACTAGATTTAATTCCAATTACCACACCTGAGCGATCATTAACAAATTTCTCCAACTGAGTCACATCCGTAAAAACATAAGAGGCTCCATCAAAACCAATCACACATTTACATGGGAAACGCAAAAAGAAAGTGGCACCCAAGGCCACAACCTTAGGTTTAAGAGCCAGAAATTGCCTTCGCCGAAGCTGAGTCTCACGGGAGACATCAGGAAAAATATTGATAGCCTGACCACAAAACAGGACAGACTTCTTTTTAAAAAAGGCTCGAAGAATCCACAGCTTAACTTCGGTGGAGGCAGAAGTAACCAATAAAGTGGAGCGGGCAGAGAGACGTGGAGGATTTGGGGCAGGACATCAGCTCCCAGACTGCCTGGACTGCCGTAGCCAGTATTGGCCTCAGCGTTCCCTTCTGTGCCTTTGAAGATCGGGCAGGTGGACCCCGGGCACCTTCTTGTCGGCGGGGACTTTCCTCCCTTTAAAACAGCTTCCCCTGCAGTGGCACTTCGTGCGGGCAGAGAAACGTGGAGGATTTGGGGCAGGACATCAGCTCCCAAACTGCCGTAGCCAGTATTGGCCTCAGTGTTCCCTTCTGTGCCTTTGAAGATCGGGCAGGCGGGCCCCGGGCACCTTCTTGTCTTCAGGGACCTTTGTTATATATTTAGTTCTATCTTTTTACCGCGGAGCATGTCCGCGGGGCGTGGATCGAAGGGGCAGGTCCTGCTCCTTTGGCACTCCTTCGGCGATACTGCGGTGACTCGCTCCGGTTCTTCCTTACTCCCCTTACTAGTTTTAGTGATGGGGAAGCGGAAGGCCAAAAATGTGGATAAGGCCCCTGAAGTTGGTTCTGGAGGAAAACAGATAGGCCCCTTGGATAGGCACTTTGTGCCAGTCCCACTTGCGCAGTCTTCTCCAGATGGAATCTCCCTTAATTCTAGCGGGAGATCTCCTCCTCCATTACCTGCACCTTCGCATTTATCTGAATTATCTGCTGAGTCTCCTGAAATCGCAAGTATCGTCAAGTCTTCTATTGTATTACCTATTCCTGTGCAATCTGTGTCAATTACTGTATCTGATATTGCTCCTGTCCCTGTCGGTGGTGAAATTACATTGAAAGATATTTGGTCCGCTTTATTAGTTATTGATAAAAAAGTATCTTCGACTTTGAATGCGCTTTGTACCTTTTCTCAAGATGCGGTTGTAACCTTGCAGCAACTTGATGAAAAGGTTAGCTCTGTTGATAAAACTGTTATGCATATGAGCTCTCAGGTTCCTTCACTTGTGGCCGCACATGCTGTTGGGGTTAAAAATTCCTTAGTCTTATACTCTCGGGTGGAGGCTCTTAACTCTTGTCGCTCATGCAATCTCCGGTTTCTCAATTTTACATAGTAACATATAGTAACATAGTAAGTGACGGCAGATAAAGACCAGCATGGTCCATCTAGTCTGCCCAGCAAGATGGCAAGAGTAGGTGCACCTGTCGCTCTGTGCAGGCCACCCCTCCCCATGTTTTTGTTTCTGTTTAGGGGTGAACCCACCACTCCATGTAGGACACCCTTATTTGTTCAGACGCTAGATAGTTTAGAAGTTAGATGGTACCATTTATTTTGCTTTTATCCTGTTGCTGTAAAGGGATCCACTGTGTTTGTCCCATGCCGTTTTGAATTCCATCACCGTGTTTGCCCTCACCACTTCCATCGGGAGGGCATTCCAAGCATCCACCACCCTTTCAGTGAAGAAATATTTCCTGACATTGCCTTTCAATTTACCACCTTGCAGCTTCATGTTATGCCCTCTAGTTTTACAGCTTCCCCGTCTTTGGAAGAGGTTTGTTTGTTCATCATGTCTCTTTAAGTATTTAAAGGTCTGAATCATCTCTCCTCTGTCCCTCCTCTCCTCCAAAGTGTACATATTTAGGTCTTCAAGTCTCTTCTCATAAGGCTTCTGACGCAGGCTCCAAATCATTTTGGTCGCCTTTCTCTGAACAGTTTCCAGTCTTTTTACATCTTTTGCAAGATATGGCCTCCAAAACTGAACACAGTATTCCAAGTGAGGCCTTACCAGTGACTTGTACAGTGGCATAAGTACCTCTTCCTTTCTGCTGGTAATCCCTCTTTGTATGCAGCCCAAAATCCTCCTGGCTTTTGCACACCGCCTTGTCGCACTGTTTTGCCACCTTGAGAACATCAGAGATAATCACACCAAGGTCTTTCTCCTGAACCGTGCATACCAACCTCTCACCCCCTATTGTGTACTTTTCCCTTGGATTTCTGCTACCCAAGTGCATGACACTGCACTTTTTCACATTAAATCGTAGTTGCCAAGCATTAGACCAGTCTTCCAGCTTTTGTAGATCTTTCCTCATGTTATCCACTCCCTCGGGGGAGTCCACTCTGTTGCAAATTTTTGTGTCATCTGCAAAAAGACAGACTTTTCCATTCAGTCCTTCAGCAATATCACTCACAAATATATTGAACAGTGCCAGGCCCAGGACCGAACCCTGAGGCACCCCGCTAATCACCTTCCTCTCATCCGAGTGAGCTCCATGTACCATCACCCTCTGTTGTCTGTCAGTCAACCAATTTCTAATCCAGTTTACTATCTTGGGACCCATCCCCAAGCTACTGAGTTTATTGACAAGCCTCCTATGAGGAACAGTATCAAAGGCTTTGCTGAAATCCAGATAGATGACATCCATTGCATGCCCCAGATCTAGTTCCTTGGTCACCTGTAGGGCTGGTACCCCTGCAATTCTACATGCAAATCTCTGGCCTGCTCTGCAACTCAGGCCTGAACCAAACTGCACAAGACAAGATGGATTCTACACTTCACTTTTGCTGTGTTCAGCTATAAGCCTGTCCTTCATGCAACTGCTTGCACAGCGTTTCTAAGTGTGCATGCATACAGAGGCTATTGTCCGTGGCTGGCCTTGGACACTTGTACATGCCCAGAAGTTACATACTGTTGCTTCTGCCTGACTTTTACCATGGCTCCTTTGTTTGCAAGACGCTGCTCATCATCGACCTTCTGATTCGCTGAGAATACCTCAGACTGCCTGCTGCCAACCAATCATCGGACCTATGACGGAGGATTCACACACAGAATTCTGCATTCTGCGCTGGAAAAGTTCTAGTTCTAAGTAGCGGTGAGAGAAGGAGTTGGGGGTTTTTCCCCACCTGGACATAGACTTCTGCACCGGTCCTGCTGCTGTGCACTGCGTACCTGATTCCTGAGCCCTGAGCCTTTCGCCTACGTGTGGGGCTAGGCCGTCCTCCACAGGTCTGAGATAAGACTTTCACTGATCCCTCCGGTTCGGACTTACTGCGGCTCGCCTCTGAAGGGGCTGGAGCCGGCATTAGCTAACAGCTGCATCCTTGGACGAAGCTGTCTCTGCCGACGGAGCTAAGGTACCGGCTTATCTCTCCTCTCCTGGAAGGGCAAAGGGGTTAGCAATATATTTCTTACTTTTCCTAAGTGCAGAGCGAATCAGTGACGTCTGGTTTACTAGTCTGTAATTCTTACGTTGTCCAAGTGTACATCTGTACCATAACAAATGTCTACCTCATTTTTCTAATTAGCGATATGTGTGTGTGTATATTTTTCTATTTGGTTGCCTATAATAAAGTCTAATATATATCTGCAGACCAGAATTCTTTCGTGGCTCATTGCCAGAATAACTTCCGAACCTTGGGCTGTATATTAGTAGCTATCTCCCCTAGACAACAACAGAGAGTCTAACTTATTTTTGTGCTACGAATATACCCGACACACCCAATCAAAGAACTCATTCAGATTTGTTTGGCAAGACCGTCCTTCGGTAAAACCATGTTGCCTTGGATCTTGCAACCTGTTGGTTTTGAGAAAGTTCACTATTCGCTCTTTCAGGAGCGCCGCCATTACTTTTCCTGCCACCGAGGTAAGGCTCACGGGCCTGTAATTTGACACTTCTTCCCTGTCACCACTTTTGTGTAGAGGTACAACATTAGCCATTCTCCAATCCTGAGGAACCACTCCTGTTTCCAAGGAACTTCGCTATTGACACCTAGAATACTTTTAGAAAAGTATTTTAAGGAAGTTCTTAATATTCAGGAACCAGTTGTTGTTATGCAGGCTTATTATATTCTTGCTAGTACTAAAAATGTTAATCCCATCGAGGGGGAGATGGATGAAATTGTTCCTGCTATATCAAATCTTACCGCTTTTCTGGAAGACTCTACAGATAATATTACTTCTCGCTGTCTTTTATCTTCTGAAATAAAAGGGGTTAAAGTCTGCAGATGATCTGTGACTTCCTTTAGAAACATCCCTATATAGAGACTATAGGAGTTGATTCTGGCAGCTAGCATAGAAGCTTGAAAAACCCTACGGCCAAAAGCATCTAGGGTCCTGCATTCACGTCCTGGAGGATTAGATGAGTGTGTTTTTGCACTCTTTATCTTTCTCATGGCAGACTCTACCACAATAGAGTGGTGAGGAAGCTGAGTCTTATGAAAGCCAGGACAAGGAGGGACACGATACATGGTGTCTAACCTGCGAGAATGAGGAGAGGTAGTAAGAGGTGTCTCCCACATGCTCAACATGAGATCATACAAAATCTCATGAACAGGTAAAGTAGCTGCCTCTTTAGGAGCCTTAGGATATTGTAGAATATCCAACTGCTTGGCTCTAGGCTCTGACTCAGGGGCCACCGTGATGGAGAGGCCCCTAGACACCTCCCTAATGAAGTCTTGAAAAGACAAGTCTTCTGGAGGAGACATTCTTCGTTTAGGAGAAGACGACTCCTGAGTAAGAAGTATTGATGCCTCGACAGATCCTTCGGACTTGTCAGAGTCTTCGGAGGAATCGAAGTATCGCCTGTCTGGATGCTCCTGTAAAGCCCGATATGCGTACCGAGTGGGATCGACATCGGGAGTAACCGGTACCGGTTCGGTACCGATGGGCATCATAGGACAGGGTATCATTGTAGTCGACACCGAAGCCGATGTCGATGCAATCGGTACCGGCACTGGGAATGATGCCGGTACCGGCAACGGGGATTGTTGCGGTACCGGAGGCGTCGCAGACTGCATGAATGCCGTCAGGGTGCGCTGCATGGTCAGAATCTTCTGATTCATTGACGCCACCAAAGTCTGGATGTCGGTACCAGTGGGAGCCACCGGTACCCCAGAACACGGCAACAGGTGATCGGTCGAGGCCGAGCCATCGATGTCAACCTGTGACCCCATAGACAATGCTTTGGAAGCCGGAACTTCCCGCCGGGGTAACTCTGCCGGTGCGGAGTCCTCGAGGACAAGCCCGGAGGCATCTCGATGCTTAGAGGGAGATTTGTCCTTCGAGGACCGGCCAGATATATGCTTGGTTACCTGAGATCCATGGGAGGAAGAATAAGCCCTGGAAGACGTCGATGCCACCGAAGCTGCATCAGAGGGAAACAGGGTACTGAGCTTGGCTGCTCGGTTCTGCCGACCTCTTTTAGACATCATGGTACAGGACACACAATCCGTGATGGAATGGTCAGGACCCAAACATTTCAGACACCAATCATGGGTGTCGGTGACAGAAATAGTACCGCCACATTTTGTGCACTTTTTAAACCCGGAGGCGTGATTCTCCATGAGGAGAAAATTTTTAGGCCTAAGGCCCAAAAACTAAAATGCACAGTGAGGAAAGTATAAGGTTATTTATTTATTTTTTTTTAAAGAAAGAAAAGAAAAGACCGGCGGTACCGGTCCGACGTCGAAGAAGGCAGACGCGACACAAAAGAATAAAAAAAAAAATAAAGAACTTCTTCTGCGGTGACAGGAACATGACCTGCTGGCTCCGTGGAAAAGAACTGGAGAGAGGCGGTTGGGAAAGGCGGGAAGGCAGCGCGCAGGCGCTGTGGGATGCTCCCAAAAGCTTTCTTAATGGACGCTGGGGAGCGTTCCCGCGCAGGCTCTGTCGGTACCGACGATACCCATATGTGAAGACTCATTCCTGCTTGTTCCTGGAGATAATTCTCTCACGTTGATGCTGACGGCTCCGAAGTGCCTTCAACGACATTTTGCCGCACGGGCCACAGACCAGCGGGTTATGGTCGGGCCCAAAGCAGCGGAGGCAGCAGTCATGTGTGTTGGTGAGAGACATAAGTTTCTTGCACCGATCACACTTTTTGAACCCGCTGGCAGCTATCTTGGGAAAAAGGGCCCCTGCAAGGTCAAAAGACCGGGCTGCCAGTGAAGACACAAAAAAGGCGCGAACGCTAGTCACGAAGGACAAAAACCGAAAATCAAAATTACGGACTCGATACCGGTGTACCGAGCCCAGGCGGGAAGGGGAACCGGCATCAAACCGGATCAGAAAAAGCCAAAATAGATGAAAAAAAATCTACTTTTCCTGGGTGACACAAACGTCCGTTGGGCTCCGTGGAAAAAGAAAGACTGAGCAAGATGGCACCCTTGGGCGGGAAAGGGACCGCGCATGCACGCTGAATTCTCAAAGGCTTTCCTTGAAAGCTGGGGAAATGCTCCGTACGAGGGCTCCGTCGGCACCGACGTCACCCATATTTGAGGACTGACTTCCTGCTTGGTCCTGGAGAAGAAGAGTCCCGAGAGAGTTCATCTTGAACTTTTTGTGGACTATTTATTTATTTGCATTTCTTATATACCGCACTATTTGCGATCAGCGCGGTTTACATAAAATAAAATGGTATCCGACAATAAACAAAAGTCAGGTCATTACATTAAACAGGAACAAGTAACTTGGAGAACAGGGTAAACTATATACATATGAGGAGCATTGAATAGGGTAACTATATACATGTCAGATGGAGTTATTGGGTATTGATCATATTTGGTGGCTGGGGTTCGGGGCAGTCAGTGAGGTATTTGATAAATAGAAAGTGTTTCAAGGCCTTCCTGAACTGGCTCAAGTTAGGGATTGCTCTGATGTGTGGTGGTAGGGAGTTCCAGAGACTTGGGGCGCATAGTCTAAAGGCTCTATTCGATGTTGCTTTGGAGCATTTTGTCGTGTCTCTCGGTATCACTATCACCACATAACCCCTCTTCTCATCCATCTACACTGGTTACCCGTTTCCTTTCGTTCCCAGTACAAACTACTCACCTTAGTTCACAAGGCCCTTCACACCAGTACCCCACAATATCTAGCTGACCTTATTCATTTTCACACTCCCAGGCACACCCCCCGCTCATTCCATCTGAACCGTCTCACCCTTCCTTCCCCTGCTGCTGCCCGTCTTCAATCCACCCGCTCTTCAGCTTTCTTCTTTATTGGCCCCGCACTATGGAATTCCCTTCCCACTTCCCTTCGTTTAGAACCCTGTCATGCAGCATTCAAACAGCAGCTAAAAACCCACCTTTTTTCCATGGCCTTTAACCTCCCTACCTCCTCTTCCCCCCTATAATTCTATTTCTCTCCCCTACTGCTTCTTACCCCACTTTGCTTTTAAATTGTAAATTTCCTTTCCTTTCCGGCTTCGTGCCTTTTATTGATTTTTATTTATTGTACACCGCTTTGATTTTACTGAAGGGCGGTCAATCAAGTTTTAATAAACATAAACATGTTGGCTACTGTGGTTCTTCTTAGCCTGATGGGTGTGGGTGGTCGGATAAGGTCACATAGTGAGGAGGAGGAGAGCCCCTTGATAGCCTTGAAGGTCATCACTAGGGTTTTGAAACTTATCCTGGCTTGAATGGGGAGCCAATGAAGCTGGTTCAGGAGGGGTGTGATATGCTCTCTTCTTGGCGTTCCGAGGAGAATCCGCGCTGCACTGTTCATGGCAAGTTGCAGGGGACGTAAGGTGGCCTGAGGGAGCCCTTGTAGGATGGCGTTTGAATAATCAAAATGAGGAATGATGAGGGCTTGATAAATGGTGCGGAAGTCGGCTGGTTTGAGTAACGGGCGTAGGTGTCTAAGGGATCTAATCTTGAAGTAGATCGCTCTTACAGTGTTGGCTATGTGTTGCTTCATGTTGAGGTTCTGATCCAATGTGATTCCGAGATAACGTATAGCTGATTTTACTTGCAATTCGGCGTTGTCCACTTCCAAGTAGCTGGGTGGAGTAAACTCGGAATTTCTGGAGATGAACAGGACCTCCGTTTTCTTGTGTTGGATGCGCAGATTTTGAGAGAGGAGCCATTCGGATATTGCGTTGAAACACGTAGTCAAGGGGATAAGGTCTGGGCAGTCCAGGGATATTGGCAGGTACAGTAAGACATCATCTGCGTATATCATGCAACTCACATTGAACGATCTAATGATGTTACAGATAGGCTGGATATAGATGTTAAACATAAGTGATGATAGGGAGGATCCTTGAGGAACTCCTTGGCTTTGTAGGAATGGCTCGGATGTGAACCCGTTTGCTCGGACATATTGCCATCTGCCAGACAGGTAGGATCTGCACCACTCGAGAGCTGTTCCACTAATGCCTTTCTCTCTTAGCCGACCTAGGAGAATTTCGTGGCAGACCGAGTCGAAGGCTGCCGCTATATCTAAAAAGACGAGTGCAAAACCTTGACGTAAGTTGTCAATGCCTGAAATTATGGTGTCGAAAAGAGTTGTGAGTAGTGTTTCGACTCCGTGTGACTCTCTGAATCCATGTTGAGATGAATCTAGAGGGGCGTTGGTATCAATATGGTCTTGTAACTGTTTGTAGACTATCTTTTCAATTATTTTAGCGAGCATCGGGATGCTGGAAATGGGTCTGTATGACTCTACCTTTTGAGGGTCTAATTTGGCGTTCTTGAGCAGCGGTCTAACGGAGGTCTGTTTGAGCGTGGAGGGGAAAGACCCGGTGCTAAAAGATAGGCCTATCAATTTAGCTAAGATCGGGGCGAGGTCACATCGCAGATCTTTTATCCAGAATGCTGGACAGGGGTCCGAGTATGCAGTAGAGGTATTTAGGGTTGCGATGATGTCTTCAATGGTTCTCTTTGATGGTGTGACAAAGGTAGTTAGAGATACTGATAACTCTTGTTCGTTGGGGGGGTCCGGTATCACCACTTTGTCGGTCTTGCACAGTTTAGATTGCATAAAGATGGCATAGTCCTGCGGGTGTATGGTTCCGGGGTGCTCCGGGGTGGGTTCTTTGGCAAGAGATTTGACCAGGTTGAAGAGGTCGTGTGGCTTGTTTAGTGACCGTTTCAGGGTGTCTGTGTGGTATTGTTTCATCCTGTCTGTGACGGCCCTGCGATGTGTGTGTAAGTGCTGGGTGTATGCTGCTTGGTCATTGCTGGTACGTGACTTCCTCCAGCGCTTTTCCAATCTCCGTAGGAGGGTTAGTGAAGCCCTTAAGTCAGCTGTGAACCATGGTGCAGATGATTTTTTGTTTGGGGCTTTGGTTGGTGAGGGACGGATTGCGATTGCACTGAGTTTGCTGTTCCATGTGGTGATTAGGTCCTCTAGGTTTTGTGAATTCTTATCAAGGAGTGTGTTTGTTTTGGCTAGGATACGTTCTTTGTTAAATGGGTGAAAACTTCTGGTAGTTGAGTTCGAGTTTATACTTGTGTCCACATTGGGTATTTGTGGCTTGATGGGGGTCGGAATCTGGAAAGTGATGAGCTTATGATCCGACCATGGTACTGATGTTAATGATAGCGTGATATTTTGTGCTTGTTGAAGCACTGTTTGTGAGGCGAATATGAGGTCGAGAATGTTGCCTTTTGTGTGTGTTGGTTCTTGTACCAATTGGGTATATCCCAAGATATCTAGGGCTTCTATGAAGGTAGCTGCTTGATTGTCCTGTAGGGATGGCAGGTTGAAGTCACCTAGGATCCAATTTGGTTTATTTGGGCCCTGGGTGTTGGATGCTATGTTTATGATATTGGAGAGGTTGTCTGGATCTGCAGAAGGCGCTCTGTAAATCAGGTTTATAGAGCAGGTGTTGTTGGAGATAGTCATTGTTTCAAGGGTATTGATGCTGTTGGATTCTACCATTTTGAACTGAAGGTCGGATCTGGTGAAGACGGCAACTCCTCCTCCCCTTTTGTTCTGCCTGTGGCTGGTGAAAGCCACAAAGTTGGGTGGTAGTAGTTGATTGAGTATGGTGTTATCTTCCGGTGAGAGCCAGGTCTCGGTGATCATAATAATATCTAATTTATGATACGTTATTGTTTCAGTGATTGCTGGCCATTTTTTGCGAAGTGAGCGAGAGTTAATGAGTGCGCACTTCAGGCTGCTAGTGTGTGGGCTTTTTCTTTGCTTGGCTTTAGAAGAATTTTGTAGTGGGATATGTACTAGGTGGTGGCGGTGTAGATAGCTAGTTCCATGATAGTGGTTGTGGGAGTCATCGGGCCATTTTCTTCCACCAGTCAAGACTGTTGGGATGTGATTTTGTGTTGTAAGTAGTGCCAGTGAGCTGGATGGCAAGATTATAAGTAGAAGGTAAAGACTCATTAGGGTGCAGATTATGCGCTCCATTTTGAGTCTTTCTGAGCCAGGACAGGGGAGGCAGAGGTTTGTGTAAGGAGAGTGAGTTGGAGTGGCCGCTGGCTAAGGATGTTTTACTCAGGCTGACTAGAAACTTCTTGAGGTTTCTGAGATCCAAAATGGGCCTGTACCCTCTGGTTTTCTTTGGGATGAGAAAGTACGGAGAGTAGAAGCCCATTCCCTGTTGGGACTTCTTCTATGGCACCCTGTGACAGAAGAGAGGACACCTTGTCCTGTAGGAGCAGTGAGTGGGGGTCAAGTTTGATATTCCCCTGTTAAAGTGGAGGAGAGCAGAGTTTGAAGATGTAGTCTGTACTCTTCCTGGACTATGGTGAGTGTCCACTGCTCTGAGGTACCATCTTGACCGCAGTGACATAATCTGCCTGCTATGTGGAGGGGGTGGGAGTCCTCCAGAAGCAGGATGGCAATGTTCTCTAGGAAAGAGTAAAAAAACCAGGCGCAGACTGTTTCTGTGGAGCTGGTTGAGATTTAGCCACCTGTGGCTTCTTTTGTTGCTTTTGAGGTTGTTGACTCTTCTCTGGGGCCTGACCCTGGTAATGAGAAGCAGGAGGATAAGAAGAGAAGAATTTATTCTCTTATTGTAGAAAAACCTCTTTGCAAGTGTCTTTTTTCTAGCAGGGTCAGCTGTTACTCTGGATAGCATAGTTATTCACCTGTAACAGATGATCTTCAGGAACAGCAGAAATCAGGTTGTGCTGGAACACTTGGAGTATTTCTTGAACCCACTTCGGGGTTTCTCCATATTTGGAAATAATATGGAGGCAAAATCGAATTGAGCAATGATGCCCGAAGAGGTCGTGTTCCTCAAAGAAGCATTATCGAAAAAAATTGAAGTAAAATAAAGTTTAAGAAAAAAATAAAATAAAAAAGGGGAACTAGAACTGACAAGAAGGCAACCAAAGTACTTTAGACGCGGCTGACAGGGACAAGGTCCCGATGGCTTTGCGGAAAAAAAAGACGACTGAGGAGACCAGGAGGGAAGGCAGGAGGGGCAGCCACGTATGCATGGAGGAATACTCCTAAAAGCATTCCCATTGGATGCTGGGGAGTGTTCCTGCGCCAGGCTCCGTCAGTGCTAATGTCACCCATATGTGAAGACTGACTTCTGCTTGTTCCTGGAGAGTAGTATTTTCTGACTAATTAAGAAGCCTTATCTTGCCATCTTTTCCAAAGAGGTTTTCCCCTGTGCAAGGTATGTTGCTGAGTTTATCTTGAACCCACTGTTCAAGATCTGAGGCTTGAAGCCATGCAATTCGACGTGCACAAATGCATATTGCTGAAGCTCTGCTTGTGCATTCAAAAGCATCAAAGGTAGCCCTAATGAAAAACTTCAATACATGTTAGCTATGCTTAACTAGGACAAGATAATCTGCCCCTTTGTCATCTGGGAGGGCAAAGGACTCTAGGTCTCTGGAGACCGTGAGGGCAAAGGCCTCTAGGTCTCTGAAGACCTCTTTCAGGAACATTCCCATGTAAAGGATATAGGAGTTAATCCTAGCCGAAAGCATGGATGCTTGGAAGCATAGACGCCCAAAGGCGATGAGAGTTCTCAATTCTTTACTTGGAGGATTAGAGGAGTGTATCTTCGAGCTTCTGATTTGGCGCATCGCTGATTCAACCACCATGGAATGTTGGGGAAGCTGTGGCTTTTAGAAGCCAAGACACTCTGGTACACGATACCTGGTATTGACATGTTGGCTTTGAGGTGAGACTGTGAGAGGCATCTCCCACATATGGAGCATAAGGTCATGAAGGATGCGGTGCACAGGCACAGTGGCTGCCTCCTTCAGTGCTGATAGGTACTGGCAGATCTCTAATTCCTCTGCCCTTGGCTCCTTCTCTGATGCTACTGCTATAGAGAGGCATTTGGCTAGATATCGAATGAATTCCTGGAAGTACATGTCTTCTAGAGGCGACATGTATCGTTGCTGAGCCAGGAAAGGGTCTGAAGGAAGGTCCCAGGGTCCTCATGAATCGAGTGACGCCACATCTGAAATATGGGAATCGGAATCAGAGGACTCGAAGTATTGACGTACCCAGTGGCCGCCAGAAGCTTGATGCCAGTACTGATGCTCTGAGATATCAGCCTTGTGAGTTGCTTGGGTTTGGCACCGGTATTGATAAGAGTTTAAAGGGACGGCATAGATGGGAGTGATGGGAGTGATGTCTATGTCATCTGCAGCAGCCCTGGTGTCGTGCCCTGAACTGGTACCTATAGCCAAGGGTTTTATGGGTATCGAGGCTGCAAGGAGGGCTGCTAAGCTCCGCTCGATGGCCCGTATGTGCTGGTCTATTGAGGTTGCCGATGCTTGGGTATCGGTGACAGGTATTTGTGATACTGTCCCAGAACATGGCACCAGTAGCTCTCCGGAATATGAGGTTGAGGTCTCAGGAGCAACCTAGGGCCCCTCAATAATTTTGGAGGACAGGGCCTCCTGCCGGGGCTCTTTAGCAGGCCGATCCCTCTCCAAGGCAACACCCTAGGGGTCTCAATGCCTTGAGTGGGATCTTTCCCTAGAGGTATTTTCGGACTCTGATGCGGCCTTGTGCTTGGACTTTGAATATATCTGAGATTATATGATATGATAGGATGATTATATGATATGAGAGGATGATGAGGCCCTCAACGAAGTGGACACCATCGATACTGTGTCCGAAGCGAAGAATGCTCCAAATTTAGAAGCCTGGTTTTATAGGCCTCTCCGTGTCATTTTCTGACAGAGGGAACAGTCTTTTGGCTGGTGGTCTGGGCCGAGGCATTTTAGAAACCATTCATGTGTGTCAGTTGCAAAGATGGTGCTGGCACGATTACAACATTTTTTGAAATTAGTAGTTGATTTCTCCATGCCTTAGAAAGTGAAGGCAAAGGAAGGCTTAAGGCCTAAGAAGGGTGTCGATGCCCAAGATTTATTTATTTATTTAAAAGATAAGAAAGAAGGAAAAGAAAAAAATAAGGAAACCAGCAATGTCACAGACAGTCTGGTGTCGATGGGAAGGCAGAGGCGCTATCCACAAAAAAAAGTTTTTCTGCGGTGATGGGATTTGCTTCCTGTTGCCTCCATGGAAAATGAAGAACTGAAGAGAGGGAGTTAGGAAGGCAGTTGCACAGGGGCAATGGAGTGCTCCCAAAAGCTTTCCAATTGGACACTGGGGAGCGTTCCCAAGCGGGCTCTGTTGATACCAATGTCACCCATATGTGAAGATTACATTCCTGCTTGTTCCTGGAGATCTTCCTATATACCCATCACAGTCTGCTTTCCTTTGAATTGTGATTGGCCTTTACTGCAAGACGATTATGTGATGTCTGATGTAAACTATGTGCCTTTCGGTACTTTGATAACATGTCAGAGTATTCTAAGTTCCTCCAGCCTCAGTTAAAGTTTCTACCTTAGAACGTCTTTGCATGGCTTGCCTTGTAAGAATATTTGGCTCCATGGGCCTCTCTCCCTCTTGCAGTCTGCTGGGTTCTTAACCTCTTCCTGTGAGCCATGCCCTCCCAGCCCTGAATGCTGGGCTGCAGACTCTCTTAAAGGGGAGAATTGATACTCCCTTTGGCGAGGGATGGGTAATATTCTATAGACCTCACCACAACCCTGTTCAAAATAACTCTGCTTTAACTACAACAAATCCCAATCCATTTTATATGCCAATTGTCTCCGTAATTTTCCCCTCAAACCCGCTAGCTCAACTCATAGTCTAGCTTGGGGTTTTTTGCTATTCAATTGTTCCACACTAGCAATAGTTATCCATAGCTCTTCCACCCTACATTCTTTTTCCTTCTTTGTCCTTGATCCTCACCCTACTAGCCATTCCCTTACCACAGCTTTAAACCCATCCCACATTTTACCACCACCACCAACCTCCCTTTTATTGTTCAATTCAAAATACTGTATGGGATGTATATAGTATATCACATGCTCATCCCTCATAGGACTGTAGTTTATTCTCCAAAATCTTTAACTCCCCCTCCACTTTCAACTCTACCCAGGGCATGATTCAACCAGGTGATATTACCAATCTCAACCTCCCCCACCTAAAAATGGCTAAGTTCAAGACTATCAATAAATCAGTGCAGGAATAGAAACAGTGTGGATATGAAAATTAAAAGTGTATTGTCTCCACCCCCCCCCCCATGCAACTTATGCCAGACGTCTTGAAAGTCCCACTGCACCATGAATTTTCAGCCTAAGCCTATACCACCTTCACCCCACCCCTGGACCTGTGCTATCTATGTCAGTCTTTAAAATTATATTAAAGTCCTACCTATTATTACTGTCTCTCTACCCAGTTTCCCTATCCTATCAGGCAATTCCAAGAATAAAGATCTTTGAGACCCATTAGGCACATATACAATTACAAGAATAAAACTTTCTTGATCTCCTTTGCCTTTTACCAGAATTTAACTCCCTTCCCCCTGTCTTGACTAATCTTTTTGGTTTGGATATTTAAACGCTTGCAAAGCATAATCCCCACTCCTGTTGTCTTCTGCCCCTGGATGCCTAAAGCTAAGTATATCTTCAGATAAGGTTCAACAAGATCTCATCTTTTTTCCTAGAGTGGGTTTCCTGTACCATAGTGACATCAGCCTGTAATTGATCAATTTCTTTGATCAGCATTTTCCTTTTATAAGGTGAATTGAGTCCCTTGGTGTTTAATGTTACTACCTTTAATGCAGCCCCTCTTAAACCCCTCCTCCTCTCCCCCTGCCATAACCATCAGCACCCCCCAGGCCGCCTTCCCACCCTTTCCACTCATCACTATTACCACAGCCAGAAAGCGTAGTTATTTACCTGTAACAGGTGATCTCCGGGAACAGCAGGAATTTAGTCTTCACAAATGAGTATCGTCGGTACCGACGGAGCCTGCGCGGGAACGCTCCCCAGCGTCCAATAGGAACGCTTTTGGGAGCATCCCTCAGCACATGTGCGCTACCTTCCCACCTTTCCAACTGTCCCTCTTCAGTTAAGTTTGTAGCTGAGTGAAAGGATAGAGGGAGAGAGGAAAGAGACAAAGAGATAGAGAGACAACTTCTAGGGGAGGTGGGTGGGTTGTGAAGACTAAATTCCTGCTGTTCCCGGAGATCACCTGTTACAGGTGAGTAACTACCTTATCTCCAGGAACAAGCAGGAATGTAGTCTTCACATATGGGGGACTCCCTAGCTGAAGATGCCAGGGAGATAGCCCCGGGAAGGTGCCACCCTAGAAAGGTGGGAATCCTTCCTCCCATGGATCTCTGGCATTCCACCAGGGTTGGTGGGTAGGAGTTGAATTAGGTCTGAAAGAGATTTTGAAGAACAGCTTGGCCACAGAAGGCATCCCGACAGGAGGCTTTATCCAGGCAGTAGTGGGCTGTGAAGGTGTGTACCGAAGCCCAGGTGGCTGCTCGACAAATGTCATCGATAGACACAGAGTGAAGATTAGCCATGGAAGTTGCCATGGCTCTCACGTTATGAGCTGTGACATGGCCTTGAAGAGGAAGACCCTTACTCTCATAAGAAAATGATATGCATTGGGCAATCCATTTAAAGTTCTTTTGGAGACTGGAAGTCCCAAATTGTGAGGACTTTCTATGTTGCTGTTTTCTCTGTAAGTAAAAGGCTAAGACTCTTTTACAATTCAAAGTATGAAGGTTTCTTTCTGCAATAGAGGCGTGAGGCCTCAGAAAAAATACAGGAAGATATATTGATTGATTTAAATGAAAAGGTGAAACCACCTTTGGCATAAAGTGTGGATGAGTTCTAAGAACAACCTTATCATGATGAAATCTAGTATAAGGAAGATCAGCCACTAAAGCATGCAGTTCACTAATGCGACGTGCAGAGGTGATTGCAATTAGGAAGATGATCTTCCAGGTCAAAAACGTAAGGGTTGTAGTGGCTAAAGGCTCAAAAGGCGGCTTCATGAGCTGCCCGAGAACCAGATTTAGATCCCATGCTACTGGTGGTAGCTTAATGGGAAGTTTGGTTAATAGAAGACCTCTCATAAATCTGGATATGAGTGGATGAGAGGAAATTGGTTGTCCATTCAGAGGCTTATAAAGAAGCTGCAATTGCACTAAGATGGACTCTTACCGAATTGGTCTTTAGACCAGAATTCGATAAGTGAAGGAGATACTCTAGTATCAATTCTAAAGGTATGACAAGGGGGTTTAATCCCTTCTTTGAGCACCACAAAGTAAAATGTTTCCAATTGAAGGCATAAGATCTTCTTGTGGAAAGTTTTCTAGAAGCCTGAAGGATATCCTTTACCTGTTGGGACAGGTTAAACTCCTGGAGGTCTAAGCCTTCAGCAACCAGGCCATGAGATGCAGGGACTGGGGATTCGGGTGCTATAGCGTCCCGTTCTCCTGGGAAAGGAGATATGGAGCATGCCCTAACTCCAGAGGTGCCGCTTGAGAGAGATATAGAAGCAGGGGATACTACGCTTGGTGTGGCCATCGTGGCGCTATGAGAATCATGCAACCCCTGTCTCTCTGAAGCTTGAAGAGTGTTTTGGGGATGAGGGGAATGGGTGGGAAGGCATAAAGGAAGCCCTGACCCCAGTGAAGGAGGAAGGCATCCCTTGCCTGAAAATTGTGAGCCGGAATCCTGGAACAGAACCGGGGAAGTTTTGCATTCAGTGGACATGGAAAGAGGTCTATGTCTGGTGTGCCCCAGAGATGAAATATCTTTGCCACCTGGTCTAGGTGGAGGGACCACTCGTGAGGCAGCAGCACTCGGCTGAGTTTGTCTGCCCAAAGTTTTGAATGCCTGGAAGATATACCACTAGAAGGTGAACTTGATACTCTCTGGCGAAGGCCCACAGTCGTAAAGCTTCGTTGCATAACGACAGAGAGCCTGTCCCGCCCTGCTTGTTCACATAGAACATGGCTACTTGATTGTCCGTCTGGACTAGGACTGTCTTGTAGCTGAGCTGGGTGTGGAATACTCGAAGAGCTAAATAGATAGAGTAGTTACTCACCTGTAACAGGTGTTCTCCAGGAGCAGGAGGAATCAGTCCTCAAATATGGGTGCCGTCGGCACCGTCAGAGCCCTTGTGCGGAGCATTTCCCCAGCTTTCAAAGAAAGCCTTTGGGAATTGCAGCGCGCATGTGCGGTCCCCTTCCCGCCCAAGGGTGCCATCTTGCTCAGTCTAATGACATAGCTAAAAGACAGCAAAAAATTAGCAAAAACAAAGCATATGACTGAAACTCCAAGGGGAGGAGGGAGAGTTGTGAGGACTGATTCCTGCTGCTCCTGGAGAACACCTGTTACAGGTGAGTAACTACTCTTTCTCCAGGACCAAGCAGGAAGTCAGTCCTCACATATGGGACTCCCCAGCTTAAGGCTACCGGAGACCTCAAGCCGAAAAAATGAGCTCCCTCTAGTTCGTCAGTACGTAAGGAAGGAATCTTCTCTGAGAACGCCCCCGACTGGTAGCCCAACACCAGGGCCGGAGGGTAGGAGTTGCCTGAACCCCAAAGAGATTGTGGAGTACTGCCTGTCCGAAAGCACTGTCCCTGCGGGACTCCCTCGCAAGGCAGTAATGGGCTGCAAAAGTCTGGCTTGAAGACCAAGTAGTGGCCCGGCAGATGTCTGCCAACGGAACAGAGCGGAGATGAGCCACTGACGCAGCCTTCGCCCTGACACGATGAGCCGTGACTCGACCCTCCAACGAGAGGCCGGCTGCCCCATAAGCCCAGGCGATACAGTCAGCGACCCATATGGACAAAGTACGCTTGGAGACAGGGAGCCCCAACTTATTGGGGTCAAAAGAAACGAAGAGCTGAACAGCCCTCCGGTGCTCCCGCGTACAGTCGAGGTAGAAGGATAACGCCCTCCTACAGTCCAGGGTATGCAGGACCATCTCAGCCCGGTTGGCATGCGGCCTGGGAAAGAAGGTCGGAAGAACCACCTCCTGATTGAGGTGAAAAGGGGAAACAACCTTAGGAAGAAATTTCGGGTGAGTCCGTAAGACTACCCTATTCCTGTAGAACCTAATGTAAGGGGGATCAGACACTAGGGCCTGAAGCTCACTCACTCGCCTAGCAGAGGTAAGAGCTACCAGAAACAAGGTTTTCCAGGAGAGAAAACGGAGAGGGCAGGTAGCCATAGGTGCAAATGGCGGACAAGTAAGCCGTTGTAAGACCACATTCAGATCCCACTCAGGGGCTGGTGGACGCAAAGGAGGCTTAAGCAGGAGGAGGCCTCTGAGAAAACGAGCCACCAAAGGGTGGTTAGAAAGAGGACTCCCGTCCACCGGCGAGTGGTGCGCTGAGAGAGCACTGAGGTGAACTCTGACAGAATTGGACTTAAGGCCTAGATTGGAGAGGTAAAGCAAATACTGCAAAACTACCGCTACCAAGCACGAGAAGGGATTCTCGCTGTGCTGAGTACACCATGCGGAGAATCTACGCCACTTAATAGCGTAGGATTTCCTGGTGGATTGCCGCCTAGAGGCTAAGACAACGTCTTCCACCTCTCTAGGCAGGAGTAGGGGAGCCAGGACTACCCTTTCAGCAGCCAGGCCATCAGATGAAGGGACTGGAGGTTGGGGTGCAAGACAGACCCCTGGTCCTGAGACAGGAGATCGTGTTGAATGCCCAGAGGCAGGGAAGTGTCCACCGCCAGTTGCAACAGGAGTGGGAACCACGGCTGCCTCGGCCACCTGGGGGCTATCAGAATCATTGAGGCCCTGTCCTTGAGGACCTTGAACAGTGTTCGAGACACTAGAGGCGTGGGAGGAAACGCATATAGTAGGCCTTGGGACCACGGAATCAGAAAGGCATCCGCTGCTACTCAGAGGATGCGGCTGCCTGGAACAGAAACTCGGGAGTTGCCGGTTCAGAGGGCTGGCGAAGAGATCCATGGTGGGGAGGCCCCACCTGAGAAAGATCTGCTGAACCACCAATGGATTCAATCTCCATTTGTGCGGTTGCAGGATCCTGCTCAGTTTGTCCGCCAGGTAATTTTCTTGACCGGGAAGGTAGACAGCCTTGAGGAGGATTCTGTGAGTGATGGCCCAAGAGCACAGCCGTTGTGCCTCCTGACAGAGAAGGAGGGAGCCTGTGCCCCCTTGTTTGTTCACGTAGAACATGGCAACTTGATTGTCCGTCTGGACCAGTACAGACTGGCGAGACGTGAGGTGGGAGAAGGCTCTCAGAGCTAGGCGTATTGCCCATAGCTCCAGGAAGTTTATCTGTTGAGCAGCCTCCCAAGGAGTCCAGAGACCCTGAGTACATGCCCCTTGGCAATGTGCTCCCCAACCTAGAAGAGAAGCATCTGTCGTTAGCACTTGAGAATGCGGAGGGGATTGAAAATCCATTCCGAGTACCAGATTCGGAAGATGAAGCCACCATTGTAGAGAGGAGACTAGCAGGGAGGATACCCTCACCGAGTCTGCAAGGCTTCCCGTGGCCTGATGCCACTGAGCTCGAAGGCTCCACTGAGCAGGCAGCATGTGCAGGCGGGCATTGGGGGTTACATGAACCGTGGAAGCCATATGGCCGAGGAGTCTCAGGAATTGCCTGGCGGAGACCAGGGAATTGCTGTGAAACTGCCTGGCTACATCCATCAACCGGAGGGCCCTGTCCACTGGCAGAAAAGCCCTTGCCTGAAGAGTGTCTAGTCTTGCTCCTATGAATTCCAAGTTCTGGGACGGGAGCAAAGTGGACTTTGCGAAGTTTATGACAAATCCCAAGTGCTGAAGCAGGGCCACAGTGCGAAGGGTGGCTTGACTGGCCTCCTGGGAAGACTGGCCTCTTATGAGCCAGTCGTCCAGGTATGGAAACACAAAAAGACCTTGAAGCCTCAGGTAGGCTGCCACCACCGCCAGGCACTTGGTGAACACCCTGGGAGCGGAGGTCAGGCCAAAGGGAAGTACTCTGTACTGGTAGTGGTTTCCCCCCACAACAAATCTGAGATACTGTTTGTGGTCTGGATGAATAAGGATGTGAGTATAAGCATCCTTTAGATCTAAGGAGCATAGCCAATCTCCCTGCTGGAGGTAGGGCAGCAGGATTCCAAGGGTAAGCATCTTGAACTTTTCCCTCTCCAGGAACTTGTTGAGGTTGCGCAAGTCGAGGATGGGTCTGAGGCCTCCTGTTCTTTTTGGTACCAGAAAGTACCTGGAATAAAAGCCGTGACCTCTCAGGTGGTGGGGCACTGGTTCCACAGCCTGTTCCTTTAGCAGACTTGCTAACTACTGAAGGAGTAGGTCCCTGTGCAGAGGGAGTCTCGGAGGCTCCCCTGGAAAATAGGAGGGAGGTACCTGGTGAAAATGGAGAAGATAGCCCTTTTGGACTATATGGAGAACCCAGGTATCTGATGTGACGGCTGACCATCTGTGGGCAAAGTGGGCCAGCCGGCCTCCTGTGCTGATGTGAGCCAGCGGAGGAGAAGAGGCTATGCCTTCTGAGTCAAAAAAACCCCACCCTGATGAGCAGGGGCCGGTGTTGGTGGCTTGGGGGCCTTCTGCCTACGGGGCCCATGACCCTGCCCCTTGGCCTGCTGACCCTGTTGGGGAGCTGCAGAGGCCTGATAATGAGGGTATTGTTTATAGGCAGAGGACTTCCTCGGGTAAAAGGTCTTTTTTCCCGAGCCCTCCTTCTTCTGAGAAGGGGCAGAGGTTTTCCTGGACAGCCTAGTCCGGGTCAGAGTCTCGGTCTCGAGTTCTGCAGCCTTTTCAGCCATGGGTTTACCAAAGAGATTTTCACCTCGGCAGGGGACATCGACCAACTTGTCCTGTACCCATGGCTCGAGGTCGGATGACTGTAGCCAAGCCTGTCGGCGGGCACCGATGCCGGCCCCGGCTACTCGGGCCGAAGCCTCGAAGCCATCGTAGGCTGCTTGAGAGATAAACTTCGAGCACTCTCTAATACCAGTGGACAAGGCCTGGAACCTCTGCAAAGGTTCCTCGGAGAGACCAGCAGAGAACCCTGCAATCTCCTTTGCCAGGTCTCGGAGGTACATGCCCATGTAGAGCTGGTATGTCTGGACATGGCAAGCACTCAAAAAAGAAAGTCATTGAACATCCCCACCAGTAGCTACCACTGGAGATTAATAAATCCCACAACCTCTGTTTTTGTCGGGGGCTATCGGTTGGAGAGGAAGGACTGCACCATTCCCCTCATTACCGAAAGAACCCTTTTAATCGAAAAGGCCACAGCGTGCCCAATCACCTTATATATTTTCACTGCAAACAAAAAACAGTACTTATCTTAAGCAGACAAAACCAATGTCTTTTTTAGGCGAATATTGTCATCAAGGTTTTTTGTTTGCAGTGAAAATATATAAGGTGATTGGGCACGCTGTGGCCTTTTTGATTAAAAGGGTTCTTTCGGTAATGAGGGGAATGGTGCAGTCCTTCCTCTCCAAACGATAGCCCCCGACAAAAACAGAGGTTGTGGGATTTATTAATCTCCAGTGGTAGCTACTGGTGGGGATGTTCAATAACTTTCTTTTTTGAGTGCAACTTATTTGTCATTGAACTTGGGGGGTTTTCTTTGTAGTTGGACATGGCAAGCAAGCATAGAGCCCTGGAAGCACTTCTTACCGAGGGCATCCAGGTTCCGGGCCTCCCGGCCAGGAGGCACCGAGGAGTGCATCTTCTGACTTTTCAGTTGATGCATGGCCGATTCCACAACCATGGAGTGGTGCGGTAATTGTGCCTTTTGGAACCCAGGGCTCTTGCGGACTCGATAGATGGAATCGACCCGCTTGCTTAACACCGGCGCCGAGGTCGGGGTCTCCCACATGCGGAAGAGCAGCCGCTCCAGTATCGGAGGAACCGGTACAGTAAAGGCCTCCTTCGGGGGAGAGTCATACTGGAGGGCCTCGAGCTTTTCGGCTCGAGGCTCCTCCTCGGGATCTGCGGGGAAGGCCATCCTCTGTCTCCCAGCCCGACTCCTCGGAGGAGGAATCGAGGGGCTCCGGTCAGGCGGGCACCGATGCCATCCGCCCCGACGCCGAGGGTACCGGCGTCGACGACCTCGGTCCCGAACGGGAGGCCGAGGGAGACCGTGGCCGAGGATCGACTCGAGCCCGTATGGACTCGAGGATAGGCTCGGCCTCCGGGGTCGACTTGGACTTCGAGGTCCCGGTGGTCGGGGCAGATGCACTGGTGAGACCGGCGATCAATGCCCGCTGCTGTTCCATGAAGGCAGCGAGGCTGCTCTCCAAGGCCGTCAACCTGAGTCCGAGCTCAGGAGACCCAGCAGCCCCCGACTCGGGCCCCGACGGCGTCGGGCCCGACGTCGGCTCCCCTGGAGGAGAGTCCACTACAGCACTCACGTGTCCAGGAGACTCCATCTCGAGACGAGGATGTTTGGCAGGCCTCTCCGACTCCGAAGACCCGGGACGGCTATCGGGGCTATGCGACCTGGCCCTCGAGGAACCAGGAGCGTCCACCGACGCCGCCCTTGCGGGTTTCTTCTTCCTGCGATGTTCCCGCGAAGGAGACCCCCGCTCAGAGGAACCCCGACGCTGCTCGGGGCCGGAGTCCTGAGACGTCGAGGCCTCTGACGAGGTCCGGGCTCGGCCGGACGCGGAGTCAAAGAAGATCCTATCCTTCTGGTGCTGCCGACTCAACGCCTTCGAGGACATTTTTCCACAGGGACCACAGATCATCGGGTCATGATCGGGTCCGAGGCAGCGGAGGCAGCAGTCATGTGTGTCAGTAAGAGACATACGTTTCTTACACCGATCACACTTTTTAAACCCGCTGGTAGCCATCGGGGGAAAAAGGGCCCCTGCGAGGTCAAAAGACCGGGCTGCCAGTGAAAAAAGAAAAATGGCACGAACGCTAGTCACAAAGGACAAAAACCGAAAAAGAGAGAGTGGACTTGATACCGGCGTATCGGGCCAAGGCGGGAAAAGAATCCGGCGTCGAACCGAAGAAAAAAGAGAAAAAATAGGGAAATCAACTTTTTCCTCGGGGAAAAACGAAGTACGTCCGTTGGGCTCCGCGGAAAAAAGAAGACTGAGCAAGATGGCACCCTTGGGCGGGAAGGGGACTGCGCATGCGCGCTGCAATTCCCAAAGGCTTTCTTTGAAAGCTGGGGAAATGCTCCGCACGAGGGCTCAGTCAGCGCCGACGTCACCCATATGTGAGGACTGACTTCCTGCTTGGTCCTGGAGAATGCTCTTAATTCCAGGAGGTTTATGTGTAGACCAGCCTCCTGTGGAGTCCAGGTGCCCTGGGTAGAGAGATGATTCAGGTGTGCTACCCAAACCACCTGTGATGCATCTGTTAGGGTGGCCTGAAAGAAGGGTTGATGAAAAGGAGACCTCACCGTCAGATTTTCTAATGATTGCCACAAATGGAGAGACAAAATTAGTCGTTGAGTTTAATATTTTGTCTGATAAATGACCTGTGGCCTGTGTCCACTGTGTGGATAGGGTCCACTGAGCTGCTCGCATGTAAAGGCGAGCATATGGGACTACATGAACTGTGGATGCCATATGTCCCAGCAACTGTAGTAGCTCCCGAGCAGTTAGGATTTCCCCGCTGCTTGTGAAGCTAGTTGCATTATGCGAAGACACCGGGCCTGTGGAAGGAAAGCCTTTGCCTGTCTGGTATCTAGACAGGCCCCTATGAATTCCAGGCATTGGGAAGGATTTTGGGAAGTTTATTACCAACCCCAAGTATTGGAGGATTCGCATTGTGCGAGACAGTGCAGTGCCGGCCTCTGCAACTGTAGGGGCTCGAATGAGCCAGTCGTCTAAGTAAGGGAAGACGAATATCCCCAGGGTTCGCAGAAATGCAGCTACTACTGCCATGCATTTCGTGAATACCCTTGGTGCTGAAGCCAGACCAAAGGGAAGAAACCTGTACTGGAAATGTTTTCCCCTGAAAAGGAATCATAAGAATTTCCTGTGATCTGGATGGATCAGAATGTGAGTGTATGCATCCTTTAAGTCTAGAGAGCACAGCCAATCCTGGCTTTGAAGGTATGGCAGAAGAGTTCCTAGAGAAATCATTTTGAACTTCTCTCAAAACAGGTATTTGTTCAATTCTCTGAGGTCTAAAATGGGTCTGTCTCCTCCTGTTTTCTTTGGAATAAGAAAATAAGGGGAGTAGAACCCTGCACCCCGTTGAAGAATGGGTACCTCCTCTATTGGCCCTTGGGCAAGAAGTGTTGAGACCTCATGATCTAGCAGATCGTCTGCGAAGGTTTGAGAATTGAATTGCTTTAGAATTGTAGGAGGGGGCATACTGTGAAAATGAAGCTTCTACCCCTATCCTACAATGGACAAAGTCCAATCTTCTGCTGTTATCTGATGCCATCTGTTGGCAAAGTGGCATAACCTGTCTGGGATATTGGGGGGTTGGGGACCCCTCAGAGGCAGGAAGGCTAAGCTCTCTAGGAAGGTGTCAAAGCCCTTGAGGGGGCTGAACCTGTGGAGCTGGTTGGGCTCTCGGGCCTTTTGGCTTCGTTTGCTGTCTAGTTTGTCCCTTTTGGGCAACCTGACCCTGAGTCAGACTCTGCTGGGTATAGGAAGGATAAAATTTCCTCTTTTTGCTGAAAAAGGGTTTTTTATAAGGCTTCTTCTTGGCTGGAGTGGCTGTAGATTTTGACAATTTATCTAGAGTAGTATTGTCAGCATCCAACTCGTTAGCCTTTTCCTGCCAGTTCTTGCCAAAGAGATTCTCTCCCATGCAAGGCATGTTGCCTAACTTGTCCTGTACAACCAAATGTAGAAAAATATTTGAACCCGACCAGAATCACCAAATATCACCAAAATGTAAAAAATCCCGATCACCTTAAAATCCCTAAAAGATGTAAATATTATTTTTGTCGGAGCTGGTCAGCTCAGTGTCTATAGAGTATCCATAGCACCACTGTGACCTCTCCTTTTATTTAAATGATTAAGTAAAAAACTTTAACTTTAACATGTTCGCCAAAGTGCTGCCAGAACGCCAAAGAGAGAGACGACGTGGCTCACGTTTCGGGTTTATATCCAATTTTTCAGAAAAACCCTGCTTCAGGTCCACTTGTCCTGTACCCAAGTCTCCAAGTATGATGCCTGAAGCCAGGCAATCCATCATGCGCCAATGGCAATAGCAGAGGTTCTGCTGATGCATTCAAAGCAGTCAGAGGTTGCACGATTGACCAACTTGGAAACGAGCATGCTTAACTAGAGCAAGAAAGTCTTGTCTCTTGTCATCTGGGAGAAATGGGCTCATAAGCTCCAAGTCTCCTGTAACTTCCTTGAGGAACATTCCTATATATAGTATATATGAACTGATCCTAGCTGAAAGCATGGAAGCCTGAAAGGTTTGGCGCCCAAAAGCGTCCAGAGTCCTGCATTCACGACCTGGGGGATTGGATGCATGCCTCTTTGCACTTTTAATCCTACGCATGGCTGACTCCACCACCATTGAATGGTGTGGCAGCTGAGTCTTTTGAAATCCAGGACATGGCGGAACTCGATACATAGTATCAAGTCTCCTGGAATGAGATGTAGTCAGAGGTGTCTTCCACATTCTGAGCATCAAGTTATGCAGAATTTCATGGATGGACAGAGTGGCTGCCTCCTTTGGAGCTTTAGGATATTGGAGAATTTCCAATTCCTTTGCTCTGGGTTCCTCTTCAGGAGCCACCGTGATTGAAAGGCCTTTGGCCATGTCACGAATAAAATCCTGAAAAGACATGTCCTCTGGAGGTGACATTCGGCGCTGGGGAGAAGAGGGATCTTCTGGGAAAAACCCTCTAGTACCAGCAGAACTGTCAGAGTCTTTGGAATCGGAGGATTTGAAGTATTCCTGACCACAATGCTCATGCGAAGCATGGTCCTGGTATCGATCGAAATCGGTACCGAATTGATCCAGTACCGACCTGTTGATTCCAGCCAAAGATGGCACGGGAAGAATTCCCACTGGGGCCGGTACCGTTGGTACCGGTGTCTGCACCGGTGTAGGTACCGGCATCGGTATCGATACCGGTGCCCGCTGGACCAACGGTACTGCAGCTGAGAGAAGAGATGCAATGCTGCATTCGATAGCGAGGAACCTCTGGTCTATCGACACTGCTGATGCCTGGGTGTCGGTACCGGTGAAAATCGCCAGGACCCCTGAGCATGGCACAGGTAGTTCTTGCAAGGTCGAGGCCTCGAGAACATCCTCGAGTCCCATCGATGCTTTGGAAGCCGAAGGCTCCCGCTGGGGCTGCTTTGCTGGTGTGGTTCCCTCAAGGGCAATGTCAACAGCCTCTCAATGCTTAGCAGGAGAGCTACCCTTTGAGGACCGGCTTTTATGTTTAGTTACCTGAGATCCATGGGAGGAAGAGGAGGCCCTTGAAGATGTTGATGCAATGGATCTGGCATCCGAACAAAAGAGGGTACCGAGCTTTACAGCCCGGTTCTGCCTTCCTCTTTTAGTCATCCCCATACAGGCGAGACATTCAGATGGAGAATGTTCAGGCCCTAAACATTTAAGACACCAATCATGGGTGTCAGTGACGGAAATGGTACCGCCACACTTAGTACATTTTTTAAAACCACTAGTTGGTTTTTCTATGTTTTAGGAATATGGTGCCTAGTGCCCAAAATGGCGCCTAGCACCAAAAAATAAAAGTTTCTGAAGAGAAACCGTTCAAAGTATAACGTTTTTTTTTTTTTGGAAAAGAAAAGAACCGGCGGTACCGGTAAGCGTCGTGCGGAGGCAAACGCGACCACAAGAAAACAAATTTTAAAGATGGAATTTTCTGTGGTGACAGGGTATGGATCCTGCCGGCTCCGCGGAAAACGAATAACTGAAGAGGGACAGTTGGAAAGGCGGGACGGTAGCACGCATGTGCTGAGGGGTGCTCCCAAAAGCGTTCCTATTGGACGCTGGGGAGTGTTCCCGCGCAGGCGCCGTCGGTACCGACGATACCCATATGTGAAGACTACATTCCTGCTTGTTCCTGGAGATAGGAAGTATCACCCCAGTTAGGCCCCCATGTTAGAGCCCCCCAACCCCCTCCTCCACATTACATGCAAGACTTCCACTCTTCTGCCTGGCTTCATACATTAACTCCATCCTTCATACTCACCTATGGCCCCCCCCTCCCCATTCATACTATCCCCATTCACTCAAAGTTCTTAAAGCTTTATCAGGCCTCAGTCCCCAGTCCCAAGTCTTCACTCCGTCATGGGCATAGTTGCGAGGTTCTCAGCACTTCTCCATCCTGCTGAACTGCTTCTGCCTGCCCTGAAGATCTTTTCAACTGTTTGTCTCCACTCCGGACTCTCCCACTATGGTTCTTTGGGTTTATAGGACTTTTTGACCCCCTCCTCAGGAAGGTTAGTCATGCTGAGCTCCTTCAACAGAGTCCAACCTCTCCCACCATCCTTGCTCTCCAAGACATCCCCTTCACATTCATCAGCAGAGCAAAGGGAAATACTCACCGGTATCTGATCCTTTCTGCCTGTAGGAACTGTGCTACCTCCTGAAAGTCTTTTCTGCAGTGTTGAGGTTGATGACTCCTGGAATATTTCCACTGCATTCAAATTGTCTCTTCTTTTGGCCTGTTGCATTACTCAACCTTCTCAAAGATACGAAGGCATGCTATTATGTCTTGGGGCAGATTTTCTCTGTGCTGCCTCAGACTCTGGTGCACTCAATTTATCTTAAGCTATGGCAACTACACTCCTGTCTCTTCACCCTCCTGCAGCAGGACGCCACAAATTTCTTTCATCCCTTTTCCAGTGTCTGTAAAGGTCTCAGATTCAGGCACACTGTGGATCCTCTGCAACTTCACGATTTCCTCTGCTTGCTTATCCATCCGTTCACTCACCTTCACCAGCTGGTCGCTAATGCCTACCTCCTCTTGTTTAAGGTCAGTTACCATCCTTGATAATGCGCTCTTTGCAGTCAGCATTTCTTTATGAATTTCACATTTAATTTCCAGTATCCAGCACCACATTTCTATTTCGGTTCAGGGTCTTGTCCTACATTCTCCTATATATCAACATTCGCCTTGTCATTACAGCTCGAGCTTGCAGATGCCGTATTTCCTCTCTGCAGTCCCCACGCTGTTTTCATTTGTCTGTGCTTGCCTCTCTCACCTTTATATTGGAAGCACTCCAGCGTTTTTCAAGCCAACATTGATCGCTGCCGTTTCAGCACTCGATAAATGTTACTTATCAAAGAATTTGCTTTATTTATCACTCAAATCTCTCTAGCCCAGCACGGAGCTCAGTGCTCAGGCAGCCATTCCCGAATGTGATATCACTTCCCCCCAGCACCAAATTTTATTATCTTTATGAAACCGCCACACTAAGGCCCGAAGGAACAGAAGGCTTCTGCCATGAGTATACCTCATGAAGAGGACCTCATAGCAGAGGTATATGACTATTGTGTCCAGGATTGCAGGACATGTAACTACAGAAGCTTGACATACTGCTTATTCCAATTTAAAAAAAAAAAAAAAAAAGGCACCGCTCCCAGGGAAACTGAGAACTGTAGATATCACGCTAAATAATCCTCTGCTGGATCTTTATTGGCTTTTACTATGGCAGATTTCACCGATACTAGAATCTGGTCAGTCATACTACTGTTCGCATTTATATTTGCTCATACTTGCATCCAAGCCTACTCAAATGTGTACTACAACATCCCAATTATACACCAATGCAAATTAAGCGTAGTTACTCACCTGTAACAGGTGTTCTCCAGGAGCAGCAGGAATCAGTCTTCACATATGGGTGATGTCGGCGCCGACGGAGCCCTCGTGCAGAGCATTTCCCCAGCTTTCAAAGAAAGCCTTTGGGAATGCAGCGTGCATGCGCGGTCCCCTTCCCGCCCAAGAGTGCCATCATGCTCAGTCTAATGACATAGCTAAAAAAGACAGCAAAAAGAGAAAAAATTAATAATAGGTCTGCAACTGCAGGTGAGGAGGGAGGAGGGAGGATCGTGAGGACTGATTCCTGCTGTCCCTGGAGAACACCTGTTCCAGGTGAGTAACTACGCTTTCTCAGGACCAAGCAGGCAGTCAGTCCTCACATATGGGACTCCCCAGCTCTAGGCTACCGTGAACCAAGAGCTGAAAAAATGGCTCCCTCTCAACAGCCTCAGCATCCGTGATAAGAATTTTCTCAGATGAAGACGAAAATGCTGCTGCCGTAAGCGTGACTAATGAGCCACCTGCAGAGACTGTTTCCTTCTGAGACGCGCTGAAGTCCCTATGCACTTTGCGTTGTTATCTGGAAATAAATGGCTGTCAGGACTATGGTCAGTTTTACAGGCTCAGTAGTCAGATACACAGCTTGAAGCGTGTGAACAGCATACAGAAAACAATGATTATTTTAATCAAATGTAGGCCCGATTGATTGATGCTTGAACTAGAGTGTACACTACAGTACTGTATTCTTTACCATAGTCTGTTCAATAAATGTTTTATAGCGTTTGACATGGCTATTATGTGTAGTGAATTGTCAACTTTCATGACTGGCATGTAGTGTACTTTACTCCTATTAAGCGCACGCTTCGCTTAAGCGCACGTGGTGATCTGTTCCGAAGGCCGTGCACTTAAGCGGAGTGGAGGAGTGGCCTAGTGGTTGGGGCAAGATACTTCAGGCCGGAAGGTCGGGGGTTCAAATCTCACTAGAGGACAGCAACCTTGGGCTGGAAGGACTGGGGTTTCTAGTACCACAGGTGCTCCTTGTGGTCTTGGGAAAGCCACGTAACCCTCCATAGCCCATGTTCCCTGTAAAATAGCTATCTCCAAGTTATAATGCCCTGTTCAATGTAATTTCAGTTTGTTCAATGTAAACCGCACTGATGCAGAATAGCGCGGTATATAAGAGAATGTAAATAAATAAAATAAGCGGAGTTGACTGTACATGCACCCTTAGACACACACCAATACAGCTTTAGGCCACACCACAGTGTCAAGACTCTCCTGACAGGGCTCTTTGATAGCCTGATAAACATCATTGATAACCCTAAATGAGCAGTCCTAATATTTCTAGAGATTGCAGCTGCTTTTGACTCGATGAATCATACAATCCT
The DNA here is from genome assembly GCA_033557465.1 of Ichthyophis bannanicus. Taxonomy (NCBI): domain Eukaryota; kingdom Metazoa; phylum Chordata; class Amphibia; order Gymnophiona; family Ichthyophiidae; genus Ichthyophis; species Ichthyophis bannanicus. The sequence continues at coordinate 867,001,487 of CM066035.1, read as the reverse complement.
TACCAAAAGACTCAAGCAAATTGGATTGTATGGCACCATGTTACTATAGTTACAATTCTACCTTGCTGACCAATCCCAGCAGGTTAAAATAGAACAGACATCAGAGTCCTTCCCCCAGAAACAAGGGATACCACAGGACTCTTATTTACTTACAGCCTATCTGCCACATTATTGGAGTCAGAACTGACTCAAAGGCACACATTGGATTGGAATATCGGATATTCCATCTATGCAGATGATGTGATGTTGTACCTCCCGTTTGAATACAGCACATCCTAATTTCACCATCATCTCATGCTTTACCAAAATCTCACAATGGTTAAATGAACATAATCTCAAAATCAATTACAAGAAAACTGAGGTTCTTTTTGTTTCAAGAAATCAGAATTTTACCCCACCTCCAGATCTAAAAGTTGGGAATATATCACTCTTAATAAAGAATGAAGTCAGGTACCTTGGTGTTATCATTGATGGTTCACTAAACTTAACCCACCTAAAAACTACAGCTGGTATAATCTATAACAAACTAAGACTCCTCAAACACCTAAGGCCCCTGCTACCATACCAGGACTTTAGATCAGTACTCCAAGCTATGGAACTCCCCCACATTGATTTCTGCAATACCCTCCATCAAGGGCTCCCAAAACAGGCGATAAACTATCTTAAGACAGCTCAGCATGTTGCTGCCAGGATTATTGTCAAAGCAAACCCATCAGAACACATTACTCCCATCTTATTCAAGCTATATTGGCTGCCCATACATAGCAAGATCAAGTATAAAATACTGACTACGTTCAAACTAATAATGGAAGTATCACCATTCTATTTAACCAAACTCATAAAAAGCATCTCAAATAACAGGCTAAAAAGGGAGTGTAGCCAAAACACTCTACTTGTACCCTCTTCCTACCAAACATTTATCAGGGTGATGACCTATAGGGCCTATAGTTTCACGGCACCAATATAGCACAGTTACTTACCTGTAACAGGTGATCTCTGGGAACAGCAGGAATAAGTCTTCACATATGGGTATCGTTGGTACCGACGGAGCCTGCGCGGGAACGCTCCCCAGCATCCAAAAGGAAAGCTTTTGGGAGCATCCCACAGCGCCTGCGCGCTGCCTTCCCGCCTTTCCCAACTGCCTCTCGCCAGTTCGAGTTTTAAAGCTGAGACAGAGAGAGAGAGAGGAAAGGAAAGATAGATAGAGAGATACAACTCCTAGGGGAGGTGGGTGGGTTGTGAAGACTTATTCCTGCTGTTCCCAGAGATCACCTGTTACAGGTAAGTAACTGTGCTATCTCCAGGAACAAGCAGGAATGAGTCTTCACATATATGGACTCCCCAGCTAGAGATGCCTGGGAGATCACCCAGATTGTGAGTCCCTGGGAAGGGCTACACCTGCACCCATGGATCTCAGGCATCCAGTCAGGGATGGAGGGTAGGAGTTGATTAGGTATGGAACAGGTGTTTGAGAACAGCCTGACCAAACAAGGCATCCCGGCGGGAGTCCTTGTCCACGCAGTAATGGGCTGTGAAGGTATGAACCGATGCCCAGGTGGCCACTCGACAGATTTGGTCGATGGACACAGAGTTTAGATGAGCCATAGAGGTTGCCATGGCCCTCACATTGTGAGCTGTGACATGGCCCTCCAGAGAAAGGTTCTTACTCTGGTAGGCGAAGGAAATACACTGAGCAATCCAATTGGACAGAGTTCTCTTAGAGACTGGAAGTCCTAAATGAGAAGGATCAAAAGCAACAAAAAGTTGAGAGGACTTTCTATGTTGCTGTGTCCTTTGTAAGTAGAAAGCAAGTGCTCTTTTACAATCCAGGGTATGAAGATTCCTCTCTGCACTTGATGCATGAGGTCCTGGAAAAAAGACAGGTAAATACACCTCCTGGTTCAGATGAAAAGGTGAGACCACTTTAGGCATAAAGTGTGGATTCGTTCTGAGGACTACCTTGTCATGATGGAACCTTGTATAAGGAGGATTAGCCACTAAAGCTTGCAACTCACTGATACGGCGAGCTGAGGTGACTGCAATGAGAAAAATAACCTTCCAGGAAAGGAATTTCAAGGAGGTAGTGGCTAAGGGTTCAAAGGGTGGCTTCATAAGCTGGCCAAGAACCAGATTCAAGTCCCATGCCACTGGAAGTGGTCTAATGGGAGGTTTAGTCAAAAGAAGGCCTCTCATGAATCTTGCTATAAGAGGATGAGAGGAAATAGGTTGTCCATTGAGAGGCTTAAGGGATGCTGCAATAGCACTCAAATGGACTCTGAATTTGTTTTAAGGCCTGCATGGGATAAATGCAGCAAATAGTCTAGTAAAGAATTCAAAGGTATTGCAAGAGGGTTGAGACCCTTCTCTGCACACCAAATGGAAAACCTTTTCCATTTAAAAGCATATGAACGTCTGGTGGAAGGCTTTCTGGAAGCATGAAGGATATCCTTCACTTGCTGAGAAAGGTGTAAATCCTGAAGGTCTAGGCCTTCAGCAACCAGGCCCTGAGATGGAGACTGAGGATTTGGGTGCCACAAGGTCCCCTCCTCCTGGGAGAGGAGATCTGGAGCAGACCCCATGTCTAGGGAGGGAGCTTGAGAGAGATGCAGAAGTAGAGGGTACCAGACTTGGCGTGGCCAAAGTGGTGCTATGAGGATCATAGACCCCTTGTCTCTCTGAAGCTTGAACAGAGTCTTTGGGATGAGGGGAATAGGTGGAAAGGCATAGAGGAAGTCTTGCCCCCAATGAAGGAGGAAGGCATCCCTGGCCTGAGCTCCTTGACATGGAATCCTGGAACAAAACCGGGGAAGTTTGGCATTCCACGGACTTTCCTCTCATCTATGTCTGGGGTACCCCAAATCCGAAAAATCCTGGCTATCTGGACCCCATGGAGGGACCATTCGTGCGGAAGCAGAACTCGACTGAGTCTGTCTGCCCAAGAGTTTTGAACCCCTGGAAGATACACTGCCATGAGATGGATTTGATGCTCTCTGGCGAAGGCCCACAATCTCAGAGCTTCGTTGCAAAGTGACAGAGAGCCAGTCCCTCCCTGCTTGTTCACGTAGAACATGGCTACCTGGTTGTCCGTGTGGATGAGGACTGTCTTGTAGCTGAGCAGGGTGTGGAAGACAGAGCCAGAAAGATTGCTCTGAGCTCTAAGAGGTTGATATGAAGAGATGTCTCCTGTGGAGACCAGATGCCCTGGGTCGAGAGATCTTGAAGATGAGCCCCCCAACCCTTTGGAGAGGCATCTGTTGTAAGGGTTGCTTGGGGTAACACCTGTTGAAAGGGGGACCCCAGCAACAGATTTTGAGTGGACTTCCACCAGTGGAGGGACCAAAAGAGGCGACTGGAGGTTGCTATTTTGTCTGACAGGCAACCTGATGCCTGGGTCCATTGGGTGGATAGGGTCCACTGAGCTGCCCTCATGTGAAGGTGAGCATAGGGAACCACATGCACTGTGGATGCCATGTGGCCTAAGAGTTGCAACATCTCTCGAGCAGTTAAATGGGATTTTAACTGAATCTGGGAGGCTAACTGCACCAAGCGTAGGCAACGGGCCTGGGGAAGATAGGCCCTTGCAGTTGTGGTATCCAGCAAGGCCCCTATAAACTCCAGAGACTGAGTAGGGGTGAGATGGGATTTTGGAATGTTGATTACCAGTCCCAGATACTGAAGAACACGCTTTGTGCAGGCCAGGGAAGCATGGTCAGAATATTCTGATCCATTGATGCCACCAATGTCTGGATGTCGGTACCGGTGGTAATCGCCGGTACCCCAGAACATCGTAACAGGTGATCGGTCGAGGCCGAGCCATCGATGTCAACCTGTGACCCCATAGGTAGAGCTTTGGAAGCCGGAGCCTCCCGCCGGGGTAATTTTGCCAATGTGGATTCCTCAAAAGTAAGCCCGGGGGCATCTCGATACTTAGAGGGAGATGAACTCTTTGAGGACCGGCCAGATTTAAGTTTGGTTACCTGAGATCCATGGGATGAAGAAGCAGCCCTGGAAGACGTCGATGCCACAGAAGCTGCATCGGAGGGAAACAGGGTACTGAGCTTGGCTGCCCGATTTTGTAACCCTCTCTTAGACATCATGGAACAGGACTCACAATCAGCAATGGAGTGGTCAGGACCTAAACATTTTAGACACCAGTCTGGGTGTCAGTGACAGAAATAGTGCTACTGCACTTTGTGCACTTTTTAAACCCGGAGGCGGGTTTTTCCATGAGGAAAAATATATCTGTAGGCCTAAGGCCCCAGAAGAAAAATGCACTGAAAAGAGTAGTAGTTTTTTTTTTTTTTAAAGAAAGAAAAAAGACCGGTGGTACCGGTCCGTAATTGAGAAGGCAGACACGCGACTAAAGAAAAATAAAAGAAAATAAGAAATTCTTCAGCGGTGACAGGAAACACGACCTGCTGGCTCCGCGGAAAAGAAGAACTGGAGAGAGGCAGTTGGGAAAGGCGGGAAGGCAGCGCGCAGGCGCTGTGGGATGCTCCCAAAAGCTTTCCTTTTGGACGCTGGTGAGCGTTCCCGCGCAGGCTCCGTCGGTACCGACGATACCCATATGTGAAGACTCATTCCTGCTTGTTCCTGGAGATTATGGAATTCCTTACCAGACAAACCTAGATCCACTACTGACCTAATAATCTTCAGGAAAGATCTCAAGACACATCTTTTTTATAGAACATTGCGGCACATCCAAACAGATGCAAGACCTTTTCCCCACATAACATCCTCCCCTCCAATACTAAATCCTGGTACGGCAGCTCTGTTATCAGTCTTACATCACAATTAGTTATACCCACAAGATGTATTACTGAGCAGCTCTGTAAATAAGCCTACATAGTGTAAATAAGCCTACATGTATATACTATTCTTTTTGTACTTATGTTTCTACCTGTAAATATGTTACCCAGTTTTATTGCACCAATATGTTACATACCCCCTAGTTCGCACTCAACGTTTTCTGATATTAAATGTTAAGCCTGTTATGATGCGATTGTCCATTACCAGTTATCTGTAAACCAAATAGATTTTCCTGAAAGGCGATATATAAAACCATTCAATAACAACAATATCTGAAATGCAGACAGAAGAATTGGCCATGGGAAATAAAGACTAGTAATGGACCATATAGAAATAGTTCTCCAAGATAGGGAAGAAAATCTAGCATGTAATTTTCAGGCTGAAACAAGAGCGAGCTGCCAGTGTTTGCAAGCCAAGGGAGGAAAGGCACAGCTGCTTAATTCCCCTTTGTGCTGACAAAAGACCTCCATTCCTAGAGCTAAAATCAGCCTTGGTGCTGAGGACTAAGTGCACAGAAGAATGGCGATAGGCATGCAGGAAGAACTATTAATATGGACAAAGGCAGAATCCAACGGAAGAGGCCAGTCTAGCCGAAACATCTGCACATCTCTCAACTATAGAAGGAGTAAATCAGAGGAAAACCGGTGCCTGGAACCAGTCTTGTTGCACTTCACATGAAGTTCGGTGGCCACTGCCTGCCAATACAACAGTTTTCCCAGGGCTCCACAGTTTAGGTCCAACAGAACACAATTTATAGAACAGGAGGATGGAAATATAGCTGCTATTATTGCATCAACAAAACCAGGACTAACCAACCTAATCTGCTCCCAGACTGTACTGGGCACTGCTTGAAGTTGGTAAGTCTCACTGACTGAAAAAGCTTGCTCATCTAGCAGCCCACCAGAGCAAAGTTCAGCTCATACTCAGACTGCTGACCAGCCACTACCTCTGGCCAAAACCTCCATGCTTCCCAACACTGGGGTTTTGTTGGAGTGAATATATGAGCTTGTGATTCAGAAAATAAGTAGTCCAGGCACTCTGCATGGCTAGAGAATAGGTCATGCCTGGAGAAAAAAATCATTCCCCAGAGGGGAGCTTTTCTCTCCTCTGCAGGTGCCACTGCAGTAGCAGCTCGGAGCGTATTCCTCTGCACTTTCAACATCAGTGTCTCCTGGCCTGTGACTGTTGCCATACTGGCCGTCAGAAACCATTGTCAAGGGAGCTGCGTTGGGTTTATTTTATTTATTTATACATCTTTTCTATACCGCCACTTCCAGTATATCCGCTTGCCCTTCACCATAAACACCACCTCTATTGCTGCTGCAGGAGCTGTGTTGGGCAAATCCCGCTAGCACTTCAAGAGCTTTTTTTTTTATCATTGCAGCAAATCCTGCTGAGCTTGCTCTGCAAGTGCCTCTGTCAAATCAAACAGAACCCAGTCTAATATAATCAGCGTGACAGAACAATTTAGTTGTACTCAATATACATTTTTGTACTGAATATATATTTTTTTGTCGGAATGGTCAGCTAGGTGAAGAGGAAACCACCTCTCACTTTCGTGACCCGTCCATTTTAATTAAAGAAAAACTTTTTCCAGCATTTTATCTTAGCTGTAAAATAGTGTTTTACAAAACAGCATACTTTAGAACAGCGTCATTTTACTTAGCTGTATAATGAATTCACAAGGGCTGCTCCAAAATACCGCAAACGGCAGTATTTCAAACGACGTGTCACATTTCAGGGTCCATACATTAGTTCCCCTGCTTCAGGTCAAAACACTACTCAGTGGGAAAACATATAAAGCATATAACGTCCTTCTCATTACCTTCAAAGCTAATAACAAAATAGCACCCCCCTCAATCTCAACACTCCTCAATCACACCCCAATATCAGATCAAGGAGATCAGCAGCATCTAATACTCTAACCATACCGACAGAATACACAAGATGCACACGTGCAACTAGACAGAGCATTCGCACACTACGCCCCCAGACGCTGGAACAACCTTCCACCCACCGTCAGATCAATCACTGACCTCAAGCAATTTAGAAAAGCCCTAAAGCATCACCTGTTCCTTCTACACTTCTCCCAATACCATGATCCCTCACGGACTCCCCCAACACAACCCAATCCCGCAAGATAAGTAGTAATGTTCTGTCGCATGCCACACATTATGTAAATAATACCCTATCACTGTATATAGTTGTATACATTTATGTACAAAGTTTTCCCAAAGTTGAATCCTGGTTAATTTCCCTGTTATATGTAAACTCATGACAGCTTGTTGCTTTCGGTGAGTATTTTTGTTCACTGTAAACCACACTGATAATAAAGAGCGCGGTATAAAAGAACTGTAAATAAAATAAATAAATAAACTAGGGAAAGAGTTCTCCAACTGGACTCTGGAGTCAAAATCTACTAAAACCAGATGAAAGCTGCATGCAATGCCCATTTACTGGAGACAGGGAATATTGAAGAACACGTAGCTGCATAGTGCCCTATTATTTTATTTATTTATTTTATTTATTTAGTATACATTTGTATACCGCTACTTCCAGCGATCAGCAGCGGTTTGATTACAGATTGGAAATTGTCAAATCATGACAGGAAATTTTTGAGGTATAAGCACATTGATTAGACAGGAAAGCACAGCACACAGAGAACTATTTTACAGGGAACATGGGCTATGGAGGGTTAAGTGGCTTGCCCAAGACCACAAGGAGCACCTGTGGGACTAGAAACCCCAGTCCTTCCGGCCCAAGGTTGCTGTCCTCTAGTGGGATTTGAACCCCCGACCTTCCGGCCCGAAGTACCTTGCCCCAACCACTAGGCCACTCCAACACTCGTAGAGCTCACAATTGTCTGGCCTGTCTCGATCTGCTGGTAGAGAGGCATAACCTTACTCATTCTGAACTGGTCTGGTGAGATAAGGAAAACTGTTTAAGTCTATGAACGTATCACAAAATGATTTTGGCAAATCAGTTTTGCACAAAACAATTAAAAACGACACTAATAAGCAGCAACTGTAGTAATGATTCTTAATCGTTTTTTCTGATGTGATATACTGGAGGGGAGCAAGCAAAGAGATTGAGCCTAAGAGGGAAGTGGCACTTCTGGGGATAGAGCTGTTGGAATTAGGGTGTGGTCAGGGTGGTTAAGAACCCCCCAGGGAATTTCACTAGGTTTATCAACTAGCACTCATAAGCTGGGCTGGTATAAGGGATGGCAGACCCAAAAGCACATCAGAGTCTTAGTCCATGTCAGCTATGGTCTCACTATGAATACATATAATGCTTTTTTTTAGTGCTGTCTGCTCCAGGTTACAAGTGGAATATTTACTACTACCACTACTATTACTACTACTGATCAATTGTATAGTGCTACAAGGCATATGCAGCGCTGTACAGACACATGTAAGAGACAGTTCCTGTTCATCAGAGCTTACAATCTGGTCAAGACAAACAGCACTACAGTAGAGAACAGGGATACAACTAGGGGAATGGTAAGGAAACACATGGGAGACTAAGCAGATCAGGATCCAAAAGTAGCCTTGAAGAGGTGAGTTTTCAGCCTGGATGTAAAAAGAGCCTGAGATGAAGCTTGCCATACAGTCTCAGGTAGTTTGTTCCAGGCATAAGCAGTGGAAAGGATCAAAGTCTGGAGTTAGCAGTAGACGAGAAGGGCACTGATAGAAGTGTTTTGCCAGAGGAGTGAAAATCCCAAGGAGGAGTGTAGGAAGAGACAGAGGAGGAAAGGTAGCGAGAAGCAGCAGAATGAGTGCACTTATAGGTCAGTAGGAGAAATTTGAACTGGATAAGGAAATGGATAGGGAGCCAATGAAGCAACTCGAGAAGAGGGGTGGTTATATGAGCATATTGAGGCAAGTGGAAGATTAGCTGCGCAGTTGATTTTTGAACAGATTGAAGGGAAGCTAGATGATTCAGAGGGAGACCAGAAAGGAAGAGGTTGCAATCAACGTTCCCTCTAAATTTCTGTAGGCTGTGTGCGCATAAAATATCAGCTGTGCAGCTTTTGAATGAAGGTTAAATTTTTGTGCGCCACATAACGACACTCGGAGTTATATACTTTAAAATTTGACTACACATCAGAATACAGTATGTACACCACATTGACTGCACTAGAAAATATTGTAGAACTTGTGAAAACCGTAAATACACAACAACTTTTAAATTTTAAGACGTCTGTGTTGTTTTCTATCAGAATCAGAACCGTAATTTTTGTGCGCTCTGTTATAAAGTATGTGCGCTCGCTCGGCGAGGTGTGTGCGCGCGCACACGCGCACAGCTTAGAGGGAACAGTGGTTGCAATAGTCTAGATGGGAGGTGAATAAAGAGTTGATAAGTGTCTTAGTAGTGTGTGTAAAAAGGAAGAGATGAATTCTGCCAGTGCTGTAGAGAAAGAAGTGACAGCTTTTAGCAATCAATTGGATTTGTGTGGAGAAGAAGAGGGGGGAGTCAAAGAAGACCCCAAGGTTGCAAGCCGAGTAAACAGGGAGTAATAGAGCATTATCCACAGAGATGGAGAAAGGAAGAAGGAGGGATGTGGGTTTAGGGGGAAAGATAAACAGCTCAATTTTGGTCATGTTCAATTTCAAATGGCGGTGAGACATCCAGGCGGCAATATCAGATAGGCAGATAGATCTGGGCCTGGATTGTTAGAGAGATTTCAGGTGAGAGGAAGATCTGAGAGTCTTCATCGTAAAAATGATACTGAAAATCATGGGAGGAAATGAGTGCACCAAGAGGCTGGGTATAGAGAGAGAAAAAGAGTGTGCCCAAGACAAACCCTTGGGGTACACCAACTGAGAGCGGGATAACAGTGGAGTGGAGGAGTAGCCTAATGGTTAGAGCACTGGCTTTGGAACCAAGAGACCAGGGTTTGATTCCCACTAGAATTCCTTGTGGCCTTGGGCAAGTCACGTAACCCTCCACTGCTCAGAAATATCCAAGTTATCAATGTCCCTGTTTAATGCTTTGATTGAAATGATAAAGCGATATAAAAAAACTTAAATAAAAAAATTAAAATAAACAGTGAAGAAAGATTCACCAGCACAAACACTGAAAGTGTGAGGAGATAAGAAGAGAACCAGGATAGCACAGAGCCCTTGAAAACAAGCGAGAACAAGGTATCGAGGAGAAGGTGGTGAATGATAGTGTCAAAAGCAGCAGAGAGGTCAAGAAGGATGAGGATCGAGTAAAGACCCTTGGATTTTGCCAGGAATAGGTCGCTGGAGACAATTGCAAGAGCCGTTTCAGTAGAATGTAAAGGAAGAAAGCCAGATTGCAGTGGATCCAGAAGGGCTTGAGAGGACAGAAAGTCACAGCAATGGCGGTGAACCGCACATTCAAGTAGTTTAGAAACGAAGGGAAAAAGGGAGATGGGTCGATAATCAGAAGGTCAGGTAGGGTCAAAGTGAGGGTTTCTTTAGGCGTGGTGTGATCACAGCATGCTTGAAGGCTGCAGGAACAGTTGCAGTTGAGAGTGAGAGATTGAGAATATGAGAGACGGAAGGGATGACAGTGGAGGAAATGGACCTATGAGACAGGTTAGAACAGGATCAGAGGAGCAGGTAGTGAGTTTGGAGGAGGAAAGAAGATGTGTGATTTCCTCTTCAGAGATCTCAGAAAAGGAAGAAAGGGTGGCAGAGGTTGAAGGAGAGAGCTGGGAGTGAATTGGGGATGGAGTTGACCTTGGAGGGAATTGGAATGTAATCTTGTGGACTTTATCATGGAAAGAGTCAGCCGAAGTTTGAGTAGAGAGGGAAGGAGGGGTCGGAGGCAAAGGCACCTTGAGGAGAGAGTTGAGTGCTGCAAAGCAACAGCAAAGGTCAGAGGCAAGGGAATTAGTCAGACAGACATAATATCATACTTCGTACACAACCCAACAGTTTTTACCCACTGCGCACTACTGTACAGATTTGATATTCTCCATTTATTCTAAAAGAATATGGTTGTTCAGAATTTATTTGCTCTTTGTGTTTTATATTGTATTTTCTTTTTATTGTAACCACTCTGATGTAATTTTACGGAATGTGAAATATGTTTAATAAACAAACGCTTTTTAACTGTGATTGTTTTTGAGACAGTGTAGGAAGGAAAACCTAGAACTTAGCCAACACACAAATAAAGCGTAGTTACTCACCTGTAACAAAGGAAACAGCAGGAATTTAGTCTTCACATATGGGTATCGTTGGTACCGACAGAGCCTGTGCGGAAACGCTCCCCAGTGTCCAATAGGAAAGCTTTTGGGAGCATCCCACAGCGCCTGCGTGCTGCCTTCCTGCCTTTAAAACTGTCCCTCTCCAGCTGAGACAAAAGAGAGAGGGAGAGAGAGAGATACAGCTCCTAGGAGAGGTGGGCGGGTTCTGTAGACTAAATTCCTGCTGTTCCCGGAGATCACCTGTTACAGGTGAGTAACTACGCTATCTCCAGGAACAAGCAGGAATGTAGTCTTCACATATGAGGACTCCCTAACTGCCGATGCCAGGGAGATGGCTCCAGGAAGTTGTTAGCCCTTGTGAAAGGGCCATACTTCCCCCCATGGATCTCTGGCATGCTACCAGGGACGGTGGGTAGGAGTTGATTAAGTCTGAAAAAGGTGTTGAAGAACAGCCTGGCCAAACAAGGCATCCTGGCATGAGTCCTTGTCTAAGCATTAGTGGGCTGTGAAGGTATGTACCGAAGCACAAGCAGCTGCTCGACAGATGTCGTCGATAGACACCGAGTGAAGATGAACCATTGAGGCTGCCATGGCTCTCACATTGTGAGCTGTGACATGGCCTTCAAGAGGAAGATTCTTATTCTCGTAGGTAAAGGATATGTACTGAGCAATCCAGTTAGATAGAGTTCTTTTGGAAACTGGAAGTCCCAAATGACTTGGATCAAAAGCAACAAAGAGTTGAGAAGATTTTCTATGTTGCTGTGTCCTTTGCAAGTAAAAGGCCAAAGCTCTTTTACAGTCCAAGGTATGAAGGTTCCTTTCTGCACTGGAGGCTTGAGGCCTTGGGAAGAATACAGGAAGGTAAACCGCTTGGTTTAAATGGAAAGCATAGTTACTCACCTGTAACAGGTGATCTCCGGGAACAGCAGGAATTTAGTCCTCACATATGGGTATTGTCGGTACCGACGGAGCCTGCACGGGAACGCTCCCCAGCGTCCAATTAGAAAGCTTTTGGAAGCATCCCACAGCGCCTGCGTGCTGCCTTCCCGCCTTTCCCAACTGCCTTTTTCCAGTTGAGTTTTAAAGCTGAGACAAAGAGAGAGAGAGGGAAAAGGAAAGAGATAGAGAAATACAACTCCTAGGGGAGGTGGGTGGGTTGTGAGGATAAAATGCCTGCTGTTCCCAGAGATCACCTGTTACAGGTGAGTAACTATGCTATCGCCAGGAACAAGCAGGAATGTAGTCATCATATATGGGGACTCCCTAGCTTTAGATGCCAGGGAGAGACCCCAGAAGTTGTGCGTCCCTGAGAAGGGCTCCACTTCCCCCCATGGATCTCTGGCATCCTACCAGGGATGGTGGGTAGGAGTTGATTAGGTATGGAACAGGTGTTGGAGAACAGCATGACCAAACAAGGCATCCCGGCGGGAGTCCTTGTCCAAGCAGTAAAGGCTGTGAAGGTATGAACTGAGGCCCAGGTGGCTGGTCGACAGATGTCGTCGATAGACACAGAGTGCAGATGAGCCACTGAAGCTGCCATGGCTCTCACATTGTGAGCTGTGACATAGACCTCCAGAGAAAGATTCTTACTCTGATAGGCAAAGGTTATACACTGAGCAATCCAGTTAGATAGTGTTTTCTTGGAGACTGGAAGTCCCAAATGAGAAGGATCAAAAGCAACAAAGAGTTGAGAGGACTTTCTATGTTGCTGTGTTCTTTGTAAGTAAAAGACTAAAGCTCTTTTACAGTCCAAAGTATGAAGGTTCCTTTCTGCATTTGATGCATGAGGCCTTGGAAAGAACACAGGTAGGTAGACCGCTTGGTTTAGATGAAAAGGCGAGACCACCTTTGGCATAAAGCATGGATGAGTCCTAAGGACTACCTTGTCATGATGGAACCTTGTATAAGGTGGATCAGCTACTAATGCCTGCAACTCACTGATGCGACGTGCTGATGTGATTGCAATGAGAAAGATAACCTTCCAAGAAAGGAATTTCAATGAGGTAGTAGCTAAGGGTTCGAAAGGTGGCTTCATGAGCTGACCAAGAACCAAATTTAAGTCCCATGCCACAGGAGGTGGCGTAATGGGAGGCTTAGTTAGCAGAAGGCCTCTCATAAATCTTGCTATAAGAGGATGGGAGGAAATAGGTTGTCCATTTAGGGGCTTGAAGGAAGCTGCAATAGCACTCAAATGGACCCTCACTGAGTTAGTCTTAAGTCCTGCATTGGATAAATGAAGGAGATACTCCAGTAATGATTCCAGAGGTATGGCAATAGAGTTAAGACCCTTCTGCGAACAGCATATGGTAAACCTTTTCCACTTGAAAGCATAAGAGCGTCTTGTGGAAGGCTTCCTGAAAGCATAAAGGATATCCTTTATTTGCTGAGGGAGGTGAAGATCATGGAAATCTAGGCCTTCAGCAACCAAGCCCTCAGATGCAGAGACTGGGGACTGGGATGCCATAACATTCCGTCCTCCTGAGATAGGAGATCTGGAGCAGACCCTAACTCCAGGGAGGGAGCTTGAGAGAGATGTAGAAGCAGAGGGTACCACACTTGCCGTGGCCAATATGGAGCTATGAGAATCATACAGCCTCTGTCTCTCTGAAGCTTGAACAGGGTTTTGGGAATTAGGGGAATGGGTGGAAAGGCATACAGGAAGTCTTGACCCCAATAAAGGAGGAAAGCATCCCTGTCCTGAACCCCCTGAGCCAGAATTCTGGAACAGAACAGGGGAAGTTTGGCATTCCACGGACTTGCAAAGAGGTCTATGTCCGGGGTTCCCCAAATTTGAAAAATCTTGGCCACCTGGTCTGCATGCAGAGACCACTCGTGTGGAAGCAGAACTCGACTGAGTCTGTCTGCCCAAGAGTTTTGTATGCCTGGAAGATACACTGCCAGGAGATGAATCTGATGCTCTCTGGTGAGGGTCCATAGTCACAAAGCTTTGTTGCAATGCGACAGAGAGCCTGTTCTCCCCTGCTTGTTTACGTAGAACATGGCTACTTGATTGTCCGTATGAATGAGGACTGCCTTGTAGCTGAGCAGGGTGTGGAACACTCGAAGAGCAAGGAAGATTGCTCTGAGCTCCAAGAGATTGATATGTAGATGAGTCTCCTGCAGAGACCAGGTGCCTTGGGAGGAGAGGTCTTGCAGATGAGCTCCCCAACCCATCAGAGTAGCATCTGTTGTGAGAGTTGCCTGGGGTAAGGGTTGTTGAAAAGGGGACCCCAGCAACAGGTTTTGAGTGGACTTCCACCACTGGAGGAACAAAATAAGGCGACTTGTGTTTGCTATTTTGTCTGACAGGCATCCTGATGCCTGGGTCCATTGAGTGGATAAAGTCCACCTGGCTGCCCTCATATGGAGGCGAGCATAGGGAACCACATGCACAGTAAATGCCATGTGGCCTAGTAGTTGTAGCATTTCTCGGGTAGTGAGATGAGGCTTTAGCACTGCTTGAGAAGCTAACTGCACCATGCGAAGGCAACGGGCCTGGGGGAGATAGGCTCTTGCCTTTCTGGTATCCAGCAAAGCTCCTATGAACTCTAAAGACTGAGTGGGAGTTAGACTGGATTTTGGGATGTTTATTACCAGACCCAAATACTGAAGGATACGCATTGTGCAGGATAGAGAAGTCCTGGCCTCTGACTCTGTTGGGGCTCGAATGAGCCAGTCGTCTAATAGGGGAAGACGAATATACCTAGAGTGCGGAGAAATGCTGCTTCCACAGCCATGCATTTCGTGAACACCCTTGGTGCTGAGGCCAGGCCAAAAGGAAATACCCTGTATTGGTAGTGCTTTCCTTGAAAAAGGAACAGAAGGAATCTTCTGTGAGTTGGATGGATGAGAACATGGGTGTATGCATCCTTGAGATCTAGAGAACAAAGCCAATCCAGACTCTGAAGGTATGGCAGCAGAGTTCCCAGAGAAATCATCTTGAATTTCTCTTTGACAAGGAATTTGTTCAATTCTCTGAGGTCCAATATAGGTCTGTATCCCCCTGTTTTCTTTGCGATAAGGAAATAAGGGGAGTAAAACCCTGTACCCTGCTGATGGATGGGTACGTCTTCTATTGCCCCTTGGGTAAGAAGCATAGCGACCTCCTGACCTAACAGGTTGATGAGAGAGATTGGAGAATTGAATTGCCTTATCATTGTGGGAGGGGGCATGCTGGAAAAATGAAGCTTGTACCCCTCTTTTATGATGGAGAGTGTCCAATGCTCTGCTGTTACCTGCCCCCACCTGGGGGCAAAGTGACACAACCTTCCTGGAATGGTGGAAGGCTCTGGTCCAACGAGAGCCAGGAAGGCTAAGTTCTCTAGCTGAAAGTCAAAGGCCTTGTGGAGGCTGAGACTGCTGGGACAGCTGAGGCTTAGCAGTCTTTGGTTTTCTTTGTTTGGGTGGTTGCTGACCTTTCCTGACAAGCTGACCTGCAGAACGTCCCTGCTGAGAATAAGCAGGATAAAATCTTTTCTTTTTAGAAAAGAATGGTTTCTTGAAAGATTTCTTTCTAGCAGGATCAGCTGTGGACTTGGATAGCCTATCCAAGGTGGAGTTGTCAGCATCCAACTCATTGGCCTTTTCTTGCCAATCTTTACCAAACAGGTTCTCACCAGTACAAGGGATATTTCCCAGTTTGTCTTGTACCCAGAGCTCCAGATCAGATGCTTGGAGCCAAGCAATTCTATGAGCACCTATGGCAATGGCAGAGGTTCTGCTTATGCACTCAAAACAGTCAAAAGCTGCACGGTTGACAAATTTAGAAACATCTTGGGCATGTTTGACCAATGTAAGAAAATCCTGCCTTCTATCCTCAGGAAGAAGAGGACTCAAAGCTTCTAAATCACCTGTGACTTCCTTTAGGAACATTCCCATGTACAGACTATAGGAACTGATCCTGGCAGAAAGCATGGAAGCTTGGAAGACACGACATCCAAAAGCATCCAAAGTTCTGCACTCACGTCCTGGAGGATTAGAGGCATGCCTCTTTGAACTCTTGATCCTTCTCATAGCTGATTCCACTACAATAGAGTGGTGAGGAAGCTGAGTTTTGTGGAAACCAGGACAAAGAGGGACTCAATACAGAGTATCCAGCCTACGAGAATGAGGGGAGGTGGTAAGAGGTGTCTCCCACATTCTTAACATGAGATCATGCAAGATCTCATGGATGGGCAAGGTAGCTGCCTCCTTAGAAGTTTTGGGATATTGTAAAATTTCCAACTCCTTTGCTCTGGGCTGTTTCAGGGGCCATAGTAATGGAGAGACCCCGAGCCACCTCCCTGATAAAATCCTGAAAGGAAATATCTTTTGGAGGAGACATCCTGCGCTTAGGGGAGGAGGGCTCCTCTGGGAGAAGCATTCCTGCATCGACAGAATTATCAGAATCCTCAGATTCTTTTGAGGACTCTAAGTACCGCCTGTCTGGGTGCTCTCGAAGAGCCCGATACCCATACCGACCGAAGTCGGTACCGGGAATAATCGGTACCGGAAGGCATCAGATGACTGGGTGCCGGCAATGCAGACACCGATGTCGATGCTATCGGTACCGGTACCGATGCCGGAGTCGGTGCCGGTACAGGTTGAAATGTCTGACGCAGTTCCGAGGGCGTCAATGCCACAAGGAGAGCCGCCAGACTGCGCTCAATAGCCAGGACTCTCTGGTCTATCGACGCTGCCGATGCCTGGATGTCGGTACCGGAGAAGATCGCCGGTACCCCAGAACATGGCACCAGTAGTTCTGCCGAGGTTGAGGCCTCGAGAACGTCCTGGAGCCGATAATGCTTTGGAAGCCGAAGCCTCCCGCCGGGGCAATTTTCCCGGTGCAGAATCCTCAAGGGCAACGCCAGAGGCATCTCGATGCTTAGAAGGAGATCTACCCTTTGAGGACCGGCTAGACTTGTGTTTAGTTACCTGAGATCCGCGGGAGGAAGACGAAGCCCTGGAAGATGTCGATGCCACCGAAGCTGCATCAGAGGGAAACAGGGTACTGAGCTTGGCAGCTCGGTTCTGTCGACCTCTCTTGGACATCATGGCATAGGCCATACATTCCAAGATGGAATGGTCAGGACCTAAACATTTCAGACACCACTCATGGGTGTCGGTGACGGAGATGGTACCGCCACACTTGGTGCACTTTTTAAAACCCGAAGAGGGTTTTTCCATTGTGGAAAAAATCTTGGGCCTAAGGCCCAAAAAGGCGCATGCACCTGGAAAAAAAAATGGAAAAAAAGTACTAAGAAATTTTTTTTTTTTAAAGAAAAGAAAGAAAGAAAGAAAAACTGGTGGTACCGGTAAAGCGTCGAGGAAGGCAGACGCGACCACAAAAAAGAAGGAAAATTTTCTGTGGTGACAGGAACACGACTTGCTGGCTCCACGGAAAACGAAGAACTGGAGAGAGGCAGTTGGGAAAGGCGGGAAGGTAGCACGCAGGCGCTGTGGGATGCTCCAAAAAGCTTTCTAATTGGACGCTGAGGAGCGTTCCCGCGCAGGCTCCGTCGGTACCGACGATACCCATATGTGATGATTACATTCCTGCTTGTTCCTGGAGATAGGCGAAACCACACTTGGCATAAAGTGTGGATGAGTCCTAAGAACTACCTTAACATGGTGGAACCTTGTATAAGGAGGATCAGCCACTAACACTTGCAATTCACTGATGCGACGTGTTGATGTGACTGCAATGAGGAAGATGACTTTCCAGGAAAGGAATTTCAAAGATGTAGTGGATAATGGTTCAAAGGGCGGTTTCATGAGCTGCCCGAGCACCAGATTTAAGTCCCATGCCACCAGTGGAGGCTTTCCTAACCAGGGCTCCACAGATCTAACAAACAGTAAGGATTTCAAGGTTTGTTTGTTTGTTTTATTATATTACATTGCTAGCTCTCTGACTGGGAGCTCTTAAAAGGGTTTTTTGTATATTTTTTTAAAGCAAGGTTACTTTCTTTTTGCTGCTTTAGGGGAACTTTCCTTGAGCACAGTAGGTTGCTGAACTCCAGTAACCTCCTCAGGTTTAGAAACTGCTAACACCTAATCAGATGTTAGTTCCCTCCCTACCCACCCCGACTCCCACCCAACCCTAGTGAGCAGTCTTGCTTTATAGGGCACCTCCCCCTTTAACAAATCATTGCTAAAGCTGTTGCCCCCGTTACAGCTTCTGCCTCGGTCCAGACAGAGGTCCTAATGCCAGTTGAAGGACCAGTTCCATGTGCAGGGTGCCTGCATGCTGAAGCTCTGAGGAAACAAGTGGAGGAACTCAGAGAGGAGGTGGCGAGGCTGAGGAGCATTCAAGACAGTGAGAAGTACATTGATGAGATGCTTCTTGCAGCAACCAAGCTGTCCAGCACAGGAGAAGATGGGTGCCAACAGAATGTCGATGGTTGGACACAAGTCACCAGGGCCTGCAAAATCACCAATCCAACTTCTCCAGCCCTTGAATTGAAGAACCATTATGCAGCCCTGGAAGTGGAGGAGGTGAAAGCATCCCTGGAAAGGGAAGAACCAGAGTTCAAATACCCCAAAGTTGCAGAATCAGTGACCAGAAGGAAACGAAGGGTAGTGGTGGTTGGAGACTCTTCTGAGGGGTACTGAGGCATCCATCTGCCGACCAGACTTGATGTCCAGAGAGGTATGCTGTCTGCCTGGTGCCAAAATCCAAGATGTTACGGAGAGTTTGCCGAGACTCATCAAGCCCACTGACTATTACCCAATGTTGCTAATCCATGTTGGAACAAATGATACTGCCAGGTATACCTCGGAACGTATCAAAAGTGACTTCATGGCTCTGGGACAGAGGGTGAAGCAGTTAGGTGCACAGGTGGTGTTCTCTTCAATCCTCTCTGTTGAGGGTAAAGGCCAAGGCAGAGAGGCTCGCATCCTAGAGATGAATGCATGGCTGCGTGGATGGTGTCATCGAGAGCGTTTTGGTTTCCTAGACCATGGGATGCTGTTCCAAGGGTTGCAGAGCAGAGATGGCATCCATCTGTCCAAGAAAGGTCAACGCATCTTCGGTAGTAGACTGGCTAATCTACTGAAGAGGGCTTTAAACTAGATTCGTTGGGGATAGGTGAAGAAAGGCCCCAGGTAAGTGAAAGCCCCCAGGTAGGTGATACATTAAATACCTTTATGGAAATGGGTAACAGGGGTAACATATGGAAAGCAGTGTGTATTAATGCCCGTAGCATGGGAAATAAGATCCCTGAAGTTGAAGCTTTGGTGGGAGTGGCTGACTTGGATTTAGTGGCAGTTACAGAAACATGGTTCACAGAAAACCATGACTGGGATGTAACTATACCTGGCTATACTTTATTCAGAAAGGACAGGGTAGGAAGAAGGGGAGGAGGAGTGGCACTATATGTAAAAACTACTATTAAAGCTTTGGAATTACAGAGCTTAAAAGGGAGAGAGGAGGCATTGTGGGTTAAACTAGAAAGAGGGAAAGAGAAATATATTTGCATTGGTGTGATATACAGACCTCCCTCACAAGAGGAAGAGGTGGACAGAGAGTTAATTGAAGACATATGCAGCATTGCTAGGAAAGGGGAAGTGCTACTGATAGGAGATTTCAATATGCCAGATGTTGATTGGCACATTCCTGCTGCTGTATCATCTAGAAGTAAGGAGATCCTGGATTCTCTATAGGGAGAACTATTCAGGCAATTGGTAACAGACCCCACACGTGAATGGGCCATACTGGACTTGGTGCTTACCAATGGTGAAAGTGTTTCTGATGTTGTAGTGGGAGATCATTTTGCATCCAGTGATCACCAGATGGTGTGGTTCAGTATTAGGACTAGGGCTGTTAGAATCCATTCCAAGGTGAGGATCTTAGACTTTAGGAAGACTAACTTTGCGAAGATGGGCCAATACCTCAGGGAGTCATTAGTGGGATGGGAACAGCTGGGGGATGTAGAAAAACAGTGGGTAAAACTGAAAGGGGGTATTTTAAGGGCAACCAACCTTTTTGTTAAAATGGTAAATAAAGGCAAAAGGAACAGGAGACCGCTATGGTTTTCGAAGGAAGTAGCTGAAAAAGTGAAGAAAAAGAGGGAGGCCTTCATGAAATACAAGAGATCACAGAGAGAAGAAGACAGGCATCTGTATTTGGAAAAACTTAGAGAAGCTAGCAAAGTAGTCAAGAAGGCAAAGATTCAAAAGGAGGAGGAAATAGCCAATGCAATAAAATGGGGGGATAAGACATTTTTCAGATACATTAGTGAGAAGAGGAAGGGCAAAAGTGGTATTGTCAGACTCAAGGGTGCAGGGGGGGAATATGTAGAAGCTGATAAGGATAAAGCGGAATTGCTTAACAAATATTTTTGTTCTGTGTTCACAGATGAAGAACCAGGAGCAGGACCTCAGAAAACACCCACAAATAAAAACAGAAGCGAGGGACATCTTGAACAATTTTCAGAAGACTGTGTTCGTGAGAAACTAGCTCAACTTAAAGTAGACAAAGCGATGGGACCGGATGGGATACACCCTAGAATACTGAGGGAACTTGGGGACGTTCTAGCAACTCCACTGACTGACCTTTTCAATGCCTCGTTGGAGTCGGGAGTGGTGCCAAAGGACTGGAGAGAGGCTCATGTGGTGCCTTTACACAAAAGCGGAAGTAAGGATGTGGTCGAAAACTACAGGCCGGTTAGTTTAACTTCAGTGGTGAGTAAATTATTGGAAACGCTGCTGAAAGAGAAAATAGTGAGGTTTCTGGAGTCCAGCGGATTACAGGATCCGAGGCAGCATGGATTCACCAGAGGCAGGTCTTGTCAGACAAATCTGATTGATTTCTTTGACTGGGTGACCAGGGAGTTGGACCGAGGGAAAGCTCTAGATGTGGTGTATTTAGATTTCAGTAAAGCCTTTGACACTGTTCCTCACAGGCGACTTATAAACAAACTGAGCACCCTAGGGATGGACCCTAAAGTTACTGCTTGGGTTAGAAATTGGTTGGGTGGGAGGCGACAAAGAGTACAAGTAAATGGAGCTCACTCTGAGGAGAAGGATGTTACCAGTGGTGTACCCCAGGGATCTGTCCTTGGTCCGATTCTTTTTAACATCTTTGTTAGTGATATAGCGGAAGGGCTGTCGGGTAAGGTTTGCCTCTTTGCGGATGATACCAAAATCTGCAATAGAGTAGACACCCAGGAAGGTGTAGATAACATGAGGAGGGATCTAGCTAAGCTTGAAGAATGCTCTAGAATTTGGCAGCTGGGATTTAATGTTAAAAAATGTAAAGTCATGCATTTGGGCTGCAGTAATCCAAGGGAGCAATACAGTATAGGAGGTGATGTACTTTTGTCCACTAAAGAAGAGCGGGACCTAGTCGTGGTTGTGTCTGATGATCTTAAAGTAGCTAAATAGGTAGAAAAGGCGACGGCAAAAGCTAGAAGGATGCTTGGGTGCATACGGAGAGGAATGGCTAGCAGAAAAAAAGGAGGTGATAATGCCTCTGTATAAGTCTTTGGTGCGACCTCATTTGGAGTATGGTGTGCAATTCTGGAGACCGCACCTTCAAAAGGATGTGAACAGGATGGAGTCGGTGCAGAGGGTTGCTACTAAAATGATTAATGGGCTTCATTATAAAGCATATGAGGACAGACTTAAGGATCTTAATATGTACACCTTAGAGGAAAGGCGGGATAGAGGTGATATGATTGAGATGTTTAAATACCTCCGTGGCATAAATGTTCAGGGAGAGAGCCTCTTTCAATTGAAAGCAAGTTCTGCTACGAGGGAACATGGGATGAGGGTGAAGGGAGATAGATTCAGGAGTGATATGCGGCAATATTTCTTTACAGAAAGAGTAGTGGATCCATGGAATAGTCTCCCAGTGGAGGTGGTAGAGATGAGGACAGTAACTGAATTCAAAAAAGCATGGGACCAACACAAAGGATCTCTAAAGGTAAAAAGTGGACTGTTGTAGTTGTTGTTATGGAAGGACAGACTAGATAGGCCATGTGGTCTTTTTCTGTCATCATGTTTCTATGTTTCTATGTTAATGGGAGGCTTTTTAAAAGAAGGCCTCTCATATATCTCTCTATGAGAGGATGAGAGGAAAAAGGTTGTCCACTTAGATGCTTGTAAGAAGCTGCAATAGCACTAAGATGGACTCTTACTGAATTTGTCTTGAGAACTGCATTTGACAAATGAAGGAGATACTCCAGTATTGATTCCAGAGGTATCGCAAGAGGGTTAAGAGTGACCCTTCTGCGAGCACCATATGGTAAACCTTTTGCACTTAAAGGGATATGGGCATCTTGCGGAGGGTTTCCTAGAAGCATGAAGGATATCCTTTACCTGTTGGGAAAGGTTAAGATCCTGAAGTTCTAGGCTTTCAGAGACTGGGAATTCGGATGCCAGAGCATTCCGTCCTCTTTGGAGAGAAGATCTGGAGCGGATCCCAACTCCAGAGGTGAAGCTTGAGAGAGATGTAGGAGCAGAGGGTACCACGTTTGCCGTGGCCAACGTGGAGCTATGAGGATCATATGACCTCTGTCTCTCTGAAGCTTGAATAGGGTTTTGGGGATGAGGGGAATGGGTGGGAAGGCATATAGGAAGTCCTGACCCCAGTAAAGGAGGAAGGCATCCCTTGCCTGACAACATCGAGCTAGAATTCTGGAACAGAACCGGGGTTAGTTTGGCATTCAGCGGACTTGCAAAGATGTCTATGTCCGGGGTTCCCCAAATCTGAATTATTTGGGCAACCTGGTCTGCATGGAGAGACCATTCGTGTGGAAGCCTAACTCGACTGAGTTTGTCTGCCCAAGAGTTTTGAATGCCTGAAAGATACACTGCAAGGAGATGAATCTGATGCTCTCTGGCGAGGGCCCATAGTCGCAAAGCTTCATTGCACAGCGTCAGAGAGCCTGTTCCCCCCTGCTTGTTTACATAGAACATAGCTACCTGATTGTCCGTTTGAACTAGGACTGTCTTGTAGCTGAGCTGGGCGTGAAATACTCGAAGAGCAAAGAAGATTGCTCTGAGCTCCAGGAGGCTGATGTGAAGACAGGCCTCCTGTGGCGTCCAGGTACCCTGGGTAGAGAGATTGTGCAGGTGGGCTCCCCCTCCCACCTGTGATGCATGTGTTAGGGTGGCTTGGGAGAGGGGCTGCTGGAAAGGAGACCCCACCAGAAGGTTTCTGGGTGATTGCCACCATTGGAGGGATGAAATAAGATGGTTTGAGTTTGTTATTTTGTCTGACAGGCAGCCTGAGACCTGTGTCCACTGAGTGGATAAAGTTCACTGGGCAGCTCACATATGGAGGCGAGCATAAGGAACCACCATGCACGGTGGATGCCATGTGGCCTAGCAATTGTAGCATTTCCCGAGCAGTAAGACAAGGTTTGAGCACTGCTTGGGAAGCTAGTTGTACTATGCGAAGACAACGGGGCTGCGGAAGGAAAGCCCTTGTCTGTCTGATATCCAGATAAGCTCCTATGAACTCTAGGGACTGAGTGGGAGCAAGATTGGATTTTGGGAGGTTTATGACCAGTCTCAAATACTGAAGGATTCGCATTGGGCGAAACAGAGCAGAGCTGGGTTCTGGCAATGTAGGGGCTCGAATGAGCCAGTCATCTAAGTAAGGGAAGACGAATATTCCCAGAGTGCAGAGAAATGCTGCTACCACAGCCATGCATTTTGTGAACACTCTTGGAGCAGAAGCCAGGCCAAAGGGAAGAACCTTGTATTGATAGTGCTTTCCTTGAAACAGGAATCAGAGGAATCTCCTGTGATTTGGATGGATGAGAATATGAGTATACGCATCCCTGAGATCTAGAGAACAAAGCCAATCCTGAAGAGTTCCTAGAGAGACCATTTTGAACTTCTCTTGGAACAAATATTTGTTCAGTTCTCTGAGGTCTAAAATGGGTCTGAGTCCTCCTGTTTTCTTTGGAATAAGGAAATAGGGGGAGTGGAACCCTGTACCCTGATGGAGAATGGGTACTTCCTCTATTGCTCCTTGAGCAAGGAGCATTGTGACTTCTTGACATAAGAGACTGTCAAGAGAGGTCTGAAAATTGAACTGTCTTACAATTGTAGGAGGGGGCATGCTGTGAAAATGAAGCTTGTACCCTTCTCATACAATGGACAGAGTCCAATTTTCTGCTGTTATTTGGTACCATCTGTGGACAAAATGACATAACCTGCCTGGGATAGTCACGGGTTCTGGACCGTTCAGGGGCAGGAAGGCAAAGTTCTCTAGAAAAGAGTCAAACCCCCTGAGGAGGCTGAGCCTGCTGAGGTTTTGCAGCTTTTGGCTTCTTTTGTTGTCTAGGTTGTTGCTGTTGTCCCTTTTGGGTAGTCTGACCTGGGCGGTGTCCCTGTTCGGTCTAGGAAGGATAAAACTTCTTTTTCTTAATGAAAAATGGTTTCCTAGAGGATTTTTTCCTTGCAGGATCAGCTGTAGATTTGGACAATCTATCCAAAGTGATATTGTCAGCATCTATTTCATTAGCCTTCTCCTGCCAATTCTTGCCAAAGAGATTTTCTCCTGTGCAAGGAATGTTTCCTAATTTATCCTGTACCCAAATTTCCAAGTCAGATGCCTGAAGCCAGGCAATCCGACGTGCACCAATGGCAATAGCAGAGGTTCTGCTTACGCACTCAAAACAGTCAAAGGCTGCACGATTTACAAACTTGGAAACATCCTGAGCATGTTTGACTAGAGTAAGATAGTCTTGCCTTTTGTCATCAGGAAGGAGGGGGCTCATAAGCTCCAAGTCTCCTGTGACCTCTTTAAGGAACATTCCCATATACAAGACATAGGAACTGATCTTAGCTGAGAGCATGGAAGCTTGGAAGCATCTACGCCCAAAGGCATCGAGAGTCCTACATTCACGACCTGGAGGATTGGATGCATGTCTCTTTGCACTTTTCATCCTTCTCATGGCTGATTCCACCACCATTGAATGGTGTGGTAATTGAGTTTTTTGAAAGACAGGACAAGGTGGAACTCAATACATGGTATCGAGTCTTCGAGAATGAGGAGATGTGGTTAAAGGTGTTTCCCACATCCTTAGCATAAGATCATGTAAGATCTCATGAATAGGCAGAGTAGCTGCCTCTTTGGGAGCCTTAGGGTATTGGAGAATTTCCAACTCCTTTGCCCTAGGCTCTTTTTCAGGAGCTACTGTGATGGAAAGGCCTCGGGCCACATCATGGATAAAGTCCTGAAAGGACATATCCTCTGGTGGAGACATTCTGCGCTGAGGAGAAGAGGAATCCTCAGGGAAAAGTACTCTTGTATTGGCAGAGTCTTTGGAGTCTTCAGACTCAGAGGATTCAAAATACCTCTGATCGTGCAAAGCACGGTACCGGTATCGATCGAAGTCGGTATCGGGTTGTTCCGGTACCGATCTGTCGATGCCGGAGACAGATGCATGATTCGGTATGGGTGGCATACCCGCCGATGTTAATGCAGTTGGTACCGGTGTCGGTACTGGTTATCGGTTGAGGTGTCTGAAGCGGTTTCAATGGTACTGAAGCCGTGAGAAGAGCCGCTAGACTGCATTCGTTAGCAAGGAATCTCTGGTCTATCGACGCTGCCGATGCTTGGGTGTCGGTACCGGCAGAAGCAACCGGAACCCCAGAGCATGGCGCCAGTAGTTCTGCCGAGGTTGAGGCCTCGAGAACATTCTGGAGCCCCGTTAGTGCTTTGGAAGCCGAAGCCACCCGCCGGGGCAGTTTTGCCGGTGAAAATTCCTCAAGGGCAACGCCAGGGGCATCTTGATACTTAGGAGATCTACCCTTTGAGGACCGGCTAGACTTATGTTTAGCTACCTGAGATCTATGGTAGAAGTTGAGGCCCTGGAGGACATTGATGCAACAGACGCCGCGTCTGAGGGAAAAAGGGTGCTAAGTTTAGCAGCTTGGTTCTGTAGGCCCCTTTTTGACATCATTCCACAGGAGAGGCACTCTGAAATAGAGTGGTCAGTACCTAAACATTTGAGACACCAATCATGGGTGTCGGTGACGGAAATGGTACTGCCACATTTAGAACATTTCTTAAAACCTGAAGTAGGTTTTTCCATTTTTAAGGAAAAAATTGGGTCTAGTGCCCAAAATGGCACCTAGCACCAAGGAAAAAAGTTTCTAAAGTAAAACACCTCAGAAACTATAATTTTTTTTTTTTTTTTAAAGAAGAACCAGCGGTACCGGTATGGCATCGAAGGAAGGCAGATGTGACCACAAAAACAAAGATAAAAGACAAACGTTTTCGAAAAGGATACCTCCTGGTTCCAAGATGGCGGATGAGCAGAAACGCTGATCGGAGGTGCGGATCGGCTGTGAGGCAGACGAGGTTCCGATGGGGAAGAAGAGGAAACAGGCGACAGCAAAGCCCCCAGTTTCTTTGACACCCCTGGGAGGAACGGCGCAAGCCTCTATTGTGCCTTTCTGTACTGTGCGTGCAGCGGGAATGGCTTCAGCGGATCCGCCTGGTGGTGTGGGGGATCTGAGCAGTGACGGAGTGGAATTGAGTCCCGTCCAGCTGTTGCCGCCGCAACCCGGTAGAGGTCGAGATGAGGAAAGCGGAGCTGAAGTGTCTCCGGGTCAGGAGGTCAGCTCCGTGTGTGGGGGCGCCTCTTCTCTACTGAGTTTGAGTCCCGGTGAGCGTCTTGGAGGTGTAGAGGAGGAAGTTTGCTCTGCCGTGGAAGGCTCGGGAGGCGCTCGGATGAAGATCAGCTTGATGGCGTCTGTGGAGCCCCGGGTAATTTGCGGCTTAAAGAAACCGGCGAAAGTAACTTTGGATAGCTTATGGGAGGCTCTCTCTTCACTTCAGAGTTCCCTTGCTCCAGTTGTGGGTGCTTTGACACAGGAATTTTCATTGGTGAAAGCGCGGTGTGCAGCGGTGGAAACGAAATGCTCAGAGCAAGCCGGTAAAGTCGCGCTGTTGGAGACTAGTGTTTTGGACTTGCAAGCTATGGGTGCTACTTTCTCCAAGGACCATTTAATTTCCTTGCGGCGCTTTGAATATATGGACAATTCACTTAGGAGGAATAATTTGCGCTTTTTGAATTTTCCTAGATCGCCCCTGTTGGATCCCCTAGTTTTAGTTCGTAGATACTTCACAGAAGTTTTATTGATGCCTTAGGATAACCTACCTCCTATTGTTAAAGCCCAATATGTTGTAATTTCTTCTGGAGTTAGTGGTGGGCAGGGATCTGGGGGCCCTGCTGGGGATGGTCAGATGGGGTTGTCTGATTTTCTTGAGAGTTCCTTAGAGGTTGTTACAAGCAGGGCAACTTTGCTGGTAGGCTTTGCTTTCGAATCTGACCGCAATGCCGTGCTTAGATTGTATTTCCGCAGGATTACTTTTTCTCAGTTTTTGGGCTCTAAAATCCAGATATTTCCTGATTTATCTCGGGACACCCAGAAGAGGCGTAAGGAGTTTTTGGCTTTGCGCCAGAGAACCATCGCCCTGGGTGCCCAATTCAAATTGCAGTATCCTTGTAAGTGTGATGTGTTATTTCAGACTAAACATTTTCTGTTTTTTGAGTCTAAACAACCGGTTGATTTTCTTCAGGTGAGGAAGGCAGCGGGGGAAGGGTAGCTTCTCTACTGGCAGCCATTATGTCATCATGCTCATATGATAGAGGGGATTTCTCTCTTTTTCCTTATCTAATTTTCTTATCTTGGAACTGTATTGGGGTTTTTTTCTTTGGGGTCTATATAGTGGGATAGAAATGTATTATTGAAATATTTGTGGTTTTGAACTCTTTTTGTGTGTAAAGTGTAACCCATTTTTTCCTTTGCCTTTTTTCAATTGTTGTATTGGAAAAGTTAAATATAAAATTTAAAAAAAAAAAAAGACAAACGTTTTCTGCAGTGACAGGGTATGTGACCTGTCGGCTCCGCGGAAAACGAAGAACTGGAGAGGGACAGTTGGAAAGGCGGGAAGGCAGCACACAGGCGCTGTGGGATGCTCCCAAAAGCTTTCCTATTGGACACTGGGGAGCGTTCCCGTGCAGGCTCCGTCGGTACCGACAATACCCATATGTGAAGACTACATTCCTGCTTGTTCCTGGAGATCTAGACATAATAACATGCACAAGATATGCCACCTCTATGCTCAACCATCAATTACTGATATGCAGTGGTTTTGCTTAAAAATAGGAACAAATAGCCATCCTCTGATGGCTAGGGAAAATCTTAGCACTCTCTCATATTACCTTCTTGTATGTCATTATACTATACCATGCTGACGTTCATCTGTGCTTTAACAGTCACTTTTTAAATGTCATGGGGATAAATATTCAACCAACATCACCTACCCAGTATTGAAACTAACTGCACAAAATAACTGAATCTGAGGTAGTTTTTTAAACCTCACTTGACCAAAAGCCATTCTCAAATGGTTCCTATGCAATACAGAAACCATTGATAACTACACTGCCTTGCAACAGTTTTAACACTTTTTCACACTCTTCTGTCTAAAAAAAAAAGTGATTCAAAGTGCATTTAAGTAGGATTTTGTTTCACTGATCTAAAAAATATATTTTACACTGTTAACGAGAAAGAACTATAGAAATATGCAAAAAGCAATTAAAATTAAGAAACCAAGATTATTCAGTCATAGCATACACAAATAACTCCAGTTCCAAAAACTGTCTAAACAAGGCCCATAATAAATTAAATAGAAATGCCTATATCTAATCACCATAGCTGAGATGATTGCAATGTTCCTGGATGAAAAATCAAGTGGTTTCTGATGTATGAATTGAATCTGAAGAAAAAAGTCTAAATATGCTGAACACCGAGCTGCCAATATAACTCTAGGACAGAGTATTCAAAAGTACAGATTGAGGAAAGGTTTCCAAAAATGAATATACTTGAATATCCCCTGGGGCAAGCCTTGAAATATTTTATCAGAATCTAGGAGCCAGCTTAAAAATTTAGAAGCCAGCTGCTGAGACAGCACAGTTACTTACCTGTAACAGGTGATCTCTGGGAACAGCAGGAATAAGTCTTCACATATGGGTACGTCGGTACCGACGGAGTCTGCGCGGGAACGCTCCCCAGCATCCAATCAGAACGCTTCTGGAAGCATCCCAACACGCCTGCGTGCTGCCTTCCCGCCTTTCCCAACTGCCTCTCCTCAGTTAAGTTTTAAAGCTGAGACAAAGAGAGAGAGAGGAAGGGAAAGATAGAGATAGAGAAATGCAACTCTTAGGGGAGGTGGGTGGGTTGTGAAGACTTATTCCTGCTGTTCCCAGAGATCACCTGTTACAGGTAAGTAACTGTGCTATCTCCAGGAACAAGCAGGAATGAGTCTTCACATATGGGGACTCCCAAGCTGAGATGCCTGGAGGA
Source organism: Ichthyophis bannanicus (assembly GCA_033557465.1). NCBI lineage: Eukaryota > Metazoa > Chordata > Amphibia > Gymnophiona > Ichthyophiidae > Ichthyophis > Ichthyophis bannanicus. Next base: position 866,972,185 of record CM066035.1, on the reverse strand, counting down.
GTCCCAGCATGTTGCGAATCTGAGAGCCATGCTACTTTACGGAAACTCCAGGCATCCTAGGGATGGAGGGTAGGAGTTGAACTAAAAAGATGTGCTGTGGAACAGCTGCACCAAACAGGATGCCTAGATAGGAATCTCTGTGCAGGTGATTTTAGTGGTAATATTGAGAGCAATAAACCACTATGGATCTCACCTGGTGGTATGGTAAAGGGGTGTATGGAAGTTCATGTGGCTTTGTGAATTGAACTAACAGAATATCCCCAGGGAATACCTCAATGTAAGGAGAGGTAAATAACTGTGCAGCTTGGTCCTGGAGAACTGTGCAATAAACAAGCTGAAGTTAGACCCCTTAAGGTGAAAAAAACCAATCCCAGTGGAACTGGGGTAGTCCAATGAGGTAGAACTTTGCGGAAAATGCAGAAGTCCCTATTAGATAAAAACTGAAGCTCCTTAACTTTAAAGAGACATAGTTCTTATAGGAGAAGAGAGTTTCAAAGATCCCTATATCCGATAACAAAGAGGAGTGATGAGGCAGTGTAGCCTCCCATCTTCTGAAAAGTCAGAAAGTCCCTCCTAATTGGAAAGGAAGTATATGGAGGGCTTCAGGTGTACCTAAACTGAAAGGCATGGTACAAAGAACTCCTCAACTACTAAAGGAAGTGGTTGATTAAGGAGAACCCTAAATATGCTGGGACAGCATGGAAAGGGATAGAGAGTATCTGTCAAGTCCGTAGGGGAATATATATATATATGTATAAGTATATATATATATATCTAGGCAGACAGATGGAATAGTATATAGAGAGATATCTACCCACTATCATATATTGCGAAGTATATATATATCTATATATATCTATATATCTATATATATAGGGAAAGAGATACATCCCTCATATATGTATATAAAAAATATATATAGATATATATGAGCATAGACATGCAGATGTTCATATACATGCAAATATATATATATATATAAATATATGTATACATACCCATGACCGCACATAGGGTATGTGGAGAGAAAAAGATTTATCTAACCACAAGAAGGGAGGTACCTGCTTGGGAAGATAGTTAGAGAATCTATATTTCCTGGGTATGGATAGGAAGCCCAGGGAGTTCTCTCACTAGCAAGAGAAGTCTAAAGTCCTCTATGAACTCTAGTTCAGGGACAACCAGGAATGGAGACCTACCTGGAAAATGCAGAGGATGCTGTAATCTGCATATAGTAAGTCTGAATCCTTCCATAACTCCAGCAGGTAGCTGGAGAAAAGATGCAATAAAAATACCATATGTACCCCTCATGAGGGTAAAAAGGGGTATGGTGCATTCTTGTGCTCAACATGGATTACGCCATGAAGAGTTGAGGATGGAAGGAAAAGACAAGACAAGGATTGTCTATACTGATAGAAAAAAACCATCCCTGGTGAAGGGGTCCCCCTGGAGATGTGAAGCAACCCAGGGAATTGGATAATTCTTTAGGTATGATCTTAAGTAAAGGCTTGTGTTTAATTAAGAAGCCTTTAACGGAAAAATGGTAAGGGCAGGGAGAACCCCGCAGGCATGACTAGGTAAAGCCCTTCCTAACCATCTGACATCATGTGCTCTCTAACAAGGCCCCATAGTGTAGAGCTGCTCCGAAGAGATGCAGAGAGCATGTTGCAGGTTAATTAGAAGAAAACTGGTGTTTAAGAGCCAGTAGGTATCATGAAGCATTCCGCCAAGCCTAAGGATTGGGGAAGGCTAAGGATAGAAGATAAGGTAATGTGTCTGCAAAAATAGCCAGAAAAGGTTATTAAAACCTTCTGGGACCTAGAGGTAAGGCCAGAACCATTGAAATTGGAGAACAAGCCCTGGTGGCTTGGTCAGCAAGTCAGTGGTCTAGCCAGTAAGAACCCTTGCAGTTCTAACTATTGACAGGGCAGCAGTAGAAATCTTATGTTTATTTATTTATTTATTTACAGTCTCTTATATACCGCACTATTCAGCATCAGCGCGGTTTACATGGAACAAAAATGCTCAGTATAGTTAACATGTATGAGTTTACAGATAAAGCACAGTTACTTACCTGTAACAGGTGATCTCTGGGAACAGCAGGAATTAGTCCTCACATATGGGTACGTCGGAACCGACGGAGCCTGTGCGGGAAAGCTCCCCAGCTTCCCAGAAAGGAAGCTTTTGGGGCCTCCCACAGCGCATGTGCGCTGCCTTCCTGACCAACTCTCCTCAGTTCGAGTTTAAAGCTGAGACAATAGAGAGAGGAAAGGAAATAGAGAGACAGAGATACAACTCCTAGGGGAGGTGGGTGGGTTGTGAGGACTAATTCCTGCTGTTCCCAGAGATCACCTGTTACAGGTAAGTAACTGTGCTATCTCCAGGAACAAGCAGGAATAAGTCCTCACATATGGGGACTCCCTAGCTAAGATGCCGGGGAGATCCCCCCCTAGGGTTCCTCATCTTCCTATGGATCTCAGGCATCCATTCAGGGAAGGTGGGCAGGAGTTGTTTAAGAATGGAACAGGTGTCTGAGGACAGCCTGACCAAACGAGGCATCCCGGCGGGAGTCCTTGTCCAAGCAGTAATGGGCTGTGAAGGTATGAACCGAGGCACAGGTGGCTGCTCGACAGATCTGATCGATGGATACAGAATGAAGATGAGCCATAGATGTGGCCATGGCTCTCACATTGTGAGCTGTGACATGGCCTTCCAGAGAAAGGTTCTTACTCTGGTAAGCAAAAGATATACACTGAGCAATCCAATTGGACAGTGTTCTTTTTGAGACTGGAAGTCCTAAATGAGAAGGATCAAAAGCAACAAAAAGCTGAGAAGACTTTCGATGTTGCTGTGTCCTGTGGATGTAAAAGGCGAGAGCTCTTTTACAATCTAACGTATGTAGGTTCCTCTCTGCACTGGATGCATGAGGAGCTGGAAAAAGACAGGTAGATATACCTCTTGATTAAGATGAAAAGGTGAGACCACTTTAGGCATAAAGTGAGGATTTGTCCTAAGGACTACCTTATCATGATGGAACCTTGTATAAGGAGGATTAGCCACTAAAGCCTGCAGTTCACTGATGCAGCGAGCAGAAGTGATTGCAATAAGGAAAATGACTTTCCAGGAAAGAAATTTCAAGGAGGTAGTGGCTAAGGGTTCAAAGGGTGGCTTCATAAGCTGACCAAGAACCACGTTTAAGTCCCATGCCACCGGAGGAGGCCGAATGGGAGGTTTAGTTAAAGTTAGACCTCTCATGAATCTTGCAATAAGAGGATGAGAGGAAACAGGTTGTCCATTGATAGGCTGAAGAGATGCTGCAATAGCACTCAAATGGACCCTTACAGAATTTGTTTTAAGTCCTGCATTGGAAAGTTGCAGGAGATATTCGAGTAAAGAATTCAAAGGTAGTGCTAGAGGGTTAAGACCCTTTTCAGCACACCAAATGGAAAATCTTTTCCATTTAAAAGCATAAGAACGCCTGATGGAAGGTTTCCTAGATGCATGGATGATATCCTTCACCTGTTGAGAAAGATTGAAGTCTTGAAGGTCTAGGCCTTCAGTAACCAAGCTCTGAGGTGAAGGGACTTGTGGTTTGGGTGCCACAAAGTCCCCTCCTCTTGAGACAGAAGGTCTGGAGCAGCTCCCAGATCCAGGGAGGGTGCCTGGGAGAGATGCAGAAGTAGAGGGTACCACACTTGGCGTGGACAGCGTGGAGCTATGAGGATCATAGATCCTTGATCCCTCTGAAGTTTGAACAGAGTCTTGGGAATCAAAGGAATGGGTGGAAAGGCATACAGGAAGGCCTGACCCCAATGAAGGAGGAAGGCATCCTTGGCCTGAGCTCCCTGACACGGAATTCTGGAACAGAACCGGGGAAGTTTGGCATTGCACGGACTTGCAAACAGGTCTATGTCCGGGGTTCCCCATTTCTGAAAGATTCTGAGTACCTGATCCATGTGCAGGGACCATTCGTGTGGAAGCAGAACTCGACTGAGTCTGTCTGCCCAAGAGTTTTGGATTCCTGGGAGGTATACTGCCAGGAGATGGATTTGATGCTCTCTGGAGAAGGCCCACAATTTTAGAGCTTCGTTGCAAAGCGACAGAGAGCCAGTCCCTCCTTGTTTGTTTATGTAGAACATGGCTACTTGATTGTCGGTATGAACAAGGACTGTCATGTTGATGAGGAGGGTATGAAAGACCTTGAGAGCAAGAAAAATTGCTCGCAGCTCCAAAAGGTTGATATGAAGGGTGGTCTCCTGTGTAGACCAAGTGCCCTGAGTGGAGAGGTCTTGGAGATGAGCTCCCCAACCTGTTTGGGAGGCATCTGTAGTGAGAGTTGCTTGGGGTAACAAAGGTTGGAAGGGGGCTCCCAACAACAGATTTTGAGTGGATATCCACCATTGGAGAGACCAAAAAAGACGTTTTGAGGTTGCTATTTGGTCTGAGAGAGCTCCTGATGCTTGGGTCCACTGGGTGGACAAAGTCCATTGAGCTGCTCTCATATGTAGGCGAGCATAGGGCACCACATGAACTGTGGATGCCATGTGGCCTAGCAGTTGTAGCATCTCTCTGGCAGTCAAGTGGCTTCTGGACTGAATTTGAGAGGCCAAGTGCACTAGACGGTGGCAACGGGCTTGAGGAAGATAGGCCCTTGCAGTGGTGGTATCTAGCCAAGCCCCTATGAATTCTAGGGACTGAGTAGGGGTGAGTTGAGACTTTGGCAGATTGATGACGAGTCCCAGATACTGCAGTATGCGTCTGGTGTGGTCCAGGGAAGTTTGAGCCTCGGACTGAGATGGAGCTCGGATGAGCCAGTCGTCCAGGTATGGGAAGACAAAGATTCCCAGAGTGCGTAGAAATGCAGCTACTATTGCCATGCATTTGGTAAATACCCTTGGAGCAGAGGCTAGACCGAAGGGAAGTACTCTGTATTGGAAATGTTTTCCCTGGAACAGAAACCGTAGGAATTTTCTGTGGGATGGATGGATGGATGAGTATATGTGTGTACGCATCCTTGAGATCTAGAGAACAAAGCCAGTCCTGACTCTGTAGGTATGGAAGGAGAGTGCCTAGAGAAAGCATCTTGAATTTCTCCTTGTATAGAAATTTGTTCAATTCTCTGAGATCCAGAATGGGTCTGTACCCCCCTGTTTTCTTGGGAATGAGAAAATAAGGGGAGTAAAAACCTGACCCTTGTTGAGGAAGAGGAACCTCTTCTATTGCCTTTTGGGCGAGAAGAGTGGTCACCTCCTGACCCAACCGGTACAGGAGAGATGGGGGAGAATTGAATTGTCTCACCATGGTATGGGGAGGAAGGCTGGAGAAATGTAGTTTGTAGCCCTCTCTGATGATAGAGAGGGTCCACTGTTCTGATGTGATTTGTTCCCATCTGGGAGCAAAATGAGTTAACCTTCCTGGAATGATGAGAGGCTCTGGTTGTTGCAGAGCCAGAAAGGTTAAGTTCTCTAGAATCAAGTCAAAAACTCTGAGGGGGTTGGGACTGCTGGACTGTAGCAGCCCCTGTAGACTTTGTTCTGGCCTGTTTAGATTGCTGACGCTTAGGAGCAAAGCGAACTTGGGAAGATTGCTGGCCAGTATTTGTGGAAAATCTGGTCTTTTTATAGAAAGGCTTCTTAAAAGGTTTTTTCTTGGCAGGGGTAGAGGTAGACTTAGAAAGTCTATCTAAAGCAGCATTCTCTGCATCCATTTGAGTGGCTTTGATTTGCCAATCCTTGCCAAACAGATTTTCACCTGTACAGGGCAGATTGCCCAAGCCTTCTTGTACCCAGGGTTCCAAATCAGAGGCCTGGAGCCAAGCAAGTCTGCGAGCAGCTATGGCAATGCCGGAGGCTCTGCTAGCTCCCTCAAAAGAGTCAAAGGCTGCTCTGTTGGAGAACTTTGAAACATCTTGAGTTTGCTTTAGCAAAAGAAGGAACTCCTCCTTTTTATCCTCTGGGATAAAGGGGAGAAAATGACGTATCTTCAGTGCAATCTCTTTCAAAAACATGCCCATATAGAGGCTGTATGAATTGATTCTGGCAATAAGCATGCTAGCTTGGAAGATTTTTCTGCCAAAAGCATCCAGAGTCCTACATTCTCTTCCTGGAGGGGTAGAAGAGTGCCTTTTGGTACTCTATCTTTTTCATAGCAGACTTTACCACAATAGAGTGGTGAGGGAGCTGAGTTTTTTGAAAACCAGGAGAAGGAGGAACCCGATACATGGTGTCCAAACGTCGAGAATGTGGAGATAGGGTGAGAGGAGCCTCCCACAAGTCCATCATATGTTCTTGAAGAATTTCATGTATGGGTAAGGTGGCTGCCTCTTTGGGAACCTTAGAGTATCCTAAAATATCCAATTTCTTTGCTCTAGGTTCCTTTTCAGAGGTTACAGATATGGAGAGTCCTTTAGCTACTTCAATAATGAAGTCTTGAAAGGACAAATCCTCTGGAGGAGACATTCTCCTTTTTGGAGAAGAGGGCTCCTCAGGAAGAGTAAAAGAGACATCAGCAGAATCATCTGAGGTATCAGAATCTTCAGAAGATTCAAAGTACCGCCTATTAGCTTCCAGAGATCGATACGCGTACCGACCGGTATCGACATCGGGCGGACCGGGAACCGGATCGGTATCGAGAAAATCTCCGGAACCGGAAACCGGAACCGGCATACTACTGGAAGTAGATGCTCTGGGTACCGGTATCGGTTGTGGTACCGGAACCGGAGTCGGAACCGATTGTCGCGGTACCGAGGGCGTTGCAGCGTTAATGAAAGCCAGTATGGCCTGCTGCATGGATTGTACCGTAGTACCCATGGACGCCACAACTGCCTGGATGTCGGTACCGGTGTTAGCCGGTACCCCAGAGCAGTCTAACAGGTGATCGGTCGAGGCCGTGCCATCGATGTCTACCTGTAACCCCATAGGAGGAGCTTTGGAAGCCGGAGCTTCCCGCCGGGGTTGTTTGGCTGGGGCAGGGTCCTCAGGGTCAAAGCCAAGGGCCTCTCGCTGCTTAGAGGGAGATTTGCCCTTTGAGGACCTGCCTGAAGAATGTTTGGTTACTTGAGATCCATCAGGAGAGGAAGACCTGGAGGATGTTGATGCTGGAGTATCCGCAGAAAACAGTATATGAAACTTGGCTGCTCTTTTCTGTAAGCCCCGTTTGGACATCAGAGAGCAGGATGGACAATCCGGAATGGAATGGTCAGGCCCCAAACATTTAAGACACCATTCATGGGTATCTGTAACTGAAATAGTACTGGTACACTTGGTGCATTTTTTAAAACCAGAGGCTGGTTTCTCCATGAGGGAGAATCTGAGAAGGCCTAGAGGCCTCACAGAATAAACGCACCAAGTGAGGAAAAAGTAATTATTATTATTTTTTTTTTTTAAGAAATAAATGAAAAAAGACCGGCGGTACCAGTCCGGAATCGGGGAAGGCAGACACGCGGTCAAAGAAACAAATTAAAATAACAATTTCTTCAGCGGTGACAGGAACACGACCTGCTGGCTCCACGGAAAAAGAAGAACTGAGGAGAGTTGGTCAGGAAGGCGGGAAAGCAGCGCGCATGCGCTGTGGGAGGCCCCAAAAGCTTCCTTTCTGGGAAGCTGGGGAGCTTTCCCGCGCAGGCTCCGTCGGTTCCGACGTACCCATATGTGAGGACTTATTCCTGCTTGTTCCTGGAGATCAGGGCAAAAAACTTGGATAACAGGGGTGAACTATTTACAAAACTTGCTACATAGAGTCATATGAACAGGAGAGTTTCATAGAAACATATGCACCACTAAGGGTTAGAGTATCTGTCTTGGCGTGTTGTTGAGATTCCATATATTTGCTTAGCAAATTGTATCGTTGGCCTCTATGGGGTGTCGTTGGGCTCTATGAGGTACTTGTTGAAAAGGTGGAATTTGAGGGCTTTCCTAAACTGTGTTAGGCTCTTAATAGCCCGGATACCTGGGGTAATGCATTCCAGCATCTTGGCGCACTGAGACTAAAGGCCCTATTGGCTGTAGATGTAGTGCAATCTGTTAGTGCTTTCGGGACTTTTAGAGAGTTTATAGCCGTGGATTTTCTTGCTCTATTTGGAGATGTGGTATGGATGAGGGCAGTTAAGGATGCAGAGGAGAGCTTGTTAACAGCTTTAAAAGTGAGTAACAAGGTCTTGAAAACGATTCTAGCCTGGATGGGTAGCCAATGTAACTGTATCAGCAGAGGTGTCACGTGGTCACTCCTGGAGGCTCCATGGAGGACCCTTGCTGCCGCGTTCATGGCGAGCTGCAGCGGGTTCAAGGTGGATTGGGGAAGACCTTGTAGGCCTTGTATGTCCCAACATTGGGAAAGAAATACAGACATAAGTAGGAATGGTGAGACTCCACTATTGTCTGAGAGCTGCCAGAAAAGATTAAGAATGCATGGGGGAGACAACTCAGAAAGAAAACCTAGGGCTTAAGGAGAAGCCCTCAGTCAAGTGGTATCACTCTTACAGACGGAATGTCCTAGTAAGAGTGGCAGAGTTGAAAGAAGACTTACGGTGGAGTAAATCTTTGAAGTAATATGAGATATGCGGATACAGGAGAAAAAGTCAAAGGTCAAGCAACCTTATTGACAGTTGTTACTCCTCTGAGTAGTCCAGAGGATGAGGAGTAACTGTATAACCTGTAGAGCATAATCAACTTAAGAAGCTCCATGAAGCTGACAGTTAGGATGTCCCCCTAAGAGGGACATATGTAAAGTTAGGATGGAATTGATGTAGATGCTTGTAGTGGTAGGAAGCAAACTACAGGATCCAAACCTCAAACAGGAAAAAGGATTCAGTGAAGAGTCTATGAGCAACCCTGCGGCTGCTGGGTTTGCTGAACCTGTTGAGGTTGTGATTTCCTGAGCTTGGTTGATTGATTGTTTCCCTTGCCTGGGAGGATCTGCATGATGGGTAGAAGATGGATAAAACCTTCTCCCATTAAGGGAACAAAGCTTATTAGCAGACTTTCTACAAACTGGAATAGAGGAAGGCATAGACAAGCCTCTGAAAGCAATAGTGTCAGTGGTTAACTGAGCAGCCTGGAGTAAAGTCTCTTTATTAAAGAGATTCTCTCCAGTGTAAGGATCATTTCCCAGTTTATCTTGTACAGATTTGTCCAAGTCTGAAGCTTGGAGCCAGGCTCTACGTCGTGCTCCTATGGCTATAGCAGAAGTTCTGCTAACAGACTCGAAGGAGTTTAGGGAAGCACAAGTAAGGAACTTAGAAATATTTTGAGCATGATTGACTAACATAGAAAAATCTGCTCTTTTAGGCTCTTGGAGGAAAGGGGTCAAAAGCAATAAATCTTTTGTGACCTCCTCCAGAGATAATCCCATATAGAAAATGTATGAAAGGATTCTTGCTGAAAGCATAGATGCCTGGAAAGTTTGACGTCCAAAGGCATCAAGTGTCTTAGCCTCACAACCTAGCGGATAAGAAGAGTGCTTCTTAGTACTCCTAACACGCCTCATTGCTGATTCTACAACAAGAGAACGATGAGGGAGCTGAGGCTTTTGAAAACCTGGATAAGGGGGCACCCTGTATAGGAGATCAGTTGCCCTAGAAGGTGGGGATACCATTAAAGGAGTTTCCCACGTTCTAAATAAAAGATCCTGCAAGGTTTGATGCAAAGATAACATAATGACTTCCTGTGGATTACAGGGGATCTGTGTAGGTTGTGGATCCCCTGGTGCAGGGTGTTGACCAGGTATGGAAATGGCCAGATACTTGGCCATATCAAGCAGGAAAGCTTGAAAAGAAATCTTCCCAGAGGGGAGTCCTCGAGGAAGAGGAGGAAGAACTAGATCTGTTGAAGAACTAGTTCTAGCATCCACCGGTTTATTCAGATTCTGTAGAATAGAAGATCTGGAGGGGTGGAGCATCAGACTATCTTTGAAAGATAGTTGTCGGTACCGCTGAAAAGCGGTACCGCAACTGGTCGGTAGCAGATCGTCCATGCTAAGGATCGATTCCAAACTCGGTATGGAGGGAAGCGAGCCGGCTGAAAGGAGCATGGGAGGTACCGACACCGATGATGTCGATACCGGTACCGGGATCGGTACCGTCGGTGACACCGATATATGAAGATCAGTCTGTAATGGCACTATCGGTACCGTGGAAACTGAATGTGGCAGACGATCATCGGTGGAATGTCTACGATACCGTCTGCAGTCGGTACCGAGACGGGTCGGTACCCAATCATCCAGACTAGAGATCGATTCTAGACTCGGCATCGAAAGAAGAGAGTCTATTGATGCAGATCTGGAGGGCACCGACGCGGATACCAACATCGGTACCGAAGCCGATGTGGGAAGATCGGTCAGTAGCAGCTCTAACGGCACCGAAGATACCGAGAGCGCTTGACTGCGATCATCGGTGTGGAATGTTTCATCCAGCACCATTGCCGATGCCGGGGTACCAGCACCGCTCAAAGCGGATACCACCACCGGGCATGGCTCAGCTATGTTCACCGAGGTGAAAACCCCGGGAACAACCTGAAACCCTGTTAATGCTTTTGAGACAGAAGCCTCCCGCCGGGGTTTTACCAATATGTTCTTGGGGGCAAGCCGAAAGGCATCTCCATGATGAACATGAGATCTACCACCCGAGGACTGGCTAGTCTTTACAGACTTTTGCTTGGTTACCTGATCCTGCGAAAGAGAAGATGTTGCTGGTACCCTCAGGTCTGAGGGGGATGGCGTATCGAGTTGAGCTCGATGCTTAAGACTTCTTACAGGAATAGTAGTGCAGGAGGGACACTCCAGCGGATGGTGTTCAGGTCCCAAACATGGAAGGCACCAATTATGGGTGTCTAAAACTACTTTGGTAGCGCCACAGTTGAAACAGGTTCCAGTGGCTAGCATATCCATGAGGGAAAAGTGGAGAGGCCTAGCAGGCCGAAACCTGTCAGGCACTAACAGGAAAAAATTTCCCACAAAAGGAAATACTTCAAGAGAAAAGAAAAAAGAAAAACACTGGCGGTACCGGTGCGTCGAGGGAAGGAGACACGACCACAAGAAAAAACAAAAATAAAAGAAGAATTTTCTACGGTGACAGGACGACGTCCTGCCGGCTCCGCGGAAAAATGAAAACTGAGGAGAGGCAGTTGGGAAAGGCAGGAAGGCAGCAAGCAGGCGTGTTGGGATGCTTCCAAAAGCGTTCTGATTGGACGCTGGGGAGCGTTCCTGCACAGACTCCGTCGGTACCGATGTAACCATATGTGAAGACTCATTCCTGCTTGTTCCTGGAGAACTAGGTCATAGTTCATCCCCCTCCCACCCCAAGTGTATCACGGTTTCTTTTTTAAGGGCCTGATAGCATAGTTACTCACCTGTAACAGGTGTTCCCAGGAACAGCAGGAATCAGTTCTCACATGAGTGACATCGGCACAGATGGAGCCCATGCAGAGCATTTCCCCAGCTTTCAAAGAAAGCCTTTGCGACATGCTACCACGCATGCATGGTCTCCTTCCTGCCCAAGGGTGCCATCTTGCTCAGTCAGATGACATAGCTAGGATGGCAGTAAAAAATAAAAAAAGGTAGGGAGGCAACTCCCAGGGGAGGAGGGAGAGTCGAGAGGATCGATTCCTGCTGTTCCTGGAGAACAACTGTTACAGGTGAGTAACTAAGCTTTCTCTAGGAACAAGCAGGAAGTCAGTCCTCACATATGGGATTCCCTAGCTCCAGGCTGCCGGGAACCGAACCACGACAGCACCAACGGCGACCACTCGGGTAGCCGTGAGTTGCAGAAAGTGAGTCCCCAATGGGAGAATCTGCACGACCCTAGCATCCAGTGACACTATTGCCCCGGTAGCCTGCACACAGAAGGGTCAGAGGGCAGGAGTTGCCGACACCCCGAGAATATTACAGAGTATTGCTTGGCCACAGGTACTGTCTCTGCAGGACTCACTCTCCAGGCAGTAGTGAGCTGTGAACATATGAAATGAAGGCCATGTGGTGGCTTTGCAGATCTCCATCACTGGCACTGAGCAGAGGTTGGCCACCGACGTGGCCATAGCCCTTAAGCGATGCGTTGTGATCCGGTGCTCAAGGGAGAGGTCAGCTCGCTCATAAGCAAGGGCAATACAGTCTGCCATCCAATTGGACAGAGTTTGCTTAGTCACGGAGAGCCCCAGTCTGCTGGGGTCATAAGACATGAAAAGCTGAGAAGTTTTCTGTTGGACCTGAGTCCATTGCAAGCAGAAGGACAGGGCCCGCTTGCAATCTAGTGTATGAAGTATTAGTTCCTCCCTGCCGGCGGGAGGCCGCGGAAAGGTGGTGGGGAAAACCACCTCTTGGTTGAGGCGGAAGTGATATACCACCTTTGGGGTGTGTGCAGAGCACCACCCTGTTTTTATAGAACCTTGTATATGGTGGATCCACCATCAAGGCCTGGAGTTCGCTCACCCTTTGAGTGGACGTGTGGGTCACCAGGAAGGCCACTTTCCAAGACAGGCATCTCAGGTGTCAAGTAGCTAGGGGTTCAAAAGACGGTTTAGTGAGCTGAGAGAGCACCACATTGAGGTTCCATTTCGCCACCGGAGGGCGAAGTGGGGGTGGGGTGGGGTGGATAATAGGAGGCCCCGGAGGAACCTAGAGACCAGGGGCTGGCTAGAGAGGGGTTTTCCTCGATAGGGCGGTGGTGCGTGGCTATGGTGCTCAGACGCACCCTGACAGAGTTGGATTTCGGTCCGGTGTGCGACAGGTGCAGTAGGTACTGAAGAATCAGCTGCACATGACAGAAGAAGGGATTTTCCTTCTCCGCACAACAGATGGAGAACCGTCTCCACTTAAAGGCATAGGCCCGCCAGGTGAAGAGTTTTCAAGAGGCCAGTAGGATCTCCTCGACCTCCCTTGGAAGGATGAAGGGGACCAGCGCTACCTTTTCAGCAGCAATGCTGTTAGCGTTAGCAACCCCAGGCTGGGGTGCAGAAAGGAGCCCTCCTCCTGGGACAGGAAGTCCGGGGTCTGGCCCAGTGGGACTGGGAGTGCTATCAACAGGGATAGCAGCAGAGGAAACCAGGGTTGCCTGGGCCACCTGGGTACAATCAGAACAATTGACGCCCCCTCGATCTAGACCTTGAAGAGGGTCTTGGTGACTGGGGGGGGGGGGGGTCAGTGGGAATGCATACAGTAGGCCCTCAGTGTGAAGATCCTCCTCTGCTTTGGTCTGCACTGAGAGGGCTCTGGCCATATCCCTGACAAAATCGTGGAAGGCCATGTCCTCTGGAGGAGAATGGTGTCGGGGCACTGGAGGGAGATGGATCTCAGGGGACGTCTCGGTGCCGTCTTGTTTCCAGGGAGGCCTCGTTGTCAGTCTCCAACTTGGAGTCGAGGGGAACAATGAATCTGAGACCTTGTGACTCCTTGGCTAGAGGCCCGCACCAAAGGTCCGAGTCTTGGAAACTGACTGGGAAGGACCGGATGCGAGGCCGTTGGCGCTCGGAGCTTGGCTCGATGGTCTGGGACGTCCCTGCAGTTGGGGGCCCAGTTGTCGAGGAAGATGATGCGGACAAACCTTCCATCATTGCCTGCTGCATGGCCAGGACAGCAGTGATGTTCTGCTCCATGACTGCCATTCTGGATTCCAACCCAGAAGGCTCCGCAGCTTTCGGTGTGGGCACCAAGGATCTCGGGCCCAGCACTGGCACTCTCGTTGAGTGCATCCTCGATGAGGACTACGGCCTCGAGGGCCCTCACACAGTCTCCGCTGGCCGAGGAATCCTTCCTGAGGACCTTGGTGGGACGTTTCTCGGAGTCTCTTGAGTCCCTCCAGGCGGTTTTACCAGGTTTCTCCAGGAGAACATCGACAAACTTCGAGGATTTCTTCTTTTTCCACTCGGAGTCCGGGGTCTTTTCGGAGGAGCCGCCACTGCAGGACTCCGAGGATGCTCGGCCCTCTCAGGAAGTGCTGGGCTTGGAGCGCAGTGTCGGGGAGGCCGGTGCAGAGTAGGACCTGGGGAACAGTTTCTCCTGCAACTCCGACCTCTTTTTTATTGGTTTTAGGCATCATGGCCTGGCACAGGTCGCAGGCAGTGCTATCATGGTCCAGTTCCAGGCAGTGTAGGCAGCAGTCATGGGTGTCAGTGACAGACATAGTTTGACTGCAGTGGTCACATTTTTTGGACCTCCAGGGCAAAAAAGGGTGTGAATGCTGGTCGAGGAAAGCCTTAATAAAAAATAAATAAATAAATAAAAAGGGGAAAGGAGCAGAGAAAGGCACCGGCTCGAGGTGGGAAGAGGAAACGGTACGCAAACGGGGAACAGCTAATCTTCTGAGGATATAGCAAAGATTTTTTCCAGGGAAATTGGACGGACGTCCGTTGGGCTTTGTGGAAAAAAGGAGATTGAGCAAGATGGCACCCTTGAGCGGGAAGGGGATCACACATGCGTGGTAGCATGTCCCAAAGGCTTTCTTTGAAAACTGGGGAAATGCTCCGCACGGGCTCCATCGGTACCGACATCACCCATATGCGAGGACTAACTTCCTGCTTATTCCTCGAGAATTACTATTTTCCTTTCTATAGGAAAAGAGGAGTGGAGTAGCAATCTTGTGGTTACAGCAACTGTTTACTATCCAGAAGATCAAGGGTTTGATTCCCACTGACACTCCTTGTGACCTTGGGATAGTCACTTTGCTCCACTGCCTCAGAAGAAAAGGCCTGGCAATCTACTTCCGGTGACACGTTCCCAAGAGAACGCAGAGGCAGCTGGGTTGCCAGGAGTCAGCACTGACTTGATGGCACAAACAAAAGGGAAAAGAAAGCTTAATTAATCAGATCCTTCATGTGCTATTGCACTGTGCCAACAGAAGGCAATGATCTTTCTTCTCCTGTCCCTTTCACCACCCTCAGTGGGCCTTTTATAGTTGCACTAGAGGCAACTTCTTTATCTGCTTCATGGATCACCATGTCCTGGTAATATATGAAGCAAAAATAATCTCTCTCTCTATAGCCCCCCCCTCCAAAAAGCTTTCATGCAGTCTCTCTCTCATAGCCTCCTTACCCTCCTTTCACCCAGTTTCTCTCATACCCCTCCCCAGCCTTCATCCAGTCTCTCTCTCTCAGCCCTCCAGTCTTCATTCAGCGTGTCTCTCTCTTTGAGCTCCCCCAAGCCTTCATCCACTCTCTCTCTCAGCCCCCCTTCACCTAGTCTGTTTCTCTCTCTCTCTCTGAGCCTTCATCCAGTCTCTCTCTCTCTTTCTCTCTCTCCGAGCCTTCACTCAATCTCTCTCTCACCAATTCTTGTATCCTTGCTGTTTCTGACAGTACTGTAGTGAAGATGCAGCCATGCTAACTTTCTTATCACAACTGGCTTTCTGCAAACAGCTTGAGCCGTGTGATCAAAGAAGTTAAGCTTCATCTCTCTGTATTAAGTCTCATATGGTTTGAAAAAGCAAGATCAGCTTCCTTCACCATACAGCTCATACTATTTGCAGAAAGCCGATCATAGTGAGCAAATTAGCAGTGCAGCATTTTCACTGCATCACAGACAAAATCTTATGTCCCTGAAGGTTTCACATGCCAGTTGCCACGGTGCAATTTCTAGGTGCCATGGCAACTTGACATCCAGGATTTGTCAAGCCCTGCCCTGAGCCACCGTCAGCTCCATCACTGTAAAATATAAATAATTTGGTACCATCAATACACTGCCTTCATCAAGCCATCCCGCCAGTGCCAGTAGGTTAAAGAAACTATTCAACAAAGGTCACTGTGAGGCCTAAGGTTACTTTAAAAGAACTAGAGGTGTCTGTGGAAAATGCTGACAATTCAACTGTTTTCTTTATAAGAATAGCCTGTAGGGGAGGGTGGCAAGGAGGACACTGCTGAAGAAAAGCTATATGGTGTACCATATAGCATCTACTAAGAAACATTCAGGTGATACTGCATGCAAGCAAGCAGGAGAAGCACTGTGATCTGAGGAGACCAAAGGAAATTATTTTGGTTTCGGTGCTAGGGAATACGTGTGGTGTAAAATGAACATAGCACATCACCTTGCTAATAATATCCCTACAACAAAGCACAATGATGGCAGCACTATACTGTGGAGATGCTTTGCAGCAGTGAAGACAGAGAGGTTTGTCAAGAGAAATGTGGGTGGTATAAGGCAGAGACATCTCCTGGAGGAAAACCTATTCCAGTCTGCCACAGACCGGAGAGTATTTACTTTTCAGCAGGATAATGATGCTTGGCACAAAGCAAAAGCAATAATGACGTAGCTCAGCAAAAAGAAAGTGAATGTAGATAAATGGCCTAGTCAAAGCCCAGACCTGAATCCAATAGAAAAATCCAAACCGAGGCACTTGAGCTATTCTGCCAAGAAGAATGGGCAAAACCTGCACCACCCGACTGTGCAAAGTTGGTGGACAACTTGTGGCTGTTTTTGTTGCAAAAGGAGCTTCCACCAAGTACTGAGTTAAGAAGCGTGAAGACTTAAGTACAATCAAGACTTTTTGGTTTCTAAATTACTTTTGGAATATATATATAATTTTCTTTCATGCTGAAAGTGCACAGTATGTTAAATAGATCAGTGAAACAAACTCCTTCTTTGATACATATTGAATTGTAGGTTTTGTTTGAATAGCAAAATGTGAAAAATGAACAGAGAGATGGAAAATATTTACAAGACATTATATGATCTGTGTGGCCCAGTGTTCCACAGAACAATTTTGAGCAGATAAGATAAATGGAGAATTGTAGCCAGTTATCTTTAGGAAAGATTTCAGCTGATTGCGCTTCCCTGCTCTGGCGCCCACTGCAACCCCTCTCTAGAACATGCAGCAGTGGCAATAGGCACAGACAGCCTTGTGGCTCTTACCTTTAAACTTCAGCTGTTTGCTTCTGCTCCTGACGCCTGATGTCAACTTCCTGCTGCAAACAGGAAGTCGACATTGGGTGTTGGAGAAGGGCAGAAGCAAACAGCCTTGTGGCACCAAGTTTAAAGGTAAGCACCGCGGAGCTGTTTGTGCCCATTGCCGCTGCTGTCTATCCCAAGAGGGGTAACAGCAGCAACAATGGGCGCCCCCAGAGGGCCACTGCTCTAGGCGACCGCCTAGTTCACCCGATGGTAGCACCATCCATGAACCTAATTTTTCAGCTGCAAATTTTACTAAATCAAGCCAGGTTGGCACTGAAAATCAGCACTAACAAGTTAAATTATCCAATCCCTCACCCAACAGTCAAAAAAATAAAAAAAGCCTGCCACCTCTATCCCCCATCCCTCTGGATTAACAAAATTGAAAAAAAAAAGCCCTGCTTGCCAGATTGATCTCTACCCTCTCCGTTTAATGTCATCAACATAATAAAAGTGTTTGCCATTCAGGAATAACCTATCTAAGTCACCCTGATATCACAGCCCCTTTTATGTGACAGGATAGAGAACTGGTCAAGGGAGCTCTCTAACTGACTCTATTGTTTTTGTGACAGAAGGAAGAGAAAGGTAGATTACCCTGGGCAGGACAGATTTTCTTTTGTCTCAGGATGGGGTGTGGGACAGACAAGCAGAATTTCTTTTTTTAGTCAGTCAGGAAGGTGTGTCCAGACCAGATTTAACATTAGAATATAAGAAATGCCATACCGGGTCAGACCAAATATCCATCAAACCCAGTATTCCATTTCCAACAATGGCCAATTACAGGACTTTGATATAGCCAGACAAATTTTAACTGGCTAGTTCCCTTTGAAAATAGACCTCTTAGTTTCACTGAATTTGATTTTCACACCTTTTCTGTTTACAATAGCCAAAGTGTTAATCACGGATTCCGGCCATTATCCTCTAATTTGCACTTATCACAATTTTTTAATAATGAAATAATTCTTATATTTATATAAAAATACAGAAAGTGGTGTTTTTCTGGAAATATATATAATTTATATTATAATTTATAAACCTACAGAAAACTAAGATACATCAAAATAAACCAGAAAAGTAGCTCTTACTTACACTTAAGCTGAAGGAAATAGACTTGGGTTCATTGACTTTGAAGGGATGATTAATGAAAGGGCGCTCATCCTCCTCCTCATCAGACACATGAGGCTTATTTACAATCTCATCATCCTCCTTGCTTTGAGCAATCTGCTTACATTTCTTAGAAAAACAAAGAAAATGCTAATTACAGTATGCAGAGAGGCAAAATATCCAAACTCAGCTTTCTGGCGTACATGTAACACCACCAAAGTAATTGCAGAGTGTTAGGATCCATTTCAGCTACAGAGGTTTGTAGAAAGCACAGGAAAACAACCCACCCCCCACACACATTCATCAAGATAGTCTTCAATCTATTCTCGTAAGTCAGATTAAGGGCTTGTTTGTCTTTAGTCCCTCTACAAATTTAATTTTATTGTAAACCATTTTGATAAAATTTTGAAAGGTAGTATATCAAATCAACTAAAACTATAGACTATGGGGTCCTTTTCAAAGTCATTTATGAGGCTTGCAGACCTGCAAACCGCATAAATGCCACTAAATGGGATATTCAGCAACACTAGGCGGCTTAGTGTCGCTGAATAACCTCCACTAACTGGGTTAAACACTCTGGTGCTAACTGGATAGCGCAGAGGCATTCCATGGAAAGAGCAGCTACTTGCTATGGGGTTAGTGAAAAGCGTAGTTACTCACCTGTAACAGGTGATCTCTGGGAACAGCAGGAATCAGTCTTCACATATGGGTGATGTTGGTACTGAACTGCAACCTCAAGTAAGCTTCACTGCGCACAGTACAGTTACTAATGTATATAATGTAAATAAGTTATAGACAGTTATCCCAGTTTCTAGCCAAGTTATATGTACTGTTCTATTGTAAATACAATACAGTCACGACTGCATTGTATAAGCTACAGTTAAATGTACACCGCACTGATATTGAATAGCACGGTATAGAAGAGAAATTAAATAAATAAATAAAATACTGACAGAACCCGCACAGGAGAACTCACCAGCGTCCAATAGGAAAGCCTTTGGGAGTAGTCTGCTGCGTCTGCTCATCTGCCTTCCCAACTCCTCTCCTCAGTTGAGTCTGTAGCTGAGAGATAGAGGAAAAATAAAAACAACCTTACAACTCCTGGGGGAGGAGGGCTGGTTGTGAAGACTGATTCCTGCTGTTCCTGGAGATCATCTGTTACAGGTGAGTAACTACGCTATCTCCAGGAAAAAACAGGAATGCAGTCTTCACATATGGGACTCACTAGCTCCCAGGTACCAGACTGGCATGGAGGACAGCAGTGTGATCCCTGAGGCTAAAGCATAGAGACGAAGAGTGTGGTACAGCTAGGC
This sequence comes from Ichthyophis bannanicus, assembly GCA_033557465.1. NCBI lineage: Eukaryota > Metazoa > Chordata > Amphibia > Gymnophiona > Ichthyophiidae > Ichthyophis > Ichthyophis bannanicus. Next base: position 866,952,908 of record CM066035.1, on the reverse strand, counting down.
CAAAGACAGCATCCCAACAATAATGTGCAGTGAAAGTATGAAAGGAGGACCAAGTAGCTGCCTGACAGATCTTGTCAATAAGAACATAAGATATGCCCATACTGGGTCAAACCAAGGTCCATCAAGTCCAGTATCCTGCTTCCAACAGTGGCCAATCTAGGTCATACAGTGCAATGGATACTGAATGGGAGGTTGGCAGCTGAGGTTGACATGGTCCACACATTATGAGCAGTGACGTGATCCTCCAGGGAAAATACCGCTTGTGCATAAGCAAAAGAGATACAGTCTGCTAGCCATCTGGATAGAGTCCACTTTGTCACTGGTACACTAAGGTGACTTGAAGCAAAGGAAATGAATAATTGAGAGGATTTCTGGTGAACTTTAGTCCTATCTAAATAGTAAGTCAGTGCACGCACGCAGACTAAGGTGTATAGCGCTGCTTCTGCTCAAGATGTATGTGTCTTGGGAAGAAAATCGGTAGAATCACCGACTGGTTCAGATGAAAGGAGGAGACCACCTTCGGAAGGAAGTGTGGATAGGTATGGAGGACCACCTTGTCATGATGGAACCGGGTATAAGTTGGATCCGCCACAAAAGCCTGCAGTTCACTGATGCAGCGAGCTGACGTGATGGCTATGAGGATGACCTTTAGAAGTTGAGGCTTTAGAAGTTTAGAAGATGAGGGTTTAGAAGTTCAGTTAGAACCATATTGAGGTCCCAAACCACTGGAGGCAACTTAATGGGTAGTTTGGACAGCAGGAGACCCGCATAAAGCGTGTTACTAAAGGGTGTAAGGAGACAGGCCGCAATGGCACTAATATGAATTCTGAGTTGGTCTTAAGACCTGCCAAGGACAAATGGAGGAGATATTGAAGAAGGGATTCCACCGGGCAGACAAAAGGGGTCAATGACCTTTCGGGAGCACCAGAGGGCAAACTTTCATCATTTGAAAGCATAAGATCACCTGATGGACTGTTTGTATGATGCAAGCAGGATATCCTTGACCTCTTGTAGCAGGTCTAGGTCAGCGAATACTATGCCTTCAGCAGCCATGCCGTCAGGCAAAAGGGCATGAAGATTGGGATGGAGAAGCATCCTTTGGTCCTGAGAGAGGAGTTTGGGTGCACATCCGAGTTTGAGGGGTTGAGTCTGCGCCAGGTGAAGGAGCAGAGAAAACCACAGTAGACAGGGGCCAAAAATGGGCTATGAGGATCATGGAGCCCTTGTTTGCTTGTAGCTTGAAGAGCATTTTCGGTATCAAGTAGATGGCTGGAAATGCATAAAGCAGGCCCTGTCCCCAATGGAGAAGGAAGGCATCTGAGGACTGTCGGTGCAGGGACGGAAGCCGTAAGCAGTACAATGGAAGCTGTGTGCTCTATTGAGTGGCAAAAAGATCTATGAGTGGGGTTCCCCATGTTCGGAAGATCTAAGCAGCCTTCTCCCGATGTAGAGTCCACTCATGTGGATGAAGGATACAATTGAGCCTGTCCACAAGGACATTGAGTTTGCCCGGGAGATACACCGCTCTCAGGTGAATGTGGTGTGCAATGGCAAAAACAACAGAGGCGAAGCGCTTCATGACATAGGGGATAGATCCTGTCCCCACCCCCCTCTTTGTTCACATAGAACATGGCCATCTGGTTGTTCATTCTAATACCCGTTGGCCTGAAAGTTGGGGTTGAAAAACCCGAATGGCATTAGTTAGGGTAATCAGCTCCAGGAGGTTTATTGACAGCACAGATTCCTGCAGCATCCACAGACCCTATGTGGTCAGGTCGTTCAGATGTGCTCCCCAACATAGTTTGGAGGCATCCGTTGTTAGTGTGCTTCGAGGTGGAGGTATCTGAAAAAGGGACCCGCTGAGTAGGTTTTGTGGGGAACACCAACAGTGAAGAGACCTGATTAGTTGAGGGGTGATGTGTATCTTGTCTGAGATGCCCCTTTGCTTGGGTCCATTAGGAAAACAGAGTCTATTGGGCTTGCCACACGTGTAGGCGAGCATAGGGGAATACATGGAGTGGAGGAGTGGCCTAGTGGTTGGGGCAAGGTACTTCAGGCCAGAAGGTCGGGGGTTCAAATCCCACTAGAGGACAGCAACCTTGGGCCGGAAGGACTGGGGTTTCTAGTCCCACAGGTGCTCCTTGTGGTCTTGGGCAAGCCACTTAACCCTCCATAGCCCATGTTCCCTGTAAAATAGTTATCTCCAAGTTATAATGCCCTGTTCAATGTAATTTCAGTTTGTTCAATGTAAACCGCACTGATGCAGAATAGCGCGGTATATAAGAGAATGTAAATAAATAAATAAAATAAATAAAACATGGACCATTGAGGCCATTTGCCCAAGAGGTATAGCATCTCTCGAGCTGTTACCAGATTTTGTTGCTGTATGTGTTTTACGAGCTTGATGAGGCGGGCAGAGTGATCCTGCGGAAGGAAAGTTCGGGCATGCTGAGTGTCCGAGTACTCCTATGAACTTGAGGTGTGACTGGGAAATTTAGAACAAATCCTAGATGTTGGAGCATGGTGATGGTGCGATGCAGTGAGAGTTTTGCCTACTCAGTGGAATCTCCCCTGAATAGCCAGTCGTCTAAGTAAGGGAAGACGAAGATTTCCAAAGTGCGGAGATAGGCTGCAACCACTGCCATGCATTTTGTGAGCACTCGCGGTGCGGAGGCTAAGCTGAAGGGCAGCACCCAGTATTGGTTTTTCTGAACCTGAAACACAGATACTGCCTGTGTTGAGGATGGATCAGTAAGTGCGTGTATGCCTCCTTTAGGTCTAGAAAACATAGCCAAACATACCTCTGGAGGCATGGGAGAAGAGTTCCTAGGGAAATCATTTTGAATTTCTCTCAGACCAGGAATCTGTTTAGGTCTCTGAGATCCAAGATGGGCCTGAATCCTCCTGTTTTCTTTGGAATGAGAAAATATGGAGAGTAGAAGCCCATCCCTTCCTGAGGGGGATGAACACTTTCTATGGCGACAGTCTTGCTGGTGTTGCCGAGGCTGGTAAGCAGCTGTAGGTGTGTAGGAAGGATAATCTCTCTTCTTCTTAGAGTAGAAAGGTTTCTTTGGAAGAGCTTTCCTTTTGGAGGGGTTGGCTATCTTCCTGGAAATGCGTTTGAGGGCGAGATCGTCTGTCTAAATCTCACTGGCCTTTCCTCTCCAGCTCTTTCCAAAAAGATTCTCTCCAGTAAATGGGATATTAGCCTACCTGACCTGGACACACTGTTTGAGATCTGATGCTTGTAACCAGGCCATCTTTCGATCCCCAATGCAGACTGCTGAAGCTCTGCTGGTTGATTCAAAAGCATCAAAATATGTCCTGGTGAGAAATTTTGAGGTATTTTGACTGTGTCTGATAAGCGCTTGGAATGCACTCCGCTTATCATCTGGAATGATGGGGGTAAACGTCTCCAGATACCTAGTGACATCCTTCAGGAACTTGACCATGTATAGCACACGTAGGAGGTAATCCTTGAGGTCAGCATGCATACCTGAAAACAGTCACCCAAAGGCATTGGGAGTCCTCACATCTTTACCTGGAGCATGGAAGAGTGATTCTTTGAACTCTTTATTCGGCGCATGGCCAATTCTACCACCACTGAGTGGTGGGGGAGTTGAGGCTTCTGAAACCCTGGGCACTCTGGAACTCGGTACATGGTATTGAGCCTTTTGCTGATTGGCGGAACCATGAGAGGAGCCTCCCACATGCGGAGCATAAGATCCTCTAAGATACAATGCACCGGTAAAGTAGTCGCCTCTTTAGGCATAGGAGGGTATTGGAGGATCTCTTGTTCCTTTGCCCTCGATTCCTTCTCCAAGGCCATGGTGATCTGCAGCCCTATTGCCATGTCCCGGATGAATTCTTTTGGGGATCGACACTGCTCTTGAGGGATGGGTCCGAAGTAATGTCCGGATCTCTCTGCACTCAATACATGTCTTGCGTCCATGGTTGGTTCACCAGTAACTTTCTTCTCATTAACCCCTCCAAGTCCTCCGCTATGTGGTTTACTTTCGGTGCCCCCTCCCCTAACCTAGAGCCCGATAGCTAACACTGTAAGAGCAATCTATTTCAAGATCCGTTCACTCAGACATCTACGCCCCTTGCTTGAACTGGAAGATTTTCGGACAATTTACCAGGCCCTGATATTACCACATCTGGATTATGCCAATGCCATATTACAAGGTCTCCCACAATCCACCTTGAACCCTTTACAACTTGCCATGAATAGTGCAGCAAGGGTTCTCCAGGGGTCATCTAAAAGAGACCATGTGATGCCCCTTCTAAAGCAGTTACACGGGCTTCCTGTACAAGCCAGGATCTTATTCAAGACAGTGCTGCTGACATTCAAAGCGGTCAATAAGCTCTCTCCATTTTCACTTTCTGACCTTACCCAACAACAGCGCCTAATAGACCAAGAAGATCCACCGCGATAAATATGCTATCATTGCCGAGAGAATTAACAAAATGCACTTCAATAACCGCAAACAGGGCCTTCAGTCTCTGCGCACCAAGATTCTGGAACTCACTACCAACAAACATCAGGGCAATAACTAACCTGACCCAGTTTAGGAAGGCCCATAAACACTTCCTTTTCATTAAATATTTCCCAGAGAACAATGAACCACATCCCCACTCAGATACTTACAACTGTCCCATCACACCCTGTAAGCCAGGCGTCCACACCATGTAAGGAGTCCTTGACCATTAAATCTCTTGCTATGTCTTATGTGACTTCATTGTGTAAATAGTTACCTTTTGTTATCCAAGTTGTTTCTCCTGTTAATTGTAAACTCAGACCTATGTACCCTGTCTGATTGTTATGTTCCATGTAAACCGTGCTGATGCTGAATAGTGCGGTACAGAAGAAATTGTAAATAAATAAATAAATAAATGTCTACCCTCCCTATCCCTTTAGTTCCCACTCTCAGTTATCTTGGTGTGACTCTTGATCCCTCGCTATCCTTCCACCAACACATATCTGCAGTCGCACGTAGCTCTTTCTTCCATCTTCGCAAGATTTGGGCTGTTCGGTCATTTCTTCCAGTTTCTTCCCTCACCACCCTTGTCCTCTCACTGGTGATCTCCCGGCTTGATTATTGCAACTCACTCTTTGCAGGTCTCCCTCAATATCAGCTTCGGTGCCTTCAATTAATTCAAAATACAGCGGCCTGCCTTCTTACCTATTCCTCCACTCGTGATCACGTTACCCCCTGTCTTCTGGCCCTTCATTGGCTCTCTATCAAGGTTAGATTTATATACAAGCTTCTCGCTATCACACACAAGGTTCTTCATACTAGCATGCCCCAGTATCTGGCCGACATCATCTATCTTCAGCCCACTCCCCGTCTACTTCGCTCTGCTCACGGCAACCGTCTCTTTCTCCCTTCTCCTGCCCAAGCTCGCCTTGAGTTAACTCGTCATGCTGCTTTATTCTTTTTGAGTCCAGCCCTCTGGAACGCCCTCCCGCTTTCCCTTCGCACAGAACTGTCCTTCCCTCGGTTCAAGTCTTTCCTCAAGACCCACCTTTACTGTCAGGCTTATGATCTCCCTACTCCGCCCGACTCCTCCACACTCTCCCAGGTAGATCCCCCACTTGCGGAAATTTCATGACCCAACGGAGTTCACAATCACCACAACTCCCCTCCCCCCACCCACCATTGGTCCCTTGTGTCTAATATTCATGGTGTTTTTTTGTCCATTGCTGTCCTTTGTTATCCTTCTCTCTGTCTTTTCTATTTGCTTTTCTATTGATTTATTGGCATTCCTTTTCATCTTTTATTTCTAGCAGTCTTGATTTTTTTTTATTGCACACGCCACAATACCTTGGCAAAGGCGGTATATCAAATAATGCAAATAAAGATAAAGATAAAGGTATTGGGAATCCTGAGATTCCTCGTCAGAATCAGAAGAAGTGGAGTCAGACAAGAAGTCTTGCTTTTGACTCGATACTTCATCGATACCAAGCATTGATGCAGATATCAATGCTCCGAGGTCGGGGCATCTGTAGCTATAGCTGTGTCAGCCTGTTGGGTACCAGTGTTGTCGGTCAGGCACAGCACAACATCAAACCAAAAAAGAACATTTTTACGGGGGTGACAGGAATGTACAACCTGCTGGCTCCACGGAAAACGAAGAATTGAGGAGAGGAGTTGGGATGACAGATGCGCAGGTGCAGTGAACTGCTCCCAAAGGCTTTCCTATTAGATGCTGGGGAGCGTTCCCGCGTGGGCTCCTTCGGTACCGATGTCACCCATATGTGAAGACTGCACTCCTGCTTGTTCCTGGAGATCGGGTGTTCTACATGGACAGCAGGGTGTTCTCACATGTGGGTCACTGACAAAGCTCCATGATGGAACTTCTCCCAGATCCTAGAAGCTTTTAGAGCAGTCCCTTCACACATATTCCCAACTCCCACCACCTTCTCAGTCTAGTAACCAGTTTAGCAGAATACAACTCCAAGGGGAAGAGGGAGTGTTGTGAAGACTTATCCTGTTGTCCATGGAGAACACCTGCTACAGGTGAGTAAAGCGTAGTTACTCACCTGTAACAGGTGATCTCCGGGAACAGCAGGAATAAGTCTTCACATATGGGTACCATCGGCACCGACGGAGCCTGCGTGGGAACGCTCCCCAGCGTCCCAAAAGGAAAGCTTTTGGGAGCATCCCACCATGCATGCGTGCTGCCTTCCTGCCCAACTACCTCTCTCACTTCCGTTGAGTTGAAAGCTGAGACCAAAGGAGAGAAGTAGAAGAAAAATAGAAAGAAAGAGAAAGACAACTCCTAGCGGAGGTGGGTGGGTTGTGAAGACTTATTCCTGCTGTTCCCGGAGATCACCTGTTACAGGTGAGTAACTACGCTATTTCCAGGAACAAGCAGGAATGTAGTCTTCACATATGGGGACTCCCCAGCTAAAATGCCTAGCGATGGAGTGGAGGAGTGGCCTAGTGGTTGGGGCAAGGTACTTCAGGCCGGAAGGTCGGGGGTTCAAATCCCACTAGAGGACAGCAACCTTGGGCTGGAAGGACTGGGGTTTCTAGTCCCACAGGTGCTCCTTGTGGTCTTGGGCAAGCCACTTAACCCTCCATAGCCCATGTTCCCTGTAAAATAGTTATCTCCAAGTTATAATGCCCTGTTCAATGTAATTTCAGTTTGTTCAATGTAAACCGCACTGATGCAGAATAGCGCAGTATATAAGAGAATGTAAATAAATAAATAAAATTAAATAAATAAATAAATAAATAAATGACCCCAGCATGTTGCGGATCTAAGTAAGATGGGCCATGCTTCCTCCCAGGGACCTCAGGCATCCAAGAGTGGATGGTGGGAAGGAGTTGATCTAGGAATGGAAGAGATGCTGTAGAACAGCCTGACCGAACAAGGCATCCCGACGGGAGTCCTTGTATGTACAGAAGCCCAAGTTGCTGCTTTGCAGATCTCATCAATAGCAACTGAACGAAGATTAGCTGTTGAGGCTGCCATGGCTCTGACATTATGAGCCGTGACATGACCTTCAAGAGGGATTCCTTTACTCTGATAGGTAAAGGAAATACAGTCTGCAATCCACTTAGAGAGAGTTCTCTTAGTGACTGAAAGTCCTAAATGACTAGAGTCAAAAGCCAGAAAAAGTTGAGCAGACTTTCTAAATGGCTGAGTTCTGTGAAGATAAAGAGTAGTTATTCACCTGTGACAGGTGTTCTCCAGGAGCAGCAGGAATCAGTCCTCACATATGGGTGATGTCAGCGCCGACGGAGCCCTCATGCGGAGCATTTCCCCAGCTTTCAAAGAAAGCCTTTGGGAATGCAGCGCACATGTGCGGTCCCCTTCCCACCCAAGGGTGCCATCTTGCTCAGTCTGATGACATAGCTAAAAGACAGCAAAAACCCCAAAATGAATCATATGACTGCAACTCCAAGGGGAGGAGGGAGGGTCGCGAGGACTGATTCCTGCTGCTCTTGGAGAACACCTGTTATAGGTGAGTAACTACTCTTTCTCCAGGACCAAGCAGGAAGTCAGTCCTCACATATGGGACTCCCCAGCTTCAGGCTACTGGGAACCCAAGCTGAAAAAATAAGCTCCCTCTAGAGCGTCAGCATCCGTGAAAGAATCCTCTCTGAGAACGCCCCCGTACGGTAGCCCAACACAAGGGCCGGAGGGTAGGAGTTGCCTAAACCTCAAAGAGATTACAGAGTGCCGCCTGTCCGAAAGCACTGTCCCTATGGGACTCCCTCTCGAGGCAGTAGTGAGCCGCAAAAGTCTGGCTTGAAGACCAAGTAGCGGCCCGGCAGATGCCTGCCAATGGAACAGAGCGGAGGTGGGCTACTGACGCGGTCTTCATCCTGACATGGTGGGCCGTGACTCGACCCTGCAAGGAGAGGCCGGCTGTCCTGTATGCCCAGGTGATACAATCCGCTACCCAAAGGGACAGCGTACGCTTGGAGACGGGCAACCCCAGTTTATTAGGGTCAAAAGATAAAAAGAGCTGAGCAGCCCTTCGATGCCCCTGCGTACGGTCTATATAAAAGGACAATGCCTTTCTACAGTCCAGGGTATGCAGCACTGTTTCAGCCCGGCTGGCATGCGGCCTGGGGAAGAATGTTGGAAGAACCACCTCCTGATTGAGGTAGAAGGAGACGACAACCTTCGGAAGGAACTTAGGGTGAGTCCGTAAGACCACCCTGTTCTTATAGAACTGTGTATACGGTCTATCAGAAACCAGAGCTTGTAGTTCACTCACACGCCTGGCAGAGGTAAGAGCCACTAAGAACAATGCCTTCCAGGAAAGGAAGCGTAAATGACAGGTAGCCATCAGCTCAAACGGTGGGCAAGTAAGTTGCTGCAAGACCACATTCAAATCCCACTCAGTGGCTGGTGGACGGATCGGAGGCTTGAGCAAAAGTAGGCCTCTGAGGAAGCGGGACACCAAGAGGTGGCCCAACAGAGATTGGCCCTCTACCTGTGAGTGGTGCGCCGATAGAGCACTGAGGTGGACCCGAACAGAGTTGGATTTAAGGCCTAGGTCCAAGAGGTGAAGCAGGTACTGCAGCACCACTGGAACCAGGCACGAAAAAGGATCCTCCTGACGCTGAGCACACCAGGTGGAGAACCTATGTCACTTGAGGCATAAGATTTCCAGGTGGATTGCCTCCTAGAGGCCAAAACCACCTCTTCCACTTCCTTAGGAAGATGTAAGGGGGCTAGAACTAGCCTTTCATCAGCCAGGCCATCAGATTGAGGGATTTGAGGTTGGGGTGCAGGAGAGATCCCTGATCCTGAGACAGGAGATTGGGTTGCACCCCCAGAGGGAGTGGAGTGTCCACCACCAACTGCAGAAGGAGTGGAAACCACGGTTGCCTCGGCCATCTGGGGGCTACCAGAATCACCGAGGCCTTGTCCTGAAGAACCTTGAACAAGGTTCGGGCCACTAGAGGCGTGGGAGGAAACACATACAGTAGGCCCGTAGACCAAGAGATTAGAAACACATCTACTGCTATTCGCAGAGGATGCAGTTGTCTGGAACAGAACCTGGGTAGCTGACGGTTCAGTGGACTTGCAAAGAGATCGATGATTGGAAGACCCCATCTTAGAAAGATCCCTTGGACCACCAGAGGATTCAAATGCCATTCGTGAGGCTGTAGAATCCTGCTCAATCTGTCTGCCAGGCAATTTTCCTGGCCAGGCAGATAAACCGCCTTGAGAAACATGTTGTGTTTGATTGCCAAGGAGCACAGGGCCTGTGCCTCCTGACACAGAAGTTTGGAGCCTGTGCCCCCTTGCTTGTTCATGTAGAACACTGCCACTTGATTGTCTGTCTGAACTAAGACAGACTGGTGAGAGAGGACATGAGAGAAAGTCTGTAGAGCTAAGCAGATAGCTCGCAACTCCAACAGATTGATCTGCTGTGTGGACTCCCAAGGAGACCAGAGGCCCTGAGTGCAAGTCCCCTGGCAATGTCCACCCCAGTCCTGAAGGGAAGCATCGGTTGTCAGAACCTGTGTGTGAGGAGGCGGCTGAAAAGGCACCCCCTGGATCAGGTTTGGGAGATGCAGCCACCACCATAGGGAGGCTGCCAGCAGTTTGGACACCCTTATCTTGTCTTTCAAGTCGCCTGTGGCTTGCACCCACTGATCTCTGAGGCACCACTGAGCAGGCAGCATGTGCAGACGGGCATTCGGAGTTACATGGGCCATGGATGCCATGTGGCCCAAGAGCCTTAGGAAGTTTCTGGCAGAGACCAGAGAAACGCTCTGGAACTGTTTGGCCAAAGCCATCAGTTTGTGGGCCCTGTTCTCAGGCAAACAAGCCTTCGCCTGGAGGGTATCCAATCTTGCCCCTATGAACTCCATGTCTTTTGAGGGGAGCAAAGTGGACTTTGCAAAGTTTACTACGAAGCCTAGATGCTGGAGAAGAGAAACAGTGTGAAGGGTGGCCTGTCTGGCCTCCTGTGGAGACTGACCCCTGATGAGCCAGTCGTCCAGGTATGGAAAGACAAAGATGCCCTGGTTTCTAAGATAGGCCGCCACCACCGCCAGGCACTTGGTGAAAACCCTGGGGGCGGAGGTGAGGCCAAATGGAAGTACTCTGTATTGAAAATGATTTCCTCCCACTACAAATCTGAGATATTGTCTGTGGTCTGGATGAATGAGGATGTGAGTATAAGCATCCTTCAGGTCTAAGGAGCATAGCCAATCTCCCTGCTGGAGGTAGGGCAGCAGTATTCCAAGGGTAAGCATCTTGAACTTTTCCCTCTCCAGGAACTTGTTGAGATTTCGCAAGTCTAGGATGGGCCTGAGGCCTCCAGTCCTCTTTGGTACCAGAAAGTACCTGGAATAGAAGCCTCGCCCTATCAGGTGGTGAGGCACCGGTTCCACCGCCTGCTCCTGTAGAAGACTTGCCAACTCCTGAAGGAGGAGGTTCCTGTGCAGAGGGAGTCTTGGAGGCCCCCCTGGAAAATAGGAGGGAGATAACTGGTTGAAGTGGAGCAAATAGCCCATTTGGATTATGCTCAGTACTCAGGTATCTCAAGTTATGGCTGACCACCTGTGGGTGTACAGTGTCAGCCGGCCTCCTGTGCTGAGAGGAGCCAGCTGAGGAGGAGAGGCTATGCAGTGGGAGTCAAAACCTCGCTCCCTGCTGTGCAGGAGCCGGAGCTGATGGCTTGGGGGTTTTCTGCCTACGGGGCACATGTCCCTGCCCCTTGGCCTGCTGACCCTGATGGGGAGCTGTAGAGGCCTGAAATTGAGGGTGGGATTTGAAGGCAGTAGCCTTCCTCGGGTAAAAGGGCTTTTTCACCAAGCCCTTCTTCTTCTGAGAAGGGGCAGACGTTTTCCTGGACAGCCTTGTCCTGGTGAGAGTCTCAGACTCGAGTTCTGCAGCCTTTTCAGCTATGGGTTTGCCAAAAAGGTTCTCACCTCGGCAAGGGACATCGACCAACATGTCCTGTACCCATAGCTCGAGGTCTGATGACTGTAGCCAGGCCTGATGGCGTGCACCGATGCCAGCCGCAGCTACTCGGGCCGAAGCCTCGAAGCCATCATAGGCTGCTTGAGAGATAAACTTTGAGCACTCTCAAATCCCGGATGACAAAGCCTTAAACCTCTGCAAAGGTTCCTCGGAGAGGCCAGCAGAGAACCGGGCAATCTCCTTTGCCAGATCTCGGAGGTACATGCCCATATACAGCTGGTAGGTCTGGACACGGCAAGAGAGCATAGAGCCCTGGAAGCACTTTCTACCGAGGGCATCCAGGTTCCGGTCCTCCCGGCCGGGGGGGGGGGGGGGCACCGAGGAGTGCATCTTCTGACTCTTCAGACGATGCATGGCCCATTCCACAACCATGGAGTGGTGCGGTAGCTGTGCCTTCTGGAACCCAGGGCTCTTACGGACTCGATAAATGGAATTGACCCGTTTGCTGAGAACCGGCGCTGAGGCCGGTGCCTCCCACATGCGGAAAAGCAGCCGTTCCAGCATCAGAGGAACCGGTACAGTAAAGGCCTCCTTAGGCAGAGAGTCATACTGGAGGGCCTCGAGCTCCTCGGCTCCTCCTCAGGATCCGCGGGGAAGTCCAAGGCTTTGGACATGTCCCTCACGAAGTCCGAGAACCGGGTATCCTCCAGTGGGGACTGTCTCCGAGGCTCGGACTCCGGTGAGTCCGATGGGATGCACTGGGTCTGGAAAGTGTCCGGGGACTCCTCGTCCTCCGTCTCCCACTCCGACCCCCCCGAGTAGGAATCGAGAGAATATGGCCGGGCACCGATGCCATCCGCCCCGACCCCGAGGGTACCGGCGTCGACGACCTCGGCCCCGAGCGGGAGGCCGAGGGGGACCTTGGCCGAGGATCGACTCGAGACCGCATCGACTCGAGGATCGGCTCGGCCTCCGGGGTTGACTTGGACGTCGAGGTCACGGTGGTCGGGGCAGATGCACTGGTGAAACTGGCGATCAGTACCCGCTGCTGCTCCATGAAGGCAGCCAAGCTGCTCTCCAAGGCCGTCAACCTGAGACTCAGCAGCCCCCGACGGCGTCGGGCCTGACATCGGCTCTCCCGGAGGGGAGTCTATGAGGACAACAGCACTCACGTGACTCAGGGACTCCGGCTCCACTCGAGGCAACTTGGCAGGCCTCTCCGACTCCGAGGACCCGGGACGGCAGTCGGGGCTATGCGACCTGGCCCTCGAGGGGCCAAGAGCGTCCACCAACGCCGCCCTCGTGGGTTTCTTCTTCCTTCTGTGTTCCCGAGAAGGAGACCCGCTTTCAGAGGAGCCTCGACGGTGCTCGGGGTCGGACTCCCGAGATGTCGAGGCCTTTGACGGAGTCCGGGCCCGGCCGGACGCGGAGTCAGAAAAGAGTCTTTCACGCTGATGCTGACGGCTCCTCAGCGCCTTAGAGGACATTTTGCCGCTCGGGACACAGACCACCAGGTCATGGTCGGGCCCGAGGCACCAGAGGCAGCAGTCATGTGAGTCGGTGAGAGACATCAGCTTCTTACACCGATCACATTTCTTGAACCCGCTGGCAGCCATCAGGGGAAAAAGGGCCCCTGCAAGGTCAAAAGACCGGGCTGCCAGTGAAAAAAGAGAAAAAAGCGCAAACACCTAGTCACGAAGGATAAAAACTGAAAAATCTAGCTCCGGGCTCGATACCGGTGTACCGGGCCCAGGCGTGAAGGGGAACTGGTGTCGAACCAGGCAAAAACCACGAATCCAACGCAGGAAAAATCAACTTTTTACCGGGTGACAACACACATCCGTCGGGCTCCGCGGAAAAAATAAGACTGAGCAAGATGGCACCCTTGGGCGGAAAGGGGACCGCGCATGCACGTTGCATTCCGAAAGGCTTTCTTTGAAGCTGGGGAAATGCTCCGCACGAGGGCTCCATCAGTGCCGACGTCACCCATATGTGAGGACTGATTTCCTGCTTGGTCCTGGAGAAAAAGCCAGAGCCCGCTTACAATCTAAGGTATGAAGATTTTTTTCTGCGCTGGAGGCATGAGGCCTAGGAAAGAAGACTGGGAGATAAACCCACTGGTTTAAATGAAAAGGTGATATCACCTTTGGCATAAAATGAGGATGAGTCCTCAAGACTACTTTGTCATGATGGAACCTCGTATAAGGTGGGTCAGCCACTAAAGCTTGCAGTTCACTAATGCGTCTTGCAGAAGTGATAGCAATTAGGAAAATAACTTTCCATGAAAGAAACTTTAGCTCCGAAGTCGCTAAAGGTTCAAAGGGAGGCTTCATGAGTTGACCCAGAACAAGATTAAGATCCCATGCCACCGGAGGTGGTTTGATGGGAGGTTTAGTTAAAAGGAGACCCCTCATAAATCTTGAAACAAGAGGATGAGAGGAAATTGGCTGTCCAAAGGGTTCATGAGATGCAGCAATAGCACTAAGATGGACCCTAACAGAATTGGTCTTGATACCAGAAGCTGATAAGTGAAGGAGATAGTCCAGAAGGGACTCTACCGGTACCAAGAGGGGATTAAGTCCCCTCTGGGAATACCAGATTGAGAACCTCTTCCACTTAAAAGCGTAAGAATGCCTTGTGGAAGGTTTTCTGGAAGCCAGAAGAATATCCTTCACTTGTTGTGAAAGGCCCAGATCTTGATGTTCTATGCCTTGAGTAGCCAGGCCTTGAGATGAAGGGACTGGGGATTGGTATGCAGTAGGGATCCGTTGGTCTGGGATAGAAGATCTGAAGCACTCCCCAACTCCAGAGGAGTGGCTCGAGAGAGACCTAAAGAAGAGAATACCATGTTTGTCTTGGCCAGCAGGGAGCTATGAGTATTATGCGACCTCTGTCTCTCTGGAGTTTGAATAAGGTTTTGGGGAATTGGTGGGAAGGCATAGAGAAAATCCTGGCCCCAATGGAGCAGGAATGCATCCCTCGCCTGACAATTTTGAGCTGGGAGTCTGGAACAGTACCGGGGAAGTTTGGCATTCTGTGAACTTGCAAAGAGGTCTATGTCTGGTGTTCCCCAGACTTGAAACGCTCAGGCAAGTTGATATGAGTGGAGAGACCATGCATGTGGCAACAGGACTCGACTGAGCCTGTCCGCCCAAACGTTTTGAATGCCTGGAAGGTATACTGCCAACAAATGAATGTGATGCTCTCTGGCAAAGGCCCACAGTTGCAAAGCTTTGTTGCATAATTGCAGAGAGCCTGTTCTGCCTTGTTTGTTTAGGTAAAACATGGCCACTTGATTGTCGGTTTGCACCAGAACTGTTTTGCTTACGAGATGAAAGCAAAAGACTCGAATAGCATTGGAAATGGCCCTTAGTTCTAGGAGGTTTATTTGAAGAGAAGCCTCCTGTGGGATCCAGAGACCCTGGGTAGACAGATCGCCCAAGTGGGCTCCCCAACCCAACTTGGATGCATCTGTCGTCAGTACAGCCTGAGGTAGGGGATGCTGAAAAGGAGAGCCTACTGTAAGGTTTTCCAGAGATTGCCACCAATGCAAAGATGCAATCAGGCATGTGGTGACTCTGATCTTGTCTGACAGGCATCCTGAGGCCTGGGACCATTGGGAAGCTAAGGTCCACTGGGCCGTTCGCATATGAAGACGTGCATAAGGAATCACATGGACTGTGGATGCCATGTGTCCTAGAAGTCGGAGCATCTGTCGAGCAGTGAGGAAGGTTTGTAGCACTGCTTGAGATGCTAGTTCGATGATGCGCAGACGAGGCTGAGGCAGGAAAGCCTTTGAATGCTGTGTGCCCAAGCGAGCCCCTATAAACTCGAGGGATTGAGATGGGGTGAGCTGGGACTTTGGAAGGTTTTATGATCCATCCCAAGTACTGTAGTATGTGCATTGCTCGGGAAAGAGCATGACTTGCCTCTAGAGCTGACGGTGCTCGGATGAGCCAATCATCTAAGTAAGGGAAGACAAAAATTCCCAGAGTCCTCATAAATGCTGCTACTACTGCCATGCATTTTGTGAAGACCCTTGGAGCAGAGGCCAGCCCGAAAGGAAGGACCCTGTATTGAAAATGTCTTCCCCTGACTAGGAATCGAAGGAATTTTCTGTGATCTGCATGAATAAGGATATGCATGTAAGCATCCCTTAAATCTAGAGAACATAGCCAATATTGCTCGTGAAGGTATGGAAGAAGAATGCCGAGGGAGATCATCTTGAACCTCTCTCTGACTAATTATTTGTTCAGTTCTCTGAGGTCCAGGATTGGCCTTAGTCCCCCCCGACTTCTTTAGAATGAGAAAATAGGGGGAATAGAATCCTGTGCCCTGCTGGGACTTTGGAATGTCTTCTATAGCCCCTTGAGCCAGAAGAGTGGTGACCTCTTGCCACAACAGGTCTGAGACCGGTGGTTGAGATTTGAACTGTTTTATTAGCGTGGATGGGGGCAAGCTGAGGAAATGGAGCTTGTATCCCAGACTCACAATAGATAGAGTCCAATTTTCTGAAGTGATTTGTTGCCATCTTTTGGCAAAATGGCAAATACAGCCTGGAATATTTAAAGGTTCTGGCCTTAGAACAGGAAGAATGGCTAAGTTCTCTAGACAACAGTCAAAGACCCTGAGGAGGCTGGGTCTGCTGAGCCTGCTGAGCTTGTGTCTTTCTTTGTCTAGTTCAGTGATGGCTAACCTTTTTGAGCCCGAGTGCCCAAACTGCCGCACAAAACCAAAGAATTTCCTCAAAGTGCCAGCACGTCAATTAAAGCTCCATTTGCATAAGGTGCTTCATTTGCATAAATATTTGCATAATGTTACCATACACTAACTTTTAGTAAACATGCCTCTTAATGAGTATATGGATAAAGAAAGACTAAAAGGTTTCTACATTACTATAATCCAGTACCAACCGCCAGGCACATTAGGAACTACTACAAACGCTGCCCATTTAGAACCCATAGCAAACCCGCCGTATCCTAACAGCACTACCAGGACTCACAAAGCACCATACTCTACCTATCAAAAGGCAACACTGCAAATATTAAACCAATACATCTCAGAGAACAACAATACATGACCTACTGGGGAAAGAACAAGTGGCAATGTCAAATAGGAATTATATAAACAGAATACCTCAGCTCAGTTACACATGCATAACAGACCATTACCAAACAAGGAATCACAATTTAGAAACAGGAAGACAATAATTAAACTGGGAACCCCAAAAGCCAAACTTGGAATATACAACAACACTGTAGAAATAAAACTATATATTAATTTCCTCTTGTACTAAACAAAGCGCAAAAATTAATGATGCACATTTCCCAGAGCTGACATATTCCAATTAATAAATTCAAAATAAAGAGATATTTTTCTACCTTTTGTGCATTTTTTTTCAGTTGCAATTGTTCCAGCCACTTTCTTCTGGTTTCTTCGTGTCTTCTGCTAACTCTCCATCTGCTGTCCATTTGTCCTTTCTTCTGTCTTCTTGGGTTTTTTTTTCCATTCTCTCTCTACATCTGCTTTAACATACTAATCTTTCTCCTTTTGCTCTTTCCTCATTCCTATTTCATCTACTCAAAATTTACCCCTCCATCCTCAATCCCCACTTACTCTCCCAATACCCGGCCAATTGTAGATTTTTTATCCCTCCCACACAAAATATTTTTCCCCTCTCCATTTTACTCTCCCAGCCCCATCCCATTCTAATCCTCCCCCAACACCAGCTCCCTTCTAGTTCCAGCCTCACCCAGCATCCATTCCCTTCTAGTCCCTGCATCAGCCCATTTCCAGTCCTAGCAGCCCCCCAACCCATTTCCAGTCCTAGCAACCCCCCAACCCAATACCAGTCCTATCCCCCCCTCATCAACCCACTTCCAGTCCTAACCCCCCATCACCCCATTTTCAGTTTAAGCCCCCCCCTATAACCCATTACCAGTCCTAACCCCCATCAGCCCACTTCCAGTCCTAACCCCCCATCAGCCCACTTCCAGTCAGCCCCCCATAGCCCATTGCCAGTCCTAACCCCCCCATCAGCCCACAGTCCATTACCAGTCCTAACCCCATCAGCCCACCTCAAGTCCTAACCCCTCCCCATCAGCCCATTTCTTGTCCCAGCCCCCCATAGCCCATTATCAGTCCTAAACCCCCCCATAGCCCATTACCAGTCCTAACCCATCAGACCACCTCCAGTGTTAACCCCCCATCAGCCCATTTCCAGTCCTAACCCCACCCAACAGCCCACCTCAAGTCCTAACCCCTCCCCATCAGCAGTCCTAACCCCCCCTAGCCCATTAGCAGTCCTAACCCCCCCCTCTCTAGCCCATTAGCAGTCCTAACCCCCCCCATAGCCCATTACCAGTCCTAACCCCCCATCACCCCATTTCCAGATAGCCCCCATCAGCCCACAGCCCATTAGCAGTCCTACCCCCCCAGCCCATTTCCAGTCCTAACCCCCCCCATAGCCCATTAGCAGTCCTAACCCCCCCCCCTAGCCCATTAGCAGTCCTAACCCCCCCCCTAGCCCATTACCAGTCCAAACCCCCCCCCAGCCCATTAGCAGTCCTAACCCACCCCCCATGGCAAATTAAAAAAAAAAAAAAAAAAGCAGCTGGCTCTGGCTTCTGCCGCGGCAGCGGCAGAATGCAATGTCCCGTGGGGCCCCCTCCGCCCGCTAAGCCCCTCTGCAAGGGCTTTCAGATTCGCGAGGGAGAGCGTCTCCCTCGCGTCTCTGTTAAGCCCGCAGGGGCTAATGGGAAATTTCCCATCAGTCCCTCGCGTCTAAAGGGGCTGATGGGAAATTTCCCATTAGCCCCTGCGGGCTTAACAGAGACGCGAGGGAGACGCTGTCTCCCTCGCGAATCTGAAAGCCCTTGCAGAGGGGCTTAGCGGGCGGAGGGGGCCCCGCGGGACACTGCATGCTGCCGCGCGTCCGCGTCCGCGGCAGCAGCCAGAGCCCGCTTTTTCTTTTTCTGCGGACCTTCACGCGTGCCAGCTGCAAGGCCTTCGCGTGCCACAGCTGGCACGCGTGCCATAGGTTCGCCATCGCTGGTCTAGTTTGTTGTTGCCCCTTCTGGGGAACATGTTTTTGCTGGGTGGAAGATGGATAGAATTTCTTCTTCTTACAGAAAAAAGGTTTTTTGAAAAACTTTTTCTTGGCTGGGTTAGCTGTAGATTTTGACAACCTGTCTAAAGTTGTATTATCAGTGTCAATTTCATTAGCGTTAAGCTGCCAATCCTTGCCAAAAAGATTTTCTCCTGTGCAAGGAATGTTACTCAGCTTATCTTGCACCCATTCCTCCAAGTCTGAAGCTTGGAGCCAGGCAATACGACGTGCTCCTATGGATATAGCAGAGGTTCTGCTAATACATTCAAAACAGTCAAAGGTAGCACGATTCATAAACTTAGAGACATTTTGAACATGTTTGACCAGAGTCAAATAATCTGTCCGTTTATCCTCTTGAAGAAAAGGGTTCAAAAGCTCCAAGTCTTTTGTAACCTGCTCAAGAAACATTCCCATGTATAATATATAGGAACTGATTCTTGCTGATAGCATGGAGGACTGAAAACATCGACGACCAAAGGCATCCAGTGTTCTAGACTCATGACCTGGTGGATTGGAAGAGTGTTGTTTAGCACTCTTAATCCGCCTCATGGCGGACTCTACCACCATAGAATGATGTGGTAATTGAGTCTTCTGAAACCCTGGGCAAGGTGGTACTCGATACATAGTGTCAAGACGTCTAGAATGTGGAGATACTGTTAAAGGAGCTTCCCACATTCTTAACATTAGATCATGTAAGATCTGGTGTATAGGAAGCATAGCTGCCTCCTTCAGAGCCAAAGGTTATTGAAGAATTTGTAATTCTTCTGCCCTAGGCTCCTTTTCTGGTACTACTGTAATGGCAAGACCCTTTGCCATATCACGTACAAAATCATGAAAAGACATATCCTCAAGAGGGGACATTCTGCGTTGAGGAGAAGGCGTTGAATCTTGTAAAAGTTCAGCTCTGGTACTGGTGGAATCATCTGAGTCATTGGAATCGGAAGAATCAAAAGGAAGAAGCACCGGGTTCTCCCGAAGCAGATGGCATCAGTACCGCTCGATGTCGGTACCATAACGAGTCGGTACCTGATACCCCATGCTGGAGAGAGATTCCAAACTCAGCATCGGGGGAAGCATGCCTGTTGAAGCAGGTACCGCGGGCATTGGCACCAGTACCGCATTGGTACCGGTGCCTGCGGAACCGTCTGCAGCAACCTTAGCGGTATCAAAGTAGCCAAAAGAGTCGCTAGACTGCGTTCGATAGCGAGGAGTCTTTTGTCCACTGCCGATGCCGGGGTGTCAGTACCAGTGGTAGCGGCCACAACCCCCGAGCATGGTACCAGTAGTTCCATCGAGGCCGAGGCCTCGGGAACATCCTGGAGCCTCGGATAAAGCTTTGGAGCCCGAAGACTCCCGCTGGAGCTGTTTTGCCGGTGAAGTATCCTCGAGGGCAATGCCAATGGCATCTCTATGTTTAGAGGGAGATCTACCCTTCGAGGACCGGCTAGTCTTAGAAGACTTGTGTTTAGTTACCTGAGATCCCTAGGAAGAAGTAGAAGCCCTGGAAGACATCGATGCTACAGACATCGTGTCTGAAGCAAAAAGGACAACGAGTTGATTCGCTCGATGCTGAAGACTTCTTTTAGTCAACTTCCTACAGGAGATACACTCTGCAGGGCAAAGGTCAGGACCTAAACATTTAAGACACCACTCATGGGTGTCGGTAATAGAAATTGTACCGCCACATTTTGAACATTTTTTAAAACCAGTGGCTGGTTTTTCCATGGTAAGGGAAAAGAGGGCCTAATGCCCAAAATGGCGCCAAGCACCAGAACAGGGAAAAAATCCCTGAGAAAAGCACTAAAATTGAAATTTTTTAGAAGAAAAGAAAGAAAAGCACCGGTGGTACCAGTAGGCATCGACGGAAGGCAGACGCAACCACAAAAAAATCTAAAAATAAGAGATGATTTTCTGCGGTGACAGGGGACACGTCCTGTCGGCTCCGTGGAAAACGAAGAACTGAAGTGAGAGATAGTTGGGCGGGAAGGCAGCACGCATATGTGGTGGGATGCTCCCAAAAGCTTTCCTTTTGGGACGCTGGGGAGTGTTCCTGCACAGGCTCCGTCGGTGCCGACGGTAACCATATGTGAAGACTACATTCCTGCTTGTTCCTGGAGATCTTTGTTTTCTCTGTGAACATGCAGGATAAGTGCTCACATATGGGATTCCCTAGGTTCCAGCTGCCTCAAAAAAAAAAAAAATAAAGGAGGCAGACACTAACAAACAGGAACAGCTTGCTGTATTTATTTATTTAACAGGGATTTTTTTAGGTTTTTTTTTTAATACTGCTTTATCATTTTAGCCAAAGCGGTTTACATTGTAACTTAAACTTAGCAATGTACATTAAACAGATAATTTGGATTTTTCTGAGGCAATAGAGGGTTAAGTGACTTGCCCAAGGTCACAAGGAGTGCTAGTCAGAATCAAACCCTGGTCTCTTGGTTCCCAAGCCAGTGCTCTAACCATTAGGCTACTCCTCCACTTAATAGGTCTTTAGGTAAGCACAATCAGAATGAAACAGCATGGAAGAAAAGAAAAATGGGCCTATGGAAGAAAGAGGTGGAGTCTAATCCTCAAACTGATTTCAAAGTACAGTCTGGCTGAATCTGCTGTCGTGTTGGGAGTCCCTTTTTAAGCAATAGTGTAATGCAGATGTGTGGACTAGGGTCCAAGTCGTAGCTTTGCACATCTCTTTCATGGAGGCTGAGCGCAGGTGGGCCACCAATGCAGCCATGGCTCAGATGTTGTGAACTGTGACATCACCCCTGAGAGTCAGACCTGCCTGGGGAACCTGCTAGCCAAACTCAAAGAGCATGTTTGCTGATGGTAGCCCCCAACATATTGGAGTTAAAAGAAACAAAAAGTTGGGAAGTCCAAGCTCCAAACAGAAGGCTAAGGCTCTTTTGTAGTCCAATCTGTGTAATATACTCTCCCTTTGGGGGCATGGGGCCTTGAGAAAAATGTTGGAAGGACAACTGACTGGTTAAGGTGGAAATCCAACACCATTTTAGGAAGGAATTTAAGAGGAGTATGCAGAATCACCCTATTGTGGAAAAACTCAGTAAAAGGTGCATTCGCTACTACAGCCTGGAGCTCACTAACTCTGCATGTTGAAGTGACTGCCAACAGAAATAAGACCTTCCAGATCAAGAACTTCAGTGCACAGGTATGAAGTGGCTCAAACAGAGCCTTCATCAGCTGAGTTAAAATCATATTGTGATCCCAAGAAAATGAGGGAGACTTTAAGGGATGCTTCATAAGGAATAAGTCCTGCCTAAATCACATAACTAAAAGATGTAGAGAGAGGGATTTACCTTCTACATGATAAGTACCAATTGCACCGAGGTGAACACTGACAGTTTGTTTTTTTTTTAAACTGACTCAGACAAATGTAGAAGGTATACAAGCAGCTTTTGTATGAGACATGAGAAAAGGTCCCTCACATCAGATGGCAAACCTCTTCCATTTAAATTTATCTGATCTTGTGGAATCTCTTCTGAATGCCAGGAGAAGAGGCAGCATCAACTGGCAGGTTCAGTTTGGATAAATTTA
This sequence comes from Ichthyophis bannanicus, assembly GCA_033557465.1. Classification (NCBI taxonomy): domain Eukaryota; kingdom Metazoa; phylum Chordata; class Amphibia; order Gymnophiona; family Ichthyophiidae; genus Ichthyophis; species Ichthyophis bannanicus. The sequence continues at coordinate 866,930,842 of CM066035.1, read as the reverse complement.
TCCCCTCAACATCCAAGTTGTGAGATCTACGGACTTGATGATGGGGTGCAACAATGTTCCCTGATCCTGTGCAATCAGAGTGGGTGAGTTACCCTGGCGAATCAGGTCACTGATGTAAAGTTCTTGCATAAGAGAAAACCACAGTAGCTTAGGCCAATAAGGCGCTATGAGAATTAGTGCATCCCCGTCTTCCTTGAGTTTCAGGACAGTTTTCGCTAACAAAGGAATAGGAGTATATATGAAGAGAAGACCTTCTTCCGAATGTAGGAGGAAGGCATCCAAGGTTAGTTTTCTGGATGTCCCCACCCTGGAACAAAACAGAGGCACTTGCCTGTTACAAGGAGTGGCAAACATGTATATTGAGTGGGTGTCCTACTCTTGAAAGAGACCGAGTCACGGTCTCAGTTCACAGTCCATTAGTGAGGTTGAAGGATGTGGCTTAACTTGGCCACCACAGAGTTGTTCTCTCTCCGTAGGTATGTAGTTCTCAGAGATATCCTGTGGGAGATGGTGAAGTTCCACATCCTATTTCCCAACAAAGGAGGTAAGAACCGGTTCCGCCTGTTTAAGTAGCAAATCACAACCTGATTGTCCATCTGTATCATGATGATTTGATTGGCCAGCTGATCTCTGTAAGCCTTCAGAGCATTCAATATTGCTCTCAGTTCCAGGAAATCCATTTAATGAAAAATTTCCCTGGTGGACCATAAGCCCTGGGTGCGTAACCAATCTATAGTTATTTATTTATTTAAAATTATTTGCTATATTGCCATTTGTAATATACATCATGGCAATTTACAAAACTGAGAAAGCCCAGCAGCAATAAAACATACAAATAAAATATAATTCAAATACAGACAAACTAAAGAACAAAAGGAAGGAAGAATATAAAACAGTATAATCCAAGACAAGATTTTTAAACATGATCTCCCCAGCCCAGTTGGGATGCATCCATTTTCAGAAACCTTTGTTTGGGGGAAATTTTGGAAATATCCCTCCACGAGGACAGGGAGTCCCAGAGAGGAGGAATGACAGATTTGACGTCCTTAAATCTGAGTGGACTACGTCCACTGCGTGCTCAGGGCCCACTGAACTTGTCTAATGTTAAGAAGTACCAGGGGAGTTACATGAACTATCAAAGCCATGTTGCCCAACATTCTCAACGTGTCTCACTGACACCTGCTCACTCTGTTGTATTACTCCTACTATCACCACCAATCAGTTGAGCCTGTCTTGAGGAAGGAATGGCTTTGCCTAAGTCATATCTAGCAAGGCTCCAATGAATTCCAAATGGTTGGATGAGCTGAGGTTCTACATGAGATCACTGATCATGAATCCTAGTAGCTCTAACTCCTGGGTGGTTAGGCATGTGGATTCTTGAACTCTTTCCTGAGTGGTGCTCTTGATCAGCCAATTGTCCAGGAAGGGAAATGTTACAACAACTGCAAGAAGTGGAGATGAGACAAAAGGGCAGTAAACAGTACTGAATGTAGCATGTTCCTACAATGAACTGCAGATACAAATGCATCCCAGTCACTGAAAGTATGTGGGTATAGACATATATAGAGCCAGATAGCATAACCAGTCTCCTTTTTGGAGAGAGAGAACCAAGGTACCTAAAGAAACTATTTTGAACTTTTTTCTGAAAAGAAATGTGTTCAAGTCCCTGAGATCTAGGATGGGACAGTATTCTCCCATTTTCTTTGGCACTAGGAAATACCTCAAATAAAATCCCAGACCTTCCTGCCCTGGTAGAATGCGTTCAACTGCGTTGGCAGCATGAAGGATGGAGACTTCCTGTATCAGTATCTCTCAATGCTAAGAGTTTAATAAGCAGACTGTCAGTGGGAATTTGATGGGAGTTTGAATAGGTGCAATCTGTGCTCTCCTGGACTATTCTCAGGATCCAAGAGTTAGAGGTTACAAGGGGCTAGTGATCTGAAGGAGGGCAAGCCTCCTTTCGACTGATGGGTTGTACAGAAGCAGGAGAGGGTAGCAGCTATCTTCTCTAGGAGGCAGTCAAAATCTCATCCCTAGTTTTGGCTGAGACACCGGTTGGGGCTTCTGAATCTTCGGCTGCTGAAAGGCAGAAATGCAAAGGTTGGAGGTGTGGGAGGAGCAGGAGGGAAGAGGATACTTAGGCCTATAAAAGAGTAGTAGGACTTCTGCTGCCCTCTGCTGTGTAACCTCCTAAATGAGGAGGCTAGACCATTAATGAGCCTGCAGTGCGTCTGCAAGGTGCCCATATATTGCTGGATCATGGTCAACACTTCTTGGACCTTATCTCTGAAGAGATTATCTCCACGGCATGGCACGTCAGTGAGTTGTTCCTGCACACTAGGCTGTAAATTGGAGGCCCGAAATCCTGAGAAACTCTGGGCAGCGATACAATATCTTTTATACAGTATCGACAGCATCCTTTATGAGTATGTCACTCAGACAAAAGTATTTTCCAAACTCCTTCCCTTGTGCCACTAAGAAGCAGTGCTGGTCTGCTTTCTTTGGAGGGAGAGAGTCTGAAAGTTGCTTGAGGTTGTGCATGATTTCTGCACATGTATGCCCATGAAGAGCTGGTAGGATGCTATGCAGGACGTGAGAATAGCATTCTGAAAAACCTCTCTCTCAAAAGCGATCAAGGTCCTAGCCTTTCTCCTTGGAAACACCGAAGAGTGGAACTTGGAACTCTTAGCCCTTTTGAGGACAGCCACTTAGTGGTGCAGCAACTGAAGCTTTCAAATCTGGGAGCTTTCTTGACTCTATACATGGACCTGACCTTTTTACTGAAAGGAGGCACAAAAAGAGCAGATCTCATTTTCATCTGCAGCCTTTGAAGGATGCAGTGACGAGCACTGTCAACATTTCCTTGAAGGCAACAGAATACTGGAGGATGTCCAACTCCCCAGGCCTTAGCTCCTCCTCTGTCTCCAATAGAAATGGAATGGACCTGGCCATTCCCTAACAAAATCATGAATGGTAAGTTCCTCAAGCGCAGACTTGTGATGCTCATAAGAAGGGGTGGGGTTTGAGGGAATCTCTGGATACCTTTCCTCTGAGAAGTAATTTCAAACTCTGATTCCAAAGAGTGCTCAGAATCCAACTCAGTTAAGTATTCAAAGAATGTTTGAGTCTCTACCTGGGCTGATCTCTGTCTCACTGGGGAGGCAGATCTTCTTTAGGAAATGACTTCTGGTGCTGGGGAAGGGGGAAGGGGGGAGGAATGATCACCACTCTGATGCACTGGGAAGTGAAATCAACTGAGCAGGAGCTGGTGTCGAAACTCTTCAAGACCTCAGTGACAATTCCTCTCCCATACGTAGACTCAGAGTTTTGTATGACTTTGTTGCACCATCAAGCCATCATCAATGAGGTTGAAGCTGCCACCATGCAAAAGGCGAAGAACAATCATCCTCTGTCTGAACCCTGTCATAAGCCATGGATAAAGGTGTAAGGCCTTTATAAGATTTGGCTGATGACTGCGCAATCAGAGTGGGAATATCAGCAAGCTGCAGGCTGATCTTGGCTCCTTGGAGACTGGCACAGTCTTTACGATATCAAGAAGGATGAGCGGACCCTTATGTTGGGTCTGCTTTGCGTGTTAGGTTTCATCTGAAATCTCGATGACATCGCTCTCCAATGGATCTCGATGCCGATGCATTGATGCTCACCATCAATGGTCTTCAACGTCTTTGATGATGAGACAGAATCCTTCCTCAGGAATCGGTGAATGTCCAATGCTGGTTTTTTGGTTTGTTTTTTTTACTGGTGTTCAGCTCAGAGTGAGCTTGAGGGCCGCTCGATATCGATGCGCTGCCAGTGCCCAATGCAGCTCCAGAAGCTATGGAGACCAATGCCACCGATGATGAAGATAATGGATTGGTCTTCTCAAAGTCAAAAATATATTTGTGCTGCTTCTCTCAACCCTGGCGTCCTTTCTTTGTCATCTCTGAAAACAATACACAAGATGAATACTCATGGGTGGGCACTTAGCACTGCAGGCACCATTTATGAGTGTCTGAAACAGATATTGTGCTGAGGCATCATGTGCATTTCTTAAACTCGCTAAACTAAGGATAAATAGAGGGAAAAACATGGTAATGGCGATGGCAAGAAAGAAGATTTAAAAAGAGCAGAAAAGTGAATTAAATCATGTAGTTAACAGAAGTCAGGCGAATACTGCGGACCAACACTAGAAAAAATGTCTGTGGGGTTCTGTTAAAAACAAAATACTGAAGAGATCAGGCATGGTGGCACCAGGTGGGTATACATGCGCAGAGGGACTTCTCTAAAAGTTTCTAGAAGGATCTGGGAGACGTTCCTGCACAAAGCTCAGTTGGTAACATCATCCATATGTGAGCACTTATCCTGTCTGTCCATGGAGAATACAGTCATCAAACCCGTTTGTCTGGACTGGTCTAGCAGTATGACTTGGAATACAGTCATCACATACTATAATACAACAATTTTTGCAAAATGACAACAGATCGTATTCCAGTCATATACTACTGGCAGCAATTTTCAAAAATGTGGGCCTGTTATTCAAAGAAACGTGATTTCAAATCCTCGCCAACTGGGTTGATGAACTGAGAGAACTACAGAAGCCTGGTATATGATGAACACAATCAGGGCCGTATCAAGGGCTGTTTGAGCAGTGTGCTGCACAGGATGCCAGTGTCATCACTGGACTTATAAGAAACCCAACAAGAGCAATTTTCTGTGCACAGAAGGGTGCGGGGGGCATCAGATTTGCAAGCTGCACAGGGCATATTCTAGCTTGGTAAAGCCCTGATCACAATGCATGAGACACAGTCTAAGAATATACCAAAGACTACGTAAGCTAGTTACTCACCTGTAACAGATGATCTCCAGGAACAGCAGGAATTTAGTCTTCACATATGGGTGACGTCGGTACCGACTAAGCCCGTGCGGGAACGCTCCCCAGCATCCAACTGGAAAGCTTTTGGAAGCACCCCACTGTGCCTGCGCAATTGCCTTCCAAATTTCCTCTGTTCGGTTGAGTTTGTAGCTGAGAAAAGAGAGTACATGAAACCCTATAACTCCTAGAGGAGGAGGGTGGGTGGTGAAGACTAAATTCCTGCTGTTCCCGGAGATCACCTGTTACAGGTGAATAAAGCGTAGTTACTCACCTGTAACAGGTGTTCTCCAGGAGCAGCAGGAATCAGTCCTCACATATGGGTGACGACGGAGCCCTCGCGGAGCAATTTTCCCCAGCTTTCAAAGAAAGCCTTTGGGAATTGCAGCGCGCATGCGCGGTCCCCTTCCCGCCCAAGGGTGCCATCTTAGCCAGTCAGATGACATAGCTAAAAGACAGCATAAAATTTGCAAAAAAACTAAAGCAGATAATTGCAACTCCAAGGGGAGGAGGGAGGGTTGTGAGGACTGATTCCTGCTGCTCCTGGAGAACACCTGTTACAGGTGAGTAACTACGCTTTCTCCAAGACCAAGCAGGAAGTCAGTCCTCACATATGGGACTCCCAAGCTTAAGGCTACCGGAGACCCTAAGCACAAAAATGAGCTCCCTCTAGCTCAGCAGTACAGAAGGAAGGAATCTTCACTGAATTATTACCCACCGGTAGCCCCCATCCGGGATGGAGGGTAGGAGTTGCTCAAACCTCGAAGAGATTTCGGAGGACTGCCTGTCCGAAAGCACTGTCCCTGCGGGACTCCCTCTCGAGGCAGTAATGGACCGCAAAAGTCTGGCTCGAAGACCAAGTAGCGGCCCGGCAGATGTCTGCCAATGGAACAGAGCGGAGGTAAGCCACTGACGTAGCCTTCGCCCGAACACAATGAGCCGTGACTCGACTTTTTAACGAGAGTCCGGCTGCCCCATAAGCCCAAGCGATACAGTCAGCAACCCAGATGGACAAAGAACGCTTGGAGACAGGGAGCCCCAATTTATTGGGGTCAAAAGACACAAAAAGCTGAGCAGCTTTACGGTGCTCCCGCGTACGGTCAAGGTAGAAGTTCAATGCCCTTCTACAGTCCAGGGTATGCAGGACCATTTCAGCTCGGCTGGAGTGTGGCCTGGGAAAGAAGGTCGGAAGTACCACCTTCTGATTGATGTGAAAAGGGGAGACCACTTTTGGAAGAAATTTAGGGTGAGTCCGTAGGACTACCCTATTTTTGTAGAACCGAGTGTAAGGGGGATCAGCAGACACGAGGGCCTGCAATTCACTTACGCGTCTAGCGGAAGTGAGGGCTATCAGGAATAAGGTTTTCCAAGAAAGAAAACGGAGAGAACAGGTAGCCATAGGTTCAAAAGGCGGACAGGTGATCCGCTGCAAAACCACATTCAGATCCCAGTCAGGTGCTGGCGGGCGCAGAGGTGGTTTAAGTAGAAGGAGACCTCGGAGAAACCTTGCCACGAGAGGGTCGCTGGAAAGAGGTCTGCCGTCCACCGGCACATGATGTGCTGAAAGAGTACTGAGGTGAACTTTGACGGAGTTGGACTTAAGTCCCAGATTAGAGAGGTAGAGCAAGTACTGCAAGATCACCGACACCGAGCAGGAGAAGGGATCCTGAGACTGCTGGGCACACCAAGCGGAAAAGCGATGCCATTTAAGGGCGTAGCATTTGCGGGTAGAAGGTCGCCGGGAAGCTAGGACGACCTCTTCTACCTCTGCCGGCAGTAGAAGGGGAGCAAGGACTACCCTTTCAGCAGCCAGGCCATCAGATGTAGAGATCTGAGGTTGGGGTGTAGTAGGGACCCCTGATCCTGTGTTAGGAGATCTGGTTGAAACCCCAGAGGGAACGGATCCTCCACCGCTAGTTGCAGCAGGAGTGGAAACCACGGCTGTCTGGGCCACCGAGGAGCTACCAGGATCATGGAAGCTTTGTCTCGGAGAACCTTGAAAAGAGTTCGAGAGACTAGCGGTATGGGAGGAAAGGCATAGAGAAGGCTTTTCGACCATGAGAGCAGAAAAGCATCCGCCGCTACTCGAAGGGGATGCGGCTGCCGAGAGCAGAAGCGAGGAAGTTGCCGGTTGAGAGGACTGGCAAAGAGATCCATCGTGGGGAGGCCCCACTTCAGAAAACTTTTCTGAACTACCAAGGGATCCAGTCGCCACTCGTGCGGCTGGAGGATTCTGCTGAGTTTGTCCGCCAGGCAATTTTCTTGGCCTGGGAGATAAATGGCCTTGAGAAGAATGCCGTGGCTGACGGCCCAAGAGCAGAGTCTCTGTGCTTCTCGACAGAGAAGGAAGGAGCCCGTGCCCCCCTGTTTGTTCACGTAGAACATGGCAACTTGATTGTCTGTCTGGACAAGGACGGACCGGTGAGAAGTCAGGTGGGAGAAAGCCTTGAGAGCCAGACGGATCGCTCTGAGCTCCAGGAAGTTGATCTGCTGCGCAGACTCCCACGTGGTCCAGAGACCTTGAGTACATGCCCCTTGGCAATGTGCTCCCCATCCTAGGAGAGAAGCATCGGTTGTCAGCACTTGAGCCGGCGGAGGAGACTGAAAAGGCATTCCGAGTATCAGGTTCGGCCGATGAAGCCACCACTGTAGAGAAGAGGCCAGCGGGCCGGAGACCCGCACTAAGTCGGCTAGGCCGCCCGTGGCCTGTTGCCACTGCTTGCGAAGGCACCACTGAGCAGGCCGCATATTCAGGCGGGCATTGGGGGTCACGTGGACGGTGGAAGCCATATGGCCGAGTAGTCTCAGGAAGCGCCTGGCTGAGACCAGGGACTGGCTGCGAAAACGGTCGGCTAGGTCCATGAGCCGTTGAGCCCTGTCGAGAGGCAGGAAAGCTCGCGCCTGAAGAGTGTGCAATCTTGCGCCGATGAACTCGAGATCTTGCGAGGGGAGCAAAGTGGACTTTGCGAAGTTTATGACAAAGCCCAAGTACTGTAGAAGAGTCACAGTGCGGTGTGTGGCTTTTGTGACTTCTGGAGAGGACGATGTTCTGATGAGCCAGTCGTCTAGGTACGGAAAGATATAGAGGCCGTGAAGCCGGAGATAAGCCGCCACCACCGCGAGACATTTTGTGAAGACTCGTGGTGCGGAGGATAGGCCAAAGGGCAGTACTCTGTACTGGTAATGATTTCCTGCCACCACAAACCTTAGGTATTGGCGGTGGCTTGGGTGGATGAGGATGTGCGTGTAGGCATCCTTTAGATCCAAGGAGCATAGCCAATCTCCCTGCTGGAGGTAGGGCAGAAGGATTCCAAGGGTAAGCATCTTGAACTTCTCCCTCACGAGGAACTTGTTGAGGTTGCGCAAGTCCAGGATGGGTCGGAGGCCTCCCGTCCTTTTGGTATTAGGAAATACCTGGAATAGAAGCCTTGACCCCTCAGGTGGTGGGGCACCGGTTTCCACAGCCTGTTCCTGAAGAAGACTTGCTAACTCCTGAAGGAGTAAGTCCTTGTGCAGAGGGATTCGTGGAGGCTCTCCCGGGAAATAGGAGGGAGGGACCTGGTGGAAGTGGAGAAGATAGCCGTCTCTCACAACATGAAGCACCCAGGCATCTGATGTGATGTTGGACCACCTGTGGGCAAAGTGAACCAGCCGGCCTCCTGTGCTGGGAGGAACCAGCTGAGGGGGAGAGGCTATGCTGATGAAGTAAAAAAACCCCCACCCTGCTGAGCAGGGGCCGGTGGTGCAGGCTTGGGGGCTTGCTGCCTATGGGACCCGTTACCCCGTCCCTTGGCCTGCTGACCCTGTTGGGGAGCTGCGGAGGCCTGATATTGAGGGTAGTGTTTATAGGCAGCCGCCTTTCTCAGGTAAAAGGGCTTCTTTCCCGAGCCCTTCTTCTTCTGGGAAGGGGCAGAGGTCTTCCTAGAGAGCCTAGTTCTGATGAGAGTCTCCGTCTCGATTTGTGCAGCCTTCTCAGCCATGGGCTTGCCAAAGAGGTTCTCACCTCGGCAGGGGACATCGACCAACTTGTCCTGCACCCAGGGTTCAAGGTCAGACGACTGAAGCCAAGCCTGTCGGCGGGCACCGATGCCGGCTGCGGTCACTCGAGCCGATGCTTCAAAGCCATCATAGGCTGCTCGAGAAATGAATTTGGAGCATTCCCGAATACCAGTTGTCAAGGCTAGGAACCTCCGCAAAGGTTCCTCGGACAGCCCAGCGGAGAATCCGGCTATCTCTTTAGCCAGGTCTCTAAGGTACATGCCCATGTAGAGCTGGTAGGTCTGGACCAGACAAGCAAGCATAGAGCCCTGGAAACACTTCTTACCGAGGCCATCCAGGTTGCGGGCCTCCCTGCCAGGAGGCACCGAGGAGTGCATCTTCTGGCTCTTAAGCCTATGCATGGCCGATTCCACCACCATGGAATGGTGCGGTAGCTGTGCTTTTTGGAAGCCAGGGCTCTTGCGGACTCGATAGATGGAATCGACCCGCTTGCTTAATACCGGCGACGATGCCGGACTCTCCCACATGCGGAAGAGTAGTCGTTCCAGCATGGGAGGAACCGGTACAGTAAAGTGCTCCCTGGCGGGAGAGTCGTACTGAAGGGCGTCGAGCTCTTCGGCTCGAGGCTCCTCCTCGGGATCCGCAGGGAAGGCCAAAGCCTTGGCCATATCCCTGACGAAGTCCGAGAACCGGGCATCCTCCGGAGGGGACTGTTTCCGAGGTTCGGACTCAGGGGAGTCCGAGGGGACACACCGAGTCCGAAAAGAATCAGGTGACTCTTCCTCTTCAGACTCCCAGGCCGACTCCGAGGAGGAATCGGTGGGGTCGGTTCGGGCGGGCGGAGGCGTCGGCCGCCCTGACGCCGAGGGAGTCGGCGTCGACGACCTCGGTCCCGAACGGGAGGCCGAGGGTGACCTCGACCGAGGATCGACTCGAGCCCGCATGGACTCGAGGATCGGCTCGGTCTCCGGGGTCGACTTAGACGTCGACATCCCGGCGGTCGGGGCAGAGGCGCCAGCGAGGCTAGCGATCAGTGCCCGCTGCTGGTCCATGAAGGCAGATAGTCCAAGGCCGTCAACTTGAGTCCGACCTCAGGTGACCCAGCAGCCCCCGACTCGGGCCCCGACGGCGTCGGGCCCGACGTCGGACCCCTCGGAGGCGAGTCCAGGAGGACTACAGGACTTACCCGAGCAGGCAACTCCGATTCCAGACGAGGTCGCTTCGGGAGACGTTCCTTCTCCAAAGACCCGGGACGGCTATCGGGGCTATGCGACCTGGCCCTCGCGGAACCAGGAGCGTCCACCGACGCCGCCCTCGCGGGTTTCGCCTTCCGATGATGATCCCCGGAGGGAGAACCTCTGTCGGAGGAACTCCGGCGATGCTCAGAGCTGGAGCCTCTGGACGCCGAGGCCTCCGACGAGGTCCGGGTACGGGTGGGATCTGCGAAGATTCTTTCCCGCTGATGCCGCCGACTCCGTAAAGCTTTGGAGGACATTTTGCTGCAGGCCCCACAGATCAGTTCCTCGTGATCTGGGCCAAGGCAGCGGAGGCAATTATAGTGTGTGTCAGTGAGTGACATATTTCTGTCACACTGAACACACCTTTTGAAACCACTGGCAGCCATCGGGGGAAAAAGGGCCCCTGCAAGGTCAAAGGACCGGGCTGCCAGCGAAAAACCGAAAACGAAACTGACAAGAAAAATCAGAAAAACCGAAAAATAAGAGAAGGACTCGCTTTGGCGTCGCGAGTCCGGGCAGGAAAGAGACCGGCGTCGAACCGAAGAAAAAAGAGAAATAAATGACGAAAAATCAACTTTTTCTGCGGGGACAAGAAGACCACGTCTGTAGGGCTCCGCGGAAAAAAGAAGACTGGCTAAGATGGCACCCTTGGGCGGGAAGGGGACCGCGCATGCGCGCTGCAATTCCCAAAGGCTTTCTTTGAAAGCTGGGGAAAATTGCTCCGCGAGGGCTCCGTCCGCGCCGACGTCACCCATATGTGAGGACTGACTTCCTGCTTGGTCCTGGAGAACTATGCTATCTCAAGGAACAAGCAGGAATGTAGTCTTCACATATGGTACTCCCCAGCTCCCAGATGAAGTGACCTCAGAACCAGTAGAAGTTTGCTTCGGAGTAGGCATGATGAGGTCAGGAATCCCACATGGATTTCTGGTATCTTCAGTCCGGGACGGAGGGTAGGAGTTGCATCTAAGTCTGAAAGAGGTGCTTGAGTATAGCCTGACCAAACATGGCATCCCGACGGGAGTCCTTGTCCAGACAATAATGGGCAGCAAAGGTATGGACGGAAGACCAGGTTGCTGCTTTGCAGATTTCATCGATGGCTACTAAACGTAGGCTTGCAATCGAGGTGGCCATGGCACGAACATTGTGAGAATCCTGCTTTGCTATAAGCAAATTAAATGCAGTCCACTAACCATCTGGAGAGCGTACGCTTAGAAACAGGTAATCCAAGGTGACTGGGGGGTCAAATGAGATAAACAACTGCGAGGCTTTACGAAGATTTTGAGTCCTTCGGAGAAAGAAAGCCAAGGCACGTTTGCAGTCAAGAGTGTCCAGAGTTGCTTCTTCTCTAGACACATGCAGTTTAGAAAAGAAAACTGGAAGGTAAATTGACTGGTTTAGATGGAAGGGAGATACCACCTTTGGCATAAAGTGTGGGTGAGTCTGAAGGACTACTTTGTTATGGTGGAGCGGGTTATAGGGAGGATCCGCCACCAAAGCCTGAAACTCACTAATGCATCTAGCTGAAGTGAGGTCAATTAGGAAGATTACCTTCCAAGAGAGGAACTTAAGTGAGGTTGTGGCTAATGGTTCAAAGGGCGGCTTGAGAAGCTGTGCTAGAACAACGTTGAGGTCCCAAGCTACCGGAGGTGGCTTAATGGGTGGTTTGAACAGCAGAAGACCTATCATGGAATGCGCTACTAGCGGTTGTGTGGAGGAGGGCTGTCTATCAAGTAGATGGTGAAAAGCCGCAATGGCACTAAGGTGGACTCTCACCGAATTTGTTTTTAAACCTGTTGAGGAGAGGTGGAGGAGATATTGGAGGAGTGACTCCACTGGAGCAAAAAAGGGATGGCTATCTTTCTGGGAACACCAGACAGAGAATCTACGCCCCTTAAAAGCATATGAACTTCTGGTGGAGGGCTTTCTAGAAGCCAAAAGGATCTCCTTTACCTCTTCAATAAGGTTAAATGTGAGGCGGAGAGACCGTGGACTAGGATGGAGTAGTGAGCCGTTGTCCTGGGAGAGGAGATCCGATGCATATCCCAATAGTAGAGGATCTCTGAGTCAGAAGTAGTAGCTGCAGAAACCATGGTTGCCGTGGCCAGTGAGGGGCTATGAGAATCATGGGGCCCTTGTTGGACTGAAACTCAAAAATCATTTTGGGAATGAGGTGTATAGGAGGGAATGCATAAAGCAGACCCTGACCCCCGTGTAGGTGGAAGGCATCCACTTGTTGGTAGGAGGATATCTGAGTTCTTGTGCAGAAGCAGGGAAACGTGGCATTTTGCGGAGTTGCAAACAGATTTATGTCTGGAGTTCCCCAGGTCTGGAAGCTATAGGACGTTGTGTCTGGATGGAGAGAAGTAGGGAAGAAGGATGCGACTTAGTCTATCTGCCAAGACATTGAACTTCCTGAGGAGGTAACACCACTTGGAGCTGTATTTGATGAGCAATGGCAAAGGACCAGAGGCGTATCACCTCCTCGCAGAGAGCCCAAGAACCTGTTCCTCCCTACTTGTTCACAAAGAACATGGCAACCTGATTGCCCGTCCTGACTAGTAGTGTTCTGAAGTAGTGTTGAAACACCTGGAGGGCATTTGAGATAGCACGAAGTTCTAGGAGATTGATCTGGAGTTGTGTCTCTTGTGTTGTCCAGGGCCCCTGTGAATTAGATTGCCCAGATGGGCTCCCCAACCCAGTTTAGAGGCATCTGTCATCAGGGTGCATTGATCTGGAGGCATCTGAAAAGGTAACCCTACGAGAAGGTTTTTTGGAGACCACCACCACTGAAGGGATGTGGTTAGACAGGCAGCGACTTGGATTCTGTCCCGGAGACAGCCCGAGGCCTGCTTCCACTGGGCTGTCCACATATGTCGTTCCATATGCCCAACTACATGTACTGTGGAGGACATGTGCCCAAGGAGCTGCAGCATCTCTTGGGCTGCAGGGTCTCGTAGGAGCATTTGGAACGCTAGTTCGACTAGACGGGCACAAAGGTGCTGGGGCAGAAACACCCTGGACTGTTAGGTGTCTAGTAGGCTCTGATAAACTCTGAATTGGAGAGAGTAGGGATTTTGGGAAGTTTATGATAAATCCCAAGCGTTGCAGTACTGTGATGGTACGATGCAAGGAAAGAAGTACTCTTGGGAGATGTCTGCTTTTATGAGCCAGTCGTCTAAGTAAGGGAAGACAAATAACCCCAAAGTTCTTAGATAGTTCTTAGTTTGGAGTGGAGGAGTAGCCTAATGGTGAAGATCACTGGCTTGGGAACCCAGAGATCAGGGTTCGATTCCCACTATCATTCCTTGTGGCCTTGGGCAAGTCACTTAACCCTCCATTGATAACTTGAATTTTTCTGAGGCAATGTCCCTGTTTAATGTATACTACCAAGTTTAAGTTTCAATGTAAACTGCTTTGATTGAAATGATAAAGTGGTATATAAAACCTGTTAAATAAATAAAATAAATAAAAAATATGCGGCCACGACCACCATGCATTTTGTGAAGACTCTTGGGGCAGAGGTGGGTCCAAACGGAAGGACTCTGTATTGCTAATGTTTTCCATGAAAGGTGACAAATAGATATTTCCTGTGTCCTGGATGGATGAGGAGATGTGTGTATGCTTCTTTTAGATCTAGAGAACAGAGTCAGGACCCGCGAGAGATCATCTTGAATTTTTCATGGACAAGAAACTTGTTGAAGTTTCTAAGGTCCAGAATGGGCCTGTACCCTCCGGTTTTCTTCGGAATGAGAAAGTAGGAAGAGTAGAAGCACACTATCTGTTGGAATTGTGGGACATCTTCTATGCACCCTGAGAGAGAAGAAAGGACACCTCGTTCTGTAGGAGAGCAGTAAGTGGGGGATGAGTTTGATATTCCCTGTTAAAATGTTAAAGTTCAAAATACTCATGACAACCTTTAAACTTCTTAACAACATAGCACATCCATCCTGTCAACACTCATTCACACCCCCCCAGAAACAAGAGCTAGAAGAGAAAATGCACTACACTTCCTTGAGGTCCCCAATGCATTTCGGAAAACAAAGCAGTCCATGAGCTCCAGGGCCTTCACATTCACTGCCCCCACCCTCTGGAACTCCCCCTACCACTATCAATCCGCTCAATTAAGGACCTCCAAATGTTCAGAAAATCTCTCAAAACATACCTCTTCACTGCACACTATGGAATAAAAACCACCCCAAATTCACAAACTAACCTACATAACACAATGGTGACCCATAGACTCCCCAACCCACACAGAAATAATTCATATATCCCACCCAAGCAACATCTGTACATACCAGCTTGTACATAGCTATAATTATGTTAAGTTTCTGACTGTATAAAATTCTATGTAAATAATTCTCAAACTTTTTTATGTAACTTTTGGTAAAGTATAACAAATAAAATAAATAAATAAATAAATAAATAAAGTGGAGGCGGCAGAGTTTGAAGATGTAGTCTATACCCTTCCTGGACTATGGCAAGTGTCCACTTCTCTGAAGTGTTGAGGTACTTGTGGGTGTAGTGACACAGTTTGCCTACTATGTGGAGGAGGTGGGGGTCCTCCAGAGGCAGGGTGGCAATGTTCTTTAGGAAAGAGTCAAAAACCAGGTACAGACTGTGGCTGCCGAGCTGGTTGAGATTTAGCCACCTGTGACTTCTTTTGTTGCTTAGGAGACTGCTGCCTCTTCTGTGGGGCCCGACCCTGGTGTTGAGATGCAGGAGGATAAGAAGAGAAGAATCTCTTATTATTTATTTTATTTATTTATTTATTTAACCTGACTTTTATACCACCTTATCCTGAAATCAAAGTGGTTTACATTGTAATACAACTTAAAACTGGATACAATGGTTAGTATGAAGGGAGCTTAACAGGGTGAAAACTATTTACAATTTGTTTGATTTATTTACAGTTGGTTCATGCTATTTATAAATTGGGTGGGGATATCAGAAAGGCATTCTATTTGTCCTAAGGATTTTAGGCCGAGGACAGCGGTGTGGTTGCTGGGATATTGTAGAAAGATTTCCTTGCAGGTGTCTTTTTCCTAGCAGGGTCAGCTGCTACTCTGGGTAGTCTCTTTAGAGTAGTATTTTCTGACTCTAATTGAGAGGCCTTATCTTGCAAGTTTTTGCAAAAGAGGTTTTTCCCTGTGCAAGGTATGTTGCCGAGCTTATCTTGAACCCACTGTTTAAGGTCTGAGGCCTGAAGCTATGCAATTCAATGTGCATCAATGCATACTGCTGAGGCCCTGCTTGTGCATTCAAAAGCATCAAAGGTAGCTCTATTGACAAACATTGATACATTTTGGTTATGCATAACTAGGGTGAGAAAATCTGCCCTCCTGTCATCTGGGAGGAGAGGTACAAAGGCCTCTAGATCCCTGGAGAACTCTTTCAGGAACATTCTCATGTAGAGGACATAGGAATTAATTCTAGCTGAGAGCACTGATGCTTGCAGCATCAAAGCCCAAAGGCATTGAGAGTTCTCGATTCTCTCCCTGGAGGATTAGAGGAGCGAGTCTTCAAACGTTTGATATGGTGCATCGCCAATTCCACCACCATGGAGTTGTAGGGAAGCTATGGCTTTTGGAAGCCAGGACACTCCGGTACACAATACATAGTATCGAGACATTGACTTTGAGGTGAGACCGTGAGAGGCGTCTCCCACATGCGGTGCACCGGTAAGGTGGCTGTCTCCGAGTGCTGTTGAGTATTGGAGGATCTCTAATTCCTCCGCCCTTGGTTCCTTCTCTGATGTTACTGTGATAGAGACACCCTTGGCTAGGTCTCGACTGAATTCCTGGAAGGACATGTTGAGGTGGCGAAGGGTCCGAATGTAGGTCCGGGGCCCCCAGGAATTGAGTGACTCTGCATCCGAAATGGGGGAAATCGGAGGACTCGAAGTATCGATGTGCACGGTGTTCGCCGGAAGCTAGATGCCCGTATCGATGCTCTGAGTTATCGGCATTGGTGTGCCGCTTGGGTTTGGCACTAGTATCTGTAAGAGTTTCAAGGAAAGGCATGGGTGGGAGCAATGTCGATGTCATCTGCAGCAACCCTGATGCTGTGCCCGGAACCAGTCTCTTTGTCAGTAACGCAAGCGGTATCAACGGGGTAGTGCCCGTAGCCAAGGGCTTTATTGGTACCAAGGCTGTGAGGAGGGCTGCCAAGCTGCGCTCGATGGCCAGTATGTGCTGGTCTATCAAGGTTGTCGATGCTTGTGTATCAGTGACAGGTATTTGTGCTACTGTCCTACAGTATGGCACCAGTAGCTCTCCAGAGGTCGAGGACTCGGAAGCATCCTGTGGCTCCTCGATGGCTTTGGAGGACAGGGCTTCCCACCAGGGCTATTTAGCAGGTCAATCTGTGTCCAAGGCAACAACCGAGGGATCTCGATGCTTTGAGCGAGATCTTCCCCTGGATGTGCCATCAGACTCTGATGCGGCCTTATGCTTGGACTTCAAAGATATCTGAGATCCATGAGAGGATGATGAGGCCCTCGATGAAGTGGATGCCATCAATACCGCATCCGAAGTGAAGAGTACTCCAAATTTAGAAGCCTCTCCGTGTTATTTTCTGAAAGAGGGAACAGTCTTTTGGCTGGTAGTCTGGGTCAAGGCATTTTAGACACCAGTCATGTGTGTCAGTTGCAAAAATGGTGCTAGCACAATTAGAACATTTTTGGAAACCACTAGTTGGTTTCTCCATACCTTCGAGTGTGAAGAATATGGTAGGCTTAAGGCCTAAAAATGGCATGGACACCTAAGTAGTTTTTTTTTTGGGGGGGGGGGGGGTTGAGAGAAAATAAAGTAAGAAGTAAAAGAAAATAATAAGGGAATCAGCGATGTCCTGGACGGTGCCGGTGTCGATGGGAAGGCAGAGGTGCTATCCACCAAAAAAGGTTTTTCTGAAGTGACAGGTTTGCTTCCTGCTGACTCCACAGAAAACGAAGAACTGAAGAGAGGGAGTTGGGAAGGCGGGAAGGCAGTCACGCAGGCGCAGTGGAGCGCTCCTGATAGCATTCCAAATGGATGCTGGAGAGCGTTCCCGCGTGGGTTCCTTCAATACAGACATCACCCATATGTGAAGACTTCATTCCTGCTTGTTCCTGGAGATTAAGATGACCTCTTAGGGGTTCTTTCTTGTGTCATCTCGCTATAACCCAGCATTCTCAGCTGAAGGTGAGGTCACTAAAGCCTATTACCAAGGGAACCAATGTCTTCTAAAGAAAGAACAATCCATTCTTGTACTGATGAAAACATATTAGTGGATTTCTTCCATCACAATGCTCATTTCTCAAAATTACTAGAACACACGGACTGAGATGATAGGGTGGGCTGATGTTCACAGAAATGGCCAGAAACCTGTAGGGCTAAATTCAGTTGCATTATGCCCGGATAAAGTTAACAGTTTTTTTTAAAATCAGATATTTAAAAAGATAAGTCATTGCTGCTGAATACAGCTAGATTAAGCTATCCAGATAATTCTATCTCTAGATATCTCCAGCCTGCTATATCTGCAACTTACTTATCTGGATAACATGAACTGGACAGCAGCTGAATATCGCCACTATCTGGCTCACGTATAAATCTGCTCCACCACATCTCCAACTCCTCTTCATTTTAAATGGATTTAAGTTGGCTGGACATAAAGATGGAAGGTAATTTTATAACAGGTTGCCTGGATTGGGAAATTAAGTAGGTACCCATGTTGAGGCTATGTTATAATGACATATAGACACCTATGTGCCCTTATAACATACCATCTCAAAACTGCAC
The DNA here is from genome assembly GCA_033557465.1 of Ichthyophis bannanicus. Lineage (NCBI taxonomy): Eukaryota > Metazoa > Chordata > Amphibia > Gymnophiona > Ichthyophiidae > Ichthyophis > Ichthyophis bannanicus. Next base: position 866,912,954 of record CM066035.1, on the reverse strand, counting down.
AAAACTATTGTTACAATGTGGCCATGTATAGTTACACGAGCTTGGAAGCAAGTATAAATGTACATGACTGAGGTATACACATAGGTGTGTAATTTATAAGCTACTTGTGTACTTCATAGCTTTGCCCAATCTCTGCCCAAATTTCTTCCCCAAACATGTATACACTTGGGTCATTTTTACAAGTATGCACCTCCCCGACATATAAAATTACGCCACATGTACAAATATGTGCTAAGAGGTATGTAAAGGCATAAATGCAGGAAAAATCATTTATAAGATAATCCCCTCACTGGCCCAGGAAATTTAAAAATCAAACATCTATCCAGTTAACTCCTGAAATTAACCAGATACATGCTTTGGAATATCAAGCCTCCTGGGGATCTGCTGCTTTCATTGATATTCACTGTGGCCTTGTCGCTAACTTCCATAACTTCAGACTGTAAGCGATTTCAGGAAGAGACGACTTATACCAATATAGAAATTTAAGGGTACTAAATAAAATGTCCAAACAAATGCCTGAGATGGCATCTGCTCAGCAATGATGTGAGAAGCTGACATAACCCTTACCTTATCACAAACAAATAATTGCTCTAGAGGGATTAGTTTGAATGAGTTGGAAGTCTTTCAAACAAAATCTTGCTACAATGTAGATAATGTTGATCTCTATCAACACCCAGTTTTAGATTGTGCTCTCTCCCCTTTGGAAGCTATGGGTTATATCCCAAAGCTCTTAGGACCCCATAATATCCTAGTCTCTTCTTGCCAACATTCAGCACGACAAATGCTAACTTATAATGAACACAGCAGTCAGCTCTCTGTAAACCACCCTTCCATATGCATGTCTGCATTAATTTTATTCAAGATGTTATCAAAATATAAATTAACATGATATAAATCCTATGCAATAACGGTTTCTAGCCTGGTCGCAGAGAAAAATAGGAGTAATCAGATCCCATAGGTCAAAAGACAAAGGCAGGGAAAGACAAAAAAGTATATTCTAACATAACAGCCTTACGATTTGGGCCCCAATGCTTGAAGCTGCGCTATCCTTTAGTGCAATGGCTTACTCTTGATTTTCCCATCTAAGCTTACTCCTGATGTAGTAAAAGATTTTGATGTGGGAAACTGAGCTGTAAAACCACTGCCCTAAAGAATAGCAAAGTGGGATGCAAAAATGCATGCAAAATGCTGAACAAATTGCTCCCAATGTTAAAAAAAAACTGCGCTAAAATCCAACAAGGTTGTTTATACTTCTCCTTGCACTGAATTTCTATGCCATCTCAGGGCTGGAATAAAGATGCTGGAGAGAAAGGGGGTGATCCGAGGAGAAGTGCGGCACTTCGCCTTAGATCACCCCAAGAGCCCTGTTGGACCAAGTGAACCCCAGAATCCCCACCCACCTCTAGAAGTTGGGAGGCAGGAACGATGCCCACTCACTCCTACCTCTGGCACTGCCATATTCCAAAATAGTGCCTGATGCCTAATTTATTTTTATTTATTTTATACACATTTATATACCGCATCTTCCAAAGTTCAGGTGCGGTTCACAGTGAACAATAATTAACAAAGCAAGTTTGTTTTACAGGGAACGTCATATTATAACAGAACATATTTACAAGGAACATCATATTATATATAGAATATACAGTCTAAACAATGTGAGATAATACAGAACAGAATAAACTATATACAATTTTATATATGTATATATATACATGGAAGTGAAAGGTCATAAGCTGTGAGGTCATCATGAGTGTGTGCTATCTGTGTGGGTTAAAGGGTTTTGCTTGAAGCTGACAGATACCTGTTTTTTTTTTTTTTAAAGTAGTTTTTATTCAGTTTTAACATGTAAAATAACAATACAAACATTCGTGATATAGCAGGATACAAGCAAATGTTATTGATCAGAAGAGCAAAAGAATATAATAATTTGAACATGACAGTACAATAACGTTAACAAGAACTAGTATCAGTCCATGCCAGCACGCCACCCTCCCTCTCTCCGTTCAACGCAGGTACAGCAGAGACCCCTCCACAAGGCAGCCTCCAGCAATCACTTTCATCAAACATAATTTTGTAAAGCTGACCATTTCTTACTGAGTTTACCAGACCATGGGTTTTTAGCTATATAGATCTCTTCGTAGGTCTTATGTAGGATTAAGAGACTCCACCAATGCTCGAAACAAGCTTTGTCGAGATTCTTCCAGTGTATTAGAACTATTTTAAGCGCTATCCCGAGCATTAAGTCCAGCAATTTACTATCCCATTTCATCAGAGTAGGTTCCAGAGCTATGGATTTATATATCACTATCCGATAAGTGATAGGAGTTTGTAAGTTGAGGATCTGTGATATGCGTTCCCAAACTCTGTTCCAGTATATGTCCAGGGATTTACAATGGAACAACATGTGTGCCAGTGTCCCAATTTCCATGTTGCAGGACCAACATCGATTTCCCTCCTGTAGTGTCCATTTTATTTTCTTAGCCGGTGTAATATGCGCTCGATGTGCTATAAAGTACATAGATTGTGTGAGAGACGCTGCTCTCGTGGCACGTATTTGAGTTCCCCAAAAAGTGTCCCAATTGTCCGGAGGTAGATCTTGACCGGTTTCAGTAGCCCACACCGACTGTATCTTAGAACATGTCTTGTCACTGTTGGATCGGAGAATCGCTACGCATCTCGAAATAGCTTTGGCATCCGTTTGTAATTCTTGTAATTTCTGTCGCAGAGGCCATCCTGCACGCATCAAGACAGGTGACACACCCGCTTTGCTCATACAGTAGCGGAGCTGACACCATTGGAAGTAGCATGTATTAGGCAATCGGAATTCCGTTCTTAATCTGTCAAAGGTTTTAAATGCATTTCCATTGATCAGTTGTCCAATGGTGATAAGATCATGTTCCACCCATGTTTTCCATAAGACAGGCTTTCCTCCGATGATAAGGCGCGGGTTCAACCATATGGGCATATCTGCGGCGAAGTCATCCCCTCCATCGATACATGATGCCAACAGTCGACAGGCATGCTGTGTTTCTCGGATGATAGCATTAGGTGGTGTAGTCTGGTCTACGACTGTGCCTATCAGCAGCCATGTGGGTAGGGGGGAATGTAGGGCCCGCTCCACACTCAGCCATCTAGGTCCTTTATCCGTGTCGTCAGAGTCGATCCATTGAGCACCCTGCTTTAAAAGAGAGGCAGTGTGCAGCCAGCCGAGATCTGGGAAATGGACACCTCCTTGTGCATTAGGTAGTTTCAGTTTCCAGGCTGCAATTCGAGGTACTCGGTTATTCCATAGAAAGGCTATCAGTTGACTATTCATTTTCTTGTAGAAGGCTGGCGGGAAACGTAAGGGTATCATGCTTAAGATATAGCTGAGTTTTGGTACCAACATCATTTTTATCGTTTCTAGCCTGCCCCACCAGCTCAAATGAAGGGGGGTCCACTTGGAGATGTTATCATGTATAATTTCTTGACACATCTTAGTGTTGATTGCGACAGTCTCTTCCAAGGTGGTACCATAGGTCACGCCCAGGTATCTAAAGGATGACTTCTCATATTGGAAAGGGTATCCATGCATCATTTCTTCGTTGACCTGTTCATTCAGGGGAATAATTGTTGTTTTATTCAGATTTACTTTGTATCCGGATATCGCTGAGTATGCATCTATGAGTTGCAGTGTTTCAGGAAGGTCTGAGGGTTGTAGGAAGATGAGCAGATCATCGGCATATGCTGACAATTTACAGGGACCATCTGCTAACTCAATTCCTTTTATGTTGTCCTTTTGTCGGAGCGCTATTAATAAGGGTTCCAGGGCTAAATTAAAAAGCATCGGTGACAGGGGGCAACCCTGTCTGGTCCCTCTTTGCAACTGAAAAGGGGCTGAAAGGTGTGAGTTGACCGCTATGCGAGCTGTGGGTTTGGTATACAACAATTCAACACGTTTTAGGAACTTTTCTCCTATCCCAAACCACCGTAGGGAACGAAATAGAAAGGACCATTCCAGTCGATCGAAGGCTTTTTCGGCATCCAATGCTAGCCCTATCAGGGGCTCGGCTTTGGTCTTGGCAGAGGCCAGTACGTGTGCCAATAATCTTCCATTATCTGTAGTGGATCTGTTTTGTATAAATCCACATTGATCCTCATGTATCAAATCCTTTAAGATCCGTCCTAATCGGTTAGCAAGCACTTTAGCATAGATTTTATAATCAGAGTTTAGGAGAGAGATGGGTCTGTAATTCTCTATCTTTTGCGTATCCCTGCCCGGTTTCGGGTGAATTACTACCACAGCCTCTGCCAGGGCACCAATCTCTGGAGATTCATCTTGCAGGCCACTGTAGTAGATCTGTAGCATGGGAGCCAATGGAATGCAATATTTAGTATAGAATTCCAGTGGGATACCATCTGGACCGGCGGCTTTGCCACGAGCCATCTGTTTAATCGCATCTTGTATTTCAGTTACTGAGATCTCTTGTTCCAGCGTTCGACTCTGATGACTGGTTAATGTGGGTCCTACTATCTTGGAAACAAAATCCTCAAAGGCTCTGTCACTACATTGGGTATCTGAGCGATATAGTTCCTCATAGAATTCTTTGCAGCGGTCTAGAATTTTGTCAGATCTCAGGAGAAGACCCCCGGAATTGTCTTGCAACGCCGCTATAGCAGTCCTGTTGGCTTTTGGTCTGAGCTGTCGAGCTAAAAGGGATCCAGAGCGGTTGCTTTCATAGTAGTATATACTACGTTGTAGCTGGATACTACTCAGCGCTTCCTTGTTGAGGAGAGCATTATATTGATAGCGCAATTTTTGGAGTCTAATCAGTATCATTGAGTCAGCTCTTTTGGCTAGTAACCTTTCCCCAGCTTTTATTTGAAGTTCCAAGTCATCTTTTTCTTTTTTCCTGGCTTTACACCGTCTAATGGTGTAGGCGGTAATATGAGCTCGCATGGTCGCTTTAAAACCTTCCCACCAGCTCCAGATGGAGGTATCAGTGGGTGTATTATATGTAAAATAGGTCTCAATTTCCCCTGACAGCAGCTGTACAAAGGAGTCATCTGCTAGTAGGGATTTATCAAATGTCCATCTTGGCGGAACATGCTGTATAGCGTTAGTATTCAACACTAGGGAGACAGCGGCGTGATCCGATACCGTTGTAGCATATATCTCTGCGGACAACACTTGGGGCATCAGCTCTGTGGACAGTAGGAAGAAATCGATCCTTGTTTGGGTATTATGTGGGATGGAATAAAATGTGTAGTCTCTTTCTTGGGGATGAAGTAGGCGCCATGGGTCTACCAAGTGTAGCTCTGTTATGATGCCTTTAAGAATCGCTTGCGATTTGACTTTGTCTACAGCCCGATAGGGAGTGCGATCTAACAGTGGATCCAAGATGACATTGAAATCGCCCCCTAGTATGATATTGGTGTGAGCTGCGGCTGGTAACTTCTTTAGCTATCAGTTTGAAGAAGTTAGGGTCATCGAGGTTGGGCGCGTAGATATTGAAGAATGTGTAAAGCTGTTGATTTATTTTCATCGTCACTCTGGCCCATCGACCTAGTGGATCAATCTGTGTGTCGGTAATGGCGGATTGTAGGAATTTGCGCACTAATATTATTACCCCCCCTTTGCGTTGAGTGGCAGAGGCCGAGGCCGCCACCAGGAAATATTTAGAGGTTACTTTTTGCGATTCAGTATCTGATAAATGTGTCTCTTGTAAGAGGGCAATATCTGCTTTTTTCTGCTGGCAGTACGCTAAAATCTTCTTCCGCTTGACAGGGCCAGTAATACCTTTAACATTTAACGACAGCACTAAAAGATCACTAGACATCAGCGTTAGAATAAGCTGTCTTATAGGTGAAAGCTATCCTATGGATAGGCCTGCCGCGCACCCGCATTTTGCATATGTGTGGAGGGTTTTGTACTGGACTGGACTGACACAAACAACTGCATAACTAGCAAACATTGTATCACTAAGGTGAACACAATCCACTGAAACAGTAACCAACCCCGACCTCCCGTTGCCACCCCTACATTTCAAGCAGAAATATCTGGCTAATTAAAATTATTTAGAACAACAGAGATACAATCAATGAGGCGTTTAACAAGGCCTAAGGCGTTCTAAAATTTGTGAGAACGCACGGCCGCACCCCCTGAGTATATGCTGAATTCTCTATACTGCATGAGAAATCAGTATATTAGCCTCAGGTTTCCATACCGCATTTTCTTGTAGGAAAGTTTTCAGTTTTTCAGCTTCAACGAAATTCCTCGTTTCATTATGCAGCGTGACCCGCATGGTTCCTGGGTAGTATAGCCCGTATCTCGCCTGTGCACTTTGTAGCATGGGTCTACAGGCCAGCAGCGCTTTCCTCCGATCTACCGTTTGCTTGCTCAAATCCGGATAGAGTGCCACTTTGTGTCCCTGGATTTGCAGTGATCCGGCCTTCCGTGCTGCTTGAAAGATCTGTAGGACCTGTGGGTATCTCAGCACCTTCATTATGAGTGGGCGCGGGTAGCGTGTGTTGTCAGCTTTGTGTGTTGGGATTCGATGGGCCCGTTCTAGTTCAAAAGGCCTAGCAAAGACAAGCTGCAGCATCTCCGGTATGACTTTTTCCAGTAATCCAATCGGATCGGTACCCTCAGCGCCTTCAGGGACTCCAACAAGGCGGATATTATTTCTACGGGCATGGTTATTTTGATCTTCAATCAGATTTTCTATGTGCCGGACTCGTTTGACCAAAGGGCCCAGCTGTTCCAATGCAACGCCATGCTTCTGGGTTTGCAATTCAACTGCATTAAGTCGAGTGGTGATGGTGAGGAGTTTCTCTTTTACCTCTAGCAAGTCTTCTTGAATCATGTTCAGAGAACTAGAATTGGCTGCAATCATTTCTTTAACACATTTCAATTCCTGGAGCACTTCACGTAGGCCACCGGCAGTCACTCCCTCCTTCTCTCCCGCAGCCATTTTCTGCGGGGAGCCCACTTCGGGTTTAGATCGTTTCGCTGCTGAGCCGGAGCCCTGTGGAAATTCCAGTCGGGCAGGCTTCAGGGACGCCATCCAGCTGTATTGCGGTGTTATTGATGTAGGTAGGGGGTATAAACTTCAATATAATACCGGGATATATTCAGGATTCTTGGGCAGCAACGGGAGCAAAAATTCAAGCGTCCATTCTGTTCAGTGGCTAGCTCCGCCCCCCGACAGGTACCTGTTTAACCTTTGTCTAAAGCAGGTGATGAGTTATCTATGTTATAGTGTTTGGTGAACAGATAAGTTTTCAATTTTTTGCGGAGTTCCATGATCTCCGTTAGTGTTTGTAGCTCCTCTGGGAGGGAATTCCAGATAGTTGGGGCTATGTGGGAAAAGGCTCTGCTATTTGTTGATTTATGGGCTTTTGTATAATCTTTCGGGATCTTTAATCTGTTCAATTCTCCTTTTCTGTGTGTAGGCTTAGATGGTTCTTTGTGTATTAAGTTACATAGCATAGTCGGGGCCATATCATATAAGGCCTTGAATGAAGTTATTATTGTTTTGTAAATTATTCTGCTTTGAATTGGTAGCCAATGGAGGGAGGCTAGTATTGGTGATATGTGTTGGAGTGAGTTAATTTTCAATATGATTCTGGCCGCTGCATTTTGCGTTAATTGCAATCGTTTGATGTTTTGTTTTGATATGCCTATTAGAATTAGATTGGCAAAGTCAAAATGTGGAGTTATGGTGGCCTGGATTATGTTGATAAAGTCTTGTGTAAATACTAGCGTACAAAGTTATTTGAGGGTGCACTGGCAGTAAACATTTTTTTTTTGGCGTGTTTGATACAACACTGTGCACTCAAGCATATTGCAGCGTTCTAACATACCACTTACTGCACATAGACCTTGGTATCAAAATGTCTGCTCAAATCAGAAGACAAAATCAGTGGGCATCTGATATGGTACTTTTATGTACTGAATAAAATAACCCGGACTTTCTTACATGATGACAGTTCAAAATTCAGAGCAGTGCTTAGTAGAACAGCAAGTGCAAAACATACTGAGCAGACCATTCCTTCTTAGAATATGTTCCCGATTCAGACCAAATTTCCAACTCGCCTGATCCATATGGAGGCTTGGGAAATCCTACTCTGACAAGACAAGAGAGCACATTCTAGGCTCAAGAGGAGCCAATGCTGTACCTGGAGCCGCTGTGTATCCCAAATTCAGGGGATCTGTAAATTTAATTATAATCTCTTATCAAGAGCTTGGTTATAGATATTCTTTTTATTATTTCCAGCCCAACAGAATGCTGGAAAGCAAATATATACAGTATAAGGGGTCTAAAATATCGGCCTATCAGTTCATGTCCATCTGTCTGGGGGCAAAATAGTTGCAAAATTTAATCAAATTTGGCATGGGGGAATAACAAAGGAAAACACATAATGCGTTTGAAAATGGGCCAGATAAAGACTGGGGATTCATGGAAACTGAAGTCTCACAAAAATGGCCCAGTGCATTTCTGCGGGAAAGCACAGTTACTTACCTGTAACAGGTGATCTCTGGGAACAGCAGGAATTAGTCCTCACATATGGGTACGTCGGAACAGACGGAGCCTGCGCGGGAAAGCTCCCCAGCTTCCCAGAAAGGAAGCTTTTGGGGCCTCCCACAGCGCATGCGCGCTGTCTTCCCGCCTTCCTGACCAACTCTCTTCAGTTCGAGTTTAAAGCTGAGACAATAGAGAGAGGAAAGGAAAGAGAGATACAACTCCTAGGGGAGGTGGGTGGGTTGTGAGGACTAATTCCTGCTGTTCCCAGAGATCACCTGTTACAGGTAAGTAACTGTGCTATCTCCAGGAACAAGCAGGAATGAATCCTCACATATGGGGACTCCCTAGCTAAGATGCCGGGGAGATCCCCCTGCAAGAATTCCTCATCTTCCCATGGATCTCAGGCATCCACTCAGGGAAGATGGGCAGGAGTTGTTTAAGAATGGAACAGGTGTCTGAGGACAGCCTGACCAAACAAGGCATCCCGGCGGGAGTCCTTGTCCAAGCAGTAATGGGCTGTGAAGGTATGAACCGAGGCCCAAGTGGCTGCTCGACAGATCTGATCGATGGATACAGAATGAAGATGAGCCATAGATGTGGCCATGGCTCTCACATTGTGAGCTGTGACATGGCCTTCCAGAGAAAGGTTCTTACTCTGGTAAGCAAAAGAAATACACTGAGCAATCCAACTGGACAGTGTTCTTTTTGAGACTGGAAGTCCTAAATGAGCAGGATCAAAAGCAACAAAAAGTTGAGAAGACTTTCGATGTTGCTGTGTCCTGTGGAGGTAAAAGGCAAGAGCTCTTTTACAGTCTACAGTATGAAGGTTCCTCTCCGCATTTGATGCATGAGGAGCTGGAAAAAAACAGGTAAATATACCTCTTGATTAAGATGAAAAGGTGAGACCACTTTAGGCATAAAGTGGGGATTTGTCCTAAGGACTACCTTATCATGATGGAACCTTGTATAAGGTGGATTAGCCACTAAAGCCTGCAGTTCACTGATGCGACGAGCAGAAGTGATTGCAATAAGGAAAATGACATTCCAGGAAAGAAATTTCAAGGAGGTAGTGGCTAAGGGTTCAAAGGGCGGCTTCATAAGCTGACCAAGAACTACGTTTAAGTCCCATGCCACTGGAGGAGGCCGAATGGGAGGTTTAGTTAAAGTTAGACCTCTCATGAATCTTGCAATAAGAGGATGAGAGGAAACAGATTGTCCATTGATAGGCTGAAGAGATGCTGCAATAGCACTCAAATGGACTCTAACCGAATTGGTTTTAAGTCCTGCATTGGAAAGATGCAGGAGATATTCAAGTAAAGAAGTTAAAGGTAGTGCTAGAGGGTTAAGACCTTTGTTAGCACACCAAATTGAAAATCTTTTCCATTTAAAAGCATAAGAACGTCTGGTGGAAGGTTTCCTCGATGCATGGAGGACATCCTTCACCTGTTGAGAAAGATTCAAGTCTTGAAGGTCTAGGCCTTCAGTAACCAAGCTCTGAGGTGAAGGGACTTGGGGTTTGGGTGCCACAAAATCCCCTCCTCTTGAGACAGAAGGTCTGGAGCAGCTCCCAGATCCAGGGATGGTGTCTGGGAGAGATGCAGAAGTAGAGGGTACCACACTTGGCGTGGCCAGCGTGGAGCTATGAGGATCATGGATCCTTGATCCCTCTGAAGTTTGAATAGAGTCTTGGGAATCAAGGGAATGGGTGGAAAGGCATATAGGAAGGCCTGACCCCAATGAAGGAGGAAGGCATCCTTGGCCTGAGCTCCCTGACACGGAATCCTGGAACAGAACCGGGGAAGTTTGGCATTGTACGGACTTGCAAAGAGGTCTATGTCCGGGGTCCCCCATTCTTGAAAGAGTCTGAGTACCTGATCCATGTTCAGGGACCATTCGTGTGGCAGCAGGACTCGACTGAGTCTGTCTGCCCAAGAGTTTTGGATTCCTGGGAGGTACACTGCCAGGAGATGGATCCGATGCTCTCTGGCGAAGGCCCACAGTTTTAGAGCTTCGTTGCAAAGCGACAGAGAGCCAGTCCCTCCTTGCTTGTTTATGTAGAACATGGCTACTTGATTGTCGGTATGAACAAGTACTGTCATGTTGATGAGGAGGGTATGAAAGACCTTGAGAGCAAGGAAAATTGCTCGCAGCTCCAAAAGGTTGATATGAAGGGTGGTCTCCTGTGGAGACCAAATGCCCTGAGTGGAGAGGTCTTGGAGATGATCTCCCCAACCTGTTTGGGAGGCATCTGTAGTGAGAGTTGCTTGGGGTAACAAAGGTTGGAAGGGGGCCCCCAACAACAGATTTTGAGTGGATATCCACCATTGGAGAGACCAAAAAAGACGTTTTGAGGTTGCTATTTGGTCTGAGAGAGCTCCTGATGCTTGGGTCCACTGTGTGGACAAGGTCCATTGAGCTGCTCTCATATGTAGGCGAGCATAAGGCACTACATGAACCGTGGATGCCATGTGACCTAGCAGTTGTAGCATCTCTCTGGCAGTCAAGTGGCTTCTGGACTGAATTTGAGAGGCCAAGTGCACTAGACGGTTTCAACGGGCCTGAGGAAGATAGGCCCTTGCAGTGGTAGTATCTAGCCAAGCCCCGATGAACTCTAGGGATTGAGTAGGGGTGAGTTGAGACTTTGGCAGATTGATGACAAGTCCCAGATACTGCAATATGCGTCTGGTGTGGTCCAGGGAAGTCTGAGTCTCGGACTGAGATGGAGCTCGAATGAGCAAGTCGTCGAGGTACGGGAAGACAAAGATTCCCAGAGTGCGTAGAAATGCAGCTACTATTGCCATGCATTTGGTAAATACCCTTGGAGCAGAGGCTAGACCGAAGGGGAGTACTCTGTATTGGAAATGTTTTCCCTGGAATATGAACCGTAGGAATTTTCTGTGGGATGGATGGATGAGTATATGTGTGTACGCATCCTTGAGATCTAGAGAACAAAGCCAGTCCTGACTCTGTAGGTAGGGAAGGAGAGTACCTAGAGAAAGCATTTTGAATTTCTCTTTGTAGAGGAATTTGTTCAATTCTCTGAGATCCAGAATGGGTCTGTATCCCCCTGTTTTCTTGGGAATCAGAAAATAGGGGGAGTAGAAACCTGACCCTTGTTGAGGAAGAGGAACCTCTTCTATTGCCCTTTGGGCGAGAAAAGTGGTCACCTCTTGTCCCAACAGGTACAGGAGAGATGGGGGAGAATTGAATTGTCTCACCATGGTATGGGGAGGAAGGTTGGAGAAATGCAGTTTGTAGCCTTCTCTGATGATAGAGAGGATCCACGGTTCTGATGTGATTTGTTCCCATCTGGGAGCAAAAAGAGCCAACCTTCCTGGAATGGTGAGAGGTTCTGGCTGTTGCAGAGCCAGAAAAGGTAAATTCTCTAGAACCAAGTCAAAAACCCTGAGAAGGTTGGGACTGCTGGATTGTAGCAGTCCCTGTGGCCTTTGTTCTGGCCTGCTTAGTTTGCTGACGCTTAGGAGCAAAGCAAACTTGGGAAGATTGCTGGCCAGTATTTGTGGAAAATCTGGTCTTTTTATAGAAAGTTTTCTTAAAAGGTTTTTTCTTGGCAGGGGTAGAGGTAGAAAGTCTATCTAAAGCAGCATTCTCTGCATCCATTTGAGTGGCTTTGATTTGCCCCTCTTTGCCAAAGAGATTTTCACCTGTACAGGGCAAATTGCCCAAGCCTTCTTGTACCCAGGGTTCCAAATCAGAGGCCTGGAGCCAAGCCAGTCTGCGAGCAGCTATGGCTATGCCAGAGGCTCTGCTTGCCCCCTCAAAAGAGTCAAAGGCTGCTCTGTTTGAGAACTTGGAAACATCTTGAGTGTGCTTTAGCAAAAGAAGGAATTCCTCCTGTTTATCCTCTGGGATAAAGGGGAGAAATTGACGTATCTTTAATGCAATCTCTTTCAAAAACATGCCCATATAAAGGCTGTATGAATTGATTCTGGCAATAAGCATGCTAGCTTGGAAGATTTTTCTCCCAAAAGCATCCAGAGTCCTACATTCTCTTCCTGGAGGGGTAGAAGAGTGTCTTTTGGTACTCTTTATCTTTTTCATAGCAGACTTCACCACAATAGAGTGGTGAGGAAGCTGAGTTTTTTGAAAACCAGGAGAAGGAGGAACCCGATACATGGTGTCCAAACGTCGAGAATGTGGAGATAGGGTGAGAGGAGCCTCCCACAAATCCATCATGTGTTCTTGAAGAATTTCATGTATGGGTAAGGTGGCTGCCTCTTTAGGAACCTTAGAGTATCCTAAAATATCTAATTTCTTTGCTCTAGGTTCCTTTTCTGAGGATACAGATATGGAGAGTCCTTTAGCTACTTCAATAATGAAGTCTTGAAAGGACAAATCCTCTGGAGGAGACATTCTCCTTTTTGGAGAAGAGGGCTCCTCAGGAAGAGTGAAAGAGACGTCAGCAGAATCATCTGAGGTATCAGACTCTTCAGAGGATTCAAAGTATCGTCTATTTGCTTCCAGAGATCGATACGCGTACCGATCGGTACCGACATCGGGCGTACCGGGTATCGGAGCGGTATCGAAGAAAGCTCCAGAACCGGAGACCGGAACCGGCATGCTACTGGAAGTAGATGCTCTGGGTACCGGTATCGATTGCGGTACCGGAATCGGAATCGGAACCGATTGTCGCGCGGTACCGATGGCGGTGCAGCATTAATGAAGGTCAGTAAGGCCTGCTGCATGGATTGTACCGTAGTACCCATAGCCGCCACAACTGCCTGGAAGTCGGTACCGGTGTTAGCCGGTACCCCAGAGCAGTCTAACAGGAGATCGGTCGAGGCCGTGCCATCGATGTCTACCTGTAACCCCATAGGAGGAGCTTTGGAAGCCGGAGCTTCCCGCCGGGGTTTTTTGGCTGGGGCAGGGTCCTCAGGGTCAATTGCAAGGGCCTCTCGCTGCTTAGAGGGAGATTTGCCTTTTGAGGACTTGCCCGAAGAATGTTTGGTTACCTGAGATCCATCAGGAGAAGAAGACCTGGAGGATGCTGATGCTGGAGTATTGGTAGAAAACAGCATATGAAATTTATTTGCTCTGTTCTATAAGCCCCTTTTGGACATCAGAGAGCAGGATGGACAATCCGGAATGGAATGGTCAGGCCCCAAACATTTAAGACACCACTCATGGGTGTCTGTAATTGAAATAGTACCGGTACACTTAGTGCATTTTTTAAAACCAGGAACTGGTTTTTCCATGAGGGAGACCTGAGAAGGCCTAGGCCTCACAGAAAAAAATACGCCAAGTGTAGGAAAGAGTAATATATATATATATTTTTTTTTTTTAAACGAAAAAAGGACCGGCGGTACCCGGTCTGGAATCGGGGAAGGCAGACATGCGGTCAAAGAAACAAATTAAAATAACAATTTTTTCAGCAGTGACAGGAACACGACCTGCTGGCTCCGCGGGAAAAGAAGAACTGAAGAGAGTTGGTCAGGAAGGCGGGAAGGCAGCACGCATGCGCTGTGGGAGGCCCCAAAAGCTTCCTTTCTGGGAAGCTGGGGAGCTTTCCCGCGCAGGCTCCGTCGGTTCCGACGTACCCATATGTGAGGACTCATTCCTGCTTGTTCCTGGAGATAGGGAGTTCCCGTACCTGCAACATAGAAACATTAATACCCTGAAACGCAGCAGTTAAGAAAATTGCTCCTTTCAAACTGCCCCTCCCCTCTCCTAGTCACACAAACATGAACACACAGATACACACCTACATACTGACATAGCTTTCATTATGGACACTGACACCTTGTAACTGAACTGTGTAGCTTGTTTCTCGTTGCTATGTGTACAAGAGAAGCACAGCAATACCTCTTGCCTTGATACAATGGCACCCTGTGGTTTAAATGTAAAATCCAAATTATAACAGTTGCATCTAATGATTAGATACATTGTTATACTTGGTTTTATTTTATTATTCTCTCCAAACCAATAGCTAGTTTGTCAACCATTCTAATCAAACCACCCCTTACAATTTCAGTCCAGGTCACAGACAGAGATAACACAGATATAAATATATTCACACAGGCACATATACATGTGGAAGGACTGGAAAGAATTCCATGAGCCATACTCTGCATCTTTTCCCCATTTGTTTCATAAATATATATATTATAATCAATAAAGAAAAGAAATGATTACCAACGTAAGGTACAATTCAATGATACCAAATCGAAACACCAAAAAACATTATAGTCCTTGCATTAAACCCCAACAGTTTGTAAGGTACACAAAGTAGAATAAATATATAACTCTCTTACAAAACATCTATCTAGAAAGTCACCAGAAATATACCTATACAATCCATAAATATTCCTAAATTCCCCACATGCATCTCAGTAGGAAGGGAAAGCATAGTTACTCACCTGTAGCAGGTGTTCTCCGGGAACAGCAGGAATCAGTCCTCACAAATGGGAGACATCATCGACAGAGCCCATGCAGGAGCGCTCTCCAGCTTCCATAGGAAGATTTTGGGAGGTCAACCACGCATGCGTGCCTGTCTTCCGGCCCAAAAGAGCCATCTTACCTCAATAAGCCAAAAAAGACAACAACTCCATGGGGAGGAAGGAGGGTAGTGAGGACTGATTCCTGCTGTTTCCAGAGAACACCTGCTACAGGTGAGTAACTATACTTTCTCTGGGACCAAGCAGGAAGTCAGTCCTCACATATGGGACTCCCCAGCTACAAGCTACCTAAAAAAAAGCTTTAAACAGCCCAATGGGGCAACCAGAAAAAAAGAACAGAGTACAATACAGCATGAGTAATCACAGAAAGGTTTCAAGCATCAACATCAGGTCGATTCTACGGCAGCCTGACAGAAGGGCCGGTGGGAAGGAACTGCTTCAAAACCCCAAACAGATGGTAGAGTATGGCTTGGCCAAAGTTGCTGTCACGTTGGGAATCCAGTAATGGGCTGTGAAGTTGAGGACCGAAGACCACATAGCAGCCCTACAGATCTCCACCATGGAGAAAGAACTCAAGTTTGCTACCAAAGCAGCCATAGCTCCGACATTCTGAGCTATGACACTGCATTCCAAACTCAGACCAGCTTAAGAATTAGCAAAGGAGATGTAGTCCACAACCCAAAATGAAAGGGTATGCTTCGAGACTGCCACACTCAGCCTATTGGGGTAAAAAGAGACAAAAGGCTGGGAGGAACGGCAGTGAGCTTTTGTATGTTGAGAAAGAACACCAGCGCTCTCCTACAAACCTGAGATGCAAGTGGGAGAAGCTCTTGGCAGTGAGAGGGACTATGTATACCCGCCTGACCTGTTTACCCCCCAAGAAGGGCGTGGGCCTCGAGAATGGACTGAACCTTTGATGGTAAAGGCACTGCTACAGATGGTGCCATCACCGGTGCTGAGGAACCCGAGGCCATCATGTTTCGGGCAGCCTGATGGGCAAGGAACATAGGGGCTTGTTTACAAAGCTGCGGTAGCGGCTTCCGCCCGATATCGGAGCCGCAGCCCCCTTGAATTCAATGGGGCCGCGGCTCCGATATGGGGCGGAAGCCGCTACTGCGGCTTTATAAACAAGCCCCATAGTCAGGCTGCGCTCAAGGGCATGCATACGTTCCACAAGGTGCAGTGTGTCCGAGGTGGAAGGAGCCGGTGCAGCAACTGCAGTCACCAGTACCGGGTCCTTTGGCAGGGACATCCGATGGTCACAGCATTGGGAGTCACCTAACAGCTCTGCTGGGCTTCGAGAGGCAACTCCTCTCGCCAGGGCACCTTGGGAGGCCGCTCCCAGCCATTACCCTTTGAGTCACGTCGAGAGCTTCAATGCTGGTGCCCATGAGTTTTCACCTGGCTCTCGGCATCACCCTTCAATGTAGTCAGGGCTGATGTCTAGTTCTTCTGGGGGCAAACATCATCAGAGGATAGCCTCCGGATGCAGGGCACCACGGCTCCTCTGCTCCAAGTGAGCTTGGCCATCATGTGAAGCCGATTGAGAGGAACCAAACAGCAATTCCTGCTGTTTTTTCCAATTCCGGAGCCTCCTGCACATCATCTGCAGACAGAGAGCGTAGATGGAGGCTCATGGTCAGGTCCAAGGCACTAAATGCACTAGTTCATTATCAAGATGGTTCAGGCGCACTTCTTGAAGACACTGGTCGGCTTAGACATACTGGGGAAGACGGCATATACCAAGTCAAAGGATGCCAATGTCACAGCCAACCAGGGAAGCATGAGAGAAAAACCCATGCATCGAGAAAAACAACCCAAGAAAAAAAATGCGGCGCCGAGGCACCAACACTCCCGGAGACGGGCAAGACGACAGCGATGAGCATAAGACCAAAAAACAACACTCAGAAACATAGAAACATGATCTATCTAGTCTGACCTTTCATATCAGCTACAATAGTCTCCCCTTTTATCTTTAGACATCCTCTATGTTTGTCCAATGCTTTCTGAAATCAGATACTGTCCTCGTGTCCACCACCTCCACTGGGAGACTATTCCACTCATCTACCACTCTTTCCATAAAGAAATATTTCTGCATATTACTCCTATCCTCTTTCACTCTCATCCTAAGTCCCCTCGTAGCAGAACTTGCCTTCAATTGAAAGAGACTCTCCTGTGCATTTATGCAATAGAGGTATTTTAACGTCTCTATCATATCGCCTCTATGCCGCCTTTCCTCTAAAAGAAAAAACATACCGCAAGGGTATCAATGATTTTCCAGGGACAGACAAGGGTCTGAGAGGCTCCGCAGAAAAAAGAAGAACGAGGCAAGATGGCTCCTTTGGGCGGGAAGACAGGCACGCATGTGGCTGACCTCCCAAAAGCTTCCTATGGAAGTTGGAGAGCAGTCCCACATGGGCTCTGTTGGTGATGTCACCCATATGTGAGGGCTGACTTCCTGCTTGGTCCCATGGAACAATGGACATCAACAAATTCCTTAAGACAATAACTGTAAAACCAGAGGTCATACATCAATAATAAATTCAATTGTTCTAAGTCAGATTCCCACAGACATTCATCATGTCTGAAGCTGAGAAGAATATCTTATTAATCAAAAATTCCATGAGCTGGTCTGTGTCAAAATAAATACATTGCTTATCTATTATTCAAGCTTCACATTTATAGGATATAACAACCAAACTGCGCCTTTCACATCAAGAAAATATTGCTTTGACGATTATCTGGATCCAAGATGGCCTTTGAGTAGGACGTGCTCGGTGGTTGCTCCTAATGCTGAACACAAGGCAAAAGGAAAGGGGGGAGTCTTCCCGCAGTAGCTGGACCGGGGCAGCGCACCATGGATTCCTACTCTGCACAAAGTCGGTGGACGATCTGGCAGCCGGAGCTAAGCACAATCTCTGCTTGGACAGCGATGAATCGTTGAGCCCGCTAGGCCCTTCCACCCCTCCCGCACCTGGTGAGCCGGAAAGTGAGGAGAGCAGTGTGAGGCCTGACGCTCCCCTACTGGCGACCTCGATGACGGAGCTTGTGAAGCCGCTGCCTAATGGACTTTGGATATCTTCGCGAAGGCGGATACAGCTTCTTTGGGAGCGTGTGTAGTATTGCTGGAGTGTCTGATTTTTGACAAGCCTTTGTTTTCCTCCATTGATTCGTCCCTCAGAAGTGACTCTGGATTTGATCTGGAATGCCCTGCAGTCTATATATAAGGTTTGTGCAGGGGCTTGCCAGGTATTGGCTTCACTCTCGCTGCGTTTGGAGAGTGTGGAAAAGAACTTGGTAGCTCAACAAACTGCTGTTTCTGGGCTTGAAGCTAGGTTTCTTCAGTTGCATGACCAACAAGGAACTGTAATTCAGGATAGGTTGATTTTCCAGCATAAGACTAAAAATCTTGAGACTGCTCAGAGGAATTTAAACATAGGAATTACACTTACCTGGTAATTGTGGTTCCTTGAGTGACTCCAGTTTAGTCCTCAACCACTGGGTAGTGAACCTCCTCCTGCAGCTTGGAGACCGGGCATGTCAAAAACTCATGACATCACTGGATATAGCCTGCTGGTCTCTCCCATCAGCCCCCAGTGAACTATTGACAAAGCAGACTCAAAGGAGCAAAAAATCAGTAACTTTTTTTTTTTAAACTTATTATATTCAAGGGCACGCAGAACATATAACCTATCTACCTACTACTCCCCTTCCAGAAGGAAAGGGACTGCTTCCTGCATGCTCTCCTTTCCGTCGAGCGCCTAGCCCTAAACAATCCAGAGCAATATAGCAATATATATAACAATATCATAATATAATAATATAACAATATAGCGCAAAACAAATGGAAGCATCAAAACGACTGAACACCAGTGAAGGGCTATATCCACTTTTAACCTTGCACTTCCCCCAACAGAAAAACACACTGCTAAGACCCCATCCCCGTGCGGGAATGAGGACTAACCTGGAGTCACTCAAGGAACCACAATTACCAGGTAAGTGTAATTCCTATTACCTTATCGTTCCTCCAGTTTAGTCCTCAACCTCTGGGATGTATCAGAGCAGTAAATCATTGGGAGGGACCTTTCCAGCTGGATCTCAACACCGCCTCCCTGAAAACGGCATCCTTAGCCGCCAGAACATCTAGGCAGTAGTGCTTACTGAAAGTATGGAGAGACAACCAAGAGGCCTCCCTACAGATGTCCACTGGCAGAACCAAACTGTGATCCGTCCAAGAAGACGCTTGCACTCTGGTAGAGTGAGCTTGTAAGCTCCCTGGGACTATACAGTCCCGTAGAAGATAAGCAGACGCACTCGCCGCTCCAATCCATCCAGAAATGGACTCCTTCGCCGCTGCTTCCCTTTGCAGGGCCCTCCAAACACCCCGAAGAGAGACGATCCGCCTTGCGAAAGTTTCTGAAACCTTTAAACACTGCCGCAGTGCTCTCTTGATGTCCAAACAGCACAAGCTATGGTTCAATACACTCCCCTCCGCCACAACTAGTGCTGGAAGAGAGACCATTTTAGTTAGGTGAACGTAGAAACCACTTTTGGCAACAACGACGGAACCAGCCGCCAGGCCACCTTCTGTCTGGAGACAGACAAAACACGATTCCTGACAGGTCAACGCCTGCAAACCTGAAAATCGCCTCGCCGAACAGATGACCAAACATACCGTCTTCAAGGCAAAACCCTTAACCTATACCTGTTGCAAGGGCCCCAATAGGACGCTAGCCAATGCTCCTAAAACCAACTTGAGCTTCCCTGGTGGAATTAATATCCTACGACAGGGCTACAGTCTGGTAACCGCCTGAGAAAGCGTACCACATCGACCTGTGCATGAGAGCCACTCCCTGTCCTTTGCCCCTATAGCAAGACAGAGCTGCTAAATGAACTCTCCAGGACCTGCCTTTACCAAACCCGTCCTGCAGAAAACTTAATACCACAGGAACTGACACTGTTGTCGCGCGAGCGTGCCTCCGCGAGCACCCGTCCTCAAAGATGTGCCATATATGCACATATGCAAGGAACGTAGA
The DNA here is from genome assembly GCA_033557465.1 of Ichthyophis bannanicus. Lineage (NCBI taxonomy): Eukaryota > Metazoa > Chordata > Amphibia > Gymnophiona > Ichthyophiidae > Ichthyophis > Ichthyophis bannanicus. Next base: position 866,892,992 of record CM066035.1, on the reverse strand, counting down.
CTTTTTATTTTTTTATTTTATTTTATTTTTTTGTGGCAAGGTGGCAAAGACTGCTGTCGAGCAACTCTTTTTCCTTAAGCTTGCCCTTTCAATGGCCACCCCGTAAGCAAAAACCGATGCATCTGAGACATTCGAAGGGAACTCCGTAGCAACAGAATCTCCAATGTCGGAAAACTCCATGGATTCCCGTCGAGCAACTGTATGAGGCAGGCATACCACAGGCGCCTCGGCCAGCCCGAGGCCCCCAACCACATGATTCCCCGAAGCGCTTCGATGCGCAGAACCACTCGACCTATGAGTGCCCCCGGTGGAAAGAGAGAGAAGACCGGACGACCACCGTTAAAACAGTGCGCCAATGTCTTCCGACCTCCTTTTGCGTCGTCTGCTGAAGAAGCGACCCGTTTACGCAGAGTGCAACGCCGCCATGAGGTCCATTACTGGCTGTCCCCATATGCGACCGATATGTGCGAACACCTCTGGATGCCACTCCCATTCTCTGGCATCTACTCGGACCCAGCTGAGGAAATCCACCGTCACAATGTCCTTACCCGCAACATGCGCCACCGAAAACGCTGGCAGCCAAAGCTCTATCCACACACACAGACCCTCTGCTGCGGCCTCTATGGCCACACTTCTGGTTCCGCCCTGCTGAATGATGTAGGCCACCGCCGCGGAGTTGTTGGACAGTACTCGCACCGCTCGACCTGTCACCGTAGCTTTGAACGCCTGCAATGCCCGCCATATCGCTCGCATTTCCAGTCGGTTGATTGACCACTGGGTCTCCTGTGTACTCCAAGAGCCCTGCGCGAAATGATCTCCAAACGCAGCGGAGTTTAACAAAGTTTTTGGACAAGCTCCCGGAGGAAAGGTCCATAACCTTTTATTAGAGAGAAGCTGGAAAATTATAAATTTTTTTTTTATACCAACTTTCACCAATTCAAGATGTTCTACAAGGCACACAACCCAACAGAGCGTCACATCTGTTGTACATGCAATGGAAGCCTTAAAATATGAGCATACATGAATCCACCGGTTGCCCCGATACAAGCATTGAGTAGCCTATTTGTCTTTTTGGAAACCAGCCAGGTCCTTAAGACCTGGATTGGCTACCCTAGGAAACAGGATACTGGACCTGAAAGAGCTTGGACTGACCCAGTATGGCATTTCTCATATCCTTATGAACGGAACCTCCCCAAGTTCTCTGCCTTGGAAGTAACAGGCTGTGCCTGGCCCTGTGGCTAGCTCACACGGAGCAGTACGGCCTAGTGGTTGAGGCAAGTTGCCAGAGGACCAAGGGTTTGAATTCAAATCGAGACCACCAACACCTTGGGCCATAAAAACTGGGGTTTCTGGTCCCACAGGTGGTCCTTCTGGCCTTCGTTAAGCGACTTAACCCTCTGCCTCAGGTACCATAACATAAATTGTGAGCCCTTCAGGGACAAGGGAAATAGAAATACCATAATTGACTGTATGCCACCCTGATCTGTAGGCAATCAATATACTCAAATAAATAACTGACTGGGAATATGTGACCATAGCAAACACTGGCAGTGGAGAGACATCAGAGCTGGTGCTGGTTCCTGGTCTTCCTTTCTCGCTCTCCCTGTCCTTCTGCCGGCATTGAGAAAAGGCTGAGAATAGATTGTCCAGTGGGCTGGGGACCTTCCGTCCTGGACATCAGAGAGAAAGAGGGGCTAGGATCTGGGAACAAAGCCCAAAGAGAAAGGGAAACTGGTGACTGTGACACTAACTCCTCCAAACAGCTCACACCACAGCAGATCCCACGACTGCATCTCCAACCCCATGTAACACCATGAGGACCTCACGCACTTTATTACAATCGACATCCTCCCATTACTGGAGAAATTACCTTAGTCTGATAATACAGTCTGAGCAAAGAAATGCAGTCTCACTCTGCAAACAGTGCACCTAAAAATCATGCCTAAGCAATTGTTAGCACATACAAAATGCACATCTACATATACAGGTGACCCAGCACCTGTCACCCAAACACAGTGCAGTGAGTACGCTTGAACATAGGCTGAATACATGGAGCATACACAGAGTACTGACTTCCTCTATGAAACCTTCCAGTGCCCTGGAGCGCTAAGCCCCAGACTGTTCTACCTAGACGTCCTTCTCTTTACCCTCAGCACGGGCCCTTAAACAAGATGGCACAGACGGGTCAGTGCCCCTGCTAAGTGCTTAAAGCCCTGCTCTGACAGCACAGGCTCTAGAAATAGATGAGAATTTCCTGGGAAGGGCATGCTAAGTGGAGCTATGAAACACACAGGCACCCCCCCCCCCCCCAGCCTTCCTGCAGTCAGAGAAATAGCAGTGGGATACACCGACAACCTTGCAAGTGGGGGTCTTAGAGGTTGCTGCCTGTGTGAACCTGATGAAGAATACGATTTTGTATTTCCCCCCCCCCCCCCCAAGGAAGGGGGCACTGAATACTATATGCGATTCATGAGCAGCGCTGCCATCCGGTGGCCTTTAGGGCACCAGAGCCCAACCAACGATACAGAAGTTAAGAGCTTTAAATCTTGGTTATATAATCTTGATTTGCAGAACACTACAACTGCTTGTTTAGTCACTAACCCCTGAGTGCCCATGAGGTGGCCCTGTGGTTATTTTTTCCCTGACTTGCAGAGATCAATCTAATGATGGCTGCATACACACGGTCACAGAAAGGCACTATTGAGTGTACCAGCTGCCCTCTGGTGGCCATAGACCGTAGCACAGGCACTTCTTGGTTGACAGTTTAACTGTCATTATTATTATATATTTTTTTATGTCCTAAGGTTTCCTAAACCTGTCCCTGTGAAACCACAGGCATTTGGGCCACTTTCACTATAGAATACACAAAAGCACACTTCCAGCCTGTTCCTCCTTTCACCTACAAGTTATGGCTCTGCTCTTGAAGAACCTAAAAGCTGGCAATTTGCCTAATATCCCGGGACTTAACAGATGCTCCTCAGAGACATGATTAGGAGGGAGAGAACATGTGGCATCAGAGATCAATGCCAAAACTGCTGTCCTATAAAACTAAGAAAGCACAGTTACTTACCTGTAACAGGTGATCTCTGGGAACAGCAGGAATAAGTCTTCACATATGGGTACGTCGGTACCGACGGAGCCTGCGCGGGAACGCTCCCCAGCGTCCAATCAGAAAGCTTTTGGGAGCATCCCTCAGCGCCTGTGTGCTGCCTTCCCGCCTTTCCAACTGTCTCTCCTCAGTTGAGTTTTATAGCTGAGACAAAGAGAGAGAAAGAAGAAAGGAAGATAGATAGAGAGATAGAATTCCTAGGAGAGGTGGGTGGGTTGTGAAGACTTATTCCTGCTGTTCCCAGAGATCACCTGTTACAGGTAAGTAACTGTGCTATCTCCAGGAAGAAGCAGGAATGAGTCTTCACATATGGGGACTCCCAAGCTAAGATGCCTGGAGCCCTAGCATGGTGAGGATTGGAACATGCTACACCTCATATGGCCAGGCATCCTGAGGATGGAGGGTAGGAGTTGAAAAGAGAGGAGCTGTGGAAAAACAGCTAACCTAAGGACTACAAATAATGAGTCCTTGTATGTATGATAATTATCATGAAAAATATTAAAATGAACAATCACAATATAGACCTCACCTACTGGGTTGCAGGCAGTAGAGAGGTTGATGGAGTCTACTGGAGATCCAGTAGAGGAATCTTCAAGGTGACCTCACTGAAGGGAAGGTGAAGGTCCCAATCTGGAATTGACAGGTGACCCAGGTGTCAACTGGGGTAGTAGAAAAAACGGCAGGTCTTTAGTGGAAGCTTTATGGAAAAAGCTGGGAACTCTTTTGGCTACAGAGTTACTAACATTTAGGAGCAAAAGAGGAAGACTGACCGATTTGGACAAACTAGCCCAGTCCCGGAGGGAAGAAGGGGTATGGGAAAAAACCCGTATTCCCAAGAAGGACAGATGTCTGAAGGGTTGAAACCTCAAATCTACTGAAGATCCACCCTGTCTTTCCTAACTGGTGAGAGCTAGGAAAGATATTGAAGTATGGAGCTTCAGGGATACCTAAACCTAGGGTTAAAGTAGGAGCTGTCAGTACCACAGTAGTGGTTGTGTGCATAATAACCTAGACATACTGAGGGACAGTATGAACATATGCAAGCCCACTGTCTGGAACCTATAGGAAGGTAAAAACCTTTATAAGCATAGACAGAGAGATAAGTATGTAAATACATATCTACCTATTAAGGAAGCATTTTGACAGATACACACATACAGATATATATATATATATATATATATATATATATATATATATATATATATGTGTGTGTGTGTGTGTGTGTGTATATATATATATATCTGTGTGTATATATGTATATATATATGTGTGTGTGTGTGTATATATATATATATATATATATATATATATATATATGCCTATAGTGAGATCTGGAGGGGCATAACATATGCACACGCAGCTTACAGACATATCTATAGAGAAGTATATAGAGATATATACATACATGAATATATATGTCTAAGATAAATGTCTGCAACTAAGCAGATAAAGATATGCTCATAAGAACATTCACATTGGAGATGTGAAGGAGAAAGATTCATCTAATAACAAGAAGGTGGAACCTACTTGATAAGAGATATAGAGAATCTATTCCCCCTGGCTAAGATGGCGCAGGAATGTTATCCAGTGAAATAACCAGGATGGCTGCGTGAATTACAGAGGATAATATCAGTCTGTAAACAGCAAGTCCTGTAGAACTCTCACATGGTAAATGGACAGAAAACGCATAGGATGAGATACCAGGTTGACCCACTGGAGGGACACAAAGGGGTATCATGCGTTATTAGTTAAATATGTGCTGTCCATGGAGGATTAGGATACCATGAGGATAAGCTGTAAGGAAAAAAGAGCATATTCCTTGTAGGAGATGGATAACTCTTTAGACCTACACGCGGAGAAGGCTTATATCCTTTGTACGAAAAGGAGATAGTAGGGAGTGAAGAAACCTCACAGTCATGGGGGATGACTGAGGAAGCCTTTTTCGACCATGATGGATAGTCATTAGAGAAAAAACTCCATGCTCTCTCGCAAGGGCCCATAGTGGAAAGCTTCTCTGTAGGACTGCAGAGCATTATGCAGGAGAATTGGGAGATAGAACTGGCTGATGGAAAAAAACAGCAGCCAAGTAAACTATGCTGCCAAACCCAAAGGATTGGAGATGGCAAGGATAGAAGGTAGTGTTAGAAGCCTGTAGTGATAAGGATTTCCCAAGAAAGATGTAAATACTGTCTTGGAATCACTACTAAGGCCAGACCGAAAAGTGGTGGAAGACAAGACTGGAACTTGTGGAAAAGTACCAGCAGTCAAATCACTGGAACTCCTGCATGGGCGGCTACTGAATAGGACTGAAGGAGGGGAGGATCTTATCCCTGTCTGATGAGCTGCCCAGAGAAAAGAAGGGAGATCACCCCAGAGAAAAAAACTCCACAGTGGAAAGAAAGACAAGAAGTCTTTCAGTGGAATGGTACCCCTCTTACAGGGGAAAAACCTGAAGGAGAGGGTAGAGATACAAGAGCTGAAAAAATGGCTTACCATATGGTAAGTCCCTGGAAGGGAAAAATTCATGTTGGTACAGAAAAACTATCATGTGATAGTTGTTAAACCTCTCTTCTTGTCAGGAAAAGGAGGAAAAACCTGTGACCCATAGACATGAATAGCCTGACAGCTCAGCATACCGAAGAGCAAAAGGATGTCCTGAGAATAGGAATCCCTGTGTAGAGTTTTGAATGAAAAAACAGTGAAAAACATCTATTGAAAAGAAGATAACTGTAGGTTATAAGAGTAATCAGAACCCCATGGTTGCTGTGTTTATTCAGCCTGGCTAGAGTTGGATTCTTCAGACCAGGACGAGGCTTCCCGTGCTAGGGAACATCTGAAGGATGGGCAGGAGAAGAGTAAAACCTCTTTCTCCTAGGGAAAGAAGGTTTGGTAGGGCATTTCCTACCTACTGGGGAAGGAGAAGGCTTAGGATTGCCTTCAGAAACAGGGAAGTCAGTGGAGCACTGAGCAACCTGATGTAAAGACTCCTTATTGAAGAGATTTTCTCCAGTGCAAGGAGTATTATCCAGTCTTTGTTGTGCCCATTTGTTCAAGTCTGAAGCTTGGAGCCAGGCTCTACGTCGTGCCCCTATGGCTATAGCAGAGGTTCTGCTAACAGACTCAAAAGAGTCTAGGGAAGCACGAGAAAGAAACCAAGAGATATTTTGGCTATGACTAAGAAGCAAGGAATAGTCTGCAGCCTTGGGCTCTGATAGAAAAGGAGTCAAAAGAGATAATTTCTTTGTGACCTCCTGAAGGGATAGACTCAAAAAATATATGAGAGAATCCTTGATGCCAGCATAGATGTCTGGAAGGTTTGACGTCCAAAGGCATCCAGTGTTCTGGATTCACGACCTGGCGGGTGAATGCTTCTTCTTGCTTTTTACCTTCCTCATTGCTGATTCCACTACAATGGAATGATGGGGAAGTTGAGTCTTTTGAAACCCTGGAGGGGGGCACCTGATATAGAAGATCAGTTGCTCTAGAAGGTGAGGAATCCCTTAAAGGCGCTTCCCACATTCGTAGAAGAAGATCCTGCAAGGAATGATGTAAAGGAAGCATTATATTTCCCTTTCCTCCAGAACAAAGAGAGCTTTGAGCAGGATCATAGCCAGGGGTAGGAATAGCAAGGGATGTTGCTATGTCCAGGAGAAAATTCTGAAAAGAAGGATCTCCAACAGAAACCATCCCTGGACAGGCTAGATCTGAAGAACTAGCCTGGGCACCGGAGTAGGCACTTGAGAATGTAGGAATAGAAGATCTCGTCCGGTGCAGAAAAGGATCCCTAAGGGATGGGTGCTGGTACTGGAGGTCATGACGTGAGACAGTCAGTACTGCATCGTCCATGCTAGGTATCGACTCCAAACTAGGTATAGAAAGGAGCGATTCTGGTGAAAGAAGCATGGAAGGAGCTGACCCCGATGCTACTGCAGGTATCAGCACCGATACCGATACCGGTAGCTGTGCCGGAATCAAAGATGATACCATCATCTTAGCAGTCATCGGAGGCTGCTCAAGTGGTACAGAGGAAACCGAAGGCCTCTGGTAATTACCCTCGCTACCGAGCATCCGGAACCGGTAAGCATCGGATCCAAGACGTGTCGGTACCCAGTCTTCCAGACTGGAAATCGATTCCAGACTCGGCATCGAAGGAAGCGAGTCTATCGATGCATGTCTGGAAGGTACCGACGTCGGTGGTAGTATCGGCGGTGATACCGATACTGGAAAGTCAATCTGGGATGTATCGATCGGTCCCGAAGGTACCGAGAAAACCAGATGACGATCCCTGGTGAAGAGTGGATCACTCAACCCCAGTGCCGATGCCGGGGTATCGGTACCGCTCGAAGCGGATGCCACCACCGAGCATGGCTCAGGTATGTTCTGTGAGGGGTGAGCCTCAGGAACAACCTGAAACCCCTGAAAGGCTTTGGAGACCGAAGACTCCCGCCGGGGTTTTGAAGCCAATGGATCCTTGAGGGCAAGGCCGGAGCCATCATCATGCTGTGCATGAGACCTACCACTCAAGGATTGGCTAGTCTGAACAGACTGTTTGTGGGTTACCTGATCCTGTAGAGAAGGAGAAATGGTCGGTGCCCTGCCATTGGAAGGGAACTCGGTATCAAGGAGAACTCGAAAAGGGAAATCTCTTCTCATAATATGGTAGCCTAATGGCTCCGGATGGTCAGGACCCAAACAGTTTAGACACCAGGACTTGGAGTCTAAAAACAATACTGCACTGCCACAGTTAAGGCACTTCTTAGGAAAAGAAGGAGACGGCTCCATAATGGAGAGGCCTGAAGGCCCAAAGTTTAAAACTGAAACTGAGGGAAAAAAATTCCCAGAATTAAATAAAAAGAAAAGAATTAAAGAATTTAAAGAAAACATTTTCTGCGGTGACAGGAGGACGTCCTGCCGGCTCCGCGGAAAAACGAAAACTGAGGAGAGACAGTTGGAAAGGCAGCACGCAGGCGCTGAGGGATGCTCCCAAAAGCTTTCTGATTGGACGCTGTGAAGACTCATTCCTGCTTGTTCCTGGAGATTAAACTTAAAAATGAAGAGGACTGACAACAGCCCCCTTAAGGCTGAGGAACCCCCCCCGAGCCTCAAAAAACCTACAAACAAAAGAAACACTAGACCTAAAAATCTAGCTATTCTGCCTGTCGTCTTCCTCACATAGGCAGCTCACTGCAACTCTCACCACGCGGTCCAAATACCTAGAGAGAAAATGGCCGCCCCTTTCCCAACGAATTTTGGCGCCAAGAACAGCCGCTGCAAAAAGGAGGCCTCAGCAGACCAACAGAGTCCGAAGGCCTTACCTGCAGGGCCAAAAGCCACGCAGCCTGCTCCTACCGCCTTGAATTCATCAGATCCTCAAGCCACGCTGATGCGCCTGGCAGCCATGGCGAGGACCACTCAGCCATTTCCACAGAGTAAAAGTAAAATCCCGCAGCAACGGAGAGGCTCTGTCTCACACCACTTCAGTGTGGCTGTACGGGTCCCGGAGCTCTCTCCAGTACCGTCCAGGAAAGTGAAAATAACTGACAAAGAGGGAAGGCGGGAGCTGCTACTAATTTAAAGAGCCAGGCTCAAATTTAAAATTACCGTAAATAAGGAAATTTGCTCCTAACAACCAAAGGAAACTAATCCCTGATTGACAATTAACCAAAGGTAACTGAATTAAAAGTAAAATTAAAGGTAAAAATCAAAAGTAAAATCAGAATAGAATTTGTCACACTAAATGCTCCTTATCTTATGCATGTAACATTTCCTATTGTACATCAATGTAAATTCTGTATATAGTTAAATTTTAACGCGTTTTCTTCTATATGTAAATAGTTTGAGTTATTGAACCTAATGCTACCCTTGCCATGTACAAAGTTTCTTATAGTTATATGTAACTGCTACACTTGCAGAACTAAATGTTAAAATGTTAACCGCTGCTGATCACTGGAAGGAGTGGTATAAAAATGAGTTCAAATAAATAAATAAATAAATAATCTGATCCTCAAGTGAGCCCAGAAGCTAGGCTCACTACGTCCTCCTGCTGCATGGAGACTGGACACACTGGGGGCTGATGGCAGAGACCAGCAGGCTATATCCAGTGGTGTCATGAGTTTTTGACATGCCCAGTCTCCAAGCTGCAGGAGGAGGCTCACTACCCAGAAGTTGAGGACTAAACTGGAGGAACGATAAAGAACTTAGAGTTTTGAATTTTCCAAGGGTTCTTGGTTCCTCTGCAAGGGACCTATTTACTAGGTTCCTGAAAGACATATCTAGCTATCCTGACTCTGGCCTCCCTCCTATTCATAAGACCTATTTTCTCCCCCCATAGTTTATTTATTTATTTATTTTTATTTATTTAACTGCATTTACATCCCGCTTTTCACCGGGTCAAAGTTTACCTAAGGACATCTCTCAGGTAGCCTCTGCCCCGTTAGAGGATATCTCATCTGAATCTTTGGACTTGGGGAACCTGTCTGAACTGCTGGAGAGATCGACTGATGTGGCTAAAGCTAAAGCAATGCTTTTGGTTTCTTTTGTATTTCTACAAGATAAAGAAGCTTTACTTTGATTATATTTTAAGAAGCTTAATGTCTCCTTTATGGGTGGCAGAATTCAGATTTTCCCCAGATGTGTCCAAGTGGACGCAGGGTAGGAGGACGTTTTTGGAGCTTCGAGCCGAGGCTTTGGCCTTGGATGTGAAGTTTCAATTAAGATTTCCATGTAAATGTGTGCTTAGTTATAAGAATAGAACTTAACATTTCTTTGAGCCCTCTTAATTATTTTCTTTATAGATGCTCAGAGGCCGCAGGGATAATTCTGGAGATTAGCTTGGGACAGATAGTTGTTCTTTGCTGTATGTCCGACCAAGTATTATGTATTTTTTTCTTTTTCCTCTTTTTGCCATCTGTCCATGATGTTGTTAATCTTAGATCCCCTTTTTGTGGACTAACTGGACATTCTGTTAGGATCTTTTCTCTTATGAGGTATTTAAGAATAGTTTCTTTTTCTTTAATTGTGTCAATGGAATATATTTCTATTCCAAGTTTTCTTGGGATATTGCTAAAACTTAATAAAAAAAATATTGCTTCATAAAGAATCTTCTAGGTTTATGTTTATTAATGTTTATTATGTTTATTCATATAAGCAGCAAGGCAATTTATAATCTTAAAAAGCATGAAAATATAAAAGGGGAAAAACCAATCAGACCAAGACAAAGAGAATACATCAGGTAAACTAATACAAAAACCTATCTAAAGGAGACATAAGACAACAAAGGGGGGGGGGGGGGAAGAGGAATCAAGACAATTCAGCTGCCAACCCACATATAGACAAAATTCCTAAAGATCAGTCAGGAATTGTGTGCACCCAAATAAGTAATTCTTTAACTATCTTTTGAATTTTTGGCAATCGCTTTCAATTCTAATATAAGAGGGAAGACTATTCCACCAGAGGGGGCCTAAAGAGGAGAAAAAGACCCACAAGTAATTTCATTTTGTATTGTCCATGGAGTTGGTAGACATAGAAGCAGGGCTGTTGCAAGGAGATGAGGCGCCCCAGGTGAACCTCATCCCTTGCGCTCTCTCCCCCCTCTCCAGTGGCCATTGCTGCCCCTCAATGGGACTTGCAGCGGCAGCAATGGCAGCAAACAGCCCTGCAGTGCTTACCTTAAAACCTCAGCGCCATGGGGCTGTTTGCTTCCAATGCTCGATGCAGACTTCCTGGTTGCAAAGAGAAATCAACATTGGGCGGTAGCAAACAGTCTCGCGGCACCAAAGTTTTAAGGTAAGCACAGCGGGCTGTTAGTGGCTATTGCTACTACTGCTGCAGGTCCTGGAGAGGGGTGGCAGTGGCGGCAATGGACTGCCCCGGACATTGGCACTCTAGGTTGCTGCCTAGTTTGCCTAATGGTTGCACCAGTCCTGCATACAAGTGAAGGCTGTGACAATCGGACAGGACGGACAGACATATGTAGAATTAATAAATAGAGAAGCTAAATATTGTGGGTGACCATAAATGAAGGCATACTGCGTCAAAAGAATTATTTTATACTGTATTCTATAAACTATGGGTAACCAATGTTGTTTTCATAAAAATGGAATTATATGAGCATAAAGATCTGCACCATAAAGAAGCAACTCTTGATACTGTACATGTGCCATATGTAGACTGCAATAACAGTAGACTGAAGCAATGAAGTCTCTCACTCTCGTCTCTACTTTTCCAATAGGAGTACAGGGTGCTTTGACCCTGTACTCAAACATATCACAGCTTGAATCACAGCCTGCACGCCACACTAACCCAATGAGCACATTCACACCAAGATCACTGCCACAGCTTGACAGTGGAAGCTCCAGAAAATCCGAAAAGTCATCACTATATTCAAAAGGTGGTCTCAAACTTTCCTTCTCAAATGGAGCTGAATTTCAGTTCTATCTTCTACCAGCTCCGCATTCTTGCCAAACACAGATATGCTGCATCATTATGCAGAACTGAAGGTGGTCACCTCAGCACTGCTGCAGATAGCCCCAGGACAAGGAGGAGTAAAAGACTCAGTTCTGAGCTCAAACAGACCATGCCAGGTCAAGCACTACACTCGAACATGCCACAGCATAACAAGGCACCAATCACCAGCCATCGATTCATTCCTAATTGACTAATAAGCATAGAATCCTTGGAATGAAACAAAAATATCCTATCCTGATTCCATCTTGTTTCTGTCCCATGTCCTGAGACTTACTTTTCCATGGTTTGTTTGTGAATTACTGATGCTTTAGCCTTAGTTTACCAAGAATAGAGATGTTTTCTTAGTTCATGTTTTTTTCTTGCAAAAATTTGACATGTTTTTATAACTACTAACTATGACTCCTTTACTTATCAAACTACAAGCGACTAGCATGTGATCTAGCAAACAAGATATTCTGTGTATTTACAAACAGTAATCCACAGTAATCTGCTATTGTGTACTCTCTAACTTGCAATGCAATGTGTGCCTTTGAATCAGTGCCGACTCCTGGCGACCCAGCAGCTCCTGGGATTTTTTGGCAGCGTGACCAGAAGTAGATTACCAGGCCTTTCTTCCTTGGCATTGGAGAGTTAAGAATATTCAAGACACGCAGTAAAAGGAACAAAAAGTGATGTCTAACACACACACTGTTCCCTCTAAGCTGTGCGCGTGTACACACCTCGCCAAGCGAGCGCACATACTTTACAACAGAGCGCACCAAAATTACGGCTCTGATTCTGATAGAAAACAACACCGACGTCTTAAAATTTAAAAGCTATGATTGCAATTACTAGAAATTTCCCGCTTCATTTAGTAATCGTCTATTTTCATTTAATTTGATTAAAATCAATGTGGTGTAATACTGTATTCTGACGTGTAGTCAAATTTTAAAGTATATAACTCCGAGTGTTGTTATGTGGCACACAAAAAATTTAACCTTCCTTCAAAAGCTGCACACAGCTGATATTTTATGTGCACACAGCCTACAGAAACTTAGAGGGAACATTGAACACACAGAAGTGTCAGGCTTCTGTTGCATTACCAGTTTTCTAACACCACGTTTTTAAGCAAGCAACAGCCACCAACTTCCATTCTCTGCCCTGTTGTAACATTACCCAGATCGCAGCTGGCCAGGAGAAGAGAAGAGACCACAGAGACAGAAAGTGATATGCAAAAAAAATTATACAAAGCTGAGAGAGAGAGGGGTTTAGAAGTGTATGGGAAAAGCATGGAGGGGAGAAAATATTTTCTCTCAGCCAAGCCAGCTATGTAACCGTCTTTCTGAAGAGCAAAGGCCCAGCTTACCTCTGTGAGCTCCTGTATTGTAACAGCTCCTAACCTATGAGAAATCTTCTCCTCCATTGGTGCTGGTGCTACAGCAGGCTTAAGGTTCTCTGGCAGAGGAACACCGGCCTTGGCACACATGGCAGCTGCATTAGCTTTGGCAATTTCAAGCAGCTGTGCCTTATCTGAATAAATACATAGTAAAATTAGAAGTTGCTGATTTCGGAACTAATGCTAAGTACAAAACAGCCTTCATAAACAGTTCTCAGCTCAGTTATACCATTATACTATTAGACTATTCAGTTCCACCTAAAGCTGTCTTACATTCTTCAGAATAGCAATTTGCCTTTTCTTTAATATCACTACTTCTACCACTAGTATTATGCCCATGTCATTTTTCTTGCTTTGTTCCATGTCATGCATTTTAATGCTTCTTTTAGAATAAAAAATATTCACTTTTTATTATAACTTCCCCAGGGTTAAAGTCTCTTTCCCTAGTAAGCTTCAGTAGTTAATGCTTCATGCAAACTGTACATGCTGAATGATACTCTGGTAGAGAATCAGCACAACAGCACCTCCCAAATTACTTTGATTCATAATAGTGGGATTGGCTGAGTTGGAGGAGCTTTCAAAACAATTGCAAACAGTATTAAATTAGTTTAATTTTGTTACACACTTCTTCAAGGGGATGCCCAAAGCAAGTTACAATGTCTAAAACTTCAATTACGATGATTATAACAACAAACATAAGAACCACTAAAACAAACACCACCCCTACCCCCACCTACCTCCCAACCTCTACAACCCATTGTGAAAATTAGCCCCCACCTCAACACCTCCATCTCAAGAAAAAACAAAAATCAAAATGAAAATCAATGGGCTCATGCTTCTAAAGTGACAAGGATCTACAAAAGACTTACTAAGCATGCTGTATGCATCTCAACATCACTCACCTAATTCTGTGAGACGTTTCGGCGACCTGTTTAAATCTTTTAGCTTTTCTGATGACCTTGATCGTTTCTGTCGATCAGGTGATCTACTAAAGCTTTTTTTCCTGATGGGTGATCTGGATTTCCTTCGTCTGCCTGGTACCCTACATGGACTCCATCTTCTTCCCACAGATTTTGACCTTTTCCGATGATTAGGAGATCGACTTCTGGACCGAAGCTTGACCCCTGTGCCATTCTGATCTTTGGATTTGGACCGTTGCCTTCGTTTATCTATTGAACTAGAACTGTTCCTTGGAGATCGCCTACATCTCTCATTCGAGGGGGATCGCCTACGCCGTGCCCATGAAGAGGACCGCCTACGTCTCTCACTTGAGGGAGACCGCTTACGCCGCTCCCGTGAAGAGGATCGCCTGCGCCTCTCACTTGAGGGGGACCGCCTGCGCCGCTCCCGTGAAGCGGACCGCCTGCGCCGCTCCCGTGAAAGGGACCGCCTGCGCCGCTCCCGTGAAAGGGACCGCCTGCGCCGCTCACTTGAGGGGGACCGCCTGCGCCGCTCTCGCGAAGAGGAATGTTTCTGCCTATCCTTTAAGGAAGATCGCCTGTGCTTCTCTCTTGACCGAGATCTCTTCCCTTTAGATTTTGATCTGGATCGGGATTTTTGTCTGTGTTTCGAACGTGATAATGAACGACTTTGAGATCGATTGGCAGTTTTTGAACTGGATCGCTTTACGCCTGTTAGTGATTTAGATCTAGATCGTTGTGATCTAGAATTTGTTTTTGCTTTATCCTTGTCTGATATAGATCCTGAGCACTGATTTTTAGATTCTGGCAAATTTTCTATGCTTTTCCCTTTTTCAGCAGACTTGGATCTTGATTTTCGACACAGGGGAGACTGGCTTTTTCTGGAGTCCAAATTGCTTCCACTCCTAGATCTACTTCTTGCTAATGGAGAATGGCTTGAGGTAGTTTGTGAACTAGACAATTTCTGCTGCTTTCTAGATTTGGAAACAGATCTTGATCGGCTCCTTTTTATCGCCTTTATGTCCATCAGTTGCGTTTCATCACCGTTTTTCTCATCTGTTTTGCCATCTGTTAAAGACGTTTGAAGTTTACAATGATCCTCACAGTCTAGTACTATTTCTAAAGACTGTTCAGGCTCCTCCTTACTGATGCTGTCAATGCTAGCAATGGGTATAGGGCCACTTTCTGTCTCAGTGCCCAGCGGAAGTTCTAACTTTGTGTTGATGTTCATTAGGTTCACACTTTCATGACACTCATCCTCTGAATGTCTGACCTCGGATGTTGTTTGTTTGCTGTCATCTACAGCTGTAATAATACCAAGCGTTACTTCTTGGACACTCAGTTTATTGTCCTCTAAAGCTGCCATGTTTTGTGTATCCATCGAAACTACATTTATTTCATTATCTTCGACATTTTCCAAAGGCAATTCAGAGTCACCTCTCTGGAGAATAATAGACTCTGTATTCATTTCACCATGACCCTCAAAGCTAGAATTTGACTTCAGTTTTGAGTGACTTCTATTTTTCTCATCTTTTTTCTTTTTCTTCTTCTTTTTTTTGTTTTTATGTTTTTTATGCTTTTTTGACTTCTTTTTTGGAATTTCTTCAATTAAGCTCATTTCAGGAGATTTTGAGCTGTTTACTGTCGGAATCTCCTTCAAATCTGTAAGAAAAAAAAGATTAAATATTTTTTATCATATCTCAGAATGCTGCTAATAATTTGCAAAATATTTGCAGCTGGAGGATATTAATAATCACACTGTTAAAATACAACACAATAGTTAGAGAAATGTAAGTTTTGTAGTGTAACAAATAATAGAAACATTTCTTGGTCTTTTAGTCGGCGACTGGACCAATGCGCTGGGTAAGCAGCAGTTTTCGCTCATCCTTGGATGCCCCTGCTTTGCTACCACAAATGTCAAGGGTTGTCTCTGAGCACGAATCGAACTGGAATTTTATAAGAATGCTTCCTTTGCAGGAAAAGATTCTCTTATCAAATTTCAGTTAAATCTGTCCATGGGGAAGGACCGTGATACATGTATACAGAAGGAGAGGAACAGTGTGTGTGTGTATATCTGTGACTGGGAGAGAAGAGAGGAGAGGAGAGGACGTTTCAAAGGAGAATGATACAATGGAGCCTAGCATTTAGCCAGTTTGTATATTGTTGACGCCAGAATTGCTTCTCTCGTAGGAATGCGCTGGACTGTATAGGAATGCACAGGGCAGGTTTGTTTTTTTTTTTTTTTTGAGGAGCTAAGTTCTCTGAAACCTTCCCAGTTTGATCAGGTCCATTTTCAAACTTGACGTGTTTTTCACCAGTTTACCCCAGGGTAAATTTGGTCCCATTCCATTCCATTTTTGGAGAGCTGTTTTGCCTCCAGACAGATCAACAAATGGACAGGCAGACAAGACATTCTCAGCTCTGAAGTATAACAGTTACTAACCTGTAACAGGTGATCTCCGGGAACAGCAGGAATTTAGTCTTCAAATATGGGTGACGTCAGTACCGATGGAGCCCATGCGGGAATGCTCCCCAGCATCCAATAGGAAAGCTTTTGGGAGCATCCCACTGTGCCTGCGGAGCTGCCTTCCCGCCTTTCCAGCTCTCCCTCCTCAGTTGAGTTTGTAGCTACTACTCACCCTTGTTCATAAAGCACTTCACACCTCCACTCCTCAATACCTGGCTGACCTCATCCACTTTCACACTCCCAGACACACTCCCTGTTCCTTTCACCTCAACCGTCTCACACTACCCCCTCCCTCCCTAGCCCACCTGCACTCTACCCGTTCCTCAGCTTTTTTTTTTCTAGGCCCTGCCCTCTGGAACTCCCTTCCCACCTCCCTCCGCCTGGAACATCATCACCCTACCTTCAAGCTGGATCTAAAGACTCACCTTTTCTCCCTTGCTTTTGGCCCTCTCTCCTCTCACCCCTAACCTTTTTTCCTATACCCTTTGATATCAACCTGCTCTCCCATTTTCTCTCTACAAAGTAATTGTAGCTTTCTTTCTACTTTTCCGGCCTTGTGCCTTGCTGTTACTGTAATATTTTATTATCACTCTGCTATTTTGAAGGGCGGTCAATCAAATCAATAAACATAAACATAGCTGAGATAAAAGGAGAAAGAAAAAGAAGACCTACAACGCCTAGGGGAGGCGGGTGGGTGGTGAAGACTAAATTCCTGCTGTTCCCAGAGATCACCTGTTACAGGTGAGTATCTCCAGGAACAAGCAGAAATGTAGTTTTCTCTAGCTTGGAGATGTCAGAGAGATGATCTCAGGGTCGGTTGTGGAATCACAGATATGTGCAAGAGGTCATGTATCCTCCAAGGATGTCTGACATCGAAACCTGAGACATAGGATAGGAGTATGAAAGAGATGCTGGAGAACAGCTTGGCAAAAAAAAAAAAGAGACATCCCGGCAGGAGTCCTTGTCCAGGCAATAGTGAGCAGCAAAAGTGTGGACTGAACAACAAGTTGCTGCCTTCCATATCTCATCAATGGCTACAGAGCGTAGATTTGCCATAGTGGCAGCCATGGCTCGAACATTGTGTGAAGTGACATGACCTTCGAGAGAAAGTCCTGCCTTTTCATAAGCAAAGGAGATGCGGTCCGCTATCCACTTGTAGAGAGCTCGTTTGGATAATGGCAGACCCAGGTGACTCGAGTCAAAGGAGATGAAAAGTTGGGAAGCTTTTCAGTGCTCTCGAGTTCTCTGGAGATAAAAAGCCAAGGCACACTTGCAATCCAGAGTGTGGAGGGTTGCCTCTGCCCTAGAAGAATGAGGTCTAGGGAAAAAGACAGAATGGTAGACTGACTGGTTTAAATGGAAGGGCGAGACCACCTTCGGCATAAAGTGAGGATGAGTCCTAAGGACAACCTTATCATCGTGGAATCGTGTATAAGGAGGGTCAGCCACCAAAGCTTGGAGTTCACTAATGCGCCTTGCTGAAGTGAGGGCAATAAGGAAGACGACCTTCCACATGAGAAACGTCAGTGAAGTAGTGGCTAGAGGTTCAAAAGTGGCTTGAGAAGCTGTCCCAGAACAACATTAAGATCCCATGCCACTGGAGGGGGCTTAATGGGAGACCACTCATGAGGTATGCTACTAGCGGCTGAGAAGAGATGGGCTGGCCATCTAAGGGCATGTGATAAGCCACAATTGCACTTAGATGTACTCTTACCGAATTGGTTTCGAGTCCAGAAGAAAATATGTGAAGGATATACTCAAGTAATGCCCCCACCGGAGCTGAGAAAGGGGTTAAGATCCATTTGAGAACACCAGAGAGAGAATCTATGCCACTTGAAGGCTTAGGAGTGCCTGGTGGATGGCTTCCTAGAAACTAAGAGGATCTCCTTATCCTCCTGGGAAAGGTTAATGTCCTGGAAGGCTATGCCTTCAGCAGCCATGCTGTGAGATGGAGGGATTGTGGATTGTGATGGAGCAACGTTCCCTCCTCCTGAGAGAGGAGATCTGGAGCAGACCCTAGATCTATGGGTTGAGCCCGAGACAGACTCAGAAGGAGAGGGTACCATGGTTGACGTGGCCAGCGTGGGGCTATGAGTATCATGCAGCCCTTGTCTCTCTGGAATTTGAAAAATGTTTTGGGAATTAGGGGAATGGGAGGGTTGGCATATAGGAAGCCTTGACCCCAGTGGAGGTGAAAAGCATCCACTTGCTGGCTGTGCAGTGCAGGTGTCCTGGAACAGAAGTGAGGGAGTTTGGCATTCTGAGGATTTGCGAACAGGTCTCTCTCTAGAGTCCCCCAGACTTGAAAAATGTGAGAGACTTTGTCTGCATGGAGAGATCACTCGTGGGGGAGAAGGACTCAACTAAGATTGTCCTCTAAGACACTGTTTGCCTGGAAGATACAGTGCATTCAGGTGAATGTGATGCTGTATGTTAAAGGACCAAAGATGAAGAGATTCACTGCAGAGGGTCCAAGAGCCTGTTCCACCCTGCTCGTTCAAGTAGAACATGTACTAATTGTCCCATGTAATCATCCAAATTGTAATACCTTATTCTATGTAAAAGCTTGTTGCTATGATGTTAATTGTAAACTGCTTTGAATTAATGATAAGCCGGTATAGTCTTGAAGGACTACAAAAGGCGACTGCTACTTCTGGAGAGAGATCTGCAATTGTGAGTATATACTTCTGGGAATTTTTCTGAAGGGAATTCTTTGGATTAAAGCTGATTAATCTGTAAACCCAGTGTATTTGATAAAATCAGTCAGGGCCTTGTAGCAACAGTTTAAGTTTAAATTTAAAACACAGAAGAGAGCTTTCTGGTTAAATTTAGAACCCAGCAGAGAGCTTCTAGTTTAAATTTCATACTAAGTCTGAGCCTAGCAGCAGCAAAACGCTTTAATTTAAATCAAATCAGAATATAACTTAGAATGAAAGGCAAAACAAGGTCAGTATTCCTTGAGCAATAAATAAAGTCTTCTAGAGACCTTTACAAAGAGGCCTTCTAACTAGGGGGCAAGAGACCTGTGATATTTTTTAAATCGGTCACAGCTTACCTTAGAAGCACAGGACAGGGTACTGTGTAGCAGCCCTCTTTTAATAAGTCTTATTTCCCTCCCTCCCTGCCAAACACCCACCCACCCCTGGGATAATCATAGCTTTATAGGTACTTACACATCTTAAAGGGAAGGAGCTGCTCTCAGCTGTAGCTCTTTATCCAAATCAGTCATACATTAAGGACCTGAGATTAATAAAGCTTCAGGTGAACAAGTTATATTAAACGTATTAGGTACACTTTTAGTAGTATAAGTATCCACAGCAACCCTTAGTAAGTAAAGAACTTACAGATCTAAACACAGGCTTAAAACTAAGATGCAGACAGCAGTGAGACGGAGGCCTTCCAGTCTTTTGCATTCAGTGTCACATGTATGATTTTCTCCCAGTTGGTGAGAGGTCTTACATGTGCACTAGGTGCAAGGAGCTCTTTGCTCTCAGGGAACGAGTCCGTTCTCAAGAGGATAGAGTAGCAGACTTGGAAGATATAAGAAAGACAGAGGTACATAGATGAGACCTACAGGGATATAGTCCTGAAGACCCACCACCTCCAGTCTGGCAGCATCCCTGTTGCCAAGGAGGAGAGAGGCCTCGTGACATGAGAGCATCACCCTGGTGTGACAGGAAGTGATCCTGTAACTAGGAGAAGGACTGATCCTGTAACTAAAAAGGACTAGAAAAAGGGACTGTTACTTATGGAGAGAGATCTGCAACTGTGAGTATATACTTCTGGTAATTTTCAAAAAGGAATTCTTTGTATTAAAGCTAATTAATCTGTGAACCCACTATTTTTTGTTAAATCAGTCAGGACCTAGTAGCAGCAGTTTAAGTTTAAATTTAACACACAGAAGAGAACTTTCTGGTTACATTTCATACCCAGCAGAGAGCTCGTAGTTTAAATTTAATAGTCACTCAGGGCCTAGTAATAGCAAAGTACTTTTAGTTTAAATTTAAAACACAGAAGAGAGCTTTCTGGTTACATTTGGAACCCAGCAGAGAGCTTGTAGTTTACATTTAATAGTCACTCAGGGCGTAGCATCAGCAACGTACTTTTAGCTTCAATTTAAAACACAGAAGAGAGCTTTCTGGTTAAATTTAGAACCCAGCAGAGAGCTTGTAGTTTACATTTCATAAGAAGTTAGAGCCTAGCAGCAGCTAAAAGCTATAATTTAGATCAAATCAGAATTTAGCTTAGCACAAAAGGCAAAACAGGGTCTGTACTCTTTGAGCAACAAATAAAGTCTTCTAGAGACCTTTACAAAGAGGCCTTCTACCTAGGGGGCAAGAGACCTGTGAAACCTTTTCAATAGGTGTTAACACCAGGTGGCAGAACAAAGGCCATTTTGAAGGACTCCTCCTATCCAAGCAAGGACTGTTAATTACCCAAGAAGTTGGTCACAGCTTACTTCAGCAGCACAGGCATAAATAGCGCAACCAGAGCTCTGTGATCCTCTGTCTTGAAGGACTAGAAAAAGGTACTTTTACTTCCGGAAAGAGATCTGCAACTGTGAGTATATACTTCTGGTAATTTTCTAAAAGGAATTTTTTGTATTAAAGCTAATTAATCTGTGAACCCACTATTTTTTGTTAAATCAGTCAGGGCCTAGTAGCAGCAGTTTAAGTTTAAATTGAAAACACAGAGGAGAACTTTCTGGTTACATTTGGAACCCAGCAGAGAGCTTGTAGTTTACATTTAATAGTCACTCAGGGCCTAGCATCAGCAAAGCACTTTTAGCTTAAATTTAAAACACAGAAGAGAACTTTCTGGTTAAATTTAGAACCCAGCAGAGAGCTTGTAGTTTAAATTTCATAAGAAGTTAGAGCCTAACAGCAGCTAAGAGCTATAATTTAAATCAAATCAGAATATAGCTTACCTCAGCAGCACAAGACAGGGTACTGTGTAGCAGCCCTCTTTTAATAAGTGTTGAAAGAACTGAAATATGAGATAGCAGACCTGCTATTAGTAATCTGTGAACTATCATTAAAATCATCTCTAATACCTGAAGATTGGAGGATCGCAAATGTAACACCAATTTTTAAAAAGGGTTCCAGGGGTGTTCCGGGAAACTACAGACCGGTGAGCCCGACATCAGTACTGGGAAAAATGGTAGAAACCATCATAAAGAATAAAATTACTCAGCATGTAGATAGTCATGACCTAATGGGAGACAGCCAACATGGCTTTAGACAAGGAAGATCTTGTCTTACTAATCTGTTATGTTTTTTTGAAGGAGTGAATAATCAGGTGGACAAAGGTGAGTCGGTTGATATTGTGTATCTGGACTTTCAGAAAGCCTTTGACAAGGTCCCTCATGAGAGACTTTTGGCAAAACTAAAGAGTCATGGGATAGGAGGCAGTGTACTATTGTGGATCAGGAACTGGTTAAAAGACAGAAAGCAGAGGGTAGGGCTAAATGGGCAATTTTCCCAATGGAGAAAGGTGAACAGTGGTGTACCCCAGGGATCTGTGCTGGGTCCGCTGCTTTTTGACATATTCATAAATGACCTGGAAAGTGGAATAACGAGTTAGGTTATCAAATTTGCAGATGACAAAAAACTATTTAAAGTTGTTAAATCCCAAGAGGATTGTGGAAAATTGCAAGAGGATCTTGATAAATTGGAAGACTGGGCATCAAAATGGCAGATGAAATTTAATGTGGACAAGTGCAAGGTTATGCACCTAGGGAAGAACAACCCAAACTATGGTTACACGATGCATGGTTCCACATTAGGAATCACCACCCAGGAAAAAGATTTAGGCGTCATTCTGGATACCATGTTAAAACCCTCGGCCCAGTGTGCAGCGGCGGCCAAGAGAGCAAATAGAATGCTAGGTATGATAAGGAAAGGAATGGAAAATAAAACAAAAGATATTATAATGCCTCTATATCGTTCCATGGTGAGACCGCACCTTGAATATTGTGTGCAATTCTGGTCGCCGTATCTTAAAAAGGATATAGCGATTTTAGAAAAGGTTCAGAGAAGAGCCACTAAAATGGTAAAGGGGATGGAAGGATACTTCTATGAAGAAAGGCTAAAAAGGTTAGGGCTCTTTAATCTGGAAAAGAGACGGCTGAGGGGAGATATGATAGAAGTCTATAAATTAATGAACGGAGTGGAACGGGTAAACGTAGATCGATTGTTTACCTTATCAGAATATAGAAAGACTAGGGGACATGCAATGAAGCTACAGGGTAAACTATTTAAGACTAATAAAAGAAAATATTTTTTTCATTCAACGTGTAATCAAACTCTGGAATTTGTTACCGGAGGATGTAGTAAAGGCTGTTAGTGTAGCTGGGTTTAAAAAAGGTTTGGACAAGTTCCTGGAGGAAAGGTCCATAAACCATTATTAAGAAGGGACCCAGGATATCAATGCTTGAACCAATACAAGCATTGTGGAACCTGTATCCCTTGGGGAAACTGCTAGGTACATATGACCTAGATTGGCCACTGTTGGAAACAGAATACTGGGCTTGATGGACCTTGGTCTGATCCAGTATGGCATATCTTATGTTCTTATGTCCTCCAGGTGATGTAAAACCCTCCCGCAACGAGGAAGTTTCTCCAGGGCCATGTGCCCATGAGGGAAGGGTTAGGACAGCCATTACAGTTGGTGATTTAATCATTAGGCATGTAGATAGCTGGGTGGCTGGTGGACGTGAGGATCGCCTGGCAACATGCCTGCCTGGTGTGAAGGTAGCGGACCTCACACAGCACCTAGATAAGGTCTTAGATAGTGCTGGGGAGGAGTCTGCTGTCTTGGTACATGTCGGTACAAATGACATAGGAAAATGTGGTAGGGAGGTTCTGGAGGCTAAATTTAGGCTTTTAGGTAGGAAGATGAAATCCAGAACCTTTAGGGTAGCGTTCTCCAAAATGCTTCCCGTTCCACGCGCAGGACCCAAAAGGCAGGCAGAGCTCCGGAGTCTCAATGCGTGGATAAGACAATGGTGCAAGGATGAGTGTTTTGGATTTGTTAGGAACTGAGGAACATTCTGAGAAAGGAGGGGCTTTTCCGAAGGGATGGGCTTCACCTTAACTGGGATGGAACCAGGCTGCTGGCATTAACCTTTAAAAAGGAGATAGAGCAGCTTTTAAACTAGATAATAAGGGAAAGCTGACAGTCGCCCAAGAGCGCATGGTTCTGAAGAATGTATCCTTGAAGGATACTACCAAAAGCAGAGAGGTTCCAAAAAAGTGTAAAGTAGTCCATATGCCCTTGAGTATGGAGCAGATAGAGCTTAAAGATTCCAAATTACCCATGCCAACCAATAGCCAGATTAATATCAATAAAATACAGTCTCTAAAATGCTTGTATGTAAAAGCTAGAAGTCTAAAAAATAAGATGGGAGCTTTAGAATATATAGCACTAAATGAGAGGTTAGATATGATTGGAATCTCAGAGACATGGTGGAAGGAGGACAACCAGTGGGACACTGTGATAGAGTAGTTACTTACCTGTAACAGGTGTTCTCCAGGAGCAGCAGGAATCAGTCCTCACATATGGGCGACATCGATGTCGATGGACCCCTTGCGGAGCATTTCCCCAGCTTTCCATGAAAGCCTTTGGGAATGCATGCACGCATGCGCAGTTCCCTTCCCGACTAAAGATGCCATCTTGCCTCAGTCAAATGATATAGCTAAGAACAGCACACAAAAAAGTAAAATAAACTATGTACAAATGCAACTCCCAGGGGAGGAGGGAGGGTTGTGAGGACTGATTCCTGCTGCTCCTGGAGAACACCTGTTACAGGTGAGTAACTACTCTTTCTCCAGGACCAAGCAGGAAGTCAGTCCTAACATATGGGTGATTCCCTAGCTCTGGGCTACCAGGAACCCAGGCTGAACAAGAGAACTCCCTCTAGTCTCAGTATCAAAGAAAGGCTTTTCACTGACAGAACCTCCACCGGTAGCCCAACAGAGGGCAGGAGTTGCCTAAACCTCAAAGAGATTCCGGAGTACTGCCTGGCCAAAAGCACTGTCCCTACGGGATTCCCTTTCAAGACAGTAATGGGCCGCAAACGTCTGGCTTGAAGACCAAGTAGCAGCCCTACAGATGTCTGTCAACGGTACAGAGCGGAGATGAGCCACTGAGGCAGCCATTGCCCTGACACGATGGGCCGTGACCCGACCCTGCAAAGGAAGGTCAGCCGCCTTGTAAGCCCAGGTAATACAGTCAGCCACCCAGATGGACAAGGCACGCTTGGACACAGCCAACCCCAAATTATTAGGGTCAAAAGAGATGAAGAGCTGAGTAGCCCTTCTGTGCCCTTGCGTACGGTCAAGGTAGAAGGATAAGGCCCTCCTACAGTCCAGGGTATGCAGAACTGCTTCAGCCTGGCTTGCATAAGGCCTAGGGAAGAATGTTGGAAGAACCACCTCCTGGTTGAGGTGGAAAGAGGAGACAACCTTTGGGAGGAACTTTGGATGAGTCCTGAGGACTACTCTGTTCTTATAGAATCTGGTGTAAGGCCTGTCGGGCCTGAAGCTCACTCACTCGCCTGGCCGAGGTTAGGGCTACCAAGAAGAGTGTCTTCCAGGACAGGAAGTGTAGAGGGCAAGTAGCCATCGGCTCAAAAGGTGGGCGAGTCAGTTGTTGCAAGATCACATTCAATTCCCACTCAGGAGCAGGAGGACGGATTGGAGGCTTGAGCAAAAGCAAGCCTCTGAGAAACCGGGACACCAAGGGGTGAACCGACAGAGAATGTCCTTCCACCAGTGAGTGGTGAGCTGCTAGAGCTGAGAGGTGGACCCGAACAGAATTGGACTTAAGTCCCTGATTTGATAAGTGCAGTAAGTAGAGCTTTCTCTCACATAGCCCCTACTATCTGGAATTCCCTACCAGAGGATCTACGATCTCTAACAGAGATCATGGAATTCCGCAAAAAATTAAAAACGTATCTATTCACCAAACACTACAACACCATGGAAAACCTTGCACTCAACTTAGATAAAGGCTAAACAAGTAACTGACAACATAAAGCACAAACCTTCCACATAAATAGACCATACACATAGCACAAACGAAAAGACTATCCAATCTCTTATGCCCTAATACCTCCCATGTATATAGTTGTATCTGTTATGTACTATATTATGTACATAGACACCACATTCTGTTAGTTAATTGTTTTAACACAGTTCCAGTTAATTGTTTTAACACAGTTCCAGTTTAAAATCACTGTTAATTTTCCTAGATTTAAGTTTGTTTAATTTATGATACTTTAAGACGTTCTATGTATATTTAAGATGTTCTATGTAAAACAAACTTCGATTTGTTAATTGTTGTTATTTGTACACCGCAACTGATCTCTGGAAGATGCGGTATAAAAATGAGTGTTAAATAAATAAATAAATAAATAAGTACTGAAGCACTACTGGTACAGTACAGGAGAAAGGATCCTCTGTACGTAGCTGACACCACACAGAAAACCTCTTCCATTTGAGAGCATAGGTTTTCCTAGTGGACTGTTTCCTAGAGGCTAGGACAACCTCCTCAACTTCCTGAGGTAGGCCCCAGGAAGCCAAAACTACCCTTGCAGCCTCCAGGCCATCAAATTGAGAGCTTTGAGATTGGGGTGCAGAAGGGAACCCTGATCCTGAGAGAGAAAGTCGGGTTGCAACCCCAGAGGCAGTGGTGGATCCACTGCCAGTTGAAGCAGAAGTGGAAACCAAGGCTGTCTCTGCCACCTGGGAGCCACCAGCAGGACCGAGGCCTTGTCCTGAAGAATCTTGAACAGGGTTCGGGCCACCAAGGGCGTGGGAGGAAACGCACACAGGAGGCCCTGAGACCATGGAATTAGAAAAGCATCTGCTGCTATCCGCAGAGGATGCGGTTGCCTGGAGCAGAACTTTGGCAGCTGTTTGTTCAGTGGACTGGCAAACAGATTTATGGATGGAAGTCCCCATTTCAGGAAAATCTTCTGAACCACCAAAGGATGGAGCTGCCACTCATGGGGCTGCAGAATCTTGCTCAACCTGTCGGCCAGGTAGTTTTCCTGGCCAGGGAGGTACACAGCCTTGAGGAGCATGTTGTGCTTGAGGGCAAACAAGCAAAGGTCCTGTGCTTCCTGGCAAAGGAGCCTGGACCCAGTTCCGCCCTGTTTGTTCACATAAAACATGGCTACCTGGTTGTCCGTTTGAACTAGGACAGACTGATGAGCCAGGGCTGGAGAGAAAGTCTTGAGGGCCAACCGAATAGCCATGAGTTCCAGGAGATTGATTTGCTGTGTGGCTTCCCAGGGAGACCACAGGCCCTGGGTGCACTTGCCTAGACAATGAGCTCCCCAGCCCTGCAAGGAGGCATCCGTGGTCAACACCACTGTGAATCCAGGAATCTGAAAAGGCACCCCTTGCAGCAGATTGGGTGGATGTAGCCACCAGCTGAGGAACTTCAGAAATTGTCTGGACACCCTTATCCTGTCTCTGAGGCTGGCTGTGACCACTGAGTCCGAAGACACCACTGTGCAGGCCTCATATGGAGCCTGGCATTGGGGGTCACATGTACTGTCGAAGCCATGTGGCCTAGAAGCCTCAGGCAGAGTCTGACGGAGACCAGTGACCTGCTGAGAAACTGGCTTGCCAAGTTTATCAGTCTGTGGGCTCTGTCTTCTGGCAAGAATGCCTTTGCCAGCAGAGAGTCCAACCTTGCTCCTATGAACTCCAAGTTTTGGGATGGGAGCAAAGTGGACTTTGCGAAGTTTATGACAAACCCCAGGCTTTGAAGAAGAGCAATAGTTCTTAGGGTGGCTTGTCTGGCCTCCTGGCACGTCTGACCCCTGATGAGCCAGTCGTCCAGATAGGGGAAGACAAAGATACCCTGATTCCTCAGGTAGGCCGCCACCACTGCCAGGCATTTGGTAAAAACCCTGGGAGCAGAGGTTAGGCCAAAAGGTAGTACTCTGTACTGATAATGGTTTCCTCCCACAATGAACCTGAGGTACTTTCTGTGGTCTGGATGAATGAGGATGTGAGTATACGCATCCTTTAGATATAAGGAGCATAGCCAAATCTCCCTGCTGGAGGTAGGGCAGAAGGGTTCCAAGAGTAAGCATCTTGAACTTTTCCTTCTCCAAGAACTTGTTGAGGTTTCGGAGATCTAGAACAGGTTGAAGGCCACCGGTTCTTTTGGGTACCAGGAAATACCTGGAGTAGAACCCTCGGCCTTGTAAGTGGGGAGGCACAGGCTCCACTGTTCTGTCCACCAACAGACCTTGTAGCTCCTGAAGGAGAAGATCTGTGTGCAGGGGAGGCCTTGGAGGCTCCCCTGGATAGTATGGAGGAGGCAGTTGTTGGAAGTGTAGAGTATAGCCCCTGTGGACTATTCTTAACACCCAACTGTCTCCAGTGATGAGTGGCCACTGGTGGGCAAACAGAGCGAGGCGACCTCCTGTGCAGGGTTGGGAGAGCAGGGATGGAGAGGCTATGCCTAAGGAGTCAAAAAACCCCACCCTGCTGAGTGGGAGCAGGGGCCGGAGGCTTGGGGGTCCTCTGCCTACGGGGCCCATTACCCTGCCCTTTGGCTAGCTGACCCTGAGGGGCAGCTTGGGCAGCCTGCTATTGTGGGTACTGTTTGTAGGCAGTGCCCTTCCTCGGGTAAAAGGACTTTTTACCTGAGCCCTTCTTCTTGTGAGAAGGGGCAGAAATCTTTCTAGACAGCCTTGTCCGTGTGAGGTGCTCGGTCTCGAGCTGTGCGGCCTTCTCGGTCATGGGCTTGCCAAAAAGGTTCTCACCTCGGCAAGGGACATCGACCAACTTGTCCTGAACCCATGGCTCGAGGTCCGATGACTGCAGCCATGCCTAGCGTCGAGCCGCGATGCCGGCTGCCGCAACACGGGCCGAAACCTCGAAGCCATCGTAGGCAGCGTGGGAGATAAACTTAGAGCATTCCCGGATCCCCGAGTTCAAGGACTTGAACCTCTGCAAGGGTTCTCCGGAGAGACCAGCAGAGAACACGGCCAGCTCCTTGGCCAGGTCTCGCAAGTACATGCCCATGTACAGCTGGTAAGACTGGACACGGCAAGCAAGCATCGAGCCCTGGAAGCACTTTCTACCAAAACCATCTAGGTTTCGGGCCTCCCTGCCAGGGGGCACCGTGGAGTGCATCTTCTGACTTTTCAGTCGATGCATGGCCGATTCCACCACCATGGAATGGTGTGGTAGCTGCGCCTTCTGAAAGCCAGGACTCTTCCGGAGTCGATAGATTGAATCGACCCGCTTGCTTAAAACCGGCGCCGAGGCCGGTGCCTCCCACATCCAGAAGAGGAGCCGTTCCAGCATCGGAGGAACCGGGACAGTAAAGGCCTCCTTCGGAGGAGAGTCGTACTGCAGGGCCTCAAGCTCCTCGGCGTCCACAGGGATAGCCAACGCAGTGGCCATATCCCGAACGAACTTTGAGAACCGGGTATCCTCCAGAGGGAATCTACTCCGGGGATCAGACTGCGGTGAGTCCGAGGGGACGCACCGAGTCTTGAAGGTGTCGGGGGACTCCTCGTCCTCCGTCTCCCATGCGGACTCGTCCGATGAGGAATCAGGGTCCGACCTCGCGGGGCCTGCGAGCACCCGCCCTGACGCCGAAGGCACCGGCGTCGACGCCCTCGGTCCCGAACGGGAGGTCGAGGGAGACCGCGACCGAGGTCGACCTCGAGCCTTCATGGCCTCGAGTATCGGCTCGGTCTCTGGGGTCGACTTCGATGTCGATGTCCCGGTGGTCGGAGCAGATGCGCCAGACAGGCTGGCCATCAATGCCCGCTGCTGTTCCATGAAGGCAGACAGTCTGCTCTCCAAGGCTGTCAACCTGAGACCCAGCTCAGGAGACTCAGGAGCTCCCGACTCGGGCCCCAGCGGCGCCGGGCCCG
The DNA here is from genome assembly GCA_033557465.1 of Ichthyophis bannanicus. Lineage (NCBI taxonomy): Eukaryota > Metazoa > Chordata > Amphibia > Gymnophiona > Ichthyophiidae > Ichthyophis > Ichthyophis bannanicus. Next base: position 866,863,739 of record CM066035.1, on the reverse strand, counting down.
ACGTCGGCTCCCTGGGAGGAGAGTCCACGAGGACTACAGGGCTTACGTGTCCAGCAGACTCCGGGCTCCAGTCGAGGGACTTTGGAAGGCTTCTCCTGTTCCACAGGCCCGGGGCGACGGTCGGGGGTCTGAGACCGAGCTCTCGAGGAACCCGGAACCTCTTCCGACGACGCCCTCACGAGACGTTTCTTCCTCTTGCGTTCCCGGTCGGGGGACCCCCTGTCCGAGGAGCCACGACGGTGCTCGGGATACGACTCCCGAGATGTCGAGGCCTCAGACGAGGTCCAGGCCCGGCAGGAGGCCGAGTCAGAAAAAAGCCTTTCCTTTTGGTGCTGACGACTTCGCAGTACCTTGGTAGACATTTTCCCCACATGGTCCACACGTCTTAGGGTCGTGATCAGGACCGAGGCACCAAAGGCAGCAGTCGTGTGTGTCGGTGAGAGACATCAGTTTCTTGCACCGATCACACTTCTTAAAACCGCTGGAAGCCATCGGGGAAAAAAGAGTCCCCGCGAGGTCAAAGGACCGGTCTTCCAGGGAAAATGAAAAAAAGGGCGCGAAAGCCAGCCACTAAGGGCAAAAACCGAAAAAAGATCGGGGTCGATACCGGTGTACCGAACCCGGCGGGAGGGGAACCTGCGTCGAACCGGAGAAGAAAAATAGCGAAGAATCGCAAAAAGTCAACAATTTTCCAGGATGACTAGGACTCATGTCCGGTGGGCTTCACGGAAAACGAGATACTGAGGCAAGATGGCACCTTTAGGCGGGAAGGGAACCGCGCATGCGTGCATGCATTCCCAAAGGCTTTCATGGAAAGCTGGGGAAATGCTCCGCAAGGGCTCCATCGACGTCGATATCACCCATATGTGAGGACTGACTTCCTGCTTGGTCCTGGAGAAATGTGGATACAAACTATATCGTAATGATACAGCTGATCAAATTGGTGGAGGGGTTGCGCTCTATGTTACAGAGGGCATTGAGTCAGAAAGGATTAAAGTTTTGCAGGAAACAAAATTTGCTGTAGAATCTCTATGGATTGAAATTCCATGTAAAAAGGGGAAGGCGATGGCAGTGGGGGTGTACTATTGACTGCCTGGCCAGAATGAACAAATGGATGATGAAATGCTCAAAGAAATCAAGGAGGCTAACAAACGTTACAGCACAGTACTAATAATGGGTGATTTCAATTACCCTGGTATCGACTGGGTCAGTGTCACGGCAGGACATGCTAGGGAGATAAAGTTCCTAGATGAAATAAATGACTGCTTCTTGGAGCAGCTGGTTCATGAACCGACCAGAGGGGAAGCCATATTCGACTTAGTCCTTAGTGGAACATCAGAACTGGTGCAAGAGATAAGGGTGTTGGGGCCACTTGGCAATAGTGATTATAGTATGATCGCGTTTGATTTAATTAGTGGAGGAGGGATGGTAAGGAAATCCACAGTACTACCTTTTAACTTTCAAAAGGGAGACTATGATAAAATAAGGAAAACAGTTAAGAAAAAACTAAAAAGAGCAGTTGCAAAGGTTAAAGACTTATATCAAGCTTGGGTGTTGTTGAAAAATACTATCCTGGAAGCCCAGACCAGCTGTATTCCACGCTTTAAGAAAAGTGCAAAAACTGCCAGCATGGTTTAAAGATGAGGTCAGAGAGGCTGTTGTTGCCAAAAAAGCATCTTTCAGAAAATGGAAAAACGAGCCAAATGACGAAAACTGGAAACAGCACAAGCACTGGCAAGTTAAATGCAAGGCATTGATAAGGCAGGCAAAGGGAGAATTTGAGAAGAAGCTTGCTGTGGAAGCAAAAAACGCATAATAAAGACTTTTTCAAGTACATTCATAACAAAATACCTGTGAGAGAGTCAGTTGGTCCATTACAAGATAGAGGGGTTAAAGGGGCACACTAAGGGGCGACAAGGTGATAGCGGAGAGATTGAATGACTTCTTTGCTTCGGTCTTTACTGAAGAAGATGTAGGGATGTTACCCATCACTAAAGTGGTATTTAAAGGTGAGGAAGAACTGAAGGAAATATCGATACATCGGGAAGATGTATTACAACTAATAGATAAACTGAAGAGCAGCAAATCAGCTGGACCGGATGATATACATCCAAGGGTGTTGAAAGAACTGAAATATGAGATTGCAGACCTGCTATTAGTAATCTGTGAATTATCATTAAAATCATCTCTAATACCTGAAGATTGGAGGATGGCCAACGTAACGCCAATTTTTAAAAAGGGTTTCAGGGGTGATCCGGGCAACTACAGACCAGTGAGCCTGACGTCAGTACCAGGAAAAATGGTAAAAACCATCATAAAGAACAAAATTGCTGAACATTTATTTATTTCTCTTATATACCGCGCTCTTCATCAGTGCGGTTTACATGGAACATTTAGGTTTTACGGTGGGGTTAACCGTAAAAATACAGATAACAGGTAACTCAACTTGGATAGTCAAAATTAACTATTTACACATACTTGATACATAGTAGTATTTACATATTATACAACATTTTGAGGGATGTTACAGTGAACATGGTGTTTATTTGTGGGAAGGTCGAGATGGGGCATGTAGATAGTCATGGCTTAATGGGAGACAGCCAACATGGCTTTAGACCAGGAAGATCTTGTCTTACTAATCTGTTATGTTTTTTTGAAGATGTGAATAAACAGGTAGACAAAGGTGAGTCGGTTGATATAGTGTATTTGGACTTTCAGAAAGCCTTTGACAAGGTCCCTCATCAGAGACTTTGGGCAAAAATAAAGAGTCATGGGATAGAAGGCAGTGTACTATTGTGGATCAGGAACTGGTTAAAAGATAGAAAGCAGAGGGTAGGGCTAAATGACCAATTTTCCCAATGGAGAAAGGTGAATAGTGGTGTACCCCAGAGATCTGTGCTGGGTCCGCTTCTTTTTGACATATTCATAAATGACCTGGAAAATGGAATAACGAGTGAGGTTATCAAATTAGCAGATGACACAAAACTATATAAAGTTGTTAAAACCCATGAGGATTGTGGAAAATAGCAAGAGGATCTTGATAAATTGGAAGACTGGGCATCAAAATGGCAGATGAAATTTAATGTGGACAAGTGCAAAGTTATGCACCTAGGGAAGAACAACCCAAACTATGGTTACACGATGCAAGGTTCCACATTAGGAACCACCACCCAGGAAAATGATTTAGGCGTCATTGAGGATAACATTTTAAAACCCTCCGCCCAGTGTGCAGCGGCGGCCAAGAGAACAAATAGAATGCTAGGTATCATAAGGAAAGGAATGGAAAATAGGATATTATAATGCCTCTGTATTGTTCCATGGTGCTACCGCACCTTGAATATTGTGTGCAATTCTGGTCGCCGTATCTTAAAAAAGATATAATGTTATGAGAAAAGGTACAGAGAAGAGCCACCAAAATGGTAAAGGGGATGGAAGGATACTCCTATGAAGAAAGGCTAAAAAGGTTAGGGCTCTTTAACCTGGAAAAGAGGCGGCTGAGGGGAGATATGATAGAAGTCTATAAATTAATTAACGGAGTGGAACGGGTAAACGTAGATTGATTGTTTAGGTTATCAGAATATAGAAAGACTAGGGGACATGCAATGAAGCTACAGGGTAAACTATTTAAGACAAATAAGAGAAAATATTTTTTCACTCAACGTGTATTCAAACTCTAGAATTTGTTACCGGAGGATGCAGTAAAGGCTGTTAGTGTAGCTGGGTTTAAAAAACGGGTCTGAGGCCGGCTGCATGAGCTGTGGATCTTTCACAAAGCTAAGACTCTAATTTTCTTTCTCATCTCTGCTGGTTTCTAGCTACCAATATAGAGTTTAACTGTCTGTTTTGTTGGAATTGCTAATATTAAGTTTAAATATGCTTATAAATTAAGCTTAGGGATAATCTGACTGACTGCTTTTCTGGGTAGCCTTGGAGCAGATATCTGTGGGTGCCCCCAGTTCAGGAACAGCCTACTGGCCAGAGACACTTAGGTTCCCGCCCACCCTACCCCTCGCCCTACCCATCCCAGGGGCTGCATTGCCGATATAGTACTCGCATACATTGCCATCTATCCCTTTAACTTGGGTTAAGCACACATCTTCTTCCTCCTTTCTTCTTCTTCCTCTTCTCCTTCTAGGACTGCTTATTCAGCATGTCATGTATTCAGTGCAACAACTGCAGTACTTTCATTCCAAGACGAATCATTTGGAACCTCAGAGCTTGTTCTATCTGCCTCAGGTCAGCTGCCATGCATAAAGAAAGCACAGTTACTTACCTGTAACAGGTGATCTCTGGGAACAGCAGGAATAAGTCTTCACATAAGGGTATCGTCGGTACCGACGGAGCCTGCGTGGGAACGCTCCCCAGCGTCCTGAAAGAAAGCTTTTGGGAGCACCCCACAGCGCCTGCGCGCTGCCTTCCCGCCTTTCCTAACTGCCTCTCTCCAGTTCGAGTTTTAAAGCTGAGATAAAGAGAGAGAGAGAGGAAAGGAAAGATAGATAGAGAGATACAACTCCTAGGGGAGGTGGGTGGGTTGTGAAGACTTATTCCTGCTGTTCCCAGAGATCACCTGTTACAGGTAAGTAACTGTGTTATCTCCAGGAACAAGCAGGAATGAGTCTTCACATATGGGGACTCCCCAGCTAGAGATGCCTGGGAGATCACCCAGATTGTGAGTCCCTGGGAAGGGCACTACCTCTACCCATGAAACTCAGGCATCCAGTTCAGGGATGGAGGGTAGGAGTTGATTAGATATGGAACAGGTGTTTGAGAACAGCCTGACCAAACAAGGCATCCCGGCGGGAGTCCTTGTCCAAGCAGTAATGGGCTGTGAAGGTATGAACCGATGCCCAAGTGGCCGCTCGACAGATTTGGTCGATGGACACAGAGTTTAGATGAGCCATAGAGGTTGCCATGGCCCTCACATTGTGAGCTGTGACATGGCCCTCCAGAGAAAGGTTCTTACTTTGGTAGGCGAAGGAAATACACTGAGCAATCCAATTGGACAGAGTTCTCTTAGAGACTGGAAGTCCTAAATGAGAAGGATCAAAAGCAACAAAAAGTTGAGAGGACTTTCTATGTTGCTGTGTCCTGTGTAAGTAGAAAGCAAGTGCTCTTTTACAATCCAGGGTATGAAGATTCCTCTCTGCACTTGATGCATGAGGTCCTGGAAAAAAGACAGGTAAAAAGACCTCCTGGTTCAGATGAAAAGGTGAGACCACTTTAGGCATAAAGCGTAGTTACTCACCTGTAACAGGTGTTCTCCAGGAGCAGCAGGAATCAGTCCTCACATATGGGTGACGTCGGCGCCGACGGAGCCCTCGCGGAGCAATTTTCCCCAGCTTTCAAAGAAAGCCTTTGGGAATTGCAGCGCGCATGCGCGGTCCCCTTCCCACCCAAGGGTGCCATCTTAGCCAGTCAGATGACATAGCTAAAAAAGACAGCATAAAAATTTGCAAAAAACTAAAGCAGATGATTGCAACTCCAAGGGGAGGAGGGAGGGTTGTGAGGACTGATTCCTGCTGCTCCTGGAGAACACCTGTTACAGGTGAGTAACTACGCTTTCTCCAGGACCAAGCAGGAAGTCAGTCCTCACATATGGGACTCCCAAGCTTAAGGCTACCGGAGACCCTAAGCACAAAAATGAGCTCCCTCTAGCTCAGCAGCACAGAAGGAAGGAATCTTCGCTGAATTATTACCCACCGGTAGCCCACATCCGGGATGGAGGGTAGGAGTTGCTCAGACCTCAAAGAGATTACGGAGGACTGCCTGTCCGAAAGCACTGTCCCTGCGGGACTCCCTCTCGAGACAGTAATGGACCGCAAAAGTCTGGCTCGAAGACCAAGTAGCGGCCCGGCAGATGTCTGCCAGCGGAACAGAGCGGAGGTAAGCCACTGACGTAGCCTTTGCCCGAACGCAATGAGCCGTGACTCGACCTTCCAAGGAGAGTCCGGCTGCCCCATAAGCCCAAGTGATACAGTCCGCAACCCAGATGGACAGAGTACGCTTGGAGACCGGGAGCCCCAATTTATTGGGGTCGAAAGACACAAAAAGCTGAGCAGCTTTACGGTGCTCCCGCGTACGGTCAAGGTAGAAGTTCAATGCCCTTCTACAGTCCAGGGTATGGAGGACCGTTTCAGCTCGGCTGGAGTGTGGTCTGGGAAAGAAGGTCGGAAGTACCACCTCCTGATTGATGTGAAAAGGGGAGACCACTTTTGGAAGAAATTTAGGGTGAGTCCGTAGGACTACCCTATTTTTGTAGAACCGAGTGTAAGGGGGATCAGACACGAGGGCCTGTAGTTCACTTACGCGTCTAGCGGAAGTGAGGGCTATCAAGAACAATGTTTTCCAAGAAAGAAAACGGAGAGAACAGGTAGCCATAGGTTCAAAAGGCGGACAGGTGATCCGCTGTAACACCACATTCAGATCCCAGTCAGGTGCTGGCGGGCGCAGAGGTGGTTTAAGTAGAAGGAGACCTCGGAGAAACCTCGCTACAAGAGGGTCGCTGGAAAGAGGTCTGCCGTCCACCGGCACATGATGTGCTGAAAGAGCACGGAGGTAAACTTTGACGGAATTGGACTTAAGTCCCAGATTAGAGAGGTATAGCAAGTACTGCAGAATCACCGACACCGGGCAGGAGAAGGGATCCTGAGACTGTTGGGTACACCAAACGGAAAAGCGACGCCATTTAAGGGCGTAGCATTCGCGGGTAGAAGGTCGCCGAGAAGCTAGGACGACCTCTTCCACCTCTGCCGGCAGAAGAAGGGGAGCAAGGACTACCCTCTCAGCAGCCAGGCCATTAGATTGAGAGATCTGAGGTTGGGGTGTAGCAGAGACCCCTGATCCTGAGTGAGGAGATCCGGTTGTAACCCCAGAGGGAAGGGATCCTCCACCGCTAATTGCAGCAGGAGTGGAAACCACGGTTGCCGGGGCCAGCGAGGGGCCACCAGGATCATGAAGGCTTTGTCTCGGAGAACCTTGAAAAGAGTTCGAGAGACTAGCGGGATGGGAGGGAAAGCGTACAGAAGGCTCTCCGACCATGAGAGTAGAAAAGCGTCTGCCGCAACTCGAAGGGGATGTGGCTGACGAGAGCAGAAGCGAGGAAGTTGCCGGTTGAGAGGGCTGGCAAAGAGATCCATCGTGGGGAGGCCCCACTTTAGAAAGAGCTTCTGAACTACCAAGGGATCCAGGCGCCACTCGTGCGGCTGGAGGATCCTGCTGAGTTTGTCCGCCAGGCAATTTTCTTGGCCTGGGAGATAAACTGCCTTGAGATGAACGCCGTGACTGACGGCCCAAGAGCAGAGCTTCTGTGCTTCCCGACAGAGAAGGAAGGAGCCCGTGCCCCCCTGCTTGTTCACGTAGAACATGGCAACTTGATTGTCCGTCTGGACAAGGACGGACTGGCGAGAGGTCAGGTGGGAGAAGGCCTTGAGAGCCAAGCGGATCGCTCTGAGCTCCAGGAAGTTGATCTGCTGAGCAGACTCCCACGTGGACCAGAGGCCCTGAGTACGTGCCCCTTGGCAATGTGCTCCCCAGCCCAGGAGGGATGCATCTGTCGTCAGCACCTGGGCCGGCTGAGGTGACTGAAAAGGCATGCCGAGTACCAGGTTCGGCCGATGAAGCCACCACCGGAGAGACGAGATCAGCGGCTCGGAGACGCGCACTAGGTCTGCTAGGCCGCCTGTGGCTTGTTGCCACTGCCTGCGGAGACACCATTGAGCAGGCCGCATATTCAGGCGGGCATTGGGGGTCACATGGACGGTGGAAGCCATATGGCCGAGACGTCTCAGGAAGCGCCTGGCGGAGACCAGGGGCTGGCTGCGAAAACGGTCGGCTAGGTCCATGAGCCGTTGAGCCCTGTCGAGCGGTAGGAACGCTCGCGCCTGAGGAGTGTGCAGCCTTGCGCCGATGAACTCGAGATCTTGTGAGGGGAGCAAAGTGGACTTTGCGAAGTTTATAACAAAGCCCAAGTACTGCAGAAGAGTCACCGTGCGGCGTGTGGCGTTGGTGACCTCCGGAGCGGACGCTGCTCTGATGAGCCAGTCGTCGAGGTACGGAAAGACATAGAGGCCGTGAAGCCGGAGATGGGCCGCCACCACCGCGAGGCATTTTGTGAAGACCCGCGGTGCGGAGGACAGGCCAAAGGGCAGTACTCTGTACTGGTAATGATTTCCTGCCACCACAAACCTTAGGTATTGGCGGTGGCTTGGGTGGATGAGGATGTGCGTGTAGGCATCCTTTAGATCCAAGGAGCATAGCCAATCTCCCTGCTGGAGGTAGGGCAGAAGGATTCCAAGGGTAAGCATCTTGAACTTTTCCCGCACGAGGAATCTGTTGAGGTTGCGCAGGTCCAGGATGGGTCTGAGGCCTCCTGTCCTTTTTGGTACTAGAAAATACCTGGAATAAAAGCCTTGACCTCTCAGGTGGTGTGGCACCGGTTCCACCGCCTGTTCCTGTAGAAGACCTGCTAACTCCTGAAGGAGTAATTCCCTGTGCAGAGGGAGTCGTGGAGGTTCTCCCGGAAAATAGGAGGGAGGGACCTGTTGGAAGTGGAGAAGGTAGCCTTCTCTCACGACTTGAAGCACCCAGGCATCTGAGGTGATGCTGGACCACCTGTGGGCGAAGTGAACCAGCCGGCCTCCGGTGCTGGGAGGAGCCAGCGGTGGGGGAGAGGCTATGCTTAAGGAGTCAAAAACCCCCACCCTGCTGAGCAGGGGCTGGTGGTGCAGGCTTGGGGGCTTGCTGCCTACGGGACCCGTTACCCCGTCCCTTGGCCTGCTGGCCCTGTTGGGGAGCTGCAGGGGCCTGATATTGGGGGTATTGTTTGTAGGCAGCCGCCTTTCTCGGGTAAAAGGACTTCTTTCCCGAGCCCTTCTTTTTCTGGGAAGGGGCGGAGGTCTTCCTAGAAAGCCTAGTCCTGTTGAGAGTCTCCGTCTCGATCTGTGCAGCTTTTTCAGCCATGGGCTTGCCAAAGAGGTTCTCGCCTCGGCAGGGGACATCGACCAACTTGTCCTGCACCCAGGGCTCAAGGTCAGACGACTGAAGCCAAGCCTGTCGGCGGGCAACGATGCCGGCTGCGGCCACTCGAGCCGATGCTTCAAAGCCATCATAGGCTGCTCGGGATATGAATTTTGAGCATTCCCGAATGCCAGAGGACAAGGCCAGGAACCTCCGCAAGGGTTCCTCGGACAAACCAGCGGAGAATCCGGCTAGCTCTTTAGCCAGGTCTCGGAGATACATGCCCATGTATAGCTGGTAGGTCTGGACACGACACGCAAGCATAGAGCCCTGGAAACACTTCTTACCAAGGCCATCCAGGTTACGGGCCTCCCTGCCAGGAGGCACCGAGGAGTGCATCTTCTGGCTCTTAAGACGATGCATGGCCGATTCCACTACCATGGAATGGTGTGGTAGCTGTGCCTTTTGGAAGCCAGGGCTCTTGCGGACCCGATAGATAGAATCGACCCACTTGCTCAGGACCGGCGAGGAGGCCGGACTCTCCCACATGCGGAAGAGTAGTCGTTCCAGCATGGGAGGAACCGGTACAGTAAAGTGTTCCCTGGCGGGAGAGTCATACTGGAGGGGCGTCGAGCTCTTCGGCTCGAGGCTCCTCCTCGGGATCCGCAGGGAAGGCCAAAGCCTTGGCCATATCCCTGACGAAGTCCGAGAACCGGGCATCCTCCGGGGGGGACTGCTTCCGAGGTTCGGACTCAGGTGAGTCCGAGGGGACACACCGAGTCCGAAAAGAATCAGGCGACTCTTCCTCTTCAGACTCCCAGACCGACTCCGACGAGGACTCGGTGGGGTCGGCCCGGGCAGGGCGCGGCGCCTGCTGCCCCGACGCCGAGGGAGTCAGCGTCGGCGACCTCGGTCCCGAACGGGAGGCCGAGGGTGACCTCGACCGAGGATCGACTCGAGTTCGCATGGACTCGAGGATCGGCTCGGTCTCCGGGGTCGACTTAGACATCGACGTCCCGGCGGTCGGGGCAGCGGCGCCAGCGAGGCCGGCGAGCAGTGCCCGCTGCTGGTCCATGAAGGCAGACAGTCTGCTCTCCAAGGCCGTCAACCTGAGTCCGAGCTCAGGTGACCCAGCAGTCCCCGACTCGGGCCCCGACGGCGTCGGGCCCGACGTCGGCGGTCTCGGAGGCGAGTCCAGGAGGACCACAGGACTTACCCGAGCAGGCAGCTCCGACTCCAGGCGAGGTCTCTTCGAGAGGTGCTCCTTCTCCAAGGACCCGGGATGGCTATCGGGGCTATGCGACCTGGCCCTCGCGGAGCCAGGAGCGTCCACCGATGCCGCCCTCGCGGGTTTCACCTTCCGACGATGGTCCCCGGAGGGAGAACCCCTATCGGAGGAACTCCGGCGACGGTCCGAGCTGGAGCCTCTGGACGCGGAGGCCTCCGACGAGGTCCGGGTATGGCTGGGGTCAGCGAAGATCCTATCCCGCTGATGCCGCCGACTTCTCAACGCTTTGGAGGACATTTTGCCGCAGGGCCCACAGATCATTTCTTCATGATCCGGGCCCAGGCAGCGGAGGCAATTGTCGTGTGTGTCAGTTAGTGACATATTTCGGTCACACTGACCACACCGCTTGAAACCACTGGCAGCCATCGGGGGAAAAAGGGCCCCGGCGAGGTCAAAGGACCGGGCTGCCAGGGAAAAACCGAAAACTAAACTGACTAAGTCTGAAAAACCGAAAAAGAAGAAGAGGACTCGTGACCGGCGTCGCGAGTCCGGGCGGGAAAAAGACCGGCGTCGAACCGAAGGAAAAAAGAGTAAATTATGAGTAAATATCAACTTTTTCGCGGGGACACGACGGGTACGTCTGTAGGGCTCCGCGGAAAAAAGAAGACTGGCTAAGATGGCACCCTTGGGCGGGAAGGGGACCGCGCATGCGCGCTGCAATTCCCAAAGGCTTTCTTTGAAAGCTGGGGAAAATTGCTCCGCGAGGGCTCCGTCGGCGCCGACATCACCCATATGTGAGGACTGACTTCCTGCTTGGTCCTGGAGAAAGTGTGGATTAGTTCTGAGGACTACTTTGTCATGATGGAACCTTGTATAAGGAGGATTAGCCACTAAAGCTTGCAGCTCACTGATATGGCGAGCTGAGGTGACTGCAATGAGAAAAATAACCTTCCAAGAAAGGAATTTTAAGGAGGTAGTGGCTAAGGGTTCAAAGGGTGGCTTCATAAGCTGGCCAAAAACCAGATTCAAGTCCCAGGCCACTGGAGGTGGTCTAATGGGAGGTTTAGTCAAAAGAAGGCCTCTCATGAATCTTGCTATAAGAGGATGAGAGGAAATAGGTTGTCCATTGAGAGGCTTAAGGGATGCTGCAATAGCACTCAAATGGACTCTGATTGAATTTGTTTTAAGGCCTGCATGGGATAAATGCAGCAAATAGTCTAGTAAAGAATGCAAAGGTATTGCAAGAGGGTTGAGACCCTTCTCTGCACACCATATGGAAAATCTTTTCCATTTAAAAGCATATGAACGTCTGGTGGAAGGCTTTCTGGAAGCATGAAGGATATCCTTCACTTGCTGAGAAAGTTGGAAATCTTGAAGGTCTAGGCTTTCAGCAACCAGGCCCTGAGATGAAGAGACTGAGGATTTGGGTGCCACAAGGTTCCCTCCTCCTGGGAGAGGAGATCTGGAGCAGACCCCAGGTCTAGGGAGGGAGCTTGAGAGAGATGCAGAAGTAGAGGGTACCACACTTGGTGTGGCCAAAGTGGTGCTATGAGATCATAGTCCCTTTGTCTCTCTGAAGCTTGAACAGAGTCTTGGGGATTAGGGGAATAGGTGGAAAGGCATAAAGGAAGTCTTGCCCCCAATGAAGGAGAAGGCATCCCTGGCCTGAACTCCCTGACATGGAATCCTGGAACAGAACCGGGGAGGTTTGGCATTCCACGGACTTGCAAACAGGTCTATGTCTGGGGTACCCCAAATCCGAAAAATTCTGGCTATCTGGTCCCCATGGAGGGACCATTCGTGCGGAAGCAGAACTCGACTGAGTCTGTCTGCCCAAGAGTTTTGAACTCCTGGAAGATATACTGCCATGAGATGGATTTGATGCTCTCTGGCGAAGGCACACAATCTCAGAGCTTCGTTGCAAAGCGACAGAGAGCCAAGTTCCCCCCTGCTTGTTCACGTAGAACATAGCTACCTGGTTGTCCGTGTGGATGAGGACTGTCTTATAGCTGAGCAGGGTGTGGAAGACTGAGAGCCAGAAAGATTGCTCTGAGCTCTAAGAGGTTGATATGAAGATATGTCTCCTGTGGAGACCAGATGCCCTGGGTCAAGAGATCTTGTAGATGAGCCCCCCAACCCTTTGGAGAGGCATCTGTTGTAAGGGTTGCTTGGGGTAACACTTGTTGAAAGGGGGACCCCAGCAACAGATTCTGAGTGGACTTCCACCAGTGGAGGGACGAAAATAGTCGACTGGAGGTTGCTATTTTGTCTGACAGGCAACCTGATGCCTGGGTCCATTGGGTGGATAGGGTCCACTGAGCTGCTCTCATGTGAAGGCGAGCATAGGGAACCACATGCACCGTGGATGCCATGTGGCCTAAAAGTTGCAACATCTCTTGAGCAGTTAAATGGGATTTTAACTGAATCTGGGAGGCTAACTGCACCAAGCGTAGGCAACGGGCCTGGGGAAGATAGGCCCTTGCAGTTGTGGTATCCAGTAAGGCCCCTATGAACTCTAGAGACTGAGTAGGGGTAAGATGGGATTTTGGAATGTTGATTACCAGTCCCAGATACTGAAGAACACGCCTTGTGCAGGCTAGAGAAGTCTGGGCCTCTGACTGGGATGGAGCTCGGATGAGCCAGTCGTCCAGATATGGGAATACGAATATTCCTAGAGTGAGTAGGAATGCAGCTACTACTGCCATGCATTTTGTGAACACTCTTGGAGCAGAGGCCAGACCGAAAGGAAGCACTTTGCGAAGGAATCTTCTGTGTGTTGGATGGATGAGAACATGGGTGTACGCATCCTTGAGATCTAGAGAACAAAGCCAGTCCTGACTCTGGAGGTATGGAAGGAGAGTTCCGAGAGAAGTCATCTTGAATTTCTCCTTGCATAGAAACTTGTTCAATTCTCTGAGATCTAATATGGGTCTGTAGCCCCCTGTTTTCTTTGGGATGAGAAAATAGGGGGAGTAGAACCCTGAACCCTGTTGAAGAAGGGGTACTTCTTCTATTGCCCCTTGGGCAAGAAGGATAGCAATCTCCTGACCTAGAAGGTTGAGGAAAGATGTTGGAGAATTGAACTGTTTCACCATGGTGTGAGGAGGAAGGTTTAAGAAATGAAGTTTGTACCCTTCCCTTATGATGGAGAGGGTCCACTGCTCTGCTGTGATTTGTTCCCATCTGGGAGCAAAGTGAGCTAACCTTCCTGGGATGGTGAGGGGCTCTGGATGTTCTAGAGCCAGAAAGGCTAAGTTCTCTAGTGGAAAGTCAAAGGCCCTGAGGAGGCTGAGGCTGTTGGGCCGTAGCAGTCCTCGCAGCCTGGGTTTTGGCCTGTTTTGGTTGTTGCTGCCTCTTTGTAGCAAAACGACCTTGAGAAGAGGCCTGACCATAAGAAGAAAATTTCCCTTTCTTTGGGAAAGATCCCTTTTTGAACAACCTCTTTTTGAAAGGAGCAGTAGTAGACTTTGACAGTCTATCTAAAGCAGAATTTTCAGCATCCATCTCGTTGGCCTTTGCTTGCCAATCTTTGCCAAACAGGTTTTCGCCTGTACAGGGAAGGTTACCTAGACCATCCTGTACCCAGGATTCCAAATCAGAGGCTTGCAACCAAGCAACTCTGCGTGAACCTATGGCAATAGCCGAGGCTCTACTGACCCCCTCAAAAGAGTCAAAGGCTGCACGGTTGGAAAACGTGGATACATCCTGTGCATGTTTAAGCCAGGTGATATATTCTTCTCTCTTATCTTCTGACATAAAAGGAGATAAGGTTTGCAGATGATCTGTAACTTCTTTTAGAAACATCCCCATATAGAAACATAGAAACATGATGACAGAAAAAGACCACAAGGCCCTTCTAGTCTGTCCTTCCATAACAACTACAACAGTCCAATTTTTACCTTTAGAGATCCTCTGTGTTGGTCCCATGCTTTTTTGAATTCAGTTACTGTCCTCATCTCTACCACCTCCACTGGGAGACTATTCCATGGATCCACTACTCTTTCCGTAAAGAAATATTTCCGCATATCACTCCTGAATCTATCTCCCCTCACCCTCATCCCATGTCCCCTCGTCGCAGAACTTGCTTTCAATTGAAAGAGGCTCTCTCCCTGAACATTTATGCCACGGAGGTATTTAAACATCTCAATCATATCACCTCTATCCCGCCTTTCCTCTAAGGTGTACATATTAAGATCCTTAAGTCTGTCCTCATATGTTTTATAATGAAGACCACTAATCATCTTAGTAGCAACCCTCTGCACCGACTCCATCCTGTTCACATCCTTCTGAAGGTGCGGTCTCCAGAATTGCACACCATACTCCAAATGAGGTCGCACCAAAGACTTATACAGAGGCATTATCACCTCCTTTTTTCTGCTAGCCATTCCTCTCCGTATGCACCCAAGCATCCTTCTAGCTTTTGCCGTCGCCTTTTCTACCTGTTTAGCTACTTTAAGATCATCGGACACAACTACGCCTAGGTCCCGCTCTTCTTTAGTGGACAAAAGTACTTCACCTCCTATACTGTATTGCTCCCTTGGATTGCTGCAGCCCAAATGCATGACCTTACATTTTTTAACATTAAATCCCAGTTGCCAAATTCTAGACCATTCTTCAAGCTTAGCTAGATCCCTCCTCATGTTATCTACACCTTCCTGGGTGTCTACTCTATTGCAGATTTTGGTATCATCCGCAAAGAGGCAAACCTTACCCGACAGCCCTTCCGCTATATCACTAACAAAGATATAGAGACTACAGGAGTTGATTCTGGCTACAAGCATACTGGCCTGGAAGATTTTCCTGCCAAAGGCATCTAGGGTTCTGCATTCTCTTCCTGGAGGAGCAGAGGAGTGCCTTTTTGTACTCTTGATCTTTTTCATAGCAGACTCTACCACAATGGAGTGGTGAGGAAACCGAGTCTTATGAAACCCAGGACAAGGAGGAACACGATACATGGTGTCCAACCTTCTGGAATGAGGGGAGGTGTAAAGAGGAGTCTCCCATATGCCCAACATGTGTTCATAAAGAATCTCATGTATTGGTAAGGTGGCTGCCTCTTTAGGAGCCTTAGGATATTGTAGGATATCTAATTTTTTGGCTCTAGGTTCAGTCTCAGAGGTCACTGAGATGGACAGGCCTTTGGCCACCTCCCTAATAAAGTCCTGAAAAGACAAGTCTTCAGGAGGAGACATTCTCCTTTTTGGAGATGAGGGTTCCTGGGGAAGGATCCCCGATGCTTCAATTGAGGCCTCTGAAGAGTCAGAGTCTTCAGAAGAATCGAAGTATCGACTGTCTGGATGCTCTCGTAGAGCCCGATACGCGTACCGGGAGGTATCGACATCGGGAGTAATTGGTACCGGGCCGGTACTGATAGGCATCACTGGATAGCGTACCGCTGCCGTCAATGCTGATGTCGATGCAAGCGGTACTGGTATCGGAACCGGAATCGGATCCTGTACCGGAATCGGTACGGGTACCGACAACGGGGTTTGTTGCGGTACCGTAGGCGCTGCAGCTTGAATGAATGCCGTGATGGCACGCTGCATGGTCAGAATATTCTGATCCACTGACGCCACCAATGTCTGGATATCGGTACCGGTAGAAACTGCCGGTACCCCAGAACATTGTAACAGGTGATCGGTCGAGGCCGAGTCATCGATGTCAACCTGTGACCCCATAGGTAGTGCTTTGGAAGCCGGAGCCTCCCGCCGGGGTAATTTTGCCGGTGTGGTATCCTCAAGAGTAAGCCCAGGGGCATCTCGATACTTAGAGGGAGATGAACTCTTTGAGGACCGGCCAGATTTAAGTTTGGTTACCTGAGATCCATGGGATGAAGAAGCAGCCCTGGAAGACGTCGATGCCACGGAAGCTGCATCGGAGGGAAACAGGGTACTGAGCTTAGCTGCCCGATTCTGTAACCCTCTTTTGGACATCATGGAACAGGACTCACAATCCGCAATGGAGTGGTCAGGACCTAAACATTTTAGACTCCAGTCATGGGTGTCGGTGACAGAAATAGTGCTACTGCACTTTGTGCATTTTTTAAACCCGGAGGCGGGTTTTTCCATGAGGGAAAAATATCTCTGTAGGCCTAAGGCCCCAGAAGAAAAATGCACTGAAAAAAGTAGAAGTTTTATTTTTTTTTTAAAGAAAGAAAAAGAACCGGTGGTACCGGTACGGAATCGAGAAGGCAGACACGCGAAGAAAAATAAAAGAAAATAAGAAAATTCTTCAGCGGTGACAGGAAACACGACCTGCTGGCTCAGCGGAAAAGAAGAACTGGAGAGAGGCAGTTAGGAAAGGCGGGAAGGCAGCGTGCAGGCGCTGTGGGATGCTCCCAAAAGCTTTCTTTCAGGACGCTGGGGAGCGTTCCCGCGCAGGCTCCGTCGGTACCGACGATACCCATATGTGAAGACTCATTCCTGCTTGTTCCTGGAGATCTGTCTCTACTAAGGGAAGACCTAGCTGCCATGCATAAAGAGGTGACCCTACTGAGGGAGGAAATGGCTGCAATGAAGCGCACCTCTTCTAGGATACAAACTGAACAAAGTCCACCACCGCTCCCACAAAGCATCAAACACCCCAGGGACAAGTGGATCACAGTGGGTTCTGGTTGATTGCGACCTGTGACACAGAGGCATCCTATGCATTAGGAGATATCCCTGCATAATGCCTTCTCTGCCTTGGCAAATGAGGATGCCCAATCCAAAGAAACTGAAGGGCCATTAAATGAGACAGACAATGCCCAATCTCCCGCTAAAGGACCAAATATGAAGAAAACCTCACCAAACAGCAAACTACTACTACTTGGTGATTCCATCATCAGTAGCACCAACTTGGGAACACAGTTCAAAGAAGAGAAGATAGTCAAGTGCCTCCCAGACTCTTCAACCAGCAGGAATACAAACCACATTGTTGAAGTACTTATCACAGAAAGTGAACACTCCAAACTTGATGTTGATATCCACTTGGGCACAAATGACCTGACTAGAAACAGTGCCTCTACAGTCCAAAAGGACTTCCAATCTCTGGGAGAGAAAGTCAAGCCCACTGTGAACACTGCTGCATTCTCAGAGGTTCTACTTGTGCTTGGTAAGGGGGCAAAAAGGCTGCATCGCATTAACAGCTTTAATACATGGCTCCAGACCTGGTGCAAACAAGAAGGATTCAGATTTATTGGCGACTGGGGTAACAGATGGAACAACAAGAGACTATACTGTACTGATGGACTACATCTCTCTGTCTCAGGGAAAAGAATTCTAAGTGAAAAGTTCAAGCAATATGTGGATAAGCATTTAAACTAGAAAAAGGAGGTGACGGATGTAGAAGGTCAAGCTCTGGATGTCACCCCCTGCAAAAGCAGATTAAAATCAGAGACAGCCACACCTTTAAACCACACATCAAAAACAAGTGGGAAGATACAGACAGAACAAAATCAATGCTAAATACACACAAGCCAGTTAAATGCTGGAAAGCAATGAGCACAAATACTCGAAGCTTAGCCAAGAAAGTTCTGGACCTGGAAGCCCTAATGGTGGAAATGGATTTGGACATTGTGGCCATTACAGAGACATGGCTAAATGAATCACATGATTGGGATATAGCCATACATGGCTATAATCTATTAAGAAGAGACAGAGAAATTGGAAGAGAAGGAGTAGCCTTGTATGTCAAAAGCAATATTAAAGCTACTGAAATGCAGGGGGCATGGGGAAAAGAAGAAGCGCTCTAGATTGTGTTGGAAAGAGGAGATGGCACTGTCATCCATACTGCTGTAGTCTACAGACCTCCGACACAAATTGAAGAGATAGATAACGAATTGATTATAGATATTGCCAAGATAGCCACAAAGGGGGAAGCGATCATATTGGGTGACTTTAATCTACCCGATGTGGATTGGATTACTCCTTCTGCAAATCTGGAAAGAAGCAAAAAAAACGTGGATGCTCTCCAAGATGCGTTACTTAGATAAATGGTGATGGAACCAACCAGGGAAAGCTCAACACTGGATTTAGTGCTCACCAATGGTGATAGCGTGTCGAATGTCTGCGTGAGTGCCCCTGTGAGCAGCAGCGATCATCACACGGTGTGGTTTGAGATAAAAGCCATGGTACAGGCCAATCATAGCAAGCTCTAAGTCCTAAACTTCAAAAACACCGACTTCAATAAAATGGCCGAGTACCTAAAGGAGGAGCTGACAGGGTGGAAGGAGATAAGGGAAGTGGAACTGCTATGGGCTAAATTAAAGGTGGCAATAAAAGGGGCAACAAATAAATATGTAACAAAAGTAAACAAAAACAAGAGGAGAAGAAAACCTATTTGGTTTTCCAAAGAAATAGCTGCTCAAATAAAGGCAAAACACACAGCTTTTGCAAAATTCAAAAGCTCGCAAACAGAGGAACACAGAAATGAATACAGGATCAAACTCAAAGAGACAAATAAGGATAGCAAAATCAAAGGCAGACGAAAAGATGGCTAAAGATGTTAAGTGTGGCGACAAAACCTTCTTCAGGTATATTCGGGAAAGGAAGAAGGTCAGAGGTGGAATTGCAGGACTCAGAAGTGCTGCAAAAGGACTCGTGGAAAGTGACACTGAAAAAGTGAAATTGCTAAATGAATACTTCTGCTCTGTTTTTACTAAAGCAAATCCTGGAGAAGGACCACCTGTAACTCCCAAATATAAAAATGGGAATGAAGTAGCACAGAAGATGATGTGTTAGAACAGCTTGCAAAACTGTAAGTGGACAAGGCCATGGGACCGGATGGGATACATCCCAGGATACTGAAAGAGCTCAGAGAGGTTCTTGCAGGGCCGTTAAAGGAGAACGGCTGATGTCATACCTCTACACAAAAGTGGTGACAGGGAAGAAGTGTCAAACTACAGGCCTGTGAGCCTTACCTCGGTGGCGGGAAAAGTAATGGAGGCACTCCTGAAAGAGCGAATAGTGAACTTTCTCAAAACCAACAGGTTGCAAGACCCAAGGCAACATGGTTTTACCGAAGGACGATCTTGCCAAACAAATCTGATTGATTTCTTTGACCGGGTGACCAGGGAGCTAGATCAGGGGCATGCGATGGATGTCATCTACATGGATTTCAGCAAAGCCTTTGATACTGTTCCTCATAGGAGGCTTATCAATAAACTCAGTAGCTTGGGGACGGATCCTAAGATGGTAAATTGGATCAGAAATTGGTTGACTGACAGATGAGAGGGTGATGGTAAATGGAGCTCACTCGGATGAAGGGAAGGTGATCAGCGGGGTGCCCCAGGGGTTGGTCCTGGGCCCGGCACTGTTTAATGTATTTGTGAGTGATATTGCTGAAGGACTGAATGGAAAAGTCTGTTTTTCTGCAGATGACATGAAAACTTGCAACAGAGTGGGCTCCCTTGAGGGAGTGGTTAACATGAGGAAAGATCTACAAAATCTGGAAGAATGGTCTGATGCTTGGCAATTAAGATTTAATGCAAAGAGGTACAGAGTCATGCACTTGGGTAGCAGAAATCCAAGGGAAACGTACACGATAGGGGGCAAGAGGTTGGTGTGCACGGATCAGGAGAAAGACCTTGGTGTGATTATTTCTGAAGATCTCAAGGTGGCAAAACAGTGTGACAAGGCGGTGGCAAAAGCCAGGAGGATGTTGGGCTGCATACAAAGAGGAATCACCAGCAGAAAGGAAGAGGTACTTATGCCACTGTACAAGTCACTGGTGAGGCCTCACTTGGAATACTGTGTTCAGTTTTGGAGACCGTATCTTGCAAAAGATGTAAAAAGACTAGAAACTGTTCAGAGGAAGGCGACCAAAATGATTTGGAGCCTGCGTCAGAAGCCTTATGAGAAGAGACTTGAAGACCTAAACATGTACACTTTGGAGGAGAGGAGGGACAGGGGAGATATGATTCAGACCTTTAAATACTTAAAGGGAAATAATGAACAAACAAACCTTTTCCAAAGACAGGGAAGCTGTAAAACTAGAGGGCATAACAGGAAGCTGCAAGGTGGTAAATTGAAAGGCAATGTCAGGAAATACCTTTTTCACAGAAAGGGTGGTGGATGCTTGGAATGCCCTCCCAATGGAAGTGGTGGGGGCAAACACGGTGACGGAATTCAAAATGGCATAGGACAGACACAGTGGATCCCTTTACAGCAACAGGATAAAATCAAAATAAACTGAACCATCTAATTTCTCAAATAGGGGTGTCCTGCATGGAGTGGTTGGTTCACCCCTAAACAGGGACGTGGGGAGGGGTGGCCTGCACGGAGTGGCAGGTGCACCTACTCTTGCCATCGTGCTGGGCAGACTAGATGGACCATGCTGGTCTTTATCTGCCATCATTTACTATGTTACTAAGTTCCTGGAGGAAAGGTCCATAAACTATTATTAAAAAGGGACCCAGGATATCAATGCTTGACCCAATACAAGCATTGTGGAACCTGTGTCTTTTTGGGAAATTGCTAGTTATGTATTACCTAGATTGGTCACTGTTGGAAACAGGATACTGGGCTTGATGAACCTTGGTCTGACCCAGTATGGCATATTTATTTATTTACATTCTCTTATATACCGCGCTATTCTGCATCAGTGCGGTTTACATTGAACAAACTGAAATTACATTGAACAGGGCATTATAACTTGGAGATAACTATTTTACAGGGAACATGGGCTATGGAGGGTTAAGTGGCTTGCCCAAGACCACAAGGAGCACCTGTGGGACTAGAAACCCCAGTCCTTCCGGCCCAAGGTTGCTGTCCTCTAGTGGGATTTGAACCCCCGACCTTCCGACCTGAAGTACCTTGCCCCAACCACTAGGCCAATCCTCCGTTCCAAGAACATATCTGATGTTCTTATAAAAAACGCGTCCAATAAATAAAAAACCAAACAAACAAACAAACATGGCTACTTGATTGTCCATCTGGACTAGAACTGTGCGGTCTCAAAGATGGTCCTGGAACACTTTGAGAGTATTGTGAATGGCTCCGAGTTCCAGCAGATTTATGTGGAGTTGTGACTCTTGGCAGGACCAGAGTCCCTGAGTGGAGAGTGTGTCCAGATGAGCTCCCAAACCAGTCTGGACGTATCTGTTGTTAGAGTGCATTGATGTGCTAGCATCTGAAAAAGTAACCCTACCAGGTTTTCTGGGGATTGCCACCACTGGAGTGACAAGATTAGGAGGGTAGAGACCGTTATCTTGTCTCCTAGGCGACCCAAAGCCTGAGACCACTGGGATGCCAGTGTCCATTGCATGGTATGCATATGTAGATTAGCATATGGAACAACATGCACAGTTGATGCCATATGGCCCAGAAGCTGTAGCATTTCTTGAGCAGTGATAAAGTTTTTGAGGCATGCCTATGTTAACTGATTGAGTCGAGCGCAGCAGTGTCGGGGCAGAAATGCCCTTGATTGCTAGTGTATAGTATAAACTCTAGAGTTTGAGGGGGGACGAGTTGGGACTTTGGAAGATTTATTACAAATCCCAAGTGTTGCAGCACTTGCATGGTATGCAAGAGGGATAGGCTGGCGTCTAGAGAGGTGCTTGCTCAAATGAGCCAGTTGTCTAAGTAAGGGAAGACAAATATCCCTAGAGTCCTTAGGAATGCAGCCACTACTGCCATGCATTTTGTGAAGACTCTTGAGGCAGAGCCGAGGCTGAAAAGCATGATTCTGTATTGATAATGTTTCCCTGAAATATGAAGTGCAGGAACCTTCTGTGAGAGCCAATCCTGACTCTGGAGATAGGGGAGAAGGGTCCCTAGGGAGATCATTTCCCGAAATCGGTACTTGTTCAGTTCTCCGAGGTCCAGAATGGGCCTGTACCCTCCTGTTTTGTTTGGAATGAGTAAGTATGGAGAATAAAAGTCTGTTGAGGTGGTGGAACCTCCTCTATTGCACCCTGCAAGAGAAGGGAGGAGATCTCTTGAAGTAACAGAGCAGTGAGAGGGGGGAAGAGCAGAACTCTCTTGGAGGAGTATGAGGGGGTAGACTTTGTAGGTAAAGCTTGTAGCCCCTCCCATACTATGGACAAAGTCCACTGCTCTGTTGTGATAAGATGCCACCTGTGGGCAAAGTGACAGAGTCTGCTGGGGATGTGGATGGGATCTGGAATCTCCAGAGGCAGAGCTTCTATGTTCTCTAGAAAGGAGTCAAAGACCCTGAGGAGGCTGGGTCTGCTGAGATGGCTGTGACTGAGGAACCTGAGACTTCTTTTGCTGTTTTGATGGTTGTTGCCCCTTCTGAGGAGCTTGATGTTGACACTGAACAGCAGGGTTATAAGAAGGATGTACTTCTTCTAACTGAAAAAAGGTTTCTTTGCTGCTTTTTTCCTAGCTGGGTTGGCAGTAGCTCTAGAAAGCCTATTGAGGGTAGTGTTTTCAGATTCTAACTTAGAGGCCTTGTCTTGCCAATCTTTGCCAAAAAGGTTTTCACCGGTGCAAGGGATATTACCCTACTTATCTTGAACCCATTGTTCAAGATCCGATGCTTGAAGCCAAGCAATCCTGCGAGCACCAATGCAGATGGATGAAGCCCTGCTGATGCACTCAAAACAGTCAAAAGTTGCTCTGTTAACAAACTTTGAAACATTCCGAGCATGCTTTACAAAGATGAGATAGTCTGCTCTCTTGTCATCGGGGAGAAGAGGAGTCATTAACTCCAGATCCTTAGCCACCTCTTTAAGGAACATACCCATATAGAGTATGTAGGAACTGATCCTGGCCGTTAACATGGAGGCCTGAAAACAACGTCAACCAAAGGCATCAAGGGTTCTCGATTCCCTACCTGGAGCGTTCAAGGAATGTGTCTTAGCACTCTTTATTTGACGCACTGCGGATTCCACCACCATGGAATGGTGCAGCAACTGCGTCTTTTGAAAACCGGGACATTTTGGTACCCGGTACATGGTATCGAGTCGTCGGGTATGGGGAGAGATGGTAAGGGGTGTCTCCCACATATGAAGCATAAGGTCGTGAAGTATCCGATGGATAGGGAGCATAGCAGCCTCCCTTTGTGTCTGTAGGGTACTGAAGAATTTTGAGTTCTTAGGCCCTAGGCTCTTTCTCCGATGTCACTGTTATGGACAGACCCCAAGCAACATCGCAAATAAAGTCTTGAAAAGACATGTCCTCTGGAGGGGACATGCGACGCTGTGGATACGAAAATGGGTCTTCCGGGATAATTCTCATGTCCTGGGTGTCGACCAATTCATCGTCTGATGAATCGGAATCCGAAGACTCAAAGAAACGACAGACAAGGTGTTCTCGCTCTGCACAAACTCGATACCGATCAAAACTCTTAGCTGAGGCTTTCGGTGCCGGAACCTCAGTACCGTAAACAGATTCGAGGGCCAGCATGGGTGGTAGTGTGGTAAGCGGCACAAAAGTCGATGCGGGATGTATCGGTACTGGAGCCAGTACCGACGCCTGCAGAATCGACTGTAAAGGTTTTACTGGTACTGAAGCCACCAGTAAGACTGCTAAGCTCCGCTCGATGGCCAGGATACGTTGATCCATGGAGCTTTCCAATGCTTGGGTATTGGTACTGGAATTTTGGGTCACGATCCCAGAGTATGGTACCAGGAGCTCTCTGGAGGTGGAGGCCTTGGGAGCATCCTGGGACCCCACTAAGGCTTTGAAGGGAAGGTCCTCCTGCCGAGGTTGTTTGGCCGGTGTGTCCCCCTCCAGGGCAACACCCAAGGCATCTCGATACTTAGAAGATCTACCCTTGGAGGGCTGGCCAACCTTCGATGAAGACTTAGGTTTTCGATACCTGAGATCCTTGGGAGAAAGATGAAGCTCTTGATGATGTCGATGCTAAAGATACTGCATTGGAGGCAAAGAGGGTGCCCAGCTTTGCAGCTCGATTCTGTAGGCCTCTCGTTGTCATCTTCCTACTAAGAGGACATTCTGAAGGCTGATGATTCGGCCCTAAGCATTTCAGAAACCAGTCATGGGTGTTTGTGGCCGAAATGGTACTGCCACATTTGGAACACTTAAAACCATTGGATGGTTTTTCCATTTTGTCTGTGACAAAAGGGAAGGCCTAAGCCTAAGATGGCGTTGGTGCGCCCAAAGGAAAGAAAATTATTATTTTTCTTTTTTAAAGAAAGAAAGAAAGAAAAAAAGAAAGCACTGGTGGGAGTCGGTACCAGTGTCAATGGGAAGGGTGACGCAACCACAAAAAAATATGCAAGACAAATTTTCTGCAGTGACAGGAACTGCTTCTTGTCGGCTCCGCAGAAAACGAAGAACTAAGAGGGAGAGCTGGAAAGGCAGGAAGGCAGCTATGCAGGTGCAGTGGGATGCTCCCAAAAGCTTTCCTATTGGACACTGAGGAGCGCTCCCGCGCGGGCTCTGTCGGTACTAACGTCACCCATATGTGAAGACTACATTCCTGCTTGTTCCTGGAGATAATTTCCTTCCAACATCACTTGGGGTTAAAAAGATTAAAAACAAGTTGAAAAGCATTCACTTCCAGTGTCACACAATGGTGTTTTTCCCCTATCAGAATCAGGCAAGTGGGAGGTTAATATGCATGTCTTGCAGATGTGCTGGGGGGTGCATGCATGTGTGTATATTGCAGGCTATGCATGGATGTGCATATGTTGTTGGGTGCATGCATGTGTGTGTCCTGGGGACTGTCAGGGGCCACATGCATGTGTGTGTCAGATCTAAGTGTGTGTGTGTGTGTGATGGGGCTGTCAGGAGCTGTGTGTGTATCCTGGAGAATGTCAGGGGTTGAGTGCGTGTGTGTGTGTTGGGGTGTATGTGTATGTCATGGGGCATGCTGGGAGGTGCGTGTGTGTTTGTGTCTGAGGTGTACTGTATGTATGTGTCCTGGGGACTGTCAGGGGCTGTGTGTCAGGGGTGTATATGTTTGTGTGTGTATCATGGGGTCTGTCGGGAGGTGCGTGTGTGTTTGTGTTGAGGGTGTGTCTCTGTGTTACTCCTGGGAACTGTCGGGAGGTGTGTGCGCGCTTTCGTCAGAGGTGTAAGTATCTGTGTGTGGGGACCATCAGGAGCCATGTGTGTGTCTGCGATGGAAGCTGTTTGTGTGTGTCAGGGGTGTCTGTGTCATGGGGACTTTTGGGAGCTGCACATGTGTGTGTCATGGGACGTGTCGGGGGCTTTGTGTTTGTGCATCATGGGGAATGTCAGGGACTGCATGCATGTGTCATGAGGAGTGTCAGGGGCTCCATGCATGTGCACTGGTGCATGGTATGAGGAGTGTCAAGGGCTGCTTGCGTGTGTGTGTCCCATGGGGAATGTCGAAGGCTGTGTGCATGTGTGTCTCTCTTAACCCCACTAGCCCTCCCCAGTCTCTCTCTCTCTCATAATCCACTCCCCCAGGTTTCCTTCACTCTCTCTCTCATGACCCCCGCCCAGTCCATCCAGTGTCTGTCTCTCTCTTCATGAGCATCCCACAGACTTCACCTAGCATTTCTCTCTCATATGACCCCCCCCCCCCCGAGCCCACCCAATCTCTCTCTATAACTCCTTCTGCCAGGCTTCACCAGGCGCTTTCTCTTTCTCATGACCCCTAGACCATGCAATCTCTCTCATGACCCCCCAGACCATCTCATCTCTCTCTGACCCCCCAGACCACCCAATCTGTTTTGCTCTTGTGACCTACTCCAACCACCCAATCTCTCTCTCTCATGATTTCCGGCTTCACCCAATCTCTCTCATATACGCACCCCCCCTCCCCCGAGGCTTTCATCCATTCACACTCACACTCACTCACCAATTCTTCTGCCACCTTCTGAAATATGGTGTTTAATACTTCAGGGTGAGACATAAGAGAGATTTGAAACCTATTAGCCCGAACGTCATCCACCGTGAGGCTGAACCATGTACACAGCTAGTCACCGTGGTGAAAGTATTTCAGGAGCTACAGGCAAATTAGTGGATAACATATGGTGAAATTAAATCTTACCTGCTTATTTTCTTTCCTGGAGTCCCTCCATTCCAGCCCAGATGCGCGAGTTATGCTCATTCATCGGCAGGGGGAGACTGAGAACAGCAAGCTTAAAACCTTTCCCTTAAATAGCCTGTGCTTCCCTGCAGAGCCAGTATGAACCTCACAGAGCAGCAGAATGGAGTCCAAAAACCCCAAAGGCTCCACCAGCCCGGCAACAAATTATGTACCAGAACAGCATGCACACTTGGACATGAAGCATCTCAACTTGTCTTAAAGAATTTATTATTTTCTTTTTTCCGCCACCTGCAGCAGCACCAAGTCCACACACCTCAGCCACCGGGGCCACAAACACCATGCAACCCATGTGGGCCTCGTCCCTCTGCAGGACGTGTCCGATCAGTGGCCATGGATGGAACAAGTAGAGAAGCCTGCCTCTGGTCCAGGGCTGGACTAGTGCATTGCATCCCTCCACTATGCGCTCCCTACACCTGTTGAAGAACCTGGGGGCCTTGGCATTCGCCAACGTCGCCATCAAGTCCATCATGAGAACTATCCACTATCAGCTGGAATGCCGTCTCAGACAAGGACCACTCTCCTGGGTCCAAGAGATGACGGCTCAGGTAATCCGCCTGGACATTGTCTGTCCCGGCCGCATGTGCTGCCGACAGCGAAAGCAGATGGGCCTCTGCCCACTGCAGCAAGCTCTGAGTGCCCCCCTACAGGTTGATGTAAGCCACGGTTGTGCACTGTTGGTCAGCACCCTCATGGCTCACCCCTAACCAAGGGAAAGAAAAATTCCAGAGCCAAACAAACTGCTTTGGTCTCCAGGGGATTGATAGGCCAGAGGCTCTCCTCTGGAGACCACTGTTCTTGGGCCATGTGACCCTGGCAATGAGCCCCCCAATCAAAGAGAGACTAGCATTCGTCATTAAAACCACCCAGTCCAGGGTCCCGAGGTGCATCCTGGCCACAATGTGGGTCATGTCGAGCCACCAGTCCAAACTATCCCAGGCTTGCCCTGGTAGAACTAAGCAAACTTTCATTGATTGCACCTGCGGGGACCAGCACGCCAAGAGCCTGGAGGGCTCACATGTGGAGTCAAGTCCAGGGCATTAACTCCAGAGAGACTGCCATCAAGCAAAGTACCTGTAGGTAGTCCAAAGCCCTCTGGTGGGGAATTGCTTGCAACCTCACTTACCTGCCCTCCGGCAGAATACCATCCCCCGCTGTGTCTCATAGTGGGCACTCAGGTACTCCAGGGGCTGCACAGGGGACAGCTGACTTTTGGTGAAATTCACGACCGGATTTCCTGCAGATGGTGAATCATGCAGGCCATCGCTTCCTGACTCTCTTGCAAGGATTCTGCTTGAACCAACCAATCGTTCAGATATGGGTGCACCAGAACACCCTGCTTCCGCAGGGTTGCTGCCACCACCACTATCATCACCTTGGTGAAAACCCAAGAGACAATGACCAAACCAAAGAGGGGGGCCTGAAACTGAAAATGCTCCTGCGGAGCTGCAAAACGCAAAAATTGCTGATGCTCCGGACAAATGGGAATATGCAGATATACTTTGGAAAGATCAGGGACGTCAACAATGCCCCTTGCTGGGTGGCCACAATGACAAACCGCAGGGTTTCCATTTGAAAACATGGAATCCAGAGGGGCCTGTTTACTCCTTCCAGATCCAGAATAGGGCACCAGGAATCTTCCTTCTTGGGTACCATGAAGTAAAATGGAGTAACACCCCATCCCCACTATTCCAGGGGCACAGGCACTATGGCCTCGAGCCGCAGAAGGCAGTCAAGCATCTCCTGGATTGCCAAGGCCATGGCAAAAGCTCGACAAGGACACCAGAAAGGCATCTGTGAGAGGTTTGACAAACTCGAGGGCGTAGCCCTTGCATATGACCTCCAGGACCCAAGTGTCTGTCGTAAGTTGGGTCCAAGCGGAGTAAAATCGGGTTAGGCGACCGCCTATCAACTGCTCTATTGCCAGGGCCCTGAAACCTTCATTGGGAGGACTTTGTGGCATCTGAGTCACCTGCGGCCCCTCCTCTGCCACCTTTCAGGAGAAACTGGGACCTCTGGAGGTTTGCCCCATGGGCCGGGCAGAACTTCTGTGCCTCATGCCCCTGGCCTCTAGAAGAGGGCCCCCAGCCTGCCATCTTGTGCTTGTCCTCCAGGAGTCTTGTGACCTCAGTATCTCCCAGGTTCTTTATCAGCTTTTCCAAATCCTCCTCAAAGAGAAGCCGCCCCGAGAAGGGGTGCTTGCTCAACCTTGTCTTGAAGGCCAAATTTGCTGACTAGTTCTGTAGCCACAATAACCGCTTAGCAGCCACTATAGTTGCCACTGACTTGGCCAAGGCCATAAGCAAGTCGTCTAGGAGATCAACCAAGAAGGCAGTCCCAGACTCCAACTGGGCTGCTTCCTCCTGGGACTGCCATCTCCGGGAGCAACATCTCCGGAATCTTCTGCAACCAATGTAGGAAGCCCACGCCACAGATGGATCCCTCTAAGGCCAGGGCCAAAACCTCAAAGGAATGCTTGAGCAGCACCTCCATAGGACGATCCTGCGGGTCCTAAGCAAGGTTGGAATCTGTGCAGAGTGGCTACTAAAATGGTTAGTGGTCTTTGTTATGAAGTATGAGGACAGACTTAAAGATCTTAATATGAATACTTTAGAGGAAAGGTGGGATAGGGACGATATTAAATACCTCCGTGGCATAAATGCCTTGGAGGGTCTCTTTCAATTGAAGGCAAGCTCTGCTACAAGGGGACAAAGGATGAGCATGAAAAGGGATAGACTCAGGAGTAATATGCGGAAATATTTTTTTACGGAAAGAATAGTAGATACTTGGAATAATCTCCCAGTGGAGGTAGTGGACACAAGGACAGTATCTGAATTCAAAAAAGCATGGGACAAATACAGAGGATCTCTAAAGGGGACTTTGTTATGGAAGGGCAGACTAGATAAGCCATGTGGTTTATTTCTGCCGTCACGTTTCTCCGTTTGTAACCACAAATTAACTGCTAGTTCAGCAGATAACATGGTGGAGTTAGCTACTCCTCAAGGGGTACTGCTAAATACACATCCCACTGCTTTTAATACACAATAGTCACCAATGTTCCACACTAACTGTAGAGTACCTGCCCTAAAGTACTGGGTATGCCCCCAATAGTTAACACTGAGGTTTTGCATTTAACACCTCATCCAGTAAGACATTACTGAGCATTCTAATAGCTAAAGCAGAGATGTACCTAATAGCTAAAGCAGGGGGTTTTGAACCATGGAAGCTGAGGTCAAATCCCGCTGCTGCTCCTTGTGACCTGGGCAAGTTACTTAACTCTTCATGGCCTCAGGTACATGCTTAGATTGTAATCCCTCTGGGGACAGGAAAATACCTACTGTAGAGAAGGCGTTCTCAACTCAGTCCTTGAGACACACTTAGCCAGCCAAGTTTTCAGGGTAACCACAATGAATATTCATGAAAACCTAACTGGCTAGGTGTGTCCCAAGGACTGGATTGAGAACACCTTCTCTGCAGTAGGTATTCATGCATATTCATTGTGGTTACCCTGAAAACCTGACTGGCTAGGTGTGTCCCAAGGACTGGGTTGAGAACTTCTGCTGTAGAAAAATGTAATTCACCTTGAACTCCTCAGAAAAGCATGACCTAAATTCAATTTCCTTTTCCATTCCATTCAGGCCTAGGCAGACCAGATGGACAGCGTCAATTTTTATCTGCCATCATCCACTATGTTACTATGTTAAGTTTGGCTATTAATAAGTATTAAGTGCAAAATCTTAGCACAGCTTATTAAATAGGCCCCTGGGTCTCGACATCAAAAGGAGCAACTCTTCCATATAACTTTAAGGACCAGTACAAAGAGACACAATGCAGAGAGTCACACAAGTCTGATACTATAGGAGGTATACTCTGCAGCGGTGGTGGCTAGCACTACTAACCAGATATTCAGCACTGATGCATATCCGGTGACTGGCGCTGAATATCCAGTTTGCCCAGATTGTAATTTTGCAAACTGGTCAGTGGAGATATTCAGTCACTAACCCGATTGCAAAACCACAAAGTTATGACAACCTTTCACTGTTCTAATATTATGTGGTTTGATTATCCGGTTAGCAGCTGAAAATCACTGCTGAACACATATAAGTGGTGCAACCCCTGGAATGCCCCGGCACTATCTGGATAGCGCTAGATCATTTAACCTGATTAAGAGGCACTATTCAGCAGCACTATCCAGATTAGTGCTCTTGAATATCCCTCTCAGTAGTAGCATGGATGCGAACTGCAGATCTGCAAAATATATAAGGTAACATTTTACTTACGAGTTAATGTCCTTTCCTTGAGTCCTGCTAGACCAGTCCAGACAAGTGGGCCTGTGCTCCCCTACCAGCAGATTGGTGGTGACAAAGAATCAATGAAAAGCCCAGATTTCAACAACATCACTCCCATGCCTCTATTTGCCTCAGCCACCAGAGGTCCCTTCAGTATTTGCCCTAAAGCATATGAAAGAAATCTGGCCAGCCTCACACAACCTCAATTGTTGGCAACAAGGAGTAATCAATAGTAGAGAACAATGTACAGGAAAACAAACAAAAGGCTGCCAGTAGAAGATGAACCTGACGAGCCAAGCACAAAAATCTTAGTAGACCCAAGGAAACTGCAGCAGAACAGAGCAAAAAACAGTTCCAGGGGGCGGGCGGGCCCTGGACTGGTCTAGCAGGACTCAAGGAAAGGACATTAACTGGTAAGTAAAATGTCACCTTCTTTATCAGTCTGCTAGACCAGTCCAGACAACTGGGATGTACCAAAGCTACAACTTCAGTGGGCGGGAAGAAGACAAAGCAGATTGCAAAACCCTTGAGCCAAAGAGAGTGTCCGCTTGCACGTGGACAGCCAAGTGGTAATGCTTGACAGAAGTGGAAAGTGATGCCCACGCTGCTGCTCAACAAATGTCTGTGCTCTGCTCAGCACACAAGGACACTTGTGCTCGGGTAGAATGGGCATGCAAAACGTCCGGTTCCACAACAGATACAGCAAGGCAATGGCTTCCTTATTCCAGTGCCCCAAGGTCAACTTGACAACCGCATCACCCTTACGCAGGCCAGCGAACACCACAAAAACATGGTCAGACTTAAGAAAGAAATCTGTAGCCTCTATGTACCAGAGAAGCACTCTCCGGACATCCACAAGGCGAAGATCCTTATCCTTACCTCGACACTGTTCCTTAGAGGAGGATGGCAGGCAAACCACCTGGTTCATGTGAAAGGGAGAAAGCACCTTAGGCAGGAAGGAAAGATACAGACCGAATGGAAATGGCCTCCTTTGAAAAAGACAGATAAGGATCTCGGCAGGACAGAGCCTAGAGCTTGGAAATCCACTTTGCAGAACAAATAGCGACCAAGAAGACCGTCTTGAGCATCAAATTCTTTAAAGCAGTGCACTTCAACGGCTCAAAGGACAACATCATCAGGGCCCTGAGCACCAGACACAGATCCCAGGAAGGGATCACAGACCAGAGGAGAGGACATAGATGCCAAACCCCCTAGATAAAGTGTGAGATGTCAGGGTGCAAGGCAAGAGACTTATCAGCCATTGGACCGCGAAAACAGGCCAAAACTGCTACCTGAACTTTCTAGGGGTTAAGGGAAAGGCCCTTCTGCAGGCCATCCTGTAGAAAGGCCAACAGAGAGGGCACCTTGGCCACCTCAGGAGCCAACTACGAAGCACTGTACCATTGCTTAAAGAGGCATCAGATCATTATGTATGCTAGCTTGCGAGATGACCTCCAGGCTCCAAGCAGAGTGGAGACCACCACTGAGGAGTAGCCCTTACACGCTAGCCATCTCCTTTCAAGAGCCAAGCAGTTATGAATGGGTTTTCTCTGCCCACCAGCAGCTGAGGACCGACTATGACAGAATTCTGATGTCACCTTACAAGAGCTCCTTCATCAGCTCCAGAATCCAGTCTCCTACTGACAAAGCAGACTCCCACAGTACATTTGCAAACAAAAACGAATGGCTCGAAGAGCAGTAGAATCAACAAAATGAATGCTTAGTAAGACTGAGGCAATAAAACCAAACAATATACTGAGTAAGGAAACAGGCGTGCTGATAGAACAAAAATAAATACATGGCAAACTGCCCACCCCTATAAGGAACCGAAAGGGAAACCCCGGAGTGCTTTATTTCTGCATACTGTACCTCTTAAGATAGGACCTTCGACACCTGAATCTCCTCCAAACCAAACGGACTTGTCCCCAGCACCGAAGCTGTGCGAGAAAGGACATTTATAAACCAGGCACGTCCTGGACTGACTTGGAGGGACTCAAGGAAAGACAATTCACAGGTAAAGTCTAATTCTGCCTTCCTAATCGTCCTTCCAGGCTAGTCCAGTACGAATGGGACATAACAGAGCAGTACCTAAGAAAGGGAGGGACCCATGAGTCCAGCTTGAAGCACCGAAGCACGCATCCTGCGTGGCCTGAACATCCAGGTGATAATATTGAGTAAACATATGTAGTAACGACCATGTCACCGTCCTACAAATATCTACCGGAGGAGCCAGACTCTACTCCACCCATGAAGCTGCCTGCGATCTGGTGGAATGTGCTCTAAGTCCCACTGGAACCACCTGGCCTCGATTTGGAGTGGAGGAGTGGCCTAGTGGTTGGGGCAAGGTACTTCAGGCCAGAAAGTTGGGGGTTCAAATCCCACTAGAGGACAGCAACCTTGGGCCGGAAGGACTGGGGTTTCTAGTCCCACAGGTGCTCCTTGTGGTCTTGGGCAAGCCACTTAAACCTCCATAGCCCATGTTCCCTGTAAAATAGTTATCTCCAAGTTATAATGCCCTGTTCAATGTAATTTCAGTTTGTTCAATGTAAACCGCCTTGATATCATGAAAGGCAGTATATAAGAAATGTTAAATAAATAAAAATAAATAGGCGACTGTGATGGTCTGTTTTACCCAGCCTGCAATTGAGGTTTTAGAGTCTGCCTCACCTTTACGAGGACCACTGAAAAGCAGGAAAACACGTTCTGATTTGTGGAAGGACTATCTGTTTGAGATATCGCCGCAACACTCTGCACAGATCCAAGAGGCGTAGTTGGCGTTCCTCTGCAGACTCGCCCAGAGCGGAAAACAACGGCAAGGAAAATGCTTGATTCAAGAGGAACTGGGAGACTATTTTTGGAAGGAAGAATGGCACAGGTTGCAATACCACCTTTTCAGTAAACAAGTGCAAAATAGGCTCCTTGCAAGATAGGGCCTGTAGCTGTGAAATCTGCCGGGCTGAACAAACTGCTACCAAAAAGACCGCCTTCGACATATGGTCCTTGAGGAGGCTATCGAGAGGGGCTCGTATGGTGCAACTGTCAAAGCAGACAACACTAAGTTAAGGTCCCAAGGAGGCACCACTATTTGAAAGGGGGACTGTGCTTGCTTCACTGCCTTGAGAAACCAGACAACATCCAGATGGCCCGCCAGAGACTACCCACGCATTCGCCCTCTTTAACAAGAAAAGGTCCAGCTGGCGGCCCTTAAGGAATTAAGGGTCAAGCCCTTCTTGAGACCATGCTGCAAGAACAAGATGCCTGGAAGAGAGCATGAGAAAGGCGAATGCCCCTCGACAAACACCAAATAGTGCCAGACCTTTACAAAAGTTAATGACACTGAACTCTTCCTGGCTAACAGTAGAAACGAACATCAAGACATAAGCGTGCCCGCTCAAGAGCCAAGACTTGATAATCAATCCACCTGCAGCATTAGTATCGGCCCTTGTGATAGCAGATTGATTCTGCTGGGCAGCCTCCAAGGCTTGTCGATCAGAAGGCAAATTAGGTTTGCATACCAGGGCCTCTGCCAGTCTGAAGCAATGAGAATCACCAGACCGTTGTGAGCCTCGATCCACTGTAGGGTCCATCCGATGAGGGCCCACGGCAAAAAGACAGAGTAGGCCCTCCAAGGCCAAGCCTGAGCAACGAGACCCTCGGACATGTGCTCTTTGCGCCAACTGTAAAATGGCTTGCCTTGGTGTTGCCCAGAGAGGCCATGAGGTCCATACCTGGTTCTTCCCAGTGGATGTCATGACAGATTCAACTCCCATTCACCCAGATCCAACCAGTGCCGACTGAGGAAATCCATCTGCACATTGTCTTTTTCTGTTACATGTGCTGCAGAGAGCAGTCAAGATTCTCTTCTGCCCACCTTAAGAGGGACTGAATCTCCTCTGCCAGAATCATGCTACCCATGCCCCCCTGCTGGTTGATATACACCACCATGGTCAGGTTATCCGAGCACATCTGAAATGCTTTCTGGACTAGCAAGAGCTGGAAGCACTATAGAGCCAGAAATACTGCTTTCATCGCCAGCCGACTGATGGACCAAGATCTTTCCAGAGGAGACCACTATCCCTGTGTAACCTGTGACAGACAATAAGCACCCCACCCAGTGAGGCTGGCATCCATTGTTACCAAGATCCATTGTGGCTGTTCCAACAGAATACTGGCTGTGAGGTTCTCGACCTGCATCCCCCAGACCAGATGCCTGCTCACCTCTTCCGGACACTCCAACATCTGAGACAAAGGATGGTGCTGGGGAGACCAGTGCGAGAACAACGCCTGCTGCAGAAGTCTCATATGAGCCCTGGCCTAGGGCACTAGGTCCAGAGTTGCCACTATTGAACCCAACAACTGGAGATAGGACCACGTTGTTGGTGCCTTCATGTCCAGGAAACTCTGCACCTGTCCCTGAATTTTCTGTACTCTGCCCCCCAGAAGCGACACTACAGCCGTCTGCGTATCAAACAATGTGCCCAGGTAGACCAGTCTCTGGACGGGCTGCAGCTGGCTTGGCTAGGTTGACCACCCAGCCAAGCCCCTGAAGGAACTCCACCACTTGATGCGTGGCAGAGACTCTCGGCTGCGTATTTCACCACGATAAGCTAATGGTCCAGAAAGGGATGCACCAGAATGCCCTCTCGTCGCAAGGCTGCTGCCACCACCACCATGACCTTGGTAAAGGTACAGGGAGCGGTTGCGAGACCAAAGGACAGGGACTGGAACTCAAAATGGCCCATAGGCACGGCAAATCACAGAAAGCACAAATATCAAAGGTTTGTTTAAGAAGGGACTCTAGCTTATGGTCCTGGAGATCCCTGAGAGTAGCACTACTCTCTACTGGAATGGTGGTTTTCTTGGTCACCGCCGAGACCAAGGCATCCACTTTTGGCATTTGTAGGAGGTCCCTTTCATCTTGTGGGATAGGGTATAAGCAGCCCATCGCCCTGCTGCCCTGCAACGCAGCTTCCGGAAATTCCCATTCCAAATAAATCATCTTCCTGATTATCCTCTGCACTGGAAAACAAACCTGAGCCCCCTTGAAACCTTGTAGAAAGAGGTCTTCCAGGGGCTCCTTCACCGCAGTGGGTGGGGGCACAATATTCAGTGCTGCCAAAGAATGTTTAATGAGGGCCGATAGTTCTTCTCTGTAGAACACTCGAAGAACACTTGGATCCTGTACTGAAGGAATTTCGTCCTCTTTCAGAGTTGGGCCCTCTGGCTCAACCCAGAGGTCCGAGGGCCCCTCCCCCTCAGAGGTCTGGGATGGCGAAGAGTCCTGACCCAGCCAGGCATCAGGATCCTCTCTAGCCTTTTTACCCAGAGGTGCCTTATCTTCAGGACACCCTCCAGCAGGGTATCCAACTCGGAGGCCTGAGAGGTTTTGGCCAATGCAGCCCTAGCTCTAGCTTGCTTGCGTTTTAGGCAATATGCCTTATTTATTTAGCTGTATTTATATCCCGCTTTTCACCGGGTCAAAGCGGCGTTACATAAAAAGGGGGGGGGGGGGGGAATTTACGTGTAAGGGTGGGGCCATCACCAGGGAGGCTACATTGATGATTTCAACATTAGACATAGGACAGACTTTGGACTTGGACAAATTTTGGACATGGTCGGGTTTAGTCTGGTTTGAGTTAGGTGGTCATGGTGGGTGAGATCAGAGGTTATTGCGCTTTTTGGTGGGGGTCATGTTGAGGTATTCCTGAAACAGGATGGTTTTCAGCTGTTTTATAAAAGATAGGAGGGATAAAATAAAATCAGGTGAAAACACAAGCTCCAATACCTCTGAAATGCACTGCCTGAGGCACTAAATCTTGAATCCCCCGTTTCTTGGTCTTCTTTTTCCTTGCTTCCCTATGTCTGTTGGGAAAATGACTGATTGGAAATGGCCGCGGTTCCTGCCAAAACCGTGGCCTCCACAAGATCTGCCGAATCACCTGCAGTTCTCTCCGTATCCGTGGGCATGACCGTGCTGCTGTAACTCTGTTTCCCAAACACTGTACCGACCCGTGGAACTATGCGGAAGACAAGACTTGGCTGACAGCCCGACAGCAAGGGGAGGCCAAGACTGTGCACGCTGACGGAGGAACCACGCATGCTAAGAAGAGAGCCTCGAGCAAGGGGAAATGAAAAAGGAGGAGAGCCAGCGGCTGTGATTCTGACAGTCTGCACATGTTCCCAAAAGCACTCACTGCAGAAGGAAATCAAGACCCTCTGAAGAACAGCCACGATTGAAAAAAAAACAAAAAACGAAACAGCAGGACACAATGCCTCTCTTAAGATACTGCCATATTCAGCACAGATGGAGCACAGGGAAAGTCCAGCAAACTGTTGCTCACAGGGGAACTGGACTATCCCACTGGGGGGAAAGGAACCCAGGTAGTTTTACTCCAGGCAATCCTGCATCTCTGCCAGAGCCAGGAAACCAGGCAGGCCCTGCAGCACTGCCAGCCCTCACTCACCTAAACAAATCTGCAGTAAAGTGAAGAACCTTAACAAGCAAACCTGCTGAACCCCAGCTCCCTAGTTGAACAAGTCTTTTTTTTTCCTGTTAATTTTAAGAAAATCGTCCTTTCAGTGGAGTCCACTATGCAAAAGGTTTTCACTCAGCTTCTGAGGACTGAAAGACTTGATTCTGGAGCTAAAGAGGGAGCTCTTGTAAGGTAACATCAGAATTCTGTCACAGTCAGTCCTCAGCTGCTGGTGGGCGGAGAAAACCCATTTGGACTGGGACTGGCCTGGAGGGACAATTAGGAAGTAAAGGATTCCAACACTGGTTTCAACTGAACTGGAAAAAAAAAAAAGGGTAATCCTTCCATGTCACTTCCACCTCATCAACATCCAACAAAAAACAAAACAAACAATATTTTGTAGAGATATCCATGTGTTTGTTTTTACCTAATTTTTGTGGCTCTGCATCCTGGACTTCCAACGACACTTGTTCTATTCTCTCTACATTCTTCTCATCCTGTACACCCTTCACACAAATAGCTGTGCCATGAGAAGAGTCTTCTGTCAATGGTGTCACATTCTCACCATTCAGCAGATTTTCTGCTTTGTCACTGATCAATAAAAAACAAATATAAATCAAGATTTTTAACTTCATTGTTTGTTCACTGTGCATGTTTACAAGTATAAGTACAAGAGATATTATACGGATGAATTACACATATGTTTAAGTTCTTGATTTATTTTACCATCAAATCCTAATCCTGTAAGTCTAACTGCTTTAACAGCATTTCTCAGAGATACACATAACCAAAATAAAGTTCAGTTCTGTTGTAGATTTCCTAAATTTTGACTCATTCTGAGTGGGGGTTTTTTCATGTTTCTCACACATTCCTTTTAAATGTGCACCATGTATGCATGTTAGGACTTTTTTGCACAAGCAAATTGATTATATGTGCATTAATTCATAGGTATATGAGCATACAAGCGATTTCCAGAGCTAAAAATCAAACTTAAAGCGTGCTAACAAATGTACACCTCTAGAATTTCTCTTGAATTGTTTGTTGTATTCACTCACACTTAACACCAGTTGTTTAAAATGTAAATTTTAACCCTGATATTATCAGACATTCTGGGGGTCATTTTATAAGGAGCTGCATTAAATTACATGCCATCAATGTGCGTAAGTCATGTATTTTCAATGACATAAGCCCATAAATATGCCTTTACGTGCATACTTTAGCCGGTTACTATTTTGTTAAGTGCATGCATCAGGCAGATGGTGAATACTTTTGATGTAGGTATGCACAGTGGCAGAGCACCACCAAGTATGCCTCCAAGCACACTTTCAATTAATTGTCCTCTATCTTCTGCTAATGTTAGAATTAATATTTCTTTGCAATATGACTTATAACTCTATCCTGGTCCTTATTTATTCAACTTGCTGATAGAACATGGCAGTGAGTGGAGAAACATGCTAGTCAGCTTACTCCAGTAACTGTATTTCCAGAATACACTCTCCAAGAAACCCCATGCCAGTAACTGGTTTCAATATGGTTTAATTAATTCACATTCTTTGAAAAAGAAAAGAAAAGTTCTCCGATGTTGGATTTGATCGACTCCTATCACTGAGACTCCATTCTGATTACGGAATCATGATTAAAAGGAAGGTGAGGATTGCTATCTAACACAGGCCTGCCCACCTAACTTTCAGACCTTTGCTACACATAGACTGCTGAAACGCGACTGTGGAGTTCCTTATTTTTTTTTGATCTCCAACAGAATTACAACAAAGAACTTGCCTTTGCAAACTTTAAAATATCTTGATGTAATCTCGTTCAAATATCCCTTAAACATCTTATGCCCTGGCTCATTTATCCTCCTCCTCCTCCAATTTCCCAATTCTCTCTCAAAAAATTAAATTTATTAGTGGCAGAATTTAACCTCCTACTAGGTGAACTAGTACTGTTCGGAGAGTTCAACATACATATTGATCACCCTCAAACAGGATTGGAAAAGGATTTTATATTACTACAGGATGATTTTGGCTGCGTCCCACTTTCTATAAAACCTATGCGGAATTTTCCCAAAGTATCCTTTTGTCACAATCGCATCTTCATTTCATTTTTTTAAGTTGAAACTGGACCCTCAAGTGATTCGTGCACCACAACCAAAGAAAGTTGCTTGCAATCTAAAAGCACTGGGCATAGAGCTGTTTGCTCGAAAATGCTTAGAGGTCTTTGATGACTTCCCCCACTCTCTAGCATTAGAAAATAAAATTAAAAAGAATGGAATGATATTGTTAAAGTAAGTTCTAGATGAGATGGCACACTTAAAAGAGATCAAGACTAGAAGTAACATTGGTAACCCATGGCTGAAAGACACCCTTCACAGAGCAGAAAGAACTTTTATTTATTTATTTTTTTTATTTTAACAGTTGCTTATATACTGCAACCTTCCAAAGATCAGGTGCGGTTTACAATGAACAATTTAGGAAACAGTGAACAGAGCTTGGCATAAAGATAGAAACCCTACCCCCCCTGACCAACTGCAGTATTTTACAAAACAAATATAAATCCCTTATAAGAAAAGTAAAGAAAGAAAATATTTCTAACCAGATTCATACCAAGAGTAACTTTCGCCATCAACTGGCAGAACTAACTTCCTCAAAGAACTCAAATCCTCCTCTGGTACTGAACTCCCAGATCAATATGGTAAGTTTCTCATGGAAAGAATTAGGATACAAACAAATCCCTTCTTGATCCCTACGGTCACAGGGATACTTTATCCCACCAGCCCTCCTCTGCCCCACCTAACATAGTTGATATCCCTCAAAAGCTTCCAGCCCTTGTCATGGCTGGGATTAGAAAGCATAGTTACTCACCTGTAACAGGTGATCTCCGGGAACAGCAGGAATTTAGTCTTCACATATGGGTATCGTCAGTACCGACGGAGCCTGCGCGGGAACGCTCCCCAGCATCCAATAGGAAAGCTTTTGGGAGCATCCCACAGCACCTGCATACTGCCTTCCCACCTTTCCCAACTCTCCCTCTCCAGCTGAGTTTAAAGCTGAGACAAAGAGAGAGAGGGAAAGAGACAAAGAGAGAGAGATACAATCCCTAGGGGAGGTGGGTGGGTTGTGAAGACTAAATTCCTGCTGTACCCGGAGATCACCTGTTACAGATGAGTAACTATGCTATCTCCAGGAACAAGCAGGAATGTAGTCTTCACATATGGGGACTCCCTAGCTGCAGATGCCAGGGAGAAAGCCCTAGAAGTTGTGTGCCCTTGTGAAAGGGCTCCACTTCCCCCCATGGATCTCTGGCATCCTACCAGGGATGGTGGGTAGGAGTTGATTAAGTATGGAACAGGTGTTGAAGAACAGCCTGACCAAACAAGGCATCCCGGTGGGAGTCCTTGTCTAAGCAATAATGGGCTGTGAAGGTATGAACCGAAGCCCAAGTAGCTGCTCGACATATGTCATCGATAGACACAGAGTGAAGATGAGCCATAGAAGCTGCCATGGCTCTCACATTGTGAGCTGTGACATAGCCTTCCAGAGGAAGGTTTTTACTCCCATAGGCAAAAGATATACACTGTGCAATCAAGCTGGACAGTGTTCTTTTGGAGACTGGAAGTCCTAAATGACTAGGATCAAAAGCAACAAAGTTGAGAGGACTTTCTATGTTGCTGTGTCCTTTGCAAGTAAAAGGCCAAAGCCCTTTTGCAGTCCAAAGTATGAAGATTCCTTTCTGCATTTGAGGCGTGAGGCCTTGGGAAGAATAGAGGAAGGCAAACCGCTTGGTTTAAATGAGAAGGTGACACCACCTTTGGCATAAAGTGTGGATGAGTCCTAAGGACTACCTTATGATGGAACCTTGTATAAGGAGGATCAGTCACCAATGCTTGCAATTCACTAATGCGACATGCTGATGTGATTGCAATAAGAAAGACCACCTTCCAGGAAAGGAATTTCAAAGAGGTAGTGGCTAATGGTTCAAAAGGCAGTTTCATGAGCTGCCCAAGAACCAGATTTAAGTCCTATGCTTAATGGTGGCTTAATGAGAGGCTTAGTTAAAAGAAGACCTCTCATAAATCTCACTATGAGAGGATGAGAGGAAATAGGTTGTCCATTTAGAGGCTTGAAAGAAGCTGTAATAGCACTCAAATGAACTCTCACTGACTTGGTCTTAAGCCCTGTATTTGATAAATGAAGGAGATACTCCAGTAATGATTCCAGAGGTATCGCAAGAGGGTTAAGACCCTTCTGCAAGCACCATATGGTGAACCTTTTCCACTTAAATGCATAACAGCGTCTTGTGGAAGGCTTCCTGGAAGCATAAAGGATATCCTTTACCTGCTGGGAAAGATTAAGACCGTGGAGTTCTATGCTTTCAGCAACCAGGCCCTGAGATGCAGAGACTGGGGATTGGGATGCCACAGCATCCCATCCTCTTGAGAAAAGAGATTTGGAGCAGATCCTAACTCCAGAGGCGAGCTTCAGAGAGATTTAGGAACAGAGGGTACCACATTTGCCGTGGACAACGTGGGGCTATGAGAATCATTAGGGAATTAGGGGAATGGGTGGAAAGGCATACGGGAAGTCCTGACCCCAATGGA
This sequence comes from Ichthyophis bannanicus, assembly GCA_033557465.1. Taxonomy (NCBI): domain Eukaryota; kingdom Metazoa; phylum Chordata; class Amphibia; order Gymnophiona; family Ichthyophiidae; genus Ichthyophis; species Ichthyophis bannanicus. The sequence continues at coordinate 866,822,210 of CM066035.1, read as the reverse complement.
GGAGGAAAGCATCCCTGGCCCGACAACCCTGTGCCGGAATTCTGGAAAAGAACCGGGGAGGTTTGGCATTCAGCGGACTTCCCCAAATTTGAAAAATTTTGGCCACCTGGTTTGCATAGAGAGACCATTCGTGTGGAAGCAGAACTCGACTGAGTCTGTCTGCCCGCCCAAGAGTTTTGAATGCCTGGAAGATACACCGCAAGGAGATGAATCTGATGCTCTCTGGCGAGGGCCCATAGTCGCAAAGCTTCGTTGCAGAGCGACAGAGAGCCTGTTCTGCCCTGCTTGTTCACATAGAACATAGTGTAATGGGGAAGACCCGTCCCTTGATATGGAGCTAGATGAAACTGAGGAGATTACGTCAGATTCTGACAGGCAAGCAAAACACATGGCTACAGGTTGCCAGGGGAGATGTAAACAAACTCAGTCACGAGTGCAGCAGCCCCGCCCAAGCTACAAATTATCCCCGTGCTCTGAGCTCAATAGTAGACACTTGGGTGGGGGAGGGGCGAAGCTAAGCCCTAAGGGAAAGGAAGATAAAAAGCACTCATTTGAATCAGGAACAGGAAGAAGGGGGACAAGAGAGAGAACAGGAACAGGAACAAGCGGAGGCTCGAGAACAAGCCCGGGAACAAGAACAGGAACAGACGTTAAGAGAAGGAAGGAGAGAGAGGGTGCAGAGGAGCAGAGCCATCAGCAGGTCTGAGAGCAGAGAAGCTGAATCTGACTCAAGCAGCCACGAGGACAGAGCAGAGAATGCTCCAGCTAGGGAGTTACAGAGAGGCCAAGCCCAAAGACCACAGGGAAGCAGCTTTCGGTTAAAGCCTTATACTGAGGGCCATTGGAGAGAGAAGCCATCCAAAAGGTCAGTTTGGGAGTGCCCAGAAACTCCGGTGAGAGAGAGGTACAGGCCTATGGATTTTGATAATGCTGAAAGAGCACTGCTAAGGAAACCTATTAGGCAGAAGCCTGAAGGTAAGCCCTTTAGAAGGGATAAGGAGAAAACTAGAGATACAAGTTTTCTCTGGGATTGCCAGGTTCTCCAGGACTCTCTCAGTAATAATGATACCTGTTTTAAAGCTGTGTGATTGTTTTCCTACGTACCCAGTGGGGGAAGGGCTGGAAGATATGCAAATAGAATCTGTAGACGAAAGTGTAATTGGTGAACCCATGGATTGTACACTGTCCATAGCAGATAACAGAGTCTCTGCGATGACTTGGATATACAAAGCTATATGTACAGCATTGAAAGCAAAGTAAACCTTTGTGCCTTTAAAAGGAACTGTTTTGGGAATCCTGTGTTAAAGGATGGTGTATTGAAAAGCTAGAAGAAAAAGAAGCTATTTTTCTTCTCTTCCTGAGTTTATTTATTTATTTACATTTCTTATATACCGCGCTATTAAAATCAGTGCGGTTCAGAGTGAACAGAACAATGCTACAATGCGACGACGACACAATGCGCTTACAGAGAACAGGGTAATAGCTTAGGGGAGAACTTGGGAGAAACTATATACAGTTCATTTTACAGAGCTACATGGTATTCATAGTTGAAACAGGTTTGATGGTGTTGAAAATCTGTACCAGGGGTGGGCAGATTAACCATTCTCCCTTTGAGTAAGATTGTTGGAACAGTTAGAACGGGGGGTCAGGGGGCACTTTCTATGTTTTCCAGGGCTAGATTCAGGATAGTGGATTTGGAACAGATGATATTTTAGTGCTTTTCTGAATAAGGTGAGATTCATGATGGCTCGGATTCCGGTGGGAAGGGCATTCCAGGCTATGGGTGCATAGATCGAAAAAGCCCTATTAGCGGTTGTCTTCGTGCATTTTACATTTATCATAGGGACTTCTAAAGTGTTCAGCATTGCAGACCTTCTTGCTCTGTTGTCAGGGATGTTATTGATCAGTCTGCAATAATTTCTGAGTTAATTTCCTTATGCCAGAAAGTATGGATATTTTGTCTTAAGTTTTGTGCTTACCAATCCCCCGGGAAGGGGAAATAAAAACTCATTTGCTTTAAAACCACTCGATTACATCTATTTCTGTGCTTGGGGAGTGTGTGGGACTACGTCACCCAGAAGGCAGTGCACTACTACGCCTGCATTGCCCCACTTCCCAGCCCAGGATATTCACCAGCTTGGCCCTACTCTGCATGCCTTAGGACCCAGGGTAGACCACTGGTGACAATAGCTACTTGATTGTCCGTCTGAATTAGGACTGTCTTGTGGCTGAGCTGGGTGTGGAATACTCGAAGAGAAAGGACAATTGCTCTGAGTTCTAGGAGATTGATGTGTAGATAGGCCTCCTGTGGAGTCCAGGTACCCTGAATAGAGAGGCCTTGCAGGTGGGCTGCCCAACCCACTTGTGAAGCATCTGTTGTTAGAGTGGCCTGGGGTGGGGGTTGCTGAAAAGGAGACCCCACCAAAAGGTTTTGGGGTGATTGCCACCATTGGAGGGACAAAACAAGGCGATCTGAGTTTGCTATTTTGTCTGACAGGAAACCTGACACCTGAGTCCACTGAGTGGATAAAGTCCACTGGGCTGCCCTCATATGGAGGCGAGCATAAGGAACCACATGCACGGTGGATGCCATGTGGCCTAGCAACTGTAACATTTCCCAAGCAGTGAGGTGAGGTTTTAGCACTGCTTGGGAAGCTAAATGCACAATGCGAAAGCAACGGGGCTGTGGAAGGTAGGCCCTTGTCTGTCTGGTATCCAGCAGAGCTCCTATAAAATCTAGGGACTGAGTGGGAGAGCAAGGTTGGATTTTGGGTAGTTTATGACAAGTCCCAAATACGGAAGGATGAGCATTGTGCGAGAGAGGGCAACCCTGGCCTCTGGCTCTGAAGGGGCTCGAATGAGTCAGTCTTCTAAGTAAGGGAAGACGAATATTCCCAGGATGCGGAGAAATGCTGCCTCCACAGCCATGCATTTTGTGAACACCCTTGGTGCAGAGGCCAGGCCAAAGGGAAGAACCCTGTATTGGTAGTGCTTTCCTTGAAACAGAAAGCGAAGGAACGTTCGGTGAGTTGGATGAATGAGAACATGAGTGTACGCATCCTTGAGATCTAGAGAACAAAGCCAATCCTGACTCTGAAGGTATGGCAGCAGATTTCCTAGAGAAATCATTTTGAACTTCTCTTTGAACAGAAATTTGTTCAATTCTCTGAGGTCTAAAATGGGTCTGTGTCCTCCTGTTTTCTTTGGAATAAGGAAATAGGGGGAGTAAAACCCTGTACCCCGTTGGGGAATGGGTACCTCTTCTATTGCCTGGTCAAGGCATTCAATACCAGGTTGAGATCCCAAGGAGGGATTACCAATCTTTACTGGGGTTGCAGACGCCTAACCGCTCATAGGAACCTGCCAACATCGGCTTGGGCCCCTAAGGACTTTCTGCGGACTTTACCTCTATAACAAGAAATGGCCACTAACTGGACTCGTAAGGAGCTGGGCGCTAGACCTTTCTCGAAACCTGCTTGTAAAAATTCCAGGACCTCCAGGACAGATGCCGAAAGGGGCTTCTTCCGGTGTTCCGCACACCATGCTTCAAATATGCACCAAACTCTCACGTAGGAAAGACAGGTCGAGCGCTTTCGCGCGCTTAACAAAGTTGAAATTACTGATCCTGAATAACCCCGCTTCCGGAGCCGCGTCCTTTCAATAGCCAGGCCGTAAGCGAGAATCGACCCACATGAGGCATTTATTTATTTACATTCTCTTATATACCGCGCTATTCTGCATCAGTGGCATCCGAACCGGCCCCTGCCGCAACAGATCCTTTCTGCAGGGGAGCCGCCAAGGCCAATTGGCCGTTAGCCTCACTAGGTCTGCATACCAAGGACGGCGAGGCCAATCCGGAGCTATGAGGATTACCAATCCTTGGTGGGCTTCCACCCGCTGCAGAACCCTTCCTATGAGAGCCCAGGGAGGGAACACATACAGGAGACCCTCTGAAGGCCACCTTTGGACCAGAGCGCCTAAGCCCTCGGACATCCTTTCTTTCCTGCGACTGAAAGATCAGCTTGTCTTGGCTGTAGCGTAACGTGCCATGAGATCCATGATCGGGGGCCCCCAAAGGGCTACTATCTGGTCGAAGACCTCCTGCGCTAGCTCCCACTCCCCGTGGTCTATCTTGAACCTGCTGAGGTAATCGGCCGTAACATTGTCCGTTCCGGCCACGTGCTGCGCAGATAGAGCCACCAATTGGGCTTCGGCCCACTGTAACAGGCTGTCCGCTTCCTTCTCCAAGGAGGGACTGCTTGTTCCTCCCTGGCGGTTGATATAGGCCACCGTGGTGACATTGTCGGAGAGGATGTGGACTGCTTTTTGTCGAACTAAAGGCTCGAGTGCTCTGAGCGCTAAGGCTCCCGCCCGCAACTCCAGTCTGTTGATGGACCACTGAGACTCCTCCGAAGTCCAGCAACCCTGGGCGAACTGGCCCTCGCAACGAGCCCCCCAGCCTGCTAAACTGGCATCCGTCGTCAGCTGTACCCATTGAAGAGGTTCGAGAGGCATTCCGCAATCCAGGTTCCTTGGGCACCGCCACCACAGGAGGGCCTTCCTGGTCCGAGGGGGGCAGGGCAGCCGCATGGACAAAGGATGATACTGATGGGACCAACGTCGTAACAAGGCCCGTTGCAGCGGTCGCATATGTGCCCTGGCCCACGGCACTACCTCTATTGCTGCTGCCATGGTTCTCAGCAATTGAAGGTAATGCCAGGTAGTAGGGTTTCGCCTGCTCAGAAACTGCGAAACGAGGATCCTTAGGTCCCTTGACCTCTTCTTAGACAGAAACACTCTTCCTCTCCTGGTGTCGAACCTTGCTCCGAGGTACTCAATCTCCTGCGTGGGTATTAACCTGCTCTTTGCCCGATTGATGACCCACCCCAACTCCTCCAGGAATTCTACCACTCTGGCTGTAGCAGTGTGACTCTCCGCTCCTGACTTCGCCCGGATCAGCCAATCGTCCAGGTAGGGATGTACCAAAATTCCCTCCTTTCGAAGAGCTGCGGCTACCACCACCATTACTTTGGTGAAAGTCCGGGGGGCTGTAGCTAGACCGAAGGGCAGAGCCTGGAACTGAAAATGAATCTCAGGAACTGCTGATGAGACCTTCGGACCAGGATATGCAAATAAGCTTCCGTCAAATCTAAGGATGTCAGGAACTCTCCCCTCCTTACGGCCACAATGACCGACTTCAGGGTTTCCATTCTGAAGTGAGGCACTTTGAGTCAGCGATTGATTTGCTTTAGATCTAGAATCGGGCGAAAGGATTCTTCTTTCTTTGGTACCACAAAATAAATTGAGTATCGACCGGAGCCGCACTGGTCTACCGGAACAGGAACCACCGCTCCAAGCGCTATAAGCCTTGAAAGCGTGTCTTCTATCGCCGCCTTTTCTGGAGATCAGCAGGGAGACTGGATAAAGGCTGGAAGTACCTGCTTTGCAAATTCGAGAGCCTATCTCTCTCGGATCACTTCCAGGACCCATTGATCGGACGTGACCCGGGACCAGGTGGGAAGAAACTGCCTTAACCGACCCCCCACCGGCAGGCAACCCTCCTGGACCCCCGTTATCTCATTGTGTTTTTTTAGGTCCCGTGGAGGAGGAAGAGGCCCCAAAACCTCTACCTGCCCCTCGAAACCCTCTGAAGCATTGACCCCTCGAAGGGAAATGGCCCCTAGGAAAGGAGTTCAACCTGGCTGGACGGAACCTCAGGGAATCCCTTGGTTGGTTCCGCACAGGAGCTAGTGAGCGTCCTTGTTTTGGTCTGTCTTCCAGAAGCCTGCCTCCCTTAGACTCGCCAAGGTCCTTTACCAACCTAAGTCTTCTCCAAATAACAGCTTCCCCTTAAAAGGAAGACGACTCAGGCGCGCCTTTGAAGAGGCATCAGCTGCCCAATTACGTAGCCACAAATAACGCCTAGCTGCTACCACAGAGGCCATGTTCTTAGCTAGGCTCCTGATGAGGTCGTACTGGCTATCCGCCAGGTAGGCAGCCCCGGACTCCATCCTAGCTGTAATAGCTTGCGCGTCACCTGAGGTACCCTCTGCTAGCTGAAGTTGCTGGGACCACCTCAGACAGGCCCAAGCCACCCAAGCCCCTGACACCGAAGCCGGTAAGGCGAGAGCACTAACATCAAAGGCTTGCTTCAGCAGCGTATCCAATCTTCTATCTTGAGTATCCCTCAGAGCCGTGCTGCCCTCGACCGGGATAGTCGTCTTCTTTGTTACTGCTGATACCGCCGCATCCACCCTGGGCGACTTCAGCAGTTCTTTGTCCGGTTCCGGCAACGGGTACAGGTGAGCCATAGAGCGGACTCCCCTCAAACTTGACTCTGGTTGATACCATTCTTCCTGGATCATCTGTTTCACCACCCTGTGGATAGGAAACACCTTCTGAGACCTCCTAACGGCTTGGATTAAAGGATCCTCCAAAGCTTCCTCATCTGCTGGCATGTCCGAGGCCACATTGAGCACCTTCAGGGACTCATTAATCAACGCTGGGAGCTCCTCTCGACGAAAAACTCGAACTATGCGGGATTGATCCTCCTCTGGGATCTCTCCCTCTTCGAGCTCCTCCTCATCTTCACCTACTTCTTTGTCCGAGACCTCCTCTTCCGGAGTGTCATGTGAAAGGGACGTGAGAGGCTCCTCGCTCATTAGCCTTGCGCGCTTGGGCGGAACCCTGGAGTCCTGGGTCCTTGCCTTCATTGGTCTGGCCAACCCGCCTTCCTTCGCCATGCTTGACTCTCCTGCCCCTAGCCCCTGCTTGCGCATACAATAGGCCTTGTGCAGCAGAAGGATGAAATCAGGAGAGAAGTGATCCCAGTCACCCTCCTCCCCGAAGGATGTGGAGGGAAGGGACAGAGGAGGACAGGGCATATCCGAGGTTGAAGGCGGAGGAGAATGAGTCTCCCCTCCCCCCTCCAGAGGGTCTCCTGACCCTTGAGAATTATGAGCCATGGACAAATGGATTTCTTGTTCCACGGAAGCAGCCTCTGCAGCACAACCCCTGCAGATCCCTGCTTCTGAGGCTGTACCCCTACAAGTGCCACAGGATGGACACCGTGGCTTGCCAGTCATGTCCCCTTTAAGGCAATAACTTAGAATTACAGCTTCAATAACCAGATTTAATAAAATTAATACATTTAAATTAATGTAATTTAAAGAATGCAGAAATTCAAGTCGGGGAAGCAAATCTGAATTCAATGCGCCCTCCCCTCCCCCAATCCGTTAACACAACACAGCAAGGTTTTTAAAAAGGAACTAAAGGAAAGAAATTAAAAATAAAATAGAACAAAACCAGCGAGTTTATTTCTCCCCAGTACTTGCTGTTTGTTGCTCCTCTCCTCAGCGCGTTGTCCAGGCACGAGGAAGCCAGCCGTCCTCTGCTGGCTTCCACGTGGTAGGCCGCAGCCATGTGGAGTCCTAACCGGCGGTCAGCGTCTCTGCTCACGCCGCTGGTTTTGTGTGCCTGCCGCCTGATTCTGCGCTCCGGGGCTGCCTCCAATGCCCCGCCGCTCCGGGAGCTGCAGCACGAGGCAGGTAAGGCCATGGGGAAAGTCACGGCGCCACATCAAGCGCTCAGCCACCCGGAGGGCTTTGGTGCGAGGCAGGGCAGGCCTACGGGAAGGGCCTCGGGGTGCCGGCCGGCCGAACAAGCGAGAGGAGACCTCTGGTCCTCCTCGCTGCTGCAGGCAAACCTCATCCTCTGGGCTGGGAGCTCAGACACCGAGAAGGAGAGAGCGATGGAAGGGGGGGGGGGGGGAAGAGGAGAAGAAATGTAAAGGCGCAGAGTTCAACTAATAGGGAAAAATCAAATGAAAATTTAAATTAAAGTAAACTAAAGTAAATTAAAGAAATAAAAATAAATGAAGACTCCAGTAAGCTCTTGGCTTACTGGAACCCTCCAGCTGCTTGGAGGCTGAGAATACTGGGGCCTGTGGGTGGTGCCAGTGGTATTTATACCGCACCATCATCAAAAAAGATGGGCTCAGCCTCCAAGCTGCTGGAAGGGTTGCGCAACCCAGAAGTAAAGGGACTGGACTGGAGTGACGATAAGGAATTTCCTGATACAGAATATGTTTAGAAGTTTGGCTTTTCATCTACTTCCTCTTAAATAGAATAGGATGTCATGATCATGAGTTCTGTGTAACTGTCTTTAAAATAGTTTGAGAACATTGTTAACGCAAGCATAAAGAGTAAACATAGGCTATGAACTGTGCAACCATAGTTCATTGTACAGTCAACTATAGGTCCCTGCTGATACAACATAATTTTTTGCAACTTTGCAATTATAAATAATTGTCATAATCAAGTAAATTTCATCTAATACACTGTAATCAGCTCTTACTCTGTAAAACGAACTCTAGCAACACCTTGTGTTATGCCACGTTTATGCTTAATGACTGTGTTACTTCTCCTTTTCTCTTCAATAAAAAGAGCTTTTCAGGAGGAAGAATTTGAATCCAACAGACGTGGAACTGTGCAGAGTCCATAGGCTGTCTGTTGTTTTCCCTCTGAGCTCAAAGAAAGTGGCACTTTGTGTGTGATTGTGTTCTGTGTTACTCTCTGCTTATTTCTCACTGCTTGATGGACCAGAGACCGAAAGAGCCGTGGTATTGTGGCCAGATCACGGGGTTTTCTTCAGCAGCATGTATCCTTGTTGGAGTGAATCTTTGACAATTTTTTGAATGTGATGAGAGAGCTGGCTTTTTGTGGCTTTGATCCAAGTCACTGGGCATGGGTCCAACGGTGTAGTTTAGTCACCGAGATTGAATCCAGTAAGGCCCAACATTGCTCGGAGCACAGGTATTGCTCTTATTTGACTATGGCAGTGCCCTCACGGAATGCCTTTGTACAGTCTCCCTGCAGCTCCCTCTTGAGGGGTGATCTGAGGGGGATGAAGAGCCATGTGTGGAAACTCACTGCAGGGCCTCATTTGCGTAAATATTTGTATAATGCATTTATTTGGTCAATGCTATGACCAAGTTCATGATGAAGAGGGAAGATAAAAAATGAGAAAAAAATCCTGGTAGCAAAATAATGCACATTGAATATCATATATTTTATTTATATTCTCTTATATACCGCGCTATTCTGCATCAGTGCGGTTTACATTGAACAAACTGAAATTACATTGAACAGGGCATTATAACTTGGAGATAACTATTTTACAGGGAACATGGGCTATGGAGGGTTAAGTGGCTTGCCCAAGACCAGAAGGAGCACCTGTGGGACTAGAAACCACAGTCCTTCCGGCCCAAGGTTGCTGTCCTCTAGTGGGATTTGAACCCCCGACCTTCCGGCCTGAAGTACCTTGCCCCAACCACTAGGCCACTCCTCCACTCCAATATATACTTTTGCCTATGGACACGTTAGTGCACAATATTGTAAACATTAAGATTAAATTAGACTTACCTGCTAATTGTAGTTCCTGGAGTAACTCCAGTCTAGTCCCGGAATCTCTGGGTTGTCAACCTCCTCCAGCAGCTTTGGAGACTGAGAAACTTCACTCTTGAGATATCATCAGTATATAAGGGCTGGCACCACCTCCACACTCCAGTTTACCTACTGACAAAGCAGACTCACCAGAGCAACAAGTAAGAAGTAAATTGAAAAGGCAAACAACTGCCCCATTATACTATAAAGACCCGCAGGTCCAACTATGTACAAAATCTGAAACTACGTATGCCGTGAGCTCTCCTGCTCGGCCCCTCCCCTCAAAATTCCAGGCGAAAACCTGACCCAACGAAAACCTCACCTGCAGAATAATGAAAAATGACACTTACCAGTAAGAGGTCTCCTGCTTCAGGCCACAGAGCACCAGCAAGACAGGGCGGGACTAGACTGGAGTTACTCCAGGAACTACAATTAGCAGGTAAGTCTAATTTAATCTTCCTGATCGTCCCTCCAGTCTAGTCCCGGAATCTCTGGGTACGTACCAGAGCAGTAAAAACCCATCAACGGGAGGGACCTGGTAGCCCGGCCTGAAGTACCGCTGAACCAAAACAGGTGTCTCTGTCTGCCTGCACATCCAGACGGTAATGCTTCACAAAAGGTATGCAGCGACGACCATGTCGCCGCTTTACAAATGTCAACTGCTGGTACCAGCTTAGACTCCGCCCAAGACACAGCGTGCGCCCTAGTGGAATGAGCTCACAAACCGTCCGGCACCGCCCGACCCCTCAAAATATAAGCCGAAGTGATGGCCTCCTTCACCCACCGGGCAATCGAACCTTTAGAGGCTGCCTCTCCTTTGCGGGCCCCCGCAAACAGCACAAAAAGCCTGTCGGACTTACGGAAGGACGCTGTCCTAGAAACATACTTCTTCAAAGCCCGGCGAACGTCCAAGCGATGAAAACGGTCCGCCACTTGCCCCTTACCGTTGCTGCGAAACACGGGCAAGGATACCACTTGGTTCATATGAAAAAACGAAACCACTTTCGGCAAGAAGGACGGAACGGGTCTCAACACCACCTTCGACTCGAAGAAAGACAGAAAGGGCGGCCGACACGACAGCCTGCAACTCCGAAACGCGCCTTGCCAAAGCAACCGCCACCAAAAATATCACCTTCAGCGTCAAATCTTTTAACGAAGCCTCCGCTAAAGGCTGAAAAGGAGGCTTCCCTAAGGCCTCCAAGACCAAAGGTAGATCCCAAGCCGGAACCGTCTGCTGTCGCGGCGGCCAAAGGAGTTTTACTGCCCTCAAAAAATGCTTAACATCCGCATGACTACCCAGCGAGATGCCCTGCACCTTTCCTCTATAACAGGACAAGGCCGCCAACTGCACCTTCAATGAGGACGCCGCCAATCCCTTTTGAAAGCCATCCTGCAAAAAGGATAACACCTGCGGAACCGTCGCCTTCAACGGAACACATCCCCGCTCGGCACACCAATTCTCAAAGATGCGCCAAACCCTGACGTAAGCCAAGGTAGTGGATCGCTGCCGAGCTTTGAGCAAAGTAGCTATCACCGTCGGCGAATAACCCCATGCTCTCAACCGAGCCCACTCAAGAGCCAGGCTGTAAGCGAGAATCGATCCACCTGAGGCATGGAGAGAGGCCCCTGCGTTAGCAGATCTGTGCGAAGAGGCAGTTTCCAGGGCTGCTGCACCAAGAGGCGCACCAGGGCCTTCGCGGCCAATCCGGAGCAATTAGAATCACGCGTCTCTGTGCTGCTCTATGCGCTGTATCACCCGACCGATCAACACCCACGGCGGGAAGACATACAGTAGCTGCCCTTCTGGCCACCTCTGAATGAGGGCGTCCAATCCTTCCGACATCCTCTCCTTTCTGCGGCTGAAGAACCGATCGACTTTTGCCGACTGAAAGGTCGCCATAAGATCCATTACTGGCGTCCCCCAGCACCGCACCAACATCGCAAAGACTTCCGGGTGCAACACCCACTCTCCGGGGTCTACCTTTACCCGACAGAGAAAATTGGCTTCGGCATTCTCCAACGCCCGCGACATGCGCCATGGACAAGGCCACCAGATGGGACTCAGCCCACTCGAACAGACTCTCCGCCTCGGTCTCTAGCGCCACGCTGCTGGTGCCCCCTTGACGATTTACGTAAGCCACTGCTGTCGCATTATCCGAGAACACCCGAATGGCCTTTCCCTGCAGGAGGGGGCGCAACTCTCTCAGAGCCAGCGCCACCGCCCGCAACTCTAACCTGTTGATTGACCAAGACTTTTCCAGGTCTGACCACTGGCCCTGCACCAGGCGACCCTGACAATGGGCTCCCCAGCCGACTAGACTGGCATCCGGTTGTTAGAGAAACCCATGCCGGCGCCTCCAGCGACATCCCCTTCTCCAAATACCCTGGCGTCAGCCACCAACGTAGCTGTCGTCGAGTTTGGAGAGGACAAGCCAACTTCTGGGATAGCGAATCTCGTTGATGCGACCACATTCTTAACAGAGCCCGCTGCAACAGCCGCTTGTGGGCTCATGCCCACGGCACCAACTCCAAGGTTGCCGCCATTGTCCCTAACACCTGGAGATAATCCCAAGCCGTGGGCCACCGCCGGCTGAGAAACCGCCGCACCAAGTGACGGAGCCCCAGCACCCGCTGCTGAGGCAGAAAAACCCGACCTACGCTGGTGTCGAAACGCGCCCTAAGTACTCCAGGTCCTGAGACGAGACCAACCTGCTCTTTGCTTCGTTGATTACCCAACCAAGACTTTGCAACAGATCTATCACCCGGGCCGTAGCCGAAACACACTCTGCCCTGGACTTTGCCCTGATTAACCAATCGTCCAGATATGGGTGAACCAAAATTCCTTCTTTCCTCAAGGCCGCCGCTACCACCACCATCACTTTGGTGAAAGTATGCGGCGCCGTTGCCAAGCCAAAAGGGAGCACCTGAAACTGAAAATGTCCCATAGGAACTGCAAACCTGAGGAATTTCTGATGTTCCCGAAGTATCGGGATGTGCAGATACGCTTCCGATAGGTCTAAGGACATCAGAAACTTCCCTTTCCTTACCGCCACAATGACCGACCTGAGAGTTTCCATCTGAAAATGCGACACACGCAGACAGCGGTTTAGCCTTTTTAAATCTAGAATGGGACGCCAAGTCCCCTCTTTCTTTGGGACCACAAAGTAAATCGAGTATCGACCGCAACCTAACTGGCCGGCAGGAACCGGGACAATCGCCCTGAGTGAAAGGAGCCTCTGTACCGTTTCCTGCACGGCGTCACACTTTGCCGGCGCGTTGCACGGCGACTGAACGAACGAGTCGGACACCGGATGCTTCAACTCCAGGTCATAACCTTCGCGAACCACCTCTAGCACCCACTGATCAGACGTGAACTGGGCCCAGGCAGGGTAAAAATCCCGCAGTCACCCCCCTATGGGAACTAGCCCTCCCTGGACCCGCCTGACTTCATTGTGACTTTTTGAAGGCGGAGGACGAGGATGCTGCCGCAAAACCCGTTTGCTCTGTGAAACCCCCGAAAGCTCTGGGCCCGACTAGGAAAACGCCCCCGCTGTGGCTGACCCAGTCTCGGGGAAGGGAACCTGTGAAAATCCCGCAGCTGCCCTCGAGGTCCGGGAAGGGCCGTCCCTGCTTCTGCTTGTCCTCCGGCAACCTACTGCCCTTGGACTCTCCTAAATCCTTCACCAACTTCTCCAAAGAGCAGCTTACCCCGAAAGGGAAGCTTACTCAACCTTGCCTTGGAAGAACCGCCCGCTGCCCAATTACGCAGCCATAGACATCGCTAAACCCCGTATCAGGTCATACTGCAAGTCGGCGAGATACGCCGCACCCGACTCCAAGCAGGCCGCCTCTTCTGACCCCTCCCCCGAGAGGTCACCCTGGACCCGCTGCGCCCATTGCAAGCAGGCTCTCGCCACCCAGGCCTCACAAATGGAAGCCTGTAAGGACCGCATTCGCCTCAAAAACCTCCTTCAGTAAGGACTCCAATTTGCAGTCCTGCGCATCCTTCAGCGCCGCCGCCCCCTCCACCGGGATGGTAGTCTTCTTAGTCAACGCAGAAACGGCCGCATCCACTTTCGGAGCCTTGAACAACTCGCGGTCCTGATCCAGGAGAGGGTACAGCCGTGCCATAACCCTAGAGCCTTTTAGCACGGCCTCCGGCATATCCCATTCCTCCTGAATCATCTCCCGGAACACCCGATGCACTGGGAAAGCCCTCTGCGTCTTCCGAACCGCTTGCAGCAGTGGATCCTCCAGGGTAGAGTCCTGTGCTGGCTCTGCCTCCGGCATATTAAGAGCCTTAAGCGACTCTGCTATAAGCGCCAAGAGCTCCTCTGTACGAAATACTCTAACTACCCGCGCCTGATCCTCCTGCTCTCTTATTTCACCTTCCTCTAGATCTTCCAGATCCCTTTCAGTGTCCACCTCCTCAGACCGCATGTCCTCTGATCAGACGGACTGATCCAGGCGATCTTTATCATACCTGGCCTTCTTGGCTAAAACGCCCGACTCCTCCGCCGCCAAAGGCGAAGCTGGTCTCTTTTGTCCAATCCCCGCCCCCAAGAGACCAGCTACTGGTGTCCCCTGCGAGGCCGTGAAGGATCTTTGGAGTAGCGCCATGAAATCCGCCGAGAAAATCGCCGCCAAACCCCCTGCGCCAGGCTGTTGAGCAAACTGGAGATCCGGCGGTCCCGGTGCTCTGAGCCCCGGCTCCGGAACAGGCAGGGGAGAGGGACTGGGGACTATGACCTCCTCTAATGTTTCATGTCCCCCAGCCTCTGATTCAGGGAGCCCCTCCGTGGCCTCCACTTCAGGAGCGCAGCCCCTACAAACTCCCTCCGAAGAAACTGAGCTGCGCTTGACCCCACACAAGAAGCAAATCTGCTTGGAAGGCATACTGTGCTGGGCCCCCTAGGCAAGAAACCCCCTGTGACAGGCCTCCGTTTTTTTTTCTTTTTTCAGTACAGCCTCTTCAGAAGCGGTCTCCCATGTAAACCCTGAAGAAATCAACTGAAAACGAAGCTCCCAGGCTGAGCAAGAAGGCGGCAAAGGCCTGTGCAGAGAAACACGATTTTCCCGTTCTCAGCCCACACGGCTTGGCTTGCCTCGGCTACGCAGCCGCTTCCCGCCGAAACTTGGCTTACCTCCAGCGGTGCTAACAGACTGACTGCCAGGGCCGTGTCGTTCACGCTCCACAGCTGCTTAGCCCCCTAAGCTTCTTTTCCGAGCTGGAGCCCCCGACTGCCTGAAAAGAACCGCTGCGGCAGTACACTCAAGCTCAAAGCGCCGGTAGGCAGCTCCTCTGCACGCGCTGAGCTGAGCACTGAGCCGGTTCCTGTCCCTTCTGAATCGGGACGGTAACCAGCTGCCGGTCCTCTCCCCCAAAGTTTAAATTTGGCCGTGGCTCATGATCTCCCCCGGAGGTGAATAAAGAAATAAAATAACAATTCAAATAAAGAAAAGAGCAGAGGACCTCAGGGCACACGGAAAGCAGCTCCCCCACCAAGCTGAAGGCAGAATAGTAAACTAGCTTTCCTGAATTAAGGTTGTACTTCTTCCTAGCACTCCGTAATCGTTTCTCCAGTGAGCCCTGAACCCCTTGGGCTCACCCCTCTCCTAGCTGCTTTGAAGACTGATAAACTGGAGTGTGGAGGTGGTGCCAGCCCTTAAATACTGATGACATCACAAGAGTGAAGTTTCTCAGTCTCCAAAGCTGCTGGAGGAGGTTGACAACCCAGAGATTCCGGTACTAGACTGGAGGGACGATCAGGAATCTACATATAAACTTTTAATTACAGTAAACGATCCCACACCTCCTCCCCATATTTAGCACAACTCTAGACCTCCCCATACATAATTCATCCTCCAGTTCCCCCAATACATATGATCATTCAAATGCATCCCTTCTGGAATATACACATTCTACAATGTGCAATGTGTGCACTAAAACACCAAGGACTGTGCCTCTTTCTCTGCACAGTTGCCAGCTCACCCCAGGTTGATCAAACCGATTGATCCAGTTCTGATTTTGTCATATTGGATTCATGGATTTGAATCCGATTATCTAAGAAAAACAAACTGGACAAACAGAATTACAACTCCATGCATCAGCCTGTTTGGTCAATCTAGGGTGAGTCAACAAACCCTATGCCCCATCCCCCACCATGCAGTACAATCCCTCAAGCAGTATTTGAGCTTCTCACCGTGCTTGGTGCTCGCCAATTCCAGTTTCAGTCACCTTGTAAAACTTCTAATGTAATTGCTTGTTAGCATCATTCAATCGTGTTCTACTGTATGTGGGAGTGAAGACTGAAATCTATTTAGGACTGAACGAATGTCAGTATATTAAACCCTGTACCTCTAATTCTATAACAATCATGCCATCTTCCCCAACAGCAAAAGAAGAATGTTTTTTTTTTCAACTCATCATACAAAAATATATAAATTGTGGTATCATCTTGGGAACATCATGAACTCATGTTTTCCCTGTAAAATAGTTATCTCCAAGTTATAATGCCCTGTTCAATATAATTTCAGTTTGTTCAATGTAAACCGCACTGATGCAGAATAGCGCGGTATATAAGAGAATGTAAATAAATAAAATAAATAAATGTTTTACACCAGACACTTAAGGCGAGATTTATTACAATTTATTACCTTGTTAGTGTGGGCTAATGCAATTAAGGGCATGTTTACTACAGCCCATTGTCTTGCTACAACAAAGGCTAACACACCTTGTAATGAAGACAAGCACTTTATTTATAAAACAAAGCAGGGATAACGAAGTTCACTTATTTGACTCTTTAATTCATACTTATTTAGAAAGGCAAGTAATTCATTTATCTACCTATTATTAGTTAAAAAGATACCTAGAAAGCTATTAGAATAATGATAACTAAAAGCACTTAATTACAGAAGAAAATGATAACTAGAAAGCTAATTACAGAAGAATAATACTTCACCGAAAGAGTTCTGAACTTCATCTCCTGTCACACTTCGATTGAATGGATCCCTGATTCAACCAGACAAGAGAGACTTCTCAATCAGGAGTTTCTCTAGGTGACGCGTCTGTCCCTAGATGAGATCCCTTGGTAGCTTCTCTTCTTAGCGGAAACAGGCATCCCTTTTATCCTGTTGCAAACAACTACCTGTTGCGCAGACAACTAACTATCTTTCACCAGGCGACATATAGGGGCAGTTATCCATCAAACACAGCCAGGACACTGGCCAGGTGCCTCACAATGTTCAAAGGACATGCCTCCCCCACCCCCCATGGCTTCGGAAGTTCAGAACTCCATAATTACAATTGATGTGTATCTTGTTTACATTGTTATGTAACTAGAATTGTTTCCTCAATTGATCTACATTTGTTAAGAGAATTGCCTCCCTCTCTGGTCTTCCGGCATCTCTGTAGTTATGTGAACAGTTTCAAATACCCCTATTTCAACAGTTTTTTACCCTTACAGTTGAGAGGCATGATCAATAGTCAATTTTTTAATTCATTTGTACTACACCCATGCCAGTTCTAGCGAGGGGGCATCAGCAGTAACTTCAGGGGTATCTCCTCCTGCAGTTAGCATGGGCCCAATGGCACCTTGCGCCAGCACACAGACACACTTACCACCACCCACACTGAGGTGGCGTTAAGTGCTCCTGTAGTAAGGGTTTTAGTGCAGGCCGGCAATGCCCGTGATATCTGCGATGCACCAGCAGCGCCTGCATTATGCCTCTGTATCATCCAATCCCTGCCCCAACATGTGCTACTAGGGTAGCATGGGACTTTTGACATGAGGGCCCATGCTACATTTTAGTGTGGTGTCCACACCACACGCTAAACTATATGCTATTGGTAGCATGGTTTAGTAAACATGCACCTTAATGTGTTAAGAGGTCCCATTATATTAAATGGGACCTGTTTTAAATATTATTTGCTAATAGTACATGGTAATGGGGCAGCACTTTTCAGTAAATCTAGCCCTTTCCAAAGTAATAAAAAAATCTTGCAAAAGACTCAAAACCTATAAAGCAAATACAATACCAAATCAGCATCAACTTCAAGGAGTCAAAGGAAAAACGGCAAATATTATACTAGATCCTAGAATACACATAATACCCACAAACAGGACTGCTATAGATCTTTATTCAGAAGAGGGCAAAATCTTTCACCTCAGTTACACAGGCAGAACATGGACAGACCCTGAGCTAAGACAGAATAAAGGACCAAGAATTAGAAATATGCAGTCAAAAACTGAAATACAAAGCTCCAAAAAGCTAGAATGTGAAATATAATACCGGAAAGAGAGAACGAGAAATGCATTTCCTACTATACTTTGCAAAACAGAAAAGTAGAAAGGATGCAAAATGCCCCATGTTGACATAATCCAATACATAAAAATTGAACTTTTTTTCTAATTTTCTACTTTTGTTGTCTGGACATGTTATTTTTCTAATTCAGCTGATTTCAGTCTCTCTTTTCCACTTTCATTTGTCTGTCTTCTCAGCATTTCCTTTCCACTTCTTGTGTCTCCTTCTGTCTTCTTTCCTTCCTTCTCTACACACTTTTCTTTTTAAACTTTTTGCCCTATTTCTTTTTCCTCCATCTCTCTATCTACCCATATCTAGATTTTATTCTCCTTTCCCCAGTCCTCATTCTCCTTTTTACATCTCACCTAACAGCCCATCTTTAGTGCTCCTGCTCCCATTACCCCATTTCTCTCCTTCTTCAGCCTCCTATATTTCTTCTACCTTTCACCCACTGTACTCACCTCCTCCTTCCCCCCAATCCTCATCTATCTATCTATCTTCCTCTACCTCTCATCCCCTTATTTGCCCCAGCTACTATCCTGTCACTCCCTCCCTGGCCTTCAGCCCATTCTTCACTTTTTTACCTTCTACCCAGCCTCTGACCCCCCTTTTTACCCCCCACTCTGCATTCCACCTCTCTCACCACTTCAAGAACCCCTCCCCACCTCGCCATAACCACCTCATCCTTCGCCTCTTTCTTCATCTCTTCCTTCACCCTTTTTCTTATTTCTCTACCCCATTTCTCCCTTTCTTTCCACTTCTGCTCCTTCCCACCCTATTCTCAGCTCTTCTTCCTTCTCTCTCCTCTTACTCACCCTCCTTCTCCTACTGCTTTTCCCCATCTCTTCCCTCCACCTTATCTCATTTCCCCTCCCCATCTCTTTCTATCTCCCACCCTCCCCCCTCATATCTCTCCCAGTCCTATTTCTCACCTTTCCCCTCCCCAAAACACACACACACTCTCTCTCCTTTCCATTTCTCCTTGTCAGTCTCCCTCTCTTCCAGTTCCCTAGCCCATATTGCGAAATTTTGTTTTGCATTTTGGGCAGGGTCAAGGTATACAAAGATCCTTATCCATGGTCAAAATTTTCTTTAACATACGACAGCAATTCCCGACACCTCCTTTTATGAACAGACTTAATCCCAAACCTCTTGCTCCCAACCTGAGAATCGCTTAAAAAAAAAAAAAAAAAGCAATGCAGCAATGAGCTTCATGCTGAAGTGCTGTGCAAGTCTCTGCCTGTCCCACCCCTCTGACGCACGCTTCCTGCTGCTGAAGGAGTGTGGCCAGCAGAGCCTTGCATGGCACTTCAGAGTGAAGCTTGGCGGCCCATCGCTTATTTTTCTTTTTTTTAAAGCAATGCCACAACAAGAACAAGAGGTTTGAGGGCAGGCATGGAGGAGAGAGAGGGAGGGGGAAAGGGAGAAGGTGTGATATTGTCTGTGAATGTGTGTGAAGCTTCGGCTGCTGACTCGAGGGAGCTGAGCCTCTCGTACAGCGGTGCCATGTACAAAAAACATAGCCGAACATGCCTAGGGCTGGCCCTTCTCTTTTTTTGATGGCTATTTTAACTATTTTGATGCATCAATTTTACTCCTTGCTTATGTGCTTTGGATAATGCCGATACACTGGCTTTTTGATTGTTTTCTGGTCATCATGGTAAATTTCGTTTGGTGCCAAAAACCTCTTTTAAATGCTGGTTCAGCGCACTGGCACTTTTGATTCTTGAAAGACGTTCAGTTTCTGATGCTAGCTTGAATTTCTTTGGCTCATCTCAGGTGTTTTTCTTAATTCTCTTATCCCACGTGTACTTTTTGCATTTATTTTCTTGCAGTATGAATAGGACATCCACGGGCTTTCAGTAATATTGCCCCTGGTGTCGCCTTTGCTGTTCTCTGTAACTCTAGCATCGAAGTACATCGATTACCTGATGACTATGATCTACTATACCATCACACCACTCTTCGCACACTATATACGTGCAGCACCAGCCAGCTTTTATAATTATGTCCTCAGTAAAAACTGATGTACAGCATTTACTGCCTCAATATGGTATTAAAGGATCATTTCTTAGCATACTTTACCGGACTGGTTAATGTATCCTATAGATACAAACGGTGGTAACTTACTGTCCTTAAAAAATAATTTTTTAAAATTCTCATTGTTTAGCTTTCTGAGATACAACGTTTCTGACATCACTCTCCGCTATTGAGTAGTGTAAAGCATAGTTACTCACCTGTAACAGGTGATCTCCGGGAACAGCAGGAATTAGTCTTCACATAAGGGTATCATCGGTACTGACGGAGCCTGCGCGGGACCGCTCCCCAGCATCCAATAGGAAAGCTTTTGGGAGCATTCCATAGCACCTGCGTGCTGCCTTCCCGCCTTTCCCAACTGTCCCTCTCCAGTTGAGTTTAAAGCTGAGACAAAAAAGAGGGAAAGAGAGAAAGAGAGAGATACAACACCTAGGGGAGGTGGGTGGGTTGTGAAGACTAAATTCCTGCTGTTCCCGGAGATCACCTGTTACAGGTGAGTAACTATGCTATCTCCAGGAACAAGCAGGAATGTAGTCTTCACATATGTGGACTCCCTAGATGCAGATGCCATGGAGAAGGCCCCAGAAGTTGTGTGCCCTTGTGAAAGGGCTCCACTCCCCCCCCCCCTCCATGGATCTCTGGCATCCTACCAGGGATGGTGGGTAGGAGTTGATTAAGTATGGAACAGATGTTGAAGAACAGCCTGACCAAACAAGGCATCCTGGCGGGAGTCCTTGTCTAAGCAGTAATGGGCTGTGAAGGTATGAACCGAAGCCCAAGTAGCTGCTCGACAGATGTCGTCGATAGACACAGAGTAAAGATGAGCCATAGAAGCTGCCATGGCTCTCACATTGGGAGCTGTGACATGGCCTTCAAGAGGAAGGTTTTTACTCTCATAGGCAAAAGATATACACTGTGCAATCCAGCTGGACAGTGTATTTTTGGAGACTGGAAGTCTCAAATGACTAGGATCAAAAGCAACAAAGAGTTGAGAGGACTTTCTATGTTGCTGTGTCCTTTGCAGCTCTTTTACAGTCCAAAGTATGAAGATTCCTTTCAGCAGTTGAGGCGTGAGGCCTTGGAAAGAATACAGGAAGGTAAACCGCTTGGTTTAAATGAAACGGTGACACCACCTTCGGCATAAGGTAGTCCTTAGGACTCATCCACACTTTATCATGATGGAACTTTGTATAAGGAGGATCAGCCACCAACGCTTGCAATTCACTGATGCGACGTGCTGATGTGATTACAATGAGAAAGATGACCTTCCAGGAAAGGAATTTCAAAGAGGTATTGGCTAATGGTTCAAAGGGTGGCTTCATGAGCTGCCCAAGAACCAGATTTAAGTCCCATGCCACCGGTGGTGGCTTAATGGGAGGCTTAGTTAAAAGAAGGCCTCTCATAAATCTCGCTATGAGAGGATGAGAGGAAATAGGTTGTCCATTTAGAGGCTTGAAAGAAGCTGCAATAGCACTCAAATGAACTCTCACTGAATTGATCTTAAGCCCTGCATTTGATAAATGAAGGAGATACTCCAGTAATGATTCCAGAGGTATCGCAAGAGGGTTAAGACCCTTCTGCGAGCACCATATGGTCAACCTTTTCCATTTAAATGCATAAGAGCGCCTTTTGGAAGGCTTCCTGGAAGCATAAAGGATATCCTTTACCTGCTGGGAAAGGTTAAGACCATGAAGTTCTAGGCTTTCAGTAACCAGGCCCTGAGATGCAGAGACTGGGGATTGGGATGCCACAGCATCCCATCATTTTGAGAAAGGAGATCTGAAGCAGACCCTAACTCCAGAGGCGGAGCTTGAGAGAGATGTATGATCAGAGGGTACCACATTTGCCATGGCCAATGTGGAGCTATGAGAATCATATGACCTCTGTCTCTCTGAAGCTTGAACAGGGTTTTGGGAATTAGGGGAATGGGTGGAAAGGCATACAGGAAGTCCTGACCCCAATGGAGGAGAAAAGTATACCTGGCCTGACAACCCTGAGCCGGAATTCTGGAACAGAACCGGGAAAGTTTGGCATTCAGCGGACTTGCAAAGAGGTCTATGTCCAGGGTTCCCCAAATTTGAAAAGTTTTGGCCACCTGGTCTGCATGGAGAGACCATTGGTGTGGAAACAGAACTCGACTGAGTCTGTCTACCCAAGAGTTTTAAATGCCTGGAAGATACACCGCAAGGAGATGAATCTGATGCTCTCTGGCGAGGACCCATAGTCGCAAAGCTTCGTTGCAGAGCGACAGAGTCTGTTCCACCCTGCTTGTTCACATAGAACATAGCTACTTGATTGTCCGTTTGAACTAGGACTGTCTTGTAGTTGAGCTGGGTGTGGAATACTCAAGGAGGAAGGAAGATTGCTCTGAGTTCCAGGAGATTGATGTGGAGATGGACTCCACAGGAGGCCTAAGTACCCTGGGTAGAGAGGCCTTGCAGGTGGGCTCCCCAACCCACCTGTGAAACATCTGTTAGAGTGGCTTGGGGTGGGGGTTGCTGAAAAGGAGACCCCACCAAAAGGTTTTAGGGTGATTGCCACCATTGGAGGGACAAAATAAGGCGATCTGAGTTTGCTATTTTGTCTGAGAGGCAACCCTGATGCCTGAGTCCACGGAGTGGATAAAGTCCAATGGGCTGCCCTCATATGGAGGCGAGCATAAGAAACCACATGTACGGTGGATGCCATGTGGCCTAGCAACTGTAACATTTCCCGAGCAGTAAGGTGAGGTTTTAGCACTGCTTGGGAAGCTAACTGCACAATGCGAAGGCAGCAGGGCAGTGGAAGGAAGGCCCTTGTCTGTTTGGTATCCAGCAAAGCTCCTATAACTCTAGAGATAGAGTGGGAGCAAGGTTGGATTTTGGGAAGTTTATGACAAGTCCCAAATACTGAAGGATGCGCATTGTGCGAGAGCGCGCAACCCTGGCCTCTGGCTCTGAAAGGGCTCGAATGAGCCAGTCGTCTAAGTAAGGGAAGACGAATATTTCCAGGGTGCAGAGAAATGCTGCCACCACAGCTATGCATTTTGTGAACACCCTTGGTGCAGAGGCCAGGACAAAAGGAAGAACCCTGTATTGGTAGTGCTTCCCTTGAAACAGAAAGCAAAAGAACTTTCGGTGAGTTGGATGGATGAGAACATGAGTGTACGCATCCTTGAGATTTATTTTTATTTATTTACATTCTCTTATATACCGTGCTATTCTGCATCAGTGCGGTTTACATTGAACAAACTGAAATTACATTGAACAGGGCATTATAACTTGGAGATAACTATTTTACAGGGAACATGGGCTATGGAGGGTTAAGTGGCTTGCCCAAGACCACAAGGAGCACCTGTGGGACTAGAAACCCCAGTCCTTCCGGCCCAAGGTTGCCCAGTCCTTCCGGCCCAAGGTAGAGAACAAAGCCAATCCGGACTATGAAGGTATGGCAGCGGAGTTCCTAGAGAAATCATTTTGAACTTCTCTTTGAACAGGAATTTGTTCAATTCTCTGAGGTCTAAAATGGGTCTGTGTCCTCCTGTTTTCTTTGGAATAAGGAAAATAGGGGGAGTAAAACCCTGTACCCCGTTGGGGAATGGGTACCTCTTCTATTGTCCCTTGAGCAAGGAGCACAGTGATCTCTTGACCTAACCGGTCGTTGAGAGAGGTCTGAGAATTGAACTGTCTTACCATTGTAGGAGGGGGCATGCTGAGGAAATGAAGCTTGTACCCCTCTCTTACAACAGAGTCCAATTTTCTGCTGTTATCTGGACCCCATCGGGGGGCAAAATGACATAACCTTCCTGAGATGGTGGAGGGTTTCTGGGCCGTTCAGGGCCAGGATGGCAAAGTTCTCTAGATAGGCGTCAAAGCCCCAGTGGAGGCTGAGTCTGCTGAGCGGTTGAGGCTTAGGTGCTTTTGTCTTTCTTTGCCTAGGTTGTTGCTGCTGTCCCTTTTGGGCAGACTGACTTAAACGATATCCCTGCTGGGTATAGGAGGGATAAAACTTTCTTCTTGCTGAAGAATGGTTTCTTAGAGGATCTTTTCCTCGCAGGATCAGCTGTAGATTTAGACAATCTATCCAAAGTGATATTGTCAGCATCTATCTCATTAGCTTTTTCCTGCCAATTCTTGCCAAAGAGATTCTCTCCTGTGCAAGTTATATTCCCTAGTTTGTCATGTACCCAAAATTTCCAAGTCAGATGCCTGGAGTCACGCAATCCTACGTGCACCTATGGCAATGGCAGAGGTTCTACTTATGCATTCAAAGCAGTCAAAGGCTGCACGATTCACAAACTTGGAAACATCCTGAGCATATTTGACAAGAGCGAGATAATCTTGCCTTTTATGATCAGGAAGGAGAGGGCTCATAAGCTCTAAATCTCCTGTGACCTCTTTAAGGGACATTCCCATATACAAGATATAGGAACTGATCCTAGCAGAAAGTATGGAAGCCTGGAAGGATCGACGTCCAAAGGCGTCAAGAGTCCTACACTCACATCCTGGAGGATTACATGCATGCCTTTTTGCACTCTTTATCCGTCTCATGGCTGATTCCACCATCATGGAATGGTGTGTTAATTGAGTCTTCTGAAACCCAGGACAAAGAGAAACTGGATACATGGTGTCGAGTCTTCGAGAATGAGGAGATGTGGTTAGAGGTGTTTCCCACAGCCTTAACATAAGATCATGCAAGATCTCATGAATAGGTAAGGTAGCTGCCTCCTTGGGAGCTTTAGGGTATTGTAGGATTTCTAATTCCTTTGCCCTAGGCTCTTTTTCAGGAGCCACTGTGATGGAAAGACCTCGGGCCACATCTCAGATAAAATCCTGAAAGGACAAATTTTCTCTGGTGGAGACATCCTACGCTGAGGAAGAGAGGAATCCTCAGGAAGAAGTACTCTGGTATCGGCAGAGCTTTCAGAGTCTTCAGATTCATCCAAGGATTCAAAGTATCTCCGATCCGGGTGATCGTGCAAGGCATGGTACCGGTACCGATTGAAGTCGGCATCAGAGTGATCCGGTACCGACTTGTCGATGCCGGATAGAGACGCATGACTCAGTCCCAGTAGAATACCTGCCGAAGTCGATGCAGTCGGTGCCGGTACCAGAGTCGGTGCCGGTTGAATTGTCTGAAGCGGTTTCAGGGGCATCGAGGCCGTGATTAGAGCCGCCAGACTGCATTCAATAGCCAAGAATCTCTGGTCTATCGATGCTGCCGATGCTTGGGTATCGTGCCGGATGAAGTGGCCGGAACCCTAAAGCATGGCACCAGTAGTTCTGCCGAGGCTGAAGCTTCGAGAACATCCTGGAACCCCGTTAGTGCTTTGGAAGCCGAAGCCTCCCGCCGGGGCAATTTTGCCGGTGAAAGTCCCTCAAGGGCAACGCCAGAGGCATCTCGATGTTTAGAAGGAGATCTACCCTTTGAGGACCGGCTAGATTTATGTTTAGTTACCCGAGATCCATGGGAGAAAGACGAAGCCCTGGAAGACGTCGATGCCACGGAGGCTGCATTGGAGGGAAAAAGGGCGCTAAGTTTAGCAGCTTGGTTTTGCCGCTCCCGTTTTGACATCATCCCACAGGCAACACACTCAGAGATAGAGTGGTCAGGACCTAAACATTTGAGGCACCACTCATGGGTGTCAGTGACGGAGATGGTACCCGCCACATTTAGAACACTTTTTAAAACCCGAAGCGTGTTTTTCCATTCTGAAGGAAAAAGTTGGGCCTAGTGCCCAAAATGGCGCGTGGCACCTGAGGAGAAAAGTACTGGAAAACACTCCAGAAAGAAAGGGTTTTTTCTTTTTTTTTTTTGAAAAAAAAAGGAAGAACCACCGGCGGTACTGGTGTAGCGTCAAGGGAAGGCAGACACAACCACAAAAAAGAATGAGGGGATTTTTTTCCTGCGGTGACAGGATGTGTGACCTGTCTGCTCCGCAGAAAACGAAGAACTGGAGGAGGACAGTTGGAAAAGGTGGGAAGGCAGCATGCATGCGCTGTGGGATGCTCCCAAAAGCTTTCCTATTGGACGCTGGGGAGCGTTCCCGCGTAAGCTCCGTCGGTACCAATGATACCCATATGTGAAGACTACATTCCTGCTTGTTCCTGGAGATATCACACTCCTCAGCCTTTGCATGCCACTGATATGTAAATCTGGACATTATACCTCCTTTCTTATTCTACAAGGATACGATAATGGATATATAATATTAATATTAGACTAACAGATTTGACTGATTTTCTGACATGTATTTTTCATATTAACTATCTCGTATATATGTTTTATATAAATTATGTCTGTATGGTGAATAGTCCATCTTTTGTACAATATGTTTTGATACAATGTTATTGTTTATATTCTTTTATCCCTTTTATGAGAATTTACTAAATTTATATATTTTATGTTCTAGTAGTCTTTTTATATGTTTTCCTTTCCACAGCATCTCTTTTTTTTATTTAGTAATCTTTATTATAGAAGCTTTAATTGTCTTCACTGTTTTTATGTCTTTCTGCCTCATTTTATACTATTTATGTATTGATTATGACATAATTTATGTATCATACGATTATTAAATTTTTTATATATATGTTTTAATTTCTAGTTTTAACCCCTGAGGAAGGCTCTGCCGAAACACAGTCATGTTAGGTTAAGTATTCCTGTGTGCTTTAATAAATTGAATTTGGTTTGACACCTTGCTCTGGACTTGTTTCCTCCTTAGACCTTGCCAGGGCATAATTTCAAACTTCCATGTGGGAGCAGCTCTGGTGGTTCTCTGTTGCTGTGTTCCGGGCTGCTATTTCTGCATGCAGGTTCTGCTGTTTAACCTAGCCTCATTTCCCCATACCTTTTCCATTTTTTTCCCATTTTTTTTATTTATGCAATTTCAAACAACAACACAAGGATAAGCTCACTTGCACAAGAAGCAGGGTATGCCACAGATAATAACATAACAGAAGAAAAATATGTCATTAACAGAAGCTAATAAAACAAAATGTCAATCTCTCCCTAACCCACATATATGGGACCCAAGAATAATAAGAAATAATAAAAATTGATATTTTTAAAGAAAAAAGTAGACACAATTAACAGCTGTTATTACAAATTACGGAGTAGAAACACTACTAATCCCCACACCATTGGACCCATGGGCATTGAAAGAAGAAATTAACTGAGAAGGAACAAGAAAAGTATGGGAAATACCTTCCAGCTTCACAGGGCATTTGCAGGGATACCTGAGAAAAAACATCTCACCTAGTTGTAAAACCCTTGGCCACAGGATCAGAACTCCCTCCTGCGGCTTTGGGTTTCCCTAGCTAGGTCAGGGAAAATGCAAACCAGGCAGTCTTTAAGACACATTTCTCTTCCTGAAGAACATCTTAAGGAGCCACTCCCTATCCGACACCAAGGTCAGCATTACCAAACAAGTGTCTGAGGTAACAGACTATGTCAGAATTCTTTAACAGAGCAGTAACATTCAATACATTAGCAGACTGAGGACCTGGAATCTCAGCACCATCAGAAACATTCCAAACACTTGGAAGATAATATATGTATATCTTTACTAATGGTGGGCATGACTCAGTGGGAAAACTATAAGTTATCAATGTCCCTGTTTAATGTACACTACCAAGTTCAAGTTACAATGTAAACTTCTTTGATTGACATGATAAAGTGGTAGTAAAAAAACCCCAAAATAAACCCCCCACCCCTGTTAAATAAATAAATAAATATTTCCTTAGTGGAAATACCAAGCATCCTAAGAAAATTCAAGAGCTGCAAATTAGCCAGTCATCTGAATGAATTTCCAAGCAATCGGTCCAAAGGGACAGATCAGTCAATGATGTTTTAAAGGACTCAATCATTTCAGTATTCTCAACACGTCTCAGCATTTTGTTGAACCTGTACCTGAAGATGTTGAACCCACGAAGTAATAGTTTCACCCAACTGTTTAGAAGCCATTTGGACTGCTATTAAAGTAAACTGCTCTGGATGCTGTAAAATGAAAGGAAAAGTCAAAGTGTCCCGCACCGTTGTCTGTTATGACTGCCGCAACCATGGAATCTATGAAGAGTAAGCAGGCAGCACTTCCAACCACCTCTGGCAGGTTTCCTTCCCTGAGCAGTGACCCAAATAGCAGCTGATCCCATGGGGTTATAATAACTCCTGTGTCATGTCTGGGTGGTGTCCCCAGTGAAGAGGAAGAAAGACCAGTGTTGGACGCCCTGACCACCTCCAAACCGTCGGGGACCTCTGTAGTTCAGGAGGTGCATGATTGCTGCCTGAGAAAGCCGCTAAGCTGCTCAGTTCCAGAGGACTCACAGATGGGCTTCTGCCTCCAAACTCAGCGGCTGCTGCTCCTAACGCAAAAAGATAGCATCAAGTGGACTAGAGGAGGTAAGAGGAAGGCGGCTGGGCAGCCTGGGGAAACATGCCCTGCTTAAACTTTCCTCTTCCTTCCCATTAAGCACAAGTGTCAGAGCAACAGTCTCTGCCTGCCACCATCTTAGATCTCAATCCTCATACCTTTTCCAAGGTAATGGTGGCATTAGCCACATTTCTATGCAAACAGGGAATTTGGGTTCACCCATTCCTTGATGTTTGGCTGATCTGGTAGGACTCTCTGGGGAAATCTAGAGACAGCACAGATCTGGTAAAACATGAGGAACTCATACGTAACCTGGCTGGAAAGGCTGGGATTGATGATCAATTATCCCACGAGCAAACTGCTTCTTTCCCAGATTTTGGAATACCTGGAGGGCTCAGTTTCACACTCTCTTGGCTAAAATTTCCTCACAACAGAAAGGTTCCTCATACTTCAGAGCCCACTTGGGACATTTTGTGCTCAATCAGCTCCATGGGCCTTGGATTACACCTCCACATCCTCGGGTCCATGGCTCTGACCTTGGAGCGGATTCCTTAGGCCAGATGCACCTGCTACCATCTGGTCTCCTTGTAACCAGTTGTTTAATCAGACCCTTCCTCTCCCCCAGGAGATCAAGGAGCAGTTGTGGTGGTGGTTGCAGTCCTGCCATCTGGCTGAGGGAGAGACTGCAGTTGGAAACACAGAATGGGTGACTGTCACCTCAGATGCCAGCCTGAAGGGCTGGGGTGCATGCTGCCTGGACCAGTTGACCCAGGGATTCTGGTCTCTTCGGGAGGCCTCTTGAGTGTTATAATCAATTCTGCATTATCTATGGATGCCTAGATAGGGGATATAACTAAGAAAGCAATGTTTAAATTACATATGAACTGGAGGCTTAAGGTATATCTGATGTAAGATAATTTTTGAACAGTGGTTCAGGCATTGATTATGCCCATATCTCAACAAATGCAATGTACTTTACATGGACTTAAAGAGTTTTTCGCTTCCCTTACCAGTGGTACAGAATACAGTCACTAGGATTATAACTAGTACTAATAAATTTGATCATATATTACCAGTACTAGCAAAGCTGTACTGGCTTCCTGTTAAATAGAGGATTCAGTTTAGGTTGTTTACAATAATTCATAAAGCCTTACATTTTGAAGATCCAGTTTGTCCTTTTGCAGTACTTAAATTATAATGACCAAATTGGGCACTTAGGTCCAAGAGTGGTGGCCTACTAAATATTCCATCATTTCAACAGGTGTACCTGGATGAGCTTCGGTCAAGGGCTTTTTCAATAGCTGGTCCCTCCTTATGGAATTAGTTATTAGCTGATCTGAGGATAATTGAAGATCTTTTGGCTTCGGGTAAACAGTTGAAAGCCTACTTTTTTTAAGCAGGCTTTTGAAATCTGAGTGAAGTGGTTCTCATATACAGTAACTTGTTACACGTATTGAGACATCTTGACCACCTTGTTATGTAGTGTTATGTTACATTTCATGTTATTTTATGTGATATTAATGGTATTTGGAATTGGTTTTATTAGGTATGTTGTTTGTAACTTACCCAGACTTTCAGTGATAAATGCAGATAAATAAATTTGCCTGGAGGCAAGAGCGATCTGCCTGTTCCTAGAAGGGTTCAGGACACTCCTAATGGGCAAAGTGGTCCAGGTGTTTTCGAACCATGCCACAACGATGGCAATGTCAACAAGTGGAACTGAACTTTTAAGTGCCAAAGTGGCTCTCGAGGTCACGTGCTGTGTATTTGCGCAGAGAAGCATCTGACTGATCTGTCTGCACTGCACACTGCAAACATACACATCATGCAGGTCTTTATAATTCAGAACTTCATGGATACAGGCGAGTATGAATTCCGTTCTCAAGCATACAACCTCATAGTACAGAGATTGGGGGGCTGGGCCTCAGGAGGGGATTCTTAAGTCTCCCGCCCTTACCCCGATGAACTAGATTTGGGCCCAACTGAGCCTGCTGATCCTGGTGGCCTGTGGGGCTAATTGGTTAGGCATAACTTATAAAGCACTCTGGTTTCCAGTTGCCCCGCCCAAGTTATGAGATTGGTGACACCTAGGATACTGATTCAGACACAAGAGCTTCTGTACAGAATTGAGTTTTATTCCAATTTTGTTCGAGAGGATCATAAGATGATAGATCACAACCCAGGTTATTACTCTATTACAATCAGCTGACAAAAGTACAATAATTCTGTCATCATAATTCCTACTGAGCAGCAAATAATTATGTACTACTAGTTACCTATTCCGCTCAGGAAGATAATAAATATTATACTATATCCCCACGTAGCTTGCTTACAGATTTACATTGCTAAGAGTTCAATCCTTCGTAGCAGGGGAGACAAAAAGAGATAGATGTGGATAGCTAGACTTCTAGTAGGAGTTTTCCTTCTAAGAGTCCAGGCTAGTAAGGCACTTACATGCAGAGTAGGGTGAAGTCAGACACAGATAAAGAGAGGGAGAGAAGGAAAGCATAGCCAATCTTCAGGGTATCAGCATATTTTCAGCAGGGAACATGGCTGGAGCAGAGGAAGACACTCAACGTTTGTTCTCCCTCCCATTATATTTCCTCCTTCCTTTCATAAGGTCAGCAGTTTTCTGGTGTCCCCAGGTGATTGGCCCAGGCTTGGGTCCAAGGATTCAAATCATAAATCAGAAAGTGTCCTTTGACTACCAGGTATTGGCATGAAGATCTTAATCCAAATCATCATTGTTTTATGCTAATGTCCACCTCTAAGATGGTTTCAGCATCTTTGTCTCTGGGTTGATGGAGCAGAGTTCACTTAGTATGGCCAAGCTGGTCCAGACTCCATTTTCTACAGCTGTCCTCCATCATGTGTTGTTTCCATGTGCAGTTGCCTGTGTAGTTTGTATTCAATATCGCTACAGACCACAAACTGCCCTCACAGGTTGTGGTAAGCAATTCCTTTGAACCTGTTTGGCGGGGCTCCCCTCTCTTGCTCCCTCAAGGCCTCTGGCGGCAGGGGCCTCTGGTATAGCAGATCCTGGTTCCTTCTCGCTTATGCTTGGCCCTTGGGAGGCATAGGCTCTCCAAGGTCTACTCTGGAACTGTAGTAGATGTTCTGCATAAGGCTCAGAGGGTCATTATCTCCTTAGCTTATGTGAAAGTTTGGAGAGAATTTGGAGATGGTGTTCCTCCTGATCAATGGAGGCCAGGAAGGCAGACATTGTCACTATCTGGTCCTTCTTACAATCTGGTATGGACCAGTGCTTTAACCTAAACTTGCAAGGTCCAGGTGGCAGTCCTGATGTGCTAATGGGGTTGCATGCAAGAATTTCATTGGCCAAGTATTCCAATATCTCCCACTTCCTCAGAGTGAAGCAGTTCCATTTACCTGTGTGTCCAGTTTTGTCTCAGTGGAGTCTCTTTCTGTTGTTGCAGGCATGAAACACGGTTTCCCTCTAAGCCCATTTCAAGGCCTTCCTCAAGGACTGGACCCTTAAAGTGTTTTTTTCTGGTGGTTAGGGCATCCGCCAGGCAGGTGTCTGAGTTGCAGGTCTGAGATTACAAAATACTTTTCTTGGTCTTCTCAAGAGCTTCTGTCTCCCTGTGGACTGTGCAATTCTTCTCTCAAAGATGTGGTCCGCCTTTCATCTAAACCAGACTGTCGTTCTGTCCTCCTTCTTGGAGGAAGATTTTCAATAGGACCCCTTACTACATCTCGTCATCATATGAAGGCTTTTGATCAGATATCTGGGAATTGCCCACTCATTCCACAGATCGTATCATTCTTTTGTCTGCCTTGACAGTTAGGAGGAGGAACTGGCAATGAATAATTCCTTTATTGCCTGCTGGATTGAGGATTTTGGCTGGTAAGTGCATGCAGGGAGGAGTTAGAGCTCAATCCACTATGGTGCAGGCCTCCTCCTCGGCACATTCCAGAGAACATCTGTAAGGCTGCAACCTGTTCTTCGCTGTGCACTTTTGTGATGTGCTACAGATTGCTTGCGCGGTTGTTACAGATGGCACCTTTAGTAGGGCAGTTCTGTTCAGACACTGTCTTCCTCCCATCCTGGGTCCTGATGGCTTAGGTACATCCCACAGGTCTGGACTGGTCTAGCAGAATGATAAGGATGGTGAAATTTTACATACCTGATCATTTTCTTTCCTTGAATCATGTTAGACCAGTCCAGGACCCATCCTGGAAGACTCTTTCCACAGGATGTGAACCCTGTTGCCTTTTGTTTGCATGGTTGGTATGAGTGCCTGACGCAGAGACGCTTATGATAAGAATGTCAAATACTTATTCAAGATGTTTATTGCACACTTGAATTGCTGGTTACTAACATTATGCATTTCCAAGTTTTTCAGTCTTGCTTACTGCTTGGGAAGTGTCATACTGGCTTTTTTCAATGCTGCACCAAGAGATATACCAACTGATGGCATCACTGAAAGTTGCTCGTCTGCCTTCACCTGCTGCAAGAGAGCAATAACCCACTTGTCTGGACTGGTCTAGCAGGAATCAAGGAAAGAAAATAATCAGGTATGTCAAATTTTACCATACTTCTGTTAGTTATCAGCCCAGTATAACAGCCAACTCTGTTCCTGTGAAAGAAGCTATCCTAACCCTAGGAGTAAATTTTGAATAATAAACTCTCATTTATTGCTCATTATTCTTCATCTCTTGTTAGGAAATCATTTTATTCCTCAAGACTAACATCTATATGTTCCTATGTAGATTTAAAAGCCAAAGACAGCAATCCATGTTGTTGTTGTTGTTGTTAAGTGCCGTCAAGTCAGTGTCAACTCGTGGCGACCCTCTGGATAGTTGTCCCAAACTGTATTCGATCTTCAGTCATGCGGCTCATTGTTGACAGACTGGCACCCATAGCTGCTGTTAATGTATCAATCCATCTCATTGCTGACCTTCCTCTTTTGCATTGACCTTCCACCTTGCCAAGCATGATGCCCTTCTTTAATGATCTCTCTCTTCGCATGTTGTGTCCAAACTATGAAAGCCAAAGTCTTGTCATCTGAGCTTCTAAAGAAAGCTTAGGTTTGATCTCTAGTACTGACTGGTTTGTTCTTCGGGCAGTCCATGGTATACGCAGTATTCATTGCCAGCACCATAATTCAAAGTCATCAATTTTCTTCCTATCTTTTTCACTGTCCAACGTTCGCATCCATATGATCACTGAAAATGCCATGGCTTGAACAAGTCAAATCTTTGTATGGAGACATCTCTGCTCTTGAGAATCTTGTCTAGGTTCTTCATAGCCATTCTGCCAAGAGCAATGCATCGTCTGATTTCTTGACTGCTTGTTGCTTCTTTATTGATAGTTGATCCAAGTAGGTTAAAGTTGTAAACTATTTCAATTTCTGCTCCATCAACAATGATGATCTTACTGATTTTGCCAGTTGTCAGGATCTTTGTCTTCTTAACATTAAGGTGCAGACCCATTTTAAGACTATATTCCTTGATCTTGAGAAGCAAATGTCTCAAATCGTGCACTATTCCATGCACTAATACTAAATAGGATAGATTACTACAATGCTTTTTTGGCCAGAATTACCCAGGTCAATATAAAAACAAATTCAAATAATTTAAAGTAAGGCTGTAAAATTGACTTATTGCTTTGATCATATTACATCTTACTTGATAGACCACCACTGGTTACCCATTTTTAGTAGAAGAAAGTTTAAAATTCTAATGCTTACCCATCAGGGTTTTTTTTTTTTTTTAAATGAGGCTACCTAATTTATCTTCAGTTCCTTCTCATACCCTACTGCCTGCAGAGGGCCTTCAGATCTCACAAGTAAACCTATTGGTAATTCCCTCACACTGACAATTTAAGTTAGAATAGACCCAAGATTTGATTTTTGAGTGTTCAGCTCCCCACTTATGGGCCTCAACTCGAGTTGTCAGTCCATGGCTGACTGCTTCAGGAGACAATATTCATATTTCAGCTTTCTTACCATTCTTGACTCTACATCAGGCTCTGAACACTGGTCAACATTGAAATCATTACTGACTTTAGAAGGCTCTAATCTGAAGTATCTTGGTAAGTTGAACACGAATATAACATTAAAAAAAAATTACTGGCTCTCGTTTTGAAGATATTGCATGTAGTTCATTTTTGACGTTTCACCATGTAAAGTTATCCAGTAGGACATCAATAACATCCCAAATAAGCCTTGAATGATGTAATATTGCATCACACTGCATAATACCAGCATGCACACATCATCCAGAGTTGATTGCATCATTTTCTAATGCAATGCAATACTACTGCCAGACGGCTGCTGAAGCCATCTGATGTCAGCAGTGTACTATACGCAGTCGGAAAGGAAAGTAATCTGGTATTCTGTTCCGATATTGAAAGCCTCATGAATGCCTTAAAAATCACTCATGACCCACAAGACTGGAGACTATTGATAGACTCTTCGAAACTGAGTCTGAAGGCTGTGCTTTTGAACAATGGAAACGTTCTTCCATCTATTCCAGTAGCACATGCCGTCCACATGAAAGACATAGATAACTTAAAGCATATACTGACTTCCATTAACTATAACAAGTACAGCTGGCAACTCTGTGATGACTTGAAGGTAGTTACCCTTTTAATGGGACTGCAGCAGGGATATATAAAATACATGCGTTTCTTATGTGAGTGGGATAGCCGAGCAAGGGATTGGCACTACTTGCAGAAGGAATGGAATCGTAGACAAAATGTAACAGTTGGAGAGAAGAATATCCAGCACCTAGCTCTGGTTGAGGCTCACAAAATCCTGCTACCACCCCTTCACATCAAACTAGGTTTGATGAAACTCTGTGAAAGCCATGGACCGCACTTCGCCAGCTTTCCAATACCTGCATGAAAAATTCCCTCGACTCAGCGAAGCAAAGATTAAAGAGGGAGTTTTTGTGGGTCCTCAGATTCGAGAGCTCTTCAAAGATGACCGGTTCAACAACTTGCTACAGGGTGATGCGAAACAAGCATGGAATGCTTTTCGCCTAGTGTCAACAAACTTTCTTGGGAATGTTAGGCCAGAAAACTACAAGGAACTAGTAGAAGACATGCTGATGCAATATAGGAAACCTGGCTGCAATATGTCTCTAAAGATCCATTTCCTTGATTCCTATCTTGATTTCTTTCCTGACAACTATGGTATGGTTAGTGATGAACAGGGTGAATGTTTTCACCAGGATATCGCAACGATGGAGCAAAGATACCAAGGAAAATGGTCCACTACAATGCTGGCTGACTACTGCTGGACACTCCCCAGAGAAGCTCCTGAACAGCTGTACATGCCACAAAAATATGCCCTGAAGACAAGCTTGTAGCCCCCCGGGGCAAAGGATTGCTTACTCTACCTCAGCCTGTGGCCCTCATAGGTTTTAACACACAACTGCAGTTCCCATGTGGTAAATGTCTGCCATGTGCAGCAACTAGAAAGCTGATATGAGCACACCCCCTGCATCCTTTGCACAGATTCTGCACTTACTACATCTTAACTTTTAGCAGTTAAGGTACTCCAAGTGTAAACACTTCTATTTAGTAAAAGGGCCCTGTAGGGGCCTATTCAAAGGTGAAGTGAGAGAGGCTGTTATAGCCCAAAAACATCTTTCAAAAAATGGAAATAGGATCTGAATGAAGAAATCAGGGAACAGTATAAGAACTTGCAAGTTAGATGCAAAGCACTGATAAGGAAAACAAAGAGAATATGAAAAAAAGCTTGCCATGGAAATCCAAACATAATAAAAACTTTTTCAGGTACATTTGAAGCAAAAAGCCTGTTAGGGAGTCAAATTAGATGATAAAAAGGGCACTAATGGAGGACAAGGCCATAGTGGAGAAACTAAATGAATTCTTTGCACTGATCTTTACTGAAGATGATGCAGGGAAGATACCCATGACAGAAATGATATTTAAAGGTGATAAATTGGAGGAATTTTAACAAATCTGAATAAACCTAAAAGATGTAATAGGGCAATTTGACAAACTAAAGAGTAGAAAATCATCTGGACCAGATGGTATACATCAGGGGTGGGCAATTCCGGTCCTGCAGGGACGCAGACCAGTCAGGTTTTCATGATGTCCCTAATGAATATTCATGGACCTATTTCCATACAATGGAAGGCAGTGGATGCAAACAGATCTCATGAATATTCATTAGGGACATCATGAAAACCTGGCTGGTTTGTGGCCCTCCAGGACCAGAATTGCCCACCCCTGTTATACATCCCAGGGTACTGAAAGAATTCAAAAACTAAATTACAGACCTATTATTAGTAATTTCTAAACTAGCATTAAAATTGTTTATAGTACCTCTAGATCAGTGGTTCCCAACCCAGTCCTCAGGTACTCCCAAGCCAATCAGGTTTTCAGGATATCCACATTGAATATGCATGAGATAGATCTGCATACAGTGGAAGTAGTGCATGCAGGTCTATCTCATGCATATTTCATTGTGGATATCCTGAAACCCTGACTGGCCTGGGAGTACCTAAGGACTGGGTTGGGAACCACTGCTCTAGACTGACGGGTACAGAACTAACACC
Source organism: Ichthyophis bannanicus (assembly GCA_033557465.1). Taxonomy (NCBI): domain Eukaryota; kingdom Metazoa; phylum Chordata; class Amphibia; order Gymnophiona; family Ichthyophiidae; genus Ichthyophis; species Ichthyophis bannanicus. The sequence continues at coordinate 866,785,523 of CM066035.1, read as the reverse complement.
AATTTTTTTAAAAGGGTTCCAATGGTGATCCGGAAAACTAGACTAGTGAGTCCAATGTCAGTGACAGGCATAATGATAATAACCATTATAAAGAACAAACTTAATGAACAGATAGATCAGTACTTCAACATTTTCTATTTTGTGGCACACCTTTTGAGTTTGTTCAATCTTCATGGCACACCAAACAAAATTTAATGTGCCCTCAATCCCCATTCCCTGCCACCAATAAGAAATCATTTTTGTTCAAATCAGTATGCCTCATTTTGCTGGCTTCAAATCTCATGCTTGAACATATGAAGCCAGTGGGACCAGCAAAATGACAAAACTCCACTCTTTAATTAGATTGAAACTAAGAGGCAGCATACACATTGAAAGTGCTGCTCTCCTCTTGCCAGTAGGAAAGAAGGAGAGAGAGGGTAGGGCTATTCGTTTTCTGGTGGGTGAACTCAAGATTTGCTCCCTACAGTGCTAGTAGTGAGAGTCCTTTTTTAAATATGCTTAAAACCACATTCTTTGATTTGTGGGTTACCACAAAATACTTTTCAGCCCAATACAACAATTTTCATTTCATGCATTTCATTTATTAAATTTATCTTCCTATCATTTTCATTTCTAAGTGGTTAACATAAAAACACACAATCATCACAAACATACTGGAACAAAAATTCCTCGTTACAATATAATATTATAAAAAGCTAAAATTTTTAAATAAAGTACCAAGAAAATAAAATTGACATTCCACAAATCAGTTCTCTTGGAAAACAAATATGTTTTCAGAATTTTATGGAACATTAATTGTTTGTAGCTGCCTTACAGCAATCAGGAATGCATTCCAAATTTGTGGACCATGCACCAAAAGCACATGGTTCCACATAACAGAAATACGGATTTTAGCAAATACAGGCACCTGCAACAAACACTGAAATGCAGCATGCAAACTAGGCAGGGTAATAAAAGGACAAGAAAAAAAATCAATATTACCTGCCACAAGATCTTTAAAAACAAACAGGCACATTTTAACTGTATTCGAGAGATGACTGGAAGCCAATGCAAGTCTACTATCACACAAGAGACATGATCAAATTTATGAAGGCCAGCAATCACCCTAGCAGCCATGTTTTGTACAAACTGAAGGGAATTTAACATAATTGGGAAGACCCAAATAAATTATGCTGCAATACCACTACCCTAAAATCAGAAGGGTCTAAATAATATTTCACGTGACAAACCATATGGAGCTTAATATCGATGGTTCTAAACACCCTTGCAACTTGCGATTGAAAAGTAAAACTGGAGTCAAAAATAACTCCTAAATAACGAACTTCCTGTTTTATCAAAATTTCCCTTTTAGCAAGAGTAACTGTTGAAGGAGGATCTCAGGGCTGGTAGGCATGTCCTGCCTACAAGAGAAAAATATATGCATTAGTAAATAAAAATCAGATTGGCCACACAATCCATCTGTTTCTAACATGTAGATTCTATATTAGAGTTATATTCAGGTTAGAGGTTTTATTTATTTTTAACAATTATTTATGTAACAGGAACATATAACCACTCATTTGTATTGGATTATACAAACATCTGTGTATCAAAAGAGACTCAACAGTGAAAAGGCAAACTATGGCATTGAAATGTTTTGTATATCATACAACATACATACAATGACTTCTGGGTCCCATCCCCCAGTCCAGGCTTCAACCCAGAGGCTCATACATTAAACTACTCCTGCAGGATCCTTGGGCGGTAATCATGCCCTGCAGTTCCCGTTGTTGTAGTTGCCCATTAGTATCCCATCCCTCTCAATCTTCCAGCCACTGTCATGCCATCCAGTCCAGACCCCCCCCCCCCGACACCTCATTCACTCCCCTCCATCACTCATTCATACTCTTTCTTCCCCCTCCTCCAACCCACCCCCCAGCATATAACCTGGCATGTCATTGGCCCTTAGCCCACAGTGTGACACTGTCCCACCCTGTCAGTCATGTGAATTAGCAGGTACACCCAGCACCCCCAAAGGCCGCCCGAAGTAGCATCTTCAATATACCTTCCCTCTTCTCCCTACCCACTGGAGTCCAACTAACATGTCTTCCCTCCCAAAATCTTCCCTCCTAACTCCCCACCTTATCTTTAGCCCCTTCCTGATCCCCCTTCTGCCCCCCTTGTCCTATGAATAAATTGAACCAGCTAATCCTGAAAGAGCGAAAAGATCTGGCAGTAACATTTCCGCTTCTGTTTACGATTATGTTTGTATATTTGTATTTCGCTCTGGGCCACTTCTCCCATTAATTGGTTCTACTGAGCAGGTTGGGGATCCTCCTCCAGCACCCACGAGCAGAGGATCACCTTGCGCACCAGAAACAGGGCAATATACAAGAATCTCAATTGGGTATTCCCCAGGCCCTGGGGACTGCACTCCTCTTATGTCCCCAAGCAAGAGCATTGCGTAGGTCCATTCCATCTGGGTCTGCAGCTTCCCTCAATTCCACGTAGGGCAGTCTCCCAAATCGGCTGTAACGGCACACATTTTAAGGAGTGGACCAACATTCCTTTCAGATAGTGACATTTTCCACATGTATCAGATTCTCACATTTTCATACTGCCCCCTCTCTCCTTGGTGATGTAGGTCCTGTGCAATAAAGCGCAGTTACTCACCTGTAACAGGTGTTCTCCAGGAGCAGCAGGAATCAGTCCTCACATATGGGTGACGTCGGCGCCAACGGAGCCCTCGCGGAGCAATTTTCCCCAGCTTTCAAAGAAAGCCTTTGGGAATTGCAGCGCGCATGCGCGGTCTCCTTCCAGCCCAAGGGTGCCATCTTAGCCAGTCTGATGACATAGCTAAAAGACAGCATAAAAATTTGCAAAAAAACTTTAGCAGATGATTGCAACTCCAAGGGGAGGAGGGAGGGTTGTGAGGACTGATTCCTGCTGCTCCTGGAGAACACCTGTTACAGGTGAGTAACTACGCTTTCTCCAGGACCAAGCAGGAAGTCAGTCCTCACATATGGGACTCCCAAGCTTAAGGCTACCGGAGACCCTAAGCACAAAAATGAGCTCCCTCTAGCTCAGCGGCACAGAAGGAAGGAATCTTCACTGAATTATTACCCACCGGTAGCCCCCTTCCGGGATGGAGGGTAGGAGTTGCTCAAACCTCGAAGAGATTTCGGAGGACTGCCTGTCCGAAAGCACTGTCCCTGCGGGACTCCCTCTCGAGGCAGTAATGGACCGCAAAAGTCTGGCTCGAAGACCAAGTAGCGGCCCGGCAGATGTCTGCCAGCGGAACAGAGCGGAGGTAAGCCACTGACGTAGCCTTCGCCTGAACACAATGAGCCGTGACTCGACTTTCTAAGGAGAGTCCGGCTGCCCCATAAGCCCAAGCGATGCAGTCAGCAACCCAGATGGACAGAGTACGCTTGGAGACCGGGAGCCCCAATTTATTGGGATCAAAAGACACAAAAAGCTGAGCAGCTTTATGGTGCTCCCGCGTACGGTCAAGGTAGAAGTTCAATGCCCTTCTACAGTCCAGGGTATGCAGGACCATTTCAGCTCGGTTGGAGTGTGGCCTGGGAAAGAAGGTCGGAAGTACCACCTCCTGATTGATGTGAAAAGGGGAGACCACTTTTGGAAGAAACTTTGGGTGAGTCCGTAGGACTACCCTATTTTTGTAGAACCGAGTGTAAGGGGGATCAGACACGAGGGCCTGCAATTCACTTACGCGTCTAGCGGAAGTGAGGGCTATCAGGAATAAAGTTTTCCAAGAAAGAAAACGGAGAGAACAGGTAGCCATAGGTTCAAAAGGCGGACAGGTGATCCGCTGTAACACCACATTCAGATCCCAGTCAGGTGCTGGCGGGCGCAGAGGTGGTTTAAGTAGAAGGAGACCTCGGAGAAACCTCGCTACAAGAGGGTCGCTGGAAAGAGGTCTGCCGTCCACTGGCACATGATGTGCTGAAAGAGCACTGAGGTGAACTTTGACGGAGTTGGACTTAAGTCCCAGATTAGAGAGGTAGAGCAAGTACTGCAAGATCACCGACACCGAGCAGGAGAAGGGATCCTGAGACTGCTGGGTACACCAAGTGGAAAAGCGACGCCATTTAAGGGCGTAGCATTTGCGGGTAGAAGGTCGTCGAGAAGCTAGGACGACCTCTTCCACCTCTGCCGGCAGTAGAAGGGGGGCCAGGACTACCCTTTCAGCAGCCAGGCCATCAGATGTAGAGATCTGAGGTTGGGGTGTAGCAGGGACCCCTGATCCTGTGTGAGGAGATCCGGTTGAAACCCCAGAGGGAACGGATCCTCTACCGCTAATTGCAGCAGGAGTGGAAACCACGGCTGTCTGGGCCAGCGAGGAGCTATCAGGATCATGGAAGCTTTGTCTCGGAGAACCTTGAAAAGAGTTCGAGAGACTAGCGGGATGGGAGGAAAGGCATACAGAAGGCTCTTCGACCATGAGAGCAGAAAAGCATCCGCCGCTACTCGAAGTGGATGCGGCTGACGAGAGCAGAAGCGAGGAAGTTGCCGGTTGAGAGGACTGGCAAAGAGATCCATCGTGGGGAGGCCCCACTTCAGGAAAAGTTTCTGAACTACCAAGGGATCCAGGCGCCACTCGTGCGGCTGGAGGATCCTGCTGAGTTTGTCGGCCAGGCAATTTTCTTGGCCTGGGAGATAAACTGCCTTGAGAAGAATGCCGTGGCTGACGGCCCAAGAGCAGAGCTTCTGTGCTTCTCGACAGAGAAGGAAGGAGCCCGTGCCTCCCTGTTTGTTCACGTAGAACATGGCAACCTGATTGTCCGTCTGGACAAGGACGGACTGGTGAGAAGTCAGGTGGGAGAAAGCCTTGAGAGCCAGACGGATTGCTCTGAGCTCCAGGAAGTTGATCTGCTGAGCAGACTCCCACGTGGTCCAGAGACCTTGAGTACATGCCCCTTGGCAATGCGCTCCCCATCCTAGGAGAGAAGCATCGGTCGTCAGCACTTGAGCCGGTTGAGGTGACTGAAAAGGCATTCCGAGCACCAGGTTCGGCCGATGAAGCCACCACTGTAGAGAAGAGGCCAGCGGTCCGGAGACGCGAACTAAGTCGGCTAGGCCGCCCGTGGCTTGTTGCCACTGCTTGCGAAGGCACCATTGAGCAGGCCGCATATTCAGGCGGGCATTGGGGGTCACGTGGACGGTGGAAGCCATATGGCCGAGTAGTCTCAGGAAGCGCCTGGCTGAGACCAGGGACTGGCTGCGACAACGGCCGGCTAGGTCCATGAGCCGTTGAGCCCTGTCGAGAGGCAGGAAAGCTCGTGCCTGAGGAGTGTGCAGTCTTGCGCCGATGAATTCAAGATCCTGTGAGGGGAGCAAAGTGGACTTTGCGAAGTTTATGACAAAGCCCAAGTACTGCAGAAGAGTCACAGTGCGGTGTGTGGCATTGGTGACTTCCGGAGAGGACGATGCTCTGATGAGCCAGTCGTCTAGGTACGGAAAGACAGAGGCCGTGAAGCCGGAGATAAGCCGCCACCACCGCGAGACATTTTGTGAAGACTCGCGGTGCGGAGGATAGGCCAAAGGGTAGTACTCTGTACTGGTAATGATTTCCTGCCACCACAAACCTTAGGTATTGGCGGTGGCTTGGGTGGATGAGGATGTGCGTGTAGGCATCTTTTAGATCCAAGGAGCATAGCCAATCTCCCTGCTGGAGGTAGGGCAGAAGGATTCCAAGGGTAAGCATCTTGAACTTCTCCCTCACGAGGAACTTGTTGAGGTTGCGCAAGTCCAGGATGGGTCTGAGGCCTCCTGTTCTTTTTGGTATCAGGAAATACCTGGAATAAAAGCCTTGACCTCTCAGGTGGTGGGGCACCGGTTCCACAGCCTGTTCCTGAAGAAGACTTGCTAACTCCTGAAGGAGTAAGTCTCTGTGCAGAGGGAGTCGTGGAGGTTCTCCCGGGAAATAGGAGGGAGGGACCTGGTGGAAGTGGAGAAGATAGCCTTCTCTCACGACTTGAAGCACCCAGGCATCTGAAGTGATGTTGGACCACCTGTGGGCGAAGTGAACCAGCCGGCCTCTGGTGCTGGGAGGAACCAGCTGAGGGGGAGAGGCTATGCTGATGAAGTCAAAAACCCCCACCCTGCTGAGCAGGGGCCGGTGGTGCAGGCTTGGGGGCTTGCTGCCTACGGGACCCGTTACCCCGTCCCTTGGCCTGCTGACCCTGTTGGGGAGCTGCGGAGGCCTGATATTGAGGGTAGTGTTTATAGGCAGCCGCCTTTCTCGGGTAAAAGGACTTCTTTCCCGAGCCCTTCTTTTTCTGGGAAGGGGCGGAGGTCTTCCTAGAAAGCCTAGTTCTGGTGAGAGTCTCCGTCTCGATTTGTGCAGCCTTTTCAGCCATGGGCTTGCCAAAGAGGTTCTCACCTCGGCAGGGGACAATCGACCAACTTGTCCTGCACCCAGGGTTCAAGGTCCGACGACTGAAGCCAAGCCTGTCGGCGGGCACCGATGCCGGCTGCGGCCACACGAGCCGATGCTTCAAAGCCATCATAGGCTGCTCGGGACATGAATTTGGAGCATTCCCGAATACCAGTTGTCAAGGCCAGGAACCTCCGCAAAGGTTCCTCGGACAGCCCAGCGGAGAAGCCGGCTACCTCTTTAGCCAGGTCTCTGAGATACATGCCCATGTAGAGCTGGTAGGTCTGGACCCGACAAGCAAGCATAGAGCCCTGGAAACACTTCTTACCGAGGCCATCCAGGTTACGGGCCTCCCTGCCAGGAGGCACCGAGGAGTGCATCTTCTGGCTCTTAAGCCTATGCATGGCCGATTCCACTACCATGGAATGGTGCGGTAGCTGTGCTTTTTGGAAGCCGTGACTCTTGCGGACTCGATAGATGGAATCGACCCGCTTGCTTAATACCGGCGACGATGCCGGACTCTCCCACATGCGGAAGAGTAGTCGTTCCAGCATGGGAGGAACCGGTACAGTAAAGTGTTCCCTGGCAGGAGAGTCATACTGAAGGGCGTCGAGCTCTTCGGCTCGAGGCTCCTCCTCGGGATCCGCAGGGAAGGCCAAAGCCTTGGCCATATCCCTGACGAAGTCCGAGAACCGGGCATCCTCCGGAGGGGACTGCTTCCGAGGTTCAGACTCAGGTGAGTCCGAGGGGACACACCGAGTCCGAAACGAATCAGGTGACTCTTCCTCTTCAGACTCCCAGGCCGACTCCGAGGAGGAATTGGTGGGGTCGGCTCGGGCAGGCGGAGGCGTCGGCTGCCCCGACACCGAGGGAGTCGGCGTCGACGACATCGGTCCCGAACGGGAGGCCGAGGGTGACCTCGACCGAGGATCGACTCGAGTTCGCATGGACTCGAGGATCGGCTCGGTCTCCGGGGTCGACTTAGACGTCGACGTCCCGGCGGTCGGGGCAGCGGCGCCAGCGAGGCTAGCGATCAGTGCCCGCTGCTGGTCCATGAAGGCAGATAGTCTGCTCTCCAAGGCCGTCAACCTGAGTCCGACCTCAGGTGACCCAGCAGCCCCCGACTCGGGCCCCGACGGCGTCGGGCCCGACGTCGGACCCCTCGGAGGCGAGTCCAGGAGGACTACAGGACTTACCCGAGCAGGCAACTCCGACTCCAGACGAGGTCGCTTCGGGAGGTGTTCCTTCTCCAAAGACCCGGGACGGCTATCGGGGCTATGCGACCTGGCCCTCGCGGAGCCAGGAGCGTCCACTGACGCCGCCCTTGCGGGTTTTACCTTCCGTCGATGGTCCCCGGAGGGAGAACCCCTGTCGGAGGAACTTCGGCGATGGTCAGAGCTGGAACCTCTGGACGCCGAGGCCTCCGACGAGGTCCGGGTACGGCCGGGGTCAGCGAAGATTCGTTCCCGCTGGTGCCGCCGACTCCTTAACGCTTTGGAGGACATTTTGCTGCAGGCCCCACAGATCAGTTCTTCGTGATCCGGGCTGAGGCAGCGGAGGCAATTATCATGTGTGTCAGTGAGTGACATATTTCTGTCACACTGAACACACCGCTTGAAACCACTGGCAGCCATCGGGGGAAAAAGGGCCCCTGCAAGGTCAAAGGACCGGGCTGCCAGCGAAAACCCGAAAAACGAAACTGACCAAAAATCAGAAAAACCGAAAAATAAGAGACGGACTCGCAACGGCGTCGCGAGTCCGGGCAGGAAAAAGACCGGCGTCGAACCGAAGAAAGAAATAGAAACAAATCACTAAAATCAACTTTTTCAGCGGGGACACGACGGGTACGTCTGTAGGGCTCCGCGGAAAAAAGAAGACTGGCTAAGATGGCACCCTTGGGCGGGAAGGAGACCGCGCATGTGCGCTGCAATTCCCAAAGGCTTTCTTTGAAAGCTGGGGAAAATTGCTCCGCGAGGGCTCCGTCGGCGCCGACGTCACCCATATGCGAGGACTGACTTCCTGCTTGGTCCTGGAGAACTTATATTGCATCTCCTGATGCATTGTATTCATTACAAACTTATAAATATTCCCAAAAAGCTTTTCCATATCCTCCTCAGCTATCTGGCAGGCTACATCCTGCTCCCACACCTGGGCCAGAGCTTCAATCCAGGACCCTTTCTCAACATCCCTACATACCTTATACCATATGGACAATTTATTTAGCTTGGGAGTCAAAGATTGATAATTCTTATCCAAGGCTCCCCCTCGTACCCCTGCAGTACCCTCCCACTGCATTCGCTGACAATGTGTCATCTGCCAGTAATGGAAATGGTGGTGCTGCGAAATGGAGTATCTCTCTTAGGGTTTCAAAACTCTCAGATGTCATCTCAGAAGTCTTCCACAGATGATCCAACCTAGGGCACCCCACTTCCTTCCACTTTTGGAAAACAGAGCGCCCCACTCCAGCCAGGAGGTATATTAAAATGTAAGGTGGCATTTCAGCAGACTGACCCCCCAGGCCTCTCCACCACTTCCAGGCCTTCTGGAATCTCCTTAGCATCTCTAGTCCACTTCTTCCCCCCTCCTCCTTAGGTTTCATCCAATGCACGAGATTGACTAACTTATACGGCTCCCAGAGATAATAGAGAAGCCCCTCCGGTACATACTGTACACACCCCATACACACCTCAGGGATCCAACAGAGCATGGCCACACCATTGTGTAACTGGAGGTCTGGCAGGCCTGTGCCTCCCATTTCCTTCTCTTGAGTTAGTCTGGCCTGGTTAATGCGCGCCACCATGCCCTTCCAAAGAAACTGCCACAAAATATCCCAAAAGATGTTCCTCGCCCGGGCGCACCCAGGGGGGGCAACATTTGAAGTACATACAAGATTTTTAGGAAGCGCACCATTTTCACCAACGTGATGCGGCCCAATATAGATAGGAGGAGATCACTCCACTTCTCACAGGTTCTCTGGATGTCATGAACTTTGGCTACGATGTTGCATTAATATATAGTCCCCAATTTACTACTGAGATATATTCCCAAAAGTTTTAACTTCTTCCCTGCCCATTACAAGGGAAAGGTGACACTCGTCCTCTGCGAACCCCCCTGGTCAAGTCCCAACACTTCCAATTTCCCAAAGTTTATTCAAAGCCCCGCAAATGTTCCAAACCTCTTTATCACTGCGACGATCTTGCCAACATCCTTCCTCACTTCACCCAGAAAGAGCAACACGTCATCTGAAAACATATTAAACTTCAGAGTAGTTCGCCCCACTGCTAAACCCCTGATGCTTGGGTCTTCCCAACGTTTCACCGCTAGGGGTTCTAGTGTGTGAACAAACAGCAGGGGGGGGGGGAAGGGGGCATATCTCTGTTGTGTCCCCTTCAGAATGGGAAATTGGGGTGACCTTCTCCCATTGATAATTAGCTGGGCCATCGGTTGGTCGCACAAGATTCAGTGTGCAAAAACCCCTGCGATCCCATACCTCCCCAAAACAGATAGGGTCACAGCACCCTGTCAAACACTTCTTCCGTGTCGAGATTCACTATAATAGGGTTCCCCTTCCCATTGCGGCTTGTCTGAATCGCCGTCACAGCTTTCTGAATATTCAAAGAGGCCCTCCTACCCCTGTTGAATTTGACCTGATCCTCATGTATGAGGTTCGGAAGGTAACGCTGTAATCTGTTGGCCAGTACAGAGGTTAGGATTTTCATATCCTGGTTGAGCAAAGATACAGGTTGAAAAGATCCCACATCCAGAGGATCCTTTCCAGGCTTGGAGAGCACCACAGTGTATGTGTTATTTTGCTCCAGCCACAGCTTTCCCTCCCCTACCACTGTCTCATAAATGTCAACCATTGGTCCCCTCACTAGATCTGGCATGATTTTGTAGAACTCAGCACCAAGGCCATCGGTCCCTGGGTTTTTGCCCAGTTTTAAACCCTTAATCGTTGCCCTTACTTCCTGCACCATAATGGGCCAATTGAGGGCTGCCACCTCTTCCATTTTCAGCTGGGGCAACTTCCTTTTGTCAAAAAACAGCATCATATCATCCATGCATACCTCCCCTGCACCATATAAAGACTGGTAGAACTCCACAAAAACTTTGTGTAATCTTGGAGGACCCTGTTTTTAATGTCCCTGTGTTGCTGCGTATTTCAGTGATCACTTTGCTGCTTCACAGCACATGGACTAAATGCGCCAGCGGCCATCCCGTCTTCCCTGCCCCCACCTATACAAATGATATTTCTGCACCAGAAGGCTGCGTTTTGCGCACTCCATTCAGGAGTTCGTTAATCTGCTTCTTGAGCACCACCACATTTTGCCTCCCTCGGATGCAAGATGTGCAATATATGAAATTCCCCCAAGGCTGCAGTAAGTTCCTTCAAGTTCCCTTCCCTCTTTCTTTATGCCGTGGTAACATAAGCCATAATCTGCCCATGAAGTACCACCTTCACCGCCTCCCAGTATGTCAACAGGAAGCTGACAGAGCCTTTATTGGTCTTTTCATGCTCAGCCCTCGCTATTGTATGAATAGCACCCTGGGAGTATTCTCCAAATAAAATCCATCCTGCCCTTTACAAGTGCTATCTCCATGGATATCACCAAATGGTCAGAGATCACATTCGATTCTATCTGTGTGTCTGTCAACTTCTCCATAAGAGAAGCACCAAGCAGCTAATCTATCCTGGAATACATATGGGGCAATGCTGAGCAGAACGTGAGGTCCTGTTCCCAGGGGTGTAAGTATCTCCATGCAGTAGGTTGGCCACCATATTCAAGTCTCACACCCCCCCTCCCCCAAGATCTACTTGTACCACTATGTTAGTGAAGAAAGAGTGTGAGTACACATTAGGTGCTATTGCATAGCAGTAGTTTGCATACCCCAACTTCCCCCAAAATTATGGCATACCGGCCCTCACTGTCTATGAGCACTTTGTGTGTTTGAAAGCCCAAGCCCTTCCTGAAGAGGATCGCAAAGCCCCTTTGCCTCCAATTCAAAGCTGCTGAGTGGACTCCCCAACCCAGGACCTATGTAATTTCTTATGCTCTATGGCACTCAAGTGAGTTTCCTTCAGGAATGCTATGTCAGCCTTGGTCTGCAAATACGCAAGCACTTTCGTATGCTTCTCTGGTGAATGGATGCCATCCACATTCAAAGTGACCAAGTGCAACTCAGCCATTATCCCATACCGTGGTGGCTCTTGTGACTCAAATCTGCAATTTTATTCTTTCCCTGCCTTTTTCCCTCCCAGCTAGGGATACTTGGCTCTGTAAGGTTCATAATGATCCTACCCTGCCCTACACAACTTTCCCCTGCCAGGTTGCTCTGGTTCAGTCTTTCTAGTGGACTCATCCTACTCATCTCTCCCCCACCCCCACCCTCATGCATCATCCATCCATTCTCATTCTCGCTAATCACCTCCCTCATCCTCCCCCTAGGCACCATACAGGACCCTCTTCCACTGACTACCCATTCCCCCAACCTCAAAATAACCACAGTGTTGGACAGCATATACAGTCCTCAATCCATTCAGCAGGCATCCTCCCTCTCTCCTGTCTGTTCCTCCACCAACATCCTTTTTGGCCAGGAAGCTAGCCCTTCCCCAGCTTAGACCGCACTCAGTATTAATGGTGCTCCTGTTCCTGTATGATGCATGCTCACATACTTGGGTGCAATCTCCCACCAAAGCTCCCCCCCACAGGGAAAAGAGGGGGGGGGGGGAGATGGCGCCTGTCACCCCCTCCCTCAAGACCATCTCCTTAAACCATTGAACAGCAATGAACAATTAAACATGAAGGGCCCGATATTCAGCACCAGCAGCTAGCGTGATTATAGCAGCTAGCCACCGACGCTGAACATTAAACCCGGATATTCAATGCTGGGATCACATCCGGCCCCAGCAATGAATATCCGGGGTTGCCGCACAGCCTCCAATGGCACAGAAGCTAAGCAGACAGCGACGATATTGAGCCACTGCCCGGTTAGCTCCTACAGGTAAAGATAGGCCAGCTTTTGCCACATTTATCTTTACCCGCAGGTTGCTAACCAGGCAACAGTTCAATATCACCACTGCCCGGTTAGCAATTGTCACTGCCTCCACTCTGACCTGGAAGACCCTCGACATGCCCTGGATGCTAAGTGGTTAGTATCGGGGCATGTAGCAGTGTTAATCGGAGATTTTCAGTGGCACTAACCGTGGTAGTGCCGCTAAAAATCCCTCTAAGCAGCATTTACACGGTTTACAGCAGCTGACCAAAGTCTTAAAGTCCCCGTGAGACCCCACCAGGGATCCAACAACCCCAAAGCATTGCTATAGTATCTCTCCTCCATGGGGCTCCCACCAGCTTCCAGCTGCAATCAGCAGCAAACACTAAGGGGCTTGTTTACAAAGCCGCGGTAGCGTTTCGCGGTCGTTATCGGAGCCGTGGGCCGCGGCTCTGATAACGATCGCGAACCGCTACCGCAGCTTTGTAAACAAGCCCCTAAGTCTCTCTCGTTGGCCCATTCGGCAATGTTCCCCTCTACTTTCTCTTCAAAGGCTTTAATGTCCTCCTGCTCAAAGGGTTTTGCTGTGCCCTCGTAGAAAACTTTAAATTTTGCCCGGTATTGCAGAGTGAAACGTGCTCCTTTCTCGAACAGGCAAGAACAATATGGAGTTCTCTCTCTCTTTTGCCACCACTTGCGCCGAGTAATCCTGGAAAATCAGGAGTTTTTTTCCATCCAGCTCAATGATCCAATGTTTATGACAGGCGGCCAAAATTGCCATCTTGCCAACATAGTTCAGGATCATAAAAATCACCGGCCGAGGTCATTTGATATCTTCCCTGCGTGGTCCGACCTTATGCGTCCTCTCCACTTGTAGTGATAGCGGGGTGGCAGGCAATCCCAGCCTCTCAGGGAGCACCTGACTACAAAAGTGCAACAGTTCTTTATCACCAATACTCTGTCACTCCTACCAGTCTAAAATTGTTTCTCTGGTTTCTGTTTTCTTGGTCCTCTATCCGCTCCTCCAGGCTATCATTCTTCTGATTCAGTTGGGCCAATTGCACCCACAGCTTCTCTGCCACCGTGTCCACCACCTGTATGCGCTGCGTATTTTCCAAAAACTTCTTTACCTCATCCAGTGTACACTGGAACTTTGCCAGCTTTCAGAACAGCCGTCATGCTCTTTGTTAAATACATGGACACTTCCTCCATAAGCAAGGATGCAGAAGAATTGCCCAAAGCCTCCATGGTCATTTTGACCTGCTCCAAATTTGTCTTAGCCTGTGTGCTGGCCTACTTCTGTGACGTGGCCTGTCGGGCCACCTCAGCTGCCTAGGCATCCTCCACGGCAGCAGCCAGAGTCTCGTAGGGACAGAATGCCCCCTTTGCAAATCCCCGAGGTTCTAAATCCTCTGGGCTCCCGCCAGTCTCAGACTCCCTTGCGCTGACCATTCTGCACCTCTCGTTGCGCTTGGAATCAGATGTGGTACCCCTCCATAGTGCTTCCGCTTGTACTGCTTGGTCCCTTACTGGGACTCCCTGCGCTCTTCAGCACTTCTCAGGCAGGAGGTGAAGGGAAGGGAGAAGGTCTGAGAGTGACCGCTGCCAACGGGCCTTCCACTGCTGTGGACGAATCTGTCCATGTAGTTAGATTTACTCCCCTCACTCACATTTCACTGGCTCTTATTTCACTTGCCTTCAATATGTGATCAAGTTCCTGCAATTCTCCCACAGTCAGTGGCTCCACGGCGTGCAGCCGATTTCCCACCCTGCACTACCACTCTTTCCTGCCCTTCACTCCCAAGTTCGCTCCGCCAACGCAGCCTGTGTCTCCCACAGTCCAGTCTCCTCACCTCCCGGCTCCGCCTGGGGCTGCACCTTTGGTCGCCACGGCCACAGGCTTTGCCCACTGCCTCCGGCTTTCTGCGAGCAGGGCCCAAGGCACCTTTCCTCTTCCCACCATCAGAGCAGAGCTTGCACAGCGGTGCTCTGGGGGGACTCTACTCATTTTACCTCTCCCCATCGGTGTCTCTCTTAGCCAAGCAAACAGAGGAACTGCTGCTGATTTTAGCTGTCCTGCGCTGCCATTTTTACAGCTCCAGCCTGGCTTTATTCAGGTTTGTGCAGCAGATTATCAGCAGGAGGGGGCGCCCGCAAAACTTATGGGGCTGCGTCCATCTCGTTTCATGGTCACATGTGACACCCAGGTTAGAGGTTTTCAATAGGGTTCTAATATATCCAGATTACTCCAGAAGCCATACAGCTACTAGATAATTGTGTTACATATTCTGATGACTATGCAGAGATAAAATGCTTTTTCTTTTCTTTTTTTTTTTATCCTTTGTCTGGGTGGTATATTTTTCCAAATCTTGTTGGTCTCTTTTTTCCTTCTCGTCTGTCTCCTCCAGGATCTCCTTTCCATTTTACCCTTCTTCTCCTGTCCATCTTCATTACTTCCTATCTAACCCTTCACTCTGATATCAATCTAATTTTCCTCCTCTTTTTTCTTCTGTACCTCCAAATCTCTCCCTTACAGCATCACCTCTTCAAACTTTGTGCAATTACAACTGGACCTCACTTCTCTTCTCACCTTTACCATCTTTCACTCAGATTCTTCGTATTGCAACACTATCCTCTACGCTTCTCCATCTCCCTCTAATTAGATTGCTTCCCCATCAATCTCTTACTATCTAGCTCATTTCTTCCCTAACAGTTATCCTTAACTGCTGCATTTTGACTCTAGAGCACTAGAGAAAGGGGATGGAGCAGCTACAGCAGGTACTCTTCTTTGTTTTACAGTGTCTGCTCCAGTCTTCTTTGTCACCGCTGCTACTAACACATCCACCTTCGGCATCCACAGCAATTCCTTCTCCTCCTGCGGCACCGGGTACAGCCGACCGATGGCCCGACCACCTCGCAGCGTAGCCTCCGGACATTCCCATTCCGACTCCACCATCTGCTTGATCACCCTATGAACTGGAAAACACCTCTGCTCCGCTTTAAAACCTTGGAGCAGAGGGTCCTCCAGCGGCTCCTCCTGAACCGCTGGTAAGACAATATTCAGGGCTGCCAGCGAATGGGCAATAAGAGCCCCCAGCTCTTCTTTCCTAAAGACTCTGAATACATTAGGGTCTTCGCCTGGCCCAATCTCACCTTCTTCCAGATCTCCTGTCCACTGATCCAGCCCTGATTCGGAGAGAATTTCTCTCTCCTCAGCTACCTGAGGAACTGAGGCCTGCTGACCGAAGCCATCGGCACCCGCCTCAAGTACCAAGCCTGTCTTCGAGGATCCCTCACCTGGGTCCAAAGAAGTGCTATCTCCTCTCGGCAACCCTGAGAGGGTAGAGGAAGAAACCTTGCCCTGTACCTGCTCCAACTTGAGGCAATAGGCTTTATGCAGTGACAAAATAAAATCAGCCAAAAAAGAGACTCTAAACACCCTGAATACCTGGTACCGGCACCTGGGACACAGCCATAGCAGGCTTTTTAGACTTTGCTCTCTTTTTCCTGGCCTTTTCCTGAAGCGCGGGAGAAACGGCTTTTTCTAAAATGGCTGCCGTTCCCGCCATGCTCTGATGGCCGCCTAACGGATCCAACAACACCGCTCTATCTTCCATGCTGTCCTCAAACCAACGTTCACACTGCTGCCTCTCCGGAAACAAAATCGGCAGAGCCCCGAGTCAGACAAACCCCGGCGACTCCCGCACTGCACGCATGCTGCCGATCCCGGCAGCATGCGCCTAAACTAACACCGCCCAAAACTCTGCGACGGATGCAGACCCTTAGCGCTGATGTACAGGCCTGCCCCCGCCAAGCCAAACCTCGTGCGATCGGCAAGCTCCGTGACGTACCTGAACTCTTCTGCTGTGAACTTCGTGAACTACCCACCTCCGCTGCTAGTAGGAGAGTAAGTTCGGTCCCGGAGGCAGAGAGACTGGACTCTGGGGCTCTCAGCTCCTCCCTCTAACTCTCCAGCAAACGGAAGCTCCCCACGAGGCAGGCTCTGCGCCTCTACTGCCCTTCTCGGTAAGCTCCAGCAGCCGAGCTCCGTTCTACTTTTATTTTATTTTATTTTTTTACAATCTTTGTCAGATTAGCTCTTCTGGGCTTAGTACCTTGCTACGGCCCCCCCCCCCCCCCGGACTTCCTTTCCTATAGCTTTTAAATGTTTTCTACGTCTCTCCGGGAGCCTGTCAGCCCCACGTCCTATCCAGCTGCTGAGGACTGAAAGACAGTCTCTGACACCATAGGGAGCTGGATAGGCTGTCAGCAAGACTTTGAGAATTCAGTCCTCAGCTGCTGGAGGAGGTCGACTACCCTATGGTTCCTGGACTGGCCCGGAGAGACAAAGAGAAATTCCCCATCACCCAGTGTCAACCTAGGCAAAACCATCCTCTCCAAGTACTCATCCACCTTCTCCTCAGAAACTAAAGAATCCCTAGAATACAAATCTTTGTAAAAGCTAACAAACAATCCTGTATTCCTACGTTCCTGTCCCAGCACCGGCTCATCCCCTTCCCTCACTCTGAGTTGAGGAAGTTGGTACAGCTTATTTGCCTAAAGTTTACCAGCTTTATTCCCTTCTTCAAAATATCGCTGTTTAACTTTTTTAGTCTGAAAGTCATTTTCACAGCTTCCGTTTCATTTAGAAGTCTCCCCTCATGTTTCAGCACCTCATAAACCTTTGTAGACAAAGTTTGTTTGTGCTGCTGCTCCAACATCCAAACCACATGCCTAATCTCTTCCAACTCTTTCGCTATTTCTTGTGGTAACTAGCCACAGTGACCACGGAGCCCCTAATGTAAGAATTCAGACCCTCCTATATCCCCGCCACCCCCAAATTCCCCATTTTTATTTTTAAAAAAGGTCAGGCCTTCTTGGGCAACAAGGACTTCTAGGCATGTGTGAACAAGTTGGGGAAGCCAGACAATGACAAAAACACACAAATAAATTGGGTATTGAAATTCCTATCACAGGGGGAGGGAGAGGGAGAAGAAGAGCTCACTGTGTAGCTGGCCCACTGAGAACCCCCATAAGGCACAACGCCAGGCAGTGGCTATGATATACATGCACAAGTCCCAGACCGTTGCACGAGGAAGGCTTAGGCTTAAAAGCTTTTTATTTTGCACTCAATTAAGACTGCGTGCCAACAACCCGACACAGGCCGTGTTTCGTCACTCCTTCATCAGGGGTATTGGCATACTATAATTTTAACACAAACATAATTTAATCACATATAAATAACCATCTAAAAAACTGTTAAAAATCATAATTAATAAAATAAACAATGTAAATGTAAATGTAGAACTATAAAAAGTGGAACAATAAAATCATATAAATTAGACATACATACACATTGAAACTGCATTATAATAAATTAAATAGATATGTACATTCATAACACATCAATAAATACGTTAAAAGCATATATAACTGTGACAACATCTTAGAAACCATTAACGTAGTACAAATACCTCTCTTAGCAGTATGTTCAATATTCATAATTATCATTTAGGACATTTGCCGCCTATGCACACTTCTTATGTGCTAAAAAATAATTTAAAATAAAATTAAAAATGATTAATTATTGTCCATACATAACAAATAATTAAAAACAAAAACAAAGACAAAAAGGGCTAAAAAACAAAGCAGGAGTGAACCAACCTAAAATCCCCAGGAAGCACCAAACTAGATTATATTATAAATCCTAATATAAGAAATTGAAACATTGAACTGATACATAATAAATAATTAAAATTAATTATAACATCTACATTGTTAAGCCAGCTGTATGTTAAATAACTCAATTTGTAAAATATATCTCATTGGACATGTTATATACATGAGAACGAAGACTCATTCCTACTCTGAATCAGCATGCATAACGAGTACTGTAAGATACATTAGAAAGAAACCAGAGAACCTTGCCATATAACTATATTGTAATCTACTCTTTCTATTCTTATCTACTCTGTGATATTATAAATTAATGTTACTAACCGTACCTTACTGGGCACCAAATTCAAAAATATTTGTCATGCACTGTAAACCAACCCCATAACCCATTCCAAGGGGAATCAGTGCCATGTGCTGCTATATATTTTTCAAAGAACATCTTTCAAAAATGATATCTTGTGGACTTTGCGACATAACTAATTTCAACACGTTGCTGATAAATTCGCACTTATCCTTAAATGAATTTCCCCACACGCTATTGCCGGGGTTTTACCACAGGAATTTAGCACAGTTACTTACCTGTAACAGGTGATCTCTGGGAACAGCAGGAATGAGTCTTCACATATGGGTATCGTCAGTACCGACGGAGCCTGCGCGGGAACGCTCCCCAGCGTCCAGAAAGAAAGCTTTTGGGAGCATCCCACAGCGCCTGCGCGCTGCCTTCCCGCCTTTCCTAACCGCCTCTCTCTAGTTCGAGTTTTAAGCTGAGACAAAGAGAGAGAGAGAGGAAAGGAAAGATAGATAGAGAGATACAACTCCTAGGGGAGGTGGGTGGGTTGTGAAGACTTAATTCCTGCTGTTCCCAGAGATCACCTGTTACAGGTAAGTAACTGTGCTATCTCCAGGAACAAGCAGGATGAGTCTTCACATATGGGGACTCCCCAGCTAGAGATGCCAGGGAGATCTCCAAGGTTGTGAGTCCCTGAGAAGGGCTCTACCTCCCCCCATGGATCTCGGGCATCCAACCAGGGATGGGGGGTAGGAGTTGATTAGGTATGGAACAGGTGTTTGAGAATAGCCTGACCAAACAAGGCATCCCGGCGGGAGTCCTTGTCCAAGCAGTAATGGGCTGTAAAGGTATGAACAGAGGCCCAGGTGGCCACTCGACAGATTTGGTCGATGGACACAGTTTAGATGAGCCATAGAGGCTGCCATGGCCCTCACATTGTGAGTTGTGACATGGCCCTCCAGAGAAAAGGTTCTTACTCTGGTAGGCGAAGGAAATACACTGAGCAATCCAATTGGACAGAGTTCTCTTAGAGACTGGAAGTCCTAAATGAGAGGGATCAAAAGCAACAAATAGTTGAGAGGACTTTCTATGTTGCTGTGTCCTTTGTAAGTAAAAAGCAAGTGCTCTCTTACAATCCAGGGTATGAAGATTCCTCTCTGCACTTGATGCATGAGGTCCTGGAAAAAAGACAGGTAAATACACCTCCTGGTTCAGATGAAAAGGTGAGACCACTTTAGGCATAAAATGTGGATTAGTCCTGAGGACTACCTTGTCATGATGGAACCTTGTATAAGGAGGATTAGTCACCAAGGCTTGCAGCTCACTGATACGGCGAGCTGAGGTGACTGCAATGAGAAAAATAACCTTCCAGGAAAGGAATTTCAAGGAGGTAGTGGCTAAGGGTTCAAAGGGTGGCTTCATGAGCTGGCCAAGAACCAAATTCAAATCCCATGCCACTGGAGGTGGTCTAATGGGAGGTTTAGTTAAAAGAAGGCCTCTCATGAATCTTGCAATAAGAGGATGAGAGGAAATAGGCTATCCATTGAGAGGCTTAAGGGATGCTGCAATAGCACTCAAATGGACTCTAACTGAATTCGTTTTAAGGCCTGCATGGGATAAATGCAGCAAATACTCTAATAAAGAATTCAGAGGTATTGCAAGAGGGTTAAGACCCTTCTCTGCACACCAAATGGTAAACCTTTTCCATTTAAAAGCATAGGAACGTCTAGTGGAAGGCTTTCTGGAAGCATGAAGGATATCCTTCACATGCTGAGAAAGATGCAAATCTTGAAGGTCTAGGCCTTCAGCAACCAGGCCCTGAGATGAAGAGACTGGGGATTTGGGTGCCACAACGTTCCCTCCTCCTGGGACAGGAGGTCTGGAGCAGATCCCAAGTCCAGGGAGGGAGCTTGAGAGAGATGCAGAAGTAGAGGGTACCATACTTGGCGTGGCCAACGTGGTGCTATGAGGATCATAGACCCCTTGTCTCTCTGAAGCTTGAACAGTGTCTTGGAAATTAGGGGAATGGGTGGAAAGGCATAGAGGAAGTCTTGCCCCCAATGGAGGAGGAAGGCATCCCTGGCCTGAACTCCCTGACACGGAATCCTGGAACAGAACCGGGGAAGTTTGGCATTCCACAGACTTGCAAAGAGGTCTATGTCCGGGGTTCCCCAAATTCGAAATATCCTGGCTATCTGGTCCCCATGGAGGGACCATTCGTGTGGAAGCAGAACTCGACTGAGTCTGTCTGCCCAAGAGTTTTGAACCCCTGGAAGATACACTGCCATGAGATGAATTTGATGCTCTCTGGCGAAGGCCCACAATCTCAAAGTTTCGTTGCAAAGCACCAGAGAGCCAGTCCCGCCCTGCTTGTTCACGTAGAACATGGCTACTTGGTTGTCCGTGTGGATGAGGACTGTCTTGTAGCTTAGCAGGGTGTGGAAGACTCAGAGCTAGAAAAATTGCTCTGAGCTCCAAGAAGTTGATATGCAGAGATGTCTCCTGTGGAGACCAGATGCCCTGGGTGGAGAGATCTTCTAGATGAGCTCCCCAACCCTTTGGAGAGGCATCTGTTGTAAGGGTTGCTTGGGGTAGCAACTGTTGAAAGGGGGACCCCAGCAACAGATTCTGAGTGGACTTCCACCACTGGAGAGACCAAAAGAGGCGACTGGAGGTTGCTATTTTGTCTGACAGGCACCCTGATGCCTGGGTCCATTGGGTGGACAGAGTCCACTGAGCTGCCCGCATGTGAAGGTGAGCGTAAGGAACCACATGCACGGTGGATGCCATGTGGCCTAACAGTTGTAACATCTCTCGAGCAGTTAAATGGGATTTTAACTGAACTTTTGAGGCTAATTGCACCAATTGTAGGCAACGGGCTTGGGGAAGATAGGCCCTTGCAGTTGTGGTATCCAGCAAGGCCCCTATGAACTCTAATGACTGAGTAGGGGTGAGATGTGATTTTGGGATGTTTATTACCAGTCCCAGATACTGAAGAACACGCCTTGTGCAGGCTAGGGAAGCCTGGGCCTCTGTCTGGGATGAAGCTCGGATGAGCCAGTCGTCCAGATACGGGAATACAAATATTCCTAGAGTGCGTAGAAATGCAGCTACTACTGCCATGCATTTTGTGAACACTCTTGGAGCAGAGGCCAGACCGAAAGGAAGCACTCTGTATTGGTAGTGTTCCTTGATAAAGGAACCGAAGGAACCTTCTGTGTGTTGGATGGATGAGGACATGGGTGTACGCATCCTTGAGATCTAGAGAACAAAGCCAATCCTGACTCTGAAGGTATGGAAGGAGAGCACCGAGAGAAATCATCTTGAATTTCTCCTTGCATAGAAACTTGTTCAATTCTCTGAGATCTAATATGGGTCTGTAGCCACCTGTTTTCTTTGGGGTAAGAAAATAGGGGGAGTAGAACCCTGAACCCTGTTGAAGAAGGGGTACTTCTTCTATTGCCCTTTGGGCAAGAAGGGTAGCAATCTCCTGACCCAGAAGGTCGAGGAGAGATGTTGGAGAATTGAACTGTCTCACCATGGTGTGAAGAGGAAGGTTTAAGAAATGAAGCTTGTACCCCTCCCTTATGATGGAGAGGTCCATTGCTCTGCTGTGATTTGTTTCCATCTGGGAGCAAAGTGAGCTAACCTTCCTGGAATGGTGAGAGGCTCTGGTTCTTCTAAAGCCAGAAAGGCTACGTTCTCTAGTTGTAAGTCAAAGGCCCTGAGGAGGCTGAGGCTGTTGGGTCGTAGCAGTCCTTGCAGCCTTAGGCTTGGCTTGAAAAGAAGAACTGGAGAGAGGTGGTTAGGAAAGGCAGGGAAGGCAGCGCGCAAGCGCTGTGGGATGCTCCCAGAAGCTTTCTTTCTGGACGCTGGGGAGCGTTCCCGCGCAGGCTCCGTCGGTACCGACGATACCCATATGTGAAGACTCATTCCTGCTTGTTCCTGGAGATATCATTATCACACTGACATTTACGTATCAGGCTTTCTCTATTGTGGCTATAACTTCCTTAGTTTTTATTTATTTATTTATTTAGTGTACATTTGTATCCCGCTGCTTCCAGCGATCTGCAGCGGTTGCTATACATGGTAGGAGTGGCTGTACAGGCCAGGAATTAGAAAGATATACATTGTGATTGGGAGGGAGAGATATCAACACATCAAACATTGGGTTTCAGATTACACTTGATTGATGAGAAACACTTCACACCGGATATATTATATACATATTTACACATAAACTGAATGCATTTCTCGTTGTGAGATTACACGGGGTACAGTGACTTTCCAACGCATGGTAGACACATGGTAGTGGGATACAGTGGTAGTGGGATACAGTGCCTAGGTTACATTGTAATGCGATTGGAAGAGGTGAGTCTTAAGCTTTTTTCTGAAGTCCTTTAAGTCAGAGTTTGCACGCAGCTCACATGGCAGCCGGTTCCAGAGTGGTGGAGCTATGAGTTGATCGTACTTCTATATCCTACAATGCATGTAAACTAAAATTTTTATGAATTGCTAATCCTGCAAAACCAAATTAAATTGTGCCAATAACAATTAAAATAGCATATATACATAAGTGATTTGTGGAGGGAATATTTCTACAAACCGTCACCGTAGCTGAACTTCTTAAAATATACACGAAATCTCAATCACAAGCACTCGCTTCTACTGAAAATCGCATCTTTACTTAGACGCTGGCTCATGCGCTCTTCAAGGGGCTGCCAACCGCGGGAAAAATGACATCATAAACATCCTGAAAACCTATTTGCTTTTCTTTTAACGCCGGCTCATGCGCTCTCGGGAAACTTGCAAACCCGAAAAACAAACGTCGCATTTTATGTGATTTCAAGTATGTCAACATATTATGTGCTTACAACATCCTTATAGTGCTTAACTATAGAACACTAGCAACTAATACAAATTATGGAAAAATGCATATCGTGAATCTAAGCAATGTACTACCTATTATTATCATAACTATAATGGCTTTCTAAAAATACTTTACATTTTTATTTTTATTTTTATATATCGTATTACAAATATATACGGAAACCGAAATATAAAGGCCAATACCAATGTGGTCATTGCTCTGTTTGCATGAAGCAATCCAGTCCGCAACTTTTACATTCATCCATTTACTAAATGGAAATTTATGATTGATGATTATAATTGTGAAACTCTAATGTCATCTATGTGGTCCAATGTCCGTGTAATAAATTATATGTAGGGAAAACTAATCGGAGTATACGTGTAAGGATTGTAGAACACAAAAGTTGTATTAAGAGAGGCTTAGTAGACAAACCATTGGTTACACATTGGCAAGAGAAATCTCAAAAATAGCAGACCTAAAGATTTTTGTAATTAAAAAGGTTAAGCACAATTGGAGAGGAGGCTATTTAAATAAAACTATTTTGCGTAAAAGGAGGTCACGTGATGCGGACAGGGTAGTGGTCGCATCCTGTGCGTGCTCCGGTACCCCTAGCCCAAACCGGCGAAATAGAACCGTGTGAAGCCGCAGAAGCCAGGTGAGAGCTTGCCCAAGGTGTGTTGGAGTGCCTGTAGAGCTCTGCAGCACGGGTTTGGACGGCGAGTGGCATGGCGACAGCGGTTAAAACGGCCCGAAGGCGTGTGGCCGGTAATAGTAAGATGGCGGAGTCGGCCACAGCGCCGAGCTCGCCCAGATCCCCTGCGTTCTTGGATGAGATGTCGGCAGCAGTAGCAGCGGCCTTGTCTTCTCAATTTGAAGCTTTGCACGAGAAGATGGATGGGCTGCAAACTTCAGTGGACACCTTGGGGAACAGGCTTCGGGAGGCCGAGGATCGCCTGGGTCAAGCAGAAGAAAAGGCGGAAGTACTGGCTAACGAGGTGGCAGGCCTAAAAGCTCAAGTGTGCCTACAAGAGGCAAAAATTGATGACCTGGACAACCGGTCAAGACGGAATAACTTACGGTTCATGGGGATTCCTGAGTCCATCCCATACAAGGAGTTGAGGAGTTATTTGGAAGCGCTGGTCATGCAGGTGTTGGAAGGCACTGAACTTGGAGACAACAAACAGGCACGAGACCGCCGCCCAAGAATCGTGCTTGCAAAGTTCTTGTACTTCCCTCAAAAGGACATGATCCTGCGGGTGGCCTGGCAGAGGGGAGAAGTTATATATAATAACATCAAAATCCGAATAGCACAGGATTACTCTGTCGCGTTAAGCCAGAAACGCAGAGAGTATGCCCCCTTGTGTGAAAAGCTCATCGGCGCCGGGATTCGGTTCTCTGTTCAATACCCTGCCAAGCTACATGTGGATGCATGAAGGAGCGCGTCGAGCCTTTGCAACGGCTGCAGAGGCTGAGACTTATGTGAATCAGCTCGCTGCTCGAGCGATGGCGGCTTTGGCGTCCCCCCACTGAGAAATTTAACTGTGCTGACTGTTGTTTTGTGGTGGATGGGTTCCCCCCCAGGAGTGTGAACCTTGGCTGCGCGTCGTAGTGGCTGTTAAAAGATATATAGGATGTTTGACTTTAGTTGGCAGGCACTGCAGCTAAACCAATTTGTGCTCTATGGGCCTTACCACCAATAGCAAGCTTGCCATGCTTTGTTTTTTCTCAGTGCAGTCTTGAACCTTACAACTCCATCCAGTATCACTCATCACCGGTCCTGCCTTCTGAACTCAGTCCTCCATTGTGACAGCTAAATGGTGCTGGGTTTTTTTTTATTTGTTTTTTTACAGTACTATATTGCTAGGGCACCGGATGGCTCCAGAGTTACAGAGCCCTTTAAGTCACTCCTCCTGATTTAGCTTAAGGTCAGTAGGGACCAAAGTTATTACCACTTTAGTTATTTAGTAGCCTGCATCAGCGGTCTCATTCCAGCTCTCAGTAAACAGGTGAAACCAAAGATTTTTTAGATAATGAGACTAAAGGGCCTTAGCAGATTGTGCAGGTTCGGGTGTATGCTAAAGGCACGCTGGGACACACATTAACAGTTGGTGCAGGGCCTTGACGGCATGGGCACATTTCAGTACTATGATGCTTAAAGCTGCGGGTGGGTGAGATGAGCTCCTTGCAGTCAGCATACTTGCATTAATTGTAAGACGAGCAATTAGCGCGATGCCCTTACCACTATCTTCATAGCTGAAGGTCCTGTACATACATGCTGTTTTCTTGCGACATTAGGACTGCATGCACCGCGTTGGTTGCCTGCAACTTCCTCTCCGTGCCCTGGTGTTGCTCCTAATGCAATATGCTTTGAGCGTTATCGATGCGTTTGGGTGCAGCACCATGGTGCCCTTTAATAACAAGGACCCCTAAGGTACCCTCTCACTCCAGAGATGGTGCATGAAGAGCAGCATTAAAACAGATTAGCAGGGGGTGCATGAAGAAATTTGTGCTGCCACTGCCCTATGCATGACTTACAGTGACTAATATGGAAGACTCTGGTTTCCGATTTTAGCAATCCAACATTTTTCAGAAGCAATAGATTGACTCGGGAAACGAGAATGTAGAACTATAAATTACACATTGTGAATTTAAAAGGCAGAAACAAATACTTTCTGTATTCTTGGGGCAGCCAGCTGCAATGGAAATTGAATGCATTACTTATTAATGTGCCTGTCCTGGATGTTACCAGGGAATTTGATTGTCAGTTATTGCTTCGCTTGCTTTGACTGTATTCTTTTTATAAAATGGCATACATAATATTCTGAAAGAGTGTAAATAGTATTAATCGGTACTGGCTTTGTATACTGGCTGCACAGGCTTGGCCTATGGTCATAGAGAGAATTGTGAGTGGGGGAGGGGGGGGGATTCTACAGTGAAATTGCTAGTGATGGGGCCTGGTGGAGCTTGGCCGAGCCGTTCTCATGCTGGCTCAGTAGCGCGGGGCACCCGACATGCCAGATGAGGTATGACGCGGTGCTCATTGTGTTTCCATCCCCCGTAGAATTTCAACGGGGCGTGGTGTTGGTGCTACGCTGATGGACGGGGTAATATTTGGGGTTGTTTTGGTGTTTCTTTCTGTGCCTCTCTCTCTCCTCTGGGGGGGCCCATAGCGTAGGTTAGGGAGGACCTCGGGCCCTTTGGGGGGCTGTGGATGAACCGGGCGTTCCTAGTTCTCGGCTGCGGGGTTACATCTGCCTGGTAGTGAATTTGGGCTTAGTTTTCTGGGTAAGGGGGAGAAGGCTCAGAGTTTGATTGCGGGATTAAAAGTTTTTCCTTTGGGTAGCAGGGGGGTTCTGGCCGTGCTCAGAGGGGCCTCAGTTGGGCTTTCTCTGGAGAGGTAAGGCGAAGAGAGCCTTAAGGTTAGAGGAGTAGACTTGGGGAGGAGATGGGGTTGGGTAGAGTAGATAGGGGAGGGGGGATTTTAGGGTTGGGAGGGGGGAGGGACTGGGGGGGCGGGGGGAAGGGAGGGGCTGTGGGTAGAACGGGACCCACTGTAATGTTTGGGGAGTGGAGGTAGGGAACCTAGCAGCGTTTAGGGGTGGACCTCAGGCTGGGGGGGTTCACCTGGATCATTCTCGTTGTATCGGATTACCTATTGTGGTGTATTGTACTCCAGGCTGAAGGTTATCTCTTGGAATGTGTTCGGGATAGGTAACCCTGTTGAAAGATATAAGGTGTTGCAGGCCTTGGCGAGGTTGAACTGTGACATTGCCATGCTGCAAGAAACCCACCAGACTGCTGAACAACATGCTAAACTACAGAGAGCTTGGGTGGGGCAGACCTGGGGTGCCCTGGCGGCAGGGAAGAAAGGTGGAGTGGTCATTTTGATCCATAAAGAGGATACGCTTTGAACTTGTGACTGAATATGTGGACCCTGCGGGTAGATATATTTTGTTGCATGGCAATCTGGAAGAGCGACCTGTGGTGTTGGGTAATTTGTATGGCCCGAATGTTTTGGATAGGTCATTGTATGCCCACTTGGCCTCTAGAGTTGAGCAACTGCCTGACTTCCCCTTGATTTTGGCTGGAGATCTCAATGGGGTGTTGGATGTTGAGCTGGATACATCTGGAGATAGGGGGGATAGATGGCGGGCCCCGACTACTAAGGCACTTCAGGACTTACGGCTCCGTTTGGGGCTAGTGGATCCTTGGCGCTTGCTCCATCCTTTGGAGCGGGATTTTATTCATCAATCGAGAGCCCACGGTTCGAGCGCGAGAATTGACTATGTGTTGGTCTCAGAGTGGCTTTTTGTGCAGGTTGGGGAGGCGCAAATTGGCCCGACTGAGGTGTCGGATCATGCGCCGGTCTGGGTGGACCTTCAGTGGGGGGACCCCGGTGGTTCACAGAGAATTTGGCAGTTCCCTATGGGGCTCTACACGGATATTGAGTTTCGTACGTATCTCGGACAGCGTTGGGGGGAGTTTATGGCTGTCCATGAGCAGCATGGGGATGAGCCAGAGTTGCTTTGGGAAACGGCGAAGGTGGTTTTATGAGGCGACATTATTGCATATGTGGAGCGAAAGCAAAAACTACTGGCGGCACGAATTGTCCAAACGGAGAAACAAGTAGTAAAGGCCTGGCGGCGGTATGCGGGGGATCCCACGGGGGTCAATAAAAGAATGCTTTGGGAGGCACAATCGTCCCTTAATGAGCTGCTTCATCAGAGAGCTAAGAAGTCTTTGTTGTACTATAGGTATCAACTTCACCGCTTTGGAGACAAGCCAGGGAAACTTTTAGCGCGTTGCCTTCGGGGTAGCCGAGGTGCTTGTTCCATAGTGGCGTTGCGTGATGAACAGGGTCACTTGCATAAAAGTAACCAGGCGATAGCCCAAGTGTTTCGCCCTTTCTTTCAGAAGCTATATAGGGGGAGCGAGGGGTCTCTGACATTGATGGAGACATACCTCCAGGGGGTGCGGTTGCCAAAGTTAACAGTGGAACAACGGGCGGCTTTGGATGCTCCAGTAAAAGAGGAGGAAGTACACAAAGTTATACTGGGGGCCAGCTGCTATAAATCGCCGGGTCCGGATGGGTTTGGGGCTGAGTTTTACAAGTTGTTGGTAGAACAGGTGGTCCCCGCCTTGACAGCGATGTATCATCGGAGGGTGGAACAGGGGAGATTCTGTTGGGGATCAAATCATGCATATATCACTTTAATACCCAAACCGGGAAAGGACCCTACGCAGGCGGCTTCGTATCGACCTATTTCCTTATTGAATTTTGATTTGAAAGTGATGGCTAAGGTTATGGCCGACCGACTTGCCTCCGTCCTGGGGGACTTGTTACATGAATCACAGGTTGGCTTTGTTAAGGGACGGTATGCTGTGCTCAATCTGTGGAAAATTTTGACATCAATGGAATGGGTGCACGAGCGGGATTGGCAGTCACTGTTGATCAGTTTTGATGCGGAAAAGGCATTCGATCAGGTTAATTGGGATCATATGAAATTTCTTTTGCCTCAATATGGGCTGGGTGACTCCTTTTGTAGGATGGTGGAGTTGCTTTATGCAAATCCCACGGCTGGTATCTTGTGTAATAGGGTGCTGTCCGACAACTTTAACCTCGAGAGAGGTACACGCCAGGGTTGTCCGCTCTCCCCATTGCTATTTGTGCTGACGTTAGACCCCTTGCTGAGGAGGACAGAGGAGTCCCTAGATATATGGGGAATTCGTATTGGGTCGCATGTCTTTAAGGTGGCCGCGTTTGCGGATGACATTCTAGTCCACCTGCTGTCTCCACAGCAGTCATTGCCTTGTTTGCTTGAAGAATTTTCCCTGTACGGAGAATTTGCGGGTTTACGTATTAATAGGGATAAATCAGAGGCCCTGGACATTGGGGTCGGCTTCAGGGGAATTGGGGAGGGAGTTTCCCCTTGCGGTGGGCAGGTGATTCCTTTATCTACTTGGGTATTGAGTTAACTAGGAATTTGGCTGCGCTGTACAGGAGGAATTTCGAGCGAATCCTTTCTAAGGTATGCTCACAATTGCAGGCTTGGGCTCCCCTTCCGTTGTCCTTGTTGGGCAGGGCTGCAGCGTTGGGGATGGTGATCTTGCCACGGGTGCTCTACTGGCTGCAAACCTTACCGGTGTGGTTGCTACGCTGCGATCTTTTGTGTATTGAACGTGAGTTTCGTGGGTTTCTTTGGAGGGGGGCTAGAGCACGCATACCGATGTGCCGACTGAGAGGGGGATGGAAATCCGGTGGGATTGGCGTTCCAGATCTCTGGAAATATGCCCTGGCATGTCAGGCCAGGCACTTGGGGGACTGGCTGGGAGGCACAGATGTCTATACCCCGAGAGAACTCGAGGAGGCCCTTGTGGCGCTGCAGTCCCTACTGGCAGTTTTGCATCTGCGGCGTGCGGCCTTGCCAGACCGGGTGATGAAAAGTGTGTTGATTCAAGCGGTGCGGCGTACGTGGCAGCAGTTGAATAAATTGTGGGGTAGCTCCCCGGAGATCTCGAGTTGGTTGCCGTTGTGGGGTAATCCCCGGTTTCCGCCGGATTCGGACTCGGCTCCCTTTCGTCGGTGGGAACAGGCGGGGATACGAAGTTTGGGACACGTAGTCGATTTGGAAGGGCGGTGTAAGACTCTGGAAATGTTGTGTAAGGAATATGATTTGCGCCCCGGAACTTCCTTGTTCGTGTACCTGCAACTCTCTCACTATGTGGGCTCCGTCTCGGGGAGGGAATTAATGGCCGAACACTCAACGCGGATTCTAGAATTCTTCGTTTTAGGGACGGGGTCTCCCCCCACTATAGCGATGCTAAAAAGAGCACTAGATGCCTATGATGTGCCACCTGATTACTCAGTGGAGGAAGCTTCGTGGGCGCAGGAATTGGGCTGCGAGGTAGCCCCAGGTTCTGTTCGTGCTGCGTTAGCCGGGTTGTGCGACTGGCAGAAGGGGCTAGATGGCGTGAAGTGCAATTTAAATGTATTATTCGAGCCCACTTCTCCCTGCAGCGCGCATTGCGAAGTCACCTTACCTTGTATGGCGGGTGTCCGAAATGTGCCTGTATACTGGCTGATTTGGGTCATATGTGGTGGGGCTGCTCCTATATTCGTAGATACTGGATGCGGATTGGGAAATATATAAGTGGCTTATTGCAGCAGCAGTTTTGCTGGACAGGGCCGCTAGTGGCTCTGGATCAACTAGGACCACTCCACCCGAAGGGAAGATGGCAGAGAATATTGGTGCGGAAAGCTTGTCTGGTGGGTAAGGTCCCTATACTCCGGCAATGGCGGGAACCGGTGGCCCCCTCCTTTTGGGAGTGGCGTAATGGTTTCCACCAGTTTATGCTGTTGGAACGGAGGAGTGCGAAGAGGCACCCCCCAGAGATGGGCCTCCTTTCTTCTGGTTTGAATGCCTTATATCCAAAAATTGGGGCCTAAAGCCCACAGTGAAATTTTGAACTTGGGGTAGTAGCGGGTGAGGGTATGGAAGATTCCTAGAGGACATAATAGAGGGGCAGGGTAGTATTCAGGGGTCCCGGGAGGGGGGGTGGGATTGGGGGAAGGGGGGTTTGTGGGTTATGATTTTGGGTAGTATAATGACATCTTCCTTATTTGTGTCGTTGTAAAACCCCAGGGTGGTGGATAAGACACAGCCCTGCCCGGGGTATGCTCGATATATAATGGAAAAATGATTTTGTTTATATTGCTCTTTATTGTACCTTGTGAATTTAATAAACAGATCTTTGGAAAAAAAACAAAAACTATTTTGCGTTTAGAACAAAAATATATTATTTTGCTCAACTCCTTAGTCCCAGATGGACTTAATGCTGAGAGAGATTTATCAGTATTTTTATAGATGTATAACAGATCATAATTACATCTTATAAAAAATTACACATATATTTATAATTGCTCATAACAATATTTTATACACAAGGGGTTTTCAAAAAAAAAAAAAAAAAAAGGGGGTATTTTTAATTCAAAAATAATATAGTAGAATTCGGTTTCCGTATATATTTGTAATACGATATATAAAAATAATTTCTTTAAGTATTTTTAGAAAGCCATTAAAGTTATGGTAATAATAGGTAGTACACTGCTTAGGTTTGCGGTATGCATTTTTCCATAATTTGTATTAGTTCCTAGTGTTCTATAGTTAAGCACTATGAGGATGTTGTAACCACATAATATGTTGACATACTTGAAATCACATAAAATGCGACATTTATTTTTCGGGTTTGCAAGTTTCCCAACAGCGCATGAGCCAGCGTTAAAAGAAAAGCAAATAGGTTTTCAGGATGATTATGATGTCATTTTTCCCACGGTTGGCAGCTATGGTGACGGTTTGTAGAAATATTCCCTCCACAAATCACTTATGTATATATGTGATTTTAATTGTTTGTTATTGGCACGATTTAATTTGGTTTTGCAGGATTAGCAATTCATAAAAATTTTAGTTTACATGCATTGCAGGATGTAGAAGTACGATCAACTAAGGAAGTTATAGCCACAATAGAGAAAGCCTGATTCGTAAATGTCAGCGTGATAATGTTAAATTCCTGTGGTTAAAACCCCGGCAACTGCGTGTGGGGAAATTCATTTAAGGATAAGTGCGAATTTATGAGCAACGTGTTGAAATTAGTTATGTCGCAAAGTCCACAAGATATCATTTTTGAAAGATGTTCTTTGAAAAATATATAGCAGCACATGGCACAGATTCCCCTTGGAACGGGTTATGGGGTTAGTTTACAGCGCATGACAAATATTTTTGAATTTGGTGCCCAGTGAGGTACGGTTAGTAAATAGGAATTACACTTACCTGGTAATTGGGGTTCCTTGATTGACTCCAGTTTAGTCCTCAACCTCTGGGGTAGTGAACCTCCTCCTGCAGCTTGGAGACTGGGCATGTCAAAAACGCATGACATCACTGGATATAGCCTACTGGTCTCTCCCATCAGCCCCCAGTGAACTATTGACAAAGCAGACTCAAAGGAGCAAAAAAATCAGTAACTTTTTTTTTTTTAAACTTATTATATTCAAGGGCATGCAGAACATATAACCTACTACTCCCCTTCCAGAAGGAAAGGGACCTGCTTCCTGCATGCTCTCCTTTCCATCGAATGCCTAGCCCTAAACAATCCAGAGCAATATAGCAATATATATAACAATATATAACAATATCATAATATAACAATATAGCGCAAAACAAATGGAAGCATCAAAACGACTGAACATCAGTGAAGGCCTATATCCACTTTTAACCTTGCACTTCTCTCAACAGAAAAACCACTGCTAAGACCCCATCCCCAGGCGGGAATGAGGACTAAACTGGAGTCACTCAAGGAACCAGAATTACCAGGTAAATGTAATTCCTATTTCCTTATCATTCCTCCAGTTTAGTCCTCAACCTCTGGGATGTATCAGAGCAGTAATCATTGAGAGGGAACTTTCCAGCCGGATCTCAACATCGCCTCCCTGAAAATGGAATCCTTAGCCGCCAGAACATCTAGGCGGTAGTGCTTACTGAAAGTATGGAAAGACAACCAAGGGGCTGCCCTAAAGATGTCCACTGGCGGAACCAAACTGTGCTCTGTCCAAGAAGACGCTTGCACTCTGGTAGAGTGAGCTCGTAAGCTCCCTGGGATTGTACGGTCCCGTAGAAGATAAGCAGACGCACTCGCCGCTCCAATCCATCCAGAAATGGACTCCTTCGCCGCCACTTCCCTTTGCGAGGCCCTCCAAACCCCCTGAAGAGAGATGATCCACCTTGCGAACGTTTTTGAAACCTTTAAACACTGCCGCAGTGCTCTCTTGATGTCCAAACAGCGCAAGCTATGGTTCAATACGCTCCTCTCCGCCACACCAAGCGTTGGAAGAAAGACCATTTTAGTTAGGTGAACATAGAAACCACCTTTGGCAACAACGACGGAACCAGCCGCCAGGCCACCTTCTGTCTGGAGACAGATAAAACACGATTCCTGACAGGTCAATGCCTGCAACTCTGAAAATTGCCTTGCCGAACAGATGACCATCAAACATAACGCCTTCAAGGCAAAACCCTTAACCTACACCTGTTGCAAGGGCCCCAATGGCGTGCTAGCTAACGCTCCTAAAACCAACTTGAACTTCCCCGGTGGAATTAATAGCCTACGAGAGGGCTACAGTCTGGTAACCGCCTGAGAAAGCGTACCACATCGACCTGTGCATCAGAGCCACTCCCTGTCCTTTGCCCCTATAGCAAGACAGAGCTGCTAACTGAATTCTCCAGGACCTGCCTTAACCAAACCCGTCCTGCAGAAAACTTAATACCAAGGGAACTGACACTGCTGTGGCGTGAGCGTGCCTCTGCGAGCACCCGTCCTCAAAGATGCGCCATATACGCACATATGCAAGGGACATAGACTTTTTTCTTTTTTTTTGCGGCTAGGTGGCAAAGACTGCTGCCGAGCAACTCTTTTTCCTTAAGCTTGCCCTTTCAATGGCCACCCTGTAGGCAAAATCCGATGCACCTGAGGCATTCGAAGGGAACTCCGCAGCAACAGAATCTCCAATGTCGGAAACCTCCATGGATTCCCGTCGAGCAACCGTATCAGGCAGGCATACCACGGGCGCCTCGGCCAGCCCGAGGCCCCCAACCACACGTTTTCCCGAAGCGCTTCGATATGCAGAACCACTCGACCTATGAGTGCCCCCGGTGGAATGACAGAGAAGACCGGACGACGGCCGCCGTTGAAAGAGTGCGCCAATGCCTTCCGACCTCCTCTTGCGTCGTCTGCTGAAGAAGTGACCCGTTTACGCAGAGTGAAACGCTGCCATGAGGTTCATTACTGGCTGTCCCCATATGCGACCAATCTGTGCGAACACTTCCAGATGTCACTTCCATTCTCCGGCATCTACTCGGACCCAGCTGAGGAAATCTGCCATCACAATGTCCTTACCCGCAACATGCGCCACTGAAAATGATGACAACGAAAGCTTTGTCCACACACACAGACCCTCTGCCGCGGCCTCTATGGCCACACTTCCGGTTCTGCCCTGACGATTGATGTAGGCCACCGCCTTGGAGTTGTCGGACAGCACTCACACCGCTCGACCTGTCACCGTAGCTTTGAACGCCTGCAACGCCCGGCGTATCGCTCGCAAGTCCAGTCGGTTGATTGACCACTGGGTCACCTGTGTACTCCAACAGCCTTGTGCGAAACTATCTCCGAACTTAGCAAAGTTTAACAAAGTTTTTGGCCAAGCTCCCGGAGGAAAGGTCCATAACCTTTTATTAGAGAGAAGCTGGAAAATTATATATATTTTTTTCTACCAACTTTCACCAATTCAAGATGTTCTACAAGGCACACAACCCAACAGAGCGTCACATCTGTTGTACATGCAACAGAATCCTTAAAATATGAGCATACATGAATCCACCGCTTGCCCCGATACAAGCATTGAGTAGCCTATTCATCTTTTTGGAAACCAGCCAGGTCCTTAAGACCTGGATTGGCTACCCTAGGAAACAGGATACTGGACCTGAAGAGCTTGGTCTGACCCAGTATGGCATTTCTCGTATCCTTATGAATGGAACCTCCCCAAGGTCTCTGCCTTGGAAGTAACAGGCTGCGCCTGGCCCTATGGCCCTGTGGCTAGCTCACACGGAGCAGTGCAGCCTAGTGGTTGAGGCAAGTTGCCAGAGGACCAAGGGTTTGAATTCCAATTGAGACCACCAACCTTGGGACATAAAAACTGGGGTTTCTGGTCCCACAGGTGGTCCCTTCTGGCCTTCGTTAAACGACTTAACCCTCTGCCTCATGTACCAAAACATAAATTGTGAGCCCTTCAGGGACAAGGGAAATAGAAATACTGTAATCAACTGTATGCCACACTGACCTGTAGGCAATCAGTATACTCAAATAAATAACGGACTGGGAATATGTGACCGTAGCAAACACTGGCAGTGGAGAGACATCAGAGCCGGTGCTGGTTCCTGGTCTTCCTTTCTCGCTCTCCCAGTCCTTCTGCCAGCATTGAGAAAAGCCCGAGAATAGATTGTCCAGTGGGCCGGGGACCTTGCGTCCTGGACATCAGAGAGAAAGAGGGGCTAGGATCTGGGAGCAAAGTCCAAAGGGAAACTGGTGACTGTGACACTAGCTCCTCAGGACGGCTCACTCCACAGCAGATCCCACAACTTCATCTCCAACCCCATATAACACCATGAGGACCTCACGCACTTTATTACAATCGACATCCCCCATTACTGGAGAAATTACCTTAGCCTGATAATATAGTCCGAGCAAAGAAATGCAGTCTCACTCTGCAAAGAGTGCACCCAAAAATCATGCCTAAGCAATTGTGAACACATACAAAATGCACATCTACATATACGGGTGACCCAGCACCTGTCACCCAAACACAGTGCAGTGAGCATGCTTGAACATAGGCTGAATACATGGAGCATACACAGAGTATTGACATCTGCTATGAAACCTTCCAGTGTCCTGGAGCGCTAAGCCCCAGAATGTGCTACGGGCCCTTTAACAAGATGGCAAAGACGGGTCAGTGCCCCTGCTAAGTGCTTAAAGTCCTGCTCTGACAGCACAGGCTCTAGAAATAGATGAGAATTTCCTGGGAAGGACATGCTAAGTGGAGCTATGAAAGACACAGGCACCCCCCCCCCCCCCCCAAGCCTACCTGCAGTCAGAGAAATAGCAGTGGGATACACCGACAACCTTGCAAGTGGAGGTCCTAGAGGTTGCTGCCTGTGTGAACCTGATGAGGAATACGATTTCGTATTTTACAACCCTCCCCCCCCAGGGATGGGGGTCACTGAATACTATATGTGATTCATGATCAGCGCTGCAATACGGTGGCCTTTAGGGCACCAGAGCCCGACAAACGATACAGAAGTTAAGAGCTTTAAATCTTGGTTATATAATCTTGATTTGCAGAACATTACAGTTGCTTGTTCAGTCACTAACCGCTGAGAGCCCATGAGGTAGCCCTGTGGTTATTTCTTCCCTGACTGGCAGCCAGAGATCAATCTGATGATGGCTGCATACACACGGTCACAGAAAGGCACTATTGAGTGTACCAGCTGCCCTCTGGTGGCCATAGACCGTAGCACAGGCACTTCTTGGTTGACAGTTTAACTGTCATTATTATATTTTTTTATATCCTAAGGTTTCCTAAACCTGTCCCTGTGAAACCACAGGCATTTGGGCCACTTTCACTATAGAATACACAAAAGCACACTTCCAGCCTGTCCCTCCTTCCACCTACAAGTTAAGGTTCTGCTCTTGAACCTAAAAGCTGGCAATTTGCCTAATATCCCGGGACTTAACAGATGCTCCTCAGATACAAGATTAGGAGGGAGAGAACAAGTGGCATCAGATCAATGCCAAAACTGCTGTCCCATAAAACTAAGAATAAACTTAAAAATAAAGAGGACTGACAACAGCCCCCTTAAAGTTGAGGAACCCCCCACCACCCCCCGAGCCTCAAAAACCTACAAACAAAAGAAAAACACTAGGCCCAAAAATCTAGCTATTCTGCCTGTCACCTTCCTCACACAGGCAGCTCACTGCAACTCTCACCATGCGGTCCAAATACCTAGAGAGAAAATGGCTGCCCCTTTGCCAACGAATTTTGGCACCAAGAACAACAGCCGCTGCAAAAAGGAGGCCTCAGCAGACCAACAGAGCCCGAAGGCCTTACCTGCAGGGTAGAAAGCCACGCAGCCTGCTCCTACCGCCTTGAATTCATCTGATCCTCAAGCCGTGCTGTCGCACCCTGCAGCCACGGCGAGAACCACTCAGCTGGTTCCACAGAGTAAAAGTAAAATCCCGCAGCAACGGAGAGGCTCCGTCTCACACAGCTTCAGTGTGGCTGTACGGGTCCTGGAGCTCTCTCCCGTACCGTCTAGGGAGAGAGATACGCACTGGCGGCGAATGCCTGCAGCAAGTGAAAATATAGGACAAGGAGGGAAAGCGAGAGCTGCTACTAATTTAAAGAGCCAGGCTCAAATTTAAAATTACTGTAAATATAAGGAAATTTGCTCCTAACAACTAAAGGGAACTAATCCCTGATTGCCAATTAACCTAAGGTAACTGAATTAAAAGTAAAAATGAAAAGTAAAATCAGAATAGAATTTGTCACACTAAATGCTCCTTTATCTGTTCCCCCAAGTGAGCCCAGAAGCTAGGCTCACTACGTCCTCCTGCTGCACGGAGACTGGACACACTGGGGGCTGATGGGAGAGGCCAGCAGGCTATATTCAGTGATGTCATGCCTTTTTGACATGCCCAGTCTCCAAGCTGCAGGAGGAGGTTCACTACCCCAGAGGTTGAGGACTAAACTGGAGGAATGATAAGGAACATCAGTTTATAATATCACAGAGTAGATAAGAATAGAAAGAGTAGATTGCAATATGGTTATATGGCAAGGTTCTCTGTGGTTTCTTTCTAATGTATCTTACAGTACTCGTTATGCATGCTGATTCAGAGTAGGAATGAGTCTTCGTTCTCATTTTTATAAGAAGTCCAATGAGATATATTTTACAAATAAAGTTATTTAACATACAGCTGGCTTAATGTAGATGTTATAATTAATTTTAATTATTTACATTCTCTTATATACCGCGCTATTCTGCATCAGTGCGGTTTACATTGAACAAACTGAAATTGCACTGAACAGGGCATTATAACTTGGAGATAACTATTTTACAGGGAACATGGGCTATGGAGGGTTAAGTGGCTTACCCAAGACCACAAGGAGCACCTGTGGGACTAGAAACCCCAGTCCTTCCGGCCCAAGGTTGCTGCCCTCTAGTGGGATTTAAACCCCTGACATTCCGGCTTGAAGTACCTTGCCCCAACCACTAGGCCACTCCTCCTGTATCAGTTCAGTGTTTCAATTTCTTATATTAGGATTTATAATATAATCTTGAAGGACTAGAAAAGGGGACTGTTACTTCTGGAGAAAGATCTGCAACTGTGAGTATATACTTCTGGGAATTTTCTGAAAGGAATTCTTTCTATTAAAGCTAATTAATCTGTGAGCCCACTATTTTTTGTTAAATCAGTCAAGGACTAGTAGCAGCAGTTTAAGTTTAAATTTAAAACACAGAAGAGAGCTTTCTGGTTAAATTAAGAACTCAGCAGAGAGTGTGTAGTTTAAATTTCATA
Organism: Ichthyophis bannanicus; assembly: GCA_033557465.1. NCBI lineage: Eukaryota > Metazoa > Chordata > Amphibia > Gymnophiona > Ichthyophiidae > Ichthyophis > Ichthyophis bannanicus. The sequence goes on along the minus strand of CM066035.1, from coordinate 866,747,135 downwards.
ATAAGTTAGAGCCTAGCAGCAGCAAAGAGCTATAATTTAAATCAATCAAAATAAGAGCTTACCTCAGCAGCACAGGACAGGGTACTGTGTAGCAGCCCTCTTTTAATAAGTGTTAAGCTCATTACCCAAAATCAGTCATACACTAAGGACCTGAGATTAATATACCTTGTTCACCCGAAGCTTAAACAAACATATTAGGTACAGTTTTATTAGTATAAATATCCATAGCAACCCTTAGTAAGTAAAGAACTTAAAGATCTAAACACAAACTTAAAACTAAGATGCAGACAGCAGTCCAGCAGCGAGATAGGGGCTTTCCAGTCTTTTTCATTGAGTGTCACATGTATGATTTTCTCCCAGTTGGTGAGAGGTCTTGCGTGTGCACTAGGTGCAAGGAGCTCTTTGCTCTCAGAGAACGAGTCCGTCCTCTAGAGGCTAGAGTAGCAGACTTGGAAAACAAGAAAGACAGAGAGGTACATAGACGAGACCTACAGGGATATAGTCCTAAAGTCCCACCTTCAGTCTGGCAGCATCCCTCCAATGGAGAGCATCACCCTCGTGTAGCAGGAAGTGTTCCTGTAACAAGGACCTGTCCTCCACGTGATGTAAAACCCTCTCGTACCGAGGAAGTTGCTCCAGGGCCATGTTCCCATGAGGGAAGGGTTAGGACAGCCGTTATAGTTGGTGATTCGATCATTAGGCATGTAGATAGCTGGGTGGCTGGTGGGCGTGAGGATCGCTTGGTAGCATGCCTGCCTGGTGCGAAGATAGCGGACCTCAAGCGCCACCTAGATAAGGTCTTAGATAGTGCTGAGGAGGAGTCTGCTGTCTTGGTACATGTCGGTACCAATGACATAGGAAAATGTGGTAGGGAGGTTCTGGAGGCTAAATTTAGGCTTTTAGGTAGGAAGTTGAAATCCAGAACTTCCAGGGTAGCGTTTTCCGAAATGCTTCCCATTCCACGCGTAGGACCCAAAAGGCAGGCAGAGCTCCGGAGTCTCAATGCGTGGATGAGACAATGGTGCAGAGATGAGGGTTTTGGACTTGTTAGGAACTGGGGAACATTCTGGGGAAAGGAGGGGCTCTTCCGAAGGGATGGGCTTCACCTTAACCGGGATGGAACCAGGCTGCTGGCATTAACCTTTAAAAAGGAGATAGAGCAGCTTTTAAACTAGATAATAGGGGAAAGCAGACAGTCGCCCAAGAGCGGATGGTTCGGAAGAATGTATCCTTGAAGGATACTACCAAAAGCAGAGAGGTTCCAAAAAAGAGTAAAGTAGCCCAAATGCCCTCGAGTATGGAGCAGACACAGCTTAAAGATCCCAAATTACCCATGTCTACCAATAGCCAAATTAATATGAATAAAATACAGTCTCTAAAATGCTTGTATGCAAATGCTAGAAGTCTAAAAAATACGATGGGAGAGTTAGAATATATAGCACTAAATGAGAGGTTAGATATGATTGGAATATCAGAGACATGGTGGAAGGAGGACAACCAGTGGGACACTGATACCTGGGTACAAACTATATCGTAATGATAGAGCTAATCAAATTGGTGGAGGGGTTGCGCTCTATGTTAGAGAGGGCATTGAGTCAGAAAGGATTAAAGTTTTGCAGGAAACAAAATTTGCTGTAGAATCTCTATGGCTTGAAATTCCATGTAAAAAGGGGAAGGTGATGGCAGTGGGGGTGTACTATCGACTGCCTGGCGAGAATGAACAAATGGATGATGAAATGCTCAAAGAAATCAAGTAAGCTAACAAACGTTACAACGCAGTAGTAATAATGGGTGATTTCAATTACCCCGGTATCGACTGGGTCAGTGTCACGGCAGGACATGCTAGAGAGATAAAGTTCCTAGATGAAATAAATGACTGCTTCTTGGAGCAGCTGGTTCATGAACCGACCAGAGGGGAAGCCATATTAGACCTAGTCCTTAGTGGAACACCAGAACTAGTGCAAGAGATAAGGGTGTTGGGGCCACTTGGCAATAGTGATCCTAGCATGATCGCCATTAGTGGAGGAGGAATAGTAAGGAAATCCACAGTACTACCTTTTAACTTTCGAAAGGGAGACTATGATAAAATGAGTAATAATAGTTAAGAAAAAACTAAAAAGGAGCAGTTGCAAAGGTTAAAGACTTACATCAAGCTTGGGTGTTGTTGAAAAATACTATCTTGGAAGCCCAGACCAGCTGTATTCCACGCTTTAAGAAAAGTGGAAGGAAGTCCAAAAAACTGCCAGCATGGTTTAAAGGTGAGGTGAAAGAGGCTGTTGCCAAAAAAGCATCCTTCAGGAAATGGAAAAAAGATCCAAACGACGAAACCTGGAAACAGCACAAGCACTGGCAAGTCAAATGCAAGGCATTGATAAGGCAGGCAAAGGGAGAATTTGAGAAGAAGCTTGCTGCAGAAGCAAAAACATGAAATAAAGACTTTTTCAAGTACATTCGTAGCAAAAAACCTGTGAGAGAGTCAGTTGGTCCATTAGATGATAGAGGTGTTAAAGGGGCACTAAGAGGCGACAAGGCGATAGCGGAGAGACTGAATGAATTCTTTGCTTTGGTCTTTACTGAGGAAGATGTAGGAATGTTACCCATGACTGAAGTGGTATTTAAAGGTGCGGAAGAATTGAAGGAAATATTGATACATCGGGAAGATGTATTACAACTATTAAATAAACTGAAGAGTAGCAAATCACCTGGGCCGGATGGTATACATCCAAGGGTGTTGAAAGAACTGAAATATGAGATTGCAGACCTGCTATTAGTAATCTGTGAACTATCATTAAAATCACCTGTAATACCTGAAGATTGGAGGATCGCCAATATAACACCAATTTTTAAAAAGGGTTCCAGGGGTGATCTGGGAAACTACAGACCGGTGAGCCTGACGTCAGTACCGGGAAAAATGGTAGAAACCATTATAAAGAAAGAGTAGTTACTCACCTGTAACAGGTGTTCTCCAGGAGCAGCAGGAATCAGTCCTCACTTATGGGTGACTTCGGCGCCGATGGAGCCCCCATGCGGAGCATTTCCCCAGCTTTCTAAGAAAGCCTTTAGGAATACCGGACGCATGCGCGGTCCCCTTCCCGCCTAAAGGTGCCATCTTGCTCAGTCAAATGACATAGCTAAAAAACAGCACACAAAATGTAAAAATGAACTATGTACAACTGCAACTCCCAGGGGAGGAGGGAGGGTTGTGAGGACTGATTCCTGCTGCTCCTGGAGAACACCTGTTACAGGTGAGTAACTACTTTTTCTCCAGGACCAAACAGGAAGTCAGTCCTCACTTATGGGACTCCCTAGCTTCAGGCTACCGGGGACCCAGAGCTGAAAAATGAGCTCCCTCTAGCCTCAGCATCAGAGAAAGGATTTCACTGAAACATACCTCTACCGGTAGCCCAACCAGAGGGCTGGAGGGTAGGAGTTGCCTAAACCTCAAAGAGATTCTGGGCACTGCCTGACCGAAAGCACTGTCCCTAAGGGACTCCCTCTCCAGGCAGTAATGGGCCGCAAAGGTCTGGCTTGAGGACCAAGTTGCAGCCCTGCAGATGTCTGCCAACGGTACAGAGCGGAGATGAGCTACTGAGGCAGCCATTGCCCTGACACGGTGGGCCGTGACCCGACCCTGCAAAAGAAGGTCAGTTGCCCTGTAAGCCCAGGTGATACAGTCAGCCACCCAGATGGACAAGGTACGCTTGGAGACAGATACCCCCAAATTATTGGGGTCAAAAGATACGAAGAGCTGAGTAGCCCTCCTATGCCCCTGCGTACGCTCAAGGTAGAAGAATAAGGCCCTCCTACAGTCCAGGGTATGCAGGACTGTCTCAGCTCGGCTGGCATGGGGCCTAGGGAAGAACGTTGGAAGAACCACCTCCTGGTTGAGATGGAAAGAGGAGACAACGTTTGGGAGGAACTTAGGATGAGTCCTAAGGACTACCCTGTTCCTATAGGAGTGAGTGTAGGGTCTGTCACAGACCAGGGCTTGAAGCTCACTCACTCGCCTGGCCGAGGTCAAGGCCACTAGGAATAGAGTCTTCCAAGAAAGGAAGTGTAGAGGACATGTAGCCATTGGCTCAAAAGGTGGGCGAGTCAGTTGCTGCAAGACCACATTCAACTCCCACTTAGGAGCCGGTGGACGGAGAGGAGGCTTGAGCAATAGTAAGCCTCTGAGAAACCTGGACACCAAGGGATGAACCGACAAAGAGTGTCCTTCCACCATTGAGTGGTGAGCTGCCAGAGCAGAGAGGTGGACCCGAACAGAATTGGACTTAAGGCCCTGAGTGGACAAGTGCAGAAGGTACTGGAGCACCACTGGCACAGTGCAGCCGAAAGGATCCTCCTTGCGTTGCTGACACCACAAGGAGAACCTCCTCCACTTCAGGGCATACGTTTTCCTGGTGGATTGCTTTCTAGAGGCCAAGACCACCTCTTCTACTTACTGAGGCAGGCCCCAGGGAGCCAAGACTACCCTTGCAACCTCCAGCCCATCAGATTGAGAGATTTGAGATTGGGGTGCAGAAGGGAACCCTGATCCTGAGAGAGAAGGTCGGGTTGGAACCCCAGAGGCAGTGGTGTCTCCACTGCTATTTGAAGCAGGAGTGGGAACCAGGGCTGCCTCGGCCACCTGGGAGCAACCAGAAGTACCAAGGCCTTGTCCCTTAGAATCTTGAACAAGGTTCGGGCCACCAGAGGCATGGGAGGAAACGCATACAGTAGGCCCTGGGACCAGGAAATCAGGAAGGCATCCGGCGCTACCTTTAGGGGATGCGGTTGCCTGGAACAAAATCTGGGCAGTTGGTGATTCAGGGGACTGGCAAAGAGATCCATGGATGGGAGTCCCCATTTCAGGAAAATCTTTTGAACCACTAACGGGTGCAGCTGCCACTCGTGGGGCTGCAGACTTCTGCTTAATCTGTCTGCCAGAAAGTTCTCCTGGCCAGGAGGATAAACAGCCCTCAGCAACATCTGGTGCCTGAGGGCAAAGGAGCAAAGGGCCTGTGCTTCCAGGCATAGGGGCTTGGGCCCAGTGCCGCCCTGTTTGTTCACATAGAACATGGCTACTTGATTGTCCGTCTTTACTAGAACAGACTGGTGAGCTAAAGTGTGAGAAAAAGCCTTGAGGGCTAAGCGAATAGCCCGAAGTTCTAGTAGGTTGATCTGCTGCGTGGTTTCCCTTGGAGACCATAGGCCCTGGTGCACCTCTCCTGACAGTGTGCACCCCAGCCCTGTAAGGAGGCATCTGTCGTCAACACCACTGTGGGGACAGGCACCTGAAAAGGCACCCCCTGAAGCAAGTTTGGGGGGTGTAGCCACCACTGAAGGGAAGTCAGGAATGGTTTTGACACCCGGACTTTGTCTGCTAGGTTCCCAGTAGCTTGCTTCCACTGAGTTCCGAGGCACCACTGTGCAGGCCTCATGTGGAGGCGGGCATTGGGGGTCACATGTACAGTCGATGCCATGTGTCCTAGGAGCTGTAGACAGAGCCTGGCAGGAACCCTTGGCATGCTGAGAAACCGGGATGCCAACTCCATGAGCCTTTGAGCTCTGTCCACTGGCAAGTAAGCCCTTGTTTGCATAGAGTCCAGCCGTGCGCCTATGAACTCTAGGTTCTGGGAGGGGAGCAAAGTGGACTTTGCGAAGTTTATGACAAAGCCTAGGTCTTGAAGGAGTGACACAGTTCTGAAGGTGGCCTGCCTGGCCTCCTGGTAAGTCTGACCCCGGATGAACCAATCGTCCAGATAGGGGAAGACAAAAACACCTTGAGTCCTCAAGTAGGCCGCCACCACCGCAAGGCACTTTGTAAAGACCCTTGGGGCGGAGGTCAGGCCAAAGGGCAGTACTCTGTACTGGTAATGGTTTCCTCCCATTATGAACCTGAGGTACTTTCTGTGGTCTGGATGAATGAGGATGTGAGTGTACGCATCCTTTAGATCTAAGGAGCATAGCCAATCTCCCTGCTGGAGGTAGGGCAGAAGTGTTCCAAGAGTAAGCATCTTGAACTTTTCTTTCTCCAAGAACTTGTTGAGGTTCCTGAGGTCTAGGATAGGCCTGAGGCCTCCGGTTTTCTTTGGCACCAGAAAGTACCTGGAGTAGAAACCGTGCCCCTGTAGGCGAGGAGGTACAGGCTCCACCGCCTTGTCAAGAAACAGACCTTGAAGTTCTTGGAGGAGGAGGTTTGTGTGTAGGAGAGGCCGTAGAGGCTCTCCTGGGAAGTAGACAGGAGGTAACTGCTGGAAATGAAGCATATAGCCCTTGTGGACTATGCTTAATACCCAAGCATCTCCTCTAATGGGTGGCCACCTGTGCAGGAATGGGGCAGCAGAGGTGGATAGGCTATGCTGTGGGAGTGAAAACCCCCCTCCCTGCAGGGTAGGAGCAGGAGCCGGAGGCTTGGGGGTCTTCTGCCTATGGGGCCCATGTCCCTGCCCCTTGGCCTGCTGCCCCTGTTGGGGAGCTGGGGAGGCCTGGTACTGAGGGAAAGGTTTGTAGGCAGCTGCCTTTCTCAGGTAAAAGGGCTTTTTACCCGAGCCCATCTTTTTGTGAGAAGGGGCAGAAGCCTTTCTGGACAGCCTTGTCCTAGTCAGGTGCTCGGTTTCGAGCTCAGCCGCCTTCTCGGCCATGGGCTTGCCAAAAAGGTTTTCACCTCGGCAAGGGACATTGACCAACTTGTCCTGTACCCAAGGCTCGAGGTCCGATGACTGCAGCCACGCCTGGCGTCAGGCTCCGATGCTGGCTGCCGCCACACGAGCCGAAGCCTCGAAGCCATCGTAGGCCGCTCGGGACATGAACTTGGAACAGTCCCTGATTCCTGAGGACAAAGTCTGGAACCTCTGCAAAGGTTCCCTGGAGAGGCCAGCAGAGAACCTGGCAATCTCTTTCGCCAGGTCTCGTAAGTACATGACCATGTACAGCTGGTAGGAATGGACACGGCAAGCAAGTATCGAGCCCTGGAAGCACTTTCTGCCGAAGGCATCCAGGTTCCGGTCCTCCCTGCCGGGGGGCACCGCAGAGTGCATCTTCTGGCTCTTCAGACGATGCATGGCTGATTCCACCACCATGGAATGGTGCGGCAGCTGCGCCTTCTGGAAGCCAGGGCTCTTACGGAGTCGATAGATGGAATCAACCTGCTTGCTCAAGATTGGCGCTGAGGCCGGTGCCTCCCACATCTGGAAGAGGAGCCGTTCCAGCATCGGAGGAACCGGAACAGTAAAGGCCTCCTTCGGAGGAGAGTCATACTGGAGGGCCTCGAGCTCCTCGGCTCCTCCTCGGGGTCCGCGGGAATCGCCAATGCCTTGGCCATGTCCCGCACAAACTCCAAGAACCGGGTGTCCTCCGGAGGGAACCTACTCCGGAGCTCGGACTGCGGTGAGTCCGAAGGGATGCAACGAGTCCGGAAGGTGTCGGGGGACTCCTCGTCCTCCGTCTCCCACGCTGACTCATCCGAAGAGGAGTCGAGGGGCTCCAACCGCATGGGTCTAGGTGGCACCCGCCCCGACGCCGAAGGCACTGGTGTCGACACCCTCGGTTCCAAGCGGGAGGTCGAGGGGGACCGTGACCGAGGACGACTTCGAGCCTTCATGGTCTCGAGTATCAGCTTGGTCTCCGGGGTCGACTTCGACATCAATGTCTCAGTGGTCGGGGCAGATGCACCAGCGAGGCTGGCCATCAGTACCCACTGCTGATCCATGAAGGCAGACAGACAATCTGCACTCCAAGGCTGTCAGCCTGAGTCCAAGCTCAGGAGACTCAGCAGCCACCGACTCGGGCGCCGGGCCCGACGTCGGCTCCCTCGGAGGAGAGTCCACAAGGACTACAGGACTTACGTGTCCGACAGTCTCCGGCTCCACACAAGGTACTTTGGACGGCTTCTCCTGTTCCAAAGGCCCGGGACAGCGGTCGGGGGTCTTAGACCTGGCCTTCGAGGAACCAGGGACGTCTTCCGACGCCGCCCTCACGAGCCGCTTCTTCCTTTTGCATTCCCGGTCGTGGGACCCTCTGTCCGAGGAACCCCGGCGATGCCGGGATCAGACTCCCGAGACGTCGAGGCCTCAGACGAGGTCTGGGCCCGGCCGGAGGCAGAATCTGAGAAAATCCTTTCTTTCTGGTGCTGATGGCTTCGAAGTGCCTTGGTGGACATTTTACCACACGGGCCACAGATCATTGGGTCATGATCTGGGCCGAGGCACCGAAGGCAGCAGTCGTGTGTGTTGGTGAGAGACATTAGTTTCTTGCACCGATCACACTTCTTGAAACCACTGGAAGCCATCGGGGAAAAAAGGGCCCCCGCGAGGTCAAAGGACTGGCTTTCCAGGGAAAAACAGAAAAAAGGGCGCGAACGCCAGCCACGAAGGGCAAAAACCGAAAAATTGAAGACGGGCTCGATACTGGTGCACCGAACCCGGCGGGAAGGGGAACCGGCGTTCGAACTCGGAGAAAAAGACGAAGTAATTGCTGAAACATAAAAAAACCAGCAACGTTTCCAGGTGACTCGGACAGACGTCCGATGGGCTCCACGGAAAATTTAAGACTGAGCAAGATGGCACCTTTAGGCGGGAAGGGGACCGCACATGTCTGCAGTATTCCCAAAGGCTTTCTTAGAAAGCTGGGGAAATGCTCCGCACGGGGGCTCCATCGGTGCCGATGTCACCCATAAGTGAGGACTGACTTCCTGCTTGGTCCTGGAGAATAAAATTATTCAGCATGTAGATAGTCATGGCCTAATGGGAGACAGCCAACATGGCTTTAGACAAGGAAGATCTTGTCTTACTAATCTGTCATGTTTTTTTGAAGGTGTGAATAAACAGGTGGACAAAGGTGAGTCGGTTGATAGTGTATCTGGACTTTCAGAAAGCCTTTGACAAGGTCCCTCATCAGAGACTTTTGGCAAAACTAAAGAGTCATGGGATAGGAAGCAGTGTACTATTGTGGCTCAGGAACTGGTTAAAAGATAGAAAACAGAGGGTAGGGCTAAAAGGCCAATTTTCCCAATAGAGAAAGGTGAATAGTGGTGTACCCCAGGGATCTGTGCTGGGTCTGCTGCTTTTTGACATATTCATAAATGACCTGGAAAGTTGAATAACGAGTGAGGTTATCAAATTTGCAGATGACACAAAACTATTTAAAGTTGTTAAAACCCAAGAGGATTGTGGAAAATTGCAAGAGGATCTTGATAAATTGGAAGACTGGGCACAAAATGGCAGATGACATCTAATGTGGACAAGTGCAAAGTTATGCACCTAGGGAAGAACAACCCAAACTATGGTTACACAATGCAAGGTTCCACATTAGGAACCACCACCCAGGAAAAAGATTTAGGCGTCATCGTGGATAACATGTTAAAACCCTCGGCCCAGTGTGCAGCAGCGACCAAGAGAGCAAATAGAATGCTAGGTATCATAAGGAAAGGAATGGAAAATAAAACAAAAGATATTATAATGCCTCTATATCATTCCATGGTGAGACCGCACCTTGAATATTGTGTGCAATTCTGGTCGCCGTAGCTTAAAAAGGATATAGCATTATTAGAAAAGGTTCAGAGAAGAGCCACCAAAATGGTAAAGGGGATGGAAGGATACTCCTATGAAGAAAGGCTAAAAAAGGTTAGGGCTCTTTAACCTGGAAAAGAAACAGCTGAGGGGAGATATGATAGAAGTCTATAAATTAATGAACCGAGTGGAACGGGTAAACGTAGATCAATTGTTTACGTTATCAGAATATAGAAAGACTAGGGGACATGTAATGAAGCTACAGGGTAAACTATTTAAGACTAATAAAAGAAAATATTTTTTCACTCAACATGTAATTAAACTCTGGAATTTGTTACCGGAGGATGTAGTAAAGGCTGTTAGTGTAGCTGGGTTTAAAAAAGGTTTGGACAAGTTCCTGGAGGAAAGGTCCATAAACCATTATTAAGAAGGGACCCAGGATATCAATGCTTGACCCAGTACAAGCATTGTGAAACCTGTGTCTTTTGGGGAAACTGCTAGGTATGTATGACCTAGATTGGCCACTGTTGGAAACGGGATACTGGGCTTGATGGACCTTGGTCTGACCCAGTATGGCATATCTTATGTTCTCCCTGGGGGATTTTAGGTTAGTTCACTCCTGCTTCGTTTTTTAGCCCTTCATGTCTTTGTCTTTATCTTTATTTGTTTCTTTATATACCGCACACGCCAAAGACATCAGCGCGGTTTACAACAAGCTTAAAATAAGAGTCATAACAACGCTGCTAGAAAGAAAGGATAGAATAAATAGGACTCCATTAATGCAATAGGAAAGGGACAGAGTTAGAGAAAGGAGAGAAAACACATGAGTAGGTCAGAGACAGACAGACAAACAAACTGAGGAGAACGAGACAAACCTATGAGGGGTCTGTGGGGATGGACGAGGGGAAGGGAAGATCATAGGCCGTGCAAAAAAGATGGGTCTTCAGACCGGCTTTAAATTTACTAAAGGATAGTTCAAGTCGGAGGGCAGAGGCAGGAGGGGGAAGAAACATACGGTTGGTCTGTTTTTGTTTTTAATTATTTGTTATGTATGGAAAATAATTAATCATTTTTAATTTTATTTTAATTATTTTTTTAGCACATAATTAGTGTGATTAGGCAGCAAATGTCCTAAACGATAATTATGAATATTGAACATACTGCTAAGAGAGGTATTTGTACTATTTTAATGGTTTCTAAGATGTTGTCACAGTTATATATGCTTTTAACATATTTATTGATGTGTTATGAATGTACATATCTATTTATTATAATGCAATTTCAATGTGTATGTATGTCTAATTTATATGATTTTATCGTTCCACTTGTTATAGTTCTACATTTACATTTCCATTGTTTATTTTATTAATTATGATTAACAGTTTTTTAGATGGTTATTTATATGTGATTAAATTATGTTTGTTTTAATATTATAGTATGCCAATACCCCTGATGAAGGAGTGACGAAACACGGCCTGTGTCAGGTCGTTGGCACGCAGTCTTAATCGAGTGCAAAATAAAAAGCTTTTAAGCCTAAGCCTTCCTTGTGCTACGGTGTGGACTTGTTCTTCTGGTTTTCGTGGCACAGTGCTTTTTTGTTGGTATGATAAACATGCTCCATGCGACAAAAAGAAAAAACCCTCACCTAGGCAGTGAAAAAAGGAACTGTCACATAAAATGGCATAGGGTAGGAAAAAGAACTGCTGGAAAAAAACAGTCCACACGTTAAAGAGACTCACAGAAAAGTAAATAAATAAATACAGCATAGGTCATGGGCACCACCGTGGTGAAAAGGGAGACCCGAGAAAGGAATCCTAGAACCCGACAGGCCAGTCACGGAAACACAAATAGGGTTTCCCCAGCTGCCCAAGAACTGTTTTTTTAATTTGATGCTGCTTTATTAAGCATCACAAATTGCCAAGTACTGCCACAAAAAAAAATAATGGACAAAAAAACAAACTGGAATTGAACAGAAAAAAAATCAAAAAGAGAAATTCCAAACAAACTAGCATGCAAATAAAGTGTGTGTGGGGGGGGGGGCAACCTGGACCCAACTTACCAGACCCCCAAAGAGCACACCTGCTCTTCTTTGATTCACCAGTATTGGAACCTATGGGAAATAGCTCTGGGAACAGGGAAGCTTTCATTTCCAGTAGACAAGGGCATACCCACGCTCTGAGCAACGCTGGGCCCTACTGGATTCAACCACAATGACCACACCATAGTGTGGGTCGGAATAATCAGACCTATCTGCACTGCTGTACCAATCCCCATGCCTTGCTGCCTGCTGGAGACAGACAATGTTGGCTTCTCTTATTACTAAGTCCACATATATACCAAGTGATGGCATTAGTGAAAGTTGCTCATGTCTGTCTCCACCTGCTGGTTGGGGAGCATAACCCACTCATCTGGACTGGTCTAGCACAAGAAGGAAATACATGTCTACCTAGTCCGGTGACTTTTGAGGTTGATACTCACTCCCTTCCAATTCGCAAAGAAGTGGATTATTTGGGGATGTTTAATAGATGTGGGTTTGACTTTTAGGTTACAAATTCAACAACGAATGTGTCCCTATCTTGATTTTAATGATTTTAGAACTGTACTTGCATTGTATCAATATATTATAGTATTAATTACTTAGATTTTCTGGCCTTTTCAGTTAAGGCCTTACAAATGATTCAAAATGCAGCAGTGCAGTTGGTTGCTGGGGCTGGCATTCCTTTCATTGTTTGCCAATTGGAAGATAATTTTTAAGGCAATTGCATTGGTTTTTAAGATGGTGAGATTAGGGCATATTGTGCCATTGGTAGTTCTACTGCCTTTTTATCAGCCTGATTACGTAATATGCTCTCAAGACAGTAGCAGTTTAAATGTACCTTTGCTGCAGATTGCTTGATGTGTGTTAGTGCACAAAAGAATGCAATAATTGCACCAGAGGTATGCAACTGCTTTAGCTGATATTTTAAGATTAGAGACAGTCATATGATTTTAGGAAGATAAAGATATTCTATTTTTCTGCTGCTTTTAGAGAGTAAGCAGATGAGTTTGAATGTGACTGTATTTTATTTACATTTTAATCTGTTTTATGTGTACTGTTTGTGTTTTATTTTTTCATATGTTGATTGTAATACACCTAAAATTAAAAAATTGGTAGGCTATAAATACTTTTAAATAAAGGATCAAATAAAAGGGAATACAATGGTGCCTGAAATAGCCTACCAATCAACAGTAACATAATTTGAACCTACTTGCAACATGCATTGAAGGTAGTGGCAGCAACAGGATGATTGAGTCAAGTAAAAGACTTGCGAACAGGTGGTATTGGTTTATTTTTTGAAAATTTATATGCTCATCTACACAAAATAAGAGAGAACCTAGACTGGGTAGATGGCATGGACCAAATGATCTTTAACATTTATTTTGTCTCTAAGCTGCAAAGGCAACATTCACAGACCTTTAAGGTAGGCAGTCCCAGGCATCATGCAATAGAGGCACCCAGCCAACATATCACTCAACACTTTCCATTTTGTTGCACGGTATGTCTGAAAAAGCCTTCCCGAGTTGGTGCATCATACCTAACTTTATTAGAAGTTCCCAGTTTTTATGGATTGTAGGCAGAAGCATTTTTGCCCTATGACGTCCTTAATTTGGCTAACATACCCCAACCTCTTAGATGGAATGTAACCAATCAGGGAAGAATGCTACCAATCAGCGTTTTCCTACTTATGTCCTGCAGAAGAATTATTCCTTCTTGCCACATTAGCATCACCCTCCCAATTAAACCGCCATTTTCTCTCACACCACCTCCTCCCACCCCTTGCTGCTGAAGAGCTGCCTCTAGCTCATTTGCAGAATCACTGGTTGGCAAAAGAGCAGCATGGCAGCCTGCTAGAAGCTCCTGGAAACCTCTTTCCCCTCCGATTAGTGACTACAGGAGCTGAGAGAAAGTGCTTCCAAGCTGCTGCTTCCTACTTATTGCAGCTGACTGGTTCTACCTCTAGTAAGTGAAATAAACCAATTGGCCATAGGATGAAGGGAAGCAGTAGCAGCTCAGAAACACTTCCTTCTGGCTTCCACGGGTTCTAACAAAGCAGGGGGTGTGATAGCAAGACAAGAGGGTGAGGGGCAGAAAGAAGTAAAAACAGGGGGCTAGAAGGGCAAGACAACAAGGGTGAGAATGATCAAAATATGTGAGGTTGCGGCGAGACAAGGGGAAGCAATGACAGAAAGGAGAGAGGAGGGAATAGAAGGCAAGACAGCAATGCAGGAGAAGGAAATGTTAGGGCAAAGGCTAGGGCAATAGTTCCCAAAGTGGTCTATATGGACCCCCACGGGTCGATTTCGACTTGCAGGGGGTCCATGTCAGCAAGAAAAAAAATTGGGGGTGCGCGAGATGTAAATGGAGGGTCCATGTGAGCGGACCCCCCCATTTAGGCAGATCATCATCAACATTTAGGCATTCCGTAAATGTCTTATTACACTTAACACAGATTGTGTATACATAATACTTATAACAGACATAGAAATTACTTATATATATATATCTTTCATAAAATTGTTTAAGTTACTGTCATATAAAGACCATACAACCAATTGGTAAAATTTAATATACCTCCTTATGACAGGAGACAAAACTAGCAGAGGAAAGGAGGCTTCATATACAAAAGAAACATGCGAGAAGCATATCATTCTAAAGTTCTCCAGCGATACTGAAATGGCTGAAAATCGTCAAATTAAAAACAAGGAGGTTAAAAAGGGTAAACTCCTTTTTAAAAGCATAAATATAAAAATTGATAGAATAAATAATGTATGGGTTCAATAATTCTTTTAAACCTTTTTCCAATTCAAAGGGACGGAGCAGTGAAGCGACTTCTGAGTACGTCAGTACCTATCTGCTTTGTGGTGTGCTACGTTCATGTGCAAGTTTTTACAAGTTTTCATACCAGCAGCAACGCATCACACATGTTGTACATGCAGTGAATAACACTTGTCCAGACTTGTACCAAAGCTTTGCACAGACTTGTTTGATTCATCAATTATAAATAAGAGTGTTAGAGACAAACACTGTTCATTTGTTTTCTGAGTTTTGAGAAGAAAAGTGGTTTGAAAATACGTTCAAAAATATAAATAGGTACAAGTCAAAGTGAATAAAAAATCACCTTCTTTAGGAGTGCCTAAGAAAAGTACAAACAAAATTTTATGCATATTTTTGTAGTTGCTCCGATTGCGTAGAGCCGTAGACGCCGATCACGACTTTAGGTAAAGTCGATTTTTCCTAAATTCCTAAAAAATATTTGTGTGCTGTCTGGGCAGGAATCAATTTTGAATTGCTCTGTCTTATCATATTTAAATAGCTTCATTTTTGTTGACAGATAACTTCTACCCAACATGGCCCAGGCTAAAAAGAAATGTAGGCAGTATAGCGTTGATTATTTGAAGTTCAACTTCATTCCATCCCTGTTGGACAAACATCTGCCCGTGTGCCTTTTGTGCAACAGAGTTTTAAGCAATGACACTATGAAACCATCCAAGCTGGAGGATCATTTGAGAAGGTGTCACCCTGATAAAACAAGTAAAGATTTGACATACTTTAAAACACTGAAAGAAAAAAAACTTCAGAAGAGAACCACAGTAGACAGTATGTTCTCTTCAACATCAAAAAGAGACGATGATGGTTTGCGGGCATCTTACAATATCTCACTATTCATAGCAAACTCAGGAAAGTCTCATACTATCGGGGAACAGCTGATTTTGCCAGCTGTTGAAGAGGTTTTAAAAACTGTTCTACACAAGCCTGCATATGATATACTCAAAAGAATTCCTTTGAGCAACAACACAGTTCAAAGACGTATTGATGAAATGAGTCATGATGTTGAAAGCTTCTTGTGTAATTATCTGTAAACGAACCATTTCTCTATTCAGCTGGACGAGTCAACATTACCTGGTAATGAAGCACTATTATTGGCATATGTTCGTTTTGTTATGGACCAAGAAATCCATGAAGAACTGCTCTTTGCGAGAACTTTGACAACAGACACTAAAGGTGAATCAATATTCAATATTCCATTTATTTCAAAATACTAACACTAAGGAACCTCCATCCATTATTAAACCCAGACTCCTTCCGAACTGTCTGCCAGGCTCTCACAACATCAACCCTCGACTACTGCAACCTTACATACCATGGTCTCCCAAAACACCCTGGCACGTCAAATAACACACTCACCACAACACACACCCCCTTCAGATGGCCCAAAACACCCTGGCACATCAAATAACACACTCACCACAACACACACACATCACCCCCATCCTAAGGGACCTCCACTGGCTCCCTATGCAATCCAGGATAAAATTAAAAATCATCACACTGATCCACAAAGTCCTACATAATGAATCCGCTCCATGCTTATATTAGCTACTCTCAAATCTAAACTCTACTAGACCACGAAGATCCAACACAGTAAATATCCTATGCATCCCAGCACAAAAGAATAAATGTACTCAATCAACATGCAACCATGCCTTCTCCCTCTATATGGAATGCCCTCCACCCCACCCTAAGAGGCTGCAATGAACACTCAGATTTCCAAAAATTATTAAAAACCTTCCTCTTTTTGGAAGCCTATCCCCTCACCCCTTAAGCACTATATCCCCCTACTCCCATCCCCTCCACCTCCCCCCCTGCCTCTTTTACTTAATGTATATTGTTTTGTTAAATCCTTAAATGTTCAACAAATGTTCAACTACTGTTCTTGTTTCATGTAAAACAGCTGTTCCCACACTGTTACTTTTGTTCTCTGTAAACCGTTTTGAATTGGAGAAAAACGGTACATAAAAAATGTTAAATAAATAAATAAATAAATATCGGCAGCAGCAGATGGAGCACCAGCTATGTTTGGGCGCTATCGCGGTTTTATAAGCCATTTAAAACAAAATGTACCCGGGGTGTTTGCAATTCACTCCGTCATTCATCGACATTTAGTAGCTAAAAAATCTGAGTGTCAGATTGCATCAATCTCTTCAATTCGTCATAAACACAGTAAACAAGATTCATAGCAACACGTTGAATTCTAGGTTATTTGCGCAGTTGTGTGAAGAAAATGACGAGGACTTTCATCGATTACTCCTTCACACTGAAGTACGCTGGCTCTTGAATGGCTTGTTTGACAAGAATTTTTTTCACTTTTTCAGACTGTTTTAGAGTTTTTGGATGCTGAACATCCATTTTGAAAGAAAGTTTAATCAAATGGAAACCAGACATTGCTTATTTAACAGATTTGTTTACTAAATTTAATGAGGTTAACTTGCAGTTACAAGGTGACAGTCTGAATTTAATAAAAACAAAGTCCATCATTGCAGCTTTTCTTGCCAGAATGAATCTAACGAAGCAAAACATTGGACGGAGAGAATTTTCCCAGTTACCCAACTTGTCATTGACAAAACGTCCAGGATGATGATGTTTTGGTCTATGTTCAACATTTAAATGTCCTTCACACAGACTTTTTAAAACCAGGTTTGAGGATGTTTTGACTATGGAAATCCCACAGTGGATACGGTGACATTGAAGAATCGGATGTCATATTACAAGAAGAACTGATCGGAATAAGCACCAACGAAGAACTTAAGGTGCAGTTCAGAAAGGGGGTATCAGCAGTTCTGGCTTCAGAAAGATATACCTGTTGCTTATCCTGCATTATGGACTATCGCAAGAAAGGTTTTGCTAGCTTTTCCATCTTCATACCTCGTGGAAAGGGGTTTTAGCGCGGTTGCCAATCTTCTTACGAAAAAAAGAAATCAATTGCAAATCACTGGACGTGGAGATTTAAGACTATACCTCACTAATTTGAAGCCAAATATTGAACAATTGCTATCAGAGCATCAGGTTCATCCCTCTCATTAACAGCATTATTTGTGTATTAATTTTATGTAAGAATTTTACTAGGTTCCGATTTGTTTTGTTTCAAATCCAAATATTTACTTGCATTTTGTGTCTTTTCAATAAAAGGTATGAATAAAAATTGTACGTTTTTTTTTTTCAAATTGTCCACTCTACAAAAAACCCTATCAAAGTGAGCAGCACTGTGTCAGCTGTCAAAAACACATTTGAAGTTAATAAGTTTAGGAAAATTCAATATTAGGCAGGCAGGGGGGTCTACGGAAAACAAGAAAAAAAAAATCGGCAAGTGGTCTACGGGGCAAAAAGGTTTGGGAACCTATGGGCTAGGGGATAAATTAGAATACGAGAGAACAAGGGAGGGGGAAGAGAGAGATGAGAGCAGGGAGGTAAAAAAAGAAAAAAAAAGAAAAGTAGGTTTAGAAGAAATCAGGGAGGAGGAGGGAAGGCTATCAAGTAGAGATGAGGTTAAACAAATAAGAGACATAGCTGGTGTGATGATAAAAATCATGGCCTGTATTTCATTACTACGTCAGACCCCATGCCAGACTAAACAAGTTTCAGCTGTCAGTGCTGCCTCACTCTCTATCCACATTGCTGCTGCCTCAGCAACCAACTCATGCTACTATTTCCTGCCCACTGCTTGTCAGCCTCCCTCCCTCCAAATCCCACCCAATGCTTCCCTGCCTCTTATGCAAGGAGAACTAGAGAGAAAACAAGGAACGAGAAAAAGAGAGAAAGCAGAGCAGAAAATAAAGCCAGGAGACAACAACATTTAGAAAACTGATTTATTTTCTAGCAGGGAATGTTAATGAACTAATCAAAATAAAAAAAATTTTAGAAGGTGGGGGTGCTAGCCACATGGCTTGATGTGCACTGTCATTCGGATGGACCTGGGTTCAGTTCCTGGCTCAGTGCTGGGGAGATGCTGAGGAAGCAGTGTTCAGCCACTAGGAGAAGAGAGCCATGTGCAATCTTGACACCCAGTGGGTGGATTAGGGCCCATGTTGCAAGATTCCAGAAACAGTCCTAATGCAGTGCATGACACCCAGCAAAGGGCTGCTGCTGCAATGACAGGACAAAAGTTGGGAAGGGATATAAAATACAGAAAATATCCCTTGGTAGTTGCAACTGAGCTAGAAATATAAAAAGCAGGAGGAGGCTGTCACCCCACCCTTCCCTCAAAATAAAAATACACATCTTAGGATCCAAGTCAAAGCATTACGGCTTGCCATGCATATCCCCTGGAAAACATTTTCTGGAAAAAGCCGAATTTTATTTTCTAGTTAGAATTCTTTGGGTGTTTGCATCCCTGCTGTCCCAAGACATATCCCAGAGAAGTTACACTGGGTCACTCAGTAAAAAAAAAATATTTCATGGTATCAGAAAATTCCTAAATCTGATACTTTCTTGGTAACACCTATCCAATGGGAGGCTTCTCCAAATCTCTAAAACATCTCACTCGCTACTCATATCATGGAACAAGTGTCCCAGATTCACCAGCTAAAAGTTTGCCAAACTTAGTCATGCTGCCCTCTGGCCATATTCAAGTCCAGGTCTAAAAGTTCAAATGGCTCCTCCCTGATCTGTCTTTGGTTAGATTTCAATCATATTTTCTAAAATAAGGCAGAGAGGAAGCTTCAGACATTTATTGGTCTTCTTTCCACTGAAAGCTCCACAAAGCAAAGCTTCTCGTATGTGTAGCCCTACAGGATATACAATGCTGAATAAAAGTTTGTGAACATCCTAGAATAGATTTAGCACAATTTATATTCAAAATATGATTACATCTTACCCTGAACTATTAAGAGAGAAAGATAATGCCACTGATTAAATAATTCAAATAAATATTTCTTTTATTCGCCAAAAAGATTAAAACAATAAAGAATTTGTATGTGAAAAAGCATGTGAAACCCTTCATTTAGTAACTGGTGGCATATCCCTGAGCAGCAATAACTTGAACGCAATGATTTTGGGCAGGATTGATCAGTCTTTTAGGTCGGCCTTGAGGAATTCTGGTTTCAACTCTGTGACATTTGAGGGCTTCCTTAAACCAACAAGCTCACTTCAGGTTCCACAATCAAAACACACTTCAGAGGACCTATGAAAAATAGCAGTTGATGCTCCTGTCTGGACAGGGTTGCAAGACCATTTCTAAACATTTCAGACTCCATCTATTTACTGTCAGATAGATAGGGACATGAAGTCAGGGTCACTGATTAAGGGTGACATGCAGTAGTCAGATTTGGAGACCACGATTACAGGGTCCAGGAAGGAGCCCTGATGCATGGTCCCTGGCCCAAGGCTGTCACTGTAATGACCAAACTAGAAAAATTAGTGAGGGAGGGATCAAAAGCGTTTTTTCCCTTCTTATTACTAGCAAAACCCTGTAAATCAGCATCTTCCAATTCTGAGATGAAAAGCAATGAAACATTGACTGAAATTACTGTTTGAAACATTTTGTTTTTTTAAGAATCATTTGTGCATGTGGGGGAAGGGGGTGGAGGGCAATAATGTTGTTTACTAGAGGGACTAAAAACATTTTAGGAAAAAAGCTTTGGTGCCAACCAAAATTCTTAGGAGCCAAGGTAATTCCTCTTCCAGTCTCTCTTCTACTTCTTTCTTTAGCTCCATAACAACTCCTGGGCTCACTGATCCTGTCTGTTCCCAGCTCAGTGCCAGGTACAAACTTTTAGGTAGCTGACATTCTTTCAGCACCATTTTTAATAAGATATAAGAGCCCCCACACTCACATGATTCTGTGTTTGTGAAAGGGCCACAAAATCTTAACCTTGCACCTAATTTGCTGGTCCCATGGAATTACTGCAGGAGATGGGGGGCTGAGCTGGATTCAAGAGGCTACAGGAAAAGGTCCACCAAATTTGTAAAAACCTATACTCTTGCTCAATACAATGAGTCACCAGCGGTGTTCAATACAATGAGTCACCAGCGGTGCTGTTTCCACTCGGCATCGAATACGAGAAGCATGTTCTGCCAGTCTTCTCGTATTCGATGCTGAGTGGAAACAGCACCGCTGGTGACTCATTGTATTGAGCAAGCCCACTCTTTTGAGGACTTTTGTTGGACTAATATGGATCATGTGCCTAATAATCCGCGAGGAGGTGACAGAGAATGGAAACTTTTGAGGCTGGAGCAAAAATGGATTTTTACTATGAATACTGTTGAACCACATGGCCTTAATCGTGAAATCGATTGGCAGAGCACTTTATGACGCCCTTAGTTTGCCTTATTCAATCAGAACAGGGATTCCCCCGACTGTGGGGTTCCCCCTGCTCTCATTGGTTGGTTCTTCCTTTAAACTAATGTTTCCATTCGGCCTACGTGACTGATCAACCTGAGCTGCGTTGACGGCGTTTTTTCATCTTGTTGTATTCTGGGAAAAACGAGATTATACACTTGATACAGGGCTGTGGCCCGAAACGTGCACGTCGTGTCAAATAGTTCGTTTTAAGAGCAACATATTTTGGAGGACTTTAACAAGATAAGTGTGCTTTTTAATATCAATGATGAACAAAGAAATTTTTGGAGGAGAACCTTCACTTGATAAAAAGTAGCTAGCTGCTTGGTGTGGATTGAGTGTCCATCTCAACCCTCCTACAGTTTGCTTCGACAAAAAAAATAATAGCAATTATAGAGTATAGGTTTTTACAAATTTGGTGGACCTTTTCCTGTAGTTATATATTTTGTTCACTAGATCTGGGTTTTGGATTCAAGAGGCTGGCAAGCAAGGTTCCCTCAATCTACATCCTTTCCTCTTCTCCATTCTCTAAGTTTCCCTCTCCCTTCCTTCTTTATCCATTCCCAGTTTTCCTTCCTTCCTCTCTCCCCATCCTTGTTATCCAAGTTATCAATGTCTGTTTAATGTACATCCCCAAGTTTAAGTTACAATGTAAACTGCTTTGACTGAATGATAAAAGCAGTATAAAAAAACCCTGTTAAATAAATAAAATCATTTCCATCCCACATTCATACCAGAGATCCTCAATTATAGTAACACTTCCAAAGTAACAAAATAAGTTAGTCAGACACAAAGGAAGATTAGAAACTACTTTATTTTTATTATCCAAAATAGATTTTACAACATGCAAAATATATTTCATAACAGCAGCAGAATTTTCCAACTCTTGCTGAAGAATCTACCCGAGTAGCTGCACAAAATTGGAGGCTGTGTGTGCTACTAGTCTGTATCATTTTTATTTTTTTAACAGCATGGCCCATCAAACAAAAGTTTTAGACTTATATAGCCCTTGAGGATAGATAAATTTGGACATCCTTGGCTTTAAGTATTTCTATAAATGTCACTTTGTTAAAATGAGCAGTTTAACAATAAAGCTTGTTAACGTAAAAAAGAATGGGCAGTTTAAGTTCTGAAGGTGAGATATGTCTTCCATATCTTCTAATATTTTATTTATTTATAAATGTATTACTTGCCTCCTCTTTATAGTCTGAGGTGAGATACAATAAACATGTATATTTCCAGTTAACACATACTGACATCACAACACATTGTACAACCACATCAACATCACAAGATCAGCTCAAGTGTCTACAGTTGTGGTCAACATTATTGGCACTTTTGCATTTTAGGTGTGTTGTGTACAATATCTTGAGAAATAATTCAAAATATTCCACTGTATGTCATCATAATATTTTAGTAGTATGTTCAAAAGATATACAACAAAAAGATGTTTGTGCAACTTAGATGTAGTAATTTCTGAGAAAAAACAACAATATTACCTGGACAGGATTAATGGCACCCTCCACTAATATTTGGCTGAACAACCCTTGGCAGTGATGACAGCCTCAAACCATTTCTTGTAGCCATCTATATGTTTCGTACATCTGTCTGCTGGCAGTTTCACCCACTCTTCAACTGCGATTTGTTCCAGCTCATGAATGCTTCCAGGATTCCTTTTACCAATGGCAGATGTCCAAAGGTTCTCAATTGGATTGAAATCAGGACTCATTGCTGGCCAGAATAAGACAGTCCATTTGTTCCTTTTTAATCCTTATTTTGTACTTTTGGATGTATATTTTCGGTCACCGTCCTGCTGGAGGTCCCATGACTTTCGACAGAGATCTAGCTTTCTGACACTAGGTAGCACATTTTGCTCCAAAATAGCTTGATAGTCCTCAGACGTCATGATTCCTTCAATATGTTCCAGGCCTACAGTTCCTGAGGCAGCAAAACAGCCCCACAATATTATGGAACCTTCACCATATTTAAATGGTAGGAAGGGTGGTTTTTTTTCCTTATAAGCTTCATTTCTTCGCCTGTAAATGTACTGCTGTTCTGCATTGCCAAAGAGCTCAAGTTTGGTTTTAGTTATCCACAGAACATTTTCCCAGAAGGATTGTGATTTCACAAGGTGGGTTTGGGCAAAGATCAGGTATGCCTTTTTAAGTCTGTCTTTGAGCAGTGGGGTCCTCCTCCTTGGCCTTCACCCATGAAGCCCTTCTTTGTTTAGTGAGCGGCGTAGGGTGTAGGTTGAAACCATCACTCCAGATTGCTCCAGGTCAGCTTTGAGCTTTTCAGATGTTCCATGTGTTTTTCCAACAGTTTGCACTAACCTTCAAAGACTTCTTGAAGTAATTTTCCTCTTCCCGCCATGTCCTGGGAGGTTCTTAACAGTTCCATGAGCAGAAAACTTAACAACATTGTGAAGTGTAGACACAGGAATCCCAAGGTCTTTGGAGATGACCTGTACCCCTTTGAAGTTTGATGACGATGACTTTGCTGACAGTCTCAGGCAGCTCTCTTGTGTTCACCATTGTGAAAATGGAACAGGGAGTGAATGTGGCCATTTTAAACATTAGAGCCATCATTCTTTGGTTGATTCAAGTCATAAGTCTTGACAATTGATCACAGGTACGTCTAAGTTTTACTGCAGTGGGAATGTGGCTCTTTGGTTCAAACTGATTTATTTATCAGGGCACCAATAATCATGTCCTGGCAATGTCCCAGTTTTTATACTATTTCCTACTATTTTCTTTGTTAATTGGTCTTGTTTTATTTGATTCTTTTATGTGTCAAATATGTATGCAAAGCTATTTTACTGGCCACATTTTTAGGAAATATTGGACATTAAGGAGTTGAACTTCAAGGGTGCCAATAATGTTGACCACAACTGTACATATGACATTCACCATGTCATATCGTACACTATTTTAAATAGGTGTGTCTTTAATTTTATACACAATTCTCACGTAACTCTAATTGAAGCTCATAAAGCAGGGCATTCCACAAAGAAGGTACAAGAAGAAAAAATGCCCTTGCCTGCATCATCCATTTTATCCCCTTTGTTGACAAAGGGAGCATATAAAAGTCTGCTCCATCCATGATCTAATTGGGCAATCTGATACAGAGCTCTGCAACAGCGCAGTCAAACATTCAGCAAAGAAATAAGCTATTTTGTGCATTATTAATAGCTTAAACAAAATTCTCTGCTGAATGGGAGCCAAAGCAACTCTTTTAGCGCAGGAGTAATAAGATTGAATTTGCATTTTATAAGTAAAAGCCTGACTGCAGGCTTAATGGAAGTGGCAGGCAACTCTTTATAAATTATGTTACAATAATCCAGACATGGATTAATCAATCAATCAATGCATGCAAGACCATATGGGAGTCTTCTTCCTACAGCAAGGGCCTTAACCTCCATATTATGTGCTTCTTCTAGAATGTCATCCTTATTACTTCATTAATTTGAAACTGCCTAGTCAAATACTGATGGTGAAATTAGACCTTACCTGCTAATTTTATTTCCTGGAGTCCCTTCAGTCCAGTTCAGATAGTGGATTATGTTCATCTACCAGCAAGTGGAGACTGAGAACACAAAACTTGAAGTATGCTATAAATAGCCTGCGCCAACTGACAACAGCCAATACGAACTTCACAAAGCAGAGAAAACCAAGCCCAAAACCCCAATTCTCTGCCAACCATGCCCTTTCAAGAAAAATCGAGAGGAGCAACCCAACACTCTTACTGAGTGTCAATCTTGGCCTCTTATCTATTCATTTTTTCTCTTTTGTTTGTTTGTTTTTGGCAAAAATTAGAAGAAAACTCAAAGACCTCAAACACAGGGAACAACCAAGCAGACACCACGGAGCTCCCAGCAGAGACCCCCATTCAAAATTCCCAGCAGGAGCTGTCTCGAATGCACCCACCCAAAATCGGATTCTGCAATAGCAAATGAGAGATAGCACCCCACACAGCAAAACATCCTGGGTGGGTCCTGGACTGGAGGGACTCCAGGAAGTAAAATTAGCAGGTAAGGTCTAATTTCACCTTCCTATTTGTCTCTCCGGTCCAGTCCAGATGAGTGGAATGTAGCAAAGCAATACTCCAAAGGCCGTGTCCTGCCAGGCCTGTACATCCAGGTAGTAATGCCACACAAAGGAATGAAGAGACAACTACGTTGCCGCCTTACAGATGCCCTGATGAGGAAACAGACCAACCTCTGCCCAGGATGACACCTGAGCCTGTGTAGAATGAGCCTGCAAGCCAGAGGGCACCAGACGCCTCTTCAATTGATACGTGGACGCAATAGCCTCCCTGATTCACCGGGAAACAGAAGCCTTAGAAACCGTTTCCCCCTTCCGATGACCACCAAACAAGACTAAGAGTCTCTCGGAATGCCGAAAAGACTTAGTCACCTTCAAATACCACTTGAGAGACCTACGGATATCTAGTTTATGAATAAGGTTAAACTCCACTGAATTCAGAGACTCAGAAAAGTCGGCAGAGAGACCCACCTGATTTAAGTGAAAAAATGACATCACCTTCGGTAAAAATGAAGGAACCAGATGCAGAACCACCTTCTCCTCAGAAAATACCAAATAAGGTCCTCTACAAGACAAAGACTGAAGTTTGGAAATCTGTCAGGCTGAACAAATTTTCATTAGAAACACCACCTTTAAGTCAAATCCTTCACTGAAGCTTCCCAAAGTGGCTCAAAAGGAGGCGCCCCCCCCAAGGCAGAGAGCACCAAATTGAGGTCCCACGAGGAAACCATGACAAGGACGAAGATTCTCAATGCCTTGAAGGAAACTAATTACGTCCCCATGGGACACTAGGACTTGACCCTGAACATGACCCCTGAAACATGCCAAAGCCGCCATTTGAACCCTCAAGGAGCCCAAGGTCAAACCTTTCTCTAGCCCCGCTTGCAGAAACGCCAGAATATTAGGAAGCAAGGCCCCAAGGGGCAAAACACAATGCTCGCCACACCAAGCCTCAAAAATGCACCAGACCCACACATAGGCCAAAGTAGTTGATCAACTGTGAGCCTGCAGTAATGTGTCAATGATCTGAAGCACTCAGCCTCTGCGCCTCAGCCAAGCACACTCAAGGGCCAAGTGGTAAGCGAGAACCAACCCATGGCCAGCATCTGCACTAGCCCCCGAGTAAGCAGGTCCACATCTGCTGGCAAGAGGAACGGTTCTGCTATCAGCAACCAAACCAGATCCACATACCAAGGACATTGAGGCCAATCTGGCACAATCAGCACTATGCACCCTTGATGAGACTTTCTGCTGCAGGACCTGACCAATCAGGGACCACAGAGAGAACACAAAGAAGATCTGCACGGCCAGGTTTGAATCATGGCATTAAGTCCTTCGGACATATGTGTTCTGAAGAAATGGACGACCTTAGCATTCACCAGAGATGTCATCAAGTCCATCAGCAGCAGCCCACAGCGATCCACAAACCGCTGGAATGCCAACTCCAACAGAGCCCCCTCTTCTGGATCTAGAGACAGTTGCGACTCAGGTAATCTGTCTGGGAATTCTCCTTCCTGGCAACATGAGCTACCAAGAGTACCAGCAAGTGGGCCTCTGCCCACTGCAGCTACGGAATCATTTCTGCCACTGCCAGTGAACTCTTGAGTGCCGCCCTACCAACTGATATATGCTACCATTGTAGCACTGTCCAACAGCACTCACACCATTTTGCAACTCCATAGAGAAAGGAACACCTCCAGAACCAGATGCACTACCCATGTCGCCAAGTGACTGATCAACCATAGACTCTCCTCCTGGGTCCATCTGCTCTGAGCCACCTGAGACAAACAATGTTCCCCCCAGTTGAACACACTGTGGTTACCACCACCCAAGCTCGGGAATTCAAGATGCATCCCTTCTGCGAGCTGCTCCAGATTCAGCCACCACTGCAAACTCGCCCTGGCCTCCTCTCGAAGTGGCAGCCGTACCTCCATGAACTGCAACTGGGGAGACCAACGCGACAGAAGGTCCATCTGAAGGGCCCGCATGTGTAACCTTGCACAGGGCACTAGTTCCAATATGGCTGCCATAGAGCCCAGCACCTAAAGGCAGTTCCACATCTGAGAGTGAGGGACCTTACTCAACTCCTAAACCTAGGCCTGCAACTTCGCAATCCTCTCCTCTGGGAGAAAAAAACATACCTTTGAGGGTGTCAAACCGAGCATCCAGATACTCTGGGAGGGCTCCATCTGGCTCTTTGCCAGCTTGATCACCCAGCCTAACTCCTGATGACACCGGATAACCAGGGCCGTTGCCTCTACTCTCCTTGAACAACACTGCCCGATTCAGCCAATTGTCCAGATACGGATGGACTAGGATCCCTTGCTCGCTTAAGTCCGCTGCCACAACCACCATGACCTTGATGAATCCCTGAGGTGCAGTGGCCAGACCAAAGGGTAAGGCCTGACACTGCTAGTAATCAGATAGGAATGTGTAGGAAAGCCTCGGTCAAGCCCAGAGAGGTCTAAAACTCTCCCTGCCGCACCGCCACTATTACCATATGCTAGGTCTCCATACAGAAATGCAGGACCTTTAGGGCCCTGTTGACTCGCTTCAAATTCAAAATGGGTCATCATGACCCTTCGTTCTTGGCAACCACAAAGTAGACTGAATAATCGACCAGACCCCAGTCACCTCGAGGTACCAGCATGACCACCTCTAGCCATAATAAGAGCTCAAGAGTCTCCTCCACTGCCTCAGCCTTGCCCGATGCCCAGCACGGCAAGAATATGAAGTCATCAGAAAGGAGCCTGGAAAACTCGAGGGTGTAACTGTTCCTGATCACCTCAGGCAACCAGGCATCCGATGTAATTTGCACCCAAGCAGGAGAGAATCTTTGCAGGCAGCCACCCACAGGCTGAATCCCCCCCACCAGGGCCCCCAAACCTTCACTGGGAAGATTTGGTGGAACTTCAGAGGTCCCTCCCCTTGGGAGCCACCACATAAGGAAGGGCCCCCGCCTTCAGGAATCTGGATCTCTACAGATTAATTGCTGAGCAGAAAAAAAACTTGTGAAAATCTTGAGACTTTCTGACGGCCCCTCTTGACTTATCTGCCAACAGTTTAGAAACCTTGGAGTCTCCCAAATCCTTGACCAGTTTCTCCAAGTCCTCTCCAAAAAACAACTTTCACGCAAAGGGAAGCCTGCTAAGCTGCGTCTTAGAGGCCATATCAGCCAACCAACTGCGCAACCATAAAAGCCACCATGCCGACATCAACATAGCCACACTCTTAGCCGATGTCCAAAAGTAAATCAGAGCAGATCTTCCGGAAAAGTCGACCCAGACTTCAGTCTAGCTACTTCTGCCCGGCCAGCAGGATCCACCACAGTCTCCTCAGGAATCCTTTGAGACCACCTGATTCAGGCTCTGGCCACGTAAAAGCACATACAGGCCCCCCACCCCCCCTGCAGAGCTAGAGTAGACACCTCGAAAAGCAGGGCTTCTATCCGCTGCTCCCAAGGGTTCTTCAAGTCCACACCACTCTCCACCGGGATGGTGGTCTTATGAATAACCACAGGCATGAGCGCATACACACGAGGCAAGCACAACTTCTCCCTCTCCTCAGGGGGAATGAGGTACAACCTCGCTATACTCCGACCAACGTGCAAGCCTGCATCTGGAGAGTTCCACCCTTCCGCAATCATTGCCTTCAAGGTCCTGTGGACCAGAAAGGACCGTGAGGGGTTTCAGATGCCCTCCGTCAGCAGATCCTCTGAAGACTCAGAGGCCTCAGACTTAGGCTCCTCTGCAATCCACAAACCTGCAAGGGACTCTGAAATAAGAGAAGGAAGCGCATCCTGATGAAAAACCCACACTGCTGTTGGATCCTTCCCCACTGGGTACCCCCCCCTTCTCCATATCCTCCTGAGGTTGCTCCTCCAGGAGAACTGCCATCCTCTCCAAAGAATCCAGGGATTCCAATGACCCCGGCAAGCCTAGCTCTATATCCTACTCCAGTTGCTCTTGATGTGGGTGCTTGGCCACCGCAAAGAACCCTGCCCCCTACCCAAAGAAGACTTGGTGGCGACCAGGGACCCTTCATCTAAGCCCTGCTTCAAAACAAAGACCTGTGAATCAGGAGGACAAACTCGGGAGAAAAAGGAGCGCCTCTAGCCCCACACAACTCAGCCGAAGTCCCGGAAGAAAAATCCACTGCACAGCTCACGGTATTCAAAATGGCAACGATTCCCACCAAAACCATGGGACCGCCATCTATGTGAGCACAATCCTGTCTCTGAGTACCCACCCCACAAGATTCCAGCCTCCCAGGCCTCCACTGAGGTGATCCACGGCAGTCCTGTTCTCCCAAACACAGCCACGGCACAGCCAGACATCAGAAAGCTGTGCCCTGCAGCTGCCACAAACACCACCTCTGCCACAGTCCATGGCCCTGCAGCCCCACTGACTCTCCCCAGTGCCCAGCTGCACTCCCCAGCACCAATCCCCTGACTTACCCAGTGGCTGCTCCCCTGAAGACCGCACACAGTCCCCGCTGCTGGTCTTTAACACTGTCTATTCCATTTTCTGCCTTTTATTTTAAGCAGAGCGTTAAAGGCACAGGAACCTGCTCAACCCCTGGTCCCCTCCCAAAAGTTGGGAAGAAGGAAAAAGGGAGCCTACTGGAGGGGGGCAGCTGGGGGAGAAGGGAACAGGATCAGCACCCCCAAATTCTGCACCTCCAGCCTGCAAACAACACAGTCAGCACAAATCCAACACCAGACTGCATAGGCTATGCTCACTACCAGCTAGAGACTGAGAAATACTGACATAGTGTTCTCAGTCTTCATCTGCTGGTAAATGAGCACAATCCACTCGTCTGGACAGATTGGAGGGACAAACAGGAATATTAACCCTAGATAAGAGACCTCTTGCTTAACAGTTAACTCCACATTTCTTATCTACAGAGCCTTTGAGGGGATAAAAGTAGATTCTCGCATTACCAGTAGCACTTCAGTCTTTGCATAATCCAGGGCTAGGCCATGGTTCAACAGCCACTGAACCATTAGTTGAAAGAATCTCTCTAATTCAACTGAATGTACTCTCTCCTGAATGGAAAAAATGGCATAAGATCATTAAGTCATTTACATAAAGGTGGTACTTCACCTTAAAGGACTTAACAACATGAGAAGGGTTGCAAATACAGTAGAGAAAATAGAGCTGTCAGCACTGAACCCTGTGGCACTCCTTGTGTTATTTTGTACCAGTTGGATACATTTTCTCCTGTTCTTACCTCCTGCACCAACCCATTAAAGTATGAAGGAAACCAATTCAAGACAACTGCGACCAAACCCAGGAAGCTTAGTTCAAACTGAAATCTGGCTGTATTGCCTGAATTGAATGATGAAGTTATATCCAGGAACATTTTGGGTTCTAACCTATGCATCAAGCTATCAAACATGGAAGTCATTAGGATCTCAACGCCATGTTTCTTCCTACAGCTGTGCTGTTGTGGATCTAATGGGCAGTACAATTCAAAATGAATGTAGTTTTCCAGTTATCAGATAAGAACAAACTGAGTCAGACCAAAGATTCATCAAACCCAGTATCCAATCCAGGTCACAAGTACCTGTCAGGTTCCCAGAAGGTAGACAGATTCCATGCTGCTTATCCCAAGAGTAAGCAGAGGATTTTTCCAGTCCACGTTAATTATGGTTTATGAACTTTTCTTCATTTAAATCTAGCTACACTAACAGATCTTACTATATCTTCCAGAAAACAAATTCCAGAGTTTGATTACGTGTTGAACGAAGAAATATTTCTCAGATTAGCCTTAAATGTGCTACATTGTAGATTCATTGTGTGTCCCCTAGTCTTTCTATTTTTTGAAGGGTTAACAATTGATCTACGTATACCCCTTCCACTCCTCATTTTATAGGCTTCTATCATATCTCCCTTCAGACATCTTTTTTCCAAGCTGAAGAGCCCTAATCTTTTAAACCTTTCCTTGTAGGCATATCCTTCCATCCCTTTTATCACATGGTTTGTTCTCCTCTGTACTTTGTTTTTGTTTTTTTAAGATAGGGTGACCAGAACTGCACACAATATTCAAGGTGAGACTGCACCATGGAGCAATACAGAGGCAATATAAATATACTTTGTTTTATTTTCCATTCTTCTCCTTACGATTCCCTTGCTTTCTCGACCACTGCTTCATACTGAACAGAGGGTTTCAACATATTATTCATTGCGATACTCAGATCTTTTTCCTGGGAGGTGATTCCTAATATGGAACCTTGCATACCTTTGCATTTGTCCACATTAAATTTTATCTGCCTTTTTTACACAGTCTCCCAGTTTCTCAAGGTCCTCTTGCAATTATTCACTATCCTCTTGTGATTTAACAACTTCGAATAATTTTGTGTCATCTGCAAATTTGATCACCTCACTTGTTAATCCCATGTCCAGGTCATTTATAATAATGTTAAAAAACAGGAGGACCAGCACTGATCCCTGGTGTGCTCCACTAATCATCTTTCCCCATTGAGAAAGATTAGCCATTCAGTCCTACTTTCTCTTTCCTATCTTTTAACCAGTTCCCAATCCACAATAGTATACTGCTTCCTATCCTATAAATTTTTTAATTTCCTCAAGAGTCTCTCATGTGGGACCTTGTCAAAGGCTTTCTGAAAATCAGATAAACGTGAGCTAGTTGGTACAGTGTATCATACAATTCAACTATTTCAGATAACAAAGATTAGTAATCAGTTGATATAAACTAAGGTATATACTGTAAGAACATAAGATATGCCATACTGGGACAGACCAAGGGTCCATCAAGCCCAGTATCCTATTTCCAACAATGGCCAATCCAGGCCACAAGCACCTGTCAGGTTCCCAAAAAGTATCCATATTCCATGCTGCTGTCCAATGGGTAAACAGTGGATTTCCCCGGTCTCCTTTAATAATGGTTTATGGACTTTTCCTCCAGGAATTTGTCCAAACCTCTTAAATCCAGCTACATTACTACCATAGTTTGGGTTGTTCTTTCTTAAGTGCATAACTTTGCACTTGTCCACATTAAATTTCATCTGTCATTTGGATGCCCAGTCTTCGAATTTATCAAGATCCTCTTACAATTTTCCACAATCCTCATGTGTTTTAACACCTTTAAATAGTTTTGTGTCATCTGAAAATTTGATAACCTCACTCGTTATTCCCTTTTCCAGGTCATTTATGAATATGTCAAAAAGCAGCAGACCCAGCACAGATTCCTGGGGTACTCCACTATTCACCTTTCTTCATTGGGAAAATTGGTCATTTAGACCTAGCCTCTGCTTTCTATCTTTTAACCAGTTCCTGATCCACAATAGCACACTGCCTCCTATCCCATGACACTTTAATTTTGCCCAAAGTCTCTGATGAGGGACCTGGTCAAAGGCTTTCTGAAAGTCCAGATACACTATATCAGCCGACTCACCTTTGTCTACCTGTTTATTCACACCTTCAAAAAAACATAACAGATTAGTAAGACAAGATCTTCCTTGTCTAAAGCCATGTTGGCTGTCTCCCATTAAACCATGACTATATCTACATGTTCAGTAATTTTGTTCTTTATGATGGTTTATAGCATTTTTCCCAGTACTGATGTCAGACTCACCAGTTTGTAGTTTCCCGGATCACCCCTGGAACCCTTTCTAAAAATTGGCATTACATTGGCCATCCTCCAACCTGCAGGTATTACAGATGATTTTAATGATAGTAGTCTGTAAACTAACAGCAGATCTGCAATTTTCCAGGTATATCGATGTTTATTTCAATTCTTCCGCAGTATCACCTTTATATACCACTTCAGTCATGGGTAACATCCCTACATCTTCCTCAGTAAAGACAAAAGCAAAGAATTCATTCAGTCTCTCCACTATGGCCTTGTCCCCTCTTAGTACCCCCCTTTACCCCTCTATCATCTAACAGTCCAACTGACTCTCTCACGGGTTTTTTTGCTATGAATGTACTTGAAAAAGTCTTTATTGCACATTTTTGCTTCCCCAGCAAGCTTCCTCTCAAATTCTCTCTTTGACTGCCTTATCAACGCCTTGCATTTAACTTGCCAGTGCTTGTGCTTTTCCAAGTTTGTCATTTGGCTCTTTTTTCCATTTCCTGAAAGATGTTTTTTTGGCAACAACGGCCTCTCTAACCTCATCTTTAAACCATGCTGGCAGTTTTTTGGACTCCCTTCCACTTTTCTTAAAGCGTGGAATACAGCTGGTCTGGGCTTCCAAGATAGTATTTTTAAACAACATCCAAGTTTGATGTAAGTCTAACCTTTGCAACTGCTCCTTTTAGTTTTTTCTTAACTATTTTCCTCATTTTATCAGTCTCCCTTTCGAAAATTAAAAGGTAGTACTGTGGATTTCCTTACATCCCTCCTCCATTAATTAAATCAAAATTCGATCATGCTATGATCACTATGGCCAAGTGGCCCCAACACCCTTATCTCTTGCATCAGATCTGGTGCTCCACTAAGGACTAGGTCCAAAATGTCTTCCCCTCTGGTCGGTTTGTGAACCAGCTGCTCCAAAAAGCAGTTATTTATTTCATCTAGAAACTTTATCTTCCTAGCATGTCCTGCCATGATACTGACCCAATCAATACCAGGGTAATTGAAATCACCCTTTATTACTGTGCTGTAACTTTTGTTAGCTTCCCTGATTTCTTTGAGCATTTCATCATCCATTTGTTCATTCTGGCCAGGCGGTCAATAGTACACCCCCACTGCCATAGTCTTACCCTTTTTACATGGAATTTCCATCCATAGAGATACTATAGCAAATTTGTTTTCTGTAAATCTTTAATCCTTTGTGACTCAATGCACTCTCTAACAGAGCGCAACCCCTCCACCAATTTGATCAGCTCTATCATTGTGATATAGTTTGTACCCACTTATCACAGTGTCCCAAGTTTGTATCCAGGTATCACAGTGTCCCACTGGTTGTTCTCCTTCCACCATGTCTCTGAGATACCAATCATATCTAACCTCTTATTTAGTGCTATATATTCTAACTCTCCCATCTTATTTTTTAGCCTTCTAGCATTTGCATACAAGCATTTTAGAGACTGCATTTTATTCATATTAATCTGGCTATCAGTAGGCAGGTGTAATTTGGAATCTTTAAGCTCTGCTGCTCCATACTCAAGGGCACTTGGGCTACTTTTGTCTTTGTTGGAACCTCTCTGCTGATATGCCCTAACTTCATTCTTTTGGTAGTATCCTTCAAGGATACATTGTTCCAAACCATGCGCTCTTGGGCGACTGTCGGCTCTCCCCTATTATCTAATTTAAAAGCTGCTTTATCTCCTATTTAAAGGTTAATGCCAGCAGCCTGGTTCCATCCCGGTTAAGGTGAAGCCCATCCCTTCGGAAAAACCCCTCCTTTCCCCAGAATGTTCCCCAGTTACTAACAAATCTAAAACCCTAATCCTTGCACCATCGTCTCATCCACACATTGAGACTCTGAAGCTCTGCCTGCGTTTTGGGTCCTGCGCGTGGAACGGGAAGCATTTCGGAAAACACTACCCCTGGAAGTTCTGGATTTCAACTTCCTACCTAAAAGCCTAAATTTAGCCTCCAGAACTTCCCTACCACATTTTCCTATGTCACTGGTACAGACATGTACCAAGACAGCAGACTCCTCCCTAGCACTATTTAAGTCCTTGTCTAGGTGGCGCGTGAGGTCCGCTAACTTCGCACCAGGCAGGCATGTTAGCAGGCGATCCTCACATCCGCCAGCTACCCAGCTATCTACATGCCTAATGATTGAATCACCAACTATAACGGCTGTCCTAACCCTTCCCTCATGGGCACATGGCCCTGGAGAAACTTCCTCGGTTCAAGATAGTTTTACATCACCTGGAGGACAGGTCCTAGCTACAGGATCACTTCCCACCACACCAGGGTGATGCTCTCCTGTCACGTGACCTCCCTCCTCCATGGCAAGAGGGATGCTGCCAGACTGGAGGTGGGACTTCAGTACTATACCCCTGTAGGTCTCGTCTATGTACCTCTCTGTCTTCCTTATGTCCTCCATGTCTGTTACTCCAGACTCGTTCCCTGAGAGCAAAGAGCTCTTTGCACCTAGTGCACACGTAAGACCCCTCACCAACTGGGAGAAAATCATACATGTGACACTCAATGCAAAAGACTGGAAAGCCCCATCTCATTGCTGGACTGCTGTCTACATAAAGTAATTAGTCCTTACCTGCTAATTAGTGTTCCTGAAGGAACTCCAGTCCAGTCCCTTTACTCTCAGGTTGCGCAACCCTTCCAGCAGTTTGGAGGCTGAGCCCATCATCGTTTTGATGATGGTGTGGTATAAATACCACTGACACCACCCATAGGCACCAGTAATCTGATGAAAAAGCAGACCTGACAGGTACCCGTAATTATAACGTGTAAAAACAAACTCAAAACTAAAGAAACCAAAGTACTTTCTATTTTTTTTTCTTTTATGACTGACAGAACAGTGGTAAGGGAGGGAGGGGAGGGGAGGGAAGGAGAAGGCTCACCCGAGGCCGACCCAGCCCCTGGACACTCATCCCCGAACCTCCCTAGCTCTTAACCCCGCCGCTTGGGCTCTTCCTACCAGGGTTTCCATCTTCCGCCTCGCTCCGTGCCTCGACTTTGGTCCTTTATTCTCTTCTGACCACTAGAAAGTCGAACCTGGGCGGGATCAGGGACTGGACTGGAGTTCCTTCAGGAACACTAATTAGCAGGTAAGGACTAATTACTTTTTCCTTAGCAGAACTCCAGTCCAGTCCCTTTACTCTCGGGATGTAACAAAGCAGTTCATACCTGGGTGGGGTTCGCCAACCCAGACCGAAGAACCGCACCCGCAAACCTGGTGTCTGCTCTACTCTGGACATCCAGTCTGTAGTGCTTGGAAAAGGTATGCAGCGAGGACCAGGTAGCCGCTCTACAGATGTCTATCGGTGGAACCAAGCTATGCTCTGCCCAGGAAGCCGCCTGCGCTCGAGTTGAATGTGCGCGAAGACCTGTTGGTACCTGCCTCCCCATGAGGATGTAGGCAGAGGCGATGGTCTCCCTGATCCACCTAGAAATGGACGCTTTGGCTGCCGCTTGTCCCTTGTGTGGCCCTCCAAAATGAACGAAAAGCCGATCGGACTTGCGGAAAGCCGCTGTGCATGAGAGATACCGTCTCAGCACTCTACGCAAATCTAGTAGACGCAGTTTGGTACTCTCTCCTCCCTGTGCTTCTCCTGTGAAGGACGGAAGCGAGACTGTTTGGTTCATATGAAAGGGGGAGGAGACCTTGGGTAGGAAGGAAGGGACCGTCCGTAAGACCACCTTATCCCTGAAAAAGGACAGGAAGGGAGGTCGAGAAGAGAGAGCTTGAAGCTCCGAGACCCTCCTAGCCGAACAAATAGCTACCAAAAATACCGTCTTGAGTGTCAAGTCTTTTAGGGAGGAACCCCTAGCCGGTTCAAAGGGTTCCCTGGTTAGGGCATCTAAAACCAGGTTTAAATCCCAAGGGGGAATCACTGATATTTGTTGGGGTCGTAAGCGCTTGACCGCCCTCAGGAACCTACCCACATCAGCGTGCTCTCCTAGAGACTTGCCCCGCACCTTACCTCTATAACAAGAGATGGCCGCTAGCTGGACTCTTAGCGATCTGTGAGCCAAACCTTTCTCGAAACCTGCTTGTAAGAACTCTAACACCTCCGGAACTGAGGCTTCTGAGGGTTTCTTATGGTGATCGGCGCACCACACCTCGAATATGCGCCAAACCCTGACATAGGATAGGCAGGTCGAGCGTTTCCGAGCGTTCAGCAGAGTTGCAATTACCAAAGCCGAGTAACCTCGCTTCACGAGCCGAGCCCTCTCAAGGGCCAAGCCGTAAGCGAGAATCGATGCACGTGGGGCATGAGCACCGGACCCTGCCGTAGTAAATCCTTTCTGTCGGGGAGCCTCCAAGGGCGATGAGCCGTAAGTCTCACCAGGTCTGCATACCATGGGCGACGCGGCCAATCCGGAGCTATGAGTATTACGAGACCTGGATGGGCCTCTATTCGTCTTAGCACTCTCCCTATGAGGGCCCAGGGCGGGAACACGTACAGGAGGCCTTCCGAAGGCCACTTCTGGACCAGGGCATCCAAGCCTTCTGACATCCTTTCCTTTCTTCGACTGAAGAACCGACTCGCTTTCGAAGATTTGTAGCGCGCCATGAGGTCCATGATCGGTACTCCCCAACGGGCTACCACTTGGTCGAACACTTCCTGCGCTAGTTCCCATTCTCCGTGGTCTATCTTGTGTCTGCTGAGATAATCGGCCGTCACATTGTCTGTTCCTGCCACGTGTTGAGCTGACAGGTTCAATAGATGTGCTTCGGCCCACTGTAAGAGGCTGTCTGCTTCCTTCTCCAGCAGAGGGCTGCTCGTCCCCCCTTGGTGGTTGATGTAGGCCACCGTGGTGATATTGTCCGAGAGGACGCGGACCGCCCTTTGCTGCACCAAGGGCTCGAGAGCTGTGAGTGCTAGCGCCACTGCCCTCAGCTCTAACCTGTTGATGGACCACCGAGTTTCCCTCGGGGTCCAGCTCCCCTGTGCGAACTGTCCCTCGCAATGAGCCCCCCATCCTGCGAGGCTTGCATCCGTCATTAGTTGTATCCATTGAGGTGGGTCTAGAGGCATCTCGCATCCAAGGTTCTTTGGGCGCTCCCACCAGAGGAGAGTCCTTCTGACCTGAAGAGGACAGGGCAGCTGCATGGATAAGGGATGAAGCTGCGGGGACCATCGTCGTAACAATGCACGTTGGAGGGGTCGCATATGTGCCTTGGCCCACGGTACTACCTCTATCGCTGCCGCCATGGTGCCCAACAGTTGAAGGTAATGCCAGGCGGTAGGGATTCGTCTTGCAATGAAGCGAGAGACCAGGCTTCTCAGATCTCGTAACCTCTGTTCTGACAGGAAGACTCTTCCTCTCCTTGTGTCGAATCTTGCTCCGAGGTAATCGATCTCCTGCGAGGGAATTAATCTGCTCTTTGCCCGGTTGATGACCCAACCCAACTCCTCCAGGAATTCCACCACTCTGGCTGTAGCTGCACGACTCTGACTCGGATTTTGCCCGAATCAGCCAATCGTCCAGGTATGGATGTACTAGAATCCCTTCCTTGCGAAGAGCCGCGGCTACCACTACCATTACCTTGGTGAATGTCCTGGGAGCTGTTGCTAGGCCAAAGGGAAGAGCCTGGAACTGAAAATGACCCCTCGGCACTGCAAATCTCAGGAACTGCTGATGAGATTTTCAGACCGGGATATGTAAGTATGCTTCCGTCAAGTCCAGCGATGTTAGAAACTCCCCCTGCCTTACCGCCGCAATGACCGACCTCAGAGTCTCCATTCGAAAATGAGGAACCGAGAGGCAACGATTGACTTGCTTTAAGTCCAGGATTGGACGGAAGGACCCTTCTTTCTTTGGCACCACAAACTAGATCGAGTATCGACCGGAGCCGTATTGGTCTCTGGGGACGGGGGTCACCGCTCCCAACTCGATGAGCCTTGAAAGGGTGTCTTCTATTGCTGCTCTCTTTTCTGGAGATCCGCAGGGAGATTGCATAAAGGCTGGGGGAACTTGCTTTGTGAATTCGAGGGCATAATCCTCTCTGATTATTTCGAGTACCCAACGATCCGAAGTGACTCGGGCCCAGGCGGGAAGGAACTGCCTTAACCGGCCCCCCACCAGCAGGCCTTTCTCCTGGGCTCCCGTCGTCTCATTGTGTTTTCCTAGGGCCTGAGGAGGCGGAGGAAGTCCCAAAGCCTCTTCCTGCTCCTCGAAACCCTCGGAAACCTTGACCTCTAGGCAAGGGGCGACCCCTAGTAAAAAAATTCTGTCTGATCGGTCGGAACCTACGAAAGTCCCTCGTCTGGTTGCGAGCAGGAACCGTCGCACGGTTTTGTTTGGGCCTATCTTCCGGGAGCCTACCTCCCTTAGACTCGCCAAGGTCTTTCACTAGCTTTTCCAGGTCTTCAAACAGTAGTTTCCCCTTGAAGGGGAGGCGACTCAGGCGAGCCTTCGAGGAGGGGTCCACCGCCCAATTGCGTAGCCACAGATATCTCCTGGCTGCTACCACCGAGGCCATATTTTTGGCTAGACTTCTAATAAGGTCGTACTGACTATCTGCTAGAAAGGCGGAACCTGACTCCAAGCGTGCAGCACTAGCTTGCGCGTCGGTGGCGGCGCTATCCGCTAGTTGAAGCTGTTGAGCCCACCTCAGGCAGGCTCTTGCTACCCACGCGCCTGAAACTGAGGCCTGCAGGGCGAGGGCACTAACATCAAAGGCTTGCTTCAATAACGAGTCCAGCTTTCTATCCTGACTATCTTTAAGTGCTGCGCCGCCCTCGACCGGAATGGTCGTCTTCTTTGTCACAGCTGAAACCGCCGCATCCACCTTTGGGGATTTCAGCAGGTCCTTGTCCGCTTCCGGCACTGGGTACAAGCGAGACATGGCTCGTACCCCCCTTAGACTGGACTCCGGTTGATCCCACTCCTCCTGGATCATCTGGCGTACCACCCTGTGGACTGGAAAGACTTTGTGTTTTTCTGACAGCTTGGATCAAAGGATCCTCCAACGTCTCTTCTTCGGAAGGGATGTCTGATGCCATATTGAGCACCTTCATGGACTCATTAATCAAGGATGGGAGCTCCTCCCGGCGAAATACTCTAACTATTCTGGAATGCTCTTCTTCTGGGATCTCCCCCTCCTCGAGCTCTTCATCTTCCTCCCCGACTTCCTTGTCTGAGCTCTCCTCATTCGGCGTGGTAGGGAAGGAGGCCCATTAGTCTAGAGCGCTTAGGGGGGGCTCCGGGGTCCTGGGAGCTTGTCTTCCCTGGACCGGGCCGGCCACCCTCTTTCGGCATTGTAGGCCCCATGACTCCCTGCTGACGCATACAATAAGCTTTGTGTAAGAGAAGGACAAATTCTGGTGAAAAAAACTCCCAGCCTCCCTCCGTTCCACTGGAAGTCAGGGGAAGGGGCTGCGGGGGGCCTGGGCAGACAAATGTAGAGGGCGGGGGAACGGTGGAAGAATCCCCTCCCCCTTCCCTGGGACCTTGAGAGACCTGAGCAGTCTGATCCATGGCCAACTGAATCTCCTGCTCAACAGAAGCTGCTTCTGCAGCACAACCCCGGCAAATCCCTGCCTCAGAATCCGCAATTCTGCAGGTGCCACAGGACGGGCAGCGTAATTTTCCTGTCATTCTTTCCCCTTTCTAGGATTTGTATTCAAGAGCCCCCCCCCCCCCCTGAGAGAGAAGGATCCGGAGAATCAAAAGCAAAGAACAAAAAAGGAACCTAGCAACCAGTGAAATAAACTGAAATTAAACTAAATGAAAACAAAGTTTTCCTAGGTACAGGAAGGGGGGGGGGGGGGGGCGCCTATGTGAGGACCCACACAGGCCCCAAATAACCCAAATCAAAATAATAAAAAGAATAAATTACACAAATCTTAAAATTAAGAATACAGTCAGGGATTCTTTAGACTCTGCAATACTTGCGGTTTCTGTGACCCGATGTTCCCCGGGCCGCGCTCGGCACGCTGGACCCGCTGACTGAAGATAGACTCCACGTGGTAGGCCTCAGCCACGTGGAGTCAGTACGTGCGGCCGGCGACCTCTCTTTCGCTGCCGGATCCCCCAGCCGTTAGAGCACCACGCCTCGACGATGTGCCGCCGCCTCTAGCGCTCAGCCTGGGAAGACGCTGAAAGCACGAGGCGGCAGTGAGGCCGGGAGAAGAGCG
This sequence comes from Ichthyophis bannanicus, assembly GCA_033557465.1. Taxonomy (NCBI): domain Eukaryota; kingdom Metazoa; phylum Chordata; class Amphibia; order Gymnophiona; family Ichthyophiidae; genus Ichthyophis; species Ichthyophis bannanicus. The sequence continues at coordinate 866,706,693 of CM066035.1, read as the reverse complement.
TTGCTGTCCCCGTACTCAGCCCCCGAATTGGGGCTTCAGTGTGGGGATGCCTCCAGCGCTCAGTCCGCCTCGGGGACTTCGGCGTGAGGCAACAGAGAGAGGAGCAGACACCGAAGCACCGGATGCCACACCCGCTGGGGGGGAGGGGGATGCCCGAAGTGGCCTGCTGCCCAGTGAAAGCCCTCTCCTTCCCACGGACTCCGGAGGACCGGGAAGGGGGGGAGGGGAGAGAAAAGAAGTAGAAATTCACCAACGATTCAGTGAAAGAACACCCGGGAGTAGGAAGAACTCCCTCAACTAAAGTAAAAGGTAAATCAAAGAAATTAAAGCAATTAAATAAAAAAGGTTAACCAAGGAACTAAAAGACCAGTAAGCTCTTGGCTTACGGTAGCCCTCCAGCTGCTTGGAGGCTGAGAATACTGGTGCCTATGGGTGGTGCCAGTGGTATTTATACCACACCATCATCAAAACGATGATGGGCTCAGCCTCCAAGCTGCTGGAAGGGTTGCGCAACCCGACAGTAAAGGGACTGGACTGGAGTTCTGCTAAGGAACTTAGTTTTAAGGTTCTGTTTAGGTATTTAAGTTCTTTACTTACTAAGGATTGCAGGGGATACTTATACTAATAAAACTATACCTAATATGTTTAATATACCTTGTTCACCTGAAGCTTAATTAATCTCAGGTCCTTAATCTATGCCTGATGAGGATAAACAGCTGCACTGAGAGTGAATATGGCACCTCCTTTCCTTTAAGAGGTGAAGCACCTATAAAGCTAAGATTATCCCAGGTGTGGATGGGTGTTGGGGAGGGGGGAAGAGGGGAAGGAGGGAAAGAAAGAAGACCTATTAAAAGTTGGCTGCTACACAGTACCCTGTCCTGTGCTTCTAAGGTAATCTGTGACCAATTTCCAGGGGGAGTCCCACAGCCTTTGCTTGGATAGAAGGAGTCTTGCTGTCTAAATTTAACTGGAAAGCTCTCTTCGTTGTTTTAACTTTAAACTGAAAGCTCTTTGCTGCGACATCAGAATTCTGACTTGCTCAGTCTCCAGCTGCTGGTAGAGGGAGATATTGTTCCTACAGTCCAGTCCAGTACATGTGGGTTAAGGAGGTTCCCAATATTATGGGTAAGACAGGCATACACACACAAATGCATAGTGCAACAAAGAAATGCAGTCTTGCTGCCTAATTGCTTCTTCTCTAAAGTTACTAAAGGAAGATCACCACAACATGCAGGATATTCAGGTTAATAAATATTCTTATGTCACACTATTTTTTTTCTTAAGGATCATCTATCTTCCCTGCCCAAAGCTTTAGGGTTGGCATCTGAAGCTATTACTTCAATTCTCATACATGAACAAAAACATAGCTGTCAATTTATGGTACTATTATTTTTAATGCAATTAAAATTAAAAAGGCAGATATTCCTTTTACTGTTTCACTTTAATCAGTGCAGAATCTTTCCCACTTATGTAAATCATGTTTCAAATCTATACCAACTGAGTTATTTTATTAAATGGTTCAAGACGGTTCAAAATTTTGAAAGCAAGGTCCATAAGGTAAAACATACAAAATAAATCTGAAGAAATACTGAGGGATGTGCAAAATAAACCTGCCTGCCTGAGTAAAGCCATAACATAGAAGGAGCAAGAAAAAAAAAAAAAAAAAAAAGAGAAGATGGTGTTATGTACATCAGGGAGCATACAAAATGGAAATTACACTTACCTGGTAATTGTAGTTCCTTTAGGGACTCCAGTTTAGTCCTCCACCTCTGGGTAGTGCACATCCTCCTGCAGCATGGAGACTGGACCAATCAGAATCTTGCCCTCACTGAATGTATCCTGCTGGAGATCCCATCAGCCCCATCCCTACTCAGTCCTAAAGTGAGCCCAGCCCTAGGCTCACTACGTCCTCCTGCTGCATGGAGACTGGACGCACTGGGGCTGATGGGATCTCCAGCAGGATACATTCAGTGAGGGCAAGATTCTGATTGGTCCAGTCTCCATGCTGCAGGAGGAGGTGCACTATCCAGAGGTGGAGGACTAAAACTGGAGGACTGATAAGGAATGAAAGAAAACTACTGAAAATTTGAAAAAGCTGTCCCTGCAAAACAAAATTACTCCTGATGTGTTAGTGTGTCAGGTAAAGTAAAAGACAATCATATTCATCAATATATATGCGTGTGGGGCCAGGGAAATGGGTGTGTCGGGGAAGGAGTTTTGTCAGCAGCTGCCAGCATGCTTAATCTGCTGGCCATTACTGTTTTAACTGCAATGTGGATATTCAATGCCAGGCCATATCCAGGCCCCGGCATTGAATATCCTGGTTGCCCAGACTACGATTTTGCAATACGATCAGCAGCAACATTCAGCTGCTGCCCAGACTGCAAAACTAGCTAAAGTTAAGACAGCCATTCAGCTGCCCAAAATAGGGCTATTCAGCAGCACTAACCAGGTTAATGCCGCAAATATCCCAGGGGTGGCATTTACACGGTCTGCAAATCACAAAAATGCCTTTGAATACCCCCCTTGTATTTATTTTTATACACACAGACACACAGCTGTCTGTTGCCAGAGAACATGCATGTGTATGTGCATGTCAGCGTGCATTCACATACTGCCTTGGGCATCGCCTTTCATGAGGAGTTTGGCCAGAATTATGAATGTTTATGGCTGCGAGAGAGAGACCCTCACTTCCATGGGCTGTTCAGAGAGGAGGCCTCATAGAAAAAGTGAATGTTGTGGATAAGGGAGAGAGTGGAAAAGAGTTGGGCGGGGAGTAACGATGACTAGATTGAATGAAAGGCTCTTACAGTGAGAATTCACCATGTATCAGCTAGTTTAACCACAACAACAACAAAATAAAGAAACCCCCTCTCCTGATAGCCCCGTGGAAAAGCAATCAATTTTTCAGGCTCCCAAGGTTGGTGCACGCCTAATTCCATGCTCTAGGACAGAGGTTCCCAATCTTTTTGGTTGTGTACTCCCCCTTACTAACTACAAAAAAAAGTTCAAACCCCAAGTTCATCTTCACCACTCTTCCCAGATACCCTCCTCTCAGTGCCACACCTGGCCCCACTATCCCTTTTTTTTTGCCCCTTCCCATCTCCACTAGTCTCTCTCCCCCCCTCTCTAGCAAATCTCCATCAGTCTTAGTCTTTCTCCCTCTCTCCTCAAGCTAGTTTCCTCAAGTCTCTCAGTTCCTCCCCCCACCCCCAGCTAATCCCACCAGCCTCATGTCCTCTAAACCTCCCGTAATGCAATTGTCAACCTCAAGATCACAGGCTGGGAATCACTGCTCTAGATCAGTCTTCAGCCTTGTGTCTCTCCCCCCAATTAACTTTTAGGCCCCTAGGACCTCCTCCCTTAGATTTTGAAAAACAAACAAACAATCATGATCACACTAACACCAGCCCTTCCAGAATAAAATGTAGTTACTAACCTGTAACAGGTATGAGTCCTCACATATGGGTGACGTCAGTGTCGACGGAGGCTGCGCAGAGCAAATCCCCAGCTTTCAAAGAAAGCCTTTGGGATTGCTACCATGCATGTGTGGTCCCCTACCCGCCCAAGGGTGCCATCTTGCTCAGTCAAATGGCATAGCTAAAAGACAGCAAAAACAAATAAAGATGGTGTGACTACAACTCCAAGGGGAAGAGAGAGAGGGTTGTGAGGACTGATTCCTGCTGTCCCCGGAGAACACCTATTACAGGTGAGTAACTACGCTTTCTCCGGGAACAACCAGGAAGTCAGTCCTCACATATGGGACTCCCCAGCTACAGGCTACCAAAACCTATAGCCAAAAAAGGGCTCCCTCGTAGAGAGCCACAAGCAGCAGCAATGAAATCTGTATAACGGACCAAACAGGACCCCTGTGTCTGATGGAACTAGCACTCCCGTAGCCTGAACACAGAGGGGCCGGAGGGTAGGAGTTGCCTAGATCCCGAAAAGGTTATGGAGTACAGCCTGGCTGAAAGCACTGTCCTGTCGGGACTCTCTATCCAGGCAGTAATGAGCTGCGAAGGTATGGAACGAGGACCAGGTGGCGGCCCAGCAGATATCTGCTAGCGGGACTGAATACAGGCTGGGTACTGAGGTCGCCATTGCCTTGACCCTGTGTGCAGTGACCCGGCCTTCCAGGGGAAGCATCGCCTCCTCATAGGCCTGGGCAATACAGTCCGCCACCCATGTGGACAGTGTATGCTTGGACACCGCCTCCCCCAGCTTACTGGGGTCGTAGGAAACAAAAAGCTGGGAGACCTTTCGGTGGCCATGAGTGCGTTGGATATAGAAAGACAAAGGCCCTCTTACAGTCCAAGGTATGGAGGACCGTCTCTGCACGACTGGCGTGCGGTCTGGGAAAGAAGGTATGGAGGGCCACCTCCTGGTTATGGTGGAAAGAGGATACCACCTTAGGAAGGAATTTGGGATGCATGCGAAGCACCACCCTATTCTTGTAAAACCTAGTGTAAGGCGCCTCCACGAGGGCCTGGAGCTTGCTTACCCTTCGGGCCGAAGTGAGCGCGACCAGGAAAACCACCTTCCAGGAGAGATAGCGAAGGTGGCAAGTAGCCAGTGGCTTGAATGGTGACAGGGTGAGCTGCTCCAACACCCCATTGAGATCCCACTCGGTCGTTGGGGGGAAAACCGGGGGCTTAGACAGGGGTAGGCCTCGTAGGAAGCGGGGCACCACTGGGTGGACCAAGAGGGGCTTCCCGTCCACCTGATGGTGATCTGCCACTAGGGCACTGAGGTGTACCCTAACAGAGCTAGACTTGAGCCCTGCATGAGAGAGCTGGAGCAGGTATTGCAACACCATGACCACCGGGCAAGAGAAGGGGTTGGCCCCACGCTCAGTGCACCAATGTGCGAATCTACGCCACTTAAAGGCATAAGCCCATCTGGTAGATGTCTTGCGTGAGGCAAGCAGACTATCTTCCACCTCTCTAGGGAGGTGGAGCGGGACTAAAGTCACAGCAGCCACACTGTCAGCGAGAGGGATTGGGATGCAGGAGAGAGCCCCCCTCCTGGGAAAGGAGTCGAGGGGCGGACCCCAGGGGTATGGGGTCCTCTACCCACAGTTGCAGGAGCATTGAAAACCACGGTTATTTATTTAATCATTTCTTATATACCGCCTTTCATGATATCAAGGCGGTTTATATTGAACAAACTGAAATTACATTAAACAGGGCATTATAACTTGGAGATAACTATTTTACAGAGAACATGGGCAATGGAGAGTTAAGTGGCTTGCCCAAGACCACAAGGAGCACCTGTGGGACTAAAAACCTCAGTCCTTCCAGCCTAAGGTTGCTGTCCTCTAGTGGGATTTGAACCCCCGACCTTCTGGCCTGAGGTACCTTGTCCCAACCAGTAGGCCACTCCTCCACTCCACTCCACTGGGCCACCTTGGAGCTACCAAGATGACCGAGGCCCTGTCGTGGAGAGTCTTGAACAGAGTCCTGGTGATCAGTGATGTCGGAGGGAAAGTGTACAGAAGTCCCTCTGACCATGAGACCAGGAAGGCATCGGCAGCCACCCTGTCAGGAGCAGAAGTGGGGTAACTGGTGATTGTCCGGGCTTGCAAACAGGTCCATCACCGGTTCCCCCAGGTCTGGAAAAGCCTGCTGGCTATCCCCGAGTCCACTGCCACTCATGCAGCTGGAGAATCCTGTCGAGTCTGTCAGCCAGCTAGTTGTCTTGGCCCGGCAGGTATACTGATCTGAGGATGCCTTGTTGGACTGCATACGAGCACAGTTCCAGGGCTTCCTGGCAGAGGGCACAGGACCCCGTGCCCCCCTGCTTGTTCACATAGAAGATGGTCACCTGGTTGTCTGTCTGGACTAGGACTGACCGGTGGCCTAGGCGATGATGAAAGGCCTTAAATGCGAGATGAATGGCCCACAGCTCCAGGAGGGTGATCTGCTGAATGCTCTCATCCGGGGACCAAGTGCCCTGGGTGCGGTAGCCCTTGCAAAGGGCTCCCAAGCCCAGCAGGGAGGCATCAGTGGTGAGGACCCTCGAGTGGTTGTGGGTCTGGAAAGGCATGCCCACCTCCAAGTGCTGGGGCGACGCCACCAGATCAGGGACCTTACCAGCTGGCGGGTCACTCGGACTCTGTCCTGGGAGGTGGCCCGTGGCCTGGGACCATTGGTCCCTGAGGCACCACTGTGCTGTTCACATATGGAGGCGGGCATCTGGTGTGACATGCACCGTGGAGGCCATATGCCTGAGAAGGCACAGGAGATGCCTGGCTGGCACGGAGGGATAGTGCTGCACATCCTTGGCTAGTGCCATGAGCATGGCTGCCCTGTCTGTGAGCAAATGTTGTAGGACCTGGGTGGTGCGTGTCGTGGCCTGCTGCACCTCAGAGACTGTAGTGCCCTTGATGAGCCAGTCGTTGAGATAGGGGAAGACAAATATCCCCTGGTAACTGAGAAAGGCAGCAACCACTGCCAGACACCTTTGCGAATACCCTGGGGGCTGAGGCTAGGCTGAAGGGAAGCACCCTGTATTGGAAATGATTGCCCTGCACCGCAAAGCGTAGGTATTGTCTGTGGCTTGGGTGGATTAGGATGCGAGTATAAGCATCCTTTAGGTCTAAGGAGCATAGCCAGTCTCCCTGGCGGAGGTAAGGCAGCAATATTCCAAGGGAGAGTATCGAACTTTTCCCTCACCAGGAATTTGTTGAGGTTGCGCGGGTCGAGGATGGGCCTTAGGCTCCCTTTTCTCTTTGGAAGTACTTGGAGTAGAACCCCTTGCCCTTGAGGTGGTGGGGCACCGGTTCCACTACTTGGTCCTCGAGAAGACCTGCCAACTCCTTCAGAAGAAGGTCCTGGTGAAGAGGAGGCCTGAGGGGCTCTCCCGGGAAATAAGGTGGAGGTACTTGGCTCAGATGGAGGAGGTGGGGAGCTATCACCACTGACTCCTGGGCATTAAAGGGTGAGGCAACCTCCTGTAAGTTGCTGATCTCTGTGTGGGAGAGGGGCTTGGGAACCTTTTGCTTTACGCGGGCCATGCCCTTGTCCTGCTGCCCTTGCTGGGGAGCCGGGGAGGCCTGGTAAGGTGGGTAGTTTTGGTAAGCAGTGGACTTCCTTGGGTAAAAGGGTTTTTTACCCGAGCCCTTCCTTCAGGGAGGGGCAGTGGTCTTCTTGGAGAGCCTAGTCCTCATCATGAACTCTGTATCCAGCTCTGCAGCCTTGTCGGTCATGGGTTTGCCGAAGAGGTCCCCCCCCCCCCCGACACATCAACCAACTTGTCCTGTATCCATTGCTCGAAGTCGGACGACTGGAGCCAAGCTTGACGGCGCGCACCGATGCCCACCGCGGCTACCCAGGCTGCCGACTCGAAACCATCATAGGCCACCCGAGACAAACTTGGAGCACTCATGGATGGCTTTGGACAGGCTCTTGAAGCGCTGCAAAGGCTCCTCGGGTACATGCCCATGTACAGCTGCTAGGCCTGGATTCGGCAATTCAGCATTGAGTCCTGGTAGTACTTTCTGCCGAGGGCATCCAAGGTGCTGGCCTCCCTTCCAGGGGGCACCGAGGAATGCGTCTTCTGATTCTTCAGTCGATGCATGGCTGACTCCACAACCATGGAGTTGTGCGGAAGCTGTCACTTCTGAAACCCAGGCTCCGGCGGACTCGATACACCAAATCAAGCCGCTTGCTGACCACCAGCGTCAACGTCGGTGTCTCCAACATGCAGAACATAAGCTACGCCAGGATGGGAGGAATGGGCACCGTGAGGATCCTCGTATTGGAGGATCTCGAGCTTGCTGGCCCGAGTGATCCTCCTCGGACTCGATAGGAAAAGCCAAGGCCTTGGACATGTCCTTGATGAAGTCCAAGAAGCCCATATCCTCCAGTGGGGAACTTCTGAGGTTCAGAGACCGGGGAATCAGAAGGGACATCTCGGTGCCAACAAGTGTCCGGGGACTGCTCGTCCTTGGTCTCCCAGTCTGAATACTCCGAGGAGGACTCATGGTGTTCCTCTGGCCTCAAGGGCCCCGGCGAGCAGGAGACCGAACACAACATCGGCTGAGGATCTACTCGTGCCTGCATGGCCTCAAGAATCGGCTCGGTCTCCGGGAACGTCTTCGACGTCGAACACCCGGTGGTCAGGGCGGAGGAACTGGATGTGCCGGACATCAGCACCCGTTGCTGGTTCAATAAGGCAGTTACACTGCGCTCCAAGGCCGCCATCCTGGACTCCAGTCCGGTGGCTCCGCAGCCTTCAGCATGGGCACCGATGGACTCGGGGCCGATGCCGGCTCCCCTGGAGGGGAATCCTCCACAAGGACTGTGTCTACCTACCGAGGTCGATATGCAACCAGATCCTTCCAGGGAATCTTGGCTGGCCACTCCCTCTCCGACTGCTCAAGCGGACGCCTGGGGCTCCGTGATTGGGCCCAGGAAAATCCCGGCCGATCGGAGCCATCCAAGGTCGCCGCCTTCGAGGGCTTCTTCCTCTTCAGTTCCCTCGAGGGAGACCCACTCTCAGAGGACCCACGACGATGCTCGGTTTCAGAATGCTCCTCCCAAGGTGTCGAGGCCTCAGATGAGGTCCTGGCTCTCTGAGGCATCGGGGAATCAGGAAAAATGTTGTCATGCTGCTGCTGGCAGTTCCTCAAGGCCTTGGAAGACATTTTCTTACACAGGCCAAAGAACGCCAGGTCATGGTCTGGGCCAAGGCACTGGAGGCAGCAGTCATGTGTGTCAGTTAGGGACATAATCTTACCACACCGATCACACTTTTTAAAACCGCTGGTAGCCATGGGGGAAAAAGAACCCCAGCAAGGTCGAAGACTCTTCGGGCTGCCAGCGATGAAAAAGGGCGCGAAGATGCCAAAAGAAAAATAAAACTTAAAGTAAAAGGAAATCGACCTAGATACCGAGGTCGGGGCAGTAAAGGTATCGGTGCAAGACCGAAGACACTTGAGAAAATCAACTTTTTCCGGGAAAACAGACGTCGTCTGGTGGGCTCCGCGGAAAAAAGGAGACTGAGCAAGATGGCACCCTTGGGAGGGAAGGGGACCACGCATGCGTGGTAGCAATCCCAAAGGCTTTCTTTGAAAGCTGGGGATTTGCACCGTGCGGGCTCCGTCAGCGCAGACATCACCCATATGTGAAGACTGACTTCCTGCTTGTTCCCGGAGAATCCTATAACACACAGAATTAGACATTATTTTTTTAAAGTATTAAATCTTGCATTATAAGGGCAAGTTCCAAAACTATTTACTTAAGTCAATGGGCTTCTTTAAAACTGCCCATCCTACATGCGGATGAAATTATGTACAAATGTTTCCCTGAGGCAAACAATAGATCCTGACAGTTGCACTTCCTATTATTTTTCTATCTTTCTTAAAGTAACATTTTACTTACCAAATAATGACATCTCCTCGAGTGCTGCTAGATCAGCCCTGACAAATGGCTTGTGTTCCCCTACCAGCAGACTGGTGAAAACAAAGAACCAATGAAAAGCCCATGTTTCAATGACATCACTTCCATGCTTCTAATTGCATCAGCCATCATCAGTATTCATCCCAAAGCTTATGGGAGAACCATGGCAAGCATCACACAACCTCAATCGTGGGCAACACAATGAGTGATCAACAGTAGAGAACTATGAACAGGAAAGCATAAAATAAGGCTGACAACAGATGATGAACTTGTAGAGCCAAGTATAAAAATCAGAGCAGACCCAAGGTACCACAGCAGAAGAACAGAGCAATAAAGTTCCAGAGGCGGGTCCTGGACTGGTCTAACAGGACTCAAGGAAACAACATTAATTGTTAAGTAAAATGTCACCTTCCTATCGTCTTGCTAGACCAGTCTAGACAAGTAGGATGTTACCAAAGCTACAATTCCACTGGGTGGGAAGAAGACACAGCAGCTCGCAAAAACTTTGAGCCAAAAGGTAGTGTCCACTCTCGCATGGACATCCAAGCAGTAATGCTTGACAAAAGTGGAAAGTGTTGCCCACATTGCTTCTCAAATGTCTGCAGGGTCTACCAAACACAGCTCCGCCCATGATGATGCCTGTGTTTGGGAAGAATGGGCACAGAAAGCTCTGGAACCACCTGGTTTCATAAGATATGCTGAGGCAAAGACCTCCTTAATCCAGCACCCCAAAATCGACTTAGCCCCCCATGATATCCTTCTGCAGGCCAGCAAACAGCACAAAAAGATGGCTGAATTTACAAAAAGAATTCATAACCTTCAAGTACCAGAGAAGCACCTCCGGACAACCACAAGGTAAAGATCCTTATCCTTTCCCAACACTACTCCTTAATGAAGGAGAGCAAGCATACCACCTGGTGACATGAAAGGGAGAAAGCATCTTAGGCAAGAAGGCAGGCACAGGCCAAATGGAAATGGCCTCCACGAAATCAACAGATAAGGATCTCGGCAAGATAGAGCCTGCAGTTCAGAAATCTGCCTTGCGGAACAAATTGCGACCAAGACAACAGTCTTGAGCATTAAATCCTTTAAAGCAGCACAATTTAACAGCACAAAAGGCGCTGCCATCAGAGCCCTAAGCACCAGACAAGGACCACAAACCTGAGGGGAGGATGCAAACACAAACTCCTGGAGAGAGCACGAGACATCTGGGTGCAAGGCTAGAGATGTGCCAACCACCAGACCTTGGAAACAGGCCAAAGCTGCTACCTGAACATTCAGGGAGCTAAGGGAAAAGCCTTTCTCCAGGCCATCCTATCCAGCGACGCACCATCATTTAAAGAGGCTCCAGATCTGCATATATGCTAGCTTGGTAGACCTCCTCCAGGCTCCATGCAGAGTGGAGACCAACGATGGAGCGTAACCCTTATGTGCTAGTCATCTCCTTTCAAGAGCCAAGCCATAAGCAGGAAGGGAACTGGGTCCTCCAAGATGATTGGTCCCTGTCACAACAGACCCCGAGATGGAGGCTATCAAAGAGGAGGCATCTGCAGGAGCTACATCAGGTCTGCAAACTATGCTCTCCTAGGCCAATCTGGTGCCATCAGAACAATCCTGCCCAGGTGGCATGCTATACACCGAATCACACTCCCCACCAGGGGCCATGGAGGAAACACACACAGTTGGTGCTAACTTGGTCAAGGCTGGGTCAGGGCATCAACGTTCTCTGATCCCATCTCTGTGTGGTGACTGAAAAAGCAACAAACCGGCATTGGAGCAGGTTGCCATCAGATCCATTTCGGGGCGACCCCAGCGGTGCAGAATCAACTGAAACGCCTCCCGACAACTCCCACTCTCCAGGATCCAGACAGTGCCAGTGAGGAAGTCCACTTTTACATGGTCCAGCCCAGCAACATGATGAACTGAAAAGGCTAAGAGGTTCTCTATGCCCAGGCAAAGAAGAAAGCCATCTCCAGAGCTACCCTGGCATTCCACCTTGACAGCTAACATAAACCACAGCCATGACATTGTCTGAAAATACTCCAACTGGCCAGTCCTTGGTCCCAGGGTAGATACACCGTCCTGAGGAGCATGCCGTGAAAAACTGCAAAATTCCAGAGGCGGACCGAATCCCAAGAGAGGAAGTAGGAGCCCGTGCCGCCCCGCCTGTTAATGTAGAACATAGCCACTTGATTGTTGGTTTGGATGAGGATTACCCGATTGACCAGCTGCTGTTGAAAGGCATGGAGCATGTTGACAATGGCCCAGAGCTCATGGAAGTTGATATGTTGTAGGCTTTCCTGAGCTGTCCACAGACCCTGCATACAAGGCCATCGAGATGAGCTCCCCATCCCATCTTGGAAGCATCTGTCATGAGAATGCACCAATGCAGAGGGGCCTGAAAAGGGAGCCCCGTGAGCAGGTTGAGAGACTGCAGCCACCAGCAGAGGGACTCCATGAGTGGCAGTGATAACCACAATATCCCCGAGATGGCCAGTGGCCTGATGCCACTGTGTGCAGAGCATCCACTGCACCCGATGCATGTGGAGCTGCAGTAATGGAGCGATATTGACCGTGGAGGCCATGTGGCCAGGAGGCAGAACATTCGCCAAGCCATTACACTCTGGCTGTTCTGTACATTATGCATCAGAGTGACTAAGTGCTGTGCCTGGTCCGATGGCAGGTAGATACGAGCTAGAGAGCCACAATGAATTCTAGGCGCTGAGAGGGCTGCAGATAAGACTTTGTGTAACCAATGACAAAGCCCAGATGTTCAAGCACCTGTATAGCGAGACTTGTGGAGTGCTGAACATTTTCCGGCGTCCCAGCTCTTATCAGCCAATCGTCCAGGTAAGGGAAGACAAAGATACCCTGAGTCCAGAAAAAAGCGGTTGACGACCAACAGACACTTTGTAAAGACTCATGGGGCAGAGACTAGGACGGACGAAGGGCAGCACCGGGTACTGACAGTGTTTTCTGTTGAGGATGAAGCGGAGATACTGCCAATGAAGGGAGAATGGGAAAATAAAGCGCAAGCATCTTTGAGATTGAAGAAGCATAGCCAGTCATCCCATTGACGATATGGCAATAGGGTTCCCAGGGAGACCACCATGAACTTCCCCCTCAGCAGAAATAAATTGGTGCTCCGAAGATTTAGTATGGGTTGAAAAACGCTGGTTTTCTTTGGAACGAGAAAGTAACAGGAGTAGAACTCCCTCCTGGCCTGAGAGAGAGGAACAAACTCAATGGCTCAGTCTATCAAGAGAGCCTGGACCTCTAGTTGGGAGTCCTCCTTGGTGGAGAGGATTGAGGGGGTACTCATATAGAGCCGATAGGCCTAGATGAGGGTTAGCAGCATCAACCCTTTATAACATTTCCTCCTGAAGCCATAGAGTATCGGAGCATCCCGGCCGGGAGACATCAAGGAGTGAGTCTTTGAACTCTTAATCCTCCACATGGCCGACTCCACAACCATGTTGTGTGGGAGCCGAGACTTCTCAAAGCTGGGGCTCTTGTGGACTCGATGCATACGATGGAGGGGTAGGTTCACTGGAGGCACCATGAGGGGAGTCTCCCAGATGTGGAAGAGCAACTGCTTGAGGATGCAATGGATGGGGCACAATGATGGCCTTCTTGGGAGGGGAAGGGTACTGAACGATCTCCAACTCCTCTGCCCTGGGCTCCTCCTCAGCCTCGATGGTAAAGGGCAAAGCCTTGCCCATGTCCCACACAAACTCATAGAAGGACATGTCCTCCGGTGGGGACTTCCAGTGTTCAAACAGAGGTGAGGGATTGTAGGGTATTTCTCTATGGCGTGTGGTCACCAGGGGCCTCCTCTATCTCCCAGCCATCGGAACTGGAATTAAATTTGGTCTGATCACTTTCTTATAGAATTTATATTCCATCTACCAAACATTAAAGCCCAAATATATCCTTTGTTTGTATTGGATTACACTTCACTAAGACCTTCTCCCAGTGTTTACTGGAACAGGATACGAAGCAGTGGAGCTTTCCAAGAAAGTTCTGCTTTTTATTTATTTATTTACATTCTCTTATATACCGCGCTATTCTGCATCAGTGCGGTTTACATTGAACAAACTGAAATTACATTGAACAGGGCATTATAACTTGGAGATAACTATTTTAAAGGGAACATGGGCTATGGAGGGTTAAGTGGCTTGCCCAAGACCACAAGGAGCACCTATGGGACTAGAAACTAGGTGCTTTGACTTCTGAATCTAATTGGAAAAAAAATACAGTTGCAGTGGTGGAAGATATTGCGCCAATCATTTGTAAAAACATATCATAGCTAAACAACATCTTTAGTTTTCTCAGAAACTACTAGCCTTGAAGAAGAAATGTAGATCCTTAGAAATGAAATGGAGGAAGTCATATACAAATATTAATAGACAAAATTGGTGAATAAAAGATATAAAGCAACAATTCATCAAACCTGTAAACAGTATTATGCAAACATAACTGATGCTGTTTCTTCACAGCCACGCTTCTTTTTAAATTAATAGCCTCTTTATTAAGGGATAAAATTTAAATACAACCAGATCTAATTTTATCGGTTCAACACTTTGCAAATTATTTTCAACAAAAGATGGCCAAAATACGTAACACTTTTGATAAGGGGCAGATTAAAAATTCCCCAAAACGGTCTGTATCAAATGATAAATTACCAAATTTCTATTTTGTAGACCCTGTTTGGTCTGAATTTATTATTCCATCATATAAAAAGGTTAATGACATCTTTAATAAGCATGCAAAAAAAATTTCCCCTACAGATTACTGCTGAACTTTTCTTATGCAAGTGCCACAAGACCTTAGGGTATGGTTTTATGGAACTACGGTTGAGTTTATGACTTAGGGAACTTATCCAGATGTTCTGGGAGATATTATTTTGAGACTTATCCCAAAGGATAATAAGTTGAGCATGGCTGAGGTTACTAATTTTCACCCTATAACTAATACATGTTTATTGATTATTCATTAGACAATTGTGGCAAATCAGTTAATTTCTTATCTGGATAAAATTTGATAGTTTGAGGGCTTACCAGTTTGGGTTTAGAAAGGCTTACAGTACTGAATTATTATTAGGGGGTCATAGTTTCTGATATAAATATAGCATTGGCAAAGGGTCATCTTGCAGTTCTTCTGCAATTTGACTTAAGTTCAGCCTTTGATCTAGTAGATCATGATGTGTTAATGCTCCTATTGGAGCATATAGGGATTACTGTTTCAGTGCGGAATTGTTTTTTTGAAGTATAGAAGATACCCGATATAGATAGGTCAAGATAGGTCTTCAGAATGGGATGCTCATTGTGGGGGTCCCGCAGGGTTCCCCAGTGTCACCGATCCTTTTTAACCTAATTATGACAACCCTGGTATGTGCTTTTGAACAGCTTAATTTAAAACTTTATTCATATGCCGATGACATTTCAGTGTTACTCATTTTTTCTCCATCTTCTATAGACTACTACTCAACCATTAACACTGTTTTGGCATGGTTGTAAGTTTGGGCAAAGTTATTACAGCTACAAGTTAATATCTCAAAAACAAAGGCCATAGAACAGGAGGTTGCTCTTCCAGGTCAGTGCTCCAGCGATGTGATGCTGCAATCTGTGGCAGAAGGCTTGGTTTAGCCTGGCTTTGTCTGGTGTTCCCCCCCCCCTCCCCCCCATGGCTCTGCATTCAGAAGCTGGACTGGGCACTTTTGGAGCTTCTGGTTCCTTTGTCCTTGTATGCCCAGAAGTATTTACTTTGGAGTCTATTTGGACAGCCATAGCCAGCCTTGGGGAAATGTTGTTCCCGTAGGGCCAGTCTCTGGCTGCTCAAGTTCAAGAGAATAAGCAACAATTACAGCAACATATGGAAGCGATTTTCTCTCTACAAACCTTAACGGTTGAAATGCAAACCAAGACGGCTGGTGTGGAGGAAACAGTTATTGCTTTTCGTAAGGATGCTCTTGCTTTACAGACTAGATGGAGAATTTTGCTAAATATTCTAATTTGCATATTATTAATTTCCCACATTCATCTATTGTAAGTGCTAGGGAGTTGTTTAAGCTTTATCTGAAGTGCTTGGTATACTGACTGACTCACATCTGCCGGTGGCTAAGATTTATTATCTTCCCACTGATAGAAGATCTTCTGGAGGTAAAGAGATCCCTGGCGTTCAACAAGTGGATTCAAATGATATTTCAGCATTGTTGGAAATCATCCGATGTAAAGACTTTTAGTCCTGCTACTTTGTTACTGACTTTTTCGCTCCCATCAAACCAGGACTGGTTCCTTAGGATTTATTTTCGTAAGAGGGCTATTGCTTTCAAGTGTTTAAAGGATTTTTCTGGGCTTCTCCCGGGCAACACAACACAGAGGAAGGAATTCCTTCTTCTCTGTCCAGGTGTCCAGCAGCTGGGCGGGCAATATTTCCTAAAATTTCCTTGCAAATGCTTGGTTAAATTTCATTCTATTTCTTATACAATTCTGGTTAACACCTGCTTTTTTTCCTGTTAGTGGTTTATATTGTATTTTTTGCTTCGTTCTGTTCCTCCTTTTATGGTGGGCTGGTGTAGAGGTTAAATTGTATTGACAATATTGGTATTTCTTTGTTTTTCTTTCTGCAAATGCTTTTTTGTATATCCTTTTGCCCTCTTTTCTTTTAAGTATTTTTTGAAATGCTTGATATTATATGAAAATGAGAAAGACGAAATTAGACTTACCTGCTAATTGTTGTTCCTTAAGGAACTCTAGTCCAGTCCCGGAACCATTGAGTTGTGAATCTCATCCAGCAGCTTTGGAGACTGACACCCGTCATTCTTTTGATGACCTCAGGCTATATATATCATAGGACCGCCCCTTCACCTTCAGTACCTATTGACAAAGCAAACTCAGCAGAGCAACAAATAAGTAGCCAAACAATGTAATAAAGAAAAACACAGAAGCACAGACCCCCTACTGTCCTGGCAGTACTGCCCCAGAGGTCTCCGCTTCCGGCAAAGGTTAAGCATATTAAAAAAAAACCTGATTATGTAGTGTTGGTTTGTTTCTTTTTTTTTTTTTTTTTTAGCGATGGAGTCTGGGACAGCCCCATGACCCCCCAGGAACCCAGGAAGAAACAGTGCTGCAACCGGAACGCAGGCGGCCCGGACCGCAGAGAACAAACAGGAGAAGGAAACTGAAAAAAAAAAGAAATCGGGAAAGGCAGTGCAGACTGGACCCCCAACCCCACACCATCTCGGGTGGGCTCCGGGACTGGACTAGAGTTCCTTAAGGAACAACAATTAGCAGGTAAGTCTAATTTCGTCTTCCTTTTCGTCCCTCTAGTCAAGTCCCGGAACCAGTGAGGATGTATCAGAGCAGTAGATCACTTAACGGGAGGGACCAGCCAAACCAGCCTGCAGCACTGCCGCCCCAAAACGGCCGTCACCCGCCGCTTGAACATCGAGCCTATAATGCTTAGTGAAAGAATGCAACGACGACCACGTCGCCGCCCTACAAATGTCCACCGCCGGCACCAGACTGAACTCTGCCCAGGAAGTAGCCTGCGCCCTAGTCGAATGAGTCCTGAGCCCCTCCGGCACCAATCTACCCTTTAACAGATAAGCCCCAGCAATGGCTTCCTTCAACCACCGGGAAATAGACGACTTAGCCGCCGCCTCTCCCTTCCGAGGACCCCCGAAGGAGATAAACAACCAGTCCGACTTACGGAAAGGCTCCGTACCACGAAGATAATGCCGCAGCGTCCGACGGACATCCAAAAGTCGTAAACGACGAACCGACTGAACCTCCGGACCGCCTGCAAAAACCGGAAGGGACACCACTTGGTTCACATGAAACACGGAAACCACCTTCGGCAAAAAAGCCGGAACCGTACGTAGCACCACTTTGTGCTCCGAAAAGGACAGATAAGGCTCCCTACAAGAGAGGGCCTGAAGCTCCGAAATGCGGCGAGCGGAACAGATAGCAACCAGAAACACCGTCTTTAAGGTCAGATCTTTAATAGAAGCCTTCCTCAACGGCTCAAAAGGCGGACGCAACAGCGCCTCCAACACTAAGTTCAAATCCCAGGTCGGAACCGAACTTCTACGCGGAGGCCGCATAAGCAGAACCGCCCGCAAAAACCGGCAGACGTCGCCATGCGACCCCAACGGGTGGCCCTGAACCTTTCCCCTAAAGCAAGATAGAGCCGCCAACTGAACTCTCAAGGAACTGGCCACCAAACCCTTCTCAACCCCATCCTGCAAAAAAGGAAAGAATCTGGGGCACCGACGTCCGCAACGGTCGCAAACGCCGATCAGCGCACCAGCTCTCAAATATGCCAGACCCTGACATAAGCTAGTGAAGTAGAAGAACGCCGAGCCTTCAACAAGGTGGAAATGACTGCCAGGGAATAACCCCGAGCTGTTAGCCGTGCCTGCTCAAGAGCCATGCCGTAAGCGAGAATCGAGCCACGTCCGGCATCTGTAAGGGCCCCTGACGCAAGAGATCCGGTCGAAGCGGTAGTTTCCAAGGGGGCGCCACCAACAGACGAATCATATCCGCGTACCACGGTCGCTTGGGCCAGTCGGGCGCAATCAGAATCACTCGGCCCGGATGTCGCTGCACCACTCGACCTACCAGAGCCCACGGGGGGAAAACAAAGCAGACCTCCCCGGGGCCAAGGCTGAGCTAGGGCATCCAGCCCCTCCGCCATCCGCTCTCTCCTCCGGCTGTAAAACCTGTCCACCTGAGCGGAGTCGAAGGTCGCCATGAGATCCATGAGCGGACGACCCCAACTCCGGACCAGCAGGGAGAACACCTCCGGATGGAGCACCCACTTCCCCGGATCCACGCGCCGACGACTGAGGAAATTGGCCTCGACATTGCATACCCCGGCCACGTGTTGCGCCGACAAGCCTAGCAGATTCCGCTCTGCCCAACTCAGCAGCTGGCCCGCCTCCTCCTCGAGAGCCGCGCTGCCGGTGCCTCCCTGGCGATTGATATAGGCCACCGCCGCCGCGTTGTCGGACAGCACCCAAACTGCCGTCCGCCGCAAAACGTCCTGAAACCATCGGAGAGCTAGAAAGACCGCTCTCAGCTCCAACCAGTTTATGGAGAAACTCTGCTCCGCCGGAGACCAGAGGCCTTGCGCAAACCGACCCTCGCAATGCGCCCCCCAGCCGGATAGGCTGGCATCGGTTGTCACCAACCTCCAAGAAGGAGGCTCCAACGGAACTCCGGAGTCCAACGACAGTTTCCGTAACCACCAAAGGAGCTCCCGGCGCACTTCCGCCGAACACACTAGACAGCGGGATAGAGGATCCGCCTGGTGAGACCAGCGCCGCAGAAGGGACCTCTGCAGCGGCCGCATATGAGCCCACGCCCAAAGAACCACTCCTATCGCCGCCGCCATCGTCCCGAGCAGCTGAAGATACTGCCAGGCCAAAGGCGCTGGCGTTGCCAGGAATCTTCTCACCAGAGTTCGCAACGCACGTGCCCGACGATCCGGCAAAACTACCTTGCCCAAGCTTGTCTCGAAACGCGCGCCCAAGTACTCCAGCGACTGGGAGGGAACGAGATTGCTCTTCGCTCGATTGACCACCCAGCCCAGGTTCTCCAACGCTTGAACTACTCGGGCCGTGGCCTGCACACTGTCCTCCTCTGACTTCGCTCGAATCAACCAATCGTCCAAATACGGATGGACCAAGATTCCCTCTTTTCGAAGCGCTGCCGCCACTACCACCATAATCTTGGTAAAAACCCGCGGCGCCGTTGCCAGCCCAAACGGCATCGCTTGAAACTGGTAGTGTCCCATGGGGAGCGCGAACCAAAGGTACCGCTGATGCTCCGGCCGGATGGGAATATGCAAATAAGCTTCCGTGAGGTTTAACGACGTGAGGAACTCCCATTCTCGCACCGCCGCGATCACCGACCGCAAAGTCTCCATCCGGCAATGCGTGACCCGGAGACAACGATTTACCCGCTTTAAGTCTAAGATCGGTCGAAAAGAACCCTCTTTCTTGGGGACCACAGAGTAAATGGAGTAACGACCGGACCCGCACTGATCCGAGGGAACGGGAACCACCGCCCGGAGCTGAAGTAACCTTCGCAACGTGTCCCCCACCGCGCACACCTTGAGCGGGGACTTGCAGGGAGAAAGCACAAAGGAATCTACGACGGGTCGATGGAGCTCGAGAGCATAGCCTTCTTGAATAACCTCGAGAACCCATCGATCCGTGGTAAGTTGGACCCAGGCAGGGTAGAACTCCCGTAACCGACCCCCTACGGGCAGCACCTCCACCTGAGCCCGCCTCATCTCATTGCGCCTTCTTACCGGCCGAGGACTGATAGGGAGCAAAACCCCTACCGGCCCCTCGAAACCCCCGAAAGCCATGCCCCCGCCCGGGAAACCGGCTCCGCTGTGAAAGGCCAAACCGAGAAGACCGAAACCTACTGAAGTCCCGCTGACCTCCTCTGGATCCCGCGGGCGCTTTCCCTTGCTTAGGCCTATCCTCCGGCAAACGACCGCCCTTGGACTCTCCAAGATCCTTCACCAACTTATCCAAATCCTCGCCAAACAAAAGCTTACCCCCTAAAGGGAAGTTTACTGAGGCGGGCCTTGGACGAAGAATCCGCCGCCCAATTCCGCAACCATAAATATCGACGTGCCGCCACAACCGAGGCCATAGTCTTCGCAATGCCCCGAATAAGGTCATAATGAATGTCAGCTAGATAAGCGGATCCGGACTCCAGACGCGTTATTTCGGCATCCTGCGCCTCCAACCGATCCCCCTGCAGCGCTTGGGACCACCTGAGACAGGCTCTAGCAACCCACGCCCCCGCCACTGAGGCTTGCATGGATAGAGCACCTATATCAAACACCTGCTTCAATAAGGTATCTAATCTCCTGTCTTGAACATCCTTCAACGCCGCAGACCCCTCAACCGGAATGGTAGTCTTCTTAGTGACTGCCGAAACTGCAGCATCTACCTTCGGGGAGCAGAAGAGCTCCTTATCTTGATCTGAAAGAGGGTACATCCTAGCAATCACCCTAGACTCCCGGAGGGCCAACTCGGGCACGTCCCACTCCTCCTGGATCATCTTCCGAAAGACCCTATGCAAGGGGAAGACGCGCTGGGGGGTGCGAACGGCCTGCAACAAAGGGTCCTCCAGAACCTCATCCGAAGGCGTTTCCTCCGAGGGCATATTCAACGCCTTAAGCGTCTCAGCAATCAGAGCCGGAAGCTCCTCTTTCCGAAATACCCGGACTACTCTACTGCGCTGCTCCTCCTCGGGCAACTCACCCTCCTCGAGGTCCTCATCCAAGAAGCCCGGGAGCTCACCGTCTGCTGACGCCAGGTCCTCCCAAAGAGAAGGCACAGGGTCCCTGGAGCAGTCTGACCGACAGCACTTGTGTGGAGCCGGCTGCCCCCCTGCCGGCGCCAACCTCTTCTGACCCCGAGGAACCGGAGGGGCTGCCGCTAACGCCGGCTGCAACAGCGCAAACGCTTGCTGCATCAAAGTAAAAAAGTCCTGCGGAATCTCTGTCGCCGACTTAGACTGACCCGCCGAGAAGGAAGGAACCGCCCCTTCACCCCCCGCAGGACCCGGGGGCTGTTCCCCCGAAACCTCAGGGGAAGGCGAGGCCCCAGCAGCGGAACCCGTATGATCCCTGCTGGTGCCCTCCAGGGGATTGTCCACGAGGACCGCCTCTCTGGTGCAGGGCTTGCACACCCCGGCCTCCAGCAAGTCACTACGCCGCGTGCCACACATGAGGCAGCGCGGCTTAGGAGATATACTTCCCCAATCAGGCCTGCTGCTAAAAAGGAAGGACAGAGCCTGTGACACGCGGGCTGTTTTTTTTTTTTTGTTAGCCTTTTACACCAAACCTAACAGCACAGCGTGTTAGTCATTAAATAGGCCCATTGAAGTGTCCGGGAAAAAGGTCGCACTAAGAATCACCACCGAAAAAGAAAAACCACGCAGCCCCAGCTCAACGGAGCCGCGGTTAAGAAAATGGCCGCCGCTCCGATTTTCCCGCCAAAATCGGGCGAGCCGCCTGCACCCACGGAACGCTCCTGATGTCCTCCCGATCCAAAAAACAAGCTGACCCCAGCAGCACTCACCTTCGGGATCTCAATCGGGCAGCGGGTGCACACAGCACGCCAGAGCTCAGCCGAACCGCGGCTTCAGCTTCCGGCGGCAACGGCAGATGCGCCCTGAGTGTCGAGCCTGCAACCTGCTCCTCACCCGTAACCGCGGGTTCGGGAGCAGGGAGCGAGGTGCTGGGCTGAATTTACCTCCCCAAATGCTCATTTACACGAGGGGGAAAAACAAAGGAAAAGGCGAGGGAGGGGGGAGGGGGGGGGGGCAGGAGCCAGCAGAGAAGAAGAGAGGAAGAGAGAGAAATGCAGAGCCGGTCTAACAGACGGTCTGACTTCCAGCCACAGCACCACCTGAAAAAAAAAAAAAAAAAAAAAAAAAGAAGAAAAGCCCCAGTAAGCAAGTCTAGCAAGAAATAAAAATAAAGACAAAAAGGGGACTAATCTAATCTGCTTATTTGTGCTGAGCGAGCCTAGAGCTCCGAAGCCTCCTCAGCTGCTTGGAGACTGACATACTGAAGGTGAAGGGGCGGTCCTACGATATATATAGCCTGAGGTCATCAAAAGAATGACGGGTGTCAGTCTCCAAAGCTGCTGGATGAGATTCACAACTCACTGGTTCCGGGACTGGACTAGAGGGACAAAAAGGAATATGACCTTTACTGTTGTTAAAACATATTAAAAAAAATCAAACTGTTAACACAAACAGTAAAGATTCCGGTATCACAATTCCATCTTAAGATAGAGCCAGTTCTTAAAATGTTAGGGGTCTTGACAGATTCAGATTTAATTTTTGAAGCTTAATGTTAGCTCGACTGTCTCAAAAACCTTTTACAGATTACGCTAATTACGGAGGCCGAAAGGCTTATTTTCTAAAGAACGTTTTCAACTTGTGGTGCAAATTTGATCTTATCATACTTAGATTATGAACATTTACTATTTTTGAATTGCTCCCAATATCAGATTAGACGATTACAACTATGTCAAAACACAGCTGCACACCTTATCTTTGGCATTTCACGATATTTATTTATTAACAGGTTTTATATACTGCCT